>JALMGJ010000002.1:95157470-97557470 GCA_023362775.1 Charina bottae | reverse complement strand
CAGAAAAAGCGTAAAGCAGCTTGTAAGAAACTAAAATATTTAATTGTGCCTCATCTTTGGGAACAAGGGTAGATTGCATTAACAAATGTTTATTCCAGCAGCTTAAAGGCAGAAGTACTTATTAGGTGATAAAATGGGAGAAAACACTGGCTGTGTGAAAGTCTGTCTAGTATTCCAGATATAGGTCTATGTGCATTACAACTTTTCAGCTGTAAAGATTTTTTCTGCAATCTATTGTAAAGTATGCAAAAATCAAAAATACTTATTATGCTTTTGCTAGGTAATGGGTGGGGGAAAAGGAAAGGGTATAAGCTGTGCCTCTAATCACTAAAATTTTACTTTTCAGCCTTTCTGGCTTCTTAAAAGCTTGCCAAGATTTACCCACCATCTAATTTTAAGCCTATTGGGACAGCACAACTCTGCCTATAAAGTCATTTCTACCACAACTGCAATATTGAAGCCTAGTCACATTCCTCATTCTCTGTATCCCTTTTGTCCATTTTACAGGGAAGATATTTATTTGAAAGTTACATACTTCCCTGGAGCCCAATTCATTTTCAGTGTAAAGCAAAGTTGATTGCTTTGAACTTTAAGCATATAATCAACACAGATGTTCCCTTTCTGGTGCATTCTTTAGGGATGGTAGTTTTCTCAGAAAACAAATACAGTGTCACATACTGATACTAATCCCAACATACTGAGATAACATCAATGAGAATGGTGAGCTACTGGAGAAAGGGTAGGAGAATTCATAATGTGGAACAGTTGAAATGGGTGGGTCACTTCATTATCACTGATAAAGTAGATCCCTATGACCTTTACAACAGTATTTCAACAAACCTTACCTTAACCTTTCTGGTAATCAAAGGAAGGTTACAAAAAGCACAGCCTTGAGGAGTTTGCAAGCCTATGTCTAACTTTATGGACTTGAAGCTAAACCACTGCACTCCATCTGAAAAGAATTCAATAAAGCTGAACATGGATGTGAGCTTTAGCATGAGTGGCTAGCATGGGAAAACATCATTTAATTCCCCCTATTTTTTTCCTCCTACTCTGATCATTTATCCTTTTCCAATGTGGCATGAATTGACATTAAAGCTTATCAATTCATCACTCAGAGAGCATGACAGAAGATTACTAGCCCAAACACCTATCTTGCAGAAATTGTGAGCATATGTATAATTAGGTTTCCCTTATCTTTAATACACCTTAAGCTCACTGCTGTAATCCCTGCAATAGGGTAAAATGAACCAAAACTACCTTTTCCAATAGACAAAACCTATATCTAAGGCAATCTCATAAAAATCTAAACTTTATTTATTGGAATAAGAATTATTTCAACTAAAAGCTGATTTTGCACTACTTTCTTTCCTCTTTTTTAACTAAAGCACTATTCTGAAATATTCCTAGACAATCTTTAACTGTTGTACAATGATATTATCACCATGGGCAAAATCCAATATTGTGCAGATGGAAGACTGCTTGCACAACAAATCTCATGCAACCACTCAATCCTGTAGAACACCTTTGATCTCTCCCAGAACAGATTTGGCGGGAGGGTGGTGGTGGTGGGATGTAGGCTGAAGAGTACAGAACAATTGTTTCCCTCCCTGTTCTCTTAACAAACCCCATTCTATCACTAAAAAGGGCTACATCAGATTCCATTCTAGGTAAGAACAGCAGCAGCAATACAACACAGCCAGCTGAAAAGACAATTTGAGCCTCTGATTGAACTAGAGCTAGATTAAGACTGTACCACTGAAACATCCAAGATCTGCTCCCACTGCAATTTACTGCAATACCTACTTTCTGTAACAGTGTATTAATGGATTAATAACAAAAAAAATCTTTCAAGTCTTATATTTAGAAAAATGAAGCATACATCTGTAACAGTTTATATTTGCTCTCTCCCTATTTTAATGATACCTTCCTTTCTCTACATAAACATGCACAACATGGGCTAAAAATTTGTTGGGTTAAAATCTGCAATATGTCAATATACTTGACTAGTGAGAGTAAAAGTATAAGGGGAAAATCTAGATACTTGTGCACTGTATTGAGCTTGCTGCTTGTTTTTTTAATCTAAAAACACAACGTTTAGTAAAGAACGCAATGTAGAACTAACATTCTACATTAGCAAGTTTATTCTCTAACTGCCTTTACTGAAGAAACTTTATATTGAATCCTGAAAAAATGAAGTTTAAAAAAGGCTATTTCTAAAGGAATGAGATTTAAGAAGAAAAAAAGGCAGGAGAAACTGATTCAGACAAATGAAATACAAGTGTTCTCATATGCAAGCTAGTGCAGCAAAGACACAAAGTTAACTACACAATCTGCAGTGTAGAGGAGCACACAACAGTTTCCCATAGTGTTTATTCTGCATAATAGGAGGAAACTGCCTCCAATTCTCCCCACTTATTTCTCTCAAGAAGGAAAACAGGCATTTCTGTGGAATGAGGCATCATTACAGCTTTAGATGAGCATAAATAGTGGTTAGGCTTTTCTTCACTGTTTACAATAAAATGCTGAACAATGTCTATCAGAAATATAAGATCTGACACAGAGTGAAGATCTCCTGACATGATGCTTCCATATTAACATTCTAGTTCTAGCTTCTGAGGGGAAATGACTCATAAAAAGAATCAAGAAATGTAGAAAAGGACTATCTAAAAGGACAGTCTACAACTTGATGTTACTTAATACAGAGCTTTCCAAACTTTTCATGTTGGTGACACACTTTTTGACATATATCATTTCGCGACACACTCTTACAGCAGGGCATCATTTCGCGACACACTCTTACAGCAGGGCATCATTTTGCGACACACTCTTACAGCAGGGCACAAGGCAGGCACTAGGACCTGCGCGGAATCACAGCAGGTTTGGAGGCAGCAAGGCACAAGGCAGGCACTAGGACCTGCGTGGAATCCTGGCAGGGCAGGTTTGGAGGCAGCAAGGCACAAGGCAAGCACTAGGACCTGCGCGGAATCCTGGCAGGGCAGGTTTGGAGGCGGCCAGGCACAAGGCAGCCACTAGGACCTGCGTGGAATCCTGGCAGGGCAGGTTTGGAGGCAGCCAGGCACAAGGCAGGCACTAGGACCTGCGCGGAATCCTGGCAGGGCAGGTTTGGAGGCAGCCAGGCACAAGGCAGCCACTAGGACCTGCGTGGAATCCTGGCAGGGCAGGTTTGGAGGCAGCCAGGCACAAGGCAGGCACTAGGACCTGCGTGGAATCCTGGCAGGGCAGGTTTGGAGGCAGCCAGGCACAAGGCAAGCACTAGGACCTGCGCGGAATCCTGGCAGGGCAGGTTTGGAGGCAGCAAGGCACAAGGCAGGCACTAGGACCTGCGTGGAATCCTGGCAGGGCAGGTTTGGAGGCAGCCAGGCACAAGGCAGCCACTAGGACCTGCGTGAAATCCTGGCAGGGCTCGGAGGCAGCAGAAGATGCGACACACCCAGACACTGCAGCCAACACACTAACGTGTCCCGACACAGAGTTTGGAAAGCTCTGACTTAATACTTCCTTAGACGTAGGCCTACATTTGATGTGGATTAAAGGAACTCCTTTATTGACCACCTAATTTTTTCAAACACCAACCACAGTTAACTAACATTCCTATTCCTTCCATTTTCTGAAAGATTAGAGAGAGACTATAATGCTGACCGTCAAGTTACAGTTTGAGAAAAAGTAGCAAGTAAGCCGACCATAAACTAATCAAAGGTAGAATAGGGCAGATTGGCCCTCCTAATATTTGTGTGATGTTCTCATTCAAGTATCTTAGGAACTGAAGGAAAGGAAGAAGAAAAGTGAATCCTGATCTGAATGTTTTGAATAATTTCAGAAACCCCATTAAATCAAGAGTAGATAAGCCATAGTCTAAGAACCGTATTCTGCTCCCAGCCACTTTTTCCAGCACTCTGAAGCCATCTGATTTAGCCATCCAATACAATAGTATGATAGCTAAGAACAGATGGTACTGTTTTCCCCATCTTCAAGGCAGAAACACACCAAAAAAGTATAGTGTAAATCCTAAAATATTTCAGTTTCAAAAACTTATCCAAGCTGGGAAAATCCCAGCCTGCCTACATATATGAATTTTATTTTTACTTTGTTTGTGCCTTTGTGTTAGCTCTGATCCAGGCAACTACACAAACAAGTCCATGCAGTTTTCTTAGCAACATTTTCCAGAAATGGTTTGCCACTGCCTTCTTCCTAGGGCTGTGTGTGTGTGACTAGCACTAAGTCACCCAGTTGGCTTTGTGTCTAAAGTAGGACTAGAATGCAGAGTCTCCTAGCTTCTAGCCTGGTGCCTTTAACCACACATGAAATAGTCCTCCATTAAAGCCTTCAGTACTCCAAGGAAAATTAGGTGTGCCTTCTGGCATTAAAGGTTTGCCCATTCTTGATTTCAAGTCTATTCAAGAGAGCTTGCACCAGAATATCATCATTTTGAAATTTTACTCTTTAAAATGTTATACTTAATTTCTCCTCCTTCCAGAAAGGCTCACCCAATCCGTACTTCAGAGGAACTCTGAAATTTGTGAAAGCCTCTTGGACCCAATATGACATAAGCATAGCTCATAGAGAGGAACTTCTGCATTTACAATCAGATGAATACATAACTAGATGGATTAACTATTCAGTATTGATCAGCATGATTATCATTTCTATAACCAGGAAAATAAGCTATTTTTATTTAGATTATAGCAGTCATAAGAAGTAATAAATTTAAACTTTTATAAATACTCCACAAAACATTTAAAAACAATCAAGATTCCAAAAATGCAAGTATCACTTAAATGCCAAAAATAGATGTTTAAAAATGCTACATTAAAATTTCTGTATGAATAAATTTATCTGTTCTTGCTGTGTAAAATGAAAGCTTTGACTATGTTTTACTCAAGAGCTAAATGTATACACAGCAAGTGCAGTTTTAATGCCATTATTTGCTTTTCTGAAGAGACTGAATGTACTATGTCATGGAAACATAACTTTAATAAGCCTCAAAAAATCTCTGTATGTATGTAGCAGGGGAAAATGTCTCATTTGTACAATTATGACCTGGAGTTTTGTTTTGTCTTTGTTTTTTTAATCTTGAATTTGTTTTGCTTCTTTGTTTAAAATTTGTTTATGGCTTTATAAATAAAAGTGATCTACCAGATTGTCCATTCAAAAATGGGCAACTGGGGACTATAATCCTATAAACGTTATGTGTTTTATTTTTGTGTATCTTTCCATATATTACAAAAGCATATGTGTATATGACATAGTTTATGAAGAAAACCAACGACCCACAAATAACTTTAGACTCATCAAGCATTCAAATTTAAAATTGAACAACATTTTTAGGAAGTAGCATTTTATCTAACAGTGTTAAAAGGACAAGTTTTATCCTTAAAGATAGTATGCATTAACTGCAATCAAAACACCAGCATCTTAAGTGCATAAATCAACAGAGCTAGATCTAGCCAGCCACTTACAGACAATGGCAGTGAAAATTGATCATTCTACCTATTCTCTTCACAAGCTCCCTACAAAAAAAGAAATGCTTTCTCAGGGTCAGGGGATTCACTCAGGTGGATATAGCTATACCAGTTGAGGGGAGAGGTGCAATTACAGAAAATCTAATAAAGGCACTGTACGTGCTGCATACAGAAGGCATCTCTGCCTGATTTTGTGTGAGCTCCTCTCTTATTCTCCATACATGTAGTATTTCACTTCAATCAGCTGTGCCTCTTCAACTTTAAATGAAATATTAAGTACCATGCATGTAAAAATATGTATCTCCAACCATTTTAAAGTGACCATTTCAAAACACTTACCGTATTTTCCCACGTATAAGACGACTGGGCGTATAAGACGACCCCCAACTTTTCCAGTTAAAATATAGAGTTTGGGATATACTCGCCGTATAAGACTACCCCTCTTCAAAACCTGCAGCTTGCTCCGCCCCGGGGTGGAAAATATCCACGCCAATCAGCTGTGTGGTGGGGAAGCGGAGTAGAAAGTAAAAAACTGCAGGGAGAAAACAGGGAAGCGGAGTAGAAAGCGAATACCGTAGTAATGCGAAGCGCAGCAGCGCGGGGTGTGTGTGTGAAGGAGAATATTGGGGGGAGGGGTGAGAAAGCTTTCACGATTTAAAGAAAGCTTTAATTACCTGGGCAAGGCAGAGGGGTGAAGAATACATTTCCAAGCTTTAGCGGAACAAACCATGAAGGAGGAGGAGGAGGAGGAGGAGGGTGATGGGGGGAAGTTTGAAAAAGCAGATCCAAGCGCAAAAGTTACTGAGTGAGTACTGAGCAACTCCACTTCCCCGCCGCACAGCTGATCCCCGCCGCACAGCTGATCGGCGCCGAGATTTTCCACCCGGGCCCTCCCCCCCCCCCGAATACCACACTGAAGACCACACTGCCTTGATCTCAGTTCTCAGACAGCAATGTAGATGGAGGGAACCAGCATAGTTACGATCAGAACAAAGTTTCTGAAATTATAAGACAAGCAATACACATTTTTGAAACCTACAGGGAAGAGTCTCCATTCCTGTTCTTATGGGCTCCAAGATCTCTGCCCTAGTTCATATTCCCAAGAAAGCATGGATTTCACCCAAATTTCCAGACAAGTGCCAACCCCTATCATTTTCCTTATTAATTGTTCCCTTATAATAGCCTATTTAAATCCTATAAGTCTTATCTCCACCAATCTTAGAAAAGCTGAATAATGAGTGTGACTGAAAAGCCATGGGGATTTGTACTACCTTCTTTCTTTTACAATAGACCACTGTTATTATCTCAAGACAGATTCCAATGCAACCTCATGCTGGGCTAAGTAGGTTACCAAAGTGTGTTCTGAGACAATACCTTGAATACTGCAATGTATGTATACATAGGTCAAACATTGAACTATAAAGAGTAGTGGATGGATTGGAATGGAGACTTCGTTCAGAAATTAAGATTCTGTTGTTTTCAATTTGTTTTTTCTTTTTCACCACCCTCCCATCTATTCCTGACATGTTGAAAAGAATCAAATTGTGTTGCCTTTGTAAAACAACACTTATTACTCATTTCATCATCACTAGATTCTTCAACTGAAACTTACAGTGATGTGTGAACAATTCTGAAGGAAATCCACTTATGTTTATTATTAAAACATTACTGGTAATTAAGTTAATCCTTTTGGCAACCTTTTTATTAAAAATGTCTTTGTTACTTCTGATAATGACCAAATTTGTGAAATTGCCCAGTAATATGCACTTTGATTGCTATGCATAGTTAAATGTTAAAATTCTTTATTCTTTATTAAATGCTTAAGGTCATCACTGATCTTTAAAGTAAATATTTATTTAACTTTTATTCTACCTAGTGTGCTTACAGAAAATGGAATGCAGTACAAGCTCAATTGCTTATTACATATCACTCCTCTAATCCCTAAACAGAATCATAAAGAATGAAAAAATTACTAAGGTATTGGCAAGTGTTTTGATCCTAAATTCAACATCAATATCACCAGTCAGCATGCAGTGACAAATGACTGCAATCTGATGTCATGTACAAATGTTGCAGGCCTTTTCAAAGTAGTATAAAGCATTTCTGATAGCTGTAAGGAAATACTGAAGCTTAACTAATAGGAAGCCCGATATTCACTGTCCAAGAAACTATTTTTACAAATCTATTTTTAATCAAATACTGAGATTTCTATTGGTTTAAGAACCAAATACTATGCTTCTTTACAGAAACTACAAGTATTTAGTCAGAAGAGGGCTTTAACTGCCCAGTCACTACCAGGGTCACACCTATATTAGAGCATCAGAATGTAAAGTATCAAGCAAAACTTGTTTTAGTTTTAACAATAACTGTCACTATTACAAAAGATGTAGAATGGAAGAAATCCCAAAACAATTATTCCAACTTGTTTTTCAAAACATTTTGTGGCTCTGAGAAGCTATTACTCCATGAATAAAAGTAGGCTTCACCGATAAGAGTTTCAGAAAACTTTTGCAAGTAGTTTTATTTACAGTGTCAGACTTCTGAATTCTGACATCCTAAGTATTTTAATGTGACAGTGAAACATTCAGAAGCATGGAAGGGCTAGTTTGCAGTGCTAATTGCCATACAGAACCTGCATGGAGTTAGTTTTATTTAGAGAAGAAAAATAAGGAAATCAGATTACACTGGTAAAAACTCAACCATAGGATTTAAATCTATATTCAAACATTACACATGCAAATAGAACACCACCAGACTAGTACAACTTCATTTGCTGCTGCATTTGTCTAATATTAACAATTATAAACAGAGCAGTGCAACTGATATTTGGAACAATTCTTACAGTGTTGTTAGGTATCAGGCACAAAGCTTCACTTCTCTTCACACCACTGGTTTTCTTTGCGTACCTGAAAATAAAGACAAAACTTATAATTACATCTTAAGAGCAATGTCAAATGCCTCTTCTAGATATTTACCCTGTGAATTACTAGCATTCCCATGATTCTAATTAATTCCCCATTTCAGATGTCTTCCAGATATCAAGTAGTATTTAAAAATAAAGTGTACCATTGTGCCAAACTACTATATCCATATCTATAGAAATATAGTTATAACTACTTTAGAATGGAGTGCATGCAACTTTGTAACATGATGAACTCATTCTGCCAAAAGAAAATCAAAAGTGGGTAAAGATATAGGGTGGGGAAATGGGTTTTATTAGCCAGAATACTGGCTGCAGAACACTAGCAGTTATTTTCAACATGCTAAATGATCCACTGAAATCAAATGGATAAACGGTAGGACTTGTGTCTGAAAATTCTCTTTGTAGTCAAACAAGGATAGTGCTAGAATTAAAAAGAATTTTAAAGAACTACACAGTGATTCCATAGTAAAGAACTGGACTTGAGTCTTTCTAATTGGAATCTAACAATAATGAGACTTAAGCTACAGACTTAGGCTAGGTAGCCTAGCATCTGCCAAGGATTTTTCTCATCAGCACCACTCAGAGGCCATGCATATGGTAATTCTAGTCTAAAATCGAGAGAGTCAGGCAACCTACCCCAATTCATGCTTAACCAACAGTAAAGTAATTACTGTAGTTACTTTAAAGTAAAGTAACAGTAATTTTGCCAAGGTATCTCCTTTACCTCTGATATGGGAGAAAATTTATTTATATATTTACCTACAACTGAATTCAAGAGCTAAATCTTCGTGTAGTTAGAACTATGAGAAGGGGAAATGGAACCATGCTGATTGACTTAATTCTGTGCATATTGAGTTGGTAAAGGCCAGACAGAAAATTTAATGGTATCAGCTTGATCTCTTTAACAGCAAGCTGGAGAACTGCCACAAGCAATTAGACATCTGCAGAGAGTCAGCATCAATGGCAAGATCATCCTTTGTGGGACAATGAAAGGTTGGAGATGCCTTGCCTTACTGGAATGCTGTAAGGATCTCTCTCTCTCATATAATGCATTCTCTGGGTAAGAGCCAGAAAGTGAAAGCTGAAGGCCCACTTGGGAATCAGAAGGTCAGAGTTTACTGCCAACCCCCTCCCAGGACTTTAAAGAAAGGTCCTCAAAGTTAAGGGACTGTGGAGGTGAAAGCAGGGCCTAGTGAAGGATAAATTACCTGGTGGACCCATACTGGTAATGCACTTTGCAGAATTTTTGCTTATTCTGCACTCATTATCTTGGTATCAGAGAGAATAAGCTAATTATTCTGCATAGAATATCTTGTCCTGAAAAAGGTGAGAGCCTAGGTGATAGGGGCCAAGGGAAAGAGCTTAGAGGTGCTAAGGTTTGCATACGTATAATATGCTGGTTTATAATAAAGATTTGATTTGATTTGCATATGTATAAAGGCTGTTTTTGTATATAGTTCTGAGCTCCCTAATGAAGGAATAGCAGTAGTGTATTAATACAGAATAAGCTAGCTGCTTGAGACTTCTTTTGCCCACATATGAATGATGGCAGGGTCCGTGAATGGGACAAATTACTTACAGCACAGATTCATTTTCTCCATCATTGGATCTTAATCTTAATATGAAGGCTAAATTCCCAGATAGGGGTAAGTATTCATTGTCTATAAAAACAAAGATTCTAGAGTCGTACTGCAACACCAGCTTCACAAGCAAAACGTATATAAATTAATTAACAGAACGCAACTATTTTAGCTGTAAGCTAAAGGCTATTTTAGCTGTAAAGCTGAGGCTCAAATATTTGTAGGTTTAAATAGCAAACAGATCTTGTTTTAAATAAAAGAGCTTGACGTACCTGGGCTTCCTCCTCTTCAGTGAAGTCATTTTTAATATTGAAGGTCTTGCGTATTTCTTCTGGTGTTTTTCCTTTAATCATATTTGCAACAGTCTTGCATGTGACATCCAGTAAGCCTTTGATGTCTAAGTAGTTTGCAGCCTTTACAGAAAGCAACAGATTTTTAAAGACTCTGCAAATTAGTGCTCTATTATTTAATGGTGCACATTATATTTCTAGCAGTAATTGTACACAACAGCAACCAATGATAACTGAAAATGAAGCCTGATGAAACTATTTTCTTGTTGGATCTAGAAATATTATTGCTAATGGCAGTAACAAACTTTTCTTTCAATTATAGATAAGAACTGCTAGTTAAAATTTCACAGCACTGTTATAAATTCTGTACTTTGGAATACATATTCCATAAGACACAATATTCCAAGTTTTCATAGTTCAGCTAGTTTTGCTGAGCTTTCAAGCAGCAAAGAACTACAAACCAGTAAACATACATATTTTTAATCTCATTTAAATTTATGAGATAAATAGAGCAAATCTCAGCCTTGCATCCTGTAGGCACAATTATACATGCTCTGAAATTTGATATTTTAGATTTCATGGGCATTTTGCTTAACCCAACAGACTGCAATGTATTTATGAGATTAAAATCACACAAGCTCTGTTATACTGCAATATTTCATTAGTCTGTAAATATCAATGGAACAGGATATACCAGGCCAACCTACCAGGATAAGTTCAAAGAGAGTTCCTTGGTCTACTTTGAGAAATTCTTGGTCCCACACAGGGATGTCATCTGTTCGTTTCTCTTTGTTCTCATCATCCTCAGGAGGAGGTGGATCATCTTTATGATGGGTACACCACTGAATCACCTTTGGAAATTAAGATATGTTATGGAAGAGCTTTATAAAATTTCTTGTTTTCTGGTGAACATTTGCTCTACCAGCATTTACAGGGCTTTTGAATAAACACTACTTAACACAAGATTGCAAACTGTTAATCAACTGTTAAACATGATTTAGGGGTTTAAACAGAAGGTTGTACCATTTTCAAACTAAGCATGCTCACAATGTTTAAGTACCAATCTTTTAGAGATAAAGAGCTGACAACAGGAATCAGATTTCACATATTTCTTAAATTATTCTCAATTCCAGACATAAATTAGATATAATTATGTCATTTATATACACTAATACAAGGAATCTGCAAAAAAGTATTCAAAGAAACCAAATAAAACAGTAAAAATGATAAACAAAAATGTTTCCTTAGCTAAAAGTAATTAAATACTTTCAACTACTTAAAATTATTTTTAATAATGTAAAATAATACTAATTTCTATTTTATTATGTATAGATATAGAAAGTCCAGGAAAAGAAAGACAAACACTTTATTTAATAATTTTGCCAGGATATGGATCTGATATTAACTATATAATCAAACATTGTTTTTCAACAACTATTTGAGCCATCTTCCAGTACAGAAACAGCACTGAACACAACCTATTCTTTAAAAAATTAAGTTTAATTTTAAACATTTAAAAAGTACAAAGCTAAAAAACAATCTGCCTAAAAGTAAACCAAACAGGCATAATCTAATCAGAATAAAAATTGTATAATTGGGCTATTACCACAAGAAGGCTCTGTCCCATGTTTTTGCCTTTCTAATGGCTCTTGGCTATGAGAAACATAAGAAACCCTCTGAAGCAGAAGTTAAATAAATGTAATCAATGCAGGTGATAGAAAAATATCACTGGCATAAGATGATCAACAAAATGCAAGGAGGCTGTCATATCTGCACTAATTGAAACTTCCAAAGATTCAAGGGCAGCCTCATGTGAAATGCACTGCAGGAATCTATATAGGAAACGCTTTATTCACTCTGTTTCATTACAGACGAACTTGCATTTTCCAGAAAAGGCACAGGTGATGCAATGGCAAAGCTAGGCAATGGCATTCTTGACCAGAGAATTGTCCTTCCAGAAGCAATGAGGGATTCAAAAGCACTCCAACTAGAAAAACTAATCCTTTAGAAGGCATCAACTCCACATAGGTGTAGAAGCATAGTTCTGACATAGCCACTGAGGAAATATTTATTACAAATGCCTTTTCACTATTCAGTCATTCAAAATCTAAGTAGCTCACAGAATATTCAGTAATACCCTATAAACATAAAATAATCATAAAACAGATAGAACACATGTACAACAATAAGCCAATAGCTAGAACTTAACCAGTATTAATTGGAATATCTTGCCCCCAGAGTTGAGGCGGATTTCCTCCCTCCTGGCCTTCCGGAAAAATCTGAAAAACCTGGTTCTGCCGCCTAGCGTGGGAGGGAAAAGGTAATAGCTCCTCCTGGGGGTGGTTAGTATCATAATGCCCTCCTTATTGTTTAAGATTAATTCGCCAGACTGGATTTTATATTTATTTTATAATGTTATATTTATTTATATTGTATTTTAATCTTTTTATTGTAAACCGCCCAGAGTCCCCCATTGGGGGAGATGGTCGGACATATAAATTTAAATAATTAATTAATTAATTAAATATTATAGGGATAGCCTACTGCTCTATGGAAACAATTCTTGGATGAGTGCCCCATAATGAACTGCATAGTGTGAAAAAAGCACAATCAAAGAGGGCCCCATACCTTTAGCATTTACTACTGTATTCAAAAGAGATTAAGATGTTCAGTTAACTATACCATCATGCACAACAAAATCTATTTATTTAGTGATCCCACCACAATCTTGCAAGTCTTGGGAGTTACAATGTCACAATAAAAACAACAGAATTAAAACAATATACAATCCAAATCACAAAACCAAAATAAAAGGAGAAAAAATAACAAGAGGTACAGATGAGGTTACAGAAGGTCTCTCTGGAAAAGCTCCATTTTTAATAGCTTCTTAAAAGCTACCAGAGATAAGTCCAGTCTGATTTCAGTAGGAAGCCCATTCCGTGGCACTGGCACTGCTATGAAGCTAACATTATAGCAAAACGTGAGACAAGGAGCCCCTCTCCCCATAACAAAACAGGCCAGGCTGAATCTGATTGGACAAGGTAGCCCCACAGGTACCCAGATGCCAAGCCATGAAGGGCTCTATAATTAACACCAGCACTTGAAACTGCACTCAGAATTGAATGGGTAACTAGTGCAGGGCCCACAGTATAGGTGTAATATGCTCCCGGTGTCCCAAATGAATAGGGTTCTGTGGCAAATCCAAGAACATACCTATAAACTTGCAATTATAAACCATCCAATAGTTCTTAGATAAGCAGAATTGTCTTCCCCCAAGCATTTGATATACTTCTCAATGTAAGAATTAGCTTAGAAGATGTTTGTATTGTGCAACCAGATTAACAGTGTGAAAATTCATTTTCTGTATTTTATTAAAATAGAATTGTTACCTTTTTTAGTATAGCTGCATTAACATTTGGAAGAGGAACAGGATCATCATCCCCCTCATCATCCATTCCCAAATCTAAAAATAAAAAACAAGCAATTCAGATAGCTGAAAAACATATTAGTAGCCATTTTACTAATAGAGTAGTGAAGTCAGTCTAGCACAGGGCTTTCCAAACTTTTGCCGTTGGCAACACACCAACGGCCAGCGCGCAAAACCCTGAAACGACGACGACGCGCTTTCGGGTTTTTGCGTGTTGTGGTGGCGGCAGTGGCAGCCTGGAACCCAGAAGTGCTGATGGCCCGCTGCCGCGCACAGCGGCGGCAGTGCGCCATCAATGCTTCCGGGTTGTCACGCGACACACTTGGGGCCCCCAGGCGACACAGTACTGTGTCGCGACACAGTTTGGAAAGCCCTGGTCTAGCATTTTCCAACAACACTTGCTCTTTTCCTGTGTAAGGAATGTATGAAGAGTAGACAGTTTCTACTTTTGCTCCAAAAAAGCATATATACATATCCTTTAACATCACCATGGGCCACCATTTGGGCTATAAAACACTGTATTCACAGAAGTAAAGGACTTAGGGAACTCCTAAAGAAATATGCACAGGATAAGATTGTTAGCAGATCTGTTTCTCTTCCTTATTTGCCTCTCTCACTCAACCATGAGCATACAATGTGCAAAGACATCCTAAATGTAACAGAATCTAAAATACATAGTCCCCAAACAGCCTAAGGACTTCATTTGAATTCTAGATGTCTATTTCCTGATCCCTATCAAGAATCCCAAATCATAAACAGGCTACATCACCACCACCACCCTTAAAAGCAGTAAGACTACTTGATTTTTTCTCTACATGAATGCTAGCATTCCCTTTATATATCAGAAATATGACAACATATACAATTCAACTGTAATTTGTGCTCTCAAAGAATGACAGAGTTGGAAATAACTTTAAAAATGGTTAATTCAATCTTTGTTAGCAATATTCCTCCTGACTGGTAGCAATATATTTCTGCTTGAGAATCTCTATCTCATAGAAGGTTTTAAAGAGTAAAGTCAATATTTAATTTAGTATAATTCATAAAACAAGATAAATACTCCTTCACTTTGAGTTTGACTCCTGGTAACTTTGTGGACACATCCATGTTGTTTTCTTGGCAATAATAAAGCAGTAGTTTGCCATTGCCTTCTCTTGGAAATTTTTTCAACTTCTCCATCTAGTCTACTAGCCTTGAAATTTCTTGGTAGCTTCCTGTCTAAGTACTAAATAAGTATGACCCTTCTCAGCTTTTGGGAGTTAAACCAAAATCAGCTAAGTTCTGCTGCCTACTATTGCTCCTACAGGTAGTTCTTGGTTAACAACCAACTTGTTCAGTGACTGCTCAAAGTTGTGACAGCACTGAACAAATGGTATTTATGACCAGTCCACCAAGTTCTACCCTGGAGAAGATGCTGATGCTAGGGAAAGTGGAAGGCAAAAGGAAGAGAGGCCGACCAAGGGCAAGATGGATGGATGATATTCTGGAGGTGACGGACTCGACCTTGGGGGAGCTGGGGATGGCGACGGCCGACAGGAAGCTCTGGCGTGGGCTGGTCCATGAAGTCACAAAGAGTCGGAAGCGACTAAACGAATAAACAACAAACCACCAAGTTCTGGCTGTCACAGCACCCCTGTGGTCACATGATCATGATTGGGGTGCTCGGCAACTGGCACAAACTTAAAACAGTTGCAGCATCCCGTGATCACCATTTGCGACCTTCCTTGTCAGCATCCCACAAGCAAAGTCAACAGGGAAGCTGGCAGGGAAGGTCGCATGTTGCTCCCACTTTTTCTCCCAAGGAGCTTGCTACAGAACCGGGGAACTCTTCCTCCATAGCGTGCACCTGCCCACAGCACCCCATAGCACACATCCACCTGCCTGAATAGCGCCACAGCAACCCCTCCCCAGTCACACAGCACCGCAACACCCCCCACAACCACACTTTATAGGACTCACCTGCCCACCGGCCTGCTTGTGAGCCACCCAGGACTTGCGACTTCCTGTCGGCTTCCCCACGGACTTTGCTTGTTGGAAGCCAGCAGGAAGTGTTAAGTTGCGGTAACGTGAGGTCCTAACTTAATGACCCGCAATCCTTGCTTAACAATAGCAATGGGGACTGCCAGAATTGCAATTGCTAAGTGATGAGGTCATGTGACGTCGCACTTTACTACATTGTTTAGCAATGGAAATTTCGGTCCCAATTACCATTGTTAAGCAAGGAGTACCTGTAATTCAAAACATAACCCATATTAAAAAATGCTAAACATAAGAAATAAAGCATGATTTTCTTATAACCTTAGAGCTGCTTAACTTTAGTGCTTTTACCATGGCATAACAAACACAATTGCATCATTTTAGTTAAAATTAGTTCAAGTTTCAGTGTACCATTGTATAAAATATAATCGTTTGCTTAGATCTGAATGAGAACTATAAAAGTAAGGAATATCGCTTATCAGTCTTGCTAAGCTATTACAATTACCAAGAATCCAGCACTTAACAATATGCATGTCATTATGCTCTGAGAAAAAATGGTATTAAAACAAATATTTTTGGGCTTACATTGAACAGGACTGCAAGCACATTTTAATCCATTTTAATTTATGGATTTATCTGGTTTAAAACAGTTGTCTAGTACCCTGAAACAGCAGTCAAGAAACATGACCAGAACAAGTGGTATAAATACGGGTATAGCGTAAAAGGAGGACAGTAACATTAAGATGTTACAAATGCTCTAAAGCAGGGCTTTCCAAAGTTTTCCCACGGCGACACACCAAAACCCGGAAGTGCCGCCATTGCGGCAGCGTGCAAAAACCCGGAAGCGCTGCTGCCGCTTTCAGGTTTTTGCGCGCCGCCGTTGGTGTGTCGCCGCGGGAAAACCCGGAAGCGCTGATGATGATCAGCGCTTCCGGGTTGTGTGGCGACACACCAGACTGTGAGTGGCGACACTCTTTTGTATCGCGACACAGTTTGGAAAGCTCTGCTTTAAAGAATACTTTACATAACTCTAAATTTATGTTAATAAAAATCATTACATTTTGGCTTTATTTTTGTAAAATAAATAATGACACGGTGTAATATGTCATGTGTTGTTGTTCATCTGAGGTTGTATTTACCTAATTTTAAGACCTGCGAAGGACCAGATGATTTTTATTATGTCCCGATACGTAAAACCATAGAACTCAAAGAGGGTGTACTTTCTTTTTCACACGACTGTAGCTGTACCCTTATAAACTAACCAAACTACTATAACGGATGTAAAATTTCCAGAATTTTTGAAGAGAAACAGTTTCTTAGAAAATGAAATATAAAAAAAATAACATGGTTTTGGTTTACTTGGAAAAGCATACTTGGTATATACATTTTAACAGTATATTTCATGCAGAAAATTACCAATTTAATGATTGAATTTAGTTTAAAATATTTTAATTTGTGTTACAAATGGAGCTACAAGCTGTTCAACTCTAAACAATGTAGCGTCACTTTGTTTTCCCCTACTTAGTAAAAGTGGGCAAGCAAAAACAATTAAAATAGAAGAAACCATCAAGATTGTAAAACAAAGGAAGTTTACATATTCTAAATGTTGTCATCTACTTTATCAAACAGATAAAGCAAGCATTAATGGGGAGGGACATAAAAAGGGACTGAGTATATATATTTTTATCACATATAACATCATTTTCTGAATGTTGTTATATGTTGTTACTCTCATTGATTGAGACAAATTTCTCCACCTTTTTTCATTTTGCTTTATTTATTTGGTGAATTTCCAAACACAAGCCAATGCCTTTCACATCTTAACTATTTTCTGTATCATTCAAAATAAAAATACAGGAAGTATTTCCTAAATTAATTTTTCAGAAATAAATTTTAAAAGGTTTCAGACCTTCCCATCTCTACTTACTATTACTGGGACAAGCAATCACCTGAATGAATACAGGTAGTCCTCAGGTTACAATGGTTACAAGGTTCAGCAACCATTCAAAGTAAAGATGGCACTGAATGAGGGGGACTTACAACAGGTCCTCAGAGTTCCAGCCATCATAGCGTCCCCACGGTCACGTGACTGCAATCTGGGGTCTCAGTGCCCGGCTCACGATTATGTCACAGCAAGCTGTGGTCAGACGATCACGCTTTCTGATGTAACTTGCCTGCTTCCCACAAGCAAAGTCAATGGGGAAGCCAGCAGGAAGTTGGAAGTCGCGATCACGCAAGGTCCTTAACGACCCACGACGTCCTTGTTTAATGGCGGCAACCAGTACTGACAGAATTGCCGTCACTATGTGAAATTGATAGTGAAATTTAGAAAGACTGTTTACAATTTAGCATTTGTGTATACCACAAGTATTGATTTACTAACAGAGCAAAGGGCTAAAATATTTCTTCTAGCAAAAATACTTAGTCCTCCAACATTCAAACTAATTGTAAATGTAGCTTGCAATCAATGCACTAGATCATGAAAATGTCAAATCCATATTTAAAAAAAAATATCACAACAGTCAACAGAAAATTCTGGGAAACAATCTTTAAAGCTCTCTAGACTCTTTTTCCAAGGTCTATGAACAATTGATTTAAAATATAAGCTATCTGGCTAGATTCCACAGCATTTTTTTAATATGCTGACAAGCAGAATTAAGCTTTTATCCTGCAAGGCTTAATTGCTTCCAAAATTTCAAATTTTTAATTATCTATCTGTATTACCCTTATACTATAACTTCACAAGGCTTAACTGTAACCCAATCAGGCACAGTAAGAATTCACCATTAAGCCTTAAAACAGAAATTAGACATCCTTAACATCATGCACTCAGGCATACCTTTGCCCAGCAGCTCCTGTCTCAGGCAATCCTCTAGGCTGCAAAGACCCTCCTTTGTCCTCCTATCCTGAAGGGAAAGAAATCCCATGACCCCTAAGGCTGATCTCTACCTGTACCTGCACCTTCCATTTTAGGAGAAACACTGAGCTTGTTACACTCACCAGATGCTATCAATTCACTTGCCATGGCAAGCAAAAATAAGGCTAGACTGAATTATCAGATTGATTCATAGCACTTATAAATTATATAATTCATATATAACAACTGATCCATAATTTTTACTATTTACTAATTTTTACTATTTTATTTTCAGCAGATTAAATAATTTACAAGTGCCGGTGCACTCAGGTTTTTCAATGTTATATTCTTCACAAGCTAAGCTCTCTGTCCTGGACAGATACTCCAAACTTTATCTGAGCATATGAAAGGATATAATAAAATAATGTTCTTATAATAAAATAATGTTCTGATTATTTATACTTAATTTTGCTCTCCTTCAACAGAACTCTCAAGGAATTAGAAAACTGAATTCCAGAAACAATGTTTTTCATAGTCTCTCACTTATTAGATACCTATATACTTTCACTAAGTACAAGCAGTTGTGGAAACTTCAAGACTAAAATTAAGATTTTTCCAGATTAGAATCCAATTTATCAAATTAAAAATGGTTGGCAAATATATATAGAGAGAGAAAGAGAGAAAGTGTGCACATGTATCTTTATGTTGCCCTTACCTTCCAGCATAGTCTTGATTGTTACCGATTGTTTTGCAATTTCAACATCAACTTCAAATATTTCTCCATCAGAGCTCTGCAGTTTAATTGAAGGCATCTGTAAATGAATAAAAAAAATATTACCTACATTTATATGTATGGTATTTCAGTTACATAGTATCATTAACATCTCCTATCAAAAAAAGCAGGTAATATTTACAAACAAATTTAACTTTTTTTATGTTTTACAATGCTCGAGATACTTCATCCACCCCTGCATCATTATAACGTGGTCAATACAGTTCCCATATTGCAGCCTATCAACTGATTGAAGTAATGGTTTGCTTACAGTCATCTAATAAATGGCTAAAAAGAGGCCTGATCAGGTTACAGCTCACTCTCTATGACTGCATTTGCTCTGTGTTGCCTTCTTAAAACTATTCTTTATTATGGAATGTCACAGTGTATAAGGCTAAAGTACATGTATTGATCAAGTCTTTCAGGTAGCTTGTTTAACAATATCATTTTACTATTCAGTGTTCCAAAACACTTTTTTCCCTTCCAATCTAAAGTGCTGCACATGCCTAGTAAAAAGCCGTATGATGACTAAAATTACTTAAAACCCTAAATCTCATTTGTATTACACTACTTAAGGCAGTCTATCTCATGCTTGTAGGATTACCTTACTTCAAAAGCACACATGTTCATTTTACAAAATGAGAGAACTATTTGGGCATTTTGACATGATTCATGACCAATGACCTAATTTCAGTCATGTTCAGTTATTTACCAAGCAGGTTTCAAAAATATAATATTGCACTTTCAACAAAGTACTTGTACACCATTGTTCTTCACACTAGTTGGAAAATAACTGTTGTATTGAGAAGTGACCAGGCATAAAGAAAGAAGGTATATAACCAACATTAAATGTTTTTAAGAAGAGCCTAAATTATTGTTTTCAGTGTATACAACCAGAAATCACCAAATATATGAAAATTCTCAGAACTGTTCAAGTAGTATCCAAATCATACATAATCTACTTTGAGTAAAGTTAAGCAAAATTCTTTATTTCAGCTACTATGACCCCTTGAAACAGAAGTGGATACTAAATGTCTTAGTATTGACAAATAATGCAGTACTACCTTGGAGAGCTCAGGCCACAATAATCAATAATTTCCATGGTATTTTTCACAAGGAAAGTTTACCCATTAAAATCCCATAAGCATTTTTAATAATTGAAATATACATGTAATGTTAGAGTCAAACATAAACAATCTTTTGAATGAAAACAGTTATAAACATCTTAATTGTGCAGTGTTTGGATCAGGATGAATCTTTGCTTAGACAGACAAGGAGATCCGTTAAACTGAGTGGACACCTTAATCATTATTTAAATCCTATGAATACTAGGTTTGGATCCAGTCCATTATATTTGTTGCTTGTTCTTTTTAAAATAAGCTTAAAACTCACCAGATGTTTTAAGATAGTTTTTATAAGCAGCTTCAGATTAAACGGCAATAGTGACTAAGCATTAGGGTACATAAAGCCTCTGCATAAAACAAGAGGACCAGGTAAAGTGCCCCGCTAGCAACGTCAGCCCTACCCTTCATTCCACTATTCTTGCTTCGCTCTAGCAGCAGACAATCTCCTCTGAAGTGTGCACGGTTTGCTACAAATTAAAGACGCCCTGAAAGAACTCACGCCGTAGAAAAATGCAGCACATATCACCCCCCCCCTTTTTTTAAAAAAAGGAATTACAACGCTATTTAATAGAAGAGGTGGGAAACGGGATGGGAAAATGCTCCTCTGGCTCGGGAGCACAAATATCTGGAAAAGGGGGAATTCCGGCAGTCGGTCACCTTCCCCTCCTCTCCAGGACGAACCGGGCTGCTGGAAATGATGGCGGAGGCGGCACTTCGGCTGCGCGTCTCCTCACCCCTTCGCGAGGAAAAAGCCGCTCCCTTAGCAACCGCCTGCAATAGGCTCTCAAGCCGCCGTCCCTTTCCTCCCCTGCGGCCTTTCAAGCCTTCCCTCTAACTTTGTTCTCGCCCCTCACCACCCGCTGAGGCGGCCCGAACCCCGACCAGGCCTCGGCCTCACTCACCGTGAGGCAGCGGCAACGGCAACGGCAACGGCGACGGCGCCTTTTAGCCTCTCCCCACAAGACACACCACCCAAATTAAAGGCGCACTGGAGCGCCTTGTGGCCGCTGCATTTTATAGAGTTGGGGGCGGAGCGGATCCGAGACAAGGGCCCAATCGCTGACCCCGCCCCTTCCACTCACAGGGCTCAGTGTGTTGTCTGAGCGCCTGCGCTGGACGAGTCATCTGGAATCGGCCCCCTTTCGTCATAGATGGACGGCCGAGAGACCGAGAGGGGAGGAAACTGGTTTGTATAAAAAGGAAGAAAGGAGACCGTTAAACGTATTTAGATACTAAGCACCTCGGGGTCCTTCAGGCAGAATCGGAAGTTGCCCGGTACGAACTAGCTCCTGGTCAAGGCTACCTCATAATGGTGGCGACAGTTTTACGTCATAATGAGGACAGTTTCTCGCTTATTCTGAGCGGTGTAATTTATGTTCCCCTTTCATTTGTCTGTTGCAGTTGGACAGCTACGTCGCTCATGCCCTGTTGTGCATGTGTGATGTTGGCACGAACTGGCCAGCCACATGTTAATCTTGTGTGCTGTGTGAATCTAGTTCCTGTGGTTAATTTATGATTCAGTGGCGTTCTTTGACCCCTTCCACAAAAGGGGTTGAGTAATTGATAAAGCTCTTGCCAACCTAGCAATTCGAAAGCATGCAAATGCAAGTAGATTAATAGGTACCACTTCGGTGGGATGGTAGCAGCGTTCCGCGTGCGTCATGCCGGCCACATGACCGTGGAAGCGTCTTCGGACAGCACTGGCTCTTCAGCTAACAAACGGAGATGAGCACCGGCCCCTAGAGGCGGACACGACTGCACAAATGTGCGGGGGGGACCTTTACCTTTTTAATTGATAAAGACTGACAAATTAAACAGGAAGATAATGTCAAGCAGTTCATTGCTGCCGAGGAAATTAAATTTAATTTGTTAGATTTATATGCGTGAATTTGTGTCCGCAAATTCATCAGACGTTTTAACTTAACCTTGGATTATTATTAAGTGAATCAGGCTAAGTGTATCTTCCACATACAACCATTGTTAAGAAACTATTTCATCATTCTAACGTTATCACATGCTTTACCTCTATTGTTACATCTCTGGTAAGATGAATTAGTTGGTTGTCATTCCCCAACGTCCAGGTTGTTTCTTTAGCAACAGTACAGAAGTGGTTTCTTGGTTGGTTCCCC
Organism: Charina bottae; assembly: GCA_023362775.1. NCBI lineage: Eukaryota > Metazoa > Chordata > Lepidosauria > Squamata > Charinaidae > Charina > Charina bottae. The sequence goes on along the minus strand of JALMGJ010000002.1, from coordinate 97,534,908 downwards.
ACCCCAAATAGTTTTATTTTAACTATATAGGTTAGTGTTTCAACTTTTGAAAAAGAGAAAGCCCTGGAAAGGAGCCTGCTTATACAATGGGCAGCACTACTTTTACTCCTCTGGCACAATGAAATTACAAATGGTACATTATGGTTCCTCCCCCTGCCCCCCTCCCCCCCCAATAAATAAACAGTTTGGAGAGCAGCATCTCTGAAACAGTATTTCCAAATCAAGATTACAACTCTCTACCACTAAACCAGTGTTTTTTTGGAATCAGAAGTCTCTGCCACTTAAACCAATGCTTAAATTAGCTCTCTTAGGCAAAAAACAAAAACAGAAAGCAGTCCTATACTACCTCAAATGAATGCCATATGGTGCTTGATAATCAGCAATGTCACAATTTATACACTTATTCGCTACTCCCTCTCTTGTGCATCAGCCAGAAGACAGCAGAGCCATTGCTCTTTCCCGGAGATTGCAGCTGCCAAGTCTCACCTCTGTTGCTTTATAAATACAGCACATATTAATGCCATCAAACACCACCCCTCTATTCTAGTATGTCTAGAACTGGAATCTTCAGTCTTGGAGCATTAAAGGAAATTTCCACTTAGGCAGATAGAGTGCAGCTGCAGCAAAAAGACATGTCCAGGTAATTCTAGAGGTTTTATAACCCTAATACAAGGGACAGTTATCACTGTCAGCCACAGTGGAATACTTGTGTTAGCCCAAATACTTTTTTTTTATTTAAATTTTATTAAGTTTTACAATACATATTAAAAGTTAGAATAGAAAAAAGAAATAGAAATAGAAATACAAAATAAGGAAAAAGATAAAGAAAAAGTAAAGTCAAGAAATAATAAACAAAGAAAATATAAAAAATAGATGTCCTCCAATCTATCTTTGAACTTAAAGTACAATAATTAATTTTAAATGTTAGTCTTTCATACAATACACAGGAACTTTTCTTTGTCATATGCCTTTTGATTTCTATAATCCAATCTTCTGATCTTCATATGGGTTTCACCTTTCTTGCTATCTCCCAATAATCCATCTTTGGTGTTAGCCCAAATACTGATGAAAAAAATCTAATCCCCCATCACCAGCACTGTCTGGTATAGTACAGGTAGTCCTCATTTAGCAACCACCTCATTTAGCTACTGTTATGATGGAGATGAAAAAGTAACTTTCCAATCAATCCTCGCATTTACATCATTTCCAGGTCTGTAAAGCAAAAGGAAGCTGAAGTAAGATCATAAGCACCATCCCGGTTTCACTTAGTGGATGCTTCACTTAATAACTGAGTTGCTGGTCCCAACCTGTAAATAAATTTGCCTTTGAATTGAGCATAATCTTGATGACCTATATCGACATCACCATGCAATTTTGTTACTTAGTTGTCATTGCCTTCTTCCAGGATGTTTTTCCAACAATACAGACTAACCAACTCTCTCTACTTCCCAGATGTTCCCTAATTAGCTTTCTAGATCAGCCAACATTGGCTAGGTACTACCTCGCCCCCCAAAAAAGGATTTAACTATCACTCCTTTTCTCACCATGCTAAATTGACTTGAGCATGGTATAGCTTTCCCCAATCAGGAGTTTTTTAGATACTGATAGATCTTTTACTAATTTTACTAATAGTTTGTCTCCCTGCCTGTGTGTCTCCATAGTAAAAGAAATTAATATTGAAAGTATGAATCTCAAAATATGATCTGACTCTAACTAGATACTAAACAAGTTGAAGAGTATTATAACATCTTAAAGGCTACACAAACCTATCATATGAGCTTTCGTAGATCATAATCAACTTGTTAGGTTTATCAAAAAATACTAGAAAAGCACCCAGTTTTGTGATGTAAATGACTGAAACTTGTATTTTCATATTAGTATCTTAAGTGCTCTTCATAGAATTATAAAAACAGTCCATTATTTATATATTATGTTCAAGTCACTCTAAACATTTACCACCTACTTTTTCCAGCTAAACAATTTTAAACAATGATTCTTCTGCATAATATGTAAGGCTCACAAGACCTGTCAACAGGCTTTTTCTTTTCCAAAAGAACAATTTCCGCTCTCTCTCTCAGTACCAGAAACACTGGACAGGACAGTAACTTGCTTAGAAAATATGTCTTAAAAGCAGCCAATTAGACAATGGAATCCAAGAAGCAGCAGAGTGGCTTTCACTTTGAAAAGCTTCTCCAATCATGGTATATGTGTTACAATCATGAAAGTTACCAGACTTAAAAGTGTATAACATACGCAAACATTTTTAAATAATTCTATGCTTAAATATGGAATTATGTGGAGGAGGGGAGGGGGCAAAATGAAGCTACAGTATATTATTCAATTAAAATTAAAACAGTGCAAGAAAAGATTATTCAAAATAGTGTTTCATCTGGCTAATTCATAGAAAAACTAGGCCACTTTTAGTTTATTACCTACCTTCTTTCTTATGGATGTTTTAGCTGGCATCAAATTTCTATTTGAAGATTGTTTTTAATATTTGGAGTCAAATTTCTATTTGAAGCATGAATATTCAAATGAATATTTAAGCCTGACACTAGGGGGAAATGAAGAGCAATGATGGTGCTAATAGTACTATTTCTTTTTAATAGTTATCCCTTTTTATGTAGCAGATCTTAAGAAAACCTTAATTTTGGAAGTTTTTCCAGGAAAGGGAAATTGAAAAGCCGCTCATGCTGTTATCTAGCTACATAATAGTTCAGATACATAGACTTATTTATAGACTTTAAAATGCCTTGGCTAGGATCTACAGAACCAAGCTTTTCTCCCTGCTCCTGAGCAGCAACCCACTGCTGTATGGCCAACTACTTGAAATTGAAGGTATCAGCCCAGTTCATTCCATGAAAAAGTTTTAAGAATCACAAAGCGTGCATAACACTTTAACATGTCCAGTGCATACAAGCACTTTCCCACCAAACTTTGTTATTCTATTACTACTTTATTGAATGGTAAATAAAAACTAGTTACAAAATAAGAGGAAATCACTGTTATACATGTTTTGATTTTCACATTTGAGAGTCTCAATTACAGTGGTTTGTTGGTATATCCCCATTGTTACACTAGAAGATTTTCACCATCATTCAACAAATGTGTGATACCGACAATTACAAGAAAGAATTTAACTTCCATTGTAATAGGCACATTTTTCCTAGCTATTTAAAAATATAAGTTCTGTGATCAGGATATATTCAGCAAGTATTTGGGAGTATTATTTAGTCTATGAATTATTCACTGCCTTCTGCTCAAACCAAAGGAAATTGAGCTGTGTGTAAAAGGATCACAACGTGTACGAGACTGCTAGTACTAAGAATGGGTAGTGTAGGGAGATTGATTTATGATCTCTCCCATGTTCCTTTTCACTCTTCTTTCAGTAGCACAGAAGCAGTAAACTCATATTCTTTTGCTTACAAGTATGGAAAAAAGTAGATTTCATCAGGAACATTGAGAATATATAATTTTTAAGACTATGCTTAGGTGAAATTAGACTTCACAATTGGAACTTTCCCACTTTAAATGCTACAATTAAATGTCAGAAGACCTATTTCACAGAATCAGCTTTCTTCCTATTTGAAAAAAGTGCTAATAGAATTATGGTAGTAACTATTTGCCTGCCCGGTATTATCAGAGATTACCAAATCTGATCCTTAGACTTCCATTTTATATGTACTGTATGTTTTCTGAAAACAGCTGTTTGTGACTCAGTATAATTTGGATCCTTCAAAGGTTCAAAGAGACATAAAAGCTACTTTTTATTAAATACAACATGATATGTGCTTGCAATACATTTTAAAGTCAACCATCTTCCAAACTTAGTTCACAAGTTTATTATGAAAAATGCTGCAACACTCTCCTGCAGCAACGTCTTACAGAAAAAAATTGTTCTTTCAAAATAATTCACTATGATGAACACATACATGGGACACGTAGAAGAAAAGTGTGAGAGAAAAATGGGGTGGGAACAGAGTTCAGGTGAAACAATAATACAATTAAATTAAACTGTTTCCCTAAAAAACAAAATAAGAACACAAATAAGAAAAATCAGTCTTGGTGCTTGTTTAAAATGTTCGTTAAGTTTCAATGATAGTTTGCTATTCTTATCTACAATCATGCTGGAAAGCTACAGCTAAATGGAAAGTTACTTGTAATTCACGAAGTGTTAAATGTCTACCTATTAATATTTGCAGTCTCTCAGAGAAAGCAAAAGTAACTACAAGTAGAACTATGCCAGAAACTGATTTCTTGACCAACAATGTTGCTTCAAGCATGCAATGAACTGGTTCATTCTAAAGTGGTCACAGTCGCTGACAGACAAGAGGCTTTGAATTTCAATATGGCACATCTTTTGGTCCATGTGAAAACAGGTTTCAATGTTAAATGTTTTCTGACACTTTGGAGTTACTGTTGCTCTTCCCATGTTCTTTAGGTCAACACATGGTTCATGGCAATACTGTACAAGTGGAAAATCTCATTACAGGAAGTAGTCTGGGGTGCGACGAGTAACATGTGGTTCACCTCTGCGTGGTGCTGGATCGAACTGCAAACTGGAAGAGAGAATCAGATTTTGTTGGTCTACTAATGTTTTTAAAATAATCTATAATATACTTAATGCTGTATGAAATTTCAAAGAACTCTTCAGAACAATCTCTTCAGGACAGAGAAGCTTCCCTGTAATGCCACTAGTGTGGCAAGGTCAGTATACAGAAAAGGTAGGAGCCCCTTTGGGATAAAGAGGATTCCCACCAAAACTTTTCCGCTTTAGAAGGTTCCCAAAGGAAGTTCTATTCAGGCACAGAATTAATGTCTTGTCATTTACTGAGTCTACACAAAGAGGAACTCAACCTATTTGTGTGGATCTTAGAAATAAAAAGACTCCTTAAAATGCATAGTATTGATAAAACAGAAGCAAATATCTCTTAACATAACTTGGGGCTTAAGCTGTAGTTTAAAGAACTGATCCAGAAAAATAATTTTAAGATTGCTATTAAGCCTTATAGTAACTTATGAATCAATGAATACACCCTGAAATTTCCAAACAGAAATGTATTTGATTTTTAAACTCTGCAAATTTAAAATAAATTTGACATTCTACAAAATACTCTGTTCTAGGAAATACCTGACAAGACCAGATCAGACAACAATGCATATTTATTTCCAACTGCATGAACTTATTTTTGTAAAAGAGTTTTAACTAGGAGTTATAAATAATGCACTTTGATAATTCTCATAGGAATATTTTTAAATACTTACAATGAGTATTTTAGAGTATCATCAAGCTCCATAATTGCAGCTTGGTTACCACAACGGTAACAATAATTTGGAGCACTAAAAATTGTTACTACATTCCGATCATGACACCAATTGTATCCCTGAAAAAAGAAAATATGTTACTTTAATATAAGAGTCCCCGCAGATAAAATAATATAGGCTGCAGTTGTAATAAAATATATTACTGTATTAAAACATGTCTGGGTATGATTTGGGTTTGTTTGTTTTAAACTAATATCTCATAACAGTTTAGAACAGCTCAACAAAAGCTTACCTCCATTACCAGCTGATGAGCTCTTGAAACCAACGTAAGACCATTAGCATGGTTGAAAGTTTCTGAAATATCTTGTCCAAAAGTATAGCCAGCTCCTCGAGGAGAAATGCCCCAACCACCGCGATCATCAGGATCTGACCACAGCAAATCACACATTGGACCCTAGGAAATACTTCAGCGTTATTATTTAGCCTTTAAAAATGGAAGATGCCTAGTACAACATAGAAACTTCAAAAGGAAACATTCAAAATGGCAATTGAATGGCTAAAATATGTTGGGAACAGCATGCTTTTATCCAGTATTAATAGCAAAAATTAGCAGTGATGCTAGAAATCCAGCATGGGAGGGAAATGCCAATAGTTCCTCTTGGAGATGGCTGGTCCCTTGAAGCCTCTCAGTACGCCATTTTTAACATTCTTATACCTGGATTTTATATTATGGATGTATTGTAATTTTATATTGACTTTTTAAATTACGTTTTTATTGTGAACCGCCCAGGGTCCCCGACAGGGGAGATGGGCGGTAATATAAATTTAATAAAATAAAATAAATAAATTTTCCATGTTGTCGAATTCCATACTTCTGGCATGCTTAAGAATTCAATTAAAGCTACCTTTCTTGTGAAGAACAGATATACTGTAACACATTTTGGCAATGAATGCATTTCTGCCAAAAAAAAAGTTTAAAAATCAAGTACCACCAGCATCTCCTTGCCCAAACTCTAGCCATCTACAGAAAGAGGTTTCTTTCAGAACAGTGAAAATAGAACTCAGAACAGTGAAAATTAGATAAACACTGTAAGTTTGAGTTGTGATTGCCAACACTAGCAGTCACTATACATAACTGGTTTATTCCCTCACTCCAAGGCCAGTGAAGATTGAGGTAGTTAAGTACACTAATTTTTCTTTAACATAATATGCAAATCAAGACTGGAAGATTTCTCAGAAATATGAGAAATTATTCCCACTCAGAATCCATTTTACTTCACTCTTATGGATATACCTTTATCTGCAGCAGCTAAGACATTCCAGGTAACACTTCTTTAGTGACTTTTAACTATTGGAATCTCTTTGTTCCAGCAGAGGAACTAGCAAAACCACCTAGTATGAGAGAACTCTTTCTATACATAATTTTCCATCCCACGGCTATTTTGAAAGGTCCCTCAACCAACAGTGGAGAGCATGGGGCTTGCAAGAGAAACTGACTGCTAAAATAATTTCCCTCTCCATTCTGCTGATACTCCTTCTCAATCAAAGAGCACTGAACACAAATCTCTGACAATCATAAGATGTTTAGGTAGCAAGATTGGCAGGTACATGTAGTAGTACCCACAGAATTCTGCAACACATTACTAATAAGAGAATTAAACAATTTTGATGAATGTGGAATTAGAGCCAGGGCATTAACTTTTAACTCAACAGAACTGAATCTACCATTATGAAGATCAGAAGATAGATTATGCCACTAGACTGGAAAACTTATTGTCTTTCAGATGTTGCTGAACTACAATTCGGGGTATCCCTTAACTTGGTCTTGTTGGTGAGGGTTAATTGAAATTCAGTTAACGAGAGTGCCACAAATTCTCCACTTGTGCACTACACTGATATTCTCTATCATGTCAGGAATCTTGGTACTCAAGACTGTCCTCCTAGATTGAAATTGTGTGTCCCTTAGTAGGACTCCACATAATCAGTAATTAGTTAATACATTTCTGTTTTTTGTTAAAATCAAATGAAACAATAGACAGCAATTTTAATAAGTAACTCTAGAAAGAGCCCAAACCATCTCAAGTAAAGCATTAAAAGTAGCATGGAGAAATGAGAAGTTTATTTCAAGTCTAGAGTCATCAATAATTTGAAGAATACCAGACTTCCGGGGAAGAAATGGCAGAAGATGGCTTCATGAAAAGCAGAGCCAACAACCACGGTGGAATGAAGAGCCGGTGAGTAGATTGGCTCTTCAATAATTCCTCTCCAAATATGGAGAGGACTTGAGATCGCAAACAGCATTTCGCGTTCGACTGGTAAGAGCCAGCTGGGAGGCGGGGATGTCATCACTTTCCAAGCTGCGCTGTAGCCTTAAAGGGACACTAAGACCGGCCACCCCATTTCTAAATCACCAATTTGTATTTTTTTAAGTATATGTACCGCAAGAGAGGCTTTCTACAGCGAGGAGAAGCTGGTTCTCTTGGTGCTTAACATTATTTTGGGGAAGTCTGTAGCTTGAATCATGTCAACTGGATTTCTATTTTCTTAGTGGAAACGTTTCACTCCTTATCCAAGGAGCTTCTTCAGTCTGAGTAAAGTTAGTAAGGGAATCCTTAAATATGCTTCTAGGCTGGCTGTGTGACCTTGCACCTGGGGCTAGGTCATGGTTATTTTGAGATGTTTGTTTCTAAGTCCCTTTATCATCTAAAGGAGGATCGTTAAGATTACCCTGCTGCTGTTGAGCTTGTGAAATGGTCTTAATCTTCCTAGGCACAGAAGACAAAGCAGGAAGGAAGATAGGGGAAAGGTTATGCCTGAGGCCCCCACCTCTATTCAAGGAAGGATTTTCCAAGTTGGCATGAATGGATTCCTTGACCCCTCTCTCAAACCACCTATCTTCTCTGTCTATCTTTAGACAGAGAAGATAGGTGGTTTGAGAGAGGGGTCAAGGAATCCATTCATGCCAACTTGGAAAATCCTTCCTTGAATAGAGGTGGGGGCCTCAGGCATAACCTTTCCCCTATCTTCCTTCCTGCTTTGTCTTCTGTGCCTAGGAAGATTAAGACCATTTCACAAGCTCAACAGCAGCAGGGTAATCTTAACGATCCTCCTTTAGATGATAAAGGGACTTAGAAACAAACATCTCAAAATAACCATGACCTAGCCCCAGGTGCAAGGTCACACAGCCAGCCTAGAAGCATATTTAAGGATTCCCTTACTAACTTTACTCAGACTGAAGAAGCTCCTTGGATAAGGAGTGAAACGTTTCCACTAAGAAAATAGAAATCCAGTTGACATGATTCAAGCTACAGACAATTCCACCTGGATGACTGAGAACCTTCATAGACATATTATTTTGGGGATTACCTTTTTTTTAAAAAAAATTAAGTTTTGGATTTCGTTTTCCTTCCAAATATAAAGGAGGTCTGAGAGTAAACAATTGTCTTCCTGTTATTATTTTGGTATTAAATTTGAAGATATTAGCATTTTCCTACACGTTGAATCGGCTGATTTGAACCTGCAGCTTTCTGTTTTCACTTTCCCTTGAGAACTGTCTGCTATCTCACTTTCACTTTATGTAAACACACTTGGGAACTTTTTCCTATCTTCGACTTTTGTTAAGCTCCTAGGGGGCGCCATAATCTACTGCATGAGACATGGAGGATTTCAAACAGATTCTTTCTGACTTCCACCAAGATTTTAAACAGATTTCTTCTGACTTCCACCAAGATTTTAAACAGATTTCTTCTGACTTCTATCAAGCTTTTATGCAAGATATTCAGGACATTGTGGAAAATATGATCTAAAATGTGCCATCAGGTTGGGGATGTGGTGGATGAAATTGAGGGATTTAACAGCGATAGAAAGGTTTCTTTTAAGAGTGAGATTGGGATTTTTATCGAGATGCTGGATGAAGATTGGATAGTAGACTTGGATAAATTTAAGGGGGAGAGAGAACTGCAAGCCATAAGTGAGACTGACTTTCTGGTGGAATGCCATGAAAAGAACCTGGAATCTTTGAGGGGGGCAGTTGGGCTGTTTGATTCTTTCAAGAGAAAAGCTCTGTGCATATTGTGGGGATATATAAATGCTCTGGTATATTTTGAAGTGGGATAAGGGTTGAAGAATGTTTATCTGGTTTGCTTTAAGGATTTGATTGATGTTATTTGCTTTTAAAGATTTGGATTTACTGTTTTGAATTGTCTTTGTTTTCTGGGTTTATTAAGATTAAGATTATTGAAACTGTTGTATTATCAAGTATAATAGCAGACAATCTATATGCTTTTTAATTTGATTCTTATAGTAGACAGAAATATATAGAATAGTGGTAAGAAGGGAATAATTAAATATGTGTTATCTTTTGGAGGGGAGAAAGATGTTTAGGAGGGTTGCATGATTTTTTTTTCTTTATTTAATATAAGGGGGAGTAGTAGCTGTATTTAGTGATCTTTATTATGTGCTAAAGTGGTGCTCTATAGGGGGCGTGGTGGCTCAGTGGGTAAGATGCCAGGCTTGTCGATCGGAAGATCGCAAGTTCGGAGGTTCGAATCCCTAACCCTGCGTGCGGAGTGAGCTCCCGCACTCGTCCCAGCTCTTCCCAACCTAGCAATTCGAAAGCATGCAAATGCAAGTAGATTAATAGGTACCACTTCGGTGGGTAGGTAACAGCGTTCCGTGCGCGTCATGCGGCCACATGACTGTGGAAGCGTCTTCGGACAACGCTGGCTCTTTGGCTAACAAACGGAGATGAGCACCGGCCCCTAGAGTCGGACACGACTGCACAAATGTGCGGGGGGAACCTTTACCTTTTTTTTTAAAGTGGAATGATTTATAGAAATAATGTGGTGTTTTGATTTAATATAGAGTAAGAGATTGATTATATGTAAGAGATTGATTGTATGCGGGTCAAGAAGCAACAGTTAGAACCGGACATGGAACAACCGACTGGTTCAAAATTGGGAAAGGAGTACGACAAGGCTGTATATTATCACCGTGCTTATTTAACTTATATGCAGAATACATCATGAGAAATGCCGGGCTGGATGAATCACAAGCCGGAGTTAAGATTGCCGGGAGAAATATCAACAACCTCAGATATGCAGACGATACCACCCTAATGGCAGAAAGTGAAGAGGAACTAAAGAGCCTCTTGATGAGGGTGAAAGAGGAGAGTGCAAAAGCTGGCTTGAAACTCAACATTAAAAAAACCCAGATCATGGCATCTGGTCCCATCTCTTCCTGGCAAATAGAATGGGAAGAAATGGAAGCAGTGACAGATTTTATTTTCTTGGGCTCCAAGATCACCGCAGATGGTGACTGCAGCCATGAAATTAAAAGACGCTTGCTCTTTGGGAGGAAAGCTATGGCAAACCTAGACAGCATATTTAAAAGCAGAGACATCACCTTGCCGACAAAGGTCCGTATAGTTAAAGCTATGGTTTTCCCAGTAGTAATGTATGGCTGTGAGAGTTGGACCATAAGGAAGGCTGAGCGCCGAAGAATTGATGCTTTTGAACTGTGGTGCTGGAGAAGACTCTTGAGAGTCCCTTGGACTGCAAGGTCGTCAAATCAGTCAATCCTAAAGGAAATCAACCCTGACTGCTCATTGGAAGGACAGATACTGAAGCTGAAGCTCAAATACTTTGGCCACCTAATGCGAAGAGAGGACTCCCTGGAAAAGACCCTGATGCTGGGAAAGACTGAAGGCAAAAGGAGAAGGGGACGGCAGAGGATGAGATGGTTAGATAGCATCACCGATGTAATGAACATGAATTTGAGTAAACTCCGGGTGACAGTGGAGGACAGGAAGGCCTGGCGTGCTATGGTCTATGAGGTCACGAAGAGTCGGACACGACTAAACAACAACAAAAGAGATTGATTATGGAAATTTTTGTATATCCTTGCTGTTAAGTCAGAAGCCACATCTTTTGTAAATTTGAAAAAAAAATCTCTTGTGTTTTCGCACCTTTTTAGTTCTTTTTTTTCTTTGTAGTTTTTTGTAGTTTTTATTCTTCTCTTGAAACTTAGTAAAATTTACTATAAAAAAGAACTTTAAAAAAATTTAAAAAGCAAAAGGGTGATTAAACCTTTGATTTTAGAAAGTTAAAACAGACTAGGGATCCAGATAAATTTGAAATAAGATTTTGGAATAAATTATAAAGAATCCTTCCCATGGGTAAATGCTTTTGTTTTTGTTTTTATTTTTTTAATGATAAAACTTTAAAAATTGGACACTAGAGGGTACTAGAGATTATATTTAAAGGAAAAGAACACTCAAACTCAACTCATAATTACAGAATGAAGCAAAATAAGCTGCTCAAAAAAATAAAGGGAACACTGAAATAAGACATCCTAGATCTGAATGAATGAAATATTCGTATTAATTACTTTGTTCATTACATAGTTGAATGTGCTGACAACAAAATCACACAAAAAGCAATGGAAATCAAATGTAAGCAACCCCTGGAGGTCTGGATGTGGAGTTACACTCAAAAATTAAAGTGGAAAAGAACACTACAGGCTGATCCAACGTTGATGTAATGTCCTTAAAACAAGTCAAAATGAGGCTCAGTAGTGTGTGTGGCCTCCACGTGACTGTATGACCTCCCTACAACGCCTGGGCATGCTCCTGATGAGGTGGCGGATGGTCTCCTGAGGGATCTCCTCCCACACCTGGACTAAAGCATCCCCCAACTCCTGGACAGTCTGTGGTGCAACGTGGCGTTGGTGGATGGAGCGAGACATGATGTCCCAGATGTGCTCAATTGGATTCAGGTCTGGGGAACGGGCGGGCCAGTCCATAGCATCAATGCCTTCGTCTTGCAGGAACTGCTGGCACACTCCAGCCACATGAGGTCTAGCATTGTCTTACATTAGGAGGAACCCAGGGCCAACCGCACCAGCATATGGTCTCACAAGGGGTCTGAGGATCTCATCTCGGTACCTAATGGCAGTTAGACTACCTCTGGCGAGCACATGGAGGGCTGTGCGGCCCCCTAAAGAAATGCCACCCCACACCATTACTGACCCACTGCCAAACCGGTCATGCTGGAGGATGTTGCAGGCAGCAGAACGTTCTCCACGGCGTCTCCAGACCCTGTCACGTCTGTCACATGTGCTCAGTGTGAACCTGCTTTCATCTGTGAAGAGCACAGGGCGCCAGTGGCGAAGTTGCCAATCTTGGTGTTCTCTGGCAAATGCCAAACGTCCTGCACGGTGTTGGGCTGTAAGCACAACCCCCACCTGTGGACGTCGGGCCCTCATACCACCCTCATGGAGTCTGTTTCTGACCGTTTGAGCAACCACACGCACATTTGTGGCCCACTGGAGGTCATTTTGCAGGGCTCTGGCAGTGCTCCTCCTGTCCCTCCTTGCACAAAGGCGGAGGTAGCGGTCCTGCTGCTGGGTTGTTGCCCTCCTACGGCCTCCTCCACGTCTCCTGATGTACTGACCTGTCTCCTGGTAGCGCCTCCATGCTCTGGACACTACGCTGACAGACACAGCAAACCTTCTTGCCACAGCTCGCATTGATATGCCATCCTGGATGAGCTGCACTACCTGAGCCACTTGTGTGGGTTGTAGACTCCGTCTCATGCTACCACTAGAGTGGAAGCACCACCAGCATTCAAAAGTGACCAAACCATCAGCCAGAAAGCATAGGAACTGAGAAGTGGTCTGTGGTCACCACCTGCAGATCCACTCCTTTATTGGGGATGTCTTGCTAACTGCCTATGCTTTCCGCCTGTTGTCTATTCCATGTGCACAACAGCATGTGAAATTGATTGTCAATCAGTGTTGCTACCTAAGTGGACAGTTTGATTTCACAGAAGTCTGATTGACTTGGACTTACATTGTGTTGTTTCAGTGTTCCCTTTATTTTTTTGAGCAGTGTATTTTAACATTGGACATACTGAAGCTTATTTTTGAACAATGGACCCAGAAGTTAATTTTAAGAGTGTCTGCCTCTATACACAGACTGTGTTTAAAAGATGTTATGGAAGAGGAACAAGTTTTATCTGACAAAATTGAGACTGATTTGAAAGTGGGTTTAAAAATGATAGGCTACAAGAATGACATGGAAAAAGATTATTACACTGGACATACGAAAGAAACTGGCTGTCTTAATAATTAAAAAGGATATACAAATAGCAAACCAAAAGAGTGACCTGTATAATTCTCCCATATTGGATCTAAAAAAGGGGCTCGTTAAAACTTTGAAGAATTTCGTGAGAAGGGACAAAGAATAAATGAAAAGAAATCAAGTTCTAGGACATTATTTGAAGGGATTAAAGATCAAGATTGTCTGAACGAAAAGGAATATAAAGTTGGTTTATGTGGTGGATTTCAAAGCTGCCGCTGTTTCTCAGGAAGGAGGGAGCGCATTCCAAGGAGATAAGAGGACTCGCAGTTTAGAGAGTCTTGGCAGGGAGTCAAAGAGAGTCAGAGGAGCCCCGACCTAGACTCTCCTAGGTTATTTCCCCTTAGGTTAGTTAGGATAGCTTTAGTCTGGCAAGATTCTGTCTGTATGGTGAGAGCAATAAAAGAAGTGAGTTCGGAATACACTGACTCACTGTTGTTCTTGGGCTGGCCCTGATAGTTTATTTGATCAAAGTTAAAATAAGTATGTTATCATCTCTGGTAACCCTCAATGGACTTTTGCTGACATCAGGACTGAAATGACGAAGCTTTATGGATTTGTTTATAGATAAGAGATGGGATATGGGAAGAAGAGATTATTTGTTGTATTTTAAGAGAAGGTGATACTAAAATCGTTTATACTTGTGATGAAGGGGAAGTCGTTTCTTTATACATTTCTTTTTTCTTTACTATATCCTTATTTTTTTCTTTCTTTTCTATTTTCTATTTTTTTCTTTTTTTCTCTTTTCTGCACCTTCTATTTTTTCTGTTTTTTAGTTTATATTAGTTTTTATTGTTGTAATTGTAATCTTTAATAAAAATTACTATTAAAAAATCAAAAGAAAAAAATTGAAGAGTACCATTAGACATTAACATGTACTATACACAATTGCAACTCAAGAGTTTGTACTCAAATGGCATTAAGTTACCTCATGTGGAACTTCTTGAAGACGATCAAGTGCTCTGATATGATCCAGTGTATCTATAGATGGAGAGAGCCCTCCATGTAGACAGAAAATCTGTGAAAGTATTGAAGCTATTATTCGAACAACTTTTTTGAATTACTGTATCAAAAACTACAGCTAACTGAACATGTTTACTGAAAGTTATAGGTGATTTTAAAAGAAAAACGTATGATTAAAATGCATTGGAACATTCACTGTATTTTGTATATTTATTTATTTATTATCCCGCCTTTATTATTTTTATAAATAACTCAAGGTAGCGAACATACCTAATACTCCTTCCTCCTCCTATTTTCCCAACAACAACCTTGTGAGGTGAGTTGGGCTGTGTGTGTGTGACTGGCCCAAGGTCACCCAGCCGGCTTTCATGCCTAAGGCGGGACTAGAACTCACAGTCTCCTGGTTTCTAGCCCATTGCCTTAACCACTAGACCAAACTGGCTCTCCTCCTATATCTCCTATTGACAATAAGTATCATATTTTCAGCATACCTGTCCATCCACCAAGGCAGTAAGAGGAAGATAGTCAAATAGATCTGTGAAGTATTTCCAGACATTAGCGTTTCCATATTTCCTTAAACACTCATCATAGAAACCGTATACTTGGGTGATCTGCCTGCTTTCATGGTTCCCTCGAAGGATAGTGATGCGTTCACGGTAACGGACCTACAGAACAAAGTAATTAGTATGATCAGAGCAATTAAGAGCTGTATCATTTTTATGGTCTCCAAGTTGGCTTGTCCCCATCTCTATTAACATATGTCTTCCCCTACAGGTTTACGGAGAAAACAATTCTTTTAACATCTATCACTGGAAAACTAGGTTAAACAGGTCACATTTTAAAAATCTGTACCCCCCATTTGTTTAGCTTGATGGTACCACTATACTGGGGGGGGGGGGGGAGAATACTAAATTTAAATTCAAGAGTGGAATCTTATCAGTCTTAGATCTCTTTTCCATCTTACTGAGATGGAGATACAAACCAAAGAAACATAGAAGTTCTAACTACAGTATATTTAAGCACCTTCTATAGTACATAGGAGTTTCTTTGAATTACACAATTATATAATTTTCTCCTGTACAATTTTTATTTTGCACAGAATTTTCAACAACACTAAATTCTTAAAGTAATTCAGAATATAAATACATTTATATAAAAGTGTACAAAATATTTGGAAGTAACCCCAAAACTTTCTGTATGCCTCTGTTATTTCTAATACATTTTTAAAATGTATTTTTATTACCTTAAGCGCTACCAGAAGTGTTACTGTTTCAACAGAGTAGTAACCCCTATCAACGTAGTCCCCCATAAACAAGTAATTTGTGTCTGGTGATTTGCCTCCAATTCTGAAAAGTTCCATGAGATCGTGAAATTGTCCGTGGACATCTCCACAAACTGTTACTGGACATCTTACTTCTTGAACGTTGGATTCTTTTGTTAAGATTTCTTTAGCCTGCAACAGAGCAAAAAGTCAACTTAACATTAAGTAATTCATCAACATTTTAAAATGCCAAATAACATATTTGACACAAAATATACAGTATATATACTATTTATTTCTGTTTTTGAACAAAATTTTATTATGCATAAGCACAATTCACTTGGACCCATGGCAGCATAAATAAATAAGGTTTCCAGTCTTTCAAAAAAGTCTTTATCACTTTTTCCCTGACCAAATTGGTCAGCTGTGCCATTTCCGCAAGCTCCGTCAATTTTATAATCCAATCTTCTACTGTGGGTATGGGGAGGGGGGGTGTCATTGTTGCAGAGCCTCCTCCCCAAGGAAAAGGTGCAACTAATGCACTAGCTAGAGCTCAGGCAAAAGCACATCCTGCATAGCCTCCAGTTGCCCATCCAGTAGTAGCTAAGTCATGAAGCCAGTTCTTTGGGGGAAAGCTACACCTTCCAGAGTTACCATTGGAGCAGAGAGAATACCAGATGGTTTCTGGACAAACAGTAGCCCAGTCTTGCTGGGATTCAATTTTATCCTGCTTTTTCCCCATCCAAATTCTACAGCTTCCAAGTTTACCAGGTCAGGCCTTCCACCACACTTGGGGTAGACATGTATACCTGAGTACCATCATCATACTAATGATACCTCACCACAGACCAACATATGACCTCTACAATGTCACACCTAAGTTCTTGACTTTCAAATCAGTAGCCTGACAGATTAATATTTAGTTCACATATTTCTGAGGTTGGCAGAATGAAGCTAGACAAGTCTAAATCACTTTTACGATGGTTCAGTCTAGAAAAAACTTAAATCCAATTCTCAAGTGTAAAATAATAATGATGTTCAAGGTAACTGTCTACTAAAATAAATTTAGGAAACTGTTCAAGATGGAAGAGTTGCACTGCACCCAAAGCAATTACTTGTTTGCAAGAGGTTGAAATAGCAATCATAGCAGCAATCTATTAAGAAAAGTTAACTTTTAGCCCCCCAAGTTGCAGAAAAGCCTCAATTCAGAGTTGAAGGATTTGGTTCCCACAATGATTGTCAGTTAGTTATACTTCTGTAAGAACGTGGGTCCTACCTGCATTCAACCATAGCCATACAGAAAAATATATTGTAAACATCATCAGTGTGCACCAATTGCAAGACTTGTTCAAATCTCATGTGTATGATTAAGAGAACAGTCAGTTTCTTTCAGCCTGATTTGGCCCTCCCCCCACAAAAATATCAAAACATTAACAAACAGCTAAATATTTTGCTGCTAGACAAAACTACAGAAATAGTAGCTGTTTATTAGAAAATGGAAGCTGATGCAATTTCAGATAAATTAGCGTATATATGTTTGTCCCAGATACATGTACTTTCTTTACTGAATTAGATGGAACTTGTATTCTTTCTGATGGAATAAAGCCAGGTAAGTTTTAGATGAACATGTTCAAGTTTTCTGTACAAACTGGGGGCCAAAAAAGGATGCACTTTTCTCTGTATGTTATTGTAGGCAACCATGACAAACGCATACAACATAGATATAGTGCTATATACATCTGCTCCTGGGAATGAGAACTATGAAACAGTACGAAATATTGGAATCCTTCAGCATATTTCAACATCTTTTCCCCAAAGCAACGTAGCTAGAGAATGATAAAGTATTACTATGGTCGGAAGCCAGTACCTAAAGTCTACACCTCTCCCCATCAGCATTCTTCCCTATAGAGATTATGTGACAGTATTTGAAAATGTCTGTATCATTAAAAAGCTTTGGAAAGCTCTAATAACTGCGCTGTTACCTGACTTCGGTGGTATATTCAGTTTGGTAAGTTACATATAGACACTTCAAATGGTGTCTTCTTTTAGAACACCTAGATATTATTGTCTCTGAGGAAAAGGCTACCTAGAGCACACATATATAAAAAGGTTCCCCCCCCCTCGCACATTTGTGCAGTCGTGTCCAACTCTAGGGGCCGGTGCTCATCTCCGTTTGTTAGCCGAAGAGCCAGCGTTGTCCGAAGACGCTTCCACGGTCATGTGGCTGCATGACGCACGTGGAACGCTGTTACCTACCCACCAAAGTGGTACCTATTAATCTACTTGCATTTGCATGCTTTCGAATTGCTAGGTTGGCAAGAGCTGGAGCTAGTGCGGGAGCTCACTCCGCACACAGGGCTAGGGATTCGAACCTCCGAACTTTTATCTTCCGATCGACAAGCCTGGCGTCTTACCCGCTGAGCCACCACGCCCCTTTATATATATAAAAAAGTCTTACTGCAAAACAATGAAACATCTTCTCTAAATAAAAAGTTCAGAAAACTTTCAGTTAGAAAATTACCAACTAAAAATCTCTTTGTCCCATAGTGAAAACTTCTATCACAGAAAAGATGCACGTTTGTTCAGTCTGCTCAGAAATGGAACTGAAGGAGGAAGCAGGCAAACTAAAGATAATCAGACATGTCCCATTTTACACTACTTTCATAAGTACTAAAAAGTTCTGCAGGCCAATCTTCCCCATCTGCATAACATTTGATTTTTTTGTATTGCTACTCAACATTATCCTATGCAGAGCAGACTTTGGGTTCAATATTGTACCTGAAGTTATTACTAGTGAAGCACCAAAGCTCAGCACTGCTAATAGTGCTGAGAATAATAAGAGAACTAATCTGTACCTTCTTCTCTCCTTTACAAACACAGCCAATTCTGCAGAATAAGACTGTTGTTCGGGACATCTTGTACTTTTTTAAAAATTGGCTCTAAAGGCAGGCAACATGAGTGCTATTTTCATATTAAGCCTCACATTTAACAACATCCAGAAAGCTTTGTGAACTAGTGCATTCTGTTTTAGAATAAGTAATGTATACTATATATATACACCTGAAAGGTCAGATTTCTCTATAAGTAGTCTATTTTTAAAATGTAAAGTCTGCCATACTTTCACTGATATTATGGCGTAATTTAGAGCCATTTACCTTTCAAATAACTACTTGCCAACAAAAATAAAATAATTATTAAATACAAGGTTGCGTTAACCAATGTCAGCCTCCAAAAATCAGTATTACAGATTAAAGTGAAATAAATTGAGACGTACACATGAAATTATTAACATTAACAATTATAATCAATTTTCTAAGCCTGGAAAGCAAACTGTTTAACCAGCCCTAATGATGATAGTTTTGTTTAAAATGTACACAAAATGCAAAAGCAGAAATGTTTCAGCTTTCTTAAGTATCACTTAGGTTTTTTTTCTCTTCCAGCATGCAACAAATGTCTATATTCAAATCCAGGTCAAAATAGGGTCTTTTTAGGGCACAAAAATTTGAGGGAGGCATTGGGCACGTTTAAAATTCTATGAGCATGCCATGGCATTTTCACAATATGGCTGTCATGGTCAGGTCACAAGCATGGGTTTACCTGAAGACAAACTGATACTGCTGCTCTCTGGCACTCTTTAGCCACAGCATGCCCCTATTATATCATCAGTTACGACCCCTGTAATCCATGGAAGCTATAGTAATTTTAAAAATCTGCAGCATCCACACCAAATATTACCTATTTGATCATAGCTACTAGGTCACAATCCTTATCAGCTTTATTTGAAGACATGTATTTCCATTCATATACTGTAATAGAGCCATGAAAAGATGAAAATGCAATTTTGCTTAAGTAATAAGATAATGAAGATCCAACAAATAAAAAATTCTTAAGCAGCAGCAATAAACACTGCATTGTCACAACAAAATAGCACTTTGGATCTTTTCAGCTAACAGACATGTTAGCATGCCTGCAAAGCTGTCCATCCAAGTATGTATGCTTTCCAGAGATAATTGTCTGAAGTTAAATCACAGTGTTGATTTTAAATGTGACTAGACAACCCGTGACCCATTGGGTCATCATTTCAGAGATATTTCCTTACCAGATTCCTCAATGCCTTCAACAATGGAAGAGCTTCAAATGTACTGGAAAAGTTCTTAAAAATTCAGGGAGAGATGTATCTGCCTTGAAAGTAGCCACTGTTGAAATGTATAGCCCAGTCAAACATCAGGAGTTGACCACAGGAAATGTTTTATGACATTTTATATTGTGTCTTAAAATGTTTTATGATAATTTTTATGTCATAAAATGTTTTATAAAATTTGCCAAATTTCTATTCCACAGGAGTCATGGGTCCTGGATTTTGGATGCATTCTGTAAATTAGCCCATTTGAGGTACCTTGTTTCAAAACTTGTTGCCCTATGATGCACCATTTCGCCCAGTTAAAGGTTACAAAGTATCAAAGACACAAGAGTTTTAGTAGTATATAAATTGGGTATCTAAAAATCAAGCAAATTATTGTTCATTTAATAGTACTGAATATTACATTTTCAAGTAATTTTCTACAGGCATTATTATCATTGCCAACAGCAGGTGTCTTAATAATACTGGCAGAAATTTTTTTAAAAGTTCATCAATGGTCTAATATACAGTTTGACTATACCCAATGCTCTACCATCACAGAAATGAAGCAAATGAGAACATATTCTATACCTCAATTAAATTATCTCAACATAAATATCTATTGGCTTTCCAAAATCTATAAAAATGGCATAAATACAAGGAAGCAAGTTCAAAACAAATCAAGCTCTGTAAATAAAGATTCTTATTTGCAGCAATGTAGAGTACAGCTATTTCCCAAAATGTTTTTAATCTACAGGTACTCCTCACTTAACCCTAGTTGGGACCAGCAACTCTGTCATTAAGTGATGCAGTTGTTAAGTGAAATGTCATGTGACCACTCCGCTTAGCAACAACAGTTCCAGCAATCCCAGTTGCTGTCGTTGAGTGAATCCCATGTGGTCATTAGGCAAAGCCCCACCTGGATCCAAGCCATTATTGGAAGAAGGTAAGGGACTGCCTCTACTTCAACTCCCCCCATCCACCTATCTCCCCCCATCTCTGCCCTTTTGGCCGCCTGCCTACCCACCGCCGCCAGCTGCTCCTGCCCACGGCCATGCCCACCACTACTGTACCGGCTGGGGCCTTCTTTCATGCCAGTACAGTTGGGGCTTTCTCTCACACGCCAGCCAGGTACTTCTTTCATGATAGAAGGACCCAGGTGGCATGCAAAAGGCAGCCGGGACGCGAAATAAGGCTCTGGCTGTGCAAAAGAAGGGTCCTCCTTTCATGCCGGCACAGCCAGGGCCTTCTTTCACATGCCAGCTTTCTTTTACATGAGGCCCACAGATTACACATTCCTGTTATGTATTATACTGCAGGGGTCCCCAACCTGTGGGCCGTGGCCTGTTAGGAAGTGGTCCGCACAGCAGGTGAGTGGTGGTCCGCACGATTGGCTCCCAACTGCAAACCTCGCCCCCACCAGGTCTGTAGAAAAATTGTCTTCCACAACCGGTCCCTGGTGCCAAAAAGGTTGGGTACCCCTGATATACAGCAACTGGACAACCATGAAATCCTAATAGTATTATAATAAATTCTTCCAAATTCTTATATAAAAGTTTCCACATTTTAGTACAATACACTGCTCAGATTACAATATTTTAGTTAAAATATGAAGTTAATTTTCACAGTATTATCAAATATATTCTTTTACCAAGAATTAATGTTTTGATTTATCACCAGTCATGGCTATGCACAATGTTTTAAAACTAAAATTAAAAATAATGAAAATATTCTATAAATTTAAATAGCACAGATACAAATATTATTTATCAAATTTGTATTCTAGCATAATCTACAAGGATTCCTGGTAATTAGAAGTACAAGTACAGTTAGTCCTCGAGTTACGACTGCAATTTGGACTGGGATTGCTGACTCTAAGCGATGCAGTCGTAAAGCACGTTACATGACCGCATCGCTTAACAACAGCAATCCAGGTAGTCTCAGTTGCCATTGTAACCCAAGACGCATGGGTTGCTAAGCAGGAAGGAGAGTGAATCCCAGGTAAGGAGTGTGGGGTTGCCGCATGGGGGTGGGAGACGCCTGGCACAGGCCACACGCAAGTCAGGGAGGTGGTGTTCAGTGCAGTGCAAGCTCAGAAAGGTCAGGGAATGACAGCACAGGGTGCATGGAATTCCAGGGAGGCCAGGAAAAGAGGAAGCGGGGTGCGTCCATGTTTGCAATCGCGGGGAGGCTGGGGAAAGAGGGTGCTGGGTGTGTGTGATCGCAGGGAGGCCATGGAAAGAGAGCGTGGGGGTGCACGTGTGTGAGTATAGGGAAGCCGAGGAAGCCAGCAACGAAGGTCATAAACGGTGATCACATGACCGTGGGGGCATTGCAACAGCCGTAACTTTGAGTACCGATTATAAGTCCCTTCGTTCAGCATTGCCATAACTTTGAATGGTCGCTGAATGAATGGTCATAACTCAAGGACTACCTGTAATGGAAACAACCTAGCTGTAATGATTTTTATCTTGGTAACTTTTTGTTCAGATTTAAAATGTGTATTGTATGTGAGGCTATTTAGAAGGTAGTTCAGAAACATAGTGCAAGTAGAAATGCAAGAGTTCTACCAGAGCCATGGACTTCAGATTAGTGTTCAGGCCTAGTTCAGTGAACCTCTGGTAGAACTCTTGCATTTCTACTTGCACTATGTTTCTGAACTACCTTCTAAATATAAATATATATATATATATATATATATATATATATATATATATATATATATTTATTTATTTAGAAGGTAGTTCAGAAACATAGTGCAAGTAGAAATGGGTTATATGTATATGCCAAATACATATATACCAAATGGTATATATATATACCAAATACACACACACACACACAAATATATATATGTGCCAAAAGACCATAGAAGTCCCTAATAACACTTATCACCTGAAGGAGCTGAAATGAGAACAAGAATTACAGGTAGTCCTCGAGTTATGATGGTAATTGGGACCAGAATTTCTGTTGCTAAGCGATGCAGTTGTAAAGTGCGACATCATGTGACCTCATCGCTTAGCGATGTCAATCCCGGCAATCCCTGTTGCTGTCGTTAACTGTATTACACTGATCGTTAGCAAAGGACCCACCCCAACACAAGCCATTCTGGGCTTGGTCCCTCCCAGCCCTGAGCCTCGGTAAGGTAAGCGATTGCCTCCAACTCCCCCCCCCACCTGTCTTCCTATCTTTGCCCTTTTGGCTACCCTGCACCCTGCCTTGCGGGGTGGCAAGCAGCCCCAGAACCGCACGAACCGCCCCAGCAGCACAGCACAAAGCTGCAGCACCCCAGGAATCCCCAGCGGCCCCCGAGGTGTAGCTTGAAGCCCCAGCCAAGTCACAGCTGCAGTTGCCCTCGCCATCCTGCACCCCTACCACCCTTCATTCCGCCAGCACAGCTGACCTTCATCGTCTTCTTGCTCAGCCTAGCACTTCACAAAGCAACTGCTGGCCGCATGACGCCATCTTCCCCAGGTCTCGCGAGGAAACCGCCATGTGTGATCTTGGGAAGAAAGCCTTGTGTGGCCAGCAGCTGCCTCACGAAGAGCCAGGCCAGGCATGCTTGGTCAGCAGCAGGAGCAAGAAGATGGTGAAGGTCAGCTAGAGTGGCAGGGGCCGCGGAGTGCAGGGGACCAAAAGGGCACAGATGGGGGTAAGTTGAAGCACCCCTGGGGTCTTAAGTGCAGGAGGGCTGCCAAGTGCCCGAATTTTGATCATGTGACTGCACGGGCGCTGCAATGGCCGTAACTTCGGGGACCGGTTTTAAATCCCTTCGTTCAGCACCATTGTAACTTCAAATGGTCACTGAACGAATGGTTGTAACTCGAGGACCACCTGTATTTTCACCGGCAGCCTTCCATCTCTTGAGTAATTCAGTAACATTCAATTACTTTTTCTTTATGGCAGCCAAAATATTTCTGTTCTCACATTGCAGCATTTTCTGTACTTAGTTGGCACTATTTAATCCTTATGGTATGGTTTTAACTTTTATACCTTATATCATAGCTTTCCAAACTGTGTGTCGCGATACTTTAGTGTGCCGCAACACAGAGTTCGGTGTGTCGCAACACAACCCGGAAGCAGCGGCGTGCACAGTGGGGGCGTGGTGGTGCGTGCGGCGGCAGCGACACGCCATCAGTGCTTCCGCGTTTTAGCGGAGGCCGCCGCCGTGCACATCACCACCGCCACGCGCCCCCCCACGCCCACGCCGTTGGTGTGTCACCAACGGCAGCACTTCGGAAAGCACTGCCTTATATAGTACTTTTGCACATATATTTGATTTGGTGATAGTCTGCCTCTTAAAAGCATTAAATTAAGACCTCATATGGTTTATGAGTAGAGTGCACACATTTACACTTTGCCACAGTATTCTTCAAGCATTCACCTGAACTAATTAGGATTTTAAGTCAGTAGGTGATAGGAACATTTGTGCCACCCCAACCCCTACCTGTACCCTCTCAGCAGGACCCACAACCATGAGAACTGGACCGTGAGTAGGATTTTTTTTGGGGTATCCTTCCACTCCATGCAGTATGCTGGATATAAGCAAGAGTCTGGAAATGCAACCTTGTCATCCTAGCCTCTTGTAAGATCTCAAAGAGGCTTACAGAACTAGATGCCAAAATGAAGAATGGGGAAGTTCAGAGCTTGAGGTTGAGATCATGCACAATCTATTACAATGACTGATTACTGTTCACTTTATATCATTTGTTTCATTAACCAAAACTGTACATTACAACCTGAACTGTAGTTACACAGAATAGACACAATGAGTTTTCAGTAAGCTCGGATGCAGCTAGAATACAACCAATAAAGAACTTCATGTGTACATGTTCAAGCACAAGTAAAAGCAAATAAATATTTTCGGTCAATAAAATAGCAGTACTGCCTCCACCGCATCCTAAGTAATTTTCTAATGCAGCTTTCTTTATGATCCAAGGCATGTTTTAGTTCAGCCCGTGGACAGATGTAGTACATGGAATAGCACTCAGAAGAATGCTTTGGTAAATTTGCAAAATGCTTAAGATTAACTTCATCCATATCTACTGAATTTAAACGCCAGACACTCCATGGTTCAAAAAATAAATGTACTATAAGTGCTGTTAATCTTCTATTGTGGGATAGGATGTGAGTAGCATATTTGGAAAAATTAAATCTAATCCATAATTGCTCAGCCCTTGTCCTGGGATAATCCTGGGCCACCATGGGAGTGGCAAAATTGATTTCCTGGACTTTAAATATGTTAACTATCAGATACTTGTAAACACCCTCTATTTAATCTTGAGTTGTAGTGAGAAATACAAGGCATTCTTGGCTAAGCTTGACTGGCACGATCCATTTTGCTTCTTGCCTCAATTTTGTCTTGGACATATTAAGTGAGCCCTTCTAATGCTCCTGAAACACTATTTGAATTCCCTATTACTGACTACTATATCTTTCTAGATAGGCTTAAATTGTTTACACTGCATAACGATCATGATCCCACTCCCACCTGGTAGGCCCATTCCAGTAACTTAAACACAAAGGAAAGAGCACTATAGTTACATATGGCTTCCAACATAGAGAAAACACTTTTTCTAGGCATAATTTTATTTTTGCAAGTACAGATATTCTCTAAATTAGTTTTTTTTCTTAAAACCCAGTAACAAGCATTCAGCTGACTTTTCTGCCCACAATATTTTTCCACAGCTACAATTGGTCTTCATGTTATTACCTGAGCCATTAAGTCATCCAAATAATGATTTCCTTGTAAAATATAGACCACTGCACAGACCTAGTTACTACTATTTAGCTCAAAGCAATAATGTGATGAGATCCTATAAGACTCTATTATTCTTGCTATTTGTCATTAGGATTTTTGTCTTAAGCAACACTTAAAAGCTGGTATATAAAATGTAAGAGATTCAAAACAATCAGTCTAAGTGAATGAATGACTTTCAATAAACCTTAAGCACATCTCATGAGACACTGAAATACACAAAACTATAGACTCATAACATCTTGGATCCCTTGGTTTTTATTTGGAATCTACACATAATCCAAGCTAAGACAATGTTTCAGTGAGGTCATAACACAGGACTTTAATTACTAACTGAAATGCTGATCAGATGAATAACACTGAAAAGCTTCATTACTTATGAGAACCTTGAATACTATATACTCCGATTCACCAGGTTTCTATTACTACCTAATCCAATTCAGAACTTATTAACAATTGCATGTTTAGCTACTTATACTTATCTTCATATCTCAATTAAAGGCTGCTTCATTATAGAAGCAGCAAGCTATTTTAACTAGAAAAAGAGAACCAGCATGGAATAAATGGACAAACTATTATTTTCTTTATTAACAACCTATCAGACAGGAAGAGGCAATATAGTTTACTATATTTCTGTGTCAGTGGGGCAATATTTCTTGTCATTAATATAAGAATTCAACCGAAAAATTAAAAATTAAAATCTGTTTAATTTCCTTACAGCAAATCACTACTGTAGCTTAAACAGACTCACCTCTTAAGCACTTTGCCTTAAATGTCTGACAATTTAGTATGAAGAATTCTTTATGGTCAATTCTTCCTATGCCCATTCCTTGCTGTGTTTAAACAAAACCTGCCACTTATATTGAAAATGACCTCTTCTGTCCATAGAATAAAACATTCTGTAGCAAACTGCTAAGAATTTTCTCTGTCCAAAACAACCTTTTTTTAAAAAAAACAATGACATTCTTCCCTTCTTCCATAATATGTTATCAAACAGTAGGTATTTCCTAGATGTTGTTGTTATACAGGAATACTGCACTAAGTGCTGAGCACTAACAAGATGATGATCAGCGCTTCCGGGTTGTGTTGCGACACACCAGACTGTGTGTGGCGACACACTTTTGTGTCGCCACACACAGTTTGGAAAGCTCTGCTTTAGTAGATTCACTTCTGAACTTTTCAGAACATAAATTGGCAGGAACTTCTATCTCAAGTGTGGTATAATCTGAACAACCCAAAGAAGTTGGCGATTTTTCCAGTAACATTTAAAAGCATTTTAGATAGTCAGGTTTGCAAAGTCACAATTTTTACCTGCTATTCCTATCATATTAGCAAAAAAGTTATGATGAATCTACAAGACAATATTTCAATTATTCAGTTGTATCATTGAACAGACAGAAAAGCTTCCTAGTCTCAGACCATTCACATCTAATGTTAAAATCATGCTGGCCTTACCACAAATTACCACTGCATTTGTTTCTGCAATTTAACCTCACTGCTTAGATTACAGGTAATCCTTGTTTAGCAACCACAATTGAGACCAGCAACTCGGTCATTAAGCAATCACTAAGTGAAACCATGACTGTGTTTACCATCTTACTTCAGCTTTCCTTTGCTTTACAGACCTGCAAAGGTCATAAATGCAAGGATTGGTTGGAAAGTTATTTTTTCATCACCGTTGTAACTGCACAGTCACTAAATGAGGCAGTCGCTAAACAAGGACATGTATTTTTATTTTTCTCTCCTGTTCCAGGCATTCTAGAATGCCTTCCAAATTATTTACCTATCAAACAGACTGCTCTGAGTATGGAAAGGAATCATTTGCCATCTTTAATGTCTAACTCTTTAACAAAACCAGAAAAACTGTAGCTTCAAATACTAGTTAATACAGCACTCCATAATAAATGAGCTGTAAATTCAGTGTATATTAGGCTCCTTTGAGTGTTTTGCATAGGAAGAATGCATGCCTAATAAACAACTAAAGAGAAAGGATCAATTTACCATAAATAGGCAACATTAAAATAAATCTTCCATTACCTATTTTTCTCCTTCCTGCCAAAGTACTGGAAAATCTCCATCCTCCATCCCCAAATCTGTATAGTTCAAAACTGAATTCCTACCAGTTCTAAAGTTTTTTAGTATGTAAAATACACATGTATACATGTTTAGCATGTAAAATGACAGAATTCAAAATATTTAACATTAACATTGCAAGAGGAGCATACTAGGCTACTTTAGCAAACTTATGAAGAAACTGAGCAGTAAATACAGACCAAAATGGTTTCCTCACATAATGGACTTGGCTGGCTTAATCAGACAACCATTAATTTTTTAAAATAAACTAGCTCATCTGAGAAAATTATGTTTATACTAGAATTCTAAATAAGTGTAAGTTCCTTCCATGGATTCCAATGAAATCTACAACTAATTGTTTATATCAAAAATCATCCTAACAGTTTTAAATGTTGTAACTGAAGGTTAAATATAAAAAACTTATGAGTCTAATGAAAATGACCAAATCAGTACACAAGTCTCATCAGATACGTTTCTAGCCAAAACATACTTACCTAAAATCATAAACTGTAAGCCTCAGTAAGTTTGAACTTCAATTAAATGCAATTAATTATTACATGTATTGACTAACCCAGGAATCAATTTAAAATAGGTGCTGAGAAAAGATTTCCTACTTGCTTTCTCCTGCTGTCATTTAAGTTTAAAGTAATTTAATGAATGGTATTCAAATACATTATAAAAAAATATCAGTTGCATTTTAGTATGAAGGAATTTGACAGTAAATGTTACAATCCAATTTAACCAATTCATCACTACATGCTACTGCAATACAAGAAATCATACTCATAGACCCCAGGGTGATCCACTGACTTTCTTTTCCATACTCCTCCAATTATTCCAACAATATGCTCTTCTATGTGTCTACTCAGAAGTAAGCTCCATGAAGTTCAGTGGAATAAAATGCCAAGGAAGCCTTGTAAAATTACAGCCTATGGGCATAAATCACGATCAAGGCAAGCAACAATATTCTGATCGCATGAATTAACCATCTCGATCCAAGGTTGGGGCTACCGAGAGGGCTGGGGGTTGTGCGAGTTTAAAACAATACATTTCGCTCCTTTTTTTTTCTCGCCGGAATCCCACGAAACCACCCCATCACTCTCCCTTGCAGCAAAACCCGCCCGCCGAACACAAGGGACTTTCTAGCAGCATATTTTCGGAGAAAGGCGCCATTTTAAGAGCTAGTGGGAGGAAGAGGAGCGGGCGATGCGACAGGGGGCGCAGAACCGGCGGGGGAAGTGATCCACTAAGCCATTCTGACTACTCCGCGGAGTAAATACCTCAGGGGCGCTCCACGGGGCCTGCAGGGTAGGCAGCCTCGCCGCGAAGAGCCCCTTCCCTTCGCTGCACCTGCCCCTGGGACACACCCCGCTCTGCCTTCCCTGGGCAGATTTACTCCGCTTCTACCGTCGCCGCCGCTTCTTCTCCTTTCGTCCCGCCGGGATGGCCCCCTTGCGGTAGCTCCCAACTCTGCGCTTGAGAGCGGCAGTCGTCCCCGCGCCCTCCCCGGCCCGCACCCGGTTCTCCATCTCAGCGGAGCCCGCCTCGCTCAATGCCGCCGCCGCCCGCGATCCCACCTTAGCGCCCTTCCAGATCTTCCCCGGTCACGGCGCGTCTCGGCAGAGGCTCCTTTCCCGGCTGTCTGGCCTCTTCGCCCCCCCCCCCAGGCACTCCCCACCCCCGACGAGGTCCTGGGTCTTCCCCCGCTTCCCGGGGAACCGCCATTGGCTGCCCACCTTCTCGCACAGGCTCTTCACTTGCCCTTCCGAGAGCTGCTTGCATTCGTTCAGCTGCTCGACCCACTGGTCGAGCTCCTTCGTGAAGACCTTCTCCTCCATCCTCGCTGCTCCCGCCGCCGCTCCTTACTGCCTTCCTTCTTCTCTCCCTCGCCGGCACCCACCACCCCTGCCCCACCTCCGCCCACCCTTCTTCTCCCTCCCTCTCACAGAGATTAGGGGAGGCTGCTACGCGTCGGGAAGAAGCGAGGGGTGGAAGGAGGAGGAGGAGGAGGAGGAGAGACACATGCACGGCAGAATGTCTCCCTCCAAGGCAACGAGGACCAGCAGCGGCAGCTACTTCTCACGCTCGTTGGTCCGGTCCGCTCTCCGTGTAATGGCTGCCGCGCCTTGACGTCACCCCCACACTTCCCACCCTCCTTACCAGCTCAGACGCACCAGACGACGCGCGTGCGTCCTTACAGTCAAATGGGTGGTTCTGCCCTGAACGGTCCGCCATACGCCTCAGTGCAGGCATGCGCACAAGCCGCAGGCGCGGCGGCGCAGCGGCGTTTCAATGAGTGTCTCTGTGCGTTCTAGAGAATGGGATAGGATTCCAGGGAGTGTATTGGAGGGGCATCATGGTCGCGTGAAGAGAAAGGTGACTAAGAAGTCAAATTTATGGGAATCACAGTTTAGGAACAGTAAGGTAGGCTCATTCCAATTCTTGCGAAAAGTTTGTGTCAACTTTGGAGGGAGATGCGTTGCAAGGTGCTACATTTCTCTTCTGTGTTGCTCCCATATCTGAACTCCAGAAATCCGGACGACTCCTCCTCAGCGGTTTTCTTTCCGTGGTATCCCGTAGATGCTTTGGACTGAACGGCAGGAGGTATCAAAGTTGAAGCGCAAGAGGTCTGCAGTTTAGCGGATGGCAGCAGGTTGAAGAGAAAAACCTTGAAAACCCATTTCCCCATTTTTTTTAATCCGTTCAATCGTGTTGGATTGTCGGAGACTGCCTGGACAAGTCCGTGCATTTTTCTTGGCAAGGTTTTTCAGAAGTGGTTTGCCATTGCCTCCTTCCTAGAGCTGAGAGAAAGTGACTGGCCCAAGGTCACCAGCTGGCTTTGTTCCTATGGTGGGACTAAAACTCAGGGTCTCCCAGTTTCTAGCCTGGTGTCTTAACCACTACACCAAACTGGCTCTCATTTCCCCAATAGATGTCAATACAATAAAAATTATATCCAATATGTACCTACTAGATTGAAATTGATGTTAGCAACTGCCCTCCAAAGACCAGGTATGATTTGTACAGCTGTTGATAAAAAACATGCAGTAATTCTATTATTCAACAGTTTTAAATACTATGTAATACCTAAGATCTACTATGTAATACCTTCTGTATAAAGCCATGCTCTCAAAGTCTGTTGGATTAAAGCTCCTATAATGATCCAGCAAGATCATCTTTTGGCATTCCCAGTCACCATGGGATGGTCATGGTTGGGCACATCTGGAGGTTTTAGCATGGGGAAGAGGTTTAGATCCAAATGTAACCAATGAGTACCTCTTCCCACTCTTTGTTTTAAATAAATTTATGGGTGGGGGTGCTCCCCCTTCTCTATTTATCTAAACTTCCACTAGACTCCCCAGCTTGTGATACTAGAGAACACTCAAGGATTCAGGATGAATGGATGAGAAGCAGAGTTAAAAAAGAAAGATGACTAGACAGTTAAAGAAGAACAAATTTCTGTCCATCCCTTAGCAACACTCTGCCTCTCATACTGGTGGTTCTGGAGCTCCACCATTCTCTAGAGAAGCTCTTGGAGGAGTGTGGGGCAGAAATGGGGGTGAGGGAATAATAATAATTCAATAATACTGATTAAATTTATATGCTGCCCGACTCCCAGCGACTCTGGATGGATTACAATTGTTAAAACATTTAAAAACAAAGAACAATACAAAAAACAAAAACAGCACAAGACAAAAGAACAACGATGGCAAAGAAAACAAACCCAGAACAGAAAGGAAGAAAGGGGCATCAGTTGTCCTCTCCAAAGGCCTGGGCGAAGAGTCAGGTCTTTAAGGCCCTTCGAAATCCCAGTAGGGTGGGAGCCATCCAAATTTCGGGGGGGAACCTCATTTCAGAGGGCAGGCGCTGCCACAAAGGTGCACTTCCAGGGTCCTGACAGATGACATTGTTTAATCAATGGAACCCAGAGCACACCAACCCTGCCAGATCGAACTGGCCAGGCAGAATCTTGCATTCATTGATTTAAACTAATTTATTTTATCCACAGTCATATTTCTATTAGAATTACCCTAGCTTTTCTCTGGAGAGCCAGTTTGGTGTAGTGGTTAAGGCACCAGGCTAGAGACTGAGAGTTCTAGTCTCGCCTTAGGCACAAAGCCAGCTGGGTGACCTTGGGCCAGTCACTCTCTCTCAGCCCTAGGAAGAAGGCAGTGGCAAACCACTTCTGAAAATCTTGCCAAGAAAACTGCAGGGACTTGTCCAGGCAGTTGCCAGGAGTCAACACTGACTTGGAGGCACCAAAAAAAAAAAAAGGTTTTCTCTGCTTCTGATAAGATATATTTGGGGCAATCACTCTCTCAGCCCAACCCACGTCCCAGGGGTTGTTGCTGTGGGAAAATAGAAGGTGGGAACATTATGCTGCCTTGTACAAAATAATGGTGGGTATAAGTCTAATAAGAATATCTAAATGCCAACAAATCAAGTGCAAATTCAACCATCTGCATTTTCCTCTCTTTATCTTTGCTGCACATATATTTAAAAGACTTCAGCTTAGAGGTTTGATATTACATCACCTGTGTATGATTAAAAAGGCAGCAGCCAATCAGGACTGTCCTGCAAGGGAATAGAACCAGTTTTCTCTAACCTCCGCCCTAGAGAGGATTAAATACAAATGATAAAAATATAGTTGGCATGCTACCAAAGTATGCCACTTTTTCTCAATCTTCCTCTACCAATTCATTCATTCATAATATTCTACTCCTATTTAATTAGAGCTGGCATCAGTGTACTTAATTTGTAGTTCTCTACTCAGCTCATTGAGCTCAGATTTCTGGGTAGGCATGCATAGGATTGTGCTGTTAATGGTGGAGGATTATTATGGTTAAGCAAGGGTACTTTAAAAGCATTTTTTTCAAAAAGTCCTCGGAAGGAAGGAAAAGAGCAACTGCTAAATCTCTTATTATTGTGGAAAGTCTAACCAGAGCTTTCCAAACTTTTCATGTTGGTGACACACTTTTTAGACATGCATCATTTCGTGACACACTCTTACAGCAGGGCACAAGGCAGGCACTGGGACCTGCGCGGAATCACAGCAGGTTTGGAGGCAGCCAGGCACAAGGCAGGCACTAGGACCTGCACGGAATCCTGGCAGGGCTCGGAGGCAGCAGTAGACACACCCAGACACTGCAGCCGACACACTAACATGTCCCGACACACAGTTTGGAAAGCTCTGGTCTAACCAATAAATTAACAACATTAATATAATAGATGGGGCTCAATTAATTACTTTAAACATGTGGATGAAATATTTAGGGAACTGTAGATTTTTAGGCAAATCATAAATTGCATCTCCAAAATGCTAGCTGTCAAATCAAGGAACATAGAATCAGTTAATTTATATAATTATAAGAGATAATTCTTGCACAGTGCTGAGCAATTAAATGTGAGGAAGATTGCTCTAATTTTCCCAAACAGAGATACTGCATTGGTTGTATCTTCTCCATTGAAAGAAGTACTGACTCTGGCTTCCACTTTTCCAAAAAAGCCCCAAATTGTGCTTTTTGCAATACAGCAGGGTTGGGAAACCTGGTGGGTGGGGAGGTACATTTGTTTGCTGGTCCCAAGTGACATAGCACCGATACGTTAATGTGGCACAACCCTAGGGAACTCTGAAGGCTGCAGAAATAAGGCTGGGGTTACTCACAACCTATGCACTGCCAGTTGTCCAGAAACAGAAATTATGATTGGGAAGAGACAGTACTGTAGGGAAGTTAGAAAATTGGGAGGAAAAGCCTTTATGTGGGTAGCATACATCTCTTCAACAAGATATACAAATCCTTCATATTTCTAAGTGCAAAAGTCCCTTGGCAATTTTGAAACAATCCTACCAAAACAAAGTAATTATGCTTCACTAGGCTTAGTGGAGGAAAACTAGGTGGCGGTCAAATTATATTACTCATATTAACTGCTATTTTTAAAGTGTGCATGTCTGACAGTTTCAGAAGGCTGCATAACAGATTTTAGACTATGTGGGAATTTTCAGTACCGTGGAGTCCTTGGTGCTCTCTGAGCTTGGTTGTTTGCTTGCAGACATTTCATTACACAACTAGGTAACATCATCAGTGCTAGGGAGTGTGGGTTTTGCTCCCTGTTTATATACAGTGGCTTGCCCTGCCAATGTTGGTGGGGGTGTAATTTTCTCCTTGGTATTTTCAGTACCGTTTACAAAGAGGCTGTGACTTGAATTCGGAAGAGTAGCTCTAAATCTTCTGTAGAGAAAATAACCAAGTATCTTGTGGCTTTTTAAGCTGTAGAGAGCCATAAAACACTTTATTGTTCTGTCTTGAAATAGAAACTGAATTAGGGCAGAGGTGAGAGGAAAGGTTTTTCTTTAGCAACAGTCTTCACAAACCATGTGAGCTAGTCAGTTCTTTTGTTACCAGTGTTGTGTCCTTAGAATTAAAAATAGCAGTGATGGGTGCTACAGTATTAGATGCAATTGAAGAAGATGCCCCGTAGGTACTATTCATATATGTATTTGTACAAGAAACAATTCCTCTCTTTTATGGGTATGTTTTCACTGTGATCAAAGTAACCTTGTGTACTTTGCAGTTTTGATTTGTTTTTAGAGAAAATAACTTCCAGATAAGGTTTTGGAGTTCACATCTGGCAATAATGTGCAGACAAACATTATTGGTTAACTATTGTTAACCTCTTGCCTAAACTGGTCATCTGAAAATCTTGCCTTAGGTAGCAGAGGAGCTGCACTGTTTAAGAGCAGTATATCTGGGACAATATGGTTTTGCAATAGCAGAACCTTCTGCAAACTAGCAACTAGGCATCTGCACTATGCCTAGCCTTCTAGAGTAAGAGAGGGAATGCAATTGGATGAAGTTAAATTTTGTATACGTATTTCAGATTATGACTTGATTATCACATTGTACTAAGTCATAATTTGATTGTTTATGGCTCAGTGTGTTTTACAAACGCAGCTGTTTGTGAAATATGAAGTATGGCCTAGTGCACTTATGTATTTATTTACTTTTTTAATTTGATTCCTATCACAGCGTTCACTTAGGAGCTCAAGGCAGTGTACATAATGCTCTCTCTTCCTGTTTTTCCTCAAAGCCACCCTGAGGTAGGCTAAGCTGAGAAACTGACTGGGCCAAAGTCACCCTGGGAGCTTCACTGTATGAATCCAGCCAATTACGGCTTACTCAACCACTCTACTTAAACTACGGTGTAGCATATTGTATGCAGTTCTATAAATAAAACGTGTGGCAATACAGAATATCATAGACAGGTATGAATTAGCTAAAATGTTTTCTTTATAGAAGTTGGTAGATCTGGTGATAGTCACATTGATTCAGCCACCTTCATATACAGAAGAAGAATTTGTGCAGAACGTATCATTACTGAAAATGAGGACCAGAGCAGAACTGATGAATAATTAATACAAAGTTTAGTATGTTTTTTTATAGATTCTTCTGTGAGAATAGGCTTGAGTTGATCTGTCTCTCATGTTGGAAAATAAATAACGCTATTTTTGATGTAATTGGAAATGGTAAGAAAAGATGAAATTGCACATGATGGGCATAGCAACATTTTAAAAGGATGTCTCCTGTTTCAGAGAACATTTGGAATTTTGAACTGATGTTGTAGATGCCCTCTCAAAATGTCCAGTAAATGTACAGTAGGTTATTTTCAAAATTGCAACCATGGTGGGTATAGATAGACACACAATTCCATTGACTACAAGGCAAACTGACAAGGTTGTTCCATATTATAACTTCTAGCCCTACAGAATGCTATCTATCATCCTACATTTTAACTTATTTTTACCATTTAAATGTACTTATTGTAACTTATCTTTACCATTTCCACACTAGTGTTTTCTTACATCTTGTGGCATAATAATGCAGCCATTGGTGTGCCAGAGTAAAGCCTGTCTTTATTAGTGATACATTACCTCAGCAATGGTTAGATGATGCATTAACAGGCTATCAATCTTTAATTAGGAAATGGCCAAAGTACTGGGCTGAAGTCACCTATGTTCTTTCTAACAATTCTTAAGGGGTTCTGAAGCTTTCTTGGAAATAAAAATGATCCTCATGTGTACTTTTTCTGCTTCCCATTAATCTTTTTTTTAACCATGTACCAATGTATCTATGGGCACATTTGTCTACCCTAATTACTAAAATGATAATTAGGATATATCTTGTTAAATTCTATAACATTTCACCTTTGACTCAGTATAAAGGTAAAGTAAAGGTTCCCCCCACACATTTGTGCAGTCGTGTTCAACTCTAGGGACTGGTGCTCATCTCCGTTAGTTAGCCGAAGAGCCAGCGTTGTCCGAAGACGCTTCCACGGTCATGTGGCTGCATGACGCCCGCGGAACGCTGTTACCTACCCACCAAAGTACCTATTAATCTACTTGCATTTGCATGCTTTTGAATTGCTAGGTTGGCAAGAGCTAGTGCGGGAGCTCAC
Organism: Charina bottae; assembly: GCA_023362775.1. Classification (NCBI taxonomy): domain Eukaryota; kingdom Metazoa; phylum Chordata; class Lepidosauria; order Squamata; family Charinaidae; genus Charina; species Charina bottae. Next base: position 97,498,877 of record JALMGJ010000002.1, on the reverse strand, counting down.
TTCGTCACACGGGGCTAGGGATTCAAACCTCCGAACTTGCGATCTTCTGATCGACAAGCCTGACGTCTTACCCGCTGAGCCACCACTCCCCTCAGTATAATTGGTTCTATATGGGAAACACATTTTTTGCCTTTTCAGATTCTTATGTCTTTGCTTATAGATATGAGTTTCTTACTGTTTTAATATTTAAAGAATATTCTCAAAAGTTTCATCTACTTTTGTGAGAATGCTTACCCTGACACCTTGTATTTCTACATAGTTTGTCATGCTAAGTACTGCTGAAAGCAGTGGGCTTACTTTTATCTAATGGAGCACAGGATCTGGCTGTACGTTTATAATCTAGAACGCAGTAGATAGCTGAGAGAAGGCTCCATGGGACTGAATGGGGGACGCGGTGGCTCAGCGGGTTAAACCGCTGAAGCTGTAGGGCTGCCGGTCGGAAGGTCGGCAGTTCGAATCCCCGCACAACGAGGTGAGCTCTCGTTGCTAGTCCCAGCTACTGTCGACCCAAACAGTTCGAAAGCTAGCGAGTAGATAAATTGGGTACCACCTTAAAGTGGGAAAATATGCTGGCATCCTGTCAGGGGTCGGTATCCACCAGACGGAAGATCTCTTCGAATGGCGGCGGTTACGACAGATCCCGGAAGCAACAACATCTACAGGACGTCAGCAGCCGGCTCCGACGCAAGGCACTCTGGGACTTGTAGTCCGGAAGCCAGGAAGAGTCGGTTCCCTTACCCCCTCCCCTTGCGCGCAGATTAGAAAAACATTGTATAATTGAAATGTATAAACGATGTATGTAAGCCACCCAGAGTCCTCCACTAGGGAGGAAATGGGTGGGGTATAAATACAAGTATAAATAAATAAAATAAATGAACAATGCCTTTGAATAAACATGAACAGGATTTATTATACTGTATGTCCTGAACATCTCTCTCTGAACTACCTCAGCTCTATCAGGGCACTTTATATCAGTATTTTGGACCACTTATTATATCTGTTTAATTACTGAATTATGTAACATTGCCTTATAATATTATATGCTGTGTTTAGCGTGTAACATTGCCTTATAATATTATATGCTGTATTTAGTGTGTAACAATTACTTAGAAAAGTAGGGTATGACAGGTGATTTGTTGTTTATTCGTTCAGTCGCTTCCGACTCTTCGTAACTTCATGGACCAGCCCACGCCAGAGCTTCCTGTCGGCCGTCACCATCCCCAGCTCCCCCACAGTCGAGTACGTCACCTCCAGAATATCATCCATCCATCTTGCCCTTGGTCGGCCCCTCTTCCTTTTGCCTTCCACTTTCCCTAGCATCAGCTTCTTCTCCAGGGTATCCTGTCTTCTCATTATGTGGCCAAAGTACTTCAGTTTTGCCTTTAATATCATTTCCTCAAGTGAGCAGTCTGGCTTTATTTCCTGGAGTATGGACTGGTTTGATCTTCTTGCAGTCCAAGGCACTCTCAGTATTTTCCTCCAACACCACAGTTCAGAAGCATCTATCTTCGCTCAGCCTTCCTTATGGTCCAGCTCTCACAGCCATAGGTTACTACAGGGAATACCATTGCTTTGACTATGCGGATCTTTGTTGTCAGTGTGATGTCTCTACTCTTAACTATTTTATCAAGATTTGTCATTTCTCTCCTCCCAAGAAGTAGACGTCTTCTGATTTCCTGGCTGCAGTCAGTATTTGCAGTAATCTTTGCAGTAATTAATGACAGGTGATATACTAATATATAATATATATATAATATATAATACATTCCATTGTTGGGTTAGATCACAGATTGGACTGATTTGATATAGATGCTGCATTATCTATGGAGTTTTGCAAAAATAAACACAGTTATATAGTGCCATTCAAAGACTGGGTTCCCATCCTGTGCGAGGTCATAATGCTGTTTGGCATGATGTGAGGACCCAGAAATGTGGATTTGTGACCTACTGCAGTGTGTTAGCCCAGCCAGTTATGGAATATTCAACAGATCGTAATTTAAGAAAACAGTTTAGTATTTAGATGTATGAGCTCCAATAATAAATTTTCTCTCCATCCTCTCTCATGTGTCTCTCTTCCATACACTCCATAAAGAGGTAGCAATGTATGTGCATTCAGACATGTGCCTTTCTCTGTGAAATGGCATTGTGCTAATCCAGTGCCTAAAAGTGGCTCTTTCAGCAGCAGTCCACAGTTAAAATTATTTCATACAGCCCTGTACTGTTCAATGTCTAGATACATTAAAATAGGCTCAGTGTCTTCTGCTAAAAGAAGAGTCAAAATAATGCCAGTTAAGAACAAGAAATATCTTTGTTGTTTAGGCCTCGGTGGCCTATAAATTAATTAATTAATTAAAATATAACAAGGGAACAAATGGAATCTGTCCTTTGATGGGATACAGATACTTATTATACCTAAATACATATACTTTAGAGAGTTTTTTACCTAATGAATTTAACGTTAATGTTAGTGTTAATGGTCACTCCATTAGGATAGTTAATATGATTTCAGCTTCCGGTGTTATTTACTGGGAGAAGAAGTGTCTTTGTTGAGAAATAATTAGAGAGCATTTTGAAGAAAATTCCCCTCCCACAAATACCTCAAAACCTTGTTCTGTAAATACTGGATCAATACCTTTGAGTTAAGCTCAAATAAACAATTTGGGGGAAAATAAGAGTAGAAAGGCAGTTGGGTAAGTAAAAAAAGAACCCATGTACATGCTCAGCTCTAGATTATGATTTCTTATCCCTCTGTACCCATTTAACTAGGTTTGTTTCATTCCTGACAATGCCCCTTCTGAAAGAACTAAGAAATATTTAAAGTATAGCAATATTTTATTATTGTATGCAATTGTTTACCCTGCTTATTTAACTTATATGCAGAGTACATCATGAGAAATGCTGGGCTGGATGAATCACAAGCCGGGGAGAACTATCAACAACCTCAGATATGCAGACAATACCACCCTAATGGCAGAAAGTGAAGAGGAACTAAAGAGCCTCTTGATGAGGGTGAAAGAGGAGAGTGCAAAAGCTGGCTTGAAATTCAACATTAAAAAAACTCAGATCATGGCATCTGGTCCCATCACTTCCTGGCAAATAGAAGGGGAAGAAATGGAAGCAGTGACAGATTTTATTTTCTTGGGCTCCAAGATCACCGCAGACGGTGACTGCAGCCATGACATTAAAAGACGCTTGCTCCTTGGGAGGAAAGCTATGGCAAACCTAGACAGCATATTAAAAAGCAGAGACATCACCTTGCCGACAAAGGTCTGTATAATTAAAGCTATGGTTTTCCCAGTAGTAATGTATGGCTGTCAGAGTTGGACCATAAGGAAGGCTGAGCACCGAAAAATTGATGCTTTCAAACTGTGGTGCTGGAGAAGACTCTTGAGAGTCCCTTGGACTGCAAGGAGGTCAAACCAGTCAATCCTAAAGGAAATCAACCCTGACTGCTCATTGGAAGGACAGATACTGAAGCTGAAGCTCAAATACTTTGGCCACCTAATGCGAAGAGAGGACTCCCTGGAAAAGACCCTGATGCTGGGAAAGACTGAAGGCAAAAGGAGAAGGGGATGGCAGAGGATGAGATGGTTAGATAGCATCACCGATGTAACGAACATGAATTTGAGTAAACTCCGGGAGACAGTGGAGGACAGGAAGGCCTGGCGTGCTATGGTCCATGAGGTCACGAAGTCGGACACGACTAAACGACTGAACAATAACAACATGCAATTGTTTTGTACACCACCCTGGGAAAGCTACATTCTCTGAAATCTACTTTCTAAATATTATAATATATACCTGAGTTTCTAAAGGAAGTGCCTTTTTCTGAGCGGTTGCAACCAATCATCATAAATGTAGGCAGCTTTCACATGTCCCATTTACGGTTCTTTTGACTGTATTGCTATACATGGTTCAGATAGAAATGTAATTTTAAATGTGATTATATCAGGTTTTTAAACCAATTGACAGAACAATTAACACAGAGAAAGGAAATGTTTGTTAAAAACTTCCTGTTTTCTGCCAGCAGAAAGAGAACTGATGCTATCTGTCTGAAGTACATGTGGAAGTTCTCTTACAGTGTTGCTTATCTGTTCATGCTTGAATCAGCATATAAATATTTGACCAGGTCTTTTGATAATTTTGTGCATACATATTATCTGAGCCAGTTTGGTCTGGTTAAGGCACCAGGCTAAAAACCAGGAGACTGTGAGTTCTAGTCCCGCCTTAGGCATGAAAGCCGGCTGGGTGACTTTGGGCCAGTCACTCTCTCTCAGCCCAACTCACCACACAGGGTGGTTGTTGTGGGGAAAAGAGGAGGAGGAAGGAGTATTGGGTATGTTCCCTGCCTTGAGTTATTTGTAAAAATAATAAAGGCGGGATAAAAAAATCTAAAAAAGAAATACATGATTTAAAACAGGAATGAAGGAAAACATATTACATGAATGGTGGTGATATGGATTAAGGGGAGATCATTAACATCCTTGAAAATACATGTATGTTTTTGTCTTTCCATTTAACAAGCAGTTGCATTATTTTTTTTCCAGTGGATCTAGTAGAGTTTTCAAGCAAAAGTCTTGTCACCTTTTTCACTGAAGATGAAACATTCTACACCTGCCATGACAATTTTCATGGATATGAATTTCTCCCACCCACCCCAATTGCTGTTGTGCCCTGAGGAATAGTGCCAGATTAAAATATAAGTCCTCTAATTTGCCAACAAATACTTGGCTGCATTTACAGCTTGGTGAAAATCAAGCACTGGGAGTCCTATTAAATTTTATGCTGCTGTTTGGAACCTGACATCTGCTCACATTTACTGCTGGGAATTGATGATATGTTCATTGGGTTGCTTTGTTCCATTATACAAGCACTTGTTATGGCTCTCAAATCCCCAGGGGTTAATTTCTAAAGAAAAGGAGATGCCAGCAGTCAACTTTGGGGGTGAAATCTTCTGATTAGGAAGCCCTTCCTTTACTCCCGGATGTATGCTGCAGATTCTCTCTGCTCAATCAGTGGTGTGTAGGAAATACACTCTAAGCCTGCCCAGGGCATTTTTGTCTGTTCTTAAATAATCTATTCCCTGAACTAAACCTTGGCATAGAAAATAGATACAAAGATTGAATCCTGGAAAGTTCTGGTATAAAACTACAGTACATAAAGTAGAGTGAGTGTAGTCAGGTGCTTTGGTGATCTGTGTTGAACGTCTTCTGGCTTCTATCATTCCCTGAGTGACATACTACATAATCTGAGGCATAGTTTCCTGTTCCTCCATAATTTGTTCACAAAAGCCAATAAAACATGGAACAGATCATGAGGATAAACGGGGAGTTGCCATGGGGATAATATGCTACCATTTTGTGTTGCAATTGAAATTGTGTATATTTGGTGTGTCACACATGGCTTCCACAGACATAAAATCCTACATAATTTCAGCATCCCCCTGTGCTGCTTCCCAAGGAAATCTACCTGCTCTTTCTTCCCACTCAGAAAAGACTGGCAATTTGTTCTGGTTTTGAGAAATACAAGGACAGCAAACCAAGCCTACCAAAAATCTCTCTTTTATGTATCTGTTCGTGATGCAGAGCTCTTGCCCTCTTTGGCATCTGGCCCTTCTATCAGCCAATTCCGGGCCTCTCATTCCCACTTCTGCAGCTCTAAATGGAATGGGAATGAATATGCAATGCATTCTGCACAACCAGACTGGAATTCATTGAAGGCTTACCCAACAGGCCGGATCTTCCTGTCCTAAGTTACATAACCCTTCAGTTGTGTATAGGGCTTGAGAACCAGCAGATACAAGTGTTGGGTTAGGAAATGCTGCATTACAAAGAAAGGAATTAATTGAGATTCAGGAGCTACATACATAGCAAATTCACTTCACTGTGCACTTTGGATAAGTGCAATTAAATTTCTAAGGGTAGGAGAAGAAAGTTTGGTCAGAAGCTTCCTCATTTCCCCCCTCTGGGGTACAGTCTGTCCTTTCTTTCCTCACCTCTTCCCCATTTCTTTCGCTTTTTTCACTTTCAAAACAGAGACTGGGTACACAGCAGAGTACACTGCCATTGCACCTGGCATCTTAAGTTCTCAAGAGTGCTGCTAGGGAAGGAAAGAGAGAAGAGAGCACTCCTGAATAATTAAAAAAATATACATTGGGGACACTCCAAGTTGTATGAGCGCTGGACTTGAACTCAGTAATTTAGAGCAGTGTTTCTCAACCTCAGCAACTTTAAGATGTGTAGACTTCAACTCCTAGAATACCTTGGTGCCTGTGGTAGTTTGTGTGACCTGTCAGTTTACTGCCCTGCCTTAGGATTTGAATAAGTAAATATGGGAGAAAATGTTGTATTGAGCAATGTGAGAAAAAAAAATCCACATCATCTGAAGAAGGCATTCCCTACAGATCTGAAGGAATATCTCTACATACATATACTCCAGGAGATGTAATTAAGAATCTTTTATCTGCTTCCCCAAATACACAAGCCAATGAACACCCCCATTGTCTTGAGGATTAGTACTATCATCTGAGTGACTGGCCCAATGTTACCCAGCTGCCTTTGTGCCCAAGGCAGGACAAGAGCTCATGGTCTCCCAGTTTCTAGCCTGATTCCTTAACCACTACACCAAACTGTCTTTCCTAAATGAAATCCTGCACACGTTAAAACCTGCCGAGTTTGAAGTGCTTGACTTTCTGGACATTTGAACCAAGAGCTTCCTTGGTTCGCAGCTTTGGCATTTAGCTACTACATTACAGTGTAATAGCTCAGGATGCTGCAAAGCCACCCTGTCTCAAATCTGTTCCCAGTATGGGAATAATAACAAATGACCACACGGAGTGGTTTGATGAATTCTTGCAGAACTGCAGTATTTCTTGAGCTTGTTGTATACTTAAACATTCTAAATGCTATTTTTATCATTCAGTAAAACTGAGGTGCATATTGGTGGGACAAAGGGGCCTGCATTATTGCACAATCTCTCTCTCTCTCTCTCAATTGCACAAAGGTCTGCAGTGTGGTAAACCCATCGCTGAATCCAGGCAGCACAGGCATCATGTTTCATGATACTTGATTGCAGATGGTTTCAACTCAAACAGTGAAGGTACAGTATATTCCTGGTCTAGTCTATGGAAACGAAGCTGTGATATATACATAATTTCTGGTTGCCACAGCACATCATTCCACTCCTCCCTTTTAATAGAGGCTCTGGATTAGAACATTTTGTTATGTAAGAATGCAAACTATATTCAGACCCACCATAATTATCCTAACTGCATCATCACCTATTTTTAACACCAAAGGCACCAGGGAATTAAGTTTGGTATTACATTGTCCAGAGAACAGACAAAAAAATCTGTGCATCCAAAATGAAATATGATTCAACAATGGCTTTGAATAGGGTTTTTTATAAGTATAGTAGATAAACAAGGTATTGTTGGTCTACTTCATTAACATTAAATTCCAATATTATGCTTCTAATATTGCACTTTTGCTCAAATTGTAAAACACCAGAAACATACCCAGTTTTCCTGGTCTGAAGAACAATATAAAAGGCCTAGCTTTCTCTCCAAAATAGCTGAACAAGTGATGTTGATAAGATCTAATGTTTAGCTTCATGTGGAGTGGCTATGATGAGAGAGAAACCTAATCCTTCTCTCTCCAGTAATGACAAGTGGTAAAAACATAGAAAGAAACAGCTTGTGATCTGATAATCAACTGGGCTGAAAGGCTATGTTTAGAATTATTTTTGGAGCATTTAGTCATATGTGGGAAGAGAATGTAAATATAAGTGACTCTCCTGAATGATAGCATTCCACCTGTTCCTGCCCATGAGGCCGGGTGTGATCTCCCCTACACAATCTATTCCATGTCTACTCTACAGTATGATTATTGAGACAAAAAATAACATAATCAACTTTTTTTGTGTATATTTTCCTTGGGCAACAAATCCAGAGAGATGAGAAAATTTAGGGCCGTGTGCAGTGCAGTCCAGTTCATGGCTTCACAAAGCTGCTCTCAGGGAAACAATCAATCACATTTGAATTTAAATCTTATATTCAATATTGGGAGAGCCCCAATAATGGTTTCCTATGGAGAAGCCATCTCTATTTAAGATCTATTATAGAATAAGTATGAGAACCAGTGTGGCAGAGTGGTTAAGGTGCTAGACCTGGGTTCTCATCCTCTCTTGGGCATGGAAACTGGATGGGTGACTTTGGCCCAGTCTCTTGGCCCTAGGCTGGACCAACTTGGTAGATGAGGACCCATAATCTTCTACAAAGAGGTCTTCATCTTGTAGTGCAGAGCTTTCCAAACTGTGTGTCGCGACACAAAAGTGTGTCCCCACACACAGCGTGGTGTGTCGCCACACCACCCAGAAGCGGCGGCACGCACGTGCACGGCAGCAGCAGCGGGGCGGGATCTGTGCTTCCGCGTTTTAGCGGAGGCTGCCACCGTGCACGCGCGCCGCCGCACGCCCCCCCACACCGCCGCCGTGCGCGTGCGCGCCGCCGCCACACTGCCGCCACCGCTGCTGGTGTGTCGCCAGCGGCGGCACTTTGGAAAGCCCTGTTGTAGTGGATTGGTTCAAGCTAATGATGATAACAATAATGATGACGAGCATAAGACTTCCAGGTATCAAAATCAGATGGAGAAAAGTTCACCAAATCTGATTCTCTAAAGAAAGATCTTTGAACTTGTGATTTTAAAGAATACAAACCTGGAAGAACTGCCGCTATAGTAAAGCAATACAAGGAACAAAAGACAAAATTAAGGGAGTAGAAAACAGAACAGAATGAATTGTGCAAGGGTTACAAAAGGAAAGGGACGTCAGTTACTATAATCCCAAAGCAGGCATGACATATTCATGCACTATTTTTGTGGTTACCAAAGAGTTTAATACAAGCTATTGCATTCACTAGTGGAAACTTCTTATTGTTTGAAATTTTGTGTTGTTTGAGGAGCACCATGCCCTGAGGATGGCATAGAAAAAGTTGAGAATGGAATTGAGCCAGTTTGGTCTAGTGGTTAAGGTGCTGGGCTAGAAACCAGGAGTCTGTGAGTTCTAGTCCCGCCTTAGGAGTGAAAGCCAGCTGGGTGACCTTGGGCCAGTCACTCTCTCTCAGCCCTGGGAAGGAGCCAATAGGAAACCAGGAGACTGAGAGTTCTAGTCCCGCCTTAGGCATGAAAGCCGGCTGGGTGACCTTGGGCCAGTCACTCTCTCTCAGCCCTGGGAAGGAGCCAATAGGAAACCAGGAGTCTGAGTTCTAGTCCCGCCTTAGGCATGAAAGCCGGCTGGGTGACCTTGGGCCAGTCACACTCTCTCAGCCCAACTCACCTCACAGGGTGGTGGTTGTGGGGAAAATAGGAGGAGGAAGGAGTATTAGGTATGTTTGCTGCCTTATTTATAAAAATAATAAAGGCGGGATAAAAATTAAATAAATAAATTGTAATGTTCAGCTCTCCTCTGAATGTGCAAGGAGAAGGCCTAAGGCTTGATTGTCCAGATAGGGACTTCAGCTATGAATATGTATAAGTGCAGATAATTAAGAAACTGTAGGAAAGCAGTTTGGGCAATGAGAGAATTAATTGCTACAGGTTTCTTGGGAGCTATGATTAGAATCATATACATTTAAGATTTTGTTTTCAAAATATAGTTGCCATTTTTTCCCCAAGAAATTAATTTCTTGAGAATTTGTTATGTAGCTGTTTTAAGATTCGAAGTTTCTACTTTGGATCTTAAACAGCTACATAACAAATTCAGCCAGGTGAGGTTTTCTCAAAAATGTGCCTAACTAGAATTTGTTTTGCCACGCAACTTATTAGAGTATTTTAAGGAGGCAACAAATCATGGCAAAGGGTGCAATCTGATCTACTTCACCAACCATTTGATTGGTGTCACAGTCAGGTGACATCTACTGTATGTGGTGGGACAGGATCAACTTACTGGCCACTTTATGTTGGTGCTGGCATGTTACAAAATTCAAGGGCCATGCTGCTTTGGGAAGAAATAGAGGTGGGTTCTTTCAAATGGGGGTCCCCCCCCTCCACAAGTCAGCCAAGTTTCCAAGCCAGTCCCCAGCTCTGAGACCTGGACCAGCCAGAACATCAGCTGAACAGCAGTAGTGAAGATGTGGGCAGCATCGTGGAGCAGGAGAGAAATGGCTGTTTCTCTGCTGTTTCACAGCACAATGACCCCCATGCCTGTCAGCTGTTGTTCATGTTGCTTAGCAGGATTACAGATAGTCCTTGAGTTACAACCTTTCATTCAGCAACTGTTTGAAGTTACGGCGGCACTGAACAAATTGTAGTTACACCGTCCCCAAAGTTACAGCTGTTGCAGTACCCCCATAATCACGTAATCAAAATTTGGGTGCTTGGCAGCCCACCCACTCTTACGACCACAGGGCGCTTCAACTCCCCCCCCCCCATCCACCTATCTTTCCCCCATCTCTGCCCTTTTGGCAGCCTTGCACTTGCTGGCCCCGCCAGCCTTGCCACCCCCAGCTGACCTTCGTCTTTTTCCTGCCACTGCTGCTGAGGTGCACCTGGCCTGGCCCTTTGCAAATGAATTGGGTCCTTCTTTCACGCCGGCGCAGCTAGGGCCTTTTTTCACACGCCTGCCTTCCAAAACCTCGCGAGAAGGCCGCACACAATTTGGATAAGGGATGGGTACAGCCTCAGGAAGAAGGCCTGGCATGGCCAGCAGCTGCTTCGCGAAGGGCCAGGACAGGCACACCTCAGCAGCAGCGGCAGGAAGAAGATGGTGAAGGTCAGCTGGGGGTGGCAAGGACTGCAGGGGTGGCAGGACCAGCGAGCACAGGGTGGCAAGGCCAGCAGAGGTGGGGGAGTGCAAGGCAGCCAAAAGGGCAAAGGGGGGGGTAGGCGGGTGAGGGGAGTTGAAGAGGAGGCAGTCCCTTACCTTACCGAGGCTCGGGACTGGGAGGGACCAAGCCGGAAGAGGCTTGGATCGGGGTGGGTCCTTGGCTAACGACCGGTGAGATTCAGTTAATGATAAATATTAATAATAATAATGAGTTAATTCCAAGACTGCTGGAATTGTCGTTGCTGAGCAATGAGGTCACGTGACATCATACTTTACGATTGCATTGCTTGGTGATGGAAATTCCGGTCCCAATTGCTGTTGTAACTCGAGGACTACCTTGTATGTTATTCAGGAAAAGTGCTATTCTAGGTAGAATGATATTCATGGGTTAGAAATAACACTAACCACAAGCAAAACCAGAGCAAGTTTTGATAGATGGGTAAACCTGCCTATCACAGGAGATGTGGTTCTGATAGATAGGGGTTCTGTAAATCCAACAAAACTCCAGCACGCAAACATTGCAAACCAATTTTTCTTAATTTATGATAGAACTCAAAGATGCAAAGTCATAGTTTTTCTTTCAGCCATACAAGGCTAACCATGTAAGTGGCATTTAGGTTAAGCAAATACCCAAATAAATCTTATCTCTCCTTTTCCTTCCTGCAAAGACTTCAGAAGAGATTGAAATTTGATTTGCTTTACTCTTTTGAGTTTAGCTGTCTGCCTGCCTGTAGAAATAACACTTTTACTACATTGTCAGTATGTTTATTCTAGAATGTAGCTGTCTGTGTAGCTATAAATCCCCCACTTAGAGTTAATTAAGGGCATTGTCAGCCCTATAAGGCAGACCACACTGAGAAACAGACGTGTAAACTTAAAGATACTTTTATTAGAACAGTTATAGTATCAGAAGCTTGCAAGTCTGAGCGTGCTTCCTTTTCTCCTCCTTTATCTTCATGTAGATGTGGATGGAGGAGAAGGGACTGGCAGATGTTTTCTTGGTCTTGGCTCAAGCCTTATCTGATTATTGCCTTCATAACAGATCTCTCTTCTGTCCTTCACCCTCTATACCGGGTTGGCAACCTTTTTGGCACCAGGGACCACTTCCGTTGGAAAAAATTTTCTAAGGACCGGGGGGGGGCAGGGTTTGTGGGCGGCAGCCAATTGGACAGATGGGGAGGCGGGGTTTGCAGGCGGCAGCCAATCGGACAGATGGGTGGGGTTCGCAGGCCTGCCGCTCCGTGCGTTTTTTCCTGGCACCGAGGGCATTTTCGGGGTCCCCGGAGCCTGCCCTTCCGAAGGGGCACCCCGGCGGGGCACGGGGTGGACTTTTCCTCCCTTTTGCTCCCCGCAGTTTTTTCGGCCCCTACCAGGTAGCTCAGGTGCGCCTCCACTTCCCCGCTGCACAGCTGATTGGCGCGGAGATTTTCCACCCCGGGGCGGCCCCCCATTTCACTTTTTGCAGTGATCCGAGGCTTTTTCGCCTTGCGACCGCAGCTTTTCTTGGCAGAGTGCCACTGTCGCGAGGTGAAAAAGCCTCGGATCACCGCAAAATGTGATGGTGGGGGGGGCGCCCCGGGGTGGAAAATCTCCGCGCCGATCAGCTGTGCGGCGGGGAAGCAGAGGTGTGCTGGACCTATCCGGTAGGGGCCGAAAAAATTGCGGGGAGCAAAAGTGGGGGGAAGGAAAAGTCCACCCCACGCCCCGCCGGGGTGCCCCTTCAAAAGGGCAGGCTCCGGGGACCCTGAAAATGCCTTTGGTGCTGCGAAAAAACACTGCACTGAGTGGCAGGGAGGTGAAAAGCCTTGCCGCATGTGCACGCTGCCGCCGCAAGGGAAAGCTGATTGGCAGGGGTGCTCCTCGGCCCACCTCCGCCCTTCTTTGCCACACGCTGATAGGTGTGTTTCCCCTTCCGGGCCCCGACCAGTCAGCTGCTTTGGCTCACCCTGCGGCCCACTTCCTAACAGGTTGCCGACCCCTGCTCTATACCCACTACATTAGTTGTGTTGAGTTGGCAATCTCTAGGTCTTTTTTGAATCCTCTTCTTCCTCTCTGATCAGTTAAACGTGATCTTCAAAACATAATTCTCTTCCATCTTTGAGGATCCTCCCTTCAAGCATGAATACTTCGGTGGTCTTCAATCCACCCTAGAACCTGCAGATCTTCAGCAGCCCAAACTGCCTAAATCCAACTTAGTTTGCAGCCATTACATTCTTAATCCCAACTTCAAAATTCTAACTTATTTCCTGCCAACTCATCATTCATTTCAACTTCCTCTCTCACTGTTCCCCTTTCTATCAGAGTTCTGGACATGTGAAAAAAAAAGTATTTGCTCTAGTTCAGCACTTTCCCAGACAAGTTTATCAGCTACAAATGCAGCTTGTATATCTTGGAGATTATGTGTGGCAAGATGGTAAAGTACTCCATTTTGTCACATTGCCAGTCTAACCATTTGTCAAAATTTGCCTGTTCCCTAGACCCAAATTCCATTCCATTCCACATTAAGAGGAGTGATTGGTGGATGCTTTCCTGCCAGCTAATGATGTTAGATCCTCTTTTGTAAATTCAATAGGAAAAAATTGTCCAAGTCACTCTCTTAGTTTGTCATTTGTATTTCCCTTTTAAATTTTAAAACCTCAGCCAGTTTCTTTTGTAGATCCAGTAAAATATCCTTTTATAAGACATTCTCTTGGCCTGTCAGCTGTAAATCCAGTTTCGATACCATCTCTATCTTGTCAGATAAAATTTGTTCTACATCTGTCATTTCTTCAATAACATCTTCCAGGGTGGCTTCCGGGGGAGGAATGGCGGACTGAAGTTGTCTCCACGAAAGCAGAGCTGATGACTGTGGTGAAGAACGAAGAGCTGGTCAGTAGATCGGCTCTTTGGAACCTCTCTGGACAAGGAGAGGACAGATGGCTGCTCCTCACGAGGATACTGCAGTACAGCGGTCTCCTGCGGGTTTGAGCACTAGGAGACAACGGGAATAGCCATCTTGCTTGCAACCATGGCAGAGACTTTTAGGACATTAAGTTTGCTAACCTCACTTTCTAATCATTTTCAGAAATTGTTCATTAACTACTTCTAAGCTATTAGAGACCTTTGGAACGACAAGTTTTAAAATACTGGGTGAGAAACACTGTCAGGCTTTCAAGATTCTGTTATTATAGCCACTATCAATAGAGTCCTAGTATATCTTATGGAGTCTGCTTCCAGCCCTGAAGGGCTGACAATAACTGCTAATAACCATACCATCAATGACATGGAAAAGGACAACTGCCTGCATTCCGGCTTGTGTTCCTGGCTACCACTGCAACATTCCATATCTTTCTATTAGAGGCTGACTCTGATTTGTGAAGGCAAGCTTCCACAATCTCTGCCTGCCTTTGCGTGTTATTTTATGCTCCTTTGCGTGTTATTTTATGCTCCTTTGCATATAATAAACTGCAATATAATGTATTTTACATATTGCCTGTATACATTGCATAACATTTTTACAGTTGGAAATGAGAAATACCCATTGTAATTAATGTTCAAAAGCCAGTACTAAGTGAAAACTGTTACCATTTTATAGAATTTAACACAATCACACAAGGCAACTAATGACATTGAATGGGCCTTGCTATAGTAATCGTTCTACATTACTTCTAGTCATTAAACCACAATAAAATGGTAGACAGTAATACTTGGGTACATATTATTGTTGTGGTATTCTGATCAGTTGCTATAGAAAATATGTTTCTGGGTGTGTATTTGAGTGAGGGTGTGCCTAACTTCATTGCCTTTGTGGAAGAAGGGAAAGTAATATTTAGTAGCTGAAACACTTGTAGGTTTTCCTTGTTATATTTTATTTTGCAATTGATAGTGCATATAATACAGTGCATATAATAAAAAATAATAAAGGCAGGATAGAAAATAAAGAAAGAAGAAAGAAGAAAGAAGAAAGAAGAAAGAAGAAAGAAGAAAGAAAGAAAGAAAGAAAGAAAGAAAGAAAGAAAGAAAGAAAGAAAGAGAAAGTTCCATTCCAGTTCTATAAAAGATCCTTGATTCAAGTTGAACTCAACCTTCTGCAAATGAACAACCACAGAAATTCAGCTTATTGTCCATGATCCTGTATGTGCAAGACACATAAAAATATTTTAATTAGCTTATGTATGTGTGTGTGTGTGTGTGTGTGTGTGTGTGTGTGTATAAAAAAATCCTGCAGCATATATATTCACTGTATGAGAAATACGTAGCTATCTCCTGTTTATTTCCTTTATCAAGTACTTGGAGCTGAGTGGATGAAAAGCATAACCAATGGAAAATCATAAAGAAAAAATTGCATTCATTCACTTTGTGTTGGATTAACAGTAAGTTTCTCTGACCTCCTGAAAAATAAAATAAAATAAAATAAAATAAAATAAAATAAAATAAAAAACAGTTTAGCAGAGCATTTAAAATGTACCAACTGATATGAAGAATAGGGGGAAAAAAAACACTTCTATCAGTTTGAAGTAGAATGTGCTTCATAATTCCTAATGTACTGGCTGTTTTTTAATCACCAGGTGGTTCAAAAAGTACTCCAGCTCATACTGTTTTTCCCACTTGCTTTGACACAACGGCTCTCTCCAAATAATAAGGTCATTAGTCCAACAGACATACTATTGATAACACTGCATTGATCAGACTGCACAATCCTGATTATGTCAAATTGTTGGAAGCAAACCTGACACATACTTTTTATTGTTTTTCCATTTTTAATTATGAGCTGCCCGGGGTCATTCTGGAGCTGGGCAGCCTCTAAATCTAATAAATAAATGAAAATATAAATACAGTGTAGGGATGGCAATTACCCTTCTCCTATTCATCTCTCTTGTTCTTACTTTCTTCCAGATGCATAATGTCTATTTATCATTTGCTTTCCGTCACTATCTGAAGAATCCTTTGCAACTGTGCTATTTCACATCTTTCAGCATCTACAGAGGCCTTGTTAAACTACACAGTAGTCCACAGTGCCATTTCTGAAAGCCATTTCTGAATATATTGCCCCACACACGTATATAATATTCTATTTTGATTCTTCGTATTTTGATTGTGTTAAATATCAAGATTATGCTTTCAGTGCTCATATTCCATTGCCTATGTAATGCATTCAAATACTGAGCTACAGGGTACCCTTAATTAACATCACCAGTAATGTAATTGGTAAACTGGCTTACTCTCAGAATAAGAATCAGGATGACAAGCTGGGGGGTTTTGTTTTGGTTTCCCAGCATCTTTGCAAATGATTTAGGTGCTTGGTTACCGAGGTTTAGACATTATCACAAAAAAATGGATTATGTATGTGAAAATGTACCTTACATGATTTTATAATATTTCAGCATAGTGACGTCTATTTATTATTAGCATTGGACAAATCATGTTACAGTGTCTTAGGTTCTCTCACAAATTCACTTTCTCCATCATAACAAGTAGCAGAAATTATATTTCCAGAAATACAGGAGGCAGGGACTCCGACAACAGTGTTTCAAAGGGAAGAAGCAGATGGTACATACTGTACCAGGCAAATTAAATCACAGGATAAGCAAGCGGTGCTTCATGTTAGTCCCCAATTAATAACCACAGATGGGAAGGTGGCTAAAGGCTAGAAGAATTAGAAGTTTATGGTAAGAGCTGTCCTGGGCTCCAAATATTTGTGTTTGTGGATGTTTTCTGTTAGTTTTCTCCTTGCCCAAAGTTAACTTTTGCAGTTGAGACAAGCTACAACTATTCCACAAGCTAAAATCCTTGCATATTATCTTATGCAATGCTCTTTTGTGCCTAATTAGCAGTAGTCACATTTAACAATATCCCTATTGGCATGGACCTGAGGAGTGCAAAGCTAACATTACTACTCTTCTGTCAAAAAGAGCATTCACCCCCTTTTGGATTGTTTGAATTTCTGCATAACTTTGCCATTAATTACTACCAAAACTTCATGTCTGAAAGAAGAAAATAACACCAAAATTATAACATTTAGTAGCCAATAACATTCAGTAGCAAAGATATGCAAAAATTCAGAAAATCTGAAGGGGGGTTAATACTTTTTCATAGAACTGTACATTGCTAGCAATGTGAGTGAGGGCTGGTGGACTAAAAGCACTTTGGCATCATTTTGACTATTCTATGTGTGCTGATGTTGAGGTGAATGCTAAGGTGTTTCCCTAGTGCAGAGCTTTCCAAACTTTTCACGTTGGCGACACACACCAACGCCAGCGCCGTGGCCTGCAGTGTCCTGGTGTGTTGCACAAAAAACCCGGAACCGCTGATGGGGGGAACCAGAAGAAGCGGCAGCCCCGCCAATTGCTGCTGCCGCCGCACCGCCACCAACAATGGCGCTGATTGGCAGGGATGCCGCTTCTTTCGGTTTCATCAGCGCTTCCGGGTTTTTGCGCGACACACCAGGACACCGCAGGCAACACAGTAGTGTGTTGCGACACACACTTTGGAAAGCTATGCCCTAGTGTCTTAGTGTGTGCATTGTGTACATACACTTAGGCAGGGTATACCAGTATAATCCTTGATCAATCAACAGTGCTAAAATTTCCGTGAAAAACTGGGGTATGTCTGGCATTTTTTTTCCCACAGTGAAAACAAAATAATTTAATAACATAACTTCCCAGGCTGAATACATAGGGTGTATGGAGAGAAGTGGTTCCTCAAAATCTAGTGAACTACAGTTCCCAGCATCCCTGACCATGGACATATAGACAGTAGCTATTAAAAAGTGTACATCAGCAACATCTGGGTGGCAAGGGTTTTCACCC
This sequence comes from Charina bottae, assembly GCA_023362775.1. Lineage (NCBI taxonomy): Eukaryota > Metazoa > Chordata > Lepidosauria > Squamata > Charinaidae > Charina > Charina bottae. The sequence continues at coordinate 97,481,268 of JALMGJ010000002.1, read as the reverse complement.
TGATACAAAAGATACTAACATAGCAACAACATATGCACTCCCCAAACACTTAATTTGACAAACTGATTATAGGTCTGCTTTGCCCGTGCCTTTAAATATACTACATATTGTAATTCAATACAAAATGAATAGTTTGGTGACTACTGCATTTCAAAATACTTTATTAGAGGATCTACACATGTTATGCAGAGAAATCCATGGCACTTTTTAAATGAAAAGTTAATTGAAAAGCAAATGTCTTACGCCAGACATTCTATATCTTCCCAAGATGCATGCTGTTACATGGAAAAACTTGGCTGTTTTCATTCATTTTGCATATTTCCTGCATTTCCTGTGCTCTAAATATTACATTGAAAAATAAAATTAGTTGACAGAAGACTTTTATTAGAAGCTCACTTTTCTATTAAAGTAAAATTACCTTCTTCCAAAACACTCCAATATTTTACATCCCAACAATATTTCCAAAAGGTTCTAGCAGCAGCTTTTTAGCATTCCTCATGCAGCATGAAATCATGCTCTTTATTTACTTGTAAATGACAGAGCAAAGAATGCTAATATTACACATGACCCCCTTCAACAACAACTGACCAAAGTAATCCCGAGAAGGTCTGGGAACGTGGGAGTGAAAGAGCAAGACTTCCAGTATTTCCAGGGTTCTGCTACCTCAAAAGTGACTTGGGACATCAGTTTTGTTTTATTAAATCCCCAGAAAGGAATGACGGGAGCTGTTTTTGCCAACTCCAGGTATGCAACCCAAGGAGCCAATGCAAGCCCCTCTCAAGGGAATGGAGGGCTTTGAGGCCCACAGGATCCAAATCCAACTCTGATCTACCCCTTCTGCAACCTGCCTAGCAGCCTACCACCAGTGTGAATGCCCCCAGGAGTAAATTTACATCACAACATTTTCATCAGCCATATCTTGGTCATTTTAAGTGGATATCACACCCCTGAGATAGCACTGCAGAAGGGGATCCCCATTCTATCCTGTCCTCCCACGGACAACCATCCAAGGGGATTGTGGTTACCCTGGACTTTTAATTTTTAGCTGAGTTGCTGTCATTACTGCATAGACAAAGAAGAAAATTTACATCAGTTAATTTTAATAGGTTAAGCACATAGCTATATGGCTATAAGATAACATCACTTTTAAAAAATAGCAGAGAAATTTAACTTACTTCTTGTTTTTCACGATTCTGATCCATATTTAGTAACGATGGTATTTTTGATATTTCAGGTTTCTTTGACTCCCTCTTCAGCACTCTTACCTGTTTAACTTTTACAAGAAAAAATGACTAATTATTTCTAGAACTGCACTTTTTCTGTTCTGAAACAAGTATTCCAAAATCTGCAACTCAATAGCTAACAAAACAATTGAAGATTGCGGAAGGAAACCATTGCAAAAGGAAAAATAATCTGTTTATCAAAGCTTTCATATTTTAATTCAGCTTTCAGTTCATATATATCTGAGGTCCCCAGCCCACATGGTGAAAAATAACTGAAGGGGGCTATTTTCAGGAGAATAATGTCTGTCAGAAAAGTATCATTAATCACAGCCCCTGCTCCAAGTTTCAACTTCCTCAGCCTGCTTGTCATTAAAAAAAATGGCCCAAGAAACTTTAAAAAAAAAGGCATCCTAAAACAGAAATCATAGAGTATAAGTTTTCATGGCTGCTATTTATTAGTGAAATGAATTCTGGGGAATGTCATATGATACCATGAGTACATACTTACATTTTGCTAGTCATGCCACTAGCCTGTTCAGAACAGATCTGAAATTGAATGCATCAACAGATATCATATCCTTATGTACTGAACATATGTACAGTATATGCATGCACACACATGTTCTTATATGCTGCTTGTTTGGATACTTGTTTGGTTATATACTGCTTACAGCAGAGCTTTCCAAACTCTGTGTCGGGACACGTTAGTGTGTCGGCTGCGGTGTCTGGGTGTGTCACGGCTGCTGCTGCCTCCGAGCCCTGCCAGGATTCCGCGCAGGTCCTAGTGCCTGCCTTGTGCCTTGCTGCCTCCAAACCTGCTATGATTCCGCACAGGTCCTAGTGCCTGCCTTGTGCCCTGCTGTAAGAGTGTGTCGCAAAATGATGCATGTCTAAAAAGTGTGCCACCAACATGAAAAGTTTGGAAAGCTCTGGCTTACAGACATGTACTGCTTCAATGAACATAGGAAGTATGACCTTACTTCTATTGCCAAGTTCAGTTTCAGATTTGCTCTGACAAGGCTAGTGGCATGGCTAGCAAAATGTCAGCATATATTTGTTATTTCACATTGCATTATCCAAAATATATTTCATTGGTAAAAAAGAAACTATTCTCCTCTTCCCCTACCTCTTGTATTGCAAACCTTTTTAGAAAATGAGGGGGTTCAAAAGCAGTTTCTCAGCTGGTATGGAGTTTCTCCAATTCACAGAAAATAAAGCAATACATGTTGTTGACCATCTTTGGGCCAAACTATTCAGGACTTTATGTTTTAATATTTTATTTATACTTAAAATAGTCTAATAGAACTAAAATTTTACTAGAGAAGCAGCACTAGATAGAAGGGCTGTTTAATCTGATCTTTAAAAAAATCAAATAAAAACAAGCGCAACCAATGGCATTTACACAATATTTCAGAAAAACTAACATATCCGAGGGAAAAAATTAAAGACTAAAGTCACAGTTGAAGTGGGGGCAAATATACTTGCTGGCTGCCACTTAAAGCCAAGCTCAATCCCTCCAATAATAACTAGCCTCCTCCCCATTTGCAGTAATTTCTGGGTCTGGTTTGCATGCAACCATCCATTTCCAAAGGAAAGATGCTACTCCAGTTGTGTACTAAAAGAAAAGCCTGTTTCTGTCAATAAACTTTTTGGGAACTCTTTCCTCAAATCTTATGTACTGCTATTTTAATTTCAGATTTAAAGTCCATAATTATATACACAAACACACACATATTCACAATGATCTACAGAATATAACAAACATACTTTCCATTCCTTTCAGTTCTTTCTGTTGCCCTGTTGTAGTTAGTTCTGGGAAGTGAATTTCTCTCTTCTCACATCTCGAGATATTGCGTTTCTTTCTGTTTATGTTCACCATTTGATCAATTTGAGCAGCTCTTTCATACAGGGATACTTTCTCCATTTGGTTCTAAAAATGGAATAATTATTGCATCCAAGGAAACATCTATTCCATGATTATAATTTGACTATGCCTTTATATCAAGCGTCAGCAGCTCAACACTTCTATGGACAATTGTACATACAACAGCACTAGATGCCACCCACAGACCTCATTTTAAAAAAAATATTAATTAAAATTTTAAAAATTAATTAATTAGAAGCATAAGAAATTGGTCCAAATCATGCAAGATAGCTTATTCTTGTAAGATCTCTATGAGAACTCAGTAGATCTGAGCTATTTAATTGTTAAAATTATTGTTGTTTATTTCTGTCCTTGATGTAAGGTACTAAAAATCTTTCCTTTATTTAGGGAAAGCTTATATCACCAAATAAAGCTATACCATTGTTACAAGTAAAAGAGGTTTTTAAAAAGTTATTGGGCAAACTAAATCAATAGGCCCTGTGCTTTAGTTGCTGACAGCATCCAGCATTATGTCTCTGAAAAATCCAACTACAGTACTTGCTTGGTTTACATTATGTACTAAGATCTGTTTGTTTTTTTATCGGCTAAAGCAGAGCTTTCCAAACTGTGTGTCAGCGTAGTGTGTCGCCACACCACCAGGAAGCGGCGGCATGCGTGTGCACGGTGGCAGCGCCAGCCGCTGCCGCCGTGCACACGAGCACCGCCGCACGCCCCCCTGCGCCGCCGCACGCCCCCCCGCGCCGCCGCCATGCGTGCGCTGCTGCACACCATCCTGTGTCGCTGCTGCGCACGCACCGCCACACACCCTCCTGCGCCACCGCCACGTGCGCCGCCGCCGCCACACTGCCACTGGCGTGCCGCCAGCGGCGGCACTTTGGAAAGCCCTGGGCTAAAGAATAAGAAGCAGCAACTCCCTTCTTCCTAAAAAAAATGGGAAAGCCAAGCTAATGCTTGAAAGGTGTTTCCAAACATATTTCTCTAAAATAGTTATTTTAACCGGCATGCCGAATGCTATGGAGATCCATTCTGAGTCAGAGTTCAACAGCCATAAAAATCTGCTACTTTCAGTTAACACTTTGAGGTAGGCCTCCTCTGTAACCAAAAGTACCGAAAAAGCCAAAGACTCAGAGTCCAGATCATAGGAACAATGCCAACTATGGTCCAGAGGCCAGGAATGTGTAAACATCAACCTGTCCATTTAGTATTGAGCTGTTTACTCATTATTAGAAAACTCAAAAAGCGTGCAAATATTTTACAAGGAAATATAACAATTGGGATGGTTAACTCCAGGCGATGCTAGATTTGACAGCAACAGAACTTTATTGAAATGTTTACTACTAGGGATGAATACAGCTAGTCCTCCTTTAGCAACTGCAATTGGGACTGGCAACTCGGTTGTTAAGCGAAGCAGTCACTAAGGAAAAATCACGTGACTGCAACTGTGCTTACGATTTTACTTCAGCTTTCCTTTGCTTTACAGTGGCAGAAGGATATGACCCCAAACAGCTGAGTGAGCCCAAATGGTGGGGAAGGTTTCCAGAACTCGACTCACAAGGAAGTTGGCTAAAAGGGCAAATCTTATAGTTCTTTTCCCCCACTCCCTCGCCTTTGGAATGCTTACCCCGGCACTGGGATAATTAGCAAGAAGAGAATTGATGTTTGTATTTACATTCATTGGAGAGGAAGGGATTACAAGAGAGTAAGCTGGCACACAATGGGGGATACACATCGAAAGGAATGCGCTAGCACTTTTTCCTAGCGCGCTCATGGCTGTGAGCTGCTTAGGAGGCAAAAAAGCCTTCAGTGTGAAATTAATTAGGGTCTTGTCAGTGTCAGGCAGCAGGGGAAGCCCGCTGAAGCGTTCCAACCAAATAAATAAGGTCACAAAGCAAAAGGTGAGGTTAGCACCTTTTGGGAAGCATTGCACTGTGGAGAAAAGCAGCTCAGGAAGAGAGCGTGTTTAAGTAATCTGTCCGCCCTGCAAGGGGGCAAGAAAGGAAAAAAAAACAGATCAGGCATAGGACAATGCGATACTGTACTGACTATAATGGCAAACACGTGACTGAGAGATGCTGCAAAGGTCGTAAATGCAGGCATTGGTTGCAAAGTTACTTTTTCATCACTGTCATAACTGTGAATGGTCACTGCCTGAGGCAGTCACTAAACGAGGACTACCTGTACAGCGAATCAAAACTCTACAAAAGGCAGCAGCATGATATTGAGATAGACTTGCCTAAATCCAGTGAAATCAGCAGTGGTATTTTTTCCTCACTGATTTCAAAGGGTAAAAGGGTCAGAAACATAACCCAAATATGAGGCCATCAAACAGGAATACTGTTGGGATGGCAGACTGATTTTAAGATCAAGAAATGTAAACAGATGACAGAAGCTCATTTCTGGTATTAGAGAGAAGGAAAAAAACCTCCTGATACACAGCCTGCAGAGAAGGTAAGCTCAGAGGAGGAGGAGGCATCCCAATTTGTTTACTTTACAAGTAGCTGGACTAAATCATGTTTAAACAAAAGTTTTGTTATCAAATCTAGTATAGCTTAAAATTAATTAATTGCAAAATATTGATAATACTTGATTTGAGGAAGTATTATAATGGCATCAATGCATGAACTACATTATTTTACAAATATAATTTTTTTATAATTACTTGAGTCATAGCTCCTTCTTCCTGACGGCTGTTTGGACCTACTTGTCCTACCGATGGCCAAGGACTTCGCCGTTTCTTTGCTTTTTCTGGTAGTCTGATAAAGAAACAATACATTTATTCTTGGATAATAATTGAGCTGTTGTAGTGTAATGCTTGCCTCCAAAATGGAATTAAAAGGCATGTTCTATATATTTTAAATAAGGAGTCAAAGGCAGTATATTTAAATCGATGAATTAAAAACCCCTGCTTTTAAAGCTTTGAACAAGCCCTGAGCGTTGAATGAGATGTTTGTCCTTCTGTTAACAGAAATGATTGGGGGGTGGGAGTGGAGACTGCTATTATTCCCAGGATCTTATTTTGTTATTTTATGATTGTATTGTTATGATTGTATTTTGTTTTGTTTTAATCCAGATCATGGAGGGGAAATAGAACATTGCTTGAGGTTGGTTGTGACTGGAAGTGCCTATAAACCCTCTAAAATAAATAAACGAAAATTAATATCCACTCCTATCCCCCACCCAACTCCCCTCTACATATGGCCAGCTTTCCAATACATACCTTGAATTAGGACACAAGAAATGTGAACTGAAATTTGCAGTAAGATTTCCACAGTTTGGATGTATGCGTGGCATTGTTGTACAGGGCGTCTGTGGGGCCTCATCCTTCATCCCACCAGCATCAATGCCAATTGTTATCAAGGTGGTACCATCACCAATTGTAGATTTGTTCTCATGAGAAAAGTTGAGAGCATTCTGAGACATAGTAACCCACTGTGAAACAGCATCTTCTTGTTCATTTCTCTTCAGCTCTGAAATTTCAGATTTTCCCCCTTTCACTTTAATACCTTTGATCTTCATCTCCTTTGACTTTCTGTCCTTTTCCATTTCCTAGAACAGGTAATACATTCAAACTTTGAACAATTATATTTACTCACACTTTACATTTTGTTCCTATAAAATGTGGAACATTCACAATTTTTATGGAGTTCACTGAAAAATGAAACCGCTCAAGTCATTTTAGAGTGAATTCACCAATTAAAAATAGTTATTTAGGTAGATAGCAACATAAGGCCATGTTCTTTGTTCACAGTTTCAATACGTAAATCTGTATAATTCTTACATAATCTTCTCATCCAGAATGCTAAGTCAACAACTATGGAACCATAACTTTGGTAGAAGAAATATCAGCCTGCCAGTAGAATAAATAACTTTATTCTCTCACTTTCGGTGGGGATATGGTGAACTATACAGCTGTGTCCACAGGCGGAACTGACAATTTTTTTCAGGCTCAGACAGGTTTTCCTGAAGCCCAGGAGTGTTCTCCAGACAAAGGAAAACACCAGGAATCACCCCATCTGCCCTCCATATGGCTGCTTGCAGCCAGAAGATCACAAACAGCATTTCGAATTCGACTGATAAGAGCCAGCTGGGAGGCGGGGACGTCATCACTTTCCAAGCCACGCTGTAGCCTTAAAGGGACACTAAAACCGGCCATTCCATTTCTAAATCACTAAATATATATATATATATATATATATATATATATATATATATATATATTTAAGTATGCGTACCCTAAGAGAGGCTTTCCACAGCAAGGAGAAGCGGGCTCTCTTGGTGCTTATTGTTATTTTTGAGATTACTTTTTTTAAGTTTTGGAATTCGTTTTCCTTCCAAATATAAAGGAGGATTGAGAGTAAATAATTGTCTTCCTGTTATTATTTTGCTTTTAAATTTGAAGATATTAGCATTTTCCTACACATTGAATCAGCTGATTTAAACCTTCAGCTTTCTGTTTCTACTTTCCCTTGGGAACTGTCTGTTTATCTCACTTTCACTTTGTGTAAACATACTTAGGAACTTTTTCATATCTTCGACTTTTGCTGGTTAAGCTCCTGGGGGGCGCCATAATCTACTGCGTGAGACATGGACTATTTTAAGCAGATTTTTTCTGACTTCCATCAAGATTTTAAACAGATCTTTTCTGACTCCTATCAAGTTTTTATACAAGACATTCAGGACATTGTGGAAAATACAAGTTCTAAAATGTGTCATCTGGTTGGGGATGTAGTGGATGAAACTGAGGAATTCAACAGTGATAGAAATGTTTCTTCTAAGAATGAGCTTGGGATTTCTGTTGAGATGCTGGATGAAGATTGGATAGTGGAGTTGGAGAAATTCAATGGAGAGAGGGATCTGCAAGCAATAAGTAAAATTGACTTTTTGGTGAAATGTCACGAAAAAGAAGGGGTCATTTGTTAGAAAATGCTGGCTTATAGGGAAAAAGGCGCAGAGTAAACAGACACAGAGTGGAGCTTTCAAAGTTAAAAATCTTTACAATAGATAAAAACAAAGTTGTATATACAGTTACAGCATCGCAGAAGTAAAAAAATACAAGCAGACACATAATCTTCCATGTTGCTTCCACTGATAAGACGCACAAAGGAGCACAAAACTTGAAGAACACTCACAGCAAGGTATAGCTACACACTTTTCAGTCCTCAGGAGCAGAACATGAAGATGGCTAATAGACGGGCAGAAGTCAAGAAGCAAAAGACACCATTTTGCATGGGTAGAAATACACTTTTTTACCAACTTCTGATTGGCTGAATCTTAGGTGTGAAAAACACCAAGCACAAAGCATAGATCATAGCACATAACATAACCTGTCAATGGGTGGCAGTGTTGCATCTAAGCAAGCATGTGATCTCCCCCTCCCTCTGCTCTCTCTGAGCAAGCTTCCCACAGAAGCATCAGGGGAAACTGTTCCCATGCGAACGTTTAGGGACTAGACATAAACAATGCATCACATGGTACCTTCACTGGCCACCTGCACCTTCATATCTATGGAAGATATGGGCAAAGCCATTCAAAGCTATGAGAAGGCTTTGTTTTGTACAGAAAGTGATTTGCCATTTCCCATGAGAAATCTGACATCATTATGTATGAGAGGTTTTCTTTTCTTTTTTTTTAAATTTTAATCTTTATTTCTTTAACATCCATAACATACACATACATAACAAAGAAAACACAAAAAGTAAAAAAAAATTCCATAGATATAAAACCAACACAATATAATGCATAACCTTCAAATTTACACTTTTATCCTCTACCCCAACTCACTTATCTTTCTTTTTTCTTCTTTCTAACACCTTCTTCTTTAAACACTTCCTTCTTTCTCTCCTCTACCTACTCTAGCCTTCTCTACTTTCTAAATTTCCATTACCTCTCTTTACAAAACATAAAACAAACACAATATTTTGCATAACCTTCAAACTTTTTTTTACATTAAAATACACTTTTACCCTCTACCCCTAATTTGCTTATCCTTTTTCTCTCTTCTTTCTTATACCTTTTTTTAAAACTCACTAACCACTTCTTTCTTCCCCTCCTCTACCTACTCTAGACTTCTCTACTTTCTAAATTTCCATTACCTCTCTTTACACACACACACACAAAAAACAAGGTGAACTTCCTACTTTCTCACCATTATTCTCTAGAACAATTTCTATATAGTTATAATATATATAATTAATTTTTTACATTCGGAAATCTTATTTACATTAATTTTCTATTTGTATTTTTTGAGTTTTTTCTATAAATCTATAGAATGGATCCCAACATGAATTAAATTCATTCATATTCTTGTCATTTAATAAGTCCGTTAACTTAGCCATCTGTACTAGATCCATCGTTTTTAACAACCATTCATCGATTGTAGGTGAACAGTCCTCTTTCCAATGTCTTGCAAAGGTAACTCTGGCCGCAATTATTAAATAAAATAATAATTTTCCATATTTCTTGTGTATCTCTGGTTTTATAAATCCCAATAAGTACATATCTGGTTCTTTAATTAAATCTTCTTTCAATATTTCACAAATTGTTTGATGTATTGTATTCCAATATTTTTTGGTTTTCTGACAAGACCACCAGATATGGAAAAAGGTGCCCACTTCTTTTTTACCATTCCAGCATCTATTAGATAACCTATTATTCATTTTAGACAGTGTGTTGGGAGTTAGATACCATCTATACATCATTTTATAAAAGTTTTCTTTCATATTATAATTCAATGTAAATTTTAAATCTTTTAACCACATGTTTTCCCAGGTATCAATTTGAATCTTATGACCTAAATTCTCTTCCCAATTACTCATACATTTCTTTTTAGACAGACTTATCGAATTATTTTGAATTAATATTTTGTAAATTTTTGTAATTAGGTGGTCTTTATCTTTCCATAACACACTGTCCCACTTTGTCACATTTTCTTTAAATTTAAAGTTTTTATTATCCACTTTAAACTGTTCTTTAATCTGAGCATATGAAAACCAATTACAGTTAAGCCCATCTTTTAGTAAATCTTCTCTTAATTTTAACTTGTAATTTGATCCCTCAAATATTAGTAAATCTTTGTATGTTAACCAGTTTCCTGTATTTAAATTTCCATGCCATGTAAAAGCTTCTTGTGGCGAAATCCACAGAGGTAAATTTGGTAAAAGGGTATTTTTATATTTAAACCAAATTTTTATAACTGATTTCCTAATGGGATGATAATTAAATGCCAAATTTGCTTTGATCTTGTTGTACCAGAGGTATCCATGCCACCCAAATTTAAGATCATGTCCTTCCAAATTAAGTAATTTTTTATTATCCAATTTTATCCAATCTCGAAGCCAACAAAGAACACACGCATCATAATATAATTTTAGATTTGGAAGATCAAAACCACCATTCTCTTTAGTCTCTTGTAAAAATTTATATTTTATTCTTGGCTTTTTCCCTTGCCAAATAAATTTGGCCAAATCTCGCTGCCAATTTTGAAATTTTTTTTCCGTTATAACAATTGGTATTGTTTGAAATAGAAATATCACCTTTGGAAGAATGTTCATTTTTATTGTAGATGTTCTACCCAAAAAGGATAACTGTAAATTCTTCCAAAGTTGTAGATCATCTATTATTTTATTCCATAATTTTGTATAATTATTTTTAAATAACTCCGAATTATTTGATGTTGTATCCACTCCCAAATATCTTAGTTTTTTAACACTTGCAAATCCTGAAAGCATTTCCATATTACGTATACTGCTTTGATTCATGTTTAAATTTATCATCTTCGTTTTGTGATTATTTATTTTGAACCCCGCCAATTCACCAAAATCTTGTATCTTCTTTAGCAATTGTTTAATCAAATTTTCTGGATTTTGTAAAGTTATAACCACATAATCGGCAAAGGCCCTTAATTTATAATTTTCCTGTTTTATTTTAATCCCTTCAATTAAGTTGTCTTTCCTTATATTTTCTAATAAGACTTCTAATACCAAGATAAATAGGAGAGGCGAAATTGGGCAACCTTGTCTACTGCCCCGACCTATATAACAATTTTGAGTTGTATCACCATTTACCACTATCTTGGCAGTTTGCCGAGTATATATAGCCTGAATAGCTTTTATAAATTTTTCACCATAATCTAAACTTTCCAGTGTTTTAATCATGAAATTCCAATTTAAATTGTCAAAGGCTTTTTCGGCATCTAAGAATAACAATAGAATTTGTTTTTCTTTGTGGTCTTTGGCATACTCAATTAAGTTTATAATGGTTCTAATATTATCTTTAATATGTCTTTTTGGCAAAAAGCCAGATTGATCCAGGTTTATCGTATCTTGTAAAATCATTTTTAATCTATTTGCCAAAATAGTGGTAAAGATTTTGTAATCTGTATTTAACAGCGAGATTGGCCTAAAATTTTTACAAAGGGTTTGATCTTGATCTGGCTTAGGAATTAAAATTATATTAGCGTTGGTCCATGATTCCGGTATTACATTACCAGTCATTATTGAATTTAATAATACATTAAATGGTATTAATAATTGATCTTGAAATAATTTGTAATAAATGGCAGTAAACCCATCTGGACCTGGCGTTTTACCTGCTTTTTGTCTTTGGATGGCATTCGAGATTTCTTGAATGGAAATAGGTTCATTTATCCTTTCCTGGTGTAATTTAGATATTTTTTGCAAATTACTTTCTGTTAAGTATCTGTCCGCCTTTTCTAAATCTAATTGTTTCTTTTGATATAATGTTGTGTAAAACTCATGAAACACTTTTTTGATACTTTGATTATCACTTAGTTCTATCCCTTTATCATTTATTTTATTTATAATTTTTTTATCCCCTTCTTTTCTTAGCTTAAACGCTAACCATTTACCGGCTTTGTTTGCATTTTGGAAATATCTTTGTTTAACATACCTCAGTTTTTTTCCATTTCTTCAGTTGTTAATATTTCTAATTGTTTCTGTAAAATGGCAATTTGGTATTTGATATCTTTATCTCCTGGATTATTTTGCAGCTCAATTTCTTTTGATTTGATTTGTTCACTTAATTTCATAAATTTTTGTAGTTTCATTTTTTTATGATACTTACCTAGAGACATAAAATGTCCTCTCATGTATGCTTTACTTGCGTCCCAAACTGTAGTTATGTTTATATTATCTTTCATATTTAAATAAAAAAACTCTTTTAGTTTAGTTTTACTCCCTTCTATATAATCTTTATTTTTTAATATGGATTCATTAAGTCTCCATCTATATGGCGTTGCTAAAAATTTTAAGTCTAATTGAATTGCGTTATGATCTGATAGTGTTTTTGCCAGAATCTTCATATCTCTAATCCTATTTGCTAAATTTTTTGAAATCCATATCATGTCTATTCTAGAGTGAGATTGGAATCTATTTGAGAAAAAAGTCTTTAGCATTTCCCATTTTATGTCTCCAGGCATCAATCGTTTCTAAATTATTCATAAGTTTAAAAAAAACCTGAGGTAATTTACCTTGGTGTGGTTTAATAAACTTATCAGATTTTCTATCTAGAAATGGATTTACAACACCATTCCAACCCATCATGATCCAGTTTTTGTTGGGCAGATCTGATAAATATTTCATAAGAGTTTTAAAAAAAAAATTCTGTTTTTCATTTGGAGCATAGATACCTACTAGTATCACTTTTGTATTTTGAATTTCTATTTCTATAATAATAAATCTACCTTTATCATCCACTTTTATCAAATGTGGTTTTAAATTTGGTTTAATATAGCAGACAATCCCATTTTTCTTATTTTCATTTGTCGTTACAAATTCTAATCCTAATTTCTTATTTATTAACAATTTTCCATCTTTACCTCTAATATGCGTTTCCTGCAAACAGATTATATCCAACTTATATTTATTGAGAATGTGAAAAGTTTTATTTCTTTTAACTGGAGAGTTCAAACCATTTATGTTCCAAGAGAGACATTTTAAATTACTCATTATCAGATTGGCTATTTAGTTCTTGAGAACCCACTGCCTGAGCAAAAATTTTAAATTTTTCTGTTATTCTCTCTTTTGCAGCACTATTCCCTGGTGAATGCTTAGTTTCTTTTTCTATTTTTCTAAGAAAATCTTTTGCTTTCTCAATTGAATTGAATTTAAACCTTTGCTCCTTATACAACACATTCACCCCTTCCAGAGTCTCCCATCTATACATAATTTTCTTTCTTTTCAAAACCTCTGTCAAGAAATAATATTCTTTTCTTTTTTTCAAAATTGCAGCTGGGATTTCTTTAAAAATTGTAATATCTTTCCCTTCTATATTAATTCTCTTATCAAACCCTGTTTGCAAGATCAAGTCTCTTAATTTTTTCCTACTGAGTTCAATAACTAAGTCTCTTGATATGTTGTGTTCTCTAGCATACTTTGAATTAACACGATACATTGATTCTATTTCCTCCTCTAGCTGCTTTTTTTCCCAATCAATCCTATCTGCCAATGCCTGAGTAATTGTATTTTTAATCTCTGCTTCTTTACCTTCCTTTAACCCTCTTATTCTTATGCATTTCTCTTTTGTTTTTGTTCAAGTAGAGTTAATTTATCAAGCTCCTCTTCTTTTTGTTTTTCCATTTTTTTCACTCTTTCTTTCATTCCTTTGATTTCTGTTTGAAATTTTAATTCCATATTGTCTAGCTTTTTGTCCAAAGTCTTTTCAAAGCCTTGTATTTTTTCCTCCAATAAATTAGTCACATTTGTTGTAATGCTTTGTATAGCTTTCTTAGTAAAGTCATCAAAGAGCAATTTTAGCCATTCGCCTTTATCTTCTCCCAAGTCTGAACCTCTCCTAAACGTTTTCTTCGATGTCATCTTTAAAAGAGTTCTTGTTCACCAAATAAAGGGCAATAAGTTAGCTCAAACTTGTTTTCTCTAAAGCGGTCAAAAATGGCGATTTTAAATAATTAATTAATTAAAGAGTCAGTTCCACCTACTGTAACAAACAGCGTCGAAGTCTCAGCCGCCTTCTTTGGAACTCTAACAGTAATTTCCCTGATGAGAAAGTCAGTAAATATTTGTCTTTAGATAAGATTAAGTCTTTAGTTTTTGAAGAAGTATAGAAGAAAGGGCAGCAATCCCTGTAACGGGAAAGAACGAAGATAAGTGCACACCCGGCTTCCCAGCTTCCTTTCACTGCAGGCTGTCTGCTGGCTGAGAGAGTGAAAGTTACTTAATTGCAGACTGCTATCTCGCCGCCGCCGCTCAGAAGCTGCAGGTTTTTCTTTCTTTTCTTCGGGATCACCCTTACTTTGGCTTCCCTGTCGTTATCCGCTCCGTTAAAAAACTCACGGAATCGGCAAACTACCTTCGTTTTGTTCAAAAGGATGACAAGCTGTTCATTTCGCGTCCGCTCGCCATTTCTCTACATCGGAAGCTCGATGTATGAGAGGTTTTCTGAAGAGAAGTTGGAATTTTTGAGGGGGTCAGTTGGGCTGTTTGATTTTTTCAAGAGAAAAGCTCTGTGCACATTGTGGGGATATCTAAATGCTTTGGTTTATTTTGAAGTGGATAAGGGTTAAAGAATGTTTATCTAGATCGCTTTTAGGGTTTGACTGATGTTATTTGTTTTTAAGGATATGAATTAAGATTATTAGGGTATAAAACAAAAACTTTTCTTTTTTGGGTTTATTAAGATTATTAAAACTTGTATTATTTAGTATAATGGCAGACAATTTATGTGCTTTTTAGTTTGACTTTTATTATAGTAGACAGAAATGTATAGAATAGTAGTAGGAAGGGAATAATTAAATAAGTGTTATTCTGGGGAGGGAGTTGTTTAGGAGGTATATATGATTTTTTTTCCTCTTTATTTTAATATAAGAGGAGGAAGTAACTGTACTTAGTGACTTTTATAATGTGCTAAAGGGGAATGATTTATAGAAATAATGTGATTTTGGTTTAATATAGAGTAAGAGATTGATTATGGAAAATTGTTGTATATCCTTGTGTTAAAAGTCGGAAGTCACATCTTTTTGTAATGTTGTAAAAAAATTTCTTTTGTGTTTTCACACCTTTTTAGTTTTTCTTCTCTTTTTTGTAGTTTTTTGTTTTTTCGTAGCTTTTATCTTTCTCTTTAAACTTAATAAAATTCATAATAAAAAAACTGTAGCTTGAATCATGTCAACTGGATTTCTATTTTCTCAGTGGAAACGTTTCGCTCCTTATCCAAGAAGCTTCTTCAGTCTGAGCAAAGTTAGTAAGGGAATCCTTAAATATGTTTCTAGGTGGCTGTGTGACCTTGCACCTGGGGCTAGGTCATGGTTATTTTGAGATGTTATTTCTAAGTCCCTTTATCATCTAAAGGAGGATCGTTAAGATTACCATGCTGCTGTTGAGCTTGCGAAATGGTCTTAATCTTCCTAGGCACAGAAGACAAAGCAGGAAGGAAAATAGGGGAAAGATTGTGCCTGAGGCCCCCACCTCTATTCAAGGAAGGATTTTCCAAGTTGGCATAAATGGATTGAGAGAGGGGTCAAGGAATCCATTTATGCCCACTTGGAAAATCCTTCCTTGAATAGAGGTGGGGGCCTCAGGCACAATCTTTCCCCTATTTTCCTTCCTGCTTTGTCTTCTGTGCCTAGGAAGATTAAGACCATTTCGCAAGCTCAACAGCAGCATGGCAATCTTAACGATCCTCCTTTAGATGATAAAGGGACTTAGAAATAACATCTCAAAATAACCATGACCTAGCCCCAGGTGCAAGGTCACACAGCCACCTAGAAACATATTTAAGGATTCCCTTACTAACTTTGCTCAGACTGAAGAAGCTCCTTGGATAAGGAGCGAAACGTTTCCACTGAGAAAATAGAAATCCAGTTGACATGATTCAAGCTACAGACAATTCCACCTGGATGACACAATTCCACCTGGATGACTGAGAACCTTCATAGTCATAATAAAAAAAAGAACTTTATTCTCTGGATCACATTTTTAATTAGGGAGTTGTCTTACTGAAATAATTGAGAATATTTTTTTTAGAGGGACACAGCATTAAACAAACAAGAAGTCTTTTGACACTTTAAAGCCTAATGCATTTGTTGCATCAAAATACTGTGGCCAGAATTCATTTCATCAGAGGATTGTAATAAATTTGGTGTTTTTAAGGTGTTGCAAAACTCTTTGTTGTTTTTGCTGCAAAAAGAATGCCAGCTATTCCTCTGGAGCTTGTTACACCTAAATACAGTATTTGTATTCAATGAACGCTGCTCAAATGGAAACATTTCTTCATTTCTAAAGGAATTTTGTTTTAGGGTTGATGTAATTGTGAAAAAAGCTATTTAGAGCTCTCAGTTTAGCAATATTAGAAAAAACAGAAGTTCTGAGGCTTTCTTACAACATTCAAATTGTTTTCCTTTGCTAGCCTTACAGCCTAATTAAAATACCCTATTAAAATCCCAACTCTGGTGCAAACCAATCAGCTAGAATGAAACCAAACATTTGGCAATGCCAATAATATGGATATCGCATCCTATCACATTGTATTTTTAGGATATCTTTGTATCACCAACATAGACTAAAATTACATATTAAATTAAATCAACATCTGTAGCACATAGATTAACAAATTTGGGTTTGGCTATTCATTGGTGACTATGATGAGATTAGGGTATTCAGCTTTATATTCCATAACAGCCCATGCTTGTATGGCATAATAACAGAACCTCAGAACACACATACTCATAGTTTCAAAGGGTCTTATTCAAAAGCATGAATACTGGTTCTGTGAGCCTCTTTTTGTGCAATTTAATTTCTGATAGTGACTCATACAAGGTTTAAGACTTTATGGAGTTTTTCCCTAGACTGAGAAGCTGAAACTAAATTTATTTTATTATGCTTTTTTTCCTGTGACTACCAAAACAGCAGCACTATATATAAAACTATAACTAGAAAAACATGCTCTGGCTCTCCACAAGGAAGTGAATGTGGATACTAGAGATCTCAAATATGACACTAATATAGTAATTATATTAGTGCTGCACCTGATTGGAAGAATACATATGAAAAAAACAGGCTTATACTGGCAAGTTCAACAGCAGAGATGCATTTGAAATCAATGGAAGTTCCATTGAGACCTTTTACTCCATTCAAGAGAACAAGCAAAATATAAAAACTCCATTAAATCAAGCTTGACTGCTAGTGCCTATATCACGGCTTTCCAAACTTTTCAGTTGGCGACACACCAACGGCGGCGCGCAAAAACCTGGAAGAGTTGTGGTGGCGGCAGCAGGCAAAAACCACTGCGGCGCTTCCAGGTTTTCGCACGCCACCACCGTGGCGCTTTTGGGTTTTCACACGCTGCCACAGTGGCAGCACTTACGGGTTTTCGCACGCTGCCATCACGGTGCTTTCGGGTTTTCATGCGCAGCGGCGGCAGCGGCGGTGTCCTGGTGTGCCGCATGAAAACCTGGAAGTGCTGATGGCCCGCTGCCGCGCACACTGCCGCACGTGGCAGCGGCGGCGTACCATCAGCGCTTCTGGGTTATTGCGCGGCACACCTGGGCCCCACAGGCGACACACAGTTTGGAAAGCTATGGCCTACATAGATAGCAAATCCATGTAGTTTTCTTAGCAGCAATATGGAAATGGTTTGCCACTGTTATTTTCCTGGATGTTTTGTTTTCTTCTAGGCTAGCTTGCAGCACAGAGATTTCCTGTAATTAATTAATTAATTAATTAATTCAATTTATATGACCGCCCAATCAATCCTCCCAACCAAGTTCTAGCCAGGTATGTCTCTGCTTAGTAGTTTTTTTAATCAACCAAAGATAGTTAGGTGTTGCTTCCTCAGCACCCAAGTTGAACAATCCCATGGTAAATCCATTTTACCACAGAGTAATACTCCCTGAAATGGTCAAATAAACATGACAGAATTGTGCTACCTGTTTATAACATTACCTAAGCATAAACCTTACATTCACAATCATTTAATCAAAATTCCTAATTAAGCCTTCTCTAACTTGAAGTTCATGAGGTTTTTTTGAGCCAAAATTCCCACAATTCTGGGAGCTGTAGTGCCAACTGATCTGGAAAACACCATGTTGCGGGAAGAATTAATTAATTTATATGGAAATCGGTAACCTAATATAGCTATAAATATGATTAAATAATTAAGGAAAAATGGTATATCTGTAGATATTTAACATATATTCTGTATTTTTGCTCTGTCAAAAATCAGAGCAAACAATTTAAAAGAATTATCTTACATCATTCTTACCTTTACAACAACTGGACCACTCTGAGACATGTTAATATGAATTATTCTCTTTTCATCTTTGATTTGTTCAACATCTTTGTTATTGTCTCTGAATTTTGAAAGAAAATTCAGCTTTGCTTCTTGTAGTAATTTGCTTTTCAATTCTGGTAAGAATCTGATATGAAAAAGGATATTATTTACATCACACTGACCATTTCAAATATAATCTTGTCCAGTTGCTTGATCCCTACAACAATTTTGCTCTCCCTGCTTTCCCAACCAACTACTACTGGCTAGAGATTAAACTACATGCCATAAAGCAAATACAATTCAGAGAGAAATTAATACAGCACAACAAATAGTTCACATAACTCTTTGTTCAGCTTCAGTTCCTGCTATATCTCTTATCCACAATCTAAATTAAGCTGATATACTGTACAAAGCATACAAATGACAACACATCTGTTCTATATCTTAGTTTTGGCCTCATAGGCAAATACTTTAAGGAGAATTTGCTGATGCACTTTATGTTCCAAGTCAAATGTTTACTTCTCAGTGCTAAATATATTCTAACTTTCCAATTCTTTCAACCTTGACGAATTATGTACTACTCTATTTGTTGTGTTTTAAATTCCAGAATTCTTTCTTGTCCCTTTAACAAAACCCTTCAAGAGTCACTTTTCATGAGATGGGTGGCTATATAAATTTGATAAATAAATAAATAATGCTTTGAAGTTTGTAAAACAGAACAAATTCCTAGCCAGATTTGCAACAAATTCACTCACTATTCATTAAATCTTTTCATCTAATACGTAAGATTATTAGGTCATCCATAAATAAACTCCAAGCCATAAGGGTCTGCAAAAAGACTTTCACACTGGCTTGTGCTTTAAGTTTTCCTTCTACCCATTCCATCCATTCAAGCTAATTACAAAAAATGTATCTGGAACTAAAAGGATATATGTTTTGATAGACAAGATTGGTGACCTGATAGACAAGACTGGTAGACTTTCTAATATAGGTACACAACCCATCTCCAGTATGAAGGTAATAAACCCTGCTTCCATTGCTCTCAACCTTTCTATTGAAAAGATACTGCCTTTCTCTTTTTTTATATAAAAGCTTTATTAGTTGATACTGCCTTTCTCTCATCCATACTTTCTCTACACTGTAAGCCATTTGTTGAAGCTGAAAAAATCTCATTCATTGATCCCTTTTCCTTCTCAGAAAGTGATCAACACTATCCATTCTAACAATAAACAACCACCATGTTTGGTGGGGGAGACTCTCTTGTATATATTGTTTTGATCATTCAGAGATATCTGTAGTACTCAGTGATGTTTTTTTAAAAAACTGTGGTTAATTTTTACGTACATACTTGAGCCCAATTTGTTCAATACCAGATGTGCAAAAATACCGCCCTCAAAAGCCACAGTAACATTGGTCCTGAGATCTGGGTTGAAAAGTAGATTTTTCTTCCTCTTCCATAGGATTAATTCCTCCTATGGGCATTAATCTCTTCCTTTTCCTTTTATTTGTTTAGTTTATAAGTGCAAACCACTGTCTGTAGAAAAAGTTTCCCTGTCAGAGGGTACGATTTTCAGATTTGAGCTCTGAACCCTTTCACTTAAACACATCCTGAAACCAAGGACCTGGGAGACAGACCAGAATAAACCAAGAACAATAAGATCACTTCTCCATCTCTTTTTCTTTCTCCCAGGTTCCTAGAAACTTGGCTAGTTACGAAGTTTTGAGAAAAAACTATTAGAAAAAACTATTTCACAATGTAATGCCCTCATGTTCACATTATTCTGCCTAAGATAAGGAGAGTTCTGCATTTACCATCACTCATATTATTGCCTCTGGCCCACCCTTCTCATACCCTTTTGCCCTCCAGATTTGTTTGAACTGCAAATCCCAGAATTCCCAGGCAAAGCCACACCAGTTAGAATTTTTAAAAATAGTAAGCACCTGGAAATCTGGAAGGAATTAGTTAGGGAGGGATCTTCTGGCCTACAGAGTACTGAGACATTGGATAGCAGCAATCTCACAGTAATTGCATTTGAAATTGCACTGTTTTATATCTAGAACATGTCAAGAAAATAAGGTTTTACAGAAATTAGCTGTTATGCATAAAGAACACAAAATACAATGTCTCAGCAACATAAGCAGTATTATGGTGAAGATTTGACTCTCTCCAATCAATAAATTAACAGCAATTTCACATCTGTCATACAAAAAGCCAACCATCTTGAAAAGCTCTTTGAATAAATGCTGAATGTTGTATCCAAATAGCTTACTTTTCAACAAAACCATCTCTGGTGAAATATTCATGTTGTAGCAAATCAGCAGATGATATCCTGTCTGCAGGATCCATTTGTAAACAACCCTAGTAAATAAAAATTATTATTTTAGAAATATACTATAGAAGAATGTTGTGTAATAAAATTTGTGTTATATATTATTTCTATTATTTAAAAAAGTAAATGTAATTGCCCCTTAGTTTCAATAATGAGTCTCTCCCTTTATTGCCAGAAAAACGTAGCTCATTTTTTTTCTACAAAAATTCTTATATTAGTAGGCTGATATGGATAAGTTTCAGTCCTGTTAAGACAAATTCTGTCTTGCTTAGAACAGAAAAAAGCTATCCTTCATATGATCTTTGAAAGGATTTGTAAGAGTACCAAGGAATACAGGCCTATTTCATAGCATAAGAAATGCAAATTGCTGATAATTTATTGTCTAGGATCCTGCCATCCTGCCTAAAGGAAGTGTACTTTGTATTTTCATCCATCCATCCATCCATCCATCCATCCATCCATCCATCCATCCATCCATCAAATTTATATGGCCACCTGTCAAACGAACAAGTGACTCTGGGTGGCGTACAATAAAACTAGAAAACAGTTAACATATAAAAAAAAATTATTAAAAAAATTAAAAATTACAAAGGCTAAGAGAGGACAGCAGATGTTAACAACAATGGAGCCACCTCAGTACCTTACCCCCAGGCCTGATGGCATAACCAGGTTTTGAGGGACTTCCGAAAATAAACAGGGATAGAGCCAACCTCACTTCAGGGGGGAGGATGTTCCATAAGGTAGGCAACACGGCAGAGAAGGCCCGCCTCCTGGGACCTGCCAAATGTAGCTCCCTAGCAGATAAGACCCGTAGCATGCCTCTTCTGCAGGATCTGATGGGATGGGCAGATATAATCGGAGAGAGGCGGTCCCTCAAATAACCTGGCCCCATGCCATGGAGGGCTTTAAAAGTCAAAACCAACACCTAGAATTGGATCCAGAAGCAGACTGGCAACCAATGCAGCTCGCGGAGCAGAGGTGTAACGTGTGCTTTCTAGAGGCACACATAACTGCCCATGCCACTGCATTTTGCACCAGCTGAAGCTTCTGGATACTCATCAAGGGCAGTCCCCTGTAGACTGCATTACAGTAGTCCAATCAGGAGGTGACTAGGACATGAGTGACTATGAGCAGAGCCCCCCCAATCTAGGAACAGGTGCAACTGGCACACAATACGAAGCTGTGCAAAGGCCCTCCTAGCCATGGCTGCCACCTGCTCTTTCAGCAGGAGTTGTCAGTTGCACACTGGGTCTGTTTGGGGCAGCACAACCCCATCAAGCACCAAAGATGGCATAGTCTTAGAACTAGCAGGCCCCAAAACCCAAAGCCACTCAGACTTGCCAGGGTTCAGCTGAAGCCTGTTGTTCCCCATCTAGACCTGTACAGCATCCAGGTACGAAGATAAGACATTCACAGCATCACTTAATTTGCCTGGGGCAGAGATGTATAATTAGGTATCATCAGCGTACTGATGATACCTCACCCCATGGCAACAGATGAGCTCACCCAGGAGCCTCACGTAGATGAATTAAGAGTGGAGAGCACTGAACCCTGCAGCACCCCACACAGTAGGGGCTGAGGACAGAATCTCTCCTCCCCAATCACCACCGACTGGAATCGACGCTGGAGAAAGGAGGTGAACCAGCAGAACACAGTGCCATCCACCCCCAATCCGCTGAACCAATCTAGAAAGATACCATGATGGATGGTATCGAAAGCTGCAGAGAGGTCAAGTAGGGCAAGGATGGATGCACAACTCCCATACCACCCTTGCCAGAGAGCGACCAATGCCGTTTCCATCCCATACCCGGGTCTGAATCCTGACTGAAAGGGATCTAGATAATCCGCTTCATCCAAGGTCCTCTGATGCTGTTGCTCAACCACCTTCCCCAAAAAGGGGAGGTTAGATACTGGACAAAAATTGTCTAGTATAGTGGGGTCCAGCAATGGCTTCTTGAGGAAGGGGCGAACCAAGGCCTTCTTAAGAGGTAAAGGAACAACCCCCTCACTCAAAGAATTCACCACCACTAGAACCCACTCCCACAACATCCACCAGGCCGCTTTAATAAGCCAGGAGGGGCATGGATCTAAAGAGCAGGTGGTTGAGCTCTCAGTCCTAAGGACCCTGTCCACTTCTTCAGGCCCAACAGGTTCAAACTGTTCCCAGAAAACCAGGCAAGACTCCTCCCCAGGCATCTTCCCTGGACCTGCAACAAGGCCAGCGTCCAACTGTGAGCAAATTCAAGCAACTTTGTCCAACAGATGCTGAACAAATTCTTCCGTGCGCCCCTGCAAGTGTCACCTGAAACAGGGCTGCAGGATGGCTATCCACAGACAGAATAAGGGAGAAGTACTGACACTTTGCCGCCCTTACTGCCACAAGGTAGGCCTTAATAGCGGCTCTAACCCGTGTTCGGTCGAGTTTGTCCCCTGTTGAACACCAGCGACGCTCTAGATTCTCTTCTCTCATTTCATCTCCCTCAGCTTTTCCATGAACCATGGAGAGTGACAGGATCCACAAGAGGGGAGAGGTCACATAGGTGTGATCCAGTCCAAAGCCTCAGCTGCCTTAACATTCTGAATATTCAAACAATACTTTACTTTTTCTGAGGAAATGTAGTTCTTTCTCCATCTTAGCTCATTAGCTGATTCAAAAAGTGAATAAACTTTTCTGATGGTGCCAGTTATAAGTTCATAGATCAAGAAAAATGATTTAATGAAACAGAATCTTGATAACCTAGCAGCTAGGCTATTGATGATAACTTAGCAATTCAGCCTTTCTCAGCAAGATGTCCAGGTTGGACTACAACTCTCATCATCAATATCCAGGGCAATGCTAGCTAAGGATTGTGAGTGGTACTCCAAAACACCAGAAGATGCTGTGTTAAGGAAAGCCTACCTGATTCTCATTCCAGAGCCTTATTCATTGCAAACCTAGCAACAATAACAAATGTGCAAGAAGGGGCAAACTGGACATTATGCTGAATTTATAATTAGGAAACACATTTTGCAATTTGTTTATATGCATAGTCAATGTTAATTAGGGCTATACTACTTGATCTTTCTTTCCCCAACTGTATTCCCGTTTAAAATTGGGCTTTTATGCCCTTAGTAGCTCTGAATGGTTCCCCCGCTCCCCACAGAACAGAAAAAAAGTTGCCTACTTCTATGTTAAGGCAGACTGTGAAGAAACTCCTCTCATTCTCAATCCTAGTAGCACTTCTCTTTTTCCTCAAGGCATTAGCTCTGCCACTGTGAACCTGACATCACTGGATTTTCTAAAATGTTGAGACTGGCGTGGCTCCCTTCGTTACCAGAAAAAAGTAATCCATTCATGGCATCAGGCCCTGTCTTTGAATAGGCAAAACTATCCAGTCAAGATGAAAATGAAGGAAATGCATACCTTCCACAACCTGGGGCTCATTAGATATCTTGGATTTGAACTCCCATACCCCCCAGCTAGCATGGGAAGCTCATCTGTAAAGAAACAACACTTGCAATTGCTAGGGACACTACTCTGCCCTTTTAAAAATAAATCAAGCTGCTATTAATGAATAGTAGAGCCCTTGTTTGCCAGGAGTCTAAAAAAGAACACATTCTATATAGATATGCCATAGTGCTCTGGTTACAAAGATGCTGATCTGAACAAATTAATGTAAACATATTTAGATTTAACATCTTCTGTTAAATATTCAGCAGTGAATATTTACAAGAGCTACTAGGTAATCATTTTTTCCAAAAGCTGTTTGCAAACAGGGGTGCTCCTCAATAAGAACTAATGGTGTGTGTGTGTGTGTGTGTGTGTGTGTGTGTGTGTGTGTGTGTGTTCACCAGAAAAAAAATGAACTTAAGACTACTGTTTAGCAAGACGGGGGAAGGAAAAGCTCTGTAGTTTTGAATTTGGCAGAGACAGGTGATGTTACAGAAAAGTCTTCTGCAACCTAGCTATGCTAATTGTATTCCAACATATTAGAAGGGTGTTAGGCTGGCAAATGCTGGCTGAAAACTAGAAACTGTTGGGTTGGAAGCAGCCTAAGAGCCTTCAGAAGTATGCAGAATTGCTTTGCTGTCTGTTTGGTCCTACCTCCACTGTATATTGGTGCAAATAGAGACTTTTCTGTTTTTCTTTGGGGGGGGGGGTTGAAGCCACCAAAAAGGCAAGGCATTTTAGAAAGTGAGCAATAGGGAAAATATTTAATTTGCGTGCTCTCTCTCTCTATACACACACACATCATCATCACTATCATCATCATCTAAAAGAAAAACATGGTTGATTATAAGCTTCATATTTCCTCATCCAGAGTAAGTTAAGAACTGTAGTACTACTCCTGGAATTTCTCACTGCTATAGGGAGCAATGTAAAAATATTTCTCAGAAACAGAGTTATCAATCCAGAAACTGCTTTATAGTGATCAAGGAGCAAGCGTTGTTTGACTTGACTAAATTGTTCAAAGAGTCCTCAGGACTCTGGGTAGCTGGCATGATGATACCGTGGAATATGAAAGTCTAGCATAGAGACATCCAAGAATTACAAGAACTAGCACTTTCTGTACCATCTGTGAAATTTAATATGTAGTAGAATTGCATAAAATAGAAATTGAAGTTGCCATTACATTTCCATGTTTGGCTAACACCATTTTAATTTGTGAATACTATCATTCTGTTGCTTGCAGGTTTAGAGACCTTTCACTGAATGAATGAATGAATGAATGAATGAATGAATGAATGAATGAATGAATGAATGATAACCCTTCATTTCCTTGAAACTAAGTCTATCAGTGCTAAAGGAGTTATGGTTTATATGAGCACTTGATTGCTGTAAGCCTCATTACTTTTTGCTGAATCAAGCACTTTAGACTTTTGTTCAAGTATAAATGATAGCTGTGCAGTATTCATTATTACAAATGTGCCTGCCGCTGCTATTGCCATTAATTATGTAACTGACTTTGTGTTACTATGTACAATTCTTTAGATTTGAGCTAAGATCTGATAAGCAGACACTCTGTGTAGAACCATGTTTGTAAAATGTGATTTTCAGAAATATAGCAAAAAAACTTAAGAAAATCTATTTTATGGGTTAAAATATTATAAAGAGGCCATCAATCAGCCTTCAGGAAACATGTCACTACGTAACAGATTAAACCAGGTTTCCTAATTTCAACAGGACCTTTCACAGAGAGTTCAGGCAGTTGAGCCATAGCAACTCCCAACCAAACTGGAATGAGGATACAGCAGTGTTCAATGACAAGACAACAAAAGCCAATATTGTTACGTCTCTGATCTTAGTAACAATTGCCAAAACAGAGAGTAGACATGGGCAAGAAAGCTGATGTAACATGTCAGATTAGTCATAGCTGCATTGTTACTTGTTGCATAACCACTAACATACCTGCCTGGGACTTGCATGGCACAACTACAATAGGGTGTCTTTCACCTTATTTTAAAGTATGACCAATATAAAGCCAATGAATCACTGAGTTTGGAATGTGGTTAAGACAAATAAAAAACAAACTATGATCAGCATTACAGAATTGACACAAGGTTTATTTAGTATTATATTTCAGAGGATAAAGCAAGAAGATTTACAGTATCACCCTTTCTCTTTTTCTGGGGAGTGAGATGAAGGGAAACTAGTGATTTGGAACAGTAGAGGCAAGACAGGGAGTGACAATGGGAACAGCAAATTTTATACCAGCATAGTTGACTGATACAGTGAATAGGTTCCACTTCAAACAATTTATTCAGGATAAATATAGAAATAACATCCATACTGAAATTATCCATAAGCATAAAGAAAATCAGCTTATAATATTTCAGGAAAACCTTGTAGCTAAAATTTTCATTAAAGAGAATTAAAATGTTACCCTTAAATTTTCAAAGAATTGAAAATAGTATTGTCGAAGGCTTTCACGGCCGGAGTTTGATGGCTGTTGTGGGTCTTCCGGGCTGCGTGGCCGTGTTCTGGAAGTTTTGGTTCCTAACGTTTCGCCAGCATCTGTGGCCAGCATCTTCAGAGGGCACTTCTTGTAGCCCTCTGAAGATGCTGGCCACAGATGCTGGCAAAACGTTAGGAACCAAAACTTCCAGAACATGGCCACACAGCCCGGAAGACCCACAACAGCCAATTGAAAATAGATTTGAAGATAGTCTCTGCCTCTTAAAAACTGCTTTAAGTTCTTCTTTCCTCATACAAGCAAATGAGTTGTGATTTCAGTTATCAGAAGTATCAGAAGTATGAAAACATAATATTCCCTACCAAATGAATCACAAGGCACAAAATGACCACTTCGTTCACCAGATATATTAGGATTCATCCACAGGAACCGACCATCCATCATGAAACAGCCATTACTACAAAGCATCTGCAAACCTTCCCACATCACAAATAAAGACTATCCATAGTCCTCCAGCATCCTAAGTTCCTGCCTGAACTATCATGGAGTAAAAAAAAAAGGTTGCTTTAGCTTTCTTGAAAATGTTAGTCACTGTTGTAAAATTCCTGGCTTCCCTTCCTCAATGCAAAATAAAATGTATTTATTTATCTCACAATAGTGACTCTGGGCAGCATACAAAGTTTAAAACCAATAGTTACAAACAAGTTTAATCTGAAATGTTAACTAAAACATTTAATAAGAAATAATTAACTGTTCAAAGCTAGAAGTAAGTGTATGATTTCCAAAGTATGTGTATGATTACCCAAAAGGGATAGCACAATACAAAGCAATTTTACAAAGAAAAAACTAATGAACATGTTGATTTGGATCCTATTAAAAGCTGGAATAAAACCCAAGGTACAAAATGGAAAAGATGATTGTAACGCACTCTACATGGGGCTACCCTTGAAGAATATCCAGAGGCTACAGCTGGTGCAGAATGCGGCTGCACGGGCAGTTTTAGGTGCACCAAGAACGACACACATAACACCTCTGCTCCATGAGCTACATTGGGTGCCAGTTTGCTTCCGAGTCCAATTCAAGGTGTTGGTCATTACCTTTAAAGCCCTACATGGCATGGGCCCAGGTTATCTGAGGGACCGCCTCATCCCCATTACATTGTCCCGTCCCACCCGATCTTGCAGAGAGGGCATGCTACGGACCCCCTCTGTGAAAAAATTCCATCTAGCAGGGTCTCGGAGGCGAGCCTTCTCTGCAGCAGCGCCTGCCCTATGGAACACCCTCCCCCCAGAGATAAGACTCTCCTGGACTTCAGGAAAAAATTAAAAACTTGGCTCGGTGATCTCGCCTGGGGCAAGAAGGAAAGTGGTCACGCCTGGGGATGGCTGATTTCTTAGAGCCGCCTTAAATATTTTAAATATTTTAGTGTCACTGTAAGAACTACCTGCAACTTGGATTTTAATGTATTTATATTTTTATTGTTATATTTCTTGTATTTTAATGATGTTGTTTGGTTGTAAACCGCCCAGAGTTCCTCTTTGAGGGGGAGATGGGCAGTCACAGAAATTTAATAAATAAATGCTATGAAATGGATAGAAAGTTGTAGAAGTGTCTAATAAGTATTAATACATTTTTGTTAGGAAATATTTTCTCAAAATGTGATTCAAGATTAAGTTACCTTGAAAGTTGTTTGAATTTTTATATATTTTAATTGCATTATACTTTTTAAGGAGCTGAAACTGAGAGCTCCAATTTATGCCATAGTTAAAGAGCATTAATACTGAGGTCTATAAATGTAATTAATAATAAATAGCATATTTTTTTAGAAAAGGTAGGTCTAATTTTGAAGCAAGTAGCTTCCAATGGAAATGAAAATTATACTAATTTAATCTGTTAGTTAATAACTAGTTAACAATATTTGAGACTTAGAAAAAGTGTTTTTCTGTTTTCAGTTAAAATGTTTAAAAGTCAAGATGATGTAGGTAGGCACAAGTTACCAAACAAGATAAAAAGGGGGGAAAGTTTTCAAAATTAAGTACCTATCGATGTTTTATTGTAACTGACCAGATAATATTCAGCTACCAATAAAGGCACTTTGAAGATACCTGTAATCTTTTCCTTTAATTTTATTATCATTTTTTAACTTGAGAGAAGATGATGGAGAGACAATGTTTCCACTTAATACATTCCTTTTGAATAATTAAGATCTCGACATTTTCAATATTTCTCATTACTAAAAAAACCTCCTATGTTAACCTATGCATGACTTGATGTTAGTTTCACAGAAAATTTGTATGTTTTTAAAATAAAGATGAAAAGGATCAAAGGATACTTTATCATCTGTTAGTATAATATCTTGTTCAAGACGAGCTGAGGGAGATGAAGAAGGTGAAGAGATGCCTAGAGCGCTGCTGGTGAACAACAAAGAGTGAAGACAATCGAACACAAGCTAGAGCCATTATTAGAGCCTACCTTGTGGTGGTAAAGGCAGTGAAAAGTAATTATTTCTCTGCCCTTACTGCGTCCACAGATAGCTGCCCAGCGGCCCTGTTTTGGGTGACCCAGTCCCTCCTTGGAGGGAGTAATACTGGGATTCACCTACAGGGTCGCTGTGAGGAACATGCTGCGCATCTAGCAGATAAAGTCACTCGCATTCACTCTGCAGTGGACTTCAGCCTTAGGGCAGAACTGGTGGAGGTTGCAGGGGCTGAGTCTTGCACGGCTATCTGGGAGGAGTTCGATCCCGTTGAACCTGAAGGAGTAGACAGAGTTCTTGTAGCTGTTAGTTCAGCCATTTCTGTGTCAGATGCATGCCCCTCCTGGCTGGTCACGTCTGCCCTGCAGAGGACGCATGATTGGGTCTGGGCGGTGGTTAATTCCTCCTTGAAGGAGGAGTGGTTCCGCCAGCTCTTAAGGAGGCGTTGGTGTGCCCTCTTCTCAAGGGGCTATTGTTCGACCCAACTAGTCTGGACAGTTTTTGTCCAGTTTTCAACGATCCCTAGGGAAGGTTGTGGAGAAAGTGGTTGCACAGCAGCTTCAAACGACCCTGGATAAAGTGGATTACCTGGACCCTTTTCAGTCAGGATTCAGGCCAGGTTACGGGACTGAGATGACATTGATCGCGCTCTTGGATGACCTGTGGCAGGAGTGGGATGGGGGTAGTACATCCATCCTTGCTCTTCTTGAGCTCTCAGCAGCCTTCAATACCATTGATCATGGTATCCTTCTGGAATGGCTTCAGGTGTTGGAAGTGGGCGGCACTGTGTTGTGCTGGTTCTCCTCCTTCCTCCGGGATTGGTTCCAGTTGGTGTTGATAGGGGTGAGAGGTCCAGCCCACGACCCCTACTTTATGGGGTGCCGCAGGACTCGATCCTCTCTCCCCTCATATTTAACATCTACATGAGGTGCTGGGTGAGGTGATCCAACGGTTGGGGTGAGGTATCATCATTATGATGCCCACCCCGGGCCGCCTGAGTGATGCCGTGGATGTCCTGTCCCAGTGCCTGGAGGCTGTAGGGGCCTGGATGGGGCGCAATGGGCTTTGGCTCAACCCAAGCAAGACAGAATGGCTTGGGTACTTGGGTCTTCTGGGGTCAAGGTTTTTTCACCTTTAGTTCTGGATGGGGTGGCACTACGCATGGGTAGTAAATGCTGTCGGATATTCAACACATGTAATACCACTACTTCATGAACTGCATTGGTTGCCAGTATGTTTCCAGGTGCAATTCAAGGTGCTGGTTGTCACCTTTAAAGCTCTTCATGGCTTAGGACCGGGTTACCTGAGGGACTGTCTTCTCCCAGTTGTTTCTACCTGTCCAATTTGGTCCAGCAGGATGGGCATGCTCCAGGTCCCGTCAGCCAAACAACGTCAGCTGGTGGGGACTAGGAGGTGTGCCTTCTCCGCCATAGCCCTTTGGAACATTCTCCCTCCAGAGATTAGGATGGCCCTGACCCTGTTGGCCTTTCATAAGGCCTTGAAGACCTGGTTATATACCTGGGCCTGGGATCCCGAGTATGTTTAGGGCCCTGTTTCCTGGTTATTTTAACATCTATGGTTATGATTTTTCTCAGCTGCTATATGTATTTGTTTTTTGTATTGTGTTTGTATTTGATTTTAATTGATTTTATGATTGCTCACCGCCCAGAGTCACTTGTTTGAGATGGGCGGCCACAGAAATTGAATAAATAAATAAATAAAATCATGCCATAAACAGAAGAACTACATAGCACCTTAAATTCCATTCCAATGTATGCTTTGGAGTATGAAGGAACATAAATATAGCATCTGTCTGCAACTCCTTAAAGTAGTCATGACTTTTCCCAGGATCACACATCTGCCCTCCAAAGCACCCTTTTGGAATCAAATTCAAAACACTGCACTGCCCAAATAAAGAAGATCAACTTTGATGAAATAATAAACAACATCAGATCATGTAGAAAGTCTAGTCAAAATATGGCTACAGTTGAGCTGGAAGCTCCTGAAAAAAGAGAAATCTCCTGGATGCTGACTAAAAACCCCAGCAAAGCCAACCACTCAACCTTTAGGAAATGAGTGATAATCTAAGACATCTCAGGCTAAGACATCACCATTCCTCCAAATGCTCTGCCCTCTGCTATGCAGGTAAGAAAACAACAAAGTTCTACATACACATAAAACCTGAATCATGCCTACTGCAAACACAGCAAAAAACCCTAACTATAGTAACAAGCACTTAATTAAGAAGTTTATTTAATCTTAAGTTTTTGGGATGTATGACAATAAATATATTTAAAAATATATTTACTCCTGCATGTTAAATCGTCAAGTCAATAGGAATATCCAAAAATCTTTGATTCTTCCAATGCTCTTATTCAAAAGATTTACTTGCTATAGAGAGCCAGTTTGGTGTGGTGGTTAAAGACACTGGGCTAAAAACCAAGGGACAGTGAGTTCTGGTCCTGCTTTAGTTATGAAGACAGCTGGGTGACTTTGGGCCAGTCATTCTCTCTCAGCAATAGGAAGAAGGCAATGAGAAACTACTTCCAAAAAATATTGCCAAGAAAACTGCATGAATATGTTGATGTGCTTATTAGGAGTCAAGACTGACTTGAAGGCACTTTTTAAAAAATTTTTAGTTGCTGTAGTAAAATCATGGCTGTTGATTTAAAAGTACATAGATATTTCTCTCTCTCTCTCTCTCTCTCTCTCCCCCCCCCATACACACATAAATAGTACCTCTCTTTGCCTTTCAGTACCTAAGCTTTTAAGATAAAGCTTTTCTACAACACTCTGCAGGATAAAAATGGAAAATAGCATCTTAGACTGGAAACTTCACAAACTACCAAAAATACCTGAAATATGCAAATACCTATCTTAAGATCTGAACTGAAATTTCAAATATCAATACAACCTCTTCAGGATATGAAAAAGGCAGTGACAAACAAATAAACAACAAAAAGGTTTTTATACAGTATCATGCTGCAAGTCTCTTTCTCATTTCTAAATACAACTGATAATTCAAGATTTGTAAATTATACATAAAAATAACATCAGGCTACAAATAATAATCATCAGTAAGCTTGATACTCAGACCTCTTCTGACATACATGAACCATATCTGCAAGTAGTGCACTGAGTTTGGGATATTTTTTCCTTGCACTTTTAGGATGCTGAACTTCAGGAAGGACCATCCCTGAAAAAACTGGGCTCCTTATAAAAATACTCTGAAGGTGAGGTGTCAAGTTTCCTGAAAGATAGTAAACATACAAATAAATAATACCAGTTACTTCAACATTTACTATTCACAGCACTGTTGTTAATATTTTGTTATACATTAGGTAACATTGATCTTACATCCACAGTTTAAGATTCAACTCAAATTAAGGTAATTTTATTCATATTAAGAGTTGGATCAATTTAAAGTCAGTCTCATTACTGACATCTTGAGAGACACCAAGAATTTTGTGATTACA
Organism: Charina bottae; assembly: GCA_023362775.1. Classification (NCBI taxonomy): domain Eukaryota; kingdom Metazoa; phylum Chordata; class Lepidosauria; order Squamata; family Charinaidae; genus Charina; species Charina bottae. The sequence continues at coordinate 97,448,741 of JALMGJ010000002.1, read as the reverse complement.
GAGTCTCCAAATAGTTAATCATTCTAAAGGAGTATTGTTATAGTAAAGGAATATTGACAAAACCTTAATGCAGCTGTGGTAGGACCTGTTTAACAAAATAACCTTATAGACCTTATTCTTCTAACCTTCATAACATGACTTAGAAATGTATTTGTTACACAGTCTTTCCTCCATCTTTCCTGAATTAAAAGTAAGTCCACTGAATGGAGTATGTATTATTGTTCAGTAAATATATATATATGTAAGATGAGATTTTTGTTCAATGTTTCCTTAACATCCAATTTGTATGAAAAAGTAGCACCCCCCCTCAGAATATGTTCTCCCCTGTATTATAAGTTTTCATATTTCTAGAAATGGGTCTCATGCTGCATACTAAGTGTTCATATAATATACTATGTTTATAATGCAACATAGGATGATATGACATTTTGCCCCAAACAGCCTTGCTTTATACATTCTTAGCAATCAGGGTGTACTGCTAACATGTCTCTGCCTAGAACTCTAAGGCTCTAGATACAGGCACCCAACATCAAACTTCACTCTAGAAACTGGGAATACAACAACACTGATATCGTTTTTACTTAACATACATTTTTTAAAAAGACAAGCAAAGTCATATTTTCCCCTTCCCAGTGATGCTCTAACCTCTGTCTCCTTTTCCTGACTCTAGTAAATCACTGGAGAATGCTGCTTTGAACAACTACTGCTTCATTTCATATCTTGAATCATGGACAAGCAATTTGGTGTCTTCCATGATCACTGCTTATGCTGGTAAGGTCTGATGGGAGTTGCAGCCCAAATCATATGAGGGGTACCAATTGTCTTCCACCATCCTGGATCTTTGGCAATTTAGCTAATGTGGTTATCTTACTGGGTGGAATCAGAACCCAAGGCATAAGGGGAGTTATAGGTGTTGTCTGCAAGGAGTCTGGCCTGGGATCAGTGTGGGATCATTTGTACTCTGTCTTCTCATTCCTCCTTTTCGTGTGCGCCATGACCATAAAAGTAGTGCTTCTGGTGAGCATAGGGAAGATAGAAGCCCAGCCTACGAAGAGGGTGGTGGCGGCTGGTAGAACTGATAATTGTGCTATAGGAATTAATGGAATGGGGGCACCAAGGTGTTGTTTTCAGTGTTACAGACATGATGATAATGATATACTCTGTGTATTTGCTGGGGACTGTTATTAATTCCCTGTTTCACCTACAATTTTGTTTTTTCCCCCCCATATTCAGGGGTGAAGAGCAGGTATAATGGAGAGGAATGTTCCAGATATCCCCATTCTCCTGCATTGTTTCATTTGTGTTTATTCATTTGTGTTTAACCATATTTGTGTACCGTATCATCAAAATAGAATACTATTAGCATGTGAGATTGGACAGAGAAACAAATGTGTGGTTTAAAACATGCATGGTGCAAGGGAGAGAGGAGTGACATTAAAGCTGCCCTCTGTGCTTTGGAAAAACAGCACTGAAAACACTGGTTGACGTGGTTGCAGCCAGGCAGAGACGTCACCCACTCACCCACCCCACTTCCTGAGGCTAAGCTCAGCTCATCCCATTCCCCAAAGGGACATAAAAGTTTACAGTCTTGGAAATCTGAGAGGAGAAGTGCTCAATTCCCCCCAGCCTGCTAAGAGAGACAGACTGACCAGGCAGACTCACCCACAGGCATCCATGCCTGCATCCCTGCTGGTCATTTGGCCACACCCAGCTATTTGACTGGCATAACAACATCCCACTTGGGTAGCTGAGCCACCCCCTGGGGGTTCCTTTTCCAGGAAGGTGCCAATGTCTATAGGCAGCCAGTTAGCATGCCTTATCCCACCCAGCCCTTACCTTGAAAAAGGGAAAGCCAACACAGAGTGTGTGTATGTGTGAGTGGGAGAAGAGGAGACAGGGAAGTAAGTACTGTAGATGAGGAAGCGCAAATTGATGTCTGGGCATGTGCAACAGTTACAGGCAACCAAGAAGGCTGACTGTCAACAGCCAAGACCACAAGCCACGGTAAGTGGCCCATCCTAGTTTGATCCCTGCCTGGAACTCAATACCTACATTGCTTAAGAGCAGAGCTTAGAGCTTGGCCTGGACCTTGGCAACAACTATCAAAGGAGCAACCATGCTGAGGCAGCAGATAAACCACAACAAATGCAAGAACTGTTGGAGGGAGGCAAGGACTGTATGCCACTTTACAAACTTTAAGACTTTTAACTACTGTAAAAACTGAGCCCCAAAGACTTGTTTACATGGCTAATCCAACTTGTCAGGGCTAGGAGGGTGGAGTTAACCTTGTCCAGCCAGGGCAACAGCCTATTGTTGAAGAAAGTGTGTCCTACAATAAAGCATTGTGTAAAGTGTTATTCTGTACTGCAGTGTGTCCAGTCATCATCAGAAAGAACCCCTCACAAGTGGTGGCAGCATCGTGCTCCAAGCATGCAGATGATGCCTAGGACACACAAATAAATGCACAGAGAAGGAGGCAAAGCAGTAACCAGTACTTGGTACATAATTCCTAGTACCCTGGCATCTCAAGCATGCCCTCAGACTCAGGGATACACCAGGTGGCCAGCAGGTACAGCAAGAAAAGGCAAAGATGGTTGCTGAGGAACAAATGGATCCAGATCCAGCATTGGAAGCATATGAGGCAGAGGGTGAAAGCAAACCCAATCCAGCAGAGCCATGAGCCAGTATAATGAAGGAGATGCTTCACCAACAGCAAGAAGAGCATGCACATCTCTTAAGAAGGGAAGAAGAGGAAACTAAATGGCAAAAGGCTGAATGTAGGTATTGCCTAGAAAGGGAAAGGGAAGAGAGAGAAGCTCAAAGAAAGGAGTTTAGGGACCTTATTTCCCTCCTCAAAAAACAAGTCACTGTAGGCTCCACCACTGGCTAGCTCTACTCCAAGTAGGGTATGTTAAGGGTATAAAAATCCATACAGTAAGTGAGGATGAAGACACAGGCATTTTTAATTATGTTTGAATGTGTAGCAGTGTCATGTCAATGGCCAAGGGAGGATTGGGTGGCCAGGTTGGCCCCATGTTTGACAGGAAAGGGCAAATATAGGTCTTTCTGCTCAGGAGGTGGTAGATTACAAGAAAGTAAAAGAGGTGATCCTCCACCATTATGAAGTCACAAAATATGCTTACAGGCAAAGATTCCGTGAATATAAGTACCAGGAACAGGAAGGAGTGAGAGAACTCTGGGCAATGCTGGGAGACCTACCTAGAAAATTGATACAGCCAGAAAGACATGGTATAGAGGAGATTATGGATGAAATTATTTTGGAATAATTCCTACAGGTCCTGATTAATTTTGAGTGCAAGAGTGTCACCAGACACAGGAATTAAAGCAGCCTCCTTAGCTGGAGATTACTTTTCAGCCAGAAGAGCTGAGGAAGGTTGAAGGGGGCATGGAGAGGTTGGAAAAGGGAAGAAAAAAGGAGAGACCGAGAAAGGAGGTGCGCGGGGAAAAGCAACCCCTTCCCAGCCTAAGAGAGGTCGAACAAACCAAGGAGAAAATAGATCCTGTTATAAATGTGGCAAGGTAGGGCACTTAGCTAAAGATTGTCAAAGCCACCAAGGAAAGGGACCTTTCTCAGCCATGCTACAAGCACCCAGAGAATCAGAAATAACAATGCAGGCTAAGATAAATGGAACCCCTGTTTTGGGTTTAGTTGACACAGGAAGCATATGGACTTTAATTTGCCCTTATTTGGTCAGGAGAGCACCAAGAGTGGGTGAAGAGCACTTAACAAGTCTTTATGGTCATACTAGACCTGTACCACTAGTTAGGTGTCAGGGGAAGCAGAGAGGAGGGCGGAGCACTGGATAAGAAGCGAGCACGCAGCTCAGAGAGCCTAGCCTATTTCCCCAAATGTCAGAAGAAAGCTCCGCCCTAGGTTGAGCTGATATACTTGGGAATCTTCAGGCACTGTTAGTTTAGCAGGATTTCTGTTTGTAGGTATGCAATAAACACTAGAGACTAGATTCCTGGCCTCGGCGCGTTATTTCTGCAGCTACACACGACATCAATCCTGCTAAACCAAAACTCCCATCGAAAGAGGGAGGAACACATAAACCAGAAGAATGGCTTCTCAGACGCAGGAATTGCAGCAGGCCATAATCCAGCTAGCAGCGGCCTTGACACAACACCAGCAACAAGTCGACGACCAGATTAATAACTTACAGGCGGCGATGCTTCAGCAGATGCAACAACCAGCTCCAGGGGCACAGCAGCCAGCACCAGTGGCACCACCCCCACCAGTCGTTCTGCGATCCCCAGGGTGTTTACCAGAGAAATTTGGGGGAGAGACGGCACAGCTCAGGACCTTCGTCGCCCAGTGCACCATGTTTTTCGACAGCAGACCAGCCAAGTTCCCGACGGAGAGGTCCAGAGTCACGTTCATTTTAAGTTTGCTGAAAGGCTCAGCCGCAAGATGGTCCATCCCCATGGTGGAAGCTAACGACCCAATTCTGGACAACTACCAGAACTTTATGGCCCATTTCAGAGCCCATTTTGATGATCCAATCAGAGAGGTCACTGCCAGCAGAGAGATCCGGCGGCTCCGACAGGGGAACAGGAGAGTAGGAGCGTACATCGCAGATTTCAAACTGCTGGCAGGAGATTTGGGCTGGAATGAGGTGGCATTGAAGGATCAGTTTAAACAAGGACTGGACGAAGAGATTAAGACGGAGTTAGTGCGGCAGGGCACTCCAGCGACATTGGAAGACCTATACCAGTTAACAGTCGTCATAGATGCTCGATTGGAGGAGTTAAAGCAGCTTCGGCCAGGGAGAAACAGGGCAGGAACCCGACCGGCTTTTCCAGGTTTTGCTACCCCCTCTAACACGTTTGTTCCCCTGAGCGCGGAAGAACCCATGCAGATAGGGGCCACAAGAAGGGGGCTCTCTGAAGCCGAGAGGCAAAGGAGAAGGGACAGTGCACTTTGTTTTTATTGCGGGGGGCCAGGGCACATTGCAAGGGTGTGTCCGACCAGACGCCAGGCAGCCCCGGTAAGATTTACAACCCAAGGCACGGAGCAGGCCCACATTCCAGCCGCTTCTTCTCAGCAGTTAAACTCCAACGGCCCCCCTTGTCAGAGCCCCGTAGGGCGGCCATCCAGCAATTAAGAAGGGCTCAGACGGCAGATCACAACCAAGATTTTTATATTGTTCCAGCCACGCTGACTACAGATTCCAAGCAACTATTACCGGTAAATGTTATGATTGATTCCGGGGCGACAACCAATTTTATAGATGGGGAAGCGGTGGAAAAGTTTCACATTTCAACTATTGCACTACCAAGCCCCATGCAGGTTGAAACCATCGACGGGCAACCTCTCAAGGCCGGCGCGATCGAACGTTGCACCCTGCCGATTCAGCTAAACATCGCAGATCACTTGGACTGGATCCAACTGTACGTTACTGCCTCTTTGCAAGTCCCAGTCATTCTCGGGGCACCTTGGTTGAGACTTCACAACCCCAATTTGGACTGGATGACCGGAGCAGTTTCCTTTCCCTCTCAAGACTGTCGGCACCACAAATTGCAGGGCATTACCCAAGCCCAACCGGCAGCTGCAAGCCGGGAAGCAGGGAAGGCTCCACTACCAACAAAGTATGGAGATTTTGCAGACATCTTCGGAGAGCAAGAGGCCACAGTGTTGCCCCCCAATAGATCTTTCGACTGTACCATAGATTTGAAGCCTGGAGCCAAGATCCCAGCGGCACGGCATTACACAATGTCCCCAAAGGAGCTAGCTATACTGAAGGAATATTTGGATACCAACCTAAAAAAGGGTTTCATTCGGCCATCGACGTCACCAGCATCTGCCCCTACCTTCTTCGTGCCTAAAAAGCCCGATCCTTTCGCCCCGGCGACACAGGCTGGCGATAAGGGACCCCCCATGCGCACGGTGCATGACTACAGCGCACTCAACGCAGTCACCGTTAGAGACCACTACCCTCTTCCAGTGATATCGGAGTTGCTAGATCGCCTGCAAAAGGCTCGCATTTTTACCAAGCTAGACCTCAGGAATGCCTACAATTTGATCAGAATAAAGCCAGGCCATGAATACTTAACGGCTTTTAACACCAGATATGGTAAGTTTGAGTATTTAGTCATGCCTTTTGGACTAAGTAATTGTGGGGCAGTATTTTCCAGGTTCATGAACCACATTTTCTCAGACTTGTTAGATAAATATGTCATTGTGTATCTTGATGACATTCTGATTTATTCTGAGGACCCCACCTCCCACATTACCCATGTGCGTAATGTTCTGCAGAGATTAAGGGAGAACAAGCTGTTTGCAAAATTAGAAAAGTGCGCTTTTGACTTAACGCAATTTAGACTATCTGGGATACAGGATTTCCACAGAAGGCATAGCCGTGGATCCTGCAAAGGTCCAAGCAATTATGTCATGGAAGACTCCCCGTAACGTCAAGGAGCTCCAACAATTTCTGGGGTATGCGAATTTTCTTCACAAGTTCATTGCCTCATATGCGGAGAAAGCGCGTCCCCTTACTCAGCTGTTAAAGAAAAACAGACGCTTTTGCTGGGGGGAACAGCAGCAAGCGGCCTTTCAAGAATTTAAACAGCTGTTTACCTCCCCACCACTCCTGAGGCATCCGAACCCTTCAAAACAGTTCCACGTCCAGTGCGACGCCTCTAACTTTGCCGTCGCCGCCATTTTACTCCAAGCGGCGGACGAAAGGGGGGAAGATTTATTACCCTGTGCCTATTTCTCTCGCACGCTGTCACCAGCAGAGAGGAATTACGACGTTTTTAACAAGGAGCTGCTTGCCATAAAATCAGCCTTTCAAGAATGGAGGCATTGGTTAGAGGGAGCAGCCTTGCCAATCAAGGTTTACACAGACCATAAAAACTTAGCGCTGTTGCAGAGCTCGGGATCCCTCAACCCCCGTCAGGTCAGATGGAGTCACTTTTTTTCACGCTTCGATTTCGTCATCTCGTATTTGCCAGGCAAACAAAACAAGCTGGCTGACGCGTTGTCTAGGCAGCCGCAGGACATTGCAGAACCTGACCAAGCCACCCAAGCCACGATCTTGCACCCTCAAAATTTTGAGAAGCCTCCCGAAGGGGTCCAAGTAGAGAACTTGGCAGCAGTCAGACTAGTAGACGATCTCCTTGTAAGAATCAAGGCGCAGCAGCAACAAGACCCCTACGCACGGGCTAGGCTGGATGACCTCCAGGGGGCTCAGCATGGTACACCGTCCCCTTTCACAGCGGAGGCAGGGACACTTTGGCATAGTGGGCGGCTTTATGTTCCTAAGACCCTGAGGGAAGAAGTATTACAGCTCTGTCATGATAGCCCAACAGCAGGACACGGGGGGGTGTTCAAAACGCTGCACAGAACACTCAGAGACTACTGGTGGCCCAAGATGGCAGCACACATCAAGACTTACGTGGCCACTTGCCACGTGTGTAGATGCGCTAAAACGGTTGCAGGGAAACCAGCAGGCCTTTTGCAGCCCCTGCCCACACACCCCCAACCTTGGGACACTGTCTCCATGGATTTTATCACCGACTTGCCACAGGCACAGGGTTTCACTTCCATCCTGGTGGTGGTAGACTGCTTTACAAAAATAGCGCACTTCATTCCCTGCAAGGGCCTACCAACAGCACAAGTTACAGCACAGCTCTTTTTGGACAATGTTTTCCGATATAGAGGTATGGTTAACCACTTGATCTCAGATCGCGGTTCGCAATTTACTTCCAGGTTCTGGGGGGCGCTTTTCCAGACGTTGGGGGTCAAAATACACTTGTCCTCTGCGAATCATCCGTGCAGTAATGGCGAAGCAGAGAAAACTAACCAGTTATTGCAGCAATATCTCAGATGTTACATTAACTACCGGCAGGACAATTGGCCAGAACTTCTCCCCATGGCAGAGTTCGCTTACAACAATGCAGTGCATTCCTCAACCAAGATGTCCCCTTTCCAGGCTCTCTATGGCACAAACCCGAGAGTGTTGCCCCTTTTCCTCACAACAAACAGCTGTGCCTGCAGCCACGGATTTCCTGGCAGAAAGACAGGCAGCCCATCACCTGTTAGCAGAGCAGCTAGAGCTGGCAAAGGCAACCTATAAACGGAACGCAGATGAACGCAGACAGGAAGGACCCCCCATATCACCAGGAGACAAGGTCTGGCTCTCTACAAAGTTTCTGCCCACTAACAGACCTTGCAAGAAGCTGGACTCTAAGTTTATTGGCCCTTTTCAGGTGATACAGCAAATAAACCCTGTGGCTTATCGGTTGCAGCTTCCACACTCCATGAGGATTCACCCGGTGTTTCACAAATCCTTGTTAGTCAAAGATTCCCCTCCAAGTGCCTTACGGTCACATACCACCCCCCCACCTCCGGTACTTGTCCAAGGGGAACCGGAGTACGAAGTGCAAGAGATTTTGGACTCCAGAAGGAGGGGCAGGGGGATTCAGTATTTAATACACTGGAAGGGGTATTCTCAGACAGAGCGCTCCTGGGAAAATGCCAAAGATGTTCACGCACCCTTCCTAGTGCATAGGTTTCATCAGATTTTCCCTCACAAGCCTCGACCAGCTCGACTCCCAGAGCTACAGCCCCCAGCTGAAGACGAGGAAGCCGACCAGCCTGAGGATTTCGTAAGTTGCCAGCAACCATTCCTGCTCCCCCCGTCAGACCCAGCGAGGGGGGAGGAGGAGGATTCGCATCCCTCCACCTCTGGTTGCCAGCTCCCAGGAGGGGGGAGGGAGAACCTTTCTAACGATTTAGCTGTTTTTCAGGAGAGGCCAGCTGCACCCGGACTATCAGATCAAACAGAGAGACGCGAGCCTTCCCCCGACATTCCTTTCCTGGATGACCTCCCTTCACTGCCCAGCTCCCAGGAAGAGGAGCAGATAGACACTTTTTCACACGGGATCCTGCCCGGCACCAAGGACGAACGGGGGGAGGGAGTTGCTATGGAGTTTTTGGATGGGGAGGGGGGTGGTGTCAGGGGAAGCAGAGAGGAGGGCGGAGCACTGGATAAGAAGCGAGCACGCAGCTCAGAGAGCCTAGCCTATTTCCCTAAACGTCAGAAGAAAGCTCCGCCCTAGGTTGAGCTGATATACTTGGGAATCTTCAGGCACTGTTAGTTTAGCAGGATTTCTGTTTGTAGGTATGCAATAAACACTAGAGACTAGATTCCTGGCCTCGGCGCGTTATTTCTGCAGCTACACACGACATCAGAACAAATATACAGGTTAAGGATGAAATAGAAACTATGGTGGTTGTGGTAGTTACTAAATTATCCTATCAACTGCTAATAGGGACAGATTTTCCTGGCTATCAATCAATACCAACTTACCATGTATGAACAAAGCTGCTTAATATGTATAGGTATCCCACTGTACGTATATACATGTAGTCCTTGACCTGCAACCATTCATTTAGCGACCATTTGAAGTTATGGTGGCACTAAATGAATGATGGTTATGACCGGTCCTCAGAGTTCTGGCCATCCCAGCACCACCGCGGTCACGTGATCGTGATCTGGGCGCTTGGCAACCGGTTCACACTTAAGACCAGTTGCAGTGTCCTGCAATCACGTGATGCCATTTGCAAACTTCCCTGCCAGCTTCCCCAGAAAGTCAGTGGGGAAGCCAGCAGGCAAGGTCACAAGTCGCTGGGGAAAGTCTCCTCTACCCACGCACCCTCCTCCAGCCCCTCTGTGCTTGTGCCATGTCAGCCACTCATACACCCTTGCACACCCTCCCCGACCCACGCCGCACCCTCACCCACCCTCCCTGAACCTCCCCGGGCCTCTTGAGCATCCCTCACACCCCCTCTCTCCCTCCCCCACCCAGCAGCAGTCACTTAGCTGCCTGCTGGTCTGGGACTCTTTTGGTTGTGGGAAGCCGACAGGCAGTTGCCTTGCCTAATGACCATGGGATTCGGTTAACAATGGCAACCGGGACTGCAGGGATTGCCGTCGCGCTTTACAACTGCATCACTTAGCAACAGAAATTCTAGTCCCAATTGCCATCATAAGTCAAGGACTACCTATAGTGTAATGGGAATAAATTACCCGCCCTAAGACCTTGGAATCATTTTGTTATAATAAGAATTTATTAATTACTTAAAGCCCTACAGATCATAGATGTTGTAATGGGTACCTCTAGCAATGCAACTTTTGAAAATCCTGTTAGGCCAAAACATAGACCAACATTACCAGTAGTAAGGTAACTCTAAGACAGCCTGTTGGCTACATCTCTAAGTAAACACAAATTCTCTCACCTTGAAGTTAATTAAGTTGAAAAGCTGAAGGCTTTTTTCTTTGAATTTTCCCACAGAAAGAACATGGAAAAGAAGGAGGAGGGAGGGAGGGAGGGAGGGAAAGAAATCTAAGCCATGGTAAATTGGAGGCAACATTTCCAGAACTATGGAAGGAAAGTAACACACACAGATTTCTAAATCTGATTAGTCCTCAGGGAGAAAATAGCTTTGAAGAAAATGGGCAACTTGCATTTACCACATGCAACATAAAAAAAATAATTCTGTTGATTGATAATGACAGTTATGCAAATGACATAAGCAATGTAATTCATATCAATAGCATGAGGATGTCATTATTCAAATTCTGCTGTTTCATATCAATTTACATTTGCATAATTATGTCAATGGACACAAATGATGCAATTTGCACCACTGGTATGATGACATCATCACACAAGTGATGTCAATCTCCACAATATTTAAGAAACAATCCAGTCTCCTAATTGTCAGTTAAAATGAGTCTTAAGTGTACCGTCTAAAAGTGGATATATCCCTGCCCCAAGGAGCATACATTGTAAAATTTGATAGAGTATATAACATAAAAAGGGAAGGAAGGAGTAAACAGATAACACATACACTTGGGTCATTTCTACAATAAAATCATGCCTGTATCTATAAAATGATTTTATATATAGATTTCTAGAAAGTATTTGCTTTTGGCTTTTGGAGCAACCTTGGAGATAATTTGCATTGAAATTAGAAATTCAGGAAGATGTTCCAATCTGACTTTGGAGAGGTTAAGAGATGGGAGGTAGGTAAAAATCAAATCTGCATTTGAAGTCAAGGAGGTAACATAGCATGAATTGCAAGACTGGATCTACCACTGTTTACCTTTTTTACATGGGGGGGGGCAGAGAAAGAGAAAGCTTGCGGGGGGAAGTGGATCAGGACTTCAAGCATTATAGGAATTGGAGTTATTTTGCTTCACACTATTTTCTATTTCATGTATCATAAGAAAACATGCAGAAACTTTGAATAGCTGAGAAGAACTTTATAAGTAAAATTTTACTGAAAGTGATTTTTTTTTCAGTTAAAGAATATGATTTCTCCATTCCCCTTCATCAAACTTCCATAGAAATCCCAAAACCTGAACATAAATATATATTGGGTTAAATGCATTTATTCTGGACCAATAAACTTGCACGGTATTACTTCTCTGCGAGTAACATTAACAACAGCACTTACCAACTTTGGTCACAATTTTATGAAGTAGATCTAGGTCAGAGCTGCTGGGTAGATAGGGGTTGCCAGTGGCCATCTCGATAATCATACAACCTAAAGCCCAGATGTCCACAGGTCTAAGATCAGGAAATGAACAAAGTGCTCAACAATACAAAGACTAAACTTACAAAAGAAGTCTACTTTTTTTATCATATAAATGTTCTAAAATAAATTAAATAAATTTCTTTATTACTTTCACCTTTTCTTCAAGAAAGCAAGATCAATCAAATAACACACATACAAACATGCACACACATATCTTACCATCAAGGGAAGTCTACCAAACACATCCACCTGCTTTAGAACTAGAGTTTGTTAGCACCCTTATCTTAACTTCTCATATAGTTACAATATTGACTGCAATGGAATGTATAATGTTTTTTTTATAAATAAAACTTCATATTGATACCAAACCTAGTGTTCATATCCAGCTGGCAGAGCCTACTGTAGCCCAAAACTCCTCAGCTCAAACTTTTGAAACTGTTTTGCTTGTGCTTTTGTAATCAAGGTTTTACTGTAATGCAACATTTATAGCTCTCTTCAAACTGTAAATTATGTACAATATTCTGTAAATTGCTGAGACTGTCGCTGAATACTTTTTTAGTCTTTGTCAAAAGAAAGTCTTCAACATATAGCAACAGCACCTGGCTGACTTTGCCTGAATTAGGAAATTAAGCAGGTTGGGCCTGGTTAGTATTTGGATGGGAGCCTCCAGGGAATACCACAGCTACAGGCTAGAATGGAAAGTAAAAAAAAATCTAGAATAAGTAATGGCAAACCACTTCCATATTGTTACTGTACAAAGAAAACTACATGGCTGTTCCCTGAAGTTCACTAGGAGCCGAATCTGATTCAAAGAAGACCAAAACAAGAACTTCTACAGTATATAAATGTATCAGGGCGCCATCTAATGTTCCTTTAATATTCTTCACCACAAGCAAGTTTATAGTCATTTGTTTTAGAGTATTTTATGTGAGTGTACTTTAATTAAAACTAATTAATGAGAGTGTATTGAACAGACATATATAATAGTATTTTTAAAAAAATACATACTTCCCATATGTTGTATCTTTTAATACCAGCTCTGGAGCTCTGTACCACCTTGTAGCTACATAATCAGTATAAATATCACCTGGGGCTGCTAAAGTCCGAGCAAATCCAAAATCACAAAGTTTAGTAATTCCAGTTTGTGAAACCAAAATGTTTTCAGGTTTAATGTCACGGTGAATGACCTAGCAAAAGAATAATGTAGAATCTGGTTTAAGAACAAAAATATGTTGTCTGAAAACAGAAAATCAAATGCTGTCTAGTTCAGTAAATATAACAAGAATACAAGTTCAGACTGCTAAGCAACCAAGAAGAAAGATGAGAAGGCACTTATAAAAGAATCATAACTAAAACATTCAATAAAATAATCTTTTGGGAGGTGGAAAAGAAAGTCTGGATCAGTCAGTTGGACTGATCAAGCATGCCTGGCTTAAAACTAAATCCTATGCCATATCTATATTATCAGCAGTATTAGTTTTATACTAGTTTAAACAGTGATAGAAATCAGGTTTGTAAAGCAAGTTACATACTGAGATCCTAATATGATACCCATTTAATTATTTTCAGTGGTGGACCCAACAAGCCTACTTATTATCATTTTGGGAACTCCATACCCCATTTTATTTAAACCTGACTTTCTCTGTTAGCAGAACAAAGCATATTTGAAAAAATAAATGTGTGGTTTTTAATTATAATTTTTGTTTTAATACACCAGAAGGAGCAATAACACAACTATTAATTATGAATTCTATTTCCTGTAAGCACGTCTTGAAAAAAGGGACTTACCCCTTTGTTGAAGAGTTGGATGTTTGGGACAGGATGGATAGAGGAGCAAATGTCAATTCAAGAGCCCAGATGAAAGAAGTCTGTGACTCAGGGATGTTTGCTGCTGTGTTGGATTTTCCACACAGAATTTTAAAAGTCGAGTATGAAAGAAGTTGGAAATTTTAATTTCAGGTAGATTTATTCTTTTTGGAAAACTATCAGGCTTATACTGAAGGTCCAGTAAGAGGAAGAATAAGAGGAAGTGTGGGAGTGATTTGCTAATATACTAAATTGACATAACAGGTGCTGCTACAGAGAAAGTGTGCTTCCAGGATCCCAATAGATGGCATTGTTTAATTGAAGGAACCCTGGGAGCACCAACCCTGCCAGATTGAATCGGCCGGGCAGATGCTGTGGGAGACCGGCAGCCCCTCAAGTAACCGGGCCTTGTGCCATTGAAGGGCTTTATAGGAAACTACTAGCACCTTGAATTGCACTCAGAAACAAATTGGCAACCAGTGCAGCTCACAAACTAGGGGTGTTACATGGGCATACCAAGGCATGCCATCACTGCCTGCAGTGCTGCATTTTGGACCAGTTGAAGCTTCTGGGTGGTCTTCAAGGGCAGCCCCATGTAGAGTGCATTGCAGTAGTCAACTTGTGCAGTACTTACAACAGAGCTTTCCAAACTGTGTGTCGCGACACAAAAATGTGTCGCCACACACAGCGTGGTGTGTCGCCACACCACCCGGAAGCGGCGGCGCGCGCATGCACGGTGGCAGCGGCAGCCGCTGCCGCCACCATACACACAACGCCACACGCCCCCCTGCGCCGCCGCCGTGCACGCACCGCTGCACGCCCTCCCGTGCCACCGCCCCGCCGCTGGCGTGTCGCCAGCAGCGGCACTTTGGAAAGCCCTGACTTACAATATATTTTTTAAGTACTTACATTGTTGCTGTGGAGGTAGTCAATTGCTCGAAGAATCTGATAAAGATACCTCTTAAGTCTTCTGCTATCCAGTCCATGAGAATAATGTTGCAGCTCATCTAAAATTGTATGGTCAATAAATTCAAACACTAAATGAATTTTCTTTTTTTGCCTGAAGACTTCAATCAGATTGACCAAGTTTTCATGACGAAATTGCTGTTGACAAAAGAGCAAATAAAGGATATTTTGTATGCTCAACACTATCTCCAAGTCTTTTGAATACTACTGTTCATCTATTTTTTGCTAATGAACTTAAGCCAATATATTTTGAAGTAATTTAATAAAAGCATAAAAGTAATAATAATAAAAAAGCATAAAAGTAATAATAATAAAAGCATCACAAATGCTACTGTTAACTAGGAAGTCAGCATTTATAACCTATGAAAAAATAATTGAAAATTTTGTTTCATCTACATTACAATTAAAAACATTTAACTTACCTAAAGAAAGCCAATTCCGAATTTATTAACATTTATTAAAATTATTTATTATTATTATTGATTATTATTGTTGTTGATTATTGATTATTATTATTATTAAAATTTATTAACATTTATTAACATTTATTAACATTAAGTATTTATTAAATTGAAATAATAAATAATAAATAAAACATATTTCTAGCCCACCCTATGCCATATAGATTGAATCAGGAAAACTATACAATAGCAATTACAATTTTAGAAAATCACTATAAAATTAACATTACCACACAAAATTGCATTGATCTGAAGGCTTACATAACTACATCTTAACTTGTTGCAATATCACTATATACCATGAACACCCCATAAAAGGGGTCATTCCATAACTCAGCTATCACAGCTGAAAAGACTTTTCCTTTATCTCTTCCTAACATACAGCTTCTATGAGGGAAAAAAATTGCCAGTTTTATGGACCTTAATATTTAGGCAGGTACTTACTGGAGAGATGTCCCATTTAGGATTCTAAATGTTATCACTAATGTCATGAACACATACCATAAACATACAGCACCCAGTGCAATTCTTTTGAAATTGGTCTTATAGGAATTATATAAGCTGTTACCAGGATCTGCAGAATTTGTGATCCCTACCACCTCAGTCTCTAACAGAGGAAAATTGGTCTATCTTCTCTGTCGGTCAATTTTGCTCAAAGCAGCTTGAAAACTGCTGTCCAGAACTTGCTACCAGAATCACAACCATCTCTTCAACTGGCAAATAAAGATAAGAAACAATGCAAAGGAAGGTACATTGCTTCTGGCTGTGAGGTGGAAGAATCTAAAAGAAACTGATAAACCATTTAAGATGGTCTGTGACACAACACTGCTGTTTTCTTCCCGCTTGTATGAGAGCACCAAAGAGCCAGTGATTTTAACTGTGGCGTTTTCATTGTGTGTGGTAGCACTTTGCCACCTTCAAGGATAACCTTACAGATATCCAGATAGGAAGTTTCAGAGAAAGAATGGTCTATCCCTGACTAGAAAGGGTCATAGCTGGCCAGAGATACTCCAGATCACCAAAGTTATTTGATCTTCCAATGACAAAAATTGATAGAAGAATACTCTAAAGCTACTGACTCCTTCAACAGAAGTTCAATCTTATCTGAATAAGCTATTTTTCAAATGCCCACACCTGAGAACCACAATTTTATCCTGCCTCTAACTTATTAGGACTAGCTTCATGTCTTGGTCATTAGAGTATCCAGTCAGCAGTCCCTTACCTGCATAGCATCATACAACTCCAATGAAAGGGAGAAATATAGTGGGACAACATCAGCATACCAATAACATCCAACTCCAAATCCCAGATCACCTCACCTAACAGATTTGTATAGAAGTTAAACAGCATGAGGGTCTGAAAGGAACCCCCAGAGTTTACTACACAGAAACAAAGCTTTGGAATCTGAGGGGTAATAAAAATAATTCTATTATTAAATACTATATCATTAATATATAGTTGCTCTATTTATTATCTACCAAAAACCATATAACATTCACATAACATGTGAAGCAGCTGCAGGAGGATAACTTTAAAGAGGTTTTCTGTGCATGGGTGCATTCCAAGAAGAATATTCCACTGGGATAGCCAGCAAAGCAAAGCTGGGATAACTTCAGCTTCCACTGGGTTGAAGTTAACAACAACAATCTCACTGAAGGATATACTTTCAATATACTCAAGCATATAAAATCTAAAAATCGAGATCTGTAAAGCAAAGAAACTACTTCAATCTCGGAATAAGCCAGCCTTCATTGGTGCTATAGGAAATACAAGAAGAGCATGAGGTAATAAATGTAATTGATTTCTTTGGAACATAGTTCAAAAGTATACACTTAGGGTGAGTGTTGATTGCTTTAAAAAATGCACGCTAATTTTAAAAGACTTACACAAAAACGAACCTGGCATAAACATAATCCATTTACTTATAGCTGTATGTACTTAACTAGGTTATAATTAAAATGCCCCTGCACAACATGCAGCCCACTGGCATTTTTTAAAAAGTCAATAAATTCACTGCCATTGCAAAGATGTGCTGCCAGGTACCTTCAACGCCTCCCGGCCTTGCCACCAGCTCTAGCGCTGCTATTGCTCTACTAGCCGGCGAACAGCCGATTGGTGTACCAGGTATTTCTTTGCAATCTGTGATTATTTTTAATTTATCAATGTGGCCCTTTCCCCTCTACAAGTTGTACAGACCTGTATTATAAGTACTGATTTTCAAAATAATAAAAGAAGCAAACCTTCAGGAATTTTATCTCTCTCATTGCAATTTTGTTGACAGATTTTTCTGGCTTTTCATAAAATATCTTAATGGCAACTATATGTCCCGTTTCCTTGTGTTTACATTTCATTACCGTTCCGTAACTTCCCTCTCCCACTTTTCCAAGGATCTCATACATCTCCATTCTCAAGTCTGAAATCTCTTGAGGAAAAAAGAAAATATTTTTTGTTAACCAATCTTATTTTTATTTATTTCTTAAACAATTTTATAAATAAACATTAGCAGATAAATTATACCCACACCAACAGTTTTTCCCAACAACTGACCTGATGCCACACAATTAGAATCAACCATCTTATATCTAATAAGCAATATAATTGTTAAAGACACTGATCAAGATTCTTCTGTCCAAGCCCCACTAAATTAAATGGGGATAGTTAATATCAATCCCTTCTGGGGGTTTTGATGAAAATATAAAACCTTCATTTAATTTCAGTTGAGAGGACTCTATTAGAGGATAAGGCTATCTACAATTGTTTGTCATGATGGTATATGCTGCCACCAGTATTGGAGGTAATATGTTTCCAACTACCTGTTGCTGAGGACACAAACAAAGAAGTGTTATGGAGCTTATCAATTATCAATTATCCCTAAGCATCTAGCTGACTACCGAAAGAACAGATTGTTGGATTAAATTGGCTTTTGCTCAAATCCAGGATGACTCTGAGTTCTTAGATGTCGATGAAGGTTCTCAGTCATCCAGGTGGAACAGTCTGTGGCTTGAATCATGTCAACTGGATTTCTATTTTCTCAGTGGAAACGTTTCACTCCTTATCCAAGGAGCTTCTTCAGTCTAAAGAAGTCTTCTTCTTAGACTAAAGATTTGGTGGACCATAACCCATGCAACATAAAAGGTAGCCTGCATTTAAATCAGCCAATTACAGTTTATAGCCAACTCTTGACTCTTCTTCTTAATGCATTCATTCCATATGCACTTGCAAACAACGTTTTGGCTCTAAGATTAATCATGAGAGTATAATATGTCAGAAATAGCATATTGGCTGGGTTTATACTCTGTTAAAAAAAGTATGTCTCCTCCTTCAATAAGATTAGTTGGAGAAACTATTATTTATAAGAATATTATGATGTTTCATTTCCAAAACGGTTAACTGCAGAATGCATGGAAAATGATGATACATAAGAGAACTGCCTGAGAGGGTGGATCAGGATCAGGATCAGGATCAAGAACAGGCAATTTTTCCCTTGAAGAGGGTTGAATTTCAATTATCATCAGACTCTATCAGGATGGTCAGTAACAAGGAGAGGTAATACAAAACCTCTGCGGGGATCAGCTCACCTCTCCCTCATAATGAACAGTGTCGTCTGTTTGCATCCTTTGTGGCTTATCCTCATTGATTTATTTTCCACTAGGTACACTGTGCCATGACAGATTACCTCCCCCTTCTCAATTTTTTTTTAAAAAATCAGAAAAATGTTTATCTTCCTGATTTTGATGGGAAGCATTAAAACCATCTAAAGACCCTTCAGCCCACTTTGGGGGTATCAGAGTGGAAACATCTGATTAACCTCTCATTGCAAATATACCCTTTTATGCGTTTGGATCTTCCACTCCATATATCCAAATCAATACTCTGCATATTTATTCAGGTCCTTTTGAGTATATAGAGGCTTCCTCTGAAGCAAGGGATTATAGGACTGCAAAACAATCCTCTGCTTTTAGACCTGTATTTCGTTTTCTACGATTGTCAGTCTGCAACATTTTACTCGCTTTCATCGCATCTCTTCCCATGCTACAGTATTTGGAAACACAACCCGAGCAAGCTTCACAGTTTCACCTCCACACCCCTCCCTGCCTGCTTTTTTCTGGGCCTCAAGGAACCTCCTTCCCGCGTCACACCGGGACATACCACGACAGCTGCCCTCCCGCGCAACCCTTATCTAGGGCGGTCCTGACCTGCTCCCGGGAAATCCCCATGTTTAGTCTTCCCAGGCCTAGCCAAGCAAACCGGCCATGTTCCATGGCAACCGCCGCTATGTCAACAGCCAGGCACGACGTCATCACGTTCGATAGGTTTCGGGCATGGCAAGGTCCTGGGTGACGTAGGCTCCCAGGTGGAAGAGTATTTGTTGCCCCGCCTAATGGGTCTTATGCAAAGCCGCGGTTCCACGAATGTCTCGCGCGTTGGCAAAAGTTGGTTTGAAAACACCAGAAAATGCGAACTGCCCTCATCCCGGAAAAAGCTTATTTCTTTGTCCTCACGTAACATCTTGTATCATCAGATGGGCGAAAAATTCCAGGGGCAGGCGGTTTCGGCTGCACGGTGGCTACCTTCCTGAAACTAAGGAATAAACGCTATTAATCGCAGGGAGGGACCGCTAGGATAACTTTATTTCTAAGTTAATAGGCAGTAAGGCTGCACTGAGGTGGTTCTTTTTTTCCCCCGCTTTATTTCAAGTGCATTTAGGCAAACAGGTATCGTTCCACAGCAGCGGCTCACAAACAGAAAGCTTCCATTATTTTCGCTACCTGCAACTAGGCATTCTGCTAATTGTTTTTGTAGAAAACAAGAGAATGAGTGGTCAAAAAGCATAACAATTTTTCTTTATCCATCCGTTTGTTAGAGTATTATTACCTCTCTGTCCAAGCAACCCCGATTTCGTCGCAGAGTGGAGATGTATCTGAAAATGCACTGGAAGATTATGGCAAAGAGAAAGCACTCCTGTGCTGGGCAAGGTCACTAACGGAGAATACTCACACACACAATGTAGATATAGGTTCAGTGTGTAGCAGGATAATCACGCTAGTCGTACGAGGCAGCAAAAATAATCGTATGGCACCTTAAGAACTGACCAGTGTTTCATGGTGAACGAAAGCTTAGGCGATAATAAATTAATTAACCCTTAAGATACCATAAGACTTGTTTATAATTAGATTCTTCATATGGCTTATACTTCACCTCCACAACTGACGATCAGGGAACTGTGGTTAATATAGAAACAAACACATAGACCCAATCTTGAAAACAGAAGTCACACAGTCAGAGTGCGCTATAAGTGAAATCTGCAAAATATCGGGCGCCAACCGCGTCCTTCCGGCAAAAGAGAGGGAAAGCCTACTCCCGGGCTCACGGAAAAGGTGCTCCCCTCTTCATGCTGGCGCGGTGGTACATTCCTAAGGCGTTCTAGGTCTCCTCCCCAGGCAGGCGCAGTGGTAGAGTCGCGAAGGGTGGCTTCTTTCCCTCCTCCCACCGGCGGAGGGAGACGCCATTGCGGAGTTGTTTGTGAACCAGCGCGAGGAGCGAGGCAGCTGCGCTAGGAGCGGTGCTGAGGCTTTTGGGGGAGGGGGCGACCGGGATTCTTTGACCATCGGGGCGAGAAGATCATGTCCACTCCAGCCAGGCGGAGGCTAATGAGGGATTTCAAGAGGTAAGTGCTCCCTATATGTCTCCGGGTAGCTCTTTCCAGGGCTAGAACCCTTTAGAGCTTGAGCTGGGATTGACCCCCCTTTTCTTCGGAAGGGGGGATACCTTTCTTGGGGTCCCCTTGCCGGAGCCTAACTACTCTTTGCCCTTCCAGGCGGCGACGAGTACGGGCCTTTGTAGAGAAAAGAGGCGAAGAGGAAATCTGAATTTCTTCTGCTCAAAAACTGGGAGGCAAAGTCTTCCCTCCTTTGTAAGAAACTATTTCCACTCTCTTGGGCTTTAGCCGTCCCGCGTTAGGGAAGAAAACAGTGAGGATGCTAAACTAAGAAGGATTATTCGAGAAACAAAAGACTTAAACGATCGGATTATTTGGTGTGTGTTTTTAATCCTCCCACCAAAAGAAACAGCTTCGAGAGGGTTCTCCCATTAGGTTGTGAACGCCTCGGGTATAATGCATATTTTGTAAATAAAGTGAGCTGCATTAAAATGGACTGAGTTGACCACGTAGTACAGCTGGCTGGGACGCCTCTAGTTGAGAGAGAGAAGCAAGGTGCCAGGTTTCTTCTAACTATTCCTTGGAAATGGTGGCCAGATCTTTGCTTTAAGAAGCTGCTGGTTTCTCTCCTTGTCACTGGCAAGAATTGAAACTATCTGGGGAAACGAAAGCCTCTTTCCTTCTCTTCCTAAACCCAGGCAAGAAGAAGCAGCCTTCAATGAAAGCTGCAAATTTGATAAAAACATCTGTCAATTATGTACTGGTTTTCTGGTTGGTGGGTTGTAGATCTGTGTGAAATACAAGGGTCTTCATTATGGCTTAAAATGTTTTATTTGCTATGCTTTCTGTCCACTGATTACAAAGCATTTTGCCAATACTGTATAAATGATTCAAAAATAAAAGTAAGCATTGCTGAGTCTCAGATGAGCAAACCCTGGAGTTGAAAGTAAGATCCTCTTCTTTCCTTCGTGTGTTCAATCTTTTAATCTCTTAAGTATTTGTTTCAGTATATTTGAACTTATTTATTTATCACATTTATATCCTGCCCATCTCCCCCACAAGGAGGGATGGGCCGTTACTTCACTTTGTTCCTTAATATATATACAAAGAGAATAGTGCACAGCTTCTATTTCAGGCATGTGAAATCTGGGAAAGGCTGGCTAATGAATTCCATAACTGAAAGGAAGATGGGGAAAATGTGGATAGAAGAATAATATTCTATGAACCTGTGATTTGCTTTTTGCTCTGAATCTTCCTGAAAGTACTTTTTTTTTCATGAAATACTTGTGAAAAGGCCAGTTGTGCTCAAGCAAATACAATAAACATTTCAATTGCTGTGTAGAAACTTTCTCACAAGGAAGCTATTTAATTTTCTTTATGGAAGGGGAAGCTTGTACTTCCGTGTTTGCTTAGGGTACTTCCTTCTGTCTTCTTTGCCTCTTAGCTTTTAGTGACATCTGGAGGCATCTGAGCTTGTTATTGCTAGTTGGCAGAAATAATGGCCATTTTCTTTTCTCAAGCAAGCTGTTAAGAAAGTCTGCCTGTCCAAAATGTCTTTCCTGGCACAGCTAATAAAGTTCACAAATAAACCCATATAATTCTAATTAAACAACAGCTTGTAAACTGAACATTTGGATAATGTGTAGATCACTGCATTAATATTGTAGCTGTTCCCATGCACTATTAACTAGAAAGTCAGCACAACTATACAGTAGGATGTCCAACATTGGTTTAGATTGAAATTAGTATAGGAGGAATAACAGAAGTAAAAAACCAATTTTATAAGTGGCAGATGTTTCAGAATGGGATGTTATAGCTGCTAAATCAGCATAGAATTGCATATATGTACAGTAGTCCTACCTTGGTATTTGGTTAGGATTTACATTGCACTTGAGGCATTAGATATCATTTGGATTTAGCACTGTGTAGAAAGACAGTTATACTGAAAACAGAATATGAAATATACTTTATTAATGATCTCTAACAAAGACAAATAAAGCCATTCTAAAAACCAAATGAGCAATAGGTATCTTGAAATGGAATTCATTTATTCCACAGTACCTTCTAGATAGCTACTGTAGGTTAGTATAGTGGCCCTGGAGGTGATTTGCTTGTCAGAAGGCTTCTGTTCTAGGCTCAGAATGTTGTTATTAATGGAAGAAAGTTTATTAATTTAAACGGGGGTGTGTGTGTAAATAGCATCTATGCATGCTGTGACCTTCAGCTGACACTGTTTGCATATGAAATCCCCGTTTACCATACAAAATCTTCAGAGTGAAAGGCTTTTCACAGCATGGTGTTACTGAAGTTTTAATAACCAGTTATCTCTGAAATGCACATGGCGATTAATAATTTGGTGGGGCATTGGTGTGCAAGTTTGCTGTCATGTAGCAGAGGGTCACATTCTTTTGCTACCCAGCCAAGGTTTTGGGTAGCCTGTGTTGTTGACATTGAATGGATTGAACTGAGCATGCCTGAAAATCAGAGCTGTATAAAGTTCAGAGTGGTTTTAAAGGGCAAAGAAGTATAGATTGGCAAGATCATGTTGTTAATTTCCTCTTATTGTTATTATCACTCTGTTGCAAATATTTTCTTTCCAATAAACAAAATTGTATTACAATTGATTATAGTTTTATTTCAGATACATCTCTGTCAGTAAACTTGACCTGCATAAAAGATTGTGAACTCTTAAGTGTAAATAAATGAGAATAATACAATATAACTAAAGCCACAATGCCTCAATAAAGACATTTGCATATTACAGTAGCTGAATGGTTTGGCAGGGATAAGGAAAGCTTTTGTACAGTAAAATTATAGAGGACATGTTTGCCACATGGAGGAACTTTGTGCTGTTTAACTTTTGTGTAAAGGACAGCCTGTTGATAATTCAATTTGAGTGATTGAATAATGTAAAAAATTAAGATCCTTCCTGGCTATGATAAGACAAAATATATGAGTATTTTGGAGGGATGGAATACCTTATGGAGGTGAGTTGAAATGGAATAGGACAGCACACTCAGAAATCAGACTGTTCCACCAACTAAAATAGAATGGCATTGTTTGCTGTTTGGATAGAAACAAAAGAGTTAGAGGTCTCCAATCTTTACTACTTTCACTAACTTTATTGGTGCTTCAGACAGATAAAATTAATATCCCATCCTTGGAGAGATACAATAAATACCCAATACATGGAAATAACTATATGGAAAAGTAGTATCAATTACTGTACTATCTCCAAGTATTGTATTTATCTTTTCTATAAAATTCTGTTTATAGTAAAAACAGTCTGACCAGTATCTTCTAAATTGGAGAGAATGCTTCCATATTTTATATTAACCATGTCAATAGTTTTTTCAATAATTAGGTAGTACAGTATTTGAATAATGATGTGATTCTGATTACTGTCAAGCTGCATAATTAGTGTTTGCATACTATAGGAGTTTATATTTATATTTTTGTTTATTGAAAGATTACAAGAAGATCCACCTGTTGGGGTCAGTGGTGCACCATCTGAAAACAATATAATGCAATGGAATGCAGTAATTTTTGGGTAAGTGAAGAATTCCTTCAGTTATAAAGAAAAATATATATATATGTTAAGTAATTCTGTGTGAACATGATATAAATACTAAATAATAAGTATTAAGGGATTGATAAATGTCTTCCCAAAGTTTTCAGAATAAAAAATGTTCTTAATAATTTTAAGATGTGGCAGCATGGCAAGGCTATGCCTGTCTCATAATGTTGAACATTTGGAAGAAAATCTCATATTGTACCTATTTTGCCTCAAATTACAAATGCAAGTAGGACTTTTGTGAAAGCAGATGCCCCGAGGTACTAGAAAATTAAATTTATCTTCAGTTATATGTTTTAAACATTTATGGGACATCCAGTTGCAGCAGACAAGTTATAAATGTAAATTTTATTTTTGTTCATTTACAGTGCAAGTATAAATTAGAGCAAGACTTAATCACTGTAGATCTTGTTTCTCTTTCTAGGCCTGAAGGTACTCCGTTTGAAGATGGTATGTTTCTTTAAACTTCACCTTTTTTGCTTTTTGTTGCATTAGCCCATATTTCCTATATTTGATACTTGAAGTAGATCCTGAAAAATAATATGTAAGAAACAGTAACCAACAGCCTAACTGTAGCAAGCACTTCATTTGCTTCTCAGTGACTAAAAAAACTGTTCAGAAAACATCTATTGGCAAATAATATCACTAGTTGGAAATTAAATACACTAACCTATTTGCCACATGCAACAACAAAGGTAAAATATATTTTAAACAAAAATAAATACTTAATTCTCCAGGGAACGTTTGTAAATTAAGAGCCACAACATGGATTTTTTTCACCCCATAACTGTTTTTGTCATCTGGATATGAGCCATCAGGAGGTGTCTCGAGCTGGGCAGGATAAATCAGCTGGTAAATAAATGAATAAAATTCAAAACCAGCAGTAAATTGCATCATGTTTTAAAAACCAGTAGTATTCAAACATCTGGTTTACATGGGACTATTTGTAATTAATTGCATTTAGCTCTGCAGGCTTGATAATTCTGAAAAGGAATTTACCCACACCAGAATCTTGAAAATAAGAATTGTTTCCTATACTCTCAGAAAAAAAAAACACCTCTTTGGCATGGTCAAGTTCTTGTACACTACTAAAGTCACTCTTTGGTTCTCAGCTGTAATTTCTTTCATCAGTTCTTGTGTAGTCAAAGAAAGAACAGGTACTCAGCATAATTTTTGATAGACACTATTTAAAACCCTTCCAAATCTGAGGTCATTGATTCAAATGGATTTGAGAAGAATGGCTGCAAGACAATAACACACCAAAAATTAGACCTCAGATCAAGCTTTTGTGTTCCAATTAATTAGTGTATTCAGTAAGCACCTGAGTTGTCTTTCATACAATTTTCCAATATTTTGGGTTAAGTTGGGTTTTGTCGGTAATACGTTGTCCTAATTCATTTTTGGACACTTGAAAGTACAAACTACTAAAAATGTCCCAGTATATTACAAACAACCACAGTAAAATATGGAAATATAATGGCAGTGGCAGACATATAGCCACCCACTTCTCACTTTTAAGTGCTATGTCTTAAAGAAGAGTTTTTAAGGTGGTGCAGTGCTTCAGATTTGGTTCTGAAAAGCTGCCAGTGACTCATTAAAGCAGATGCATCTGTTTCCAGGATCAGACTTGCTTTAAAGAGTCACCAACAGATGCTGTATTCGTATTCTGCAGTTCTTTTTAATCGAAGCCAAAGCATTGCACAACCTTTATAGTTTTAATACAGTTAGAAGTCTGCTTGTTTATAACTCAAAACATTTTGAAGGATATATATCTATGTGAGAGACTTGTAGTCATAACAAGAATGTATTTTTAAGTAACAAATATAAATATTTTCTGTAAAGTTTCATTTTAATGTATTGTCGAAGGCTTTCACGGCCGGAGTTCGATGGCTGTTGTGGGTCTTCCGGGCTGTCATTTTAATGGTTGAAATTGTTCTGTGTTAATAATATTCTGTATTTATACTAGAGGGTGGGAGTGGATGAATTGTAAGTCTGATAGGTCCACAAAAGTTTCTGTATTAGATTTATTTGGCACTAGTTTCTGTCGTAGTTGAAAGGAGCAGAGTAATTTTGTGAACCTTCCCTTCCTGGAAATCATTCTTTTTCAGCTCCCTCAAAAAGGCAAATGGCTTCTCACAAGCCACATCGCCTGGGGTTTCCATATGCAGCTGTTCTTTTTTTTTAAAAAAAGGGGGGGAGTTGAACACTCCTAGGGATGACATGCTTCCTGTTCTGCCATAGCACACAGATCCTATTACCTTTTTATAGCAACTGTATTGAATATAGTGAAGATTCCTAAAACTGTCCACAGAATGTTCAGTTTTCTTTGAAAGGTTATTTTTAGATTACAAGTAAAACTGCAAAAGTAGAATTTCAAATTGGTGTGAAATAAACTTTAATTAAAGTGGTACGTATTTCTGAGGCTAAAAACAATGAAATAGTTCTTTTGAACTTAATGGGATTTATGTTGGAGAGTGTGTTTTCTTGCACACGCAGAGTATCAGAAAGCAATCAGCACCAGAGACCAATTAATGACGCCAGTCATTTTAGTAACTTAGTTGCAGTTATATTGTTACTCATATAAACAGATACTTAAAGTTATCTTCCAGATCCCTGGAAGTATTACAATTCCACATACCAGATAGTAGTAACAAGCAAACGGGAGTAAACAGAAAGAAGCAGTGAGCAGGAAGGCGGGACAGGCAGGCAGGTTCTTTTATACTCCAGCCTGGATCACGTGCTGCCTGACCTTTTGAAGTTTGTAGGTTATTACCTAATAAGGCTATATTGCTGTGACTTACTCCTCAAAAGAATAATACACCAACAATTTACTCAGTGCTTAATCTAACCCTTTACATTTTAGAATGGCAGGCCCTATTTTTGCAAAAATGAAAAATTAGGTTAGTTTTTAATTGTTTTACTGTTTTTTTTTTTACTATTGTTTTACTTACTATATAAAGCTGCTGTTCAACTGTTTTTTTTTAAGTTCCATATATATGTGTGGGTATTTATTTCTTAATCCCCTCACTCACTTCCCTATTTCTTACCCTTTTCATACAGGAACCTTTAAACTAATAATAGAATTTTCAGAAGAATACCCAAATAAACCTCCAACGGTTAGGTTTTTATCAAAGATGTTTCATCCCAATGGTAAGTTATATCTGAAGATGCAGTAATAAAACCTTGTAATGGTATGTGGGAATGACCTTGGGAGATGGGGAGGGGGAAGAGATGCTGCCTAGGGACTAATCAGGTAAGAGAGGGCACAGCCCACAGCTGCATAACGGCCAGAGTAAGAAACTCAGAAGGGACCCTCCCTAACTTATCAATGTCAGGGTTGTTAGTGCAAGCCCTGCCATGCATGTTGAAATGTATTTGACAATGGATTAATCACAATGCGTGTCAGTGCAAAGGATTTCAAGAGAAGGGAGAGCGAGAACGCTGAGAGTGAAATTCCAACAAGACCGTTGAAGCATGTTTATAGCTAGTCAAGGCCACGCATTTGTTGGGAGGGGGAGTGTGGCTGGATGGGAAAAGTACTGGACAATACATCATCAAGGGAGGAGTGACACGTAAGTGGGGGGAAGAGTGAGGTTTGACTGTTTGGCGGGAATTTGGTTGTTCTGGTCTTTAGATATGTTCTGAATTGTAATGCTCTCAATAAAGCTTTCTACTATACTATAAAACAGTGCTTTCCGAAGTCCCACCGTTGGCGACACACCAACGGCGTGGCGCGCACGGCGGCATGCACAGCGTGGGCGGCGGCAGTGGCAGCGGCCTCGTGTTTCGTGCTAAAACCCGGCTGATGGTGCGCTGCTGCCGCCACCGCCACAAAAACCCCTACGGCGATGCGCCATCAGCACTTCTGGGTTTTGTCACAACACACTAAAGTGTCGCGACACAGTTTGGAAAGCTATGCTCTAAATGGAATGTACTGAGGAATGCTGATTTGGAGGATTAGATCCAGAGACATCACAGAAAGACCAGAATCTGTGTTACATGTCGATTGTACCCGAGGATATCCTTTACCTGAGGATTCGGCTGAGAATCACCCCACATCTTTGAAGTTTGCATATCCTTCCACAGTTCTGATTCCAATGGAGGGAATGATCTCAGGGACGATGATGAGTGAAGCAACCACAGAGCAGCCAAGCACCTCTGCAGGGGAGAAGGTGCAAGAGACTGGAGCAGTTCCAAAGGGAACACAGACGCTGAAGTTTGCAGCAAAAAGTAAACGTAAGAAGCGGAATAGAGAAACAGAGCCCTACTTGTCCGATTCTCCAGAACACCCTGCAGAGACCCGAAGCATGACATCAAAGACGAAAGGTCGGTGGTCCATGGGTATCGGAGGGGGGATGGAGAGCGAGATGGTGAGCCATATAACTACGAGACGAGGCTCGCAGACCCAACGTGTGTCAAGACTGGAACTCCAGATGACCAGACTAGACGCGGAAGTGGAGACGGGCAGAAACTGCAGACTATGCACGGAGTAATGGAGATCCACGACCCGAAAGCGCCACGACTACTTCGGGAGGAGAGTCGTCTGAGACTAGCTCCAGGACCGAAGAAGAGTTGACAGGAGAAGCGATTGATGGGTCAATGCCGAGACGACGGAATGGGAGACCCAGGCCTACTTGGAAGTTAGTCAGACTGGCTGGGGCCGGAGAAATCAAGGTGAAGTTTGACGGGGACCCAAAGCGGTTGGCCTGTTTCATGACCCATGTAAAGGGCTTCATGGATGAATTTGAAGAGTCATTCGCAGATGAAGAGGCGAAAGTGAGGTACGTGTCAGCCTACCTAGGAGAGCTGTTGGATTGGTTAGTAGAGATGCATGATGCCAACGCTTCAGAGCTACTAGATTTCAGATGCTTTTATGACTGCACTTAGAGAACACTTCAAAGACACCTTATCCAGAATGAAGGCGAAAAGAGGCTTGCAAAACATCAGACAAGGCAACCGGTCTGTTGTGGAGTATGCCTTGGAATTTAAGAGACTGGCAGGTCGCCTACTTGACTGGCTGGAATCCCTTAAGGTGGAGTATTTCCAGATGGGCTTAAAGCCTGAGATTTTAGAGATGGCCCTCAACCGGGGGGACCCAAAAACTTTAACAGAGTGGATTTACCTTGCTGGGACTGTTGAGAATACAAAACTACGGCTCAAGAAACAGATGGAGATGCAAGCTACCGGGAAAATGGGTTCCCAATCTGGCATGGTGGCGAAAAGAGAATCACAGCAGAAACCATGGGAAGAAGAAAAAGACGTGCCAAAAGTGGGTTATGTTTTAAATCTGGCAAGGAAGGGCATTGGATCACAAACTGCCCGCAATCAACGACTATGTTCAAGAGCAAAAACAATGAGAAAGCCGGTAAAGCCCATCGTGAAGACCAAGGGAAAGCTCGCTGCCACCCACAAAGTGAGGAGTGGTGAGTCCCATCCGGGGACAGGGGATTCCACTGATGAAGAATTCTCACCGGCGGGAAACTACAATTACCTGTCCTAGAATGCGCCGGATGACAGGCATTTACCAACAGGCACACAGACCCGATGGTGAGTGGAGATTGCCCTACCATGCAGGTGGGGGTACAATTAGAGACACTGGGCGGGGAAGAAAAAGCAAGCCTTTTGGCCATGTTAGATTCGTGCTGCACCCGATGTTTAATTCATCCAGCCATAGTGACTGGACTGGGGTTGAAACTACAAAGGCTAAAAGTCCCCATTATTTTCAGCTATCTTGATGGGTCCGATATGAAAGGGGGCCCGGTGGAATTTTACACTGAGGCTGTGAGAATGCGGATAGGGACCCATGAGGAAACTTTAAAATTTATTGTGGTGCCTATAGCGAACCAATCCCTGATGCTGGGACTAACATGGCTTCGGAAGAGGAACCCTCAAGTGGACTGGGTTTCAGGCTGCATTACATTTACTGATGGGAGTTATGAGGGTGGGAACCGACAGCCGCTACTCTCTAACTTAGAATCAGCGGCAGCTGAAACCGAAAGCTGGGGGGGGGGGGGGAAGCCACAGGAAGAAGAAAGAATCATACCTGCCCAATATAGAGACTTAAAGGAAGTCTTTGGAGAAGCTGAGTCAAATCAGCTTCCACCCCATAGAAAATCAGACTGCCATTGAAATTGAACCAGGAGCAGTTTTGCCTAAACCAAAGATGTATTCCATGACTTACAAAGAAACAGGGGAATTAAGAAAGTTTATAGATAAGAACCTGGAGCGGGGTTTCATTCGTCCTGCCAATTTTTCGATGGCGCAGGTGCTTTTCCGGAAAAAGAAAGATGGGTCTTTAAGACTGTGTACTGACTATAGGGGTTTGAATGCAATGTGTACCTCGAACCAATACCCGTTGCCTTTGATGAAAGATATGTTGGCACATTTGTCGAACGGGAAAATATTTACTAAATTAGATCTGAAGGAAGCTTATTTCAGAGTGCGCATCTGAGAAGGAGACAAGTGGAAAACAGCATTTAATTGCCAACTTGGTTGCTTTGAATATTGCGTAATGCCGTTCGGCCTGAAGGGGGCGCCCGGAGTGTTCATGCACCTGATAAACTAGGTCAAGGGTCGGAAATGTCGGCTCGCGAGCCAAATGCGGCTCTTTGGCCCCTTGAGTGTGGCTCTTCCGCAGGCAGGCGTGGCGGGGCAGGCGCGGCAGCGGGCATGGTGTGCGTGGCTGTGGGCATACTAGGCCCAGCCTTTCTATTTCCTCCGGGGACGGGCTTCACACAGTCTCGCGAGAGTTTGGAAGCCTCCGTCTCCGGCAGCCATCTTGACGACGGGCACTTGCCCATCGCCTTAACCCAGGGCTTTCCAAACTGTGTGTCGACACAATACTGTGTCGCCGGGGCCCCCAAGTGTGTCGCGTGACAAGCCGGAAGTGCTGATGAAAATGCCCTCGGTTCTGGCAGGGAGGTGAAAATCGCGTGCGCGCGCGCTGCCAGGCCACCAGGAGTGGAAATTCTCCGCGCCAATCAGCTGTGCGTCGGGAAGCCCGGCAGCCTGCACGCGCGATTTTTGCCTCCCTGCCGGACCCGAGGGCATTTTCGGGGTCCCCGGAGTCTGCCCTTTCGAAGGGGCAGCACTGCTGCTGCTGCTGCCGCTGCCCCTTTGAAAGGGCAGGCTCCGGGGACCCCGAAAATGCCCTCGGTTCTGGCAGGGAGGCAAAAACCTCCCTTCCCCTCCCCGCACACGCTGCCCTGGAGTGGGGTGGAAGTTTTCCCCGCAGAACAGCTGAGTGCTGCTTGCGCGCAGCCTCCCTGCCTAAACTGAGGTGCTGCCCCTTCAAAAGGGCAGGCTCCGGGCACCCCGAAAATGCCCTCGGTTCTGGCAGGGAGGCAAAAGCCTCTCTTCCCCTCCCCGCACGCACACGCTGCCCTGGAGTGGGGTGGAAGTTTTCCCCGCAGAACAGCTGAGCGCTGCTTGCGCGCAGCCTCCCTGCCTAAACTGAGGTGCTGCCCCTTCGAAAGGGCAGGCTCCGGGGACCCCGAAAATGCCCTCGGTTCTGGCAGGGAGGCAAAAGCCTCTCTTCCCCTCCCCGCACGCACACGCTGCCCTGGAGTGGGGTGGAAGTTTTCCCCGCAGAACAGCTGAGCGCTGCTTGCTCGCAGCCTCCCTGCCTAAACCGAGGTGCTGCCCCTTCAAAAGGGCAGGCTCCGGGGACCCCGAAAATGCCCTCAGTTTAGGCAGGGAGGCTGTGCGCAAGCTGCGCCAGCTGTTCTGCGGGGAGAACTTCCACCCCACTCCAGGGCAGCGTGTGCGTGCGGGGAGGGGAAGAGAGGCTTTTGCCTCCCTGCCAGAACCGAGGGCCTTTTTGGGGTCCCCGGAGCCTGCCCTTTCGAAGGGGCAGCACCTCAGTTTAGGCAGGGAGGCTGCGCGCAAGCAGCGCTTGCGGGGAAAACTTCCACCCCACTCCAGGGCAGCGTGTGCGTGCGGGGAAGGGAAGAGAGGCTTTTGCCTCCCTACCAGAACCGAGGGCATTTTCGGGGTCCCCGGAGCCTGCCCTTTTGAAGGGGCAGCACCTCAGTTTAGGCAGGGAGGCTGCGCGCAAGCAGCGCTCAGCTGTTCTGCGGGGAAAACTTCCACCCCACTCCAGGGCAGCGTGTGCGTGCGGGGAGGGGAAGAGAGGCTTTTGCCTCCCTGCCGGAACCGAGGGCATTTTTGGGGTCCCCGGAGTCTGCCCTTTCGAAGGGGCAGCGGTGGTGGGCCATCAGTGCTTCCGGGTTCCAGGACGCCGCTGCTGCCGCTGCCCCTTTGGAATAGCAGGCTCTGGGGACCCCGAAAATGCCCTCGGTTCCAGCAGGGAGGCAAAAATCGCGCACGCACGCTGCGGGGCTTCCCGGCGCACAGCTGATCAGCACAGAATTTCCACCCCGTCCCCCCCCCACCGCGCCAATCAGCTGTGCGTCGGGAAGCCGGCAGCCTGCACGCGATTTTTGCCTCCCTGCTGGAACCGAGGGCATTTTCGGGGTCCCCGGAGCCTGCCCTTTCGAAGGGGCAGCCATTGCCGCCGCAGCCACAACCGCCGGTGCTTCCAGGTTTTTGTGGGCTGGCCGTTGGTGTGTCGCCAACGACAAAAGTTTGGAAAGCCCTGCCTTAACCTCTTCCTTGCTGCTCTGCTTACTCTTTTTCTCCGTGCAAAAGCAGCACATTTCCACCCCACAGCCCTAAGTGTGCGCAATTGGCTCCCGCCCGCAAACCCCGCTCCCGCGCTGGATTCCCCACCAGCTTTACTTTGCCTGGACTGGGGGCGTGAGAGGCTCCGGAAGAGAAGCGACTGGAGCAGTCGAGCCTCTCTTTCCCTTCTTCTTCCAAACCTCCCCCGCCCCCTTCCAGAGCAATTTGTCGAAGATGCCCGCTTGCTGCTGCTGCGTGGCTGCTGCTCAACTGATCATGAAGGAACCAGGATGTTTACGCGAGCGTGCTTTACCTACCCACTTTTTAACATATTTGGTTCTGCTGGGGGCGGGGAAAGGATCTTGACCGGCCAGGGAAGGCGCGCGGGCGGAGCTGCCTGCCTGGCACTCGGGCCACTCCGGCTGGGGTGCAGCGCGACGGGAGCATCGCCGGCGGCCCGCGAGGACCGGCCAGGGAAGGCATGCGGGCGGAGCTGCCTGCCTGGCACTCAGGCGCTCCGGCTGGGGTGCAGCGGGACGGGAGCTCCGCCCGCGTGCCTTCCCTGGCCGGTCCTCGCGGGCCGCCGGCGATGCTCCCGTCCCGCTGCACCCCAGCCAGAGCGCCCGAGTGCCAGGCAGGCAGCTCCGCCTGCGCAGTCGTGGCAGCGGGCATGGCGGCGGCGGGCACTGCAGCGGGCATGGCGGCAGCAGGCCCTAAGTGTGCGTGATTGGTCCCCGCCCGCAAACCCCGCCCCCTTCCACGCGATTGGCTCCCGCCCGCAAACCCCTCCCCCTTCCACGCGATTGGCTCCCGCCCGCAAACCCCGCCCCCTTCCACACGATTGGCCCCCGCCCACAAACCCCGCCCCCTGGCTCTCGAGCACTTAAAAATGTGCACGAGCATACCAAAATGGCTCTCGGCTCAAAAAGTTTGCCGACCCTTGAACTAGGTGCTTCATGAATTTCTATACAGGGGGTATTAGTGTATCTGGATGATATTTTGATTTACTCAGAGACTTTAGAAGACTACATGAAATTGGTGAGAGAAGTGCTTAAAAGACTGCTCAAAGCCCAATTGTATGCAAAGTTGCCCAAGTGTGAGTTTCACAAAGAAAAACGACTATTTGGGCTACAGGGTGTCCAGTGGAGGGATTGAAATGGACCCTGTGAAGGTCCAAGATGTACTGGGCTGGGAAGCCCCAAAGACTAGGAGGCAATTTCAGAGTGTTTTGGGGTTCGCAAACTTTTATCGAGAGTTTATACCTAATTTTGCCCAAATTGCTTTGCCTCTAACTGATTTATTAAAAACCAAAGACAAAGGACAGCCGCAGCAGGTGAAAAGACCGGGGGCGGTGCTAAAATGGACAGTGGAATGTCAGGAGGCATTCGAATGGCTAAAGATCTTGTTTACTGCAGAGCCAATTCTAAAGAACCCCAATCCTTTAAAACCATTCATAGTACAAACAGACGCCTCAGATGTGGCAATTGGGTCAGTTCTCTTACAGCATAATGAGAACGGGGCATTAAGGGCATGTGCTTATATTTCCAGAAAATTCTCAGATGCAGAGAGGAGGTGGCATGTTTGGGAAAAGGAAGCTTTTGCTGTAAAGCATGCCCTGGCAACATGGAGACATCTATTAGAGGGATCCCCCCACCCATTTGAAGTATGAACCAATCACAAAAATTTGGAGCCTTTAAAATCACCCCGAAAGTTGAATCCCAAACAGCTGAGGTGGGCGGAATTCTTTAGTCAATTTAATTTCACTGTGAAGTACTTGCCTGGGGGGGACGGGACTTTTTGGCAGATGCTTTGTTGAGGTTACCTCAACATAATAGCCAACGAGAGGTGGTGGTAGACTCTGTAATTTCACCCCAACAGTTGGGATTGTTAGCGGTAACAAAGTCAGAAAATAGAGGCAATCCCAGATTTAAATGGGATTCTACAAGAACTGAAAGAAGAGTTACAAAAAGATGAGTGGTTAAAAGACAATAAGCAAACTTTGAAGGAAAACCAAGGGCTTTGGTGGAGCGGGGATAGATTGTACATTCCAAAAGCCATGAGAAAAAAGATTTTAATGAGAAGCCATGATTCTAAAATTGCTGGCCATTTTGGGTTCGTAAAAATGTTGCATTTAATGAGACGATAGTTTTGGTGGCCCTGCATTAGAAAAGATGGAGAATATGTGAACAGCTGCTCCATCTGTGCAACAGCCAAACGACAGGGAGGCAAACCTAGGGGTTTACTACAGGAAATAGCAAACCCTACTAAACCATGGAAGCAGATTGCTATGGACTTTATAGTTGAACTACCTGAGAGTAAGAAGACAGTAATTTGGGTGGTTACTGATTTGTTTTCAAAGCAAGCTCATTTCATTCCATGTGCCAGCTTGCCTACAGCAGGTCAACTGGCCAAGTTGTTCATCCAGCATATCTACCGGTTGCATGGGGTCCCAGAGCGAGTAATTAGCAACGGGGGGGGGGGGGGTCTAATTTACTTCAAAATTCTGGAAAGCGTTCCTACAATTGATAGGGGCAGAGCAAGGATTAAGCTCCTCCCACCCACCCCAGATGGACGGAGCGACTGAACGACTGAACTCTGTTAGAATAATACATAAGATGTTATATCGGTTATCAACAGAACGATTGGGTGGATTTGTTAACTTTTGCTGATGTGGCATATAATAATGCAGTACACCAAAGTACGGGATTTTTGCCTTTCCAAATTGCAACCGGACAGGAATTTGTGGCTGTTCCAGAATTACCACAAAAGAACTCTCAGGACCAAACAGACCCAATCTTAGCTGATGAATGGATACAAAAATTATCAGCAGTTGGCCAGTTGTGTTGAAAACTTTACAGGAAGCCAAAGAAACTTATAAAAAAATTGCTGATCATAAAAGAGCGCCAGAATGGCCAATGAAAGTGGGTGAGAAAGTGTACCTATCCATAAAGTTTTTTAAGTCCAACCAACCCTCCAAGAAACTGGGACCTAAATATGTGGGTCCTTTCCCTATAGTCAAAGTTATAAATCCTGTAACTCTACAATTGGATTTGCCTAAAAACAAGAGGAAAATTCATCCCGTTTTCCATTGCAGACTGTTAAAGCCAAGCCAAGAATCTTCAACCTGGCATCCAGAAGATCCTCCCCCAGTGCCCACAATGATAGAGGGGGAGCAACATTTTGAAGTACAAGATGTATGAGATTCAAGATGCTGTAGAGGCCAGTTGCAGTACCTAATTCATTGGAAGCATCTACCCAAGAGCTTCAGTGAATGGGTTGATAGCAAGCATGTGCAGGCTCCGGCCCTTAAGAATAAATTTCATGCTCAGTTCCCTGATAAACCTAAATACCCTGCTTGTAAATATTTGACATTAACTAACATGTTTGACTTTCTCTTTGTATTACAGGCTTTATGAGCGCAGCTTGCATCGGATAGTTAACTTGCTTAAATTCTGGGAACATTGTAATTTTTTATTTTGGGGGGGGTCGGTATGTCAGGGTTGCTAGTGCAAGCCCTGCCATGCGTGTTGAAATGTATTTGAGAATGGATTAATCACAATGCATGTCAGTGCAAAGGAATTCAAGAGAAGGGAGAGGGAGAACGCTGAGAGTGAAATCCCAACAAGACCATTGAAGCATGTTTATAGCTAGTCAAGGCCACGCATTTGTTGGGAGGGGGAGTGTGGCTGGATGGGAAAAGTACTGGACAATACATCATCAAGGGAGGAGTGACACGTAAGTGGGGGGAAGAGTGAGGTTTGACTGTTTGGCGGGAATTTGGTCATTCTGGTCTTTAGATATGCTCTGAATTGTAATGCTCTCAATAAAGCTTTCTACTATACTCTAAATGGAGTATTCTGAGGAACGCTGATTTGGAGGATTAGAGCCAGAGACATCACTATCAGGCTGTAAGAGAGACATGGGAGATTTGTACTTTCAGGCTTGCAGGATTCTGTTAATGTAGCCTTACAATAACGTAGAATTAGCTCATCTGGTCGTGTTTCCTGTCTGGTCTACCTGGGAAGGCTGACATCAATCTTGCAAGCCTGAAAGTATAAATCTCCCGCCCGATAAGTTAGGAAGGTTGCTTTCTGGGTTTCTTTCTTTGCCAGTAAGCTGCAGGCTGTGCCCTCTCTTATCTGATCATTCCCTTGGCAGCATCTTTCCCCCACCCCCGTCTCCCAAGGTCATTCCCACATATCATTACATCCTTTCATTGTAATCATATGTTCAGCAATATTATAACATATTTATTGTATGTTGAAGATAGGCTTATGGCAACTAGAAATACTTCACAGTCTGCCAGTGATAATTTATAAAATGAATACAAATTAAAAATTCATGTCAAAATAATAATCACAAAATTAAGAAACTAAGATTATACATTCTTGATTCTCTTAGAGATTAGTAACAATTCTTCTGATAAGTTTTTGTTTTCCTGAGGTCACTGTAGGGAGTTAACTGGAAGCAGTAATTCAGTCATTTGCCAAAATACCAAGGACCTGCATATAATCAGACTTCAATAAACATTATTTATATTTTCCTTTATTGCTTTAGCTAAGCCTTTTTAAAAGGCACTTGACAATGCATCAATTCAAGTGCGATGAGGAATAAATTACTGTTATTCTTATTACTATTTTGTACTCTGCTGTGAAATCTCATATAACGAATTGTGATATAAAAATATTTTAAAATAAACAGATAAGAAGATGCAGAAAGAAACTGTAAACCTACAGACTGTCTAAAGGACTATGTCTCCTCTGGGAGAGAAATTAAAACTTCCTGTTTTGTATGGAACCATAAAAGAATTATTTGATAGGTGGGCGAGATATTTTCCTGTTGTAAGGAGATGCATTAAAGTAATTGCCCTCCTCCCATTCTGTTGCTGCAAATTAAAAAAAAAACCCTAATCTACATTAGAACACAACTTTCCTTTGATTTAATATTAGAAATCCATGGGGCTTGAATTTCATACATTAAACTACTAACTGTTGTAGAAAATTAAAGTCCAAAATTTGTAAAATAGACTTTCATTTGGGTTTTCTTCCTGTACTGTGAGTAATGGATACTGTAATTAAATAAGTTAGCGTGTCTATATAAATATAATGCCCGGTTTATATGACCTACACTTACAGTTAATCCTGCTTATGAAAAATTAGGTGTAAGTCTCTTCTGGGAAATATATTGTACATTTTCAGGTGTTTGTTCCTTGGCAGTAAATCTCTGAACTCCTTTGCAGACATTTCTGAACTGTTTAATTAAATTTGTACTAAAATATTAAACCTTGGAAGGAATATATCATTGACCTGCCTTAAACAATAAGATGTCAAGATAATTTAAACTTTCTGCAGGATGCTGAAACGCTTAGCTCCTCGGGAAGCAGTTAAATCAGGGAATGTCTGTCTGAGGTTGCATTCTTCTTTTTCCCATCAAAATCAGAGGCCAGGAGCTAGCTCTTACGATTTTTCCTAGTTAGCAAAGAAAAGGCTAGGAAACCCAGTTTGGATGTAACACTAAACAAATTATGGAGGGAAGGTCCCTTGTTTATTAACATTAAGAGGATTAGACAGTGTGCATCATCTTATCTTGGATGATCATTGAATCCAAATTATTCATTCTGTGTTTGTAGTAAACTGGAAATTAATAATCTAAAATCAGTTACATAATTCTAATATCTATTTTAGTATATGCAGATGGAAGCATATGTTTAGATATCCTCCAGAATCGTTGGAGTCCAACATACGATGTCTCATCTATTTTAACCTCAATTCAGGTAATTAAAAAAAGTATTATAAGAATACTTTTCTCCAGAGCTGATATAGAAGTGCTAGCTGTTTAATCTTCAAGTGTAAGCTGTATCAAATTGTTTGACTAAGCTAATTGGTCTACGACTACATTTGTCAAAAAAGATTGTTATGATGAACTTAACCCTACATGAGAGATCTATAACATCAGTCTAGCTATAATTTTCGTTCAGTGTTGCATTGTCCTATATTTATTTCATCATTATCCTTTTAATGCTAATTAATGCTGTTTTTCATGTTTTTGGCTTCCTCTACCTTCAGTCACTGCTTGATGAACCCAATCCTAATAGTCCTGCCAACAGTCAGGCTGCACAGCTTTATCAGGAGAACAAACGTGAATATGAAAAAAGAGTTTCAGCTATTGTTGAACAAAGTTGGAATGATTCATAAGAAATGACTATTTCATTAACAGACACCCCCATAATCATCATGTACAATTTAACTTGCGATAGGAAATGCTACCAGAACTCAAGTGCCACGTTTGACTTGCGTACAGATGCATTTGCAAAGATATGCTCTTCAGTTTCAAAACTTTAAAAGCTTGTGTACTTTGATTAATGTACTTTTTATTGCATGTTATGACCTAAGTTATTGCTACATAAATTTGTAATATATCCTGTTTGTATTTTTTTCAAAGTGTATAATGTTGGTGTGAAGTTTTCATGACAGAATATACATATTTTGTAAATCTGTACTTTTTTCAAAATATTGAATGCCTTATTTTTGAATTCTTTAGATTTTTAAATTGGACAAATCACTTAACAGAGTTTTATATATAAAATATTTCATGTAAAGCTGAAATACATAACCTCAGTGCAAGACATTTTCGTCACTATTCTATTTTTGACACAGATTTTAAAGTTGCTTAATTTTTATATGCTTTTCTTTTTTTGTGGAGCATGCTCCACAGCTGTTTTTCACCAGTCCTGTATGACACACTAACGTAAGAGAACTTGGGGGTCTTACATCCGACTTGCAAATTGCACCCAAGTTCCCGCTGTCCAAAATGAACATTCTTGCCAGAGCTTGCACGGTGCCATTAAATAAGGTGCAAATAGCTCTGCACATGGAGAAACAAATTACTGCCCACTAGGGACTTAGCACCAGAGTTCTAGAGTAGTATAGTCAGTAGCAATGGATTATGGACATTGTAGTCCTAAAACTGCCTGCCCAGGTTTTTTAATAATTTGTACCCATGCCTTGGCTGTGCAGGTCCTCTGTGGTGAGTTTTTGTTCTGTTGTTATTCTTCTACCCTTATTTGGTAATTCTGTGAACATGATCACTGAGAGGGAGCTGTGTGAGCTGCAGGGCTGCCTGAATGTGATTGCTGAACATGGACAAATCAGTTTTTTCCCCATTTTATTTATTTATTTTTATATATATATATATATATATATCACATTTATATCACCGCCCATTTAAAGCGGGGAACACACGGAAGCTACAGTGTTCCCCCCTAAATAACCATTTTGCAGTTGAAATGCAAAGAATACCCTACCTTTACCCCAGACCTACAAAGATTAATCCCTTGGCCACCAGAAAATTGCCCACCCCTGCTTTAAACATAGCTAAGGCCGAAGGGGCAAATCTATTCCTTTCTATTAGATCATTATGGCTATTTGTTCAAATAGCTAATTCATTTTCCTTGACTGCAATGCACATGTGATTCTTTGTTGTGGTTAAGGTCATATTACATTTATATAAATAGTAGTCATGTGCTGATATCAGACTACATGTTACTATAACAACCTTATTAACAGGCATAATAGGTCATTTAAGGCTTGTGTTTGCTAAATGAAACTTATCTACTGAATATGCGCAGTGGGTGAATTGCAAAGATAACATTTCCAAATCCTTTTAGTAGTTTGCTAAATTCTCAGGGTTGGCATTAGTTTCATATAATCTGAAAAAAAGTAAAGTAAAACATTAACATGCTGCAAACCTAGGAGTTAATGTTCCCTCAGATATAAATAACTTAAAATATACTAGAAGCATCTGTACACAGTGGGATCCCCATAAGGAATTATGTTGCTTCAAAATTAATGTGGAATATAGGTAAGTTGGGTATCAGCAATGGATATTTAAAAAAAAAGATTCTCTGTTGGGGTGTGAAAAATACTGGTTTCTGGCTTTAAGAAAAACATACCTTGTAATCGCAGCAATTTTCTTCAGCCTTTTTCCACCATCCAAGTTCTTTTGGTAAAATTACTCCTAAGTGGCTGCTAGTAGAACAATTTAGACAGAGAGCATGTGTTTGCTGCTATGTTATGCTTAACTTGAAATGGAGAGTAGTACAACAAGGCCCAGCAACATATTTCCAGAAGTAATGGGATAGATTTTTTTTCCCTTTGACTATTCTGGATCAAATCTGCTATGATGGCATGCAATAGAAATCCTGCAAACTCTGTTCCGAAGTAGGGCTAAATGGAGAAGTAGATATATTCTAATATAAAGCAGCTCTTAGTGCTTTTCTGGAATTTTGCTGGTACACTTTCCACCCGACACAGCTTCACCCAGGAGAATTATTAGATTTGTATCCTGCCTTTTTTATATACAACTCAAGGCAACGAACCTAAAACTCCTGCCTCCTATTTTCCCACATCAACCCTGTGAGGTGGGTTGGGCTGAGAGAGTGACTGGCCCAAAGTCACCCAGCCAGCTTTCATGGGAGGCCTAGAACTTGCCGTGTCTGGTTTCTAGGCCAGCATCTTAACCACTATACCAAACTGGCTCATCTGAGAATGCAGTCTCATTGCTAATATGAGAGCAAGCTTCCAGGAAGTCCCAACCTATCTAGGCACTAGGCTGGGGAAGATGGCTGCAGGAATATGGCACATGCACATACATGG
Source organism: Charina bottae (assembly GCA_023362775.1). Taxonomy (NCBI): domain Eukaryota; kingdom Metazoa; phylum Chordata; class Lepidosauria; order Squamata; family Charinaidae; genus Charina; species Charina bottae. The sequence goes on along the minus strand of JALMGJ010000002.1, from coordinate 97,407,430 downwards.
AAGTACATGGAATAATAGCTCAACAGCTCTTCACCTACATGAATCATTCCAGAAGTAAGGTGGAATATACTGTATGAAGAAAGGCAATTTGAAGCACAAAAACTGGGTTAGAAAATGTACTCTCACCAAAGTTCCTTTCAGTGTTGCTTGTTATTTCGGAGTAGTTTTTTCAGACAGAAGGCTACTTGGCTAGCCACATTAGAGCATAACAGGAACTAAGTTTTTGTTGTCTTGCACAAAACTCATTTCTCTAAACAGTCTTTCAGTGTATGATAGATTTAGTTAAGTGTTATCATTCCTTCTGAAAAAAAATTCCTCCTCTCTGTTAGCTCTCCTAAATGTTTCCATACATATGACTAATAATTCAGCAGGCCAGAGTTTACATGGGATATAGTGGTGGGAGAAAATAAAATGTGAACCCTTTAGAATTAATTCTATTTGTACTGTACTATATCTATAATGTGATCAGGGCTTTATCTAAGTTGTATTCATATATAGATTCTGTTTAAATAACACTCAAAACAGTGTACTCCGTCATGTCTTTATTGAACACACTGAATCAATTTCCCTCCCTCCATTGGAAAAAGCCCTAGGAAAATCAGCTCTCTCAAGAGGGTAAGTCATGTCAGAAATTCCAGTCATAGGTGTTTGAGAAGCCCTCTCTTAAAACAAGTGCAACTGTGATTATTGCCACCATTGGAGTCTGCTCATCATAACACAGGTTTATGAAAATGAATCATGCCTCAATCACGTTGCTGCAGACTTCAGAAAAACAGCTGCTGGTGTTCATGAGCCTGGACTGGGCTACAAAACCAGCGCCAAAGATTTTGGCCTCCAGTCAAAATCTAGTCGGGCAAATGATGTACAAATGGAGAAAATGTAATATCATTGCTACCTCTTCCTAGGAGTAGTCGAACAAATCAAGAGTATACAAAACTCCTGGAGGACATAAACCCATGGTAACAGCAAAGGATCTGCAGGCCACTCGTGAATTGTCTGATGTCAGTTTTCATGAGGCCACCATAAGAAAAACACTGAACTACAACAGTTTGCCTGGGGAAGTAACGAGAAGGAAATTACAGCTCTCCAAAAAGCAAAATGAAAATTTGCCCGACTACTTCCACAACCTAGTGTGCCATTTAAAGAACAATATTCTGAGGCTAGATAAGATGAAAGTGGAACTTTGGGGCATTAATGAGAAACATGTTTTTAAAAAATGAACATTGTAAGAGGATTCCCACACCCAACGTGACTAGTAAAAGTTATGTAAACAAAATCCAATGGCACACTGGCCTGCCTTCTCACAAAAGATTGCCGCCGTCCCTGTTACACTGAAAATGCTGAAGGAAGAAAGCCAGAATATAACAGCTTTGGACTGCCTGTAAATAGGTTTTGTTTGAAAACAAAATTATTTGCAGGAATTCTTGCAGTATCACTGCAACCTTATTCCTAATAAATCTCATCAACCCAAGCTCAGAGAGAATTGCTTTCTCCAATCTTGAATGTTACTAGGGAGATCTAACACATTACACCCCAACCATGAAGTGGGCAGTGTGGATATCATGGCTTGGGTCTGATTTTCAGCCTCAGGGTTTAGGTGACTGACCCCTGCGTTGAGGGGTCAGTGGAGTCTGGATTGTACCAGTGGATTCTACAGGAAAATGTCCATGAGATCTGTCGGAGCTGAAACTTAAATGTGAGTCATATAGCATGGTGATGCTCTTAAACATGCACAAATAAATCTAAAACGGAAGCAGCAAATTGAATTAATTTTGAAATGGCTGAGTCAAAGCCCTTACCTTAATCCAATTGAAAGGTGGCATGACCTGAAGCAACCAGGTTAAAGACCGCTCCAAAATACCACATTGAAGCAGTTTCTTAACAGAAGTAGCCCAAAATACCTCCTAGTTGACGTGCAGGATTGATCAACAGATACAGAAAACATTCAGTTGAAGTTATTGCTGCTAAAATACGAACTCTATTGTTTCATGTTTTCCAACAAGATCAGTGAATGTTGGTTCAATGTGTTCAACAAAGACATGACATAGTACACTGAATTGTTTAACTAGAATCTTTTTACCTATTAATAGGGCTTAGATGAAGCTCAGACCACATTGTAGGTCACAGAACTGCAGGATTATGGATAGCATGAAATTATTCACAAAGTTTATCTCGGAAGAGACAGCTACAGTACGTATCTTATATATTCCTATCCATTCTTTCACCAGAAAGAGCAAGCTGAACAGAAAAATAGGCATGGACTTCCCTTCATGGTAAGAATCTGGGTTACTGAGTTGAAAGTGAGTGATGAGAAAAACAGAGCTGTATCCTTTTTACAGGGATACCTCTATGAACAAATGCTGTGCTAAATGGGGAAGGTTCATGTTTAAATAGACATAGTGCAAAATATAATTAAATCTGTTTGCAAATAAAGATGCCATACAGATATTAACTGGAAAATCTAGGTGGGTTGGCTTCTTTCTGAGAGCATGCCTTAGAAACAACTCAGGTTTTGCAGGTGTGTAATGCATGAGAGGGATGTTCAGTGTCTGTAGGTCCACCAGGTGGAAACCCAGCTCCTATTACAGATATCTAAAGCAGTCAAAGGCTGTTAGAACCTACTTTCATATCAATGATGAAGACACACAGAAGTTGTTTTTGTGTGATCTGATCACTGTGCAACTGTTAAATATGTCTAACATTCCCTACTAGGTATTGTAGGGAATAACAACAACAATAATAATAACAACAACCGCCCAGAGTCCCTCTGGTGGGAGGAGATGGGTGGTGACAAATCTAATAAATAAATAAATTGTAATGTACCGTATAGCTTACTATCCTGAAATATAAGATGTTGAAAATTCTAGGGCCTTTAAAGACAGCAGGCCCAATGCCACCATACTGCATTCCTGGAAAAATGCTTGCTTACCTGCAAAATCCACTGACACAAGATTTCATCTGTCCCACCCTTTCTCTTTATAAGTATACAACACGCAGTGGATTTTTAAAAAATTTTTTATCCCTTTATTATTTTTATAAATAACTCAAGGTGGTGAACATACCTAATACTCCTTCCTCCTCCTATTTTCCCCACAACAGCAACCCTGTGAGGTGAGTTGGGCTGAGTGTGACTGGCCCAAGGTCACCCAGCCAGCTTTCATGCCTAAGGCGGGACTAGAACTCTCAGTCTCCTGGTTTCTAGCCCAGATTGCAATTGTGCACCAACTAGTAATGCCAATGAGCTGCCATCATTCTCATTTGTCTTCAATGGAAGTAATTCTCACCCAAACCACTCCAGGTCAGGTTCATCAAATCAAACATACTGGCAGTACTTTCAAGCCAGAAAAAAGTGCACTCATCATGAGGGCCCTGGGCTTAGATGGCTGGATGAGGAGAAAAAGCAAATTCATGAAATATCTATCAATGGCTATCAGCTGTCACGGTTAAGGGAAATGCCAGTTGCTAGCAGCCAACAAGGGGAGGGGACATATGCTTGCTTGTAGGCTTCCCAGAAGTATCTGGCTGACCTACTGAAAGCAAGCTTCTGGACTAATGGACCTTGGGTCTAATCCAACAAAGCTCTTATGTTCCTATGAAATCACATTCAATTCATTCCCATCTCCTAACTCTAGTAAAATGTTGATTAATAAGCAGAGCAATCCTACTGTATGAACAATTATGTGGTTGGAATCTCTGAGGAATCCAGAGGCCTACACAAAGAGAGAGAGGGCCTTTCTTTTACTTCCCTTTCCTAGGTCTTTTAAAACAAATATTTAGCTCCTTTCCTCACCATAGTAGCAATAGAAAGGAGAATAATTACACTGGGGTGGGCAACTTTTCTCAGGGCTGCATGAACCCCAAGGTCCTTCCTTTTTGCAACCCTCATACCCAAGTCTGATCACAGTTGCTAAAAACTGGGGCACAGTTCCCAGCCATTTTGTAGTATAAGCCTTACCATAAGTGTAAAATAAATTTTAAAAAGAAAGAAAATCTTTCCCCAATCTTTCTACAAAGGCCAAGGGAAAAATCTTGGACATTTTGCATCATCATTCCTACCAACTGCAGCTTTCAGGCACTAAAAATATGTAGAGTGCAACTCCAAGGTGTCAGAAAGTTGCCTATTCCTGCATTGTATTAACAGCAGGGGTAGAGTAATCCCCTACGTAAACAATTTTGGTGTATAATAGATGCTCAGGAAAGGTGGTACCCCCAGTATCTGCCACCATCCTTTCCCTCTCCCCACCTTGAGTTGTTTATAATAAGAATGGCAGGATAAAAAAATCTAAATATATAAATAAAAATAAATGCAATGACCTCTGTGACATCTTAAAATTAGTTGAGTATCCTAAATAACCACTATATTTCCAGAAAGAATAAGACAAGACCTGAGACACTCAAAAAAGGGGAAGCTGAAAATTATTTAGACTTAGGACCTAGCTTAAACTGCAATATTGGACTCTTTTAAGAGAAGTATGCTTAAATTCAGATTTGGGCAGTACATTCATCAAGACAATTTAAGGTCAAAACTTGCTGCTCTTTGATGAAATCAAGTCAGCCTAATAATAGTATTGGGCTTTGGAATATTCTTATGGTCAACAAGAGATAACTTTGAAGTCCAGTAGTTCAGAATAGGGTTAAATATAATTCAAACTGCATGGAGAATTCAAGAAACGACTTATGGCTGGTTCCAAAAACTGCAGTATCCCATATTTTTAAAGACAAATCATGTGGCCAGAGTATCTTATTTCCCTTTAGGCAAAGCCAATCAGGCATTCTTTCAATCATTTTATGTCACTAAGTCTCCAAGACTTTAAGCATTTGAACCTGCCAATACTCCTTTCATTCTGTAACTGTTAAAGACAGGATAGCCTTAACACTGAAGTGGGTCATGTAAAAGGTATAGTCTTCTTCAAATCTAGCTGAACTCTGATAATGTCACAGACAGGACCATGTTATTTTGCTGTTAGCAATCATTTATTTATTTAGTTCACAGTTTTGTAACCTACTTCAATCCACAGATTTTGGGCAGTACACAACACAGTAAAATACAGAATAAAAAAACCCAAAAGACAGACATACAATGACAAAAAAAATCCCTAGATGGCCACCAGAAACATTAAATCCTTGTTAAACACATGGTGGAATAATGTTTTAATGGTTTATGAAACGTCAAGAGGGAAGGGGCTGCTTGAAACTCTGAAGACAAGGAGTTCCAAAGTACAGAAGCCACAAGTGAAAAGCCTACCATCCAGCCCACATCCCCCATACCTTATGTAGAGTGGAGACACTTAAACAGGCCTTTTTGCAATGTCCTTATAGGATAGGCAGATTAGATTTTGGCAAATGATGCCTGATATGAAAATGGTCTGCCACTGCCTTCTTCCAGTTTTGTTTTTCAGTCTACAGCACTGGTATATTTCTAGGCTGTCACCCATATAAGAACCAACCAGGTCCAACCCTGCTTAACTTCCAAGCCCAGACAAATTCAACCAGGCACTGCTATCTACAAGGCATATGCAGCACACAAAAAAAGGGCAATTCAGTGTTTTCATTGTTTTTAAAAATGTTTATTTCTTACATCCAACAGTTTTTCATGACTGTACATTTGATTCTATAATTCCCATCTGTTTTTCATGGGATTTTGTTATTTCTGTATTCATACCATACAACTGGTACCGCAGGAAGTGTCACCACATCAGACTTAATCCTGTTTTCTGATGGGTTAGCGTTTTGGGGGGGGGGGGGAGTATCTAGTGATTGATAAACATAAGTATTTTTCTTCCCCCTTAATCTGAATCAAAATATATACACATAATCTCTGAGCTTCCATTATAAAAACAAGTCTAATCTAAAATGCATCTCAGAAGTGATGCTTGAAGTATCCAGATCCGAGTCTTCGATATAAGCAGATTGTGTGGTATAATAAAAGCCTGGCATCTCTTCTCCTAGGCACTAGTATTGATTCTAAAAAAAGTGCACAGTAGAAGCCCATTAAGTCTATTGCAGCCATATCTATCTGAAATGCAGTAATTTGTAATGTTTAGTTTATTCAAGTGTTACATAAAGAGGCTTGGCTATCAGAAATCCTACACAAAAATGTAATAGTTCTAAAAGCATTATTACGCAAAACCTCCCAGGACTTGACTTAAACCCAAATCCCAGTTTATGCTAAATAATTAAACAAATAACTGCAGACTAAGTATTGATTCTTATAAACATTTCAGTGCATGGGAGCCAGGGAAAAGTTAATGCTGCATTCCATAAGATATAGTTAGTGCAGCTTTTATTGGGCCAGTTGTGAATACACAGTGGCATGGCAAAGACTATGTGCAATCAGTAGCATCATGTTCACCCAGCCATCTGAAAAGTATGTAATAATAAATTTAAAATCTTGGCATGGCTTAAAAAGCTGAATTCCATATCACTTATCAGCTTTTCACTTTGGCTGTTCTTTACTGAAATGATTACAGCATATGAATGAGCCCTTAAGAGATATTCAAATGTAAATGTGCTCTCAATGCAAAAGCATTATTAATGTCATAATACAAATGACAGGACCATCTATTAGGAATACCCACCATATTGTATAATTTTTGATACTATTGTATAATTTTTGATACTTATAACACAATCAACCAATCTATATATTATAATTAAACTGCAATGTTTTCCCAAGATTCCATATTCTACAAATCATAAAGAACCAAAATCTACTGGAATGGAGCTTGGAAAAGTTAACTAGGCCTAAAGACACAAGGAGCTATTTGAGACTTTAGAAGTCCAATCCAGCTGTTATAGGATGTTTTGCTGCTTTTCTCTAAAGTTGAACATATACAATCAAGCTTTCTACTGGAGCAATAAAAGGAAGTTTAATTTATAATGGCAAGATTTAAGAAAGTATAAGATAAAGGATTATATCCGGTGTTGCCTCTGTTTAACAGAAAATTTATATTTTTATGCAAGTCATTACATCTAATTTTAGCACATTTTTCCAGCCTACTCTGAGTTGTATTTCCTAATGCTACAAAAAGTCACCCAACCAGAGAAGAGCTGTTTTTCAAGAAATATAGGAGGGTGCACTAGAGGGGAGGATAGGGAAAAAAAAGTTGTTCTGACTAGCATGAGAATAAGCACTTTCAGCTAATACAAAGCCACCCACTAAATACAAGCCAAATGCATTGGTATGTATGTATGTATGTATGTATGTATGTATGTATGTATGTATGTATGTATTAATTATTTAAATTTATCCCCGCCCATCTCCCGGAATAAGGGACTCTGGGCGGTTTACAGGATAAAATGGTTAAAAAACTATACATAAAAATTACAGACCATATAAAATAATTATAAATTATGAATCCAGATGTATAAGATATTCGTTAAAGAAGGACAATAAAATCAAGGGATTAGCCATCTCCACGATGAACTATCCCTTCCTTAGGGATATGACCATACAGTGTAAGGTGCCTGCAAGAAAAGTTTTCCTAAAGGAGACCAAAATCTTGAACAATATTCACCTTTTTGATTAATTCATCACGAGTTGTGAAATGTGGCACATCTTCAACTTCAATTCCATTAGCCATTTCTGTCACCTTCTCCAATAGATCTTTGCTATAGCTGTATAATGAAAATGAAAGTTTACAGGGTATTTAACATTCTCCTATACACATTCTCACAATTTGCATGTGCTATCAACAAAGTTCAGTCCTTTCAATTTTATAAATTGCATCCATAAAGTAAGACAAAAACGTCTGAAGAACACAAGAGAAAAATTGGGGTGCTTTAGGCCAGCTTAATTATAAAAAGTTAGGAACAAAACTAAGCAAAACATAGGCTAAATACAATATCCAAGTTACCTTGGATTGAGGTACCAAGTTTCTAAAAATACATAATAAAAAATCTGTGCTTTGTTTCCAAGAACAAGCGAATCATGAAAGATAAATAAAATTTGGAAAACAAAGCCCTACAGTTAAGATCAAGCACATAAACTTTTCAGATTACTGTTTTTAAAACAGATTTTAAAAATCTGTTTCTTAAAAAAAGTAGATGAAAAAGCCAGCAAGGTGAACTGCTATCAACATTTTCCCCATCTGCTTCTAGTTCCTCTAACAAACTGACCTGTGAAAAGGAGAAAAAGAAGTGGTAAAATGCCATCATTGCCACCTTTTAAAATAGCCTACTGTTTTAATAGGATACTATTGCTCTTATTGACCTTATGTAAGTCATCCCAAGACACTTGCTGGCTGAAGAATAAGAACAAAACACTTAAAATAAGCAGTTTACGTATCTTGATAGTGTCTTCCCATTTTTGTATAACAATATGAAGATTCCTTTATTGTGGCAGACTGGAAGCAGTCCATTATTGTAATATGCCAGGAAATATAACTTACATGGAACAGTCTCTGATGGTTTCCTTTATCAGAGACGTTAATCATCCTTGAATGACAGGAAGTGGGCACAATCGTTGGACAGGAATACGTAAATGCAGCATCTGAACATTTGTCTGCATTCAGAGCAAATAACTTCAAGAAAGCCTGCCACTCTGGCCTCTACAATTTTATTTCAACATCCACATAAATAATTATTTTTTTCCTCTAGAAAGAAAACCGTATGTTTGTGGTGTGACTGTATTTTATGTCTGAATACGCTTATTTCCCTTTAACGGCTACCTGTCCTGGTAGGAAACAGGTGAAACTGCTCCTAAACCTGCAAATATAATGGGGGACGCTTCATAGACATCTCTCCTACTATGACGTAATCCCTAAAAAAGATGGGCGGAAAGAAAATACCGGGCAATCCCGGCGCATGCGTCGAATGAGAAAACGGCTGGCCTACTCCTCGCCACGGCCTTCTTTCAGTCTAGCATCTCCCTGGTGCATTGGACGACAGCTCCCATCCTTCCCAGCCAGTCGCCACGCAGCCAGGAGCTGCAACCCAAGGCATCTGGAGGAGGCCGTGCAAGCGAAGGGACGAGAAGGCGGTACCTGCATCCCAGGAAGAGGTGATTGGCCCAAACCATGGAGAGGGAGAGCAGCTGGTCCAGGCGCGGCGGAGGGAGCGCCTCCCCGCCCTCCAGCGGGGAATTGCGCACGATGAAGGCGCGCCGTGCCTGCCAGTGTTTTTCGTTCTCCGAGTAGGACCGGAACTGTTCAGGGAATTCGGGCTCGGTCACGACCTCGTTGTCCCCTTTTACCATCCTTCCCTCCTCCGGACCGCCTGCCAGTAATCGGAACTAACGCTTTTAACGGAGCGGCCGTTAGGCGAGAAGACAACAGGCCGGCGTTGCCGCTCTAGCCGTGAATCTCTACTGCTCTTGCTCCGGCCCCGGGGCCTTAATTCCACAGGGCTGGCCTAATCGAATTATCAGTGATGCGCATGCGTGAAGGGGGCGTGTGGGGTTAGCTCTGTTTTCCTGATCGCTGGCAGGCCTTTACGGAATGGCGGATTCCGCCGGGGACGTTCTGCTATCGCTATTAGGGCTACCAGGTCTAGGCCTCTAAAATCCAGACGACCACTAGATGGCAGCAAAGTATCCTGGGGTGGTACCTCTGCGTTGCGACCTAGTGTTCCTCTGGATTTTTGCAGTCCAGGTCTGCAGGCTTATCCCAAAGAAGTGCCCTCATATATCTCCTCCAGTGCCTGACTTACTGCTCTCTATGTGAAACTACCTCATTAATTCAGCTGTCTAATGTTAACACAGCCGGGTCACTTCAGCTGCCCTGATTGGGTGCTCCCATAGCTGCACATAATACTGCCTGGGCGGCCTGTTTCCTGCACTTGCCACTCAACCACAAAAAGCTGTCACTGGCTTAACGGAGGCTATTTCCCAACTAGTAATTATCCTACTTCGAACACATTATTTGAAAACCCAGCTCTCTGGAGAAGGCTCTAATGCTGGGAAGGGTGGAAGGAGAGAGAAGAAAAGGATGACCAGCAGCAAGGCAGACAGACTCAGTGACAGTGGTGATGGGTGTGCGGTTGGAAGACGTAAAATACCAGGTTAGGGACAGATCATGGAGAACATCTATGTGGTCATTAAGAGTCGACAATGACTTGATGGCACTCAATCAATTAACAGCTATTATGCAGTACTGTACTATAGCATCACCCAGCCATCACTAAGGTGATGCACCTATCCTCATTACTTTTAGATGCACACAACAATGGTGGAATAACACAAAAAGAGGCTTGATCCCTTGGTATTTCTGGCAGGAAGAGGCCTGTCTCTGGCATCCGCTCTAATATTCCCCAAATGCCTCCCTGAAGCCCACCTCTGCAACACAATGCCAGCTCTGCTCTTTATTGTCTCGACAGAGACTGTAAGGAAAGCAAGGTGGTTTTTTTGATAGATCTGTATGCCGTTTTAGTTATGTTTGGGATTTCAGTTGGTTGTTTAAAACTGGGCTATGAGTGTAAGAACTTGATACTGAATTTTATGTTTTATATTCCTTTACATTGTAAGTGAAACTGTATTCCTGAATATTAACTAAGAAAGCCATTAAATAAGTAATACACATTTGACTGTATTATCTTCTCAGGACTTTAAGGTAAATAGCTTAGTTTCTCCACTTTCTGAAAAGCATCAGATCCTATGGTGAGGCTTCGATTGAATTCAGCGAGTCTTCTGAACACATTACACAAAATTCTTGATGCAGAAAGTGGATCCTAACTAGCAAAAAGCATTAAGGTTCACTTCTTGTTTCCATTGTATAAGAACGTCAATTTAGATTATTTCAGCATACTTCAGAAGTAGATGATTGAGCCACAGCTTAAAGTTAAGTGAAAGATACAGTGACACATTCTTTTGTACAGTATTGTGCTGTTTACTCAAAAGCAACTTCCCTGGAATTCAGTGGCCTTACTCAATTCAATGGATATATGATTATAAGGTTTCTAGGTCACATAAAGATATGACAGCATGTCCAATAAAAAGTTATTCATGCCTATGCATGTTTATTCAGAAGTGTGAACTGTATAGCAGTCATTTATCATCCAGTTCACATTTTTGTAAACTGTGTCCAAAATATGAACTGTACTGATTTTCACATTGCCCTAATTATTCTTAGGCTCCTGCACATATAGATTCCATTGTTGCAATGCACAGCCTAAATCCCTGAAACTAATCCAGAATCTGTTCGGAATTCTCCTCCTGTACAAGCAGTAATATGTCCAGGTAAAAATAACTCCTTGTTGATTTCTACAATCATTCCACCACCCCTAAACCCCCAAGGCCTAATTTAACAGAAATATGTGAGGAGAGAAGAAGACCCTTGAGGCCACTATAAGCTTGCACCATGTTCCACAGTGTAATTAGCCCAGCAAAGTCAATAGGTGTTCTTATAGCGCACATCGGCTCATACATCAAGGAACAACTCAAGAAGGAACTTCAGCACTTCCTGATTCTCTCATGAGTTCTTTAACTGGCCACTGCCATTAGGAGAAGCTGCTCCATTTGTTGGTCTTTTTGGACCGAATGCATACTATTCTGCAGCACTCTCTATTAGTAACACCTCCGTTCCTATTCTACAAGATGGCACTATCTATCTATCTGAATCAGACCAACGTATACTGGTTTACAAGCAGATAAATTAATAAATACATTTATCTAGTGAATTTCTAAGTACTTTCTACACCACCTCTGTGCTACTTTATATATGCCCTCTTCTCCCTTTTTACCTTTATACCAAAGCTCTTTGAGCCTTGCTATCTCTCCCTCTTTTGCTAATTATATTTACTGCATAGAAGGAAGTCCCATTCAATTGACTTCCCGACCTGGCATCCTTTACGTGATGAGCCACAATGACCATTATCCACAGCCAGCAGCGATTTTGCTAGAGGTGACAGGAGTTATAAGGAAGCATCTAGAGATTAAGGAAGGCTGCATTAAATTAAATGTGAATTAATACTTACTTTGAATAGATAGGTATAGGATTGCATTGCTAAGGCAGTTATTAGGATGTTATTCCCATAGAATTCAGTTTATTTATGAATAAACAGTTGCACATGCATCAGTAGCTTGCTGTGAGTGTTGCTTTTCAGATCAGCTGGGGCTGGACTACCCTTCCATATAAATTGGTCCAGATTATTGCTTTCCTGTTGTCTCTGCTCATTAAAAATAAATTGTTACACAGCACGTAGATACAAGTTAGCAATGCCTGGAGTTGAATTTTTATGGTATTTGACAGATGCAGAGGGTTCAGCAGACTTCTGTACTTCGGATGCTGCTTTGCAGCCCAAGCACAATTCCGCAGGCATTCTTCAGAGATCTGGAAAGAAACAGCATGCTGGCTGGGGAATTCTGGGACTTGAAGTCAACACATCTTAAATTTGCCAGGGTTGAGAATCCTAGGGGATTCATATTTAAGTGTCATAATATCTAAGCAAGTGGGATGGGAAGTGGAAATGGGGATGACTTTCTAGAACTTGGCTCCATTTAAAAGCAGCAGCTCCATAGCTCCATCTTTGAATGTCATATTATCCTACTGTCTTCTTTATGAGCTCCTTTTATTATTTCAGGGCCGACTGTAAGAAATGCTGTTCTTGAATAAGTGAGGATATCATCTTTTTCATCATCTTTTAACCCAGCCTGCATTTTGAGGCTGATGTGAAATATTGTCATTTTTTGAAGGCAGAACTCATTTACTACAGATTGGTATGAGGCTGAAATGATACACATGCTTCCTTCGGACTGATTTCCATCAAAATCAGTGGGGCTTCCTTCTGTTTAAATGGCTAAGTGGACATAGAAATAAGATACACATAAAAATAATATCCTTTTTTATGACACACACACACACACCGCAACTATTCCAAATTATTCAGGTAAATAGGGTTCCCTAAGCTTTTCAGCCAAGAGTTCAGCTGTATTGAGCAAGCAAAGGCATCATATTGTTCAGAGATTTGTTCTTACATTTTGGAGAAATTGTAATTCTCATTCATCTCAGCTGGACAGACAAAATGTACAAAGTGGAATGACTTTTTTTCCACCGTAAGCCAGCATTCCCCAATCCAGATGTAGGCTACTGATGACGAGAGCTTTTTTAATGCATCACATCTGGAGACTATCAGGTTGGGGAAGGCTGCTGTAGAAGATCACCACTCACTGTCTGGAAAAAGCGCTGCATGTTTTTCTCTCGTTCTTTCCCTCCCTCCATCCCTTCTCTCTTGTTCTGTTTTGTTTAGCTAAAGGTGCACTCTGGCCTCTTCAAACTGGATGTTGTTCAGCCTGAAAAGTGCTGTCAGTTTTGACATGTATTTGAGATAACATGTATGTTTGGGAGTCTTAGTTTGCCTGCAGTTCCTTCTCCTGCGTTGTCTCTCATATCACAGTTACCAAGAGGACAGAATAACACACCACATGGGGAAAAAAACTTTTAGATAAGGATGGTAATTAACATCATAAAACTATAGAAACCATCATATGCTCCAGAGATTTCCTGTCATTCTTTCTCCCCCCCCCCACCACCACCACCACCCCGGTTGTGTTTTTGAAGTGGTATATTTTGTTGACTGTTAATAAAAATTAATGGGATGGTCCTTCATTTCATTATTTATATGTCTGTTAGAATGACAGGTCTGAGTTGATAACAGTGCTTGTAAATAAGTATCTATGGCGGCTAAGAGATGATCAATTGTTTGCCCACATATCCTTCTTTTCTCATAGAGCTGGTAGCAGTTTTTTCCAACTGCAGCAAAGAAAAGCATATGACATGCTTTTTAAAAATGTAATTTAACCAATTGAAATGAGGCAATGGACACCATTCAGACAAGGAAATACAAGCAGCCCACATGCACTTTCACAATACCATCTTACTGAAGTGTGTAACTATTCATAGACTTGTAGGGTTAGACTGCAAGATCCCGCTGTCACAACTTAAGTGAGAGCAGGTCCAGCTGAATCCTGAAACCCATCTAGACACATAGATTATGATTGTGCTACATGAAACACTATTATCAAAAGGTGCAGCAGCTCTGGATTCAGCTTTCTGCCTTTATTTTAGTAACATACAAAACTGCTGGCGTTCAGTTTAATTCAGCATTATCTGTGCTGACTGCAGCAGTTATCTACCCATGTTATGCCAAACCACAGAATATTTTGCTATTCTCACTACTGTACCTGAAATTCCATCCCAAGTTAAGAAAATCAGGGAGTAAGTCTGCCCTCACCAGGATCCAGGCACAGCTTGTGAGAGCTAAATCTGTAACATGAGATCATAATCCCTCTGCTCTATTTACTACCTCCAATTTAATCTTTAACCTCAGCAACCTTTTCTGGTTACTGCATGTAAAATTACAAATCTCACAGAAAGGTGTCAGTCATTGATGAGATCACTAGGTAAATGCTTTCAATAACATGTTAAGATTTACCTTCCTACTTAAAACAGGAAAAAAGGAACTTGATTAATTTATTCTGAGTCTAACACCACCCACTCAGCAGCCCCATGATGAGGCATCAGAGACAGAATTTTTGTACTGTTTAGATGTTAATAATTAAATCCCGAATTTAAGCATAAAAAACGGAGCCTTTCTTTCCAGTAATTAGGACTCACTTTTCTCCCCAAAGAGAAACCTTATGGGACCCACTTCTCCTTTCTTGTATCACTAAAGAGACAGCCTATAGCTCCATCTTCATATTACCCAGAAAAACAGAGCAGGGCATCTACCTATTATTTCCAGCAGGTCTATCAGCTTGCTTGATCTCTCCCTTTGCTCTGTATTTTGAGAAAGCAGCTAGAGGGTTTTTTTGTCCACTTCTCTAATATTTTATCAAGTTTTTGTGTGGCTCGAGGAGGGTTGCTGATATCCTGGTGCCACCACAGGCTCAGCTAGGTCCCTTCCTTTATTTTTATTTGATTTCTACCCTGCCTTTCTGCTCTGGCAAGCGTTCAAGGTAGCTAACAACATTTAAAACAAAATGCAATATAAAGAGTAAAAAATACAGATTAAAGTTCATCATAAGTACTAAAGTGGCCTAACAATTAAAAGCCCAGTAAGAGAGGCATCTTCTGAGTTTTCATTGCAATCACTGAGGGATTGCATTATATCTCCTGGGATCAGTGCAGGAGGCAGAACTGCAGATGACTTCTGACAGCAGAGGCATTTTCAAGAGGGCCTTTCCTGAGAGTCGTAACTACTGGACAGCTTTATAGCAAGAGAAGTGGTTTCTAAGATACTTACATGGGGCAGAAGTTAGTAACATTACTTTAAATTGGCAAGCAATAAACAATTGGCAAACAATGCAGTTATTTCCATTCAGGCATGACGTGATTCTTGCACCATGCACCAGATAGCAGTCTTAACAGCAGAATGTTCAACCAACTGCACCTTCTGGACAATCTTCAAGGGTAGCCCCATGTAGTGCACACTGCAATAGTCAAGATGGTATGTTAACAAAGCATGAATAATAGTTACCAAATCTGTTCCGCTCAGGAAGGTTTGGAGCTGGCACACTGCACGTGTGTGCAAAGATATTCCTTGTTATAGCTGTCACTTGCAAATCCAGTGGCACCTGAGAATCAGGGAGAACTCCCAGAACTATGAAACTGCTGTTTCAGGTGGAATGCAACTGTGTCAAAAATAGACTGAATCCCATCCCCAAATCTAGTTTCCTGTTTACCAGCACTATTTCCATCTTCAGCTTCTTCTCTGTCATTCAGCACATTCGAAGATACCAACTGCTTCCTGGAATTGTATGGCAGGGAGCAACAGAGTTGGGTGTCTTCAGCATATTGATGACATCCCACCCCAGAAATACAAATTACCTCCTCTAGCACTTTCATGCAGATGTTGAACAACATCGGGAACAGCATGTTGAAACTGCAGTGGCCTACATGCTGACCAACAGTCTCCTATGACTTTGGAACACAATCCAACAGAAGGGATCAGAACCGCTATAAAACAGCATCTCCAGGGCCTAATCTTGCCAGAAAGTCCAGAAAGATACTATAGTCTCTGATATCGAAAGCCACCATGAGATTCAAGGGAACTAGCAGGGCTATCCTCCCCATCCAGCATAAATCATCCACCAAGGAGTTTCAGTATCATATCCCAGCCAACAGTTTGACTGAAATGGATACAGAAAAATCAATATCATTCAGATATATCTGATATACCTACCACTTTCTCTGTTACCCGTAAATGGAACTATGCTGGTGGAGAAGGAGAAGCAAATCTCATTGGACACATGTAAGAGCCCAAATTTGAGCCTATACTGTACTATACTATACTGTGGCAACATGGCCAGCAAAGCAGAATTACTTCTTTGTCCTTATTGTATCTGCAGAGTGCTGTCTGGCAGCCCTTTCTGAAATGACCTGAACCCTTTTAGAAGAATAGGCCAGAAGAACTGCTAACAGGCTGCTGTGAGATATTAGTGGAGCACATTGTAGATAAAATCATTCATATTCACTAGGAGTTGGAAGCTGGTTGCACAGAGTCTAAAGAGGTGCCGAGGGTAGCATCTGGAGATGTTATCTCAGAAGTGTTTGAGTCTGTTGTCCCTGAGGAAATAAACAGAACCCTTGGTGAGATGAATTCTGCCATCAGTAAGCTAGACCCCTGTCCTACCTGGCTGCCACTGATCGCCAAAAAGGGGACAGATGGCTGGGTCTTGGCCAATGTGAATGTCTTGTTGTGGGAGGGGAAAG
The DNA here is from genome assembly GCA_023362775.1 of Charina bottae. Classification (NCBI taxonomy): domain Eukaryota; kingdom Metazoa; phylum Chordata; class Lepidosauria; order Squamata; family Charinaidae; genus Charina; species Charina bottae. The sequence goes on along the minus strand of JALMGJ010000002.1, from coordinate 97,390,784 downwards.
TGCTGGAATCCTTAAAAGGGTTATTGGGACGCCTTGGTTTTAAGGGACTGGCTATGGACTCATCTAACAGAGCCAGTTTGGTGTAGTGGTTAAGGCACCAGGCTAGAGACCAGGAGACCCTGAGTTCTAGTCCCACCTTAGGCACAAAGCCAGCTTGGTGACCTTGGACCAGTCACTTTCTCTCAGCCCTAGGAAGGAGGCAATGGCAAACCACTTCTGAAAAACCTTGCCAAGAAAACTGCAGGGACTTGTCCAGGCAGTCTCTGAGAATCATACACGATGGAACGGATTAAAAAAAAATTGACTTATCTACACTAGACAACTATTGCTCAGTCTCAAACTTTCCTTTTTAAAGGAAGGTTGTTGAGAATGTGGTAGGGCAATAACTACAAGAAGTCTGGAAGAAGCAAATTATCTGGCCCCTTTTCAGGCAGAGTTCAGGATCAGACATGTGACAGAAACTGTATTGGTCAGACTTGTTGATGACCTGTGGTGGGTCTTGGATGGAGGGAGTGCAACCTATTATTCCTGCTGTATCTTTCACCAGCCTTTGATAGCATTGACCATGGTATACTTTGGGACTATTTGCAAGCGTTAGGGATCAGTGGCACTTTTATAATGGTTCTACACCTTCCTGAGGTCAAAACCTAGGGCACTCCAGAAGGAGTATCACAGGGCTCAACCCTCTCTATTTAATTTAACTTCTACATTAAGCTACTGGAATTTGACCATTGGAGGTAAGCTATCATCAGTATGCTGACAATAGCCAGGTTTACCTCTCTGCTCCAGACCAATGTAGAGATGAGGTGGAAATCTTGACCCAGTGTCTAGAGGTTGTAGGGTCTGGATGGGAAGAAGTAGGTTGAGACTTAATTCTGGCAAGATAGAGTGGCTGTTGGTTCAGACGGTACCCAAGTGCAGGACAATATCAAATTTAGTTCTTGATGAGGTTTTGCTCCTCCAGAAAGACTTGGTGCACAATTTAGGGGTTCTCCTGGAACTCTCCACTCCTTCAGGAAAAGCAGATGGAAGCTATGGCCAGGAGAGTTTTTGCCCACCTACAACTGATGTGCCAATTGTGGCTATTCCTGGAAGGCACTGGCAACAATAATTAATAACCTTGTCACCTTGTGTTTAAAAAGCTGTAAAGTGCTTTACATGGGACTGTGCTTGAGGACCATTCAAAAACTTCAATTACAGTAGCGCAGAATGCAGTTTACAAAGATAAAGGTTTCCCCTGCTCATTTGTGCAGTCGTGTCCGACTCTAGGGGCCGGTGCTCACCTCCGTTGTCCGAAGAGGCTTCCACGGTCATGTGGCCGGCATGACGCATGCGTTACGCTGTTACCTTCCCACCGAAGTGGTACCTATTAATCTATTTGCATTTGCATGCTTTCAAATTGCTAGGTTGGCAAGAGCTGGGGCTATATTTATTATTATTTATATTTTATCTTATTTATACCCCGCCTATCCCCTCCCTACTGGAGGGCTCTAGGCGGCTTACAACATCAGTATACATTAATTTATACATCATCAAATTATACATCATATATCATATTACCGCGCGATAGGGAAGAGGACAGGGAACCGGCTCTTCAGCTGCAGGCATCGGACTACATGCCCCAGCATGCCTCGCTTCCGCGCCGGCTGCAGACGTCCAGGAAGCTGTTCTTCGGATCCGTCGTCCTCCGCCATCATCACCGGGATTCCCAGGTCTTCTTTTGGATCGAGGACGACCCTCCGCTGGACGCCGCAAATTGCCCCACGTGAGTGGTACCCATTCATCTACTTGCTATATTAGCTTTCGAATCGCTGGGTTGGCAGAGAGCTAGGGCTAGTGACGAGAGCTCACCCCGTCACGCGGTTTCGAACTGCCGACCTTGTGGTCGGCAGTCTAACGGCTCAGCGGTTTAACCCGCTGAGCCACCGCGCCCCTTTTTCCTGCACTAGCTCCGGCTTCTGCTAGTGCAGGAGCTCACTCCGTCACATGGGGCTAGGGATTCGAACCTCCGAACTTGCGATCTTCCGATCGACAAGCCTGGTGTCTTACCCGCTGAGCCACCACAGCTACCCAGGTACTAATTGTGACTACATGATAGAGCCATATAACAAGATCTGCTTTGGTTCCCTATTGGTTTTTTTGGTGCAGTTCAAGGTAGTGGTGATAAGCTATAAAGCCCTACATGGCTTGGGGTCTGGTTATCTCCAAGACCACTTAATCTGCCCACTCAAGGCATGCCTACAGAAGATGCTTACTAAGAGTCTCCACACGCAGTGAACATGGCAGGAGGGGATTCAAGGGCAAGCATTTTGTTCAGGTGTTCCTCCTTACATTCTGTAAATAATCTATGTGCCCTCACTTTTGATTTTTAGAAAGCTGTTAAAAACTTATTTTTCAAAGCACCTTTGGGAGGGTGAAATGAGGAACAGATGTACCTGAGATGTATGTTGACACTATCACTATGGATGTATTTTTTTGAATGTTGTGATAGAAGGATCTATATTAATTAGAGAAGTTATAAACTATGATTTTGATAATATTGTAGTCTATTTTTTTATATTATTGTATTTATTTTACTGGGGGGTTGGAGTATAAGCTGCATAGAGTTAAAATGAACAAAGTAGGATAAAAATGTTTGAAACATAAATCAAAACAAAACGTTTGCGGTTGGCCTATAATTGTAGAGTTTGCCATTGTTACAGGAAGGTTTCTTCAGTACAGGTCTTACTAGTGTCTCCTTTATATTGAGAGCACATCCCTCTACAAGGAGACCTTGATCAGTTCCCTTAATCTCAGGAGGGGTCCTGTCCTGGCCAATTGAATTCCCCCAGTTTTTGTCTTCTTACATTATAATGACAGCAATGTACTTCAATAATGAAAAAGTTATTTAGGAAACAAATCTCCACTTGGAGTAAAGTATGTTAAAAGATTAAGTAGTTACTTCTGATCAGGATGATAGTCAGTTTTAGGATAAATAAGGATGAATGCAGCATGGAGTTGGAGTTGGGGGCGAACCCTGCGGCCCTGGAAAGTGCAGATGTTGCGGAGGCTGGAGCCCAAGAAAAATAATAACACGGACTAACCCCCATGAAGATATGGATATCGTCCCATTCAGGCTAAGGCGGCAGAGGGTTTGTAGGGGTCCCTTGGTATGAATGTGGACCCCCCCCCCCGGGTGAGAGATGAGGTGGGGGGGAGCCAAGATTGTATGGTTTTGTAAGAGTACCCCCCTGGGTGAGAGTCAGGTGGGGTAGGAGTGACTGCTGGTGAGTGTTGGTACCTCTCCCTGACCAGTGAGAGAAGTTGAGGGAGAGGTGCAGAGTGTGAGTGGGGGTGGTGCTGGACCCTACCAGCGCCGAGAGCGAGAGCTGGTGCGCTGGGGGGTCTTGCCACTACCCGACTTTGTATGAGATTGGATGATGGATGAATGGGATAAGGGACCCTTGATTAGACTCAGGAATTCCGGAGGCCTGGGAGTGGAGGCTACTAGGCCAGAGCCGGGAATCTCTGGGGGCTGTGTGGCGGGCCAATTGTTTCAGGTGGTGACGGGCAGGGGCCGGTATGACGGGAACCGGAGGGTAAGCCATTATCGGGGAAGGCGCCCCCGGTGTTTGTTACCGGTGGTGCGTTCCGGCCCCCCGTGTTCATACCCAGGCCTTGGTAAGCAGATCCTCGTGGGCTCCGGTCTCCGACTGCTGCTGCTGAACGCCAGGTCGGTGAATAACAAGGCCCCCCTTATAAGCGATTTAATCACAGAGGAAGGGGCCGACCTGGTGTGTATTACCGAGACCTGGCTGGGCCCAGAGGGGGGAGTAGCCCTCTCGGAAATGTGCCCAGCCGGGTTTTGAGTGTGGCATCAGCTGAGACACCAGGGCAGGGGAGGAGGGGTGGCAGTTGTCATCCGAGAGTCCCTTGTGGCCTTCAGGGGCGCTGCTCCACAAGTGACCAGATGTGAGACCCTGTTTTTCAAGTTGGGTTCACGAGAACAGTTGGGAGTGTTGCTGCTGTACCAGCCTCCCTGCTGCGTAGCAACCTCCCTGCCTGAGCTGCTCGAGGCTGTCTCGGGGTTGGCAGTGGAGTTTCCCAGACTTATGGTTCTGGGGGACTTCAATCTGCCATCCCTGGGATGGTCCTCGGAGGCGGCCCGGGAGTTCATGGCTACCATGGCAGCTATGGGCCTGTCTCAGATTATTTGTGACCCGACTCGTGACAGTGGTCTCACTCCGGATTTAGTTTTCTTGTCCGAGCAGTGGCAATGTGATCTGAGGGGAGAGTTACATCTTTCCCCATTGTCATGGTCAGACCACGCCCTGGTGACCCTGAGACTCTTTTGTGCTGCCCCACTCCGCAGGGAGGCGGGACCTATTCGACTGGTCCGCCCCCGGCGACTGATGGACCCAGTGAGGTTTCAGAAGGAGCTGGGGGTTATTCCCGAGGACTTGCTTCACAGTCCAGTGGAGGTCCTGGCTGCAGCCTGGAATAAGGCAGCAGCCGGAGCCCTGGACCGCGCCTATGCGACCTATGATCGCACCTATGCGACCTCTCCGGCCCTGTTCGGCCCATCACTCTCCGTGGTTTACAGAGGAGTTGAGGGCTTTGAAGAGGGTTAAGAGACGTCTAGAGCGCCGCTGGAGAAAGACGAAGACTGAATCTGACCGAACACAATCTAGAGCCGCAGTTAAGGCCTACCTTGTGGCGGTAAGAGCGGCAAAACGTGAATATTTTTCCGCTCTTATTGCGTCCGCAGAATGCCGTCCGACGGCCCTGTTTAAGATTACAAGATCGCTTTTGGGTCGGGAGCAAGGAGAGACCCATTTACAGGGCCGATCGGAAGAGTTTTCTGAGCATCTGAAGGACAAAATTGCCCAGATTCATTCCAAGTTGGACTCCAAGCGTGATACAAGATCTGGGGAGATGCCAGAGGCTCGTAGTTACCATGTTATCTGGGAGCAGTTTGATCCTGTTGGGCCTGATGAATTAGACAGGATCCTTGGGATTGTAAATGCCACCACATGCCAACTTGACCCATGTCCCTCCTGGCTGGTGAAATCAGCTAGGGAGGTGACATGTGGCTGGGTCCTGGCGATTATAAATTCGTCCTTGAGTGAGGGGGTGTTTCCGGCTGCCTTTAAGGAGGCGCTGGTGCACCCCCTCCTCAAGAAACCATCCCTCAACCCTACTATCCTGGGCAATTTTCGCCCAGTCTCCCACCTTCCCTTTTTGGGAAAGGTGGTTGAGAAGGTGGTGGCTTGGCAACTCCAGAGGATTCTGGAGGAAACGGATTATCTGGACGCTTTTCAGTCAGGTTTCAGGCCGGGATATGGGACGGAGACCGCATTGGTCGCGCTTATGGATGATCTCTGGCGAGAGCGGGATGGAGGGAGTGCGTTCATCCTGGCTCTCTTAGATCTCTCAGCGGCTTTTGATACCGTTGACCACGGTATACTCTTGGGGCGGCTCAGGGAGTTGGGGGTGGGCGGCGTGGTTTTGCGCTGGTTCGCCTCCTTCCTCCAGGGCCGTTCCCAGTCGGTGTTGATAGGGGAGGAGAGAGCTGACCCGCGACCCCTGTCTTGTGGGGTGCCGCAGGGATCGGTTCTCTCTCCTCACCTGTTCAACATCTACATGAAGCCGCTGGGCGAGATCATCCGTCACCACGGGATGAGGTATCACCAATATGCTGATGATACCCAGTTATACATCTCCATCCCGGGTGAAGTAGGTGATGCGGTCAATGCCTTATCTCAGTGTCTGGAGGCTGTGGGGGTCTGGATGGGGAACAACAGGCTTCAACTGAACCCTGGTAAGACGGAGTGGCTGTGGATTGATGGCCCCCCTAGATCCGGGAAGTTGTCATCTTTGGTTCTGGGTGGGGTTGCACTACCTCACTCGGATCCAGTGCGGAATCTGGGGGTCCTCCTGGACTCGCGACTCCTGCTCGAAGAGCAGGTGTCAGTTGTGGCCAGGAGGGCCTTTACACAACTTCGAGTTGTGCGCCAGTTACACCCTTTCCTGGATCGGGAGGCCCTCCGAACAGTCACTCACGCCCTTGTCATCTCCCGCATAGACTACTGTAATGCACTCTACATGGGGCTACCCTTGAAGAGTATCCGGAAGCTTCAGCTGGTACAGAATGCGGCGGCGCTCAGTTACGGGTGCCATAAGATCGGCACATGTAACACCTCTGCTACGCGAGCTGCATTGGTTGCCAGTTTGCTTCCGGGTCCAATTCAAGGTGTTGGTGATTACCTTTAAAGCCCTATATGGCATAGGGCCAGGGTACCTGAGGGACCGTCTTGTCCTGATGACGTCGGCCCGCCCCACCCGTGCATGCAGAGAGGGCCTGCTTCGGACCCCCTCAACAAGAGAATTCCATCTAGCGGGGTCCAGGAGGCGTGCCTTCTCTGCGACAGCGCCCGCCTTATGGAACATCTTACCCCCGGAGGTGAGACTGGCCCCTTCACTCCTGGCCTTTCGGAAGGCCATTAAGACCTGGCTCTGCCGCCTGGCCTGGGACGACAGAGGCGGTAGTGCCTCCTGGGGTTGGCTGGCCCCGTAGCAATATGATCTGTGCTACGGTCCCCAATCCATCTCGGATTTTATTTATTTTATATTGGATATATTTTTATATATCTTCTATTCTGTATAGTTTTTAATTTTTTTAAAATTTTTAAATTTTAATTATTGTAACCCGCCCAGAGTCCCTTGTATGGGAGATGGGCGGGGAATAAATTAAATAATAAATAAATAAATAAATAAATAAATAAATAAATAAATAAATAAATGTAGAAAGTGTTTTTCATGCAGAAGGCCAAAACCCTGACTTTCTCCATTGAAAAGAGGAAAAAGCTGTAAGTCTCTCTTCTTGGAGAGGAAACTTATAATTTTATGGAAATTTAATATAAATATATTGCTTATGTGTTCTTAGAGCAGCCTCTCAGTAGATGGTATTTTGGCAATAGCAGCAGATGTAGTTATAATCTTCCTCCCTCCCTCTCTTATGTCGAGCCCCCATATTCTCATGTAGCTCAATAGCGCCCTTTAGAGTGTCAAGTAAGTTGGCACCCTGCTAGGAAGCATGACCAAGCCAGATCTTATCTTTGTTCTCCAATATACAGATTTGGAAAGGAAAACAATTTTTTCCCTAGCAATGCCCCCATCTTTCCAAGCAATTCCCAGTAAAAGGAGGAAAAAAAAGCAGCAAGAAGCCACATTCAATCTGGACCTTCTGTCAATATTATTTGTCCACTGGGGAGTCCCAAGACCCTCTGCCAAGCACCCTTCCTTCATTTAAACTCGGAGAAAAAAATAAAAATAAACAGGCTTTGCCCAAAGACCATACAGAATATTGTGAAAATCCTGAGAACACAACGAGTATCTATGCCACTATATAATCTTACAAATGAGAAATGTTTAACTGAAAAGCTACCCTTAAAAACAACACAATTGGATCTCTAGATATAAAAAGCAGATTATTTGAAGAAAACAGGAAGAACAACAGAAGAAAACAATCAGATACACAGAATTCCTAATAAAATCAGTAAAGGCAATCTAATTAAACAAATTACAGATTACTTGCTTGAATAGGTCCTTGCAGAACATTTACAAGAATTCACTGCAAAGAGAATGGTTTGAGGGAGAGCATTTTTGTCTCCTGCTTAGATTTTATTAGGTAGGCTTTTATTTCTCTGAGCAATAGTTTCAAAGTTTTAAATTATATCAAAGATAAAAGAAAGCCAGCCTCTTTGGAGAGACTGGCTTTTGTATTGCCCAATCAAATGAAATGGTCCATTCCTGATGTCAGAATTCTGATCAATAGAATGAAAGTGTTCATTCATCCATTAAGGGTCTCATTTTAGATGAAACAGTATCTTCAAAATGTCCTTTGGTGATTAGGTTTATCCACAAATTAAAAACTAACAGTGCATTCTTTAAAGTTGTTGAAAATCTTTCGTCTGAATATTCCATTGGAGCTGGGCGGCTAATAAATTTATATAAATAAATAAAATCTCTCTGAATTCATTTTTCAGAGCACAATATAATAGTTTGAGTTTTGCAACACAGAAGTTCTTGTGAACAAAATTATTATTTAGAGTTCAAAAAAGAACAGTCTCTTGGAGAAGTCATTCTTTCTGTTTTATCTATTTTTATTATATTCCTGAGGCAACGGGGGTTTTTAAGTAACAAAAAAACCCAAGCTATAATAATTTTCTCTTTGCAGTCCAAGAAAGTGTGGTCAGTAGAAAGGAACACTATTGAGTCTTGCTCCAAAGATTTGGGCGTGTTACATTTCTTAGCAGTTTTGGTTAGATTTAGCTGATAAGTTATTTTTCTGCTTTGGTGCCTAGATCACTGACTTTAGAAAATGAGGGCTGGACAAAAACTGCCTGTCTCTGCTAAATGTCTTTCTCTGATCTCCAATTCTCATAATATGTAATTTTGTTCTGTCTATTGTATTCTAACAATATAGAATCAGGGAGTAAAAAATGCTCTTTTTCAGGCTAGCTGTCTTTTCTGAAAATAACTCTGCTTATGCTCTGAAATCCCAGATTCTGATCAAGTAACTAACATGTAAAAATTAATTTTATTTTTACTTGGAATTCTCTCTATTGATTTACTGCAGTTAATAAACCACTCCAATGTGGAGACTCTGAACAGCTTAAAACAATCAAATGCAAAGTAGGGTTAAGAATAGTTGAGAGAAATCAATAACATCCGATACTCCAGGGTAGTATAATCTTCCCTCTTCTCCCCAAAAGTCCTCAGGAAAAGCCATGGGCTATGGCTTAACTAAGAAAGGGGGGGCTGAATATCCAGGGAGTCATTTTTCTCTTTCCATTTTCTTCCTGTTTTTCTCTTTGTAAATCTTTATACTTATACCTGGCCTTCCCCTCCCGCTCTTTCTGGGCTATGGCATGGATGCATAGTTTCCCAATCTTTTCCTTTCTTCAGTCCACTACTTATGTTGTTGTTGTTCAGTCGTTAAGTCCTGTCCGACTCTTCGTGACCCCATGGACCATAGCACGCCAGGCCTTCCTGTCCTCCACTGCCTCCCGGAGTTTACTCAAATTCATGTTCATTACATACGTGATGCCAGAGAATTTGAGCTTCAGCTTCAGCATCTGTCCTTCCAATGAGCAGTCAGGGTTGATTTCCTTTAGGATTGACTGATTTGACCTCCTTGCAGTCCAAGGGACTCTTAAGAGTCTTCTCCAGCACCACAATTTGAAAACATCAATTCTTCGGCGCTCAGCCTTCCTTATGGTCCAACTCTCACAGCCATACATTACTACTGGGAAAACCATAGCTTTAATTATACGGACCTTTGTCGGCAAGGTGATGTCTCTGCTTTTTAATATGCTGTCTTGGTTTGCCATTGCTTTCCTCCCAAGGAGCAAGCGTCTTTTAATTTCATGGCTGCAGTCACCGTCTGCGGTGATCTTGGAGCCCAAGAAAATAAAATCTGTCACTGCTTCCATTTCTTCCCCTTCTATTTGCCAGGAAGTGATGGGACCAGATGCCATGGTCTGAGTTTTTTTAATGTTGAGTTTCAAGCCAGCTTTTGCACTCTCCTCTTTCACCCTCATCAAGAGGCTCTTTAGTTCCTCTTCACTTTCTGCCATTAGGGTGGTATTGTCTGCATATCTGAGGTTGTTGATATTTCTCCTGGCAATCTTAACTCCGGCTTGTGATTCATCCAGCCCGGCATTTCTCATGATGTACTCTGCATATAAGTTAAATAAGCAGGGTGACAATATACAGCCTTGTACTCCTTTCCCAATTTTGAACCAATCGGTTGTTCTTCAATTTAAGCCTAAATTTTGCGATAAGAAGCTCATGATCTGAGCCACAGTCAGCTCCAGGTCTTGTTTTTGCTGACCGTATAGAGCTTCTCCATCTTTGGCTGCAAAGTACATAATCAATCTGATTTCGGTATTGTCCATCTGGTGATGTCCATGTGTAGAGTCGTCTCTTGTGTTGTTGGAAAAGAGTGTTTGCTATGACCAGCGTGTTCTCTTGACAAAACTCTATTAGTCTTTGCCCTGCTTCATTTTGTACTTTAAGGCCGAACTTGCCTTTTATTCTGGTTATTTCTTGACTTCCTACTTTAGCATTCCAGTCCCCTATGATGAAAAGGACATCTTTTTGGGGTGTTAAATCTAGAAGGTGTTGTAGGTCTTCATAGACCGGTCAACTTCAACTTCTTTAGCATCAGTGGTTGGGGCATAGGCTTGGATTACTGTGATGTTGAATGGTTTGCCTTGGATTCAAACTGAGATCATTCTGTCGTTTTTGAGGTTGTACCCCAGTACTGCCTTTCCCACTCTTTTATTGACTATGAGGGCTATTCCATTTCTTCTAAGGGATTCTTGCCCACAGTAGTATATATAATGGTCACCTGAATTAAATTCGCCCATTCTTGTGCATTTTAGTTTGCTGACTCCCATGATATCGATGTTCAATCTTGTCATCTCATGTTTGACCACATCCAGCTTACCTTGATTCATAGATCTTACATTCCAGGTTCCTATGCAATATTGTTCTTTACAGCAGGGGTCCCCAACCTGTGGGCCGCGGCCTGTTAGGAACTGGACCGCAAGGCTCCCGCCCGCAAACCCCGCCCCCCCAGTCCACGGAAATCCCAGAAACCCCGTCCCCCCAGTCCGTGGAAAAATCGTCTTTTAAAACCGGTCCCTGGCGCCAAAATGGTTGGGGACCCCTGCTTTACAGCATCGGACTTTCCTTCCACTTCCACTCACATCCACAACTGAGCGTCCCTTCAGCTTTGGCCCAGTCTCTTCACTCTTTCTGGAGCTACTCGGAATTGCCCTTCGCTCTTCCCCAGTGGCATATTGGACACCTTCCGACCTGAGGGGCTCATCTTCCGGCGTCATATCTTTTAACCTTTTGATACTGTCCATGGGGTTTTCTTGGCAAGGATACTGGAGTGGGTTGCCATTTCCTCCTCCAGTGAACCATGTTTTGTCAGAACTCTCCATCATGACCTGTCCGTCTTGGGTGGCCCTGCACAACATAGCTCATGGCTTCATTGAGTTGCGCATGCCCCTTCGCCATGACAAGGCAGTGATCCATGAAGAGGCCACTACTTATATTGTCACTGAAAACTTTTGAAGACTACCCCAGCACACCTGACCTTCCCCAATGAAGGGTATGAGACAAAAAATAAAATAAAAAAATAAAAAAATAACATAAAATAAAATAAAATAATAAAATAAAATAAAATAAAATAAAATAATATATAAAATAATATATAATATATAAAATATAAAATATAAAATAATATAAAATATAAAATATAAAATATAAAATAAAATGTTAGTCTTATTTTTTTTAATGGCTGAAATCATGCGGGGTTACCAAATCTCATAAATTTTGTGTAAACCGCCCAGAGTCCCCTCTGTGGGGGGAGATGGGCAGTGATATAAGTATGATAGATAGATAAATAAATAAATAAATAAATAAATAAATAAATAAATAAAATGTTTGGTGTACTTTCTAGAAATTTTGTGAGATTTCAAGCAAGAATGCCAATATTTCATAAGAAATCTTGCCAATTTTTGAAATTATATTGGTTACCACATCAGAGGCAATATTCTCATAGATAACCAGTGGTTCCTTGGATCTCATGTTAGGAATAACTGGAGTAGAAAATGCAGGTGACTTTCCTTTTTTGTCCTACAGCTGGAGTTTTTGGCAGAAGGACTTAGAATTCCCTAGCTACATAAATTAAAAGCTTCAGCTTTTAATATTTACTATGTGCAATTGTGTTTCGTTATTTCGGAGGGACCACAAGTGAGACACCTTAAAGTTGTTTGCCACTGCTATGATCTAGCACACTTAATCCATGCTGTGGTTGCTGATGCTGTCAGGAGAGGGATCTGCCCAGCTCCCAACTGGCCATTTTAGGCTGTTTCAGATACATCTCCACTTTTCCAGTCACTAGAAATTGCCATTCATGGCCATGTTGGTTGAATTGCAGAAGACTGGACAACCAGCTTTTGCAGAGACATCTGTCTGCATAATGCCCAACCATTGCTTCCCCAAGTTCATATTGTGTCCTTATAAATATAAATGGTCTTTGAAAAATACTAGACATTTAAAAAAAATGGTTTCTTTCAAATTAAACCTGTTTTGTAAGAATCAGCACTAGTTCTGTGCTATGCAGAAGGTCAATTTAAAATAAAAGGAATCTGGGTTTTTCCAGCTATGTGTTGCTGGTACTATCACCACTGGGTGCTGTAGTGGCAATGTGGAAGACCATTGTTATTTCGAGGAGTTAAGTGACATATTTTGATTTTCTCCCTCACATGAAGATTAGAGTTTATTTTGAGTTATGCTAATGTTTTTTTGTTGTTTATTCGTTCAGTCGTTTCCGACTCTTCGTGACTTCATGGACCAGCCCACGCCAGAGCTTCCTGTCGGCCGTCACCATCCCCAGCTCCCCAATGGTTGAGTCCGTCACGTCCAGAATACCATCCATCCATCTTGCCCTTGGTCGGCCCCTCTTCCTTTTGCCTTCCACTTTCCCTAGCATCAGCTTCTTCTCCAGGGTATCCTGTCTTCTCATTATGTGGCCAAAGTACTTCAGTTTTGCCTTTAATATCATTCCCTCAAGTGAGCAGTCTGGCTTGATTTCCTGGAGTATGGACTGGTTTGATCTTCTTGCAGTCCAAGGCACTCTCAGAATTTTCCTCCAACACCACAGTTCAAAAGCATCTATCTTCCTTCGCTCAGCCTTCCTTATGGTCCAGCTCTCGCAGCCATAGGTTACTACAGGGAATACCATTGCTTTAACTATGCGGACCTTTGTTGTCAGTGTGATGTCTCTGCTCTTAACTATTTTATCAAGATTTGCCATTGCTCTCCTCCCAAGAAGTAGACGTCTTCTGATTTCCTGGCTGCAGTCAGCGTCTGCAGTAATCTTTGCGCCTAGAAATACAAAGTCTGTCACTGCCTCCACTTTTTCTCCCTCTATTTGCCAGTCATCAATCAAGCTCGTTGCCATAATCTTGGTTTTTTTGAGGTTTAACTGCAACCCAGCTTTTGCACTTTCTTCTTTCACCTTCATCATAAGGCTCCTCAACTCCTCCTCGCTTTCAGCCATCAAAGTGGTATCATCTGCATATCTGAGATTGTTAATGTTTCTTCCAGCGATTTTAACTCCAGCCTTAGATTCCTCAAGCCCAGCATGTCGCATGATGTGTTCTGCGTACAGGTTGAATAGGTAGGGTGAGAGTATACAACCCTGCCATACTCCTTTCCCAATCTTAAACCAGTCCGTTGTTCCGTGCTCTGTTCTTACCGTTGCTACTTGGTCGTTAGACAGATTCCTCAGGAGGCAGACAAGATGACTTGGTATCCCCATACCACCAAGAACTTGCCACAATTTGTTATGATCCACACAGTCAAAGGCTTTAGAATAGTCAATAAAACAGAAATAGATGTTTTTCTGAAATTCCCTGGCTTTCTCCATTATCCAGCGGATATTGGCAATTTGGTCTCTAGTTCCTCTGCCTTTTCTAAACCCAGCTTGTACATCTGGCAATTCTCGCTCCATGAATTGCTGGAGTCTACCTTGCAAGATCTTGAGCATTACCTTACTGGCATGTGAAATAAGTGCCACTGTTCGATAGTTTGAACATTCTTTAGTGCTTCCCTTTTTTGGTATGGGGATATAAGTTGATTTTTTCCAATCTGATGGCCATTCTTGTGTTTTCCAAATTTGCTGGCATATGGCATGCATCACCTTGACAGCATCATCTTGCAAGATTTTAAACAGTTCAGCTGGGATACCATCGTCTCCTGCTGCCTTGTTATTAGCAATGCTTCTTAAGGCCCATTCAATCTCACTCTTCAGGATGTCTGGCTCTAACTCACTGACCACACCGTCAACGCTATCTCCAATATTATTATCCTTCCTATACAGATCTTCCGTATATTCTTGCCACCTTTTCTTGATCTCTTCTGCTTCTGTTAGGTCCTTCCCATATTTGTTTTTGATCATACCCATTTTTGCCTGGAATTTACCTCCGATGTTTCTAATTTTCTGGAAGAGGTCTCTTGTCCTTCCTATTCTATTGTCTTCTTCCACTTCCGCACATTGCTTGTTTAAAAATAATTCCTTATCTCTTCTGGCTAACCTCTGGAATTTTGCATTTAATTGGGCATATCTCCCCCTATCACTGTTGCCTTTTGCTTTCCTTCTTTCTTGGGCTACTTCCAGTGTTTCAGCAGACAGCCATCTTGCCTTCTTGGTTTTCTTTTTCTTTGGGACGTTTTTTGTTGCCGCCTTCTGAACAATGTTGCAAACTTCTGTCCATAGTTCTTCTGGGACCCTATCTACTAAATCTAGTCCCTTAAATCTATTCTTCACCTCCACTGCATATTCCTTAGGAATATTAGTGAGCTCATATCTAACTGATCTGTGGGTCTTCCCTATTCTCTTTAGTCTGATTCTAAATTTTGCAATAAGAAGTTCGTGATCTGAACTACAGTCAGCTCCAGGTCTTGTTTTTACCGACTGTATAGATGTCCGCCACCTTTGGCTGCAAAGGATGTAGTCAATCTGATTTCGGTGTCGACCATCTGGTGAAGTCCATGTATAAAGTCGTCTTTTAGGTTGTTGGAAGAGAGTGTTTGTTATGCACAGTGAGTTGTCTTGGCAAAATTCTATCAGCCTATGTCCTGCTTCATTTTGTTCTCCCAGACCATGCTTGCCTGTAATTCCAGGTGTCGTCTGACTACCCACCTTAGCATTCCAGTCTCCTGTAATGAAAATAACATCTCTTTTTGGTGTATTATCTAGTAGGTGCTGCAGATCCTCATAGAACTGATCTACTTCTGCTTCTTCAGCATCTGTGGTTGGGGCGTATATTTGGATCACTGTGATGTTAAATGGCTTACCCTGAATTCGAATTGAGATCATTCTATCGTTTTTTGGATTGTATCCAAGCACTGCTTTAGCCACTTTATTATTAATTATGAAGGCTACTCCATTTCTTCTGTGGTCCTCTTGTCCACAGTAGTAGATCTGGTGGTCATCTGATGTGAAGTGGCCCATTCCAGTCCATTTCAGTTCACTGACACCTAAAATGTCTATATTTAATCTTGACATCTCACCAATAACCACATCCAATCTGCCCTGGCTCATAGATCTTACATTCCAGGTTCCTATGGTGTGTTGATCTTTAGAACATCGGATTCGTCGTTCACCACCAGCACCGTCGGCCGCTAGCCGTCCTTTCGGCTTTGAGCTAGCTGCGTCATCACGTCTGGGGCTAGTTGAACGTATCCTCTGTTCCTCCCCAGTAGCATTTTGACCATCTTCCGACCTGGGAGTCCCATCTTCCGATGGTATACCGACATATCTTTGGTTGTACTGATCCATTTAGTTTTCATGGCAAGAATACTGGGGTGGGTTGCCATTACCTTCCCCAGGGATCGTATTTAGTCTGACCTCTCTGCTAATGTTTAGCTGGCTTGTTTTTTTATTTCTGTTTGGCATGGGGGGGGGGAGAGAGATAAGAGAAAACCCCAAGATTAAAAGTTTAAGAATAAGTCCACTCTTCCAGCAGCCCTCCAGAAAATATTTCGGTTTGGAAATGCGGGGGGGGGGGGGGAGATAAGAGATTGTTGTTGTTAGGCACTAGCTTATCTGCATAGCTTCCCAGGCTCTTGGATTATGTCATAAACAGGTGCCCAGACCCTGGGAACTATCCAATCAAGGTCAGATCCTGCAGTCTCGGTACCATGGAAACAGAGTCACAAGGTTTGAGGGCCAGACTTTGATAAAACCCTTAGAATTGTTTTTTGAGTTTGGGAGCTTCTGCACAGATCTTAGTGGATGTAGCTTAGTAGTTGGATGCTGTGGAAAAAAGCCATCCTGGGAATCCCTGCTGTCTTGGTCAAGAGGCTCCTGACAGCTAAAGGGGATAGGGTCTCAACTTGCTGGTATGTTACCTCTATGTTTTCCTGTCTTTATGCTATGCTTTTTATGCTTTTATTTAATCTGCCTAAACTGTGTTTCTGGTTAAACTGTGTTTCTGTTTAAATTTGTTTGCTTAAGTTTATAATGAAGCTTAAACTCTCTTTATCCACTGGTGTGCTTATT
This sequence comes from Charina bottae, assembly GCA_023362775.1. Taxonomy (NCBI): domain Eukaryota; kingdom Metazoa; phylum Chordata; class Lepidosauria; order Squamata; family Charinaidae; genus Charina; species Charina bottae. The sequence continues at coordinate 97,374,655 of JALMGJ010000002.1, read as the reverse complement.
GTCTCTGGATCTAAAAGAACCAATTGTCTGGGCACCTGATCACTGCTTGGACATTTGGCAGAACAGGCGCATTATAGACTTTTCACTGCTTCTGCCAACAAGGGGATGATGATGATGATGATGATTGTTGTATATATTTTTTATGTCTGTAGAATATGTGGCTGAGTTTTTAAAAAGCCAGGCCTCAAAACTTTTTTCCTGTTTGGGCTCAGGAGCACATGTTCACCCCCCACTCAGGAATGTTGTTTGCCCCCAGGTGCCGGCCAGTCTCTGAGTTCTGACCAATCAGAATTAGCTGTTAGAGCTTTGCCCATATTGGGAATCTGTTGCCTAGGTGTTTTGGTCACATGGTGGATCCTGTCCACTCAGATGCTGGTCAGGTAAAGGTTTAAAAATGTAAATGCCTTTTGTTCTTTTGTTCTACTCTGCTCTGCTAACTGTTGTGCTATCTAAATGTAAATAGCCATGCCTTCTCTTCGGCTGAAGAAAAAGCTTAGTTTCGTTTTTCTTTGTTTTAAATAAAGCAACATTTTTACTACAAACTTATCTCTTGGTTTTTCCATAACTCTGATCACAAATTTTATAAAAAATACAAAAGGTTCTATGCCCAGCAATTGCTTCTGCGATCAGAGACAAAACTTATGGAAATAACAAGAAAGCTGAACTGATTCAGTCTGCATCTAGAGAGGCTTCTTTTGTTTTTTGAAACTTGCCGGCAGTTACAGGAAGTTTCAATTGGAGGCGGAGTTTTGCCTCGTGTTTGCAAGCCTCGTGGTGTTTTTTGGATTACTACAACAGGGGAGAGAAGGAGCCATGGCTGCTGCTACAGCTTCTAATTTTCAAGGTATGCTCCTGGAAAGGCTTTCTAATTCTAATTATTTGAACTGGTCTTTGAAAATGGAAAGTTTCTTGAGGAGAGAAAATTTATGGTCTGCAATTTCTGAACAAATTCCTCAGAATCCAGATCAAGCCTGGTTGAGGAAAGATGAGAAATGCAAAGCCTCCATTATTTTGGCTGTTCAGGATGATCAGCTTATTCACGTGAGAGGCAAAGAAACTTCCAAAGACTTATGGGACTATTTGCGTGATTTATATGTGAAAACTAGTCCAGGCAGCAAGGTTATTTTAACAAAAAAACTGTACAAGGCTCACTTGCCTGAGAATGGAAATTTGCCTGATCATCTCCACAAGCTTCAGAATTATTTTGTGGAACTTCAGGAGCGTGGGATGGAATTTACCCCCCTGATGAAAGCCTACATTATGCTTTCTTCGTTGAATGAGTCCTGGGACACTTTAATTTGCTCCATGGAGGGAATCCCAGAAGATGATCTATCTCCATCGTTCGTGTCTACCCGACTGCTTGCTGAGTGGGAGAAAAGACAAGAAAAAGCTGCCTCCATTTCTACAATAAAGTCTTCTCGTGGCCAGCAGAGGGAGCGGAAGAGCTCTGAATTCCAAGCTTCTGCATTATCCAGCAGGCGATGCTTTACCTGTGGATCCCCTGCTCATCTGCAAAAGGACTGTGTTCAAAAGAAGACGACTTCTCGCAAGAAAGAAGAGACTTCTAGAAAGAAGATTCTTCATGCAACAGTTGTTGAGAACTCTGATAATAAAGATTTGTGGGTTGTTGACAGTGGAGCCAATTCTCATATATGTCACAATAAAGATTCCTTTCTGTCTTTGTCTAAAACTAACAAACAAAAAGTTTCCTTAGCAGATGGATCTGTATCCAAGATCGTGGGTGAAGGTGAGATCAATCTTCCATGTTTGGGGGAAACTGTTAAAAATGTTTTGTTTGTGCCTAATTTTCAAAGCAATCTCTTGTCTGTGGGGCAGTTAGTAGCCTCAGGTTATGTTATAACTTTTAAGAAAGAGGGTTGTGAAATTAGAAAGGCTGGCAAAATAGTTGCAAAGTGTTTGCAGAAAGATTCTCTGTACATTGTACAAAATGCTGAAAAGCAGCAAATTGCTAAAGCTAAGGCTGTTTTTGAAAATAAGCCCTTGCACGACCAGTGCATCCATTTATTACATAGAAGATTTGCTCATGCTAATTTTAAGTACATTTCTCAAATGCCTAGTTATTCTGCTGATTTAAAATTGAAGTCTTGTGATAAATATCTGGATTGTGCAGTTTGCAAGGAGAATAAGACTACTAGAGCTCCTGTGAAGAAGTTTTCTGATAGATCCACCTCTAGGCCTCTAGAGATCATTCATTCTGATGTTATAGGCCCCTTTTCTCCTAGTCTTGGGGGAGCAAGGTACATTTTGACCTTCATAGATGATTTTTCCAGGTACACATTCATTTATTTGCTGAAACACAAAGATGAGGTCTTTGGTAAATTTAAGGCTTTTGTGGCTTGGGCGAATGGAAAATTCCCAAGGCCAGTGTCTGCCTTGCAATCAGATCGAGGTGGAGAGTATCTATCCTCAAAGTTTAAAAGCTTTTTGTTAGAAAAAGGGATAGAACACATTTTGGCTAACCCTTACACTCCTGAACAGAATTCTGTTGCAGAGAGAAAAGGCAGAACGCTGCAGGAAGCAATGATGTGTTTGCTGAAGGATGCTAGTTTGCCTTTTAGGTATTGGGGAGAAGCTGTTACTACAGCGTGTTATGTGCAAAACAGGCTGTTTAGCAGTGCAATTCAGGATGTCCCTTTTCATTTGTTCTATGATGTGAAGCCTAAAGTAAGCCACCTCAGAGTGTTTGGAAGCACAGCTTGGGTGCACATTCCCAAACAGCTGAGGCGCAAGGGGGCTTCCAGAACAAAGAAAGCAATCTTTGTAGGGTATGAACAGAGTCAGAGAAGCTACAGGTTCATACTGGATAATCAACTGATAATTAGTAAGAGTGCTTCTTTTGCTGAGCAGAATTGGGATAAAATAAACTCTAGTTCTTCAGTTGATTTATCCATGGGGGAACAGCAAAGTCTTGCTGATGGTGATTTGCAGGAATCACCCAGTGAAGTCAATGATCAGGAAGCTGACTTGTCTGGAAAGTCAGAGGTTTCAGAGGACAATGGTGGGAAACAGAGTGTAAGTCCTGTCCTACCTCGCAGGTCTGAAAGGATTAATAAGGGAGTTCCTCCTGATCGTTATCAAGTAGATGTTGTGAAGGCTTTTCACATTCACACAGAGCCTGAGTCTCTGGAAGAAATTAAAGAAATGCCAGCTGAAATAGCTAAGTGTTGGCATGAAGCCATGCAACAAGAGTTGGATTCCTTAAAGGAAAATAAAACTTGGAAACTAGTAAGTTTGCCTCCCAATCAGAAGGTTCTAGGTTGTAGGTGGGTGTTCAAACTGAAAAAAGATTCTGATGGCAAAATTCAGAAGTACAAAGCAAGGTTGGTAGCAAAAGTTTTTGCTCAAAGAAAAAATGTGGACTATGACAAAACTTTTGCTCCAGTGACAAAAGCTGAATCTATCAGGTTGCTTTTAAAGGTTGCTGCCATGAAGAAACTGTCTGTTTATCACTATGATATTCAAACTGCTTTTCTGTATGGTGACTTGGAGGAAAAATTGTTTATGCAACAACCTCCTGGTTATGAAAAAGAAAAACATCTTGTGTGTGAATTGCAGAAATCCATCTATGGTTTAAAACAAGCCGCGCGTTGTTGGAATATTAAAATGGATAATATTTTGCAAAAATTTGGGTTTCAGAAGGGAATTGCTGATCCTTGTGTGTATGTAAAACATGATAAGCAAGGTGTAATGTACTTGTGCTTGTATGTGGATGATTTGTTGCTGCTCACTTCATCTGATGAACAGAAGCATTCCTTTGAGGTTTGTATGAAAAACAATTTCACATTGAAATGTCTTGGAGCAGTCAACAATTACTTAGGATTAGAAATTCAGAGGGAAAAAGATGGCAGTTTTCTCATAAGCCAGAGTAGCAAAATTAAGAAACTGCTGGAGGATTTTAAAATGCAGGACTGCAAGTCTGTCTCCTCCCCCATGCTTCCCGAGTTTCTAAAAGAGGAGGGGGTGAAGGGGGATGGTGAGTTATCTGAAGGAGATAGTTTCAGATCAGCCATTGGCAGTCTTCTTTACATTGCAAATAACAGCCGTCCGGACATTTCTAACAGTGTGTCCATTTTGAGCAGGTTTGTGGAAAATCCCACATCTGCTGCAAAGTCTGGGTTAGAAAGGCTGTTTCGTTATTTGCAAGGCACCAAAGATTTTTGCTTAAGGTTGTCTGCTACAGACACAGAAGAAAAGTTAGAAAGCTGGTGTGATTCAGATTGGGCTGGAGATCTCAGTGATAGAAAGTCTACTTCTGGAAGTGTAATTCAATTTGCAAAGTCCACTATTGCTTGGTTTTCCAGAAAGCAGACTGTAGTAGCCATTAGCAAAGCTGAAGCTGAATTTTATGCTTTAGCACAACTGTGCAATGAAGTAATTTGGTTTACTCAATTGTTGCAAGACATTGGAGTCATTTTAAGCCAGCCTGTAACAATTCATGAAGACAATCAAGCTTGTATCCATTTGGCTTTATCTGAAAGTTCCAGAAATCGCACAAAGCACATTGATGTGCGTTTTCATCTTGTTAAAGATTTTCTAGCCAAGAAAAAGGTTATTTTGAAATACTGTGATACTAAATTAATGTTGGCTGATATCTTAACCAAGCCTCTAGTTGCCAGTAGGCACAGTGAGTTAATTACCAAGCTGGGTTTGTTTCCATATTCTTTCTAGTCATAAAAAAAGGGGAGTGTTGTATATATTTTTTATGTCTGTAGAATATGTGGCTGAGTTTTTAAAAAGCCAGGCCTCAAAACTTTTTTCCTGTTTGGGCTCAGGAGCACATGTTCACCCCCCACTCAGGAATGTTGTTTGCCCCCAGGTGCCGGCCAGTCTCTGAGTTCTGACCAATCAGAATTAGCTGTTAGAGCTTTGCCCATATTGGGAATCTGTTGCCTAGGTGTTTTGGTCACATGGTGGATCCTGTCCACTCAGATGCTGGTCAGGTAAAGGTTTAAAAATGTAAATGCCTTTTGTTCTTTTGTTCTACTCTGCTCTGCTAACTGCTGTGCTATCTAAATGTAAATAGCCATGCCTTCTCTTCGGCTGAAGAAAAAGCTTAGTTTCGTTTTTCTTTGTTTTAAATAAAGCAACATTTTTACTACAAACTTATCTCTTGGTTTTTCCATAACTCTGATCACAAATTTTATAAAAAATACAAAAATGATGATGGTGGTGGTGGTGGTTTTATCCCACCTTTTTAATTTGTGTGTGTGTGTCTATTTGGTCAGCTCAAAGCAGCGGTCATACGTAATACTATTTCATGTACCATCTTTTTTTTTCTGTTTAATTTATTTGGTGTGGGGGCACCATTTGGCCTACCCTTTCTGGCTCGTTGACCATCCACAGGCTACTTCTAGGTGCTGCTCCCTGGGAAGACAGCTGACTCACTGTCAGCATTGCCATTCCTTTGCAGCACCAGTTGAGGACAGAGCTTGCTTGTTATCAGTCATGCCACCCTGCTTCACCCCATGGCCCTCCTCCTGTGATCGGTCAACTGGGACATTTTTGGAACCTGTCCAGTGCTTTTTCAGAAGAACACTAGATCTGTGTTCGTAAATAGCCCAGCTGCCAGCTCAGAAGTGCGATGTACCACCATGGCTATGATTTGTTAGTTGGGCAACTTGACAGGAAGCTAAACATGCAATTTCAAGCACTCACCTATACTTCTCCAACCCTGCCCTACACCATATAAGGGGGAACGACTGGTGGTTATTTTCCTGCTGGCAGGCAACACATGGTAGAAGAGGAAACTAAGCCAGAAAGTGATCCATCAATCATTTTCCATAACTTGTCTGCTTTAATACAGTAAGGACAGCACCAATTGCCATCCTTATTACTGAGGCCGAAGTTACTCAGCCATCAGGACAGCAAATTTTACTCTAGTTTATTTTTTGCCAGTTCAAGAACTGGTGGATAGCACTTTAATGTGGCTTTCTGGCTGTGTCATTAGAATAAATTAGCTCCTGATAGGGCAGGGTTGAAGCTACTCTAAGGTCATTTCCTCACTGGTGATTTACAGTGTCTTATAGTGTCACCTAGCCATCACTGTGGTGATATAAAGCCTGTCTCCATTACTGTTATTTCGGCACTACATTGATTGGATGACACTAGAAGGTGTTATAAATCACTAATGAGGAAACGGCCTAAGAAGGTCTCTGGTTTTGACTCCCTTTGCATGTTCACTATCCAAGCAACTGGCTTGGAAACCCTCCAAGAGTTTGGAAATATGCTCTTCTATGATTACATTCTGTTAGCCAGAATTGGTTGTGATCATTCATTTCCTGTGTTTAGCTATTAGGCAATGTCTCTGTGTTTTGTTGAAGAGGTACTGGAGGAAGTGAGCACTGCTATTGTTAACGGAAGAAACAAAAACTTTTGAACTGCTTATTTCTGGTAATTAAAAAAAAAACCCACCTCCTACATTTCTGGGAAAAATGTACCGAAGATAACTTCTCATTCTACCTCAGAGTTATTTGGAAATAGCCAATCATCATCCAAATAAGTTATTTCCAAAACACTGACAGTAAACTGACCAAAAGGTAAATGCCCAAGAAGTGGAATGGAGAGCAAAAAAAACTTTGTGCAGGCTAATGTCAGCAAAAGACTGATCATGTAAAAAGCAAATAATAATTTAGTGGCATTTTGAACAGTAAGTTATAAAACGTAACTTCTATAGAACATTTTAGAGTCCTCAAGATCATATAAATTTGTATTGCCATTTAAAGATGTTTGATCAAATAATAATAATAATTATTATTATTATTATTATTATTATTATTATTATTATTATTTGTTGAAGGTAATGGAGGATGTCTTGCCTAAGGACACCTTCAGAATAATTTGCTGTGTCTTCACCCAAAAGAGTTTAGGCTCCTTAAACCAAGATCAATATGCATAGGGATACTATTTCAGGCTTTCAGCCAGTGCAGTAGTAGCTCCCTAAGATTATATTTTGTTGGGTTCATACATATGCTAAACCAAAACATGATTTATTCGGAGGGGGGGGGGTTGGAATGTATAATCTTGGGGAGCTGCTTTACTGTACTGGCTCACACATATACTAAAACAAAACCAAATAAATCATATTTATGGTCTAGCATATGTGTGAACCCAGCCATTGTGGTGCATTATTTTTTATTTTTATTATTTATTACATTTCTATTACCGCCCATCTCCCCCCAAAGGGGAACTCTGGGTGGTTTACAGTAAAACCACAATTAAAATTCAAAGCAAACCACAAATACAAAAATATAAAAATACAAATACAGACAATAATAAAATATAAATGGGATAAAATCTAGATGGCTAAAGTTCTCTGTCAGTCCTCGAGCGTGAGGGCCATTCTCGGTCTAATCTAGGGCGCTAGCCATCCCCAGGAATGACTATTCCCACTCCTGTTCCAGGCATGATGGCAGAACCAGGTTTTCAGTTTTTTTCGGAAGTCCAGGAGCGAGGGGGCCCACCTCACCTCCAGGGGAAGAATGTTCCAAAGGGCGGGAACTACTTCAGAGAAGGCCTGCTTCCTGGACCCCACCAGATGGAATTCTCTTACAGACGGGGTCCGTAACATGCCCTCTCTGCATGACCTGGTGGGAGGGGTCGATGTAATAGGGATGAGATGGTCCCTCAGGTAGCCTGGCCCCATGCCATGTAGGGCTTTAAAGGTAATAACCAACACCTTGAATTGGACCCACAAGCAAACTGGAACCCAGTGCAGCTCGCGTAGCAGAGGTGTTATATGTGCTGATCTTGGTGTACCTAAAATTGCCCGCGCAGCTGCATTCTGGACCAGTTGTAGCTTCCGGATATTCTTCAAGGGTAGCCCCATGTAAAGCACATTACAGTAGTCTATATGGGAGATAACTAGGGCATGAGTGACCATTTGAAGGGCCTCTCAGTCCAGGAAAGGTCGTAACTGGCACACAACACGAAGTTGAGCAAAGGCCTAATTAAACCATGCATAAAACATGGTTTAAGTCTTAGTGTGTTGCAAAAATCCAGCCAAGTGTGGGTTCATTCAATAAACCAAGATGACTTTTTAAAGTGTTTATGTTGTGTGAACCCTGTCTTGGGTTGGAGTCCTAAACACAACAATGTCAGTCTGAACTTTCAGAGAATTGTGAACCCACAGAGTTGGAACACAGTATAAATGGCCAATAGTATGGCCTAAAAATAATGATTAGACATGTATTGTTACAGACCTTGCAAGGGAATTATTGTAACTCCTTCCATGAGTTCCCAAGTAAAAAGAAAAAGAACAGTATGTTGCCACTAGTTAGACTGAACATCCCAACACATTTTAATCTGTCCAACTAGGACATCCTTAGTCCTTTTGTCAAGGACTTCTCCTCTAGGCAAGTTTTAGGGAAAACTGAAATGAAGTTGCTTTGGATACTTCTACCCAAAGCCCAGAACCACAGAACTTAACAAAGCCTAATGGGTATCTTGAAAACACAAGTGGTAACTATGCAACTCTGTAGGCTTGCATGCAAAGATTTTCATGAAAAATTCTGTTTTAAAACAATATACTGTAGTTCAATTTCAGGAAAAAGGCTTCATTTGGAAAAAGGTGAAACAGAAAGAAAAAGGAAAGTCAGCAGCCACACATACAGAATGTCACATAAAATCAAACAAGCAACTCTAATTAAATGAGTTACATATTACCTGCTTGAATAGGATCGATGTGTACAAAGAATATTGTGCAGAGAATATATGCAGAGTTCATTACAGAGAGAGTATCTTGGTTTCTGTCTTGGATGTTGGTTAGGCAGGCCGTTCTGGTTTTCTTCTAGAGCAGAGCTTTCCAAACTGCCCAGGTGTGTCACAGGGGAACCCGGAAGAGGAGGCCATGCACCATGTGGAGCCCCGCCCATCTCTTGCCGCACTGACAGGTCCCTGCTCTGAACCCAGCTCTGCAGCTCTCGCTGCAGAAGCCAGGTAAGTTAGCAGCCCGGTAGGGCTGCAACTGGGGGGGAGAGTGCAGGGATGCCACTAGCCTGCCGCGCTGGGGGGGGTGCAGGGACCACGAAGCACGGCGGCCGGAGACATGGCTTTTCCCTCCCGAGAAGTGCCAGCGGTCTGGCAGCCGAGAAAGGGACGGGGAGGTGGCTCCGCTGCCCGCCTCGCAAGGCCCCTGCGCCGTCCGCATCTCTGGCTCCCCCTTCCCCTTGGCGGCGGCCCCAGCCAGGCAGAGGCAGGACTGGGTGGGCGGACAGGTGGTGGTCTCCGCCTCTGTGGCCTGGCCTGGCTCGCCGCTTCCTCCCGTCGCCTACAAGCAGAAGATGGTGGCGGTCTGATGCACGGCCCGCGACTCGCGAGAGCTGAGCTGGGGCCAAGCCGAGGGAGCCTGCCGGCGGCTCCGGCCCGACGAGAGGGCTCCCGGCGCTCCAGGGAGACCCAGCGCGGGTGGCGGGGATGGGGCAGAAGGAGAGGAGCTGCCGGCGGGAGCGCGGCACGAGGAGCGCCTCGCCGGCGCCTGCCTGGCTTCCACTGCGCTTCGTCAGAGAAGGTAAGACACCGCGCCGGCAGGCGGGCGGGCAGCTGAGAGGCAGGCAGGCGGGCAGGCAGGGGGTCGCCTGCAGCGGGCTCGTCCAACCGTCCTTCCCGGAGCTGCTGGGGCCGGATGGAGCGGTAGGGGACTCGGCATCGCTCCTTCCAGCGGGCGCTCCAAGCCCAGCTATTCATGCATCCTCCCCCACAATATGGCAGCAATAACAGGCAGGGCCCGTTATTATTCGTTCAGTCACTTCCAAATCTTCGTGACTTCATGGACCAGCCCACGCCAGAGCTTCCTGTTAGCCGTCACCATCACCAGCTCCCCCACGGTCGAGTCTGTCACCTCCAGAATATCAGGTCTAGCTAGCATACTATAAAATTACTTGGTGGCTGAATCCATTTTCTCAATTATTCTACATTGTAACGATAAAGATAGCTAGCCAGATTTAATAGATAATCTGTTGTGGAGATGCATATTGAGAAACAAAATATTATTTATTTATTTATTATTTATTATTTGGATTTATCCCCGCCCATCTCTACCGTGGTAGACTCTGGGCGGTTATGAATTATGAATATGAATTATGGTCAATTCAGGCCTTTCACCATAGGGTCAATTTACTAGGTACTCAATGAAGCACTGCTAAGCCATACCAAAAATAGTTTTGTTACTGTTATCAACACATATTTCTGAAGCATTGCAGAGTTATTGAAATATATGTCAGCCTCTGCCTACAGGCTGATAATCTAACCTGGAAAGGAATTAGACTGTGCTTCTTCTATAGATAATGGATGGGGGCAATTTTCCCCCCCTTTTATCATAAAGTTCTTTCTAAAAGAACTTCTATCTATCTTCTGCTTAGGAAGCTTCATACCTTAATGCTAGGTGTTTAAGATAGAGTAGATGATGACAAAGATGACCCCTCCAAATAAGTGGAATTCTTGGTGCACTGATGATGCTACCTAGTTGGATAATGAAATGTCTGCAAGCAAACAACCAAGCTCAGAGTGCACCAAGGACTCCACAGTTCAACCCTGAACTACAGATATTCTCTTCTACTGAAGTTATTGTTATTAACTATTGTAAATTGCTATTTTAAGTAGTATTATATAAAAATGTTATTTACGAATAAAAAAACAGCAAATAAGACATCAGTGTTCTAAAATGGAGCTCTAACTCAGAAAATAAATTCTAAATTAAGTGTTGATTCAAATTACACCAAAGATGGTGCAGATCTTTGGCATGTATGCATTGGATGAACACAGAATTGCTTGGCATGCAACAATTGCTTCAGTAAGTGTGCAGTATTAATTTTATTTGAGTTCAGAGTTTTAGAAGCTTGCATTGAGAGAGATCAAAAAATAAACTTGTCTTTTGCAGTAAAAAATAAAGTTACATTTATTCAAAAAACAAGAAATATATCTACAATCTGTTTACCTGCATAGAGGTGTAGGCAGGAAACTATCTTCATTTGAATAGTAAAAGAAACAGAGAAGAGCTGGCAGGCTTAACAAAAGTTTTACCTTTGTACATTTAAATCTTGCTCACCGGCAATAGATCAACATAGAAACCAATTAGCATGTGACTTCTCAAACTCAGCTCATTCAAACAAGAATACCATATATGGTAACAAAATACCCTGAGAGTACAAAGATATTCCTTATTTGGTAAGAGTAACCTGAATACCAGCAGATTCTGTGGCACCAGTGAGTGAGAGAAAAAAAATACCTTAGCTTGTCTTTTAAACAGAATATCTTGTGACCCAGATTCTTTTAGATCACAAAATAAAAAATACAACACTCCCTTTTTTATGATTAAAAAGAATCTGAAAATAAACCTAATTTTTCAATTATTTCTCTGTGTCTCACTCCTACAAGTGGTTTTGTTAGAATGTCTGCTAACATGTGTTTGGTGTCACAATATTTTAAAATGACCTCTTTCTTGGCAATAAAATCTTTAACAAGATAAAAATGAATATCAATATGCTTTGTTCTCTGTCTACAACCTTCAGATAATGCTAAATGAATGCAGGCCTGGTTGTCTTCATAAACAGTTACAGGCTGATGTAATTCTATTGCTATATCTTTTAATAATTGCTTGAACCAGACAATTTCATTACATATCTGGGCTAAAGCATAGAATTCAGCCTCAGCTGTGGAATTTGCCACTAGAGATTGTTTTCTAGAATACCAAGCAATAGTAGACCCAGCAAATTTAATTACAGCTCCAGAAGTGGAATTACGATCAGTTACATCTCCAGCCCAATCTGCATCACACCAGCTTTCTAATTTTTCAGAAGCAGATAATTTCAAACAGTAATCCTTGGTACCTTGTAAATACCCAAAAAGTCTTTTTAATCCAGCTGTTGCAGCAGATGTAGGATTCTCCACAAATCTGCTCAAAATTAACACACTGTTTGAAATATGTGGCCTTGAATTATTGGCAATGTAAAGTAAACTTCCAATGGCAGATCTAAAGCCATCTGCTTGAGATGAGTCAGCTTCCCCCTTTTCCCCCTCCTCCTTTAGAAATTTGGGGAGCATGGGGATGGAAACAGACTTACATTCCTGCAGTTTCTTAATCTTATCACTTTGGCTTATGAGGAAACTTCCATCTTTTTCTCTGTGAATTTCCAAACCTAGATAATTTGTAACTTTTCCAAGATTTTTCAGTGTGAAATTACTTTTCATACATTCCTCAAAAGCATGTCTTTGCTTATCTGATGAAGTAAGCAGCAATAAATCATCCACATACAAGCATAAGTACATAAAACCTTGCTTATCTTGCTTATCTTTCTTTACATAAACACATGGATCAGCTATCCTTTTCTCAAACCCAAAATTTTGCAAAGTTTCATCAAGTTTAATATTCCAAAAGTGAGCAGCTTGTTTTAGACCATAAATGGACTTATGCAATTCACACACAAGATGTTTACCTTGTTCATAACCAGGAGGTTGATGCATATACAATTTCTATTCCAATTCACCATACAGAAATGCAGTTTGAATATCATAGTGATAAACAGACATCTTTTTGATAGCAGCAACCTTTCATTGGTGATCACTCGTAGCCGAGTAAGATTGTCTTCCAAAGGTAAAATTTTAACGGTGAATCCGTAAGTGGCTATAAAGGCCAATTCTGGATCCGCACAACCTCCCACAATGAGGGCATAGGTTTCCAGGTGGGAGACGGTCATGATGAGGGTTTGCCTGATGGGCCTTCCTTTTAGCTCTTTTCTCCTTTTCGCCCTGTACTCGTGCTTCTTCAAAGTCCATAGCGCCATTAATAAAGGATGACCTCCAACTGAAACGCTCATGAGTTAGGGCTTCCCAGTTCTCAATGCTGATATTACATTTTTTTAAATTAGCTTTGAGAGTATCTTTGAATCTCTTTTGCTGTCCACCAATATTCCGTTTTCCATTCTTAAGTTGAGCAACCTTTAAGACTCACCCTTTGTTACAGGAGCGAAAATTTTATCATAATCCACATTTTTTCTTTGAGAAAACCCTTTTGCAACCAATCTTGCTTTATATTTCTGAATTTTACCATTTGCATCCTTTTTTAATTTAAAAACCCATCTAAAATTCAAACAGCGCTCATTTGGAGGTAGATTAACCAATTTCCAGGTTTTATTTTCTTTTAAAGAAGCTAACTCCTGCTGCATTGCCTCATGCCAGCAGTTTGCAATTTCAGATGGCATCTCATTTATTTGCTCTAGAGATTCAGGTTCTGTGTGAATGTGAAATGCTTTCACTACATCCACTTCATAACGTGAAGGAGGAACCCCTTTATTACACCTTTGAGACCTGTGAGGTAGGACAGGAGTAACATTCTGACTCCCACCATTTTCCTGAGAAACCTCTGTCTTTTCAGACAGTTCAGCTTGCTGTTCCTCTGGTTTATTTATTTCACTCAGATCACCATCAGCAAAACCTTGCTGTTCCCCCATGGATAAATCAATTGAAGAACTGGAGTTTATTTTGTCCCAATTTTCCTCAGCAAATGAAGCACTTTTACTAATTATTAATTGATTACCTAGTATGAACCTGTAGCTCCTCTGGCTTTGTTCATACCCAACAAAGATAGCTTTCTTTGTTTTGGAAGCCCCCTTGCGCCTCAGCTGCTTAGGAATGTGCACCCAAGCTGTGCTTCCAAAAACTGTGGAATGACTGACCTTAGGCTTCACTCCATAGAACAAGTGAAATGGTGTATCATGAATCACACTATTCAACAGTCTGTTTTGCACATAACAAGCAGTGGATACTGCTTCACCCCAAAACTTAAAAGGTAATTTTGCATCTTTAAGCAAACACATCATGGCTTCTTGAAGAGTTCTGCCCTTATGCTCAGCAACTCCATTTTGTTCAGGAGTATACAGGTTAGACAAAATCTGCTCTATCCCTTTTTCTGACAAAAAACTTTTAAATTTTGTAGACAAAAACTTTCCACCTCTGTCAGATTGCAAAGCAGATACAGGCTTTGGGAATTTTCCATTTGCCCATGTTACAAAACTTTTAAACTTTTCAAATGCCTCATATTTATGTTTCAACAGATAAATGAATGTATATCTTGAAAAATAATCAATTATGGTCAAAATATACATTGCTTCTCCAAAACTGATGACATCAGAATGGACTATTTCTAGAAGTCTAGAAGTGGTTCTATCTGCAAATTTCTTTACAGGAGCTCTATAACTCTTGTTTTCCTTGCACACATTACAATCTAGATATTTATCACAAGATTTCAATTTTAAATCAGCACATATGTTTGGCATTTGTGATATGTATTTAAAATTAGCATGAGCAAACCTCCTATGCATTAAATGAACACACTGGTCATGAATTGGGGTATTACCAAACACAGGCTTTGCTGTTTGATTCCCAGAAGCTTTTTGGACAATGTAAAGTGAATCCTTCTGAACACAAGTTGCACACAATTTACCATTCTTCCTAATTTCATAGCTATCTTTCTTAAAAGTTATTGCATATCCAGCTGCTACTAACTGAGCCACAGACAAAAGATTAGATTGAAAACTTGGTACAAATAAAACATTTTAACAGTTTCCCCTAAACAAGATAGATACATATCACCTTGACCCATGATCTTAGCCATAGACCCATCAGCCAAGGAAACACTTTGTTAGTTTTAGACAAAGATACAAAAGAACTTTTACAATTACAAATATGACAATTTGCCCCGCTATCCAACACCCAGATATCTTTATTATTATAGTTTTCAACAACCTGTGCAATATGAGAAGTCTGCAGAGCTTTCTTTCTCGTTGTTTCTTTGTTCTTCTGTACAATCTTCTTACCTTTGAACAACTGGTCACAGTCCTTGCATAGATGCCCAGGAGAACCACAATGAAAACAACGCTTACTTGCAAATGCAGAAGCTTGAACCTCAAGGCTTTTTCTTTCTCTTGGCTTTTCATGCTGCAGCTTTCCAGAAGAGATGGGCGCAGATTTTTCCTGTCTCTTCTCCCATTCAGCAAGCAGGTGAGCAGAGACAAACAATGGAGTTAAATCATTTTCACAGATTGCTTCCAGAGTACAGATCAAGGTGCCCCACGAATCATTCAGCGAAGACAAAATGATGTAGGCTTTTGTGAGAGGAGTAATTTCCATTCCTCGTTCTTGAAGTTCAAGAAAATACTTTTGAAGTGTGTGGAGATGCTCAGGTAAATTGCCATGCTCTGGTAAATGAGTTTTATACAGCTTCTTGGTTAAAATTAGTTTACTTCCAGCTGTAGTCTTTACATATAAATTACGTAGAGTCCCATAATTCTTTGGAAGTTTGCAAACCACGAACATACACGAGCTGAGTATCCTCCACTCCTAAAATTATCGAAGCTTTGCACCTCTCATCCTATCTCACCCAAGCTTGATCAGGATTTGCAGGAGTTGGATCGCCTATGGGAGACCATAGGTCTTCTCTCCGAAGAAAACTTTCCATTTTCAGAGCCCAGTTCAAATAATTAGAGTCTGAAAGACGTTCTAAAGGCATACCTTGGTAACTTGCAGCAGCCATTTCTCTCCCCTGTTTGAAAATCACAAGGCTTCTTCTTCAAACAGACAAACAGCTTGCAGTCTCCAGGAAGTTTCAAAATAAAAGTCTTCCCTGGCCTTTTCTCACTTGCCTTTCAAATGCAAATGAAATTCTTTCCTGATCTCTCTTTCATTTTTATATAATTTTGCTTCTAGCTTCTCTGAGCTGGGCCCATAACCTATTAATTTTATTTGAGTTCAGAGTTTTAGAAGCTTGCATTGAGAGAGATCAAAAAATAAACTAGTCTTTTGCAGTAAAAAATAAAGTTATATTTATTCAAAAAAACAAGAAACATATCTACAATCTGTTTACCTGCATAAAGGTGCAGGCAGGAAACTATCTTCATTTGAATAGTAAAAGAAACAGAGAAGAGCTGGCAGGCTTAACAAAAGTTGTACCTTTGTACATTTAAATCTTGCTCACCGGCAATAGATCAACATAGAAACCAATTAGCATGTGACTTCTCAAACTCAGCTCATTCAAACAAGAATACCATATATGGTAACAAAATACCTTGAGAGTACAAAGATATTCCTTATTTGGTAAGAGTAACCTGAATACCAGCAGATTCTGTGGCACCAGTGAGTGAGAGAAAAAAAATACCTTAGCTTGTCTTTTAAACAGAATATCTTGTGACCCAGATTCTTTTAGATCACAAAATAAAAAATACAACATGCAAGTCTGATTTCTTCATCACCATACAATGGCTTTGGAGAGCATGTAAAGTGATGGTCTTGCACCCTAAAGTCTACTGTCGTGGAGATGGGTGGTGATAAATTTGAATAATAAATAAAGAAACCTAACTAAGTTCACATGGAGCTGATGACCATATGAAATGATGCCTCTGCATGGAGAGTGGAAGTACACAGCTACCTATAGATGGAACTTCAAAAAGGTTTTACAGTACAGTCATGATGGCTGCTGATTCATTCCCTCCCCTTCTGCATACAGGTAGAGGAACTGGATATCACGCTTATGACTGTGCAATCCTATCTGAACTAAATCCTGTCTGCTTCTACAAGCCACCATATAGGAGTGACCACCGGAGAAAGCCAGCTGCTAGAAGGTACTGAAGCCATAGAATGATGGGAAGTATCAAAAACAGCAATTAAGAAGAACAAAGGGAAAAAAGAGATTTGGTGGGGGAGGAGGGGAGAGTCATTCTTGAAAGAATAACTTGGATAGAATGGATGAAATGAAAATCAACCTGAATAAAGTTAAGAACCAAAGGCATCTACTTTGAGATGTTTTGAGATGAGAAGGAATATAAACATTCCTTATATACTCCTAATTAAATAAATAAACCTATCATATACTGTGGTCTGGGCAATGTGATATGACCTGGTTGCTGGCAAGAAAAAACCGGTTGGTCTCGGCATCTGGGAAAGCCACAGAGACAGAACCAGAATGGAGAAGCAAGCATACTGCCCTCCCGACTGCTGGGCTTCAGCTCTCACCAGGCCCAGCCAGCAGGACCAAAAAATCTAGAGACCCCAGGTTGCCTAACCTTTGCAGTAGATAAATGGAGAGAGATTATAGGCAAATGGTAAAGGAGGAAATGAAATTCAAAAGGTAGGATTTTAAAGACCAGACCCACTGCCTTCTGTAATTATGGAATAATCATAAAGATGGGATGTTAGATTCTAATACAAGTCCCCCAAAGCAGTTTCGAACAGAGTAAGGATTCAGGGATGTTTCACATGGTTTTGTAGATGGCACAGGTAGCCCCAGCTGTTTTCTTTTTTTGCTTACTGAGGCTCTGTTGCTGGCCTTGTAAATGACAGGCAGGAGTCATGGCCATGTTTGGAACTGCTGCCCACGCCGGAAGATTTCTGAGCACAGTCATCAACTCTCATTAACCAAGCAGGGTTGTGCGGGCAGCCTTCTGTGCAGCCTACGTTCATTTATCCCACAACGTGCAGGAAGGCAGAAGATTGGAGCAATCTCCGTCCTTGTTAACAGGAACTATGTACCTACTTCTCTGCGCCTTGTGCTGTGAATGAATGAGGAAAGACGTGTTTGGAATCAGCAAAATGCTTCTCCAGCTGGAAGAATGCTCTGGCAATAGCCTGGGAGTTGGGAGAAGAATTAGAAACAATTGCTGAAAAAGAAAATTGCTTGGATTTCTCCCCAAATTTCTGCTGAGGCAATGACAGTTTGGAAGCGTTTCCCAACCCTGCTCCTGCTTGGTTGCTAACCTCTCAGTTGAATGCAAGATTGCTGTTACCAGCACTTTCACTGATGCGCCAGTTTTTCAGTCCCACACTAGGTAATGGTTAAAAGAGCCACAGCAATAGAGCGACTTACTTTGCAACATAATTATTCCTGAGTATTACCACGTTTGTTCTTCCCTGGGGAGGGTCTCTCTGCTTGCAGCTTTAATAAAGCAGATCTGAGAGTCCTCCCACTTCTTGTCTTCCGATGGTAGAATCAGGTGGCAGCACCTTAACATGACATGTTTTCAAGTTTAGTAGTAACCTCACCCCCCCCCCCTTCTTGGCTTGCACGCTGGCTGTGTAATTAAGCAGGGGGTGGCAGAAATCACTGACTTCTACACCCCAAATGATGCTACTTTCTGCCCAGGCTGAAAGCCAGAGGGGAGTTTAGTACCTGATTATCCTTCAGCTCTATTTGTTTGCGGAGATGGGGGAGGAGGAATAGTAAAGAGCAAAATCATGTCACGGTCCTACAATGAAAAGTGCCACTAATACAGATTTCAGAGTGCACACAATTCACTCAGCACCCCCCACCCAAGATGTGAAATATTGTATGTTTCTCCAACCAAAACAGAGCCTTAGAATATATCTAAACCAGTGTTTCTCAACCTTGGCAAGTTTAAGATGTGTGGACTTCCCCATGCTGGCTGGGGAATTCTGGGAGTTGAAGTCCACACATCTTAAGCTTGCCAAGGTTGAGAAACACTACTCTAGACAAACAAAAAACACGATAACCTGTTCATCTGGTTAGGTTCTTCCAGATGATCCTGCAGTCTTCCTCAGACACTCACACAGACACATTTAGCGACACGTCACTTATGACCTAACCATGGTCATCAAGCCTGGGGCTGCCTAACTGAATCCTATGATCTTTAGGAATAGTTTTGTCAGGGCGAGCGGATGGAGCGGCCTGCTTCTTCTCCTAGCCACCAGTGATCCTTAGGCTGTATAGTAAATAGACACTCACACAGAGATTATATAAAATAGCCTATTTACTTATATACATACGTATTTACAGATCGCTTCCACACGGGTAACAAAATGATACACCAACGATACAGCATACAGAGGTTGAATGAGAAGAAATGAGAAATGAGAAGAACGAATACAGGACATCTCTGTATTTATATATAAACTGACCAATCACCTTATAGGTCACTCTCATTATCCACCACACCCAACTTAACTCTTAGCACCTGTTGTATGAGTCACACACTGACACATCATCACTACAACAATGGCTGCTAATTGGGTGACTCTGCAGAATATTTCCCCTTTCACCTAAATATCAAGCCTCTCAATATAATTTATATCTAGCTGTAAATTCCTGGGTATATCAAACCCCAACAAGTTTGCACATAACCAGCTGTATGGATAAGTAATTTTAGATCCTGGACTTCATGGATTTACGCCTTTCTGCCCCTGTGCCCTTTAGATAGCCATATATCTTATTGAGGAGAAATATAATTTTGTTGTTGAAAAGAACTATTGCTTTTTAAAAATGAAAATAATAGCACGAGCTTCTGAAACAGGTTGGCAGCTTTTTGTGGGAAGGGCAGTACTTCTTTTCTCCTAATTTTTCTATCCGCCAAGGGCTGCAGGGGATGTAATAAAATCAACAGAGAAGTCAAGGACAGGATTTGGGGCCTATTTCTTCTAAACACTTGTATTTAAAAAGCCCTACAGTAAATGTGTCAAAGCTGTCAGAACAGGGATTCTCATATTTTGCAATACCATGACTCCCTAAAAAGATTATTTGAATTTGTGAAATGTTACCCACCCTCCCACCAAATAAAAGGATTGATTTCACTGGGGTAAGGTTGGGGCAAGAAATATACTACTTACTTTTAATAATGAAACACACACACACACGCACACACAATGATAGCACCTTACAACCTTGTAAAATAAAACCATTTTATTGGAAATAACAACCCCCCCCAAATTTAAAATCATATTTCTAATGGAAAATGTGATCTTACTTAATTTTGCATAATTCCTGAAATCTGGCTTCATTTTGAAGACATTCGTTTTCATTCATTAAAGCCCGGGGGGGGGGGGGGGAGAATAGGGCATTTCCTTGTTTTAAATCAGCTTCTCTTGAATGCCTCTTAAAACGCTGCAGCTTGAAAAACACTGGCAGGCAGGAAGATACTTTGGGCGCTGTAGTCATGCTAATAGAGTCCATCTGCTGTTCCCCTCCCAGCCTGGTCCTTGTAAATTCTTCCCCTCTTCTTGCCACCTCTTTCTTCTGTTTCCTCAGTGCCCTTCCTCTTTTCCCTCCTATCCCAATTCCATCTGCAGAGTGTGGGTCAGAGAATCTTTGTGACCTCCTGGCATGGTTATTCCCTCTCTGAAAGGGATTTTTTTTTTTTTTTTTTGGTGCCTTCGAGCCAGTTTTTGACTCCTGGTGACTGTCTGGACTAGTCCCTGCAGTTTTCTTGGCAAGGTTTTTCAGACCACACCTCCTTCCCAGAAAGACAGGGACTGGCCCAAGGCCACCCAGCTGGCTTCGTGCCTAAGGCGGGACTAGAACCCAGGATATCCCAGTTTCTAGCCTGATGCCTTAACCACTACTCCAAACTGGCAAATGCAAGTGTGTTTCAAAAAGCAAAAAGAACATTCAGGCTTCATACAGGAGCTCTTGTGTTGCTTTGCATTCAACATACTTTTGCATTAAACTGGTAAACTTGCTTGGGGAAAAACATCCCTCAGAAGGCATTCTCTAGCAAACCTCTCTCTATTGTCTCCCACAGTTTCTGAATCACTGCCTTAATGAATATATATTTTGTAACATTTTACTTAACATTGTTAAATATGATCCTGGAGGGCTTTATGAGCCATGAAAATGGGCTGAACATCTGTGTGGAGTTCATGGGTTGCCCACCTTTGATCAATAATTCTGAACTTATGAGCTGCAGTATCTGCCTGAACAATACAAAGAAAGCTGGGGTGAGCAGCACTGGCTCTGGTGAGCCACTGTATGCTCCTGTAAGGTGCTCCTCTCTGATGCCCTGAAACCCCTTTCTCTTGAGTAAACCACAGACTCGTGATTTCTAAGAAGTAAAAGGGTTTATTCCGGTACATGTAGGCTTAACACGAACAAAGACTTGAATGAGCAGGCATAGCATGGTACAGTACATTTAAGCATTTCCCTCCCCATTGTTCATAGTTGCTGACACGTGTTGTTTCCCAGCTTCAGGGTGCTAGACAGTCGGTCAAGGAGATTTGTAGTTCAGTTTCGCAAGTTGGAGTCAACAGGCATTCTCCCCGCGCTGCTGTCTCTTTCATGTCAGTTTCTAACTCCCCTTAATCCACATGCCCGTCTGACTTAATGGCAGAGGTCTGCTGAACTCTGACATGCTACTGGCCCAAGATTTCCTACCCACCACCATGTGCACACTTATTTAACTAATTTCTACAACATTTACAATTAAAACATTTCTCCTGGTGTTTCCGTGATCTGTAACGAGAAAAGAAAATCAAAACGGTTAAGCAAGTTATTTCAATGGGGTTTGTCAGGGAATTCCCTATGAAAAGTCCTGACTAATTTTGGAGCGTGTGTGTGTTTTGCGCTTAACCCATTCCTTGTGTCCCACCGGCAGATGTTGCCATTTCACTAGGTATTGTAGTTGTCCTTTGTGCCGTCGGGAGTCCAGGATTTTTTCTATTTAGAAGTGTGGTTCTCCGTTTACCACCAGTGGTTCTGGTTCAGCCGGTTCTGGGTGCCACTGCACGGAGGGATGATATTGCTTCAGCAAACTAATATGGAAAACCGGGTGCACCTTTCTCAGCGCTTTCGGGAGCTGCAGCTTAGCCGTTACAGGGTTACTTACTGTGATAATGGGGAACGGACCTATGTATTTCGGTGCCAGTTTTCTCGACGGTTGTGTGGCCCTTAAGTTCTTTGTGGATAGGTACACCCTGTCCCCTTTTTTCAACTCCCATTCCACTTCTCTCTTGCGGTCCGCGCATTTTTTATAATTAGCTTTCGCTTCCTGCAATGTCTGTAACATGACCGGCCAATTGCTTTTTACTTTTGCGATCCATTCATCCGCTTTCAATGGGGCACCGACTTCCTCATTTTCGGTCATTGCCATTTCTGGTATAGTTACAAAGTCTTGACCCGTAGCAATTTTAAACGGTGAAAACCCCGTGCTTTGATGCCAAGCGTTATTATAAGCTACCTCAGTGAAAGGCAACAGCTCTACCCAATTGTTTTGCTGGTAACTGATGTAACACTGGAGGTACTGCTCCGGTACCGAGTTAAGGCGTTCAGACGAGCCATCTGTGCACGGATGGAACGCACTACTCAGTCTTTGTTCTGATCCAATCAGTTTTAAAAAGGCTTTCCAGAACTTGCAAGTGAAAGTACTGCCGTGATCGCTTATTATGCGTTCGGGCGTTCCGTGAGCTCGGTAGATGTGTTGAATGAACATCCTAGCCAGCTTAGGTGCATTTGGAATCCCATTGCAAGCAATGAAGTGAGCTTGTTTGGAAAATAAGTCAGTGACTACCCAGATAGCCATTTTCGTCTTGCTTACTGGTAAGTCTACTATAAAGTCCATGGCAATTTGCTTCCATGGTTGTGTTGGGTTTGCCATGGACTGCAGTAGCCCTGTGGGTTTCCCCATTGTCCTTTTAGCCGTTGCGCATACTGGGCAAGTTTTCACATAAGATTTTACATCTTTGCGCACCGTTGGCCACCAAAATTTCCTTCTGACTAAGTGGATAGTTTTCATGAACCCAAAGTGTCCAGCTGTTTTGTGATCATGATTTTTCTCCAAAACCCCTTTGCGCAAATTTTCTGGGACGTACACCTTATCGTCTTTCCACCACAACCCATTGCTTTCATGGAGTGTGTGTTTGTTCTCCCCCCACCATGTGTCCTTCAGTGTCTCAGCCCGCAAGTCCGTTTCAAAAGGGCTGCCCACTGCCAGTCTGTTGGCTTTGCTGCATGTGATTGCCATGTTTCCCTCGACCCTTTCAGGCTGTTCCACCTGCCTCTGTAACCCGTCTGCCTGTGTGGGTAGGAGAGTCTCAATGACGTCTTCTGTCCTACCTTCGTGTTGTGGAAGGCATGACAATGCATCAGCTAGATAATTATTCCTGCCAGGGAAGTACTGCAGGGTAAAATTGAACCTGCTAAAAAACTCAGCCCAACGCAGTTGCTTTGGGTTTAACTTCCTGGGCGATTTGAGTGCTTCCAAGTTTTTGTGATCCGTCCATACCTGGAATGGCACGGATGCCCCTTCCAAAAGGTGTCGCCAAGTTCCTAGCACGTGCCTGACTGCGAACGCCTCCTTCTCCCACACATGCAATCTTTTCTCTGTCTCACTAAACTTTTTAGATATGTAAGCACACGGTCTTAATTTCTTGTTGTCATCTGCCTGCAGCAATATTGACCCAAAAGCATTATGCGAAGCATCCGTATGAATTATGAATGGTTTCTCCACTTCTGGATGCTTGAGAATGGGTTCCTCCGTGAACAACACTTTTAGCTTATCAAATGCTTCCTGGCATTCCGGGGTCCACACTATTTTTGTACTGGGCAATTTAGATTTAACCCCCGTGCCTTTGCTTTTGGTTTTTAATAAGTCTGTGAGGGGCAAAGCAATCTGGGCGAAATTTTGAATGAACTGCCTGTAGAACCCCGCAAACCCGAGGAACGCCTGGAGCTGTCTACGGGTTCGGGGGGGTTCCCACCCCAACACCGCTTTCACTTTTTCAGGGTCCATTTCAATCCCTTTATGTGAAATTCAGTACCCCAAAAAGTCCAAGCTTTCTTTGTGGAACTCACACTTGTCAAGCTTTACATACAGTTTCACCTCCAATAACTTCTCTAAAACTCTCCTGACTAGTTTCACATGCTCTTGCATGTTATCAGAGAAAATTAAGATATCATCCAAGTACACAATTACCCCTTTGTACAGGAATTCATACAGTACTTCATTAATCAATTTCATGAATATTCCCGGGCCTCCAGCAATCCTGAACGGGAGAACCTGGTATTAAAACTGACCCAGCGGGCAATTAAACGCTGTTTTCCACTCGTCCCCCTCCCGTATGTGTACCTGGTAATAAGCCTCTCTCACATCTAATTTTGAGAAGATTTTCCCTTTCAACAGTTGGGCTAACATGTCCTTCAATAACGGGAGAGGGTATTGGTTAGTTACTGATATTGCATTGAGCCCCCTGTAGTCAGTGCAGAGACGAAGAGACCCATCTTTTTTCTTTCTAAATAGGACAGGAGCTGCCAGGGGAGAATTAGCCGGTTCGATAAACGCACGCCAAGTTCTTGTCAATAAACTTGCGCAACTCCTGCAATTTCTTCTGGGTCATAGCATACATTTTGGGTTTAGGGAAAGACGCTCCTGGGATGAGTTCAAATGCAGCATCCGAATTTCTGTGGGGGCTCAATTGCTCACACTCTTGCTCGCTGAACACCTCTACCACAGGCAGATAGTTCTCTGGTATTGAGCTTTCCCCCTTTTCCTGGTCCTCTTCCCAAAACTCAGTCCCAGCCGCCCCCACTTCTAAGCAGTTACTATATCATTGTCCATGCCTAGATAAGTCCCGTCGATAAATTCAATTTCTCCTGAAGCCCAATCAATGAGGGGATTCCTCGTCCTAAGCCATTTCAGTCCTAACACGATGGGTTGCGTTGCAATGGGAGCCACAATGAACCGTAATGTCTCTACGTGGGTCCCGAGAGTCATTTGAATTTCCTCTGTAAAATGCTCAACTGGCCCCCCTTTCATTTCTGACCCGTCCAATTGGCAAAATGTGATGGGCGTACTTAACTTCAGCAATTTAAGTCCCATTTTGCTTGCTATGGACGGGTGCATTAAGCATCTAGAGCAACCAGAGTCCAGCATCGCCACCCCCCAAAGTTGCTCCCTCCCATCCAAGGTTTGTAACTGTACCTTGAGATGCATTGTAGGGCATTTGCTGTGACATCCCATTTCGTTGCGCCCCTTTCCAAAGGCCTGTCCCACGGCGCTCTTTAGAACAGACCTTGGTCGTTTCCCACCAGCTGGAATTCGATATCAGATGCATCGCTGTCGTCTTCCAGGTACTGTGGATTTTTCCTTTCCTCCATTGCTGCCGCTGCCCCTTTACGTTTTGCGGTTGCTGCCTTGTCGCCTTTGCCGTCCGCTGGTTTCCTGATGGGTGCCTTGTCTCTGGAGGGTGTCTTGTCTTGAGAGCAGTTGCTTATTCGGTGTCCTTCCTTCCCGCAACAGAAGCATAGTCCATCTCTCGTTCGTCATTCTTTCTCTTCTTCCCAATTTCTCTGCTTAGTGTCTTTACGGGGGGAGGGCGTGTAGTGTCCTTGTTTCTTTCGCAGGGTGTGCAAATTTCTGATAGTCTGTAATTGCATTTAACTGTGCTCCACTTTCCCTGCCAGCTGAATCCACCCCTCTAGGGCAGGGGTCAGCAAACTTTTTTATGCCAGGAGCCATTTTGACATGCTCGAGGACATTTTGACTTGCTCGAGAGCCAGGGGGCGGGGTTTGCGGGCGGGGGCCAATTGCATGGAAGGGGGCGGGGTTTGCGGGCGGGAGCCAATCTTGTGGAAGTGGGCGGAGTTTGCGGGCGGGAGCCAATCACGCGGAAGGGAGCGGGGTTTGGGGGCGGGATCCAATCGCGTGGAAGGGTAAGATACAGGGCTGCGCTGCGCTTGGCCGGCCGCCCCGGCCCTCGCTCACCTCCCATGGCCGGTCCTCGCGGGCCGCCGGTAACGCTCCCGTCCCACTGCACCCCAGCTCTCCAAGGCGCGCAGGCTGGCCAAGGCGGAGGTGCTGCTGGCGGCACACGTCTCCGAGCCGGTCCGTGCGCGCTGGCGCTGGGCTGTGAAGCTGGACGAGCCGCCGGACCTGGAGCGCTTCCGTGCGCAGCTGAGCGAGGCCCGGCACGGCAGGGAGGTGGCCGCAGGGCTCGGGTTAGCGGGGGTAGAGGACGCCGAACGGCGGGGTGGGGGGATTGATGGGGCGGGAGGGTGCACCCGGAGGACCTCCTGCGGCCGCTTCTCCAGGAGCGCCTCCAAGGCGGGTTGCAGAGCGTGCGCTGCGCCCACGGGAACACCTGGTCCCTCCGCTGCCTCCAGCTCCGCCAGCAGCACCGCCCACCCCGTCCTGCCGCCCGGCCACCTCTACCGGGGCAGGGTTTGCAGGTGGGATCCTGGTGCGAGCTGCCACTGAAGATCTTGATGTTGGGCATCCTGCTGGTCAGCGGCGGCGGCGGCGGGCAGCGCGACGCAGCGGAGGACGAGGCGCGCTCCGTGGGCCCGCCGCAACACCGGCAGCAGCTCCGCCTTGACCGTCACCTCCTCCACCTCCCTGCGCTGCTCCCGCCCACCGCTCTCGGGATCCAGCAGCAGCCGCAGCAGCGCCGCGCAGCCTCCACCTTCCAGGCGCCAGCTCCGCTCTGAGGGACAGCGCGATGCACGGGCAGCCTCGAACGTGCAGGCGCCGACAGAAGGGCCGCGCGCGCTAGCCCGCCATCTTGGCGCCACGCCCCCTTTTCGCATCATCGCGACTCGCATGGCAACGCGCACGCATGGGGAAGAAGGGTGGGGCGCGGCGGGGCCGCCTGCCGGCGGCTGAAGGAGGGGCAAAGCCACTCAAAGAAATGCCCACGCAGCAGGTCTGGAATCAATATATTTACTCTCCCTCGTTTGCAAAACAAGACCTATTTTTTCTGTGTACAATATACAGGTAGTTTTAAAAAGGGCCCCTTGGCCGGCAGGGAGGGGGCTGGGCAGAGCCCCTCCAGCCTCCCGGCGCCGGGGAGGCGGGGTGCCCTGAAAGCACTGGGCGCATCTGGGAAATGAGCCTCGGGCTAGAACTGCGGTGGGGGGCGCATCCGGGTCCTCCGAAATGGGCGCTTGGCGTTGGCCGGTGGCAGCTGGGGTCCGCGGCCTTGTTTCCCCAAGAGCCACACTCAAGGGGCCAAAGAGCCGCATGTGGCTCGCGAGCCGCCATTTCCGACCCTTGCTCTAGGGTATCGGGATCCCCTCTTCCCATTGCCAATTCAATCAAGTCCTGCCGCAACCCATACTGAAAGTATTCAATTTGGAAAGCTTCAGGCCAATTAGGCAATTTGCTCAAAATTTTCTTAAACTTCATAGCATATTCAGCTACCGTCCTATTCTCCTGTCTCAAGTTTTGTAACCGCACTCTCGCAGACATTTTAGATTGAAAAACAGATTCCTGAACCATTCCATGAATACCTGGATGTCTTCAATGAAAAAGAAGCAGAACAGCTTCCTCCCCATAGAACTTACGACTGTCCCATCGAGTTAATTCCCGGTGCCAAACTTCCGGTGGGACTTATTTATTCTTTATCAGAACCCGAACGAATAGCTCTCCGAGAGTTTGTAGACTCCAATCTGAAGAAGAAATTTATTCAACCATCTACTTCACCGTTAGCTGCACCAGTGCTTTTTGTTAAAAAAAAATCAGGAGAGTTACGGCTCTGTTGTGACTATCGCAAATTAAATGACATTACCATCAAGAACAGATATCCGTTACCTTTGATTTCGGAACTGCTGGAATGGGTCCAAGGTCTTTACTAAATTGGATCTAAGAGGAGCTTATAACCTAGTACGAATTAGAGCAGGAGACGAATGGAAAACGGTGTTCTGTACGTGTTACGGCCATTTTGAATTCACAGTCATGCCGTTTCGGTTGTCTAATGCTCCTGCAGTCTTCATGTATTTCATGCATGACATTTTTAAAGACCTTTTAGACCAGTTTTTAATAATCTACTTAGATGATCTCCTGATTTACTCCTCATCCCATGACATGCATGTCCAGCATGTTCGAGTAGTGTTACAACGCCTACGTGAAAACCAACTCTATGCCAAACTGGAAAAATGCCAGTTTGCTCAGGAGACGATAGAATTTTTGGGACATCGGATCTCTGCCGCTGGAATCGAGATGGAACCAGGCAAGATAGAGGCGTTACAGTCATGGCAAACACCTAAATGGGCCAAGGATGTACAGCGACTTCTAGGATTCGCTATTACAGAAATTTCATACCGCGATTTGCAGAAATCACAGCTCCGCTGTCCAACGTATTGCGTAAACGATCTACCTTCCAATGGGGAAACATGGAGACCCAAGCTTTCAACAAGTTAAAGGCTCTCTTTATGACCGACCCCATTTTGAAACACCCCAATCCAGCATTACCATTTGTAGTAGAGACTGATGCCTCAGATATTTGTCAGACTACCCATATGAGAAGTGTTTTGGCAAATTGCATCCTTTACCAGCAAAGCGTTCTCATGATGACATGAACGCCAGGTGGCTAGATAACAAGCATTCCCATAATTTTGAATGGCGTTGTTTACATCTTCATGAGATAGGGAGCGAGAAGGTACCATGTTATGGCTAGCAATGGAAATCTTCCCATGAGAACAAATCCTCCTGATTTCCTTCTGTGGGAAGCCTTGCCCAGGCCCCCTGAGCAAGGAGGGGGGAACTCACATGCTTGCTGAGATGCAAGCCACTGCCACCCAATGCTGTGTGCTTTGAGGCCTGGTGTGTGTCACACCTAACTGCCAGCCAATCAGAAAGCTAGAAGAACTGCATATCGAACCATGCAAAATGGTGTTCTATGCTTCTTGATTTCTAGTGTCTTTTAGCCATGTAGTTCTTCATGTGTATTCTACGTTTGAGGACTGAGCAGTGCATAGCTATGGGAGGCTATGCATGGCGTGAGCTCTGGCCCTGGGATCAGTACACGGAACTCTGCTTATAAGTTTGTTTTTGTTTTTCCTTTTGCAATGCTGTACCATGTACTGTGTATTCAACTACCTTTTTGCAATAATGTGTCAAATGAGGAAGAAAAAACAAAAAAGAATTCAATTGATTTTAGATGAAATTAAAAGTAAAGAGTTAGATTTGAGAGATAAACCAATGGATGACACTTTGCTCACTCAAATTAAATTTCTCCAAAAGCAAATATCAATGATATTAACTCAAGAGAGAGAGACTCAAATGAAATTTACAAAACAAAAATATTTTGAATATGCAAATAAACCAGGTAGATGGCTGGCTTATAAATTGAGGAAACAAAGACAAAAGAATTTGATTACTAATATTCAACATGAAGGAAAAACTCTGGTGAATAATATGGACATTCAAAAAACCTTTCATGACTATTATTCTAAATTATATAAAAAACAAGATGTCAACTTGGATGAGATTGAAGAATATTTGAATAAACAAAAACTAATTGTTCTTAATGACCAACAAAGATTGACATTAAATAATGTTATAACAAAAGAAGAATTGATAAAAGCTTTTAAGAAAATTAGTAGTGGAAAAGCTCCTGGACCGGATGGATTGTCAGCAGCCTACTATAAATGTTTTGAAGAGGATTTGTGTCTACCTTTGCAGAAGACTATGAATTCTATTTTGGAAACAGGAATTATGCCTGAAACTTGGAAAGAAGCACATATAACATTGATACCCAAAGAACAACAGGATTTAACATTAACTAAAAATTACAGACCAATATCTTTATTGAATAATGACTATAAGATATTTACAACGATATTAGCAGAAAGAATGAAGAATATACTTAAGGATTTTATTCATCAAGACCAAGCTGGTTTTCTACCCAAGAGGCAAATTCATGACAATGTCCGAAACATAGTAGACGTAATTGAATATTTGGATCAACACTATGATAAACAAGCTGCCTTGATATTTATTGATGCTGAAAAAGCCTTTGACAACTTAAATTGGCCTTTTATGTTCAAAGTTTTGGAAAATATGAATTTTGGAGGAAATTTTATAAAATGGATTAAATCAATATATACTCCACAATTTGCCAAAATAATTGTTAATGGAGAATTTAGTAAGCCATGTGAAATACAAAAAGGTACTAGACAAGGTTGTCCATTATCTCCACTTTTGTTTATATTGGTATTAGAGGTTTTACTTAGAGATATTAGTCAAGATGATATCCATGGTATTAAAGTTAAAAAAGAAGTTTATAAACTAAGAGCATTTGCTGACGACCTAGTCATTACTTTGGAGAATCCACTAGAAGGAATTGAAATATTAATACAGAAACTAAAAGACTTTGGGTCGCTAGCAGGGTTCAAAGTGAATTTACAGAAGACAAAAGTTTTGACCAAAAATATGGATTACCACCAACAAGAGAAATTGAAAGAAATAACAGGATATTCAATGGAAGAAAAAGTAAAATAATTGGGAGTATATTTAACAACTAAAAATGTTAAGCTGTTTAAGAATAATTATATTCCACTTTGGATGGATATTAAAAAAGATTTGGAACATTGGGAAAAACTGCAATTATCATTATTAGGTAGAATTTCAGCAATTAAAATGAATGTTTTGCCAAGAATTTTATATCTTTTTCAAACACTACCTATATTGGCATCAGAAGAACCTTTTAAACAATGGCAGCGAGATATTTCTAAGTTTATT
The DNA here is from genome assembly GCA_023362775.1 of Charina bottae. NCBI lineage: Eukaryota > Metazoa > Chordata > Lepidosauria > Squamata > Charinaidae > Charina > Charina bottae. Next base: position 97,344,413 of record JALMGJ010000002.1, on the reverse strand, counting down.
TGGCAAGGGAAAAAACCAAGAGTAAAATATAAAGTCTTGCAAGACTCTAAAGAAAGAGGAGGACTAGGTCTGCCGGATTTGAAATTATATTATGCTGCTTGTTGCTTGGTTTGGATTAAAGAATGGATAGTTTTGAAAAATGAAAAATTATTGAATTTGGAAGGACATGAATTAAGATATGGATGGCATGGATATTTGTGGTACGATAAAGTTAAAGTTAATGTGGACTTTAAAAACCATTATATTAGAAGATCCTTGTTAAGAATCTGGAATAAATATAAATTAATCTTATGTTATAAAAGACCTTTATGGATTTCTACACAAGAAGCATTCTACAGAACAGAAGTAAGAAATAAAGATAAATGGTTAACCTACAAAGATTTTTTAAAGAAAGAACAAGGACAATATATAATTAAATCAATAGAAGAATTGGTATCAGAGGGATACAGTTTTCAATGGCTTTCATATATGCAGCTCATAGAGAAATTTAAATTAGATAAGAAAGACCTTGAATTTGAACAAACCAAATCGGAATTTGAGATACAACTATGTGAGACAGATGATCATCTAATTGCAAAAATGTATAAATTATTGTTAAAAGGTGAAATGGTAGAGGAACAAGTTAAAGACTGTATGATTAAATGGGCTAAAAATATTGGCCATAATATTCAAATGCAACAATGGGAAGATATGTGGACCAAAGGGTTAAAATTTACTTTGTGTTATAATTTAAAAGAAAACTTTTATAAGATGATGTACAGATGGTATATGACCCCACAAAAACTTTCTAAAATGTATGGAAATGTTTCCAACTTATGTTGGAAATGTAAAAAAAAAAGAGGGGTCTTTTTACCATATGTGGTGGACATGTGAGATTGCAAAGAAATTCTGGACTCAAATACATGCATTGATGCAAAATATATTACAAATTCGAGTTCCATTTAAACCGGAATTTTTTTTACTGGGAATAATTGATGGACAACCTGGGAAGCAATTTACAAGGATTATGCAATACATGATTACAGCAGCAAGACTTATTTTCGCACAAAATTGGAAAAACCAGATATCGCCTACGATACAAGATTGGATGTTAAAATTGATGGATATGGCAGAGAATGATAAACTGACATGTTTATTAAAAGAAAATCCAAATAATTATTTTCTTAAAGAGTGGAAACCATTAACTGACTATTTACAAGATGCGGGAGGGGCAAAGCTTATATGGGGATTTGAAGATTAAAATATATATATATTGATGTAATAGACAAGAAATATTCTTTAATGTTATATATAGACCTAGCATGTAAGATAAAATTTTTAAAATACCATGACCAGATACAAATCGGAAGTTGACCAAATTCTATGTTTCAGCTTTATCTTTTTTCCTTTTTTCCTTTACTACACTTTTTTATCTTTTCTTTTTTCTTGATTTGTATTTCCATTTTCTTTTGTTTCAAACTTTTATCTATGTAAAATTAAAATCTAATAAAATTTTCTTTTTGCAATAATGTGATTGTATATACATTATTGCCTTTTGCTACCAGTAAACACTGTTAGCCCTACAAGCTGCATTCTTGTCTGTTTATTCTCAAGCCTCGAGTTTTTTCCCTTTAAGCCAGCGTATATCCCATCAATATTGCCATTGGGGCGGTGCTACTTCAGGGAAATTCAGAGGATGGGTTACTTTTACCTTGTGCCTACTACTCGAGAAAACTAACAGCACCCGAACAAGCATATACTATATGGGACAAAAAGCTCTTGGCCATCAAAGTGGCTTTTGAAGTTTGGAGACACCACCTGGAAGGGGCTAGACATGTTGTTGAGGTAAGAACGGACCATCGGAACTTAGAGCATCTTAAAACAGCACGCAACCTCAATCAGCATCAGATCCATTGGTCTTTGTTCTTTTCCCGTTTTGATTTCAAAGTCACTTACATTCCGAGAGGGAAGAATCAACGAGCAGATGCACTTTCACGCAAGCCAGAATATGATCAAACCAAGAAAAAATTGATAAGACAAACGGTCATTCCTGTAGAACGAATCGCTGTACTACAAACCTCCAGCAATCTATTACAAGACATTCGAGAGCAGCAGCAACAGGATCCATTGGTTAAGAAAAAGATACACGAAATATCCCAACTACCGAACAACCAATCAGGACAATGGTCCTAGAGTGATAATCTACTACATTTCAGGGGTTGCTATTATGTACCTGCTGGAAACCTACGAGAAGAAGTACTGCAGCTATCTCATGATAAACCTGCCACAGGTCACTTCGGGTTTTACAAAACCCTCAATCTGATATCAAGGAACTTTTGGTGGCCACGACTCCACCATGATGTAAAAACCTATATATCATCCTGCCCTACCTGCCATAGAGCAAAACATCAGCTGGGCAAACCGACAGGATTGTTACTTCCCCTACCCACACCGGAACAACCTTGGGAGACCATATCAATGGATTTCATCACGGATCTTCCAAAATCTAATGGGGCAACAACCATCTTAGTAGTTGTAGATACCCTGACCAAGATGGCACATTTTATCGCCTGTAAAGGACTTCCCACAGCAAAAGACACGGCACAACTGTACATAAAGCATATCTTCCGATTGCATGGGTTAGCAAAAGGGGTGGTTTCAGATCGGGGACCACAGTTTACAGCAAAATTCTGGAAGGCTTTACTTACCGGCTTACAAATTCACAGACAATTATCATCGTCCCATCACCCACAATCTGATGGGGAGACAGAAAGAGTAAATTCCATCTTAGAACAATACCTGCGCTGTCACGTTAATCACTTACAAGATAATTGGGTCGAGTTATTATCTTTAGCGGAATATTCGTATAACAACTCACAACATACTACAACAAAAATGTCACCATTCTTGGCTAATTATAGGTTTCATCCCCGCTCATTCCCTATGGACTCTCCTGACTCAGCGGTTCCTGCAGCGAATCAATTTTTACAAGACCTACAGGCCACACATCTGGCACTCCAGAACCATCTAAAAAAGGCTAAGGAGGACTATAAAAGATTTGCTGATCGTCATCGACGTGCTGGGCCTCCACTTTCAGTGGGAGATTTAGTGTGGCTTTCCACTAAGCACCTTACGTCTTCTCGCCCTTCAAAGAAATTAGATCACAGATTTGTGGGGCCTTTTCCTATCGAAACCATTATCAATCCGGTGGCCTTCCATCTTACCATCCCATCACACATGAAAATTCATCCTGTATTTCATAGATCCTTACTGATTCCAGCTGGTCCACCTAGCCCATTGCGAACTATCAAACCACCACCACCTCCAGTCCTGGTTCAGGGTGAAGCAGAATACGAAGTTGCATGCATCCTAGATTCATGGGTTCACCATGGACGACTCCAATATCTGATATCTTGGACAGGTTATGGACCACAAGAAAACTCTTGGGAAAATGCTTCCCATGTTCATGTCCCTGCGAAGCTTCGAGATTTCCATCAACGTTACCCGACAGCCTAGGCCACAATGCCGGAGGGACGGGTGTCCTGCGGAGGGGGGGATAATGTTAGGAAGGACTGGTCAAAAGGGGCCAAGTCTGGCAACAGGAAAAGGGAAAAGGGAAAACTCCGTTGCAACGATAAAAACGTTGCAGCAGAGTTGAACTCAATTTCAAAAAAAAGAGCCAAGAACGCAGCGTGCCTATTGGCTGCTGCATTCGAACGGCGCGAGATACAAAGTATAAGAGGAGGAAACAACAAAGAACGGGTTGTCAGGGACAACCGTTCTTCAGGAGTACCACATACCTTCAGCTCCAGACTTCTTCCACAGCTGCTCACACCACAGAAGCCCTGCTTAAATGATCTCTCTAGCCCTCCCCATCCTCAGACTAACTCCAGCCCTCGAATCCACTGATCAACCAGTTCTCCTTACCTTTCGGAGCTGTCTTCCATCGCAGTTTCTGAGGAGACTCCTTTTGCAGTTGCTTCCCTTGCTGCCTCAGCGTCAAAGCCGTGGCTTCCCTCCATGCCTGCTGACGGATCTGTCTCTGGGCTGTCTTCCTTCGCTGCTGCTGCTGCTGCTGCACCGGTGCCTTCTTGCTATTTCAAGCCTCCTGCTGTTAAAAACAAAGACAGTTTATCACCTGTCAAACAGCATACTGTTGCTGGGCTGAATTACTCTGACCCTAAATTGCCTCAGACCTCAACTATTGGAAAGTCTGTTACAGCAGAGGATCTTCTATCAAGCTCCCAACTACCTGTCTTCAGAACAACCCAGTTAATTAACCCTTCCCATTCCTTCCTATTAAAACCCAGCCAGCCTTTTAAAATACCCAGTCCTTTCCACCTTCCTCCTAATCCAGCCTTACCTACCTTTGACAAAAAACCATAACTGTCTGTTTTGTTCTTGTTAAACTGTACATTGCCTAAATTAATTCTTGATGCAATTACCACCTAGTACATCAGTAGTTGTGTAAGTTGTCTTGCTAGTTAATCTCCAGAACCAGTCTGGTATTTATTCTTGATTGTACTGATTGTCTTGCTTGTGTTGTCTTGCCTTGTTCCTGTCCTGTTGTATTGTTTCCAGATCCCAAAACCCATCAGATTGAAGTAGAATACAGTACTGTGCCCTATAACAGAAGAAGATTATCTTGGAGCCTGCCACCCAATTGATCTGATAGTACTTAATAAAACTGTTAAGCAATTCAAGTCTCTGTATTAAGTTGGAACAGGACATAAAGTGTCTTCGAACCGTTTGCGTAAAGCGTACATAAACTTTCCAAAATCTTGTAGCTCACTAGCCCTGGCATCGTACATGACTACCAGGCAGTCAGCCGCCTCACCTTCCAAAAAACTAGAGACATACCTTACTTTTGCCTCCTCCGTTTGGAAAGTGTCCTCAAATTCCCCCATAAACCCCCTCACGTGCGTCAAGAAACAGGCCAGTTTCTTAGGGTCCCCATCAAATTTCATTTTGAGTTCGCTTAATCCTGCCGGTACATTTGTGAGGGGCAAAGTCCGGCGCTGTCCAAACAGTGGGGTAAGTTGTGGCTGGCTGTAAGAGTGAGGTTCCTCTTCTTCCTCTTCGCCCTCATCACTAGTCTCTGTGAGTTCCTCCTCCCCTTCGGAGGTCGATGGGCTTGCCTCTTCTCCTTTTCCCCTGTGGCCTTCAAGGGTACGTAAATTTTTTTCCATTACTAAACCCATGGAGTCCAACTTTTTCCTCATCGTCTCCATGTCAAAGTCCATGCAAGACCATCTCTCTTCTAGCGCCCCAATGCGCTGAGTCTGGGTGACGCGCTGTTTAGGTCGCTTCCCCCCTTTCTCCGCCATCCCTTCTCCGACTCTGAATGACCAATCTGCCGACCTAGTCTGGCGAGTCTCGGGGTTTGGGGGGGGGTTTAGTTACCTCCTTCCCTCTGGTCTTCACTACCTTCTTAATGCCGTTTTTTTCAATGGGGTTTTCCGCTGCTTGCTGCGCTACCCTCTCCATCCTCTCAGCTGAAGACGTGCTGGGAACGGTCTCGTCTACTGCCTCAGCTTGTTCCATTGTGCTCTGTAGGTTGTGCAGCTACTTTCAACCTTGGGCTCGCTGATTACTCAGGGTCCCTCGGGATACGTAGCCAAAAATTTTTTGATTCAAGTCTTTATGTAAGGTGCTCCTCTCTGATGCCCTGAAACCCCTTTCTCTTGGAGTAAACCACAGACTCGTGATTTCTAAGAAGTAAAAGGGTTTATTCCGGTACATGAAGGCTTAACACGAACAAAGACTTGAATGAGCAGGCATAGCATGGTATAGTACATTTAAGCATTTCCCTCCCCATTGTTCATAGTTGCTGACACGTGTTGTTTCCCAGCTTCAGGGTGCTAGACAGTCGGTCAAGGAGATGTGTAGTTCAGTTTCGCAAGTTGGTGTCAACAGGCATTCTCCCCGTGCTGCTGTCTCTTTCATGTCAGTTTCTAACTCCCCTTAATCCACATGCCCATCTGACTTAATGGCAGAGGTCTGCCGAACTCTGACAGCTCCTTCCAGCAGCTGATATAAAGTCTCTTTTCAACTGCCTCCTCCCTACCATTCTTTGCAGATGCAGATCCTAGAGTTTAGGCCCTTAGTCCCATCACTTGGTCCATCAAAAACCACAGAGTGTGGACAGCAAAGTGTGTTCCAGCTTAGTATTATGTGAACAAACGAGACCATTGGCTCTGTAGGTGTCCAATAGAAGCCATGATGTCAAGCATGTTGTGACGTCCTCATGCAAATAATGAGCATTATGCCATTTGCTCCAGTCACATCATGACACAAATAACATACAGTCCTTAAATTAACATCATCTGCAGGATGACATCATGACATGCATGACATTACTTGCCTCCCCTGCCCTCCTGCCATGACTGGCTCAGTTACTGTCAATCCTTACACATGGCTTTGAAGCCTATGTTACCACAAACATGGGGGCCTATTCAGATTTGAATAGAGGGCAATTGGAGGAGCAAGATTTGGCAGACTCCAAAGCAGGGCACAGAACTAGATAAAAAACACCTTTGATTTGTTTTACAGTTGTTGCATTCTTATGTTAGTTAAGTTATTCAGTGCAATATGGGGTGGGGTATAACTACAGCAGGGCTTTCCAAAGTTTTCCCGCGGCGACACACCAACCGCCGTTGGTGTGTCACCGCGGGAAAACCCGGAAGTGCCGCCATTGCGGCAGCGCGCAAAAACCTGGAAGCGCTGCTGCCGCTTTCAGATTTTTGCGCACCGCCGTTGGTGTGTCACCGCGGGAAAACCCGGAAGCGCTGATGATGATCAGCGATTCCGGGTTGTGTGGCGACACACCAGACTGTGTGTGGCGACACACTTTTGTGTCGCGACACACAGTTTGGAAAGCTCTGAACTACAGTATAGGAATTCAATTAAAGCAATAAGAACAATAGTAGCACATTAGCCATACAAAAAAAAATCCGCAATTCGTATGCAAGCATTCAAGGTGAGAAAAGCTAAATTCTTCAACAGGAGGAAGATAAATAAAACAAAACAGAGAAGAGGAAAAATGGCTGCTTTTCAAATCATGTCTTTATCAATTTGGTTTTAGATGGAATGTGGAAGTTGGGTGCAGTCATGAAAACTGGGTCCCTTCTAGAAAAAGTCAGTTGTGCCATACTTCTCAAGAATTGCTTGGAAATAGCATATCAGTGTTCATATCAGACAGAGAAAGCAGAAAATAATAGTACATATTGTCTCTTTGACGGGGCGTGATGGCTCAGCGGTTAAGACGCCAGGCTTGTTGATCGGAAGGTCACATGTTCGGAGGTTTGAATCCCCAGCCCCGTGTGACAGAGTGAGCTCCTGCACTCGCCCCAGCTCTTGCCAACCTAGCAATTCGAAAGCATGCAAATGCAAGTAGCTAAATAGGCACCACTTCGGTGGGAAGGTAACAGTGTTCTGCGTGCATCATGCCGGCCACATGACCGTGGAAGCGTCTTCGGACAACGCTGGCTCTTCGGCTAACAAACGGAGATGAGCACCGGCCCCTAGAGTCAGATATGACTGTGCGGGGGAACCTTTACCTTTATTGTCTCTTTGGGCTACCTATATATTAGGCACATAGGTAATTTTCTTTTTGGTAGCAGCTGCACACGAACATAACTGTTGATAAGGACAATACTGATCTGAAATGTGTGAATGAGGTGACTGTCCTCCATTCTTCTCACGATTATCTTTGTCCTTGAATCTGAGATGATGTTTGCTAGTAGATCACAGAGCACCCCATTCATTAGAAGTAAATGTATATTCCCAGTCCCTCTTATGTTAACAAAACAATGTTTGAGCCCTAATGATAGCATGGGTCAATCACAAGGAATTCACAACCAAAGCCTGTGTCCATCACATATGTTGGACTACAACTCCAATTATTGTCACCTCACATGGAGAAAATGATTGGATGAGGTGGGAATCGAGAAGGTCATAATCCACAAAGAGGAGAGGCTGGGAAGACTGGCATAGGAACCAGAGCTTAAACTAAAGTAAGTTCCGTATATTGAGGATAAGGGCAAATACGTGAGTCATGAACTCAAGTTTAAGTTCAATGACAAATCCTCTGTTTGATTCATGGCATAGAGAGGCATTGAAGTGACTTTGCACTTGGTCTCCTGGGTCTCTGAATCAGAGCAGAACCGTTCTTTGTACTTTTTTTTTTAAGTTTTTCTTTTCTTTTTCTTTCTTAGTATGCATTTGTTGTTTGCTTCATAAACCAGCCTTTCAGAACCTAGAACCCATCTGTGCTGGTTGGGGAAGGGAAGGCTGCTGGAAACCTTCATGAGCATTTCTTGAGAAACAGTAAAGCAGATCACAAATGTCTCCTCCAGATATAACAGTAAATAAAAATATTGCCCGTTCAGTCAAATAGCATTCTGAAGTTCTGGAAGCTTGCCATGGATGTGAGCTGACCATGGAAAGATAGGAAGCAGAAAGGAGGACACTTTAGTCAAAGGCTGCCTACAGGAATCAGAGGAGCAAGGAAAGAAGTAAAAAGCGAAGGATCGGATGTGCAAGGTAAGAGGTTATGGAGTTTACTGGCTTCTGACATCACAGAACTGGTTATCTGATAGATAGGCTGACCATATGTCCCGTTTTGAACAGGACAGTCCCGTTATTTTAACATTTTTGAACCGTACCGTCTTTTTGAAAAAAATCTCGGTTTTGTCCCGCTTTCGGAGGCAGCCCGGAAAAGGAAGCCCTCCCGCCTATTGCGTGGCAAAGGAGGGTGCAGAGAGGTGGGCCAAGACGCACAAAGGCCGCCCGGCAGGCGGCAAGGGGCAGCATGGTGCAGCTGAAGCCCCCCAGCACGGCCAGCTCCTGCTTCTCCTGTGCGGTGGCGGTGGTGGTGGCAGCGGCGGCAGCAACTCTCCTCCCTCCCTCGGCCAAGCCCGAGGGGGCTGGGGCGGCGGCGGTCCTCGGTCCTCGGCAGGAGCCGGCCGTGCTGGGGGGGCTTCAGCCACACCACTCTGCCCCTCGCCACCCGCTGAAGCCCCCCAGCGTGGCCAGCTCCTGCCGAGGGCAGTCTGTCCTGTGAGTGTGTGAGTGTGTGTGTGTGCATCTGATCAGGCTTGGCCGAGGGAGGGAGGAGAGTTGTCGCCACTGCCACTGCTGAGCAGGAGAAGCAGGAGCCGGCCGTTCTGGGGGGCTTCAGCCACACCACTCCGCCCCTTGCTGCCCGCTGAAGCTCCCCCGGGTGGCCAGCTCCTGCTTCTCCTGCTTGGTGGCGGCGGCGGCAACAACTCTCCTCCCTCAGCCAAGCCCGATCAGATGCACACACACACTCTCACAGGACAGACTGCCCTCGGCAGGAGCTGGCCACCCTGGGAGGCTTCAGCCACACCACTCCGCCCCTCGCCGCCCGCTGAAGCCCTCCAGCGCAGCCAGCTCCTGCCGAGAGCAGTCTGTCCTGTGAGTGTGTGTGTGTGCATCTGATCGGGCTTGGGTGAGGGTGGAGAGTTGTTGCTGCTGCCGCCACCACCGAGCAGGAGAAGCAGGAGCCGGCTGCACTGGGGGGCTTCAGCCACACCACTCCGCCCCTTGCCACCCGCTGAAGCCCCCCAGCGCGGCTGGCTCCTGCTTCTCCTGCTCGGCGGCCCGACAACTCTCCTCCCTCAGCCAAGCCCGATCAGATGCACACAAACACACTCACACACTCACAGGACAGACTGCCCTGGGAGAGAGAGAGGGAGCTACTTGTGGCAAGAAAAATACAGGATTCGTTTTTCACAAGGGAAAAGGGAAACCCTTGTTTGAGCTGTTACAGTTAATAGCTGTCGCTCCTCTGAGACCAGGGCTGCAGCTTCAGCCCAGTGTTTGTTTCACCTTGAAATTGGAACACTCCATTTTCTTCCATTTGACAAACTGATGTCTAATCTATCCCTGTTGTGGGGAAGCCAAAATATGAAGTACATTGGCACAGACTTGAGAAGTCAGGGTTATATTCCTGGCTGAAACATTAGGATGCATTTTTTATCTACCCAATCTAACCTGCAGCCCTGGGATACCCAGGTGGTCCCTCATCCAAGAACAGACCAGGAGAGCTGTGCAGCTCTTTGGATTTAAGCACAAAAAAGTGCTTCCAAGTGAGCAGGAATGCTCATGTAGCACCTGTCTTCCTAGATGTGTGTTTCTTATCACAAAGATGCCAAAGTAATAAAATGTAAGTCATGATGTCACAGTGCAAGCTACACTATTTTGTAGTTGTGTTGTAATGTTGCACACATGTATATGAGAGGTGGAGTTTGTGTCCACAACACAGGTGTCATGGAGTGTGAGAAGTTTTATGATAAGGTATTGAAAGACCGAAATTTGCTGCATAAGATTACTTCATCAGAGAAATATTCATCTACGTGTACCTAAATTTTTGTATGAGTTCTGTCACTGAAGAATAATTGTTAGCTCAATATGTTCGTGTAATAAAACTTTTTCATTTTAATGAAAACAAAAACCTTTTTATATAAACAGTAATCTGTTTAAGCAGGGGTACCCAACCTTTTTGGCACGAGGTACCGGTTTTGTGGAAGACAATTTTTCCACAAATTGGGGGGGCGGGGTTTGCAGGCGGGAGCCAATCGCGTGGACCGGGGGGCAGGGTTCGGAGACTGGCATGGCAGCATAAGATCCTGTCCCGTTTTGTCATCCCACTGTCCCGTTTTTGTCTCAAGGAAATATGGTCAGCCTACTGATAGAACATCTTTTTTCAAATTGGTTTGCCTAGAAGAGCCGGGATAGATTGGCATTTATGTCATTCATGTTTCAAAGCAATGAAAGCCCACAGTAATCTCTCTGCTTTGCCACCTCCCTTCTCCATAGCACCTGCCAAATCCCCCAGGCTATTACATAGGTGTTCAAATATACTTCAAAGGTTTCTAGAGCTAAGGTTTTGCTTAGTTCTCTTTTTTTTAAAGTGTGCTTTCTCTCCAGTTCAGTAATCTTGAAGTTATCTGAATATTTATTTTCCTTTCAATATTAGAGATACTAATTAGCATTTGATTTGCTCTACTGTATGTCCCCAGTTCCACCTCTTCCCACAAAGGTTCTTCTGAGGCCATCCAGTGGAATTATGCAGACTCCTATGTTCTACCACTCTTGACTCTTTGGTAATTGGACTGTATAGATTCCCACAGAAAGGGTGGGCCCATTTCTGATCAGGAAATGCTTTCAAGCAGTGGTAACTTAGAAAATGGCAGCCTCCCTGCCAGGAATGCTCTTTGTGTGGCTGTGAAGCAGGTGCTTTGAATTCGAACTGGCATAGTAGCATATTTTGCCCTAGCCATGTGATCTCTCAATCCTTTCTCATTGAAGGTGGGGGTGGGGAAAATCTGTTGCCCTTCACATCTTGTTAGACTTGCATCATCTGTAAAAAGGGCAATGGTCAAGGATTATGGGAGCTGTAATCCAACATTTTCTAGAAGGCTATTCCCCATTTGTTTCCAAAAATCTCATGACCCATTTACGGTAAATACTCCATTTCAGTTCAGGGCTGCCATTGTATTGGATTACTATGCTACAGTGCCTTTAATAGCCCCTGACATGTAGAAAACAACATTCTCACCTCAGTTCTCCATGGTAGGAAAAGTTTCCATTCAATAGATTTCTGCATATGAGACTCACAGCTAAAGTTAGAGGAGTAAGGCCAAAAAATTTAATAGAATAGTCTTTACTGTGGTCCAAGATATACAGTAGTACCATTTTTTCATGTATTTTTGCATAGGCTGAAAATACACTGAAAATGCAACCGAATGTACCCAAGTGAAACAGACATATTTTGCTTTAGAATATCCCATCAGATTCTTCAAGCCTAAACACAAGATTTGACTACTTTGTAGGTGGTATTAGGATATTTGTCTGCTAAAAAGAGAGAAACTTGTTTCTGAGCACCCAAGAAGGTATAGTGGAAGAGGTGAAATGTGTTCCATACAAAGATCCATAACAGAGGAGCAATATCAAAGGATATGTCCAAAGGTATTGACTGCTTCTGATCCACAGGGCCAAGTACACATCCATTATATGGTATATTATTGAATTTGCCCTCTAGTCAAGCAGTTAGAAAGAGATTAGTTCAGCCTTAAAAAAAGATCTCCAATATTGGGGCAGCATCAAGGTCTTAAAATAACCAGCTGGCTAGGTGCACAGGACGTTTGATAGTCTAAAGACATACTCAATAGATCAATGTGCAGTTCTGCATCTGTGATGCTCTAAGGAGCTGTCTAGCCCTCTCATAGGACAGGGATAATAGAAACTCTGGTAAGGGCCAGAAATGCATTGTGACAAGTAATTAATTTTCAGAATTCTGCTCTGGATGTTTATACTGTATTATACCTTTCTTCAGTCAAGAAGCTCAGAAGGGTAGACATGGGACAACCCTATTTTACTGTTATGAGAAGTTCTATCTAGAGGCTACTTCTGTCATTAGGAACCTATATAGCTATTAAGATCTGCAAGCGAGGCCTTTCTAAAGACGCCCCAACTGTCAAAGTCTCCTTTGGATTCTCTTCTGCCTTGGCCAACACTCTGTTCACTGAAGTGGCTTAAATGGGTCTTTGCTGTGTGCTGGCATACACAGCAACACAGCAGATGAGCAAGTACAGGAAAAAAGGAGAACAAAATCTGATGTTCAGAAAGTTTCCCCTACTGGCCAGAAATTAGCTTCTTCTGTTAAAAGAAATCTGTCTTCAAAAGCAGGGTCTCCTCCTAACCAAGATGAGAGAAAAGGGAAAGTGCACCATTTCTTGGTGAGCAAATAATTTAGAAATGTTTATTTCCCCAGGGTGCATATAGTAAAAAAATAATATTTCCATTTCTGGGGAAAAGGTGTGGCTTAGGAAGAGAGAAGTTAAATAAAAATATCCTATTTTGAGTTTTATACAAGCATTCCAAGGATTTGTTTACATGGACCCATAATGTAAACAGAGTAAGAAATATTGTCCCTCATTAATAAACAAATAATATCTAATACTTGGCATGGTTTTGAATGAGCTGTGGACAACAGTAGAGATGTTCTAGCCAACACACTTAATCACCTGATAAGTGTCTTTCAACACCTTGACACTGCCTCAGTCTGCCGACCGGTAATGCCTTCCCTGTACCCCCACAAAAATAAATTTGCCTGGGTTATGCTCATACAACCTGGTGCAGAATGCAGCAGTGCGGGCAGTTATGTGTCCTTCTAGAACAGCACATGTTACACCTCTGCTCCATGAGCTGCATTGCTTGCCAGTCTGCTTCCAGGTCCAATTCAAGGTGCTGGTTTTAACCTTTAAACCCCTTCATGGCATGGGGCCAGGGGTTATTTGAGGGACTGCCTCTCCCTGAATATATCTGCCCATCCCTTCAGGTCTGGTAGAGAAGGCATGCTGCGGATCCTGTCTGCTGGGGAATTACGCCTGGCGGGTCCCAGGAGACAGGCCTTCTCTGCTGTGGCGCCCGCCTTATGGAATATTCTCCCCCCTGAAATGAGGCTGGCTCCATCCCTGTTAATGTTCAGGAAGCCCTTCAAGACCTGGCTATGCCATCAGGCCTGGGGGTCCCAGGGGACCGGTGAAATTCTAAGATGGCTCCCTTACGGCAGTTAATATTCGCTCTCTCTTGTGCCTTGTGGTTTTTATTTTAATAATGACTGTTTTATATTTTAATAATGATAGTTCTTACAGTACATATTTATTGTTTTAATGAATTGGGCAAGTAGACATTGCTCTGAATGAAACCAGTAGAATTATTATTGGATGTTTGAAACCTACCTCTCTAGATAAGATCTACCATCTAGCCGGTATTGCCCCACCTGTTGTTCGTAGAGAAGCAGCAGCATATAAGGTAAAAGGTAAAGGTTCCCCCGCACAGTCGTGTCCGACTCTAGGGGGCAGTGCTCATCTCCGTTTGTTAGCCGAAGAGCCAGCGTTGTCCGAAGATGCTTCCGCGGTCATGTGGCCGACATAATGCGTGCGGAATGCTGTTACCTACCCACCAAAGTGGTACCTATTCATCTACTTGCATTTGCATGTTTTTGAATTGCTAGGTTGGCAAGAGCTGGGGCGGGTGTGGGAGCTCACTCCGTCATGCGGGGCTCGGGTCTCGAACCTCCGAACTTGCGACCTTCAGATTGACAAGCCTGGCATCTTAACTGCTGAGCCATCGTGCCCCCTATGCAGCATATAAAGAGAGGCTTAAATCATCATTATCCAAACAACACCCTCTTTACGGCTTACAACCAGCCCCTCAGAGATTAAAATCCAGGAAAAGTTTCCTTAGGTCGATGGAAGATTTTGATGAATTTAAAAGTAGAGTGGACCTATGGAAAGCTACAAAGAACCAACGTTGGATGGAACCAGCAGAGGAGCTGGCACCTGGTTTTGGTGAAAGCTGGGAAGTTTGGAAATTGTTGAACAGACTGCGCACGGGTATAACAAGATCTAGAGATACTCTGAATAAATGGGGTTATCCGGTGACCTCTGCCCTTTGTGATTGTGGAGACTTGCAGACAACAACACATATGTACACTTGTCCTTTGTGCCCTGATTAATGCACACTTGAGGACCTCATGACAGTGCAACAGAATTCAATTAATGTTGCCAGTTTCTGGGCAAGATCTGTCTAATTTTTATATATTTTAACTTTTATATTTCATATTTTACATGCTATGTTTTACAGTATGTTTTTAACTGTGATGCTTCTGACACGAATGAATAAATAAATAAATAATGAATTGTTGTACGCCACCCAAAGTTGCTTTTTGCGAGTTGGGCGGCCATATAAATTTGATAAATAAATAAATAAATAAAATAAAGCCCTCACGCATGATTAAGTGAACCGTTGTTTCCTTAATTCTCTGGGTTGATATGACATACTAACCAAAAACTAACCACCCAGCGTGTCTTTATATACCACGCTCATTTAAAATGTAGTTGGTCAGTTGTGGCTCAGTGTCTTGCATGCAGTTACCATTATGCAATCAATCTATGAATGTTTCTTTTGGTCAAAAGGAAGGAAACACTGTTATTCAAAAAGACATTGGAATTCCAAAATCCCCCTGATCATTTGCCACATTAGAACTACCAACTCTTCACAGCCTTTCCTCCTATGTCATTTTATAGCAACCTGACATACAGACATCAAGCTTTCTTCTTCATGTCCTCCAGCCAACGAATACTCCATCTCCCACATTCCTGCATGCCAGGTTAACTTTAAAACCATTGCAGGAAATGTGAAAAACATGAAGGGACATTTTACCATGCATGGTGGACTTGTGAAAACGCCAAGAAATTTTGGATACAAATACATACGACGATACAAACAATTTTAAAGATTAATATTGCAAAGAAACCAGAACTTTTTTATTGGGACTTATGAATCCTGAATTAGAAAAGACTTAAGGAAGATTAATTTTGTACATGGTAACAGCAGCAAGATTATTATATGCACAAAGATGGAAGATTATTGACATTCCCACAATGGAGGAATAGATCATAAAACTGTCAGAATTAGTGGAAATGGCAAAACTGATCTTCTTTGGTCAGGGAGAAAATAACGTGCTTTTTTAAAAGACTGGAAACCTTTTATGGACTTCTTGCTAAAAGAAGAGAAAGGTGAAATGATGATTTATGGATTTAATGATTGAAAAAGATTGGAATTTAATATGAGGTTGGAGAGATTTTTGGAAGAGATAAGAGGGAGGGGAGACGACGGGTTTGTCCATCTCTGTTGAAGAGAAGGTCAGACGTTGGTGGGTCCTATGAACTATGTAGGGGTGGGAGAAGAGGAAATGTTGTCTCAGATTGTGAGAATGCTATCACTCTGGACTTCCTGAGTTTAAAGCACATAGGGATCCACTGTAAGTATCCACATTGCCATCTGAATTCCCCACAATATACACAATGAGTTGTTGCTCCTCCAAAGTGATGGTAATTGTCCAATTGTCAGGAGCCTGACTGTATAGGGGAAGGTGTGCAAAGGAATTCATAGATAAACACCTGACATATAGTCAGGAAAAACACACTTACTGTATAATTTGTAATTCATATTGCATGTATTAGAAGTGGATCAAAGATAGCTAAGCTCACTCATACATCTTTCTGCTCTCCTTCAAGCCATTGCTCATGCAAATAACTCCTGAAGTCTTGGAAGCAAAGAAAATGACTGGTCCTGAATTACAGATTGGAGGCAGTTGGCTAAGGTTAAAGATTCACCATTTTTACCATTATCATGTTTTCTTTGCTCTTAACGGGCTGCAATTCTAGCATGCTTCCAGCAAATGGGCATCAAATGAGCATGCCCAGAAGAACATGCCCATTGTCATCTTGTGAGATCAAGGAAGTGCGCCTTCTCTGTCACTGCCCCCATCCTCCGCAAGAGCATCCCCCCAGAGATATGGATGGCGCCCACCCTCCTAGGGTTCCAGAAAACCCTTAAAAACTGGCTCTGCTCCCAGACCTGGAGTTCATGTGCTTGTGGGGGGCCCTGTCGTGTTTTTATTGTTGGGGTTGCTTTTAGTCCAGGCTGTTTCATTTTGTTTTATGTTTTAATTGTTTTAACCATATATTGGATTTTGTAGGCCACCCAGAGTCTACTGGAGTGGGCAGCTATAACACATTTAATGAAATAAAGAAATAGCAAGAAACTCCCTACAGTGGGGAAAAGAAAAACTAAGGGTCTCTGGAAGGAACAGCATTTACGACAACAGCTACTCCAGATTTTTCTTAAAAAATTCCTGGTGGCACTGAAGAATTTTATGTAAGCTACCTTACAGTGGACTGAAATCCCGAAGTCACTTACTCTCTTGCAAAATTTTGCTACTCACTACACAGATACACCATGAGAAGGTCACCATCATGGGACAGAGGGACTATCTGCAGAGGTAACCTTGTTTACATATGGGAATGCATTGAATGTGTTATTATATATTAGGTTTTATTTTTTATATTGGAATCTGTTAAATTACAGCAAAAAAAAGTTTTGATAGATTTGGGAGGGGCAGCATGAACTATTCAAAGGTGATCAATTTCAGCTATTTGCAGCAGTTTTTTTTCTGGGACGGAGTTTTGCTGTAGGGCAGCCGTTTGAAAAATGTGGCAGTCCCTGGAGACTTGTGACAGCTGGCAAGTAGGTAGATGCAGTTTATGAATGGCAAGGTCTAATATAAAATTTAGCTTCTCCTTTTACCTGGGCAATATAGTATGACCTTCATCTTGCTAAAAATAGCTTCCAGTTGAAACCACTGGTCTCAATGAGCCTCCAGTCCATCATCATGCTCATTTGGGAGTACAATAGCTCTGAGGCCCAAAATGTAAGCCCTATCCTTCCCAAAGTTCTGTGTTTCTCCAACAATATTCCCACATTATATAAAGTTATATTTACCACAGAGTCTTAAACATACCATGAAATTGTCCCCAAATTCACTTGGTTTACAAGGCGTCCTCTCTGTAGATGCTTTTCCTATACCCATGTCCATTTCTAAAGCCAAACCACATGGATGCTGAGTCTCATTCATTTTTGATCACACGGATATTGTAACGTGGAAATATCCTCTATGGTCTGGAATATTCCACAGCTTATTAAGTTCTCTGTGAAAGAGCCCAGGATTCTCACAAGTTTTTGAATGTGAAGTGCTGGAGCTCGCATGCAGGGCTGGAAGCAAAGAAGTACTCAGAGAATGACGATGAAATGGATTCATCCACAAATGCTTATGATAATAATATTCATTCGTGTTAAAGGTGCTGTAACTTTCTTTGGTTTTAAATCACATTTGGAGTCAGGCTACATCAAAAAAATGTCTGCTCATGATGTAGGCTTTTAATACAGGGCCATGAAAGGGGTTCCAAAGTGGGAACGTCCAATTAAATGCATAAAACAATTTAACATTGTGAGAAATAAAATGTCCATTTATGATTGATGGCCAACAAGATAAGGACAAACATATTAAAGAGAGAGAGAAAGTGAGACCATTTGATAATACTTTGTCATCTTAAAACAGACACATAAAAATCCATCTCTCTTTTGAGAACTATAATTTTATGAATGAAGAAGCAGAGTGATCAGATTTCCAGCCAGCTTAAATATACATCTGGAATATATATTGCTCTTTCCATTAGAAGCAATAGCTCTTGAACATTCAAGGAAGGCCTTGCTACAGATACTACAGATGGGTAGAGTATACAGACAGATGCAGAGAGCGCCAAGGTGTGATCCACCACCCCTGAGAGAGATGATTTTTCACTTCTATCTACCTGAAGGCAGCGTTCCTTCCTTCTCCATCTGTTTGAAATTGTTTCCCATATTCAGTTGGCTTCACCATGTCAACCTTTCTTTTCCTCACTCATAAAATACTGTTTATTTAAGCACCTTTTTAAAAATAAAGATTCCTTTACATGTCTGGCAAAGATACCTTGGGCATATTCTGCTTCATCGCTGTACTTAGCAAAAGCGATGGATGTATTAAAGCCATCGAGCTTAACAGTATCAAAAAATATAAATAGCTCATTTTTTTAAACCAAAAATACCAAAGAATTGAGGCAAGTTCGGTTATATAACGATATTCTGATAGCTAAAAATATTTAAACTAATAAAATTTGTCCTAATTCATCCTAGCAACCATTGGCAACTTTATGAGGACTCAAAAATGCTGGATGGCGTCACTGGTCTGAACTGCAAATAGATCCAGTGATGTATAGTAACCTTCTGAAATGTAACCTTTAGCTTTTTGTTAGAAATTAAAACAAAGATTTAATTAATTAATTCCATTAAGACTACTAGAAGTGAAGAAAAATCCATCAAAGAAAGGAAAGATATAAATGGCCTCTGTTTGATAATTTTCTTCATTCTCTTACTTCCTTTTAGTCAATATGATGCAAATAATAGAAAACTTTGAAAGCCTCGTTATCACTTCATTCACTTGTGAGCAAGATCAATCTATCAGTTACTCCAGCAGTCCAGCAGATGTCATCCATTTTCCTGCTCTGAAAACCCCTGGGGTTGCATTTTCCACTGTCTTCACCCTTCATTACACCACCACTAGGACCACATCAAATAATGCTCTACCCTCATCAATAACTCCCCAATGCACCTTACCATACCCACCAGTATGCAACTGATGAAAAATAAACACATCTGTAACATTCCCCTTCTCATTTATTGATCACCGCTCAGCAGTATTATGCAATACTAAAGGCTATACATTATCTGCTATTTGCTAAATTCATGTGTTCAACGGTACTTTGGCCTCCAAAGTTTTGAAACCCAAAATGAGCTTATTCTCTTTTCCTTAAAGGTATACTAAAACATATGGTTGAAGAATGATTCTCAACAGTTCAAAACAGACACTAACCGAAACAGATACATGCCTGTCTCCTGTTGTCTCTACATCAGAGCTTTCCAAACTGTGTGTCGGGACACGTTAGTGTGTCGGCTGCAGTGTCTGGGTGTGTCGCAGCTGCTGCTGCCTCCGAGCCCTGCCAGGATTCCGCGCAGGTCCTAGTGCCTGCCTTGTGCCTTGCTGCCTCCAAACCTGCCATGATTCCGCGCAGGTCCTAGTGCCTGCCTTGTGCCCTGCTGTAAGAGTGTGTTGCGAAATGATGCATGTTTAAAAAGTGTGTCACCAACATGAAAAGTTTGGAAAGCTCTGCTCCACATGCCCAACCAGAACCGGCAAGGTGGGCATCTTCCAGGTCCTGCCTATTAGACTGTGTCATCTGGTGGGAGCTAGGAGTTGTGCCCTGTTGTCGCAGCATTTGCCTTACAGAACAGCATCCCCTGGAGATTTGGATAGCCCCAACTCTGTTAGCCTTTCATAAGGCATTAAAGACCTGGTTGTTCCCCTAGGATTTGGGGCCAGGAGGCTAAGTAGAATGTTTTTAGACTTCGTGCATAAATTTATGTCTCTTTTGCTTTCTCTGTTGGTTTTAATCCTTGTTTGCCACCTAGAGTCACTGTATTGTGAGATGGGTGGCTATATAAATCAAATAAATAAATAAGCAAGCAAGCAACCTAGGCAGGATGTGAAATGTTTATATATTTTATAATATGTAAACGTTTCTCTGTTTATATGTTTTGATGTAGGGTTATGTTTGTCTATCCTGATATCAAAACAAAAACCAGTTGTTCCATTAAAGCTCTCCCTCTGTATCCCTTTCTGATCCACTACCTCTGGAATGGTTTTTTGTCCTAGAGGTAAAGTTGCCATTAGCAACCCTGACAGTTTTACTCCTGAACAAATAGCAACATTATGTAAGGGCTGCAGCGGGCAAGATGGGAACCAGACAGAACTATTGGGTAAACATGGAGCAAGTGCCTCCCAATCTCAAGACTAGGAAATGAACGGCCAAGACTCTGTTGACTCAAAAGGATGGGAAGAAGAAGCCTAAGATTAGACCTATTCCTGAAGAAGGGGTAGAATTTCTTAGGGTAGAGACTTATGGCCTCCTGGCTTGAAGTCTGACACAATGGGAGAGAAGGGGAGGATTTCTGTTGAAAAAAATGATGTACATTAAGAGATTCCACCCCCATTGGCAAATGTGAACAGGCATTCAACATATCATACCTTTTGGCTTCCTATCCAAATGGACAGGCAGTAGTGGCACCTGGAGATGCAGAGGTAAACTAGACATCTGCAGGATAGATAGCATGCAACTACAGTACCTTCTTTTTCTTTCCTCAATTTCTGGTATGCAGGATAAGAGAAATGCAGCACTTAAGAGAGACTAGAATGCTTAGGAAAAAAAAGTTTCCACTAGCACCATTACTTTTTTTTATATTCAAGCTGTGCTTCCTCTACCCCTCCCCCCCTTTCCAATTTAGGTTCCAGTCATGCTGAGGAGGAAAAGATAACCCTCCATCTCTCCTTTACAGTGTTCTCTACAGGGATCCCTGCTCCCTGGGATTAATAGGGATGACTCAGAGCTAGACAATCTGATTCTTTGTGAAGAATTAGCCAAGAAACAATTTTCTCTTATTATTCTGATGTCTCTCTCCCCCTGCCCCCCCCCCCTCTTCCTGAGATGACTTGAATCACGGATGACTCAAGCTGGATTTTCAGCAGAGGAGCAACTGAGAAAAGACAGAATGTGGATAGGCAGACTTCAGATTTGTGGGATCTACTAATAGTACTTTGAGATTCAGCAGTAGAAGCTTGGTGCAGTCTCTGTCTGTCTGTCTGTCTGTCTGCCTGTTTGTCCAGAGTTAAGGATTCTGAGCCAAGGAACTTATTTTAGATCCCAGAATGGCTTTCTAATCTGTACCAGTCCTCCTACAAAAACTTCTGGTAAATTCCAAGCAGTATCATTTACAATATGGTATGTGTATGTATGCATTGACATGCTTCACACAACCTGAACAAGATGGGTGGGCGACATAGCTAAGGGCCATGCATAAGGTTTTGGTAAGAGACCAAGGCCAGAGGGCCAAGATGACAATACAAATGAGCAATGTTTTCAAAGCTTAAGATTATTTTAAAGCTTGCCTTCTAGTTTTAATGTATTTCCTGCTTCAGAAAAGCACAAAAGCACACCACGGCTTCTTTGCACACAGAGGTTGTTCTAGGCCACAAAAAAGAGTTTTGAGTGCTGAAGGTTGCCCATCCCTGTGTTAGATGTGGATTGTTCAGTCAATCAACCAAGCAGCAAACAACAGCCCAACCAAGATACTACCAAGGAGAGTACAACACCCCCACCAACACAGGCAGGACAAGCCAGGGTATATAAACAGAGAGCAAGTCCCACTCCCTTTTCGCACTGAAGATGTTGCCTAGCCTGGCAATTAAATGTCTGCAAGAAAACAACAAGGCTCAGAGAGCACCAAGGACTCCACAGTTCAACCCTGAGCTACAAATATTCTCTTCGATTGATATGTGTATATATATATGTATGTGTATAACTCAACCTGTGTTAGATGTGGATTGTTCAGCTTGGGTTTAATGGGAACCCAGTCATGGAGCTGCTGCTATTGTTAGACATTTTGGAGTCAGAGGGCCTTCCTAACCTACTGTAAATTGCCCAGTAGCTCTCCTCCCACCAGGTGACCAAGGCTACAGCAAATACAGCTCTACCTTTTATCAGTTTGAGGCAACATGTCCTTCAGGACTTGCTTTCAGCATCAGGTTTAATCATATTATCAAATTCAATCTTACTGAATATATCTGTTAAGAATCCATTATCTGGAAACTTCACACTTGTATTATTTTCATGTATATTTATTTATTTACTTTTTGATTGTTTGATCTATATTCTCCCTTTTGTACAGGGCTCAAGGCAGTGTATATAGTGATCCCGCCTCCCATTTCCCCTCCAACGACAACTCTGTGAGGTGGGTTGGGCTGAGAGAGAGTAACTGGCCCAAGGTCACCCGTAAGCTTCCACAACTGAAGGTGGACTCCACCTTGGGTCTGCCTGGTGCCAGATGAGTACTTTAACCAGTCCACCGCACTGGTTCTCTACCTATTGTACACCTATTGCAAGGTGTAACTGATTCTTTCCCATTATCAGTTTATGGTTCAAGATTTGTTATAAGTAATAGTTAATTACTGTATATCACTATTTCAGCCCTGCCCTCATTCCTAATGGAAATAAAACTTGAAGCATACAGTATATTCATACATATCTCCCATTACCCTCTTCTTCCTTCAGTTGCTTCTCCAGTGCCAACATTTAGACTAGAGAGGAATAACCTGACCCTTCAGAGGTCACTGAACTATAACTTCCAGCACCCCTCATCATTGGTCCTCCATGTGTCAGTAGCACACAATCACAATTATCCCAGTCAAATGTGGAGTAGCTACATGACTTCCCAGGTACACCAAAGATGGTTGGGGGGTTGTCACTTCTGGCCTTTAAAATATCTGTTTGGAAAAGCACTCTGTTGTGGCTGGAAGCAGGTCAGGCCCAATGAAGACAGAATCAGGAAGGCTTACTTACTTCCTGTTATTCTATCCTGCCCCCCAAATCAAAGAGCCACTCTAGGTTTCCGTTTTTGTACCAACAGGAGCAAGGCAGGCTTAATTCTCTGTTAAGCTTCTCCTCCCTGTTTGTACAACGCAGGTGACTGGTAACAGTATAGCCTCAAATAACCCCAGGGCTAGTTTGAGCTAAAACTAACCCCTGCTAACCCCAGGTTGACTAGGTTCATGTGTTCACACAATATAATGACATCATCACCTGAACCAGTTTAGGGTATTATGTCAACAGGTTCTAAGAGGGCCACGTATGTTTTCATTAATAGTGTGTAAAGGTCTACTTTAAAGTAAATCCTGTTGAATTAAATGATACTTACACCTGGACACATGTGTATAGGAGTATAACCTAAGGACCAAAGGGTAGGAATTTGTCATTTTTGTGACTGTTATTAAAAGTAATTATAAATAATAATAGCGTACATATTTTGCTTGTTTGTGTTTCCCCCATTATCTTTCTCTCTTACAGGTTTTTACTCAGTGGTCACATTTCTACACTGTTCCTGTGAATCTCCAGCAAAGAAATTCATGCCATTATACTAACACAGGATCAAATGGAATCCAATTAATGTTCTGAACTGCATTATATCCATGAATTACTTTATTGTTTTACAGGCATATTATCTTTTACTCCCACACTTCTGGTCTTTTAAGAAACTGGCTGAATTTGCATATCACATTAAGTGGCAATATAATTTGTTTGGTTTTTAATTTAGCAAGTTGCATGAACAAAGTATTGGGGTCTGCAAATGAATGGTTTATAACTTAGTTGGTATGTAGATACAACCAACAGTGGCTTAGTCAACAAATTATGACTGGTTATATTATGGTTAAATTATGGCTTAGCAGAATGTATGAACATAGCCCTTGGTGGTTTTTTTTTTTTTTGAGGAGGCTAGATCTGAAAAGAGCCAGTCTGGTGCAGTGGTTAAAACATCAGGCTAGAAACTGGGAGACCGTGAGTTCTAGTCCTGCCTTAGGCACAAAGCCAGCTGGGGGACCTTGGGCCAGTCACACTCTCAACGCTAGGAAGCAGGCAAGGGCAAGCTACTTCTGAAAAACCTTGCCAAGAAAACTGCAGGGACTAGTCCAGGCAGTCACCTGGAGTCAAAAACTGACTCAAAGGCACAACATAAAATTCTAAACACTTTTAGTGCTCAGAATTTAGGCAAAATGTTAACCAGGCAACTTCTTCGTGTGTAAGAGAACTAGAAAAGGGCTATGCCCCTCAATATATCCAAGCACCACACACCTCAAAAACTCTCTTGATTCTGACTTCTTTCCCTCTCTGTCATTCAACTTTGAACACTGTGTACCTCCTGAGCTGAAAGCTGAGTCATCACACAGACCATTAACCTTATCTGCAACATTGTAGAATCTAGCAGAAACCTCCAGGCCCAGATGGTTTCACATCTGAATTATTTTAAGCTATTTAAATAACCACTTGAAACAGCCCTCCTTTCTCCATATGTTTAGGAGCATGTATATTCCCATATATAAAACAACTGCCTGCCTGCTTTTGAAGAGCATCGTTCTGCCTTTTATCTGCATGGGAAGAAATGGCCTAATCTCATGTTGGTAATACCACTTCTCTCTTTATTAAGTACCTCACCTAAAGAACATTGCTTACAGTTGCCACATGTTACTGATTCTCAGTCAGCCACATGAATCAGAATCTTCCCTATATATTATAATCCTTTCATACAAAGGATAGAGAACCTGCAATGGGTTTAATTCCTCAAGTCTTTTTGTAATGGAACTAAAAATATGGAGATCATGGTTTTGAAGCAAATTAAGCTAATTAGGTAGGAATAATTATCCATGCCTATTAACCTCCAGAAGTTGCAGTAATTGTGAAAGGTTCTTCTAGTGATTGCTAAATACATAAAGGCTGAGTAGCTGGGTTCACAAATAATATTGTGGCTTAGTGTGCTGTTTCAACCAGGCCACAAAAAGAGGGTTGTTACATGGATCCTGCTAGCAAAATAAATAAGCAAATAGGATTCAGCAGATTTAGATCTACTGGTAGATAATATGAATGATCTACAGCAGAACAGCAACGAGTTTTTGGCCCTAACATTAGCATTTTGCAATGCAAACATGACACCCTCCAAACACATTAATCGTGCTGGTTGAGGTGAGGAGAGGAGACACATTTAGAGGCTGCAATTTGTTATTTCATACCATTTTGGTCAGAAACACCCCGTAAATTAAATGGCTGCAATAGGACATGGTTTTAGATTTTCCATATCAAATCAGCCATTCTATGACTTTGATTGTAGTTTCTCAATCATTTCAGAATTTACACAATTTGTTACTAAAATTGCTGATCATCTTACCACCGCCTCATTTCTCAGAAGTGAAGCAGTAGATCTCTTCAATATTTCACAGACTGATCCAAAGTCTTGGTTGATATATTCATATTCAGCATTCAGAAAACTAATTCTTTAACAAGTACAGAGTTTACACCTGCCTTTTTGCTATCATGCTACTGTTTTGGTTCCTAAATGTCCTTCTGAATGAAGCTTAACAATATGGAGTAGCTACCAAGAAAAAGTGGAGGCAGTGACAGACTTTGTATTTCTAGGCGCAAAGATTACTGCAGACGCTGACTGTAGCCAGGAAACCAGAAAACGTCTACTTCTTGGGAGGACAGCAATGACAAATCTTGATAAAATAGTTAAGAGCAGAGACATCACACTGACAACAAAGGTCCGCATAGTTAAAGCAATGGTATTCCCCGTAGTAACCTATGGCTGCGAGAGCTGGACCATAAGGAAGGCTGAGTGAAGGAAGATAGATGCTTTTGAACTGTGGTGTTGGAGGAAAATTCTGAGAGTGCCTTGGACTGCAAGAAGATCAAACCAGTCCATACTCCAGGAGATAAAGCCAGACTGCTCACTTGAGGGAATGATATTAAAGGCAAAACTGAAGTACTTTGGCAACATAATGAGAAGAAAAGATACCCTGGAGAAGAGGCTGATGCTAGGGAAACTGGAAGGCAAAAGGAAGAGGGGCCGACCAAGGGCAAGATGGATGGATGATATTCTAGAGGTGACGGACTCGACCGTGGGGGAGCTGGGGATGGCGACGGCTGACAGGAAGCTCTGGCGTGGGCTGGTCCATGAAGTCACGAAGAGTCGGAAGCGACTGAACGAATAAACAACAAAAAGCTACCAAGCTTCTCAGAGGAAAAGCAACATGACAATCAGGTGTCAGAATGAACACATTTTATTGAATGACATTTTTAATTATTTGAGATTCTTTTCACTGAAGATCTCAGCGTACATTTTGGTTCCCAGGCAGCATTTGAATGAGAAGGATGAGAGTCAGTAGAAGGAGACCTACAGTTAATGAAGTATGCCTTGGCCAAGGAGCCATAATAGCTTTATTACTCAGCATCAGAGTGACTCACTTTTTTCCCTGTCTCTCTCGCTTATATGTGAGATTCAGTGGAAGGGGGTTGTTTTTTGTTTGTTTTTAGTTTTTAAAAAAGGTACCGACCCAATGAGGTATTATTTCTCACATTTATGCATCCTTCTTCTAAACAGCTTGTGGCAGCATAGTATGTGTCAGACTGTGTGGTTGTGTGTGATCTTCATCTTCCATACAGTTGTCTATGACCAGCACTTTTCCAAGAGAAGAAGAAAAATCAAACTGACAGCTTCTAGAATCGGCCTTCCAGATGGGAGCAAAATGACTGTACGATTGCAGGCATTAAGACTCTTCATATACAGGCTAAAGCGAAAAGAAAATGTGTGTGTATATATGGATCCTGCCTCCAATATCCCTGCCCACTCCGTTCCCATCACATTCCTCTCATTTGAGATGGAAGGTTTGAGTGGGACGTTTCACACGAATTCACTTGATTGTGAACAGAAATTACCTTTATACCTGCTTGGGATGGGACTTGGCTTGCACGTGTGCTATAAGCCATTCTCTACTTGTGGCTTTCATGTGAGTAGTTTGAAGTCTTCCAGAAAGCTTATGGCTCCAGTTTTCCCCCAGAAGATCATGATATTGAAAGCCACAGAGAGCTCCAAGGGAAAGGTATGGTTGCAGTAGGTCTCCAATAAAATCAGACCTGAAATCAAGCTGAAATTGGCCAAGGTAATCAAGGCACTGTGAGAACAGATTGCTGGACTAGATGGGCCAGGGGTCCGATCCAGCAAGGCACTTCTTATCTTCTTATTGTTTCTAGTTGTGAACTACCTTCAAAGTGGTTCCTCTTGCATTGCAGCTGAGCCAAAAATAAATCCACTCATCTGTCCAACAGACAATGGTGTGAAATCACAATAAGAGCATGGAACTGATCTGAGAATAGTGCATCTATTGCAGGTAGAGGACCTCTGAGTGAATATTTGATGTTATGCACCTGACATCCAGTCACAAACTTAGCCTAAGAAAGCACTGTTAATCGCAGAGCCAGTTCTCTCATGAGGCAACATGAAATTTCTGTCTCAGCAAATTAATCAGAGTCAGCCGAGGACAGGCTCCTGCTTGCCATTTTTTTATCTCAATGGTCACACAGCCCATCTTAATACGTTACTCTGAAAATTCTTCAAGTCTTTTATCAATGTCCCTGGGTGCTCCAAAGGGACAGACCACTCCAAAAGTGATGCATTAGGGCAGGTAGGCCAGGACCTCTGTCTGGAACATTAGGCAGATGACAATACACAATATAACATCTTGACTTTCAGAGCAAAGCATTGGGATAGCTGGATATTCTGGACAACACCAATGTCTGCTTCCCCGTCGGCATGGTTTTCCAGAGCATCTACCAGGTCCAGATGCTTTACTCTGAGAAGTACTTGCTCAGTGCAAGATATAATGGAAATTGGTCCACAATATTACTTTTTAAAAAATAAATAATGCTGACTTATAAGATGCTTTTAGGGTTTACCATGATGGTACTTGTAAAGCACTTGGAACACTATGAATAGAGGATGTGTTAAACGTGTATTTTACTTGTTGGAATGAAGTTGCAGTTTAAACACTGGAAACGAGGTTTTTCACTCTGCTGCTCTTCTACTATTTCAATGTTTACTGGAATATCTTCTGTTTTTGATGAGCATTGATGAAAGATAATATGTAAATGCCACAAGCAAAACTTTGCCACTTATTATTATTGCTGCTGCTATTACTTATCACAGGATGAGGAAGTTAACCTCCTTTCTAGGTATGAGCAATGGTTCTATCATAACCTGAATGGGCAAAAAAGCCTAATGAATATGTTTGCTTGGAAAAATCTGTTTTCCTCCATACTACCATCTGTGCTAAGTACAATATGGTGCAATGGAAATGCTGATGGAAGCTGAAAAGTTAGCAGTTTGCTGATGCAGAAGTCTGAAGGTTGCTCTGGTTTCTGTTCCAGCATATAGAAGAGTTGCTAGTTACCCTTTGATCAATACTTTGCATTGTAAGCCAGGTCTCCCGACGAATTATGTCCTTAAAAGTAGCACAAAGCTTTGAAAGAAAAATGAAACGAAGAAGAAATGAACATTTATAAAATGTGAAATGCAAACCCTGATTGTGTCTGACTGCAGATATATTGAAAAGAGGCATTAGGGCCAATATGCCATCTCACATTTCTTTTTGGGGGAAAAGTAAAAGTGACATAGAAAAGGTAGCATCCTTACAAGTGTACAGTCCCAGGTTCTGGGGATGCACCAGGTTACAAGAAATGTTTTATCAAAATAAAAGGTCAAATTCCCAAGTCTAATGTTTACTAAGGGCATATTATATAACTGACCAGACTAAACCAGCTACTTGGTTATAATTCCAGCATGGCAAATGTGTCTCCCAGTGCTTTAAACTGAAATGAAATTCTGTAAAATTCAAAATGTTTCTTGTTTGTAAATGGTGAATGAGTTAATTAATAATTTCCTGATTCCTGGTGGTATATCCCTACTCCTTTTCTTAACTTACTATTGGCAGGCTTCACTAAAGTGTATTGTATTTACACAACAGTGTCCTAATGATATCAAATTAGCTAGAAAAGTGGACAGTGTTACAGATTTTTTAAAGAACAGGTTGCAAAATACACTCCAAGAAACCTTTACAATTTAAAATAAATGGTGTTCTACTGATAATTAATGACATATTGAAAAACTGATAATTCCACTAAGTTACAGGTTTTTTTATGTCTATAAGTATAGCAGGACAAATCAATCAGAAGCTGTGTGGAAAAAATCTGGAAAGGGGTGGAGTGGGATGGAGACTTGACTGGAGGCAAGGGTAGAAAGAAACATTTTTGGGAAAAACAACAAAAACTGACCAGATGGTCTCCTAAAACTAGTAGACGGACTGAAAGGTGGGCCTAAGGTGGCTGAGAAAGCCTTTGTTAAGTGAAGTCTTGAAAATAAGCATAACGTTCTTTAACTCAAATACCACACTAAGCCAAAACCAAAGTATGCTTTAACACAAGCTTTTCTAACCTGGACACCTTTCCGGTGTGTCTACTTCAACTCTAAGATGAAGAAAAGCCATTACATACTTGGAGTCCCAATCTTCTCCAATAAACTTTACTTTCTCTTGTGATCAGCCTCTTCTAACCAGTTCAAATGCCACTTCAGCGTTGTGGAGTTCTACTAGAATGACAACCGTTTTACTTCTATTTCACTGAAAATAACATCAAGTCTAAGAATTTGTAGACGCCCATTTCATCACTTTTCTATGGCAGAGGCTTATAGGATTGACTTTTTTTTTACAGGAATCCTTAAGATTGATTACCTGTTGCTTTATGCAAAGGAGATATATCTGGAATTAAAGTATTCCAAGTCCAAGAGCTGGAGAACCAGAATAGCATGGAGCTCCCTGTCCTTCTGTACATAAAAGGTCTTCAGCTGGTTATGCTTATCTTTCTTCATTTCAGCAGTATAAACTAAGGGGAGAGGAAGCTTCCCCCACCCTTTTGTTGCCACTCGGAAACAACTGGAGAGCAGATCTTTTCTGAGTATCATACTGATCACCAAGAGATTTACCAGTACATTCAGGTCTACTTTCTGACTATTCTTTTTCTGACACTTCCTTGTATGTGGTCTCCCTTCCTCCAGGAGTTATCTATGCAACAGTGCTATACAATATCTATTGCTCTGCTGTCTATGTGAAAAAACGAAGAGCATATGTATCACTTCCATCTGTCATAGTTTGTTTTAACCATTGCTTTTCACTAAGCTATAATGAATGAAGCCATAAAACATGGTTGACAAAACAACAGTGTTTGACCTGGAATCAAACATCACAGTAAGCTAAAGCCAGGTAAACCACATTATAGCATAGAGTGATGTGTAATTCCAATCTGAGCATATTCTGCCTTTAAAAGTAATGTTCTGTGTCACAAAACAATATGTAAATAGTGGAATGAACAAAGATTGATGTAAGACCCAAACTCCATAATCACTGAAACAGCATATGAAACTATAATGATGAGACAAACTGAGGGGGTGGGGAAAAAGACAAAGTCAGGCTGCCAGATCTGGGCTACAAAAATCTAGACTACTTGATGACAGCAAAGGTTAGAGTTTGCTGTATCTCTTTTCTGCTATCTAGTGATCATCTGGATTTCAGCAGCTCAGATCTAGGACAAAGTTATCTTTTAAACCACCTTAATTCAGAGCTTTCCAAACTTTTCATGTTGGTGGCACACTTTTTAGACATGCATCATTTCGCGACACACTCTTACAGAAGGGCATCATTTCGCGACACACTCTTACAGCAGGGCACAAGGCAGGCACTAGGACCTGTGCGGAATCACAGCAGGTTTGGAGGCAGCAAGGCACAAGGCAGGCACTAGGACCTGTGTGGAATCCTGGCAGGGCTCAGAGGCAGCCGTGACACACCCAGACACTGCAGCCGACACACTAACGTGTCCCGACACACAGTTTGGAAAGCTCTGCCTTAATTTATGCATACAGAGAAAAATGCTGATTTAAATCTGTTAAGGATTAGATAAATCTGCAGTAAATGATCCTGAAGGTAGGGCCTTCTCTACTAATTTTTATTTTAGCACTATGGCATTACAGGACTTACCTCCCTCCATTAAGCATTACTCAGCCTAGCCTGACAAGCAAGTTGGCAGCTGTATCCTCTTGTCTTGCAGCTGTGTGAACAGCTTGCTCTACGGAGAGGCTTTTTGTATGCCTACGACAGGGTGCAGCCAAAAGCCAAGGTGAAGTGGCATAAAGTCAACTGAAATGTGATGGGCTGAAGCATTAAGTGATCCAAATGGTGATGGATGAAACTTGGGAGCCATAATTACAGAGCTGAATGCTGGCTCTTTCCATATGCAAAAAGAGGTGATTGTCACAAGGTTTGTTTTTGCTTTTTTTGCATAGCCTGCTACTTGGGTTTTCTTAATAGCCTGGGAAAGCTGATGGTTGCTGCTGCTGCTGCACCCTTCATCTTCTGGGTGGGGATTGGACATTTTGGCACTGTTGAAGGTAGACAGCAAGAGAGAGAAAAGGCTGAATGCTTGCAATGTTTATGGTCCTTGGTGGACTGCATGCTCTTAATAATGGAGGTTTGATGTTGTTCAGCTGTGTCTAGGACAGGAGTGGAGAAGTTGTGGCCACATGACTTCTTGCTAACTGAATCAATTTTTTCAGCCCCAGGAGCCTCTGACCAGAACTTCTGGAAAGTGAGAGCATGGTTTCCTGCTGTTTTGAGGTAGGAAACCTGAAAACTGTGATGTAAGCACTGTTGAGATTATCAGGAGTCAACTCAGCAATGTCTCATAAGCATAATAGGGGGTCTTTCTAGTAAACGCATCTCTACTGTGCTTCTGGGATGTTACCTGAGTCACCTGATTTCTTCTTCCTCCTTCTTCATGGTTTGGGGGATTAACATTCTCCATTTTCTTGCGCTTTGAGCACACCTGCAAGCAGGAGGGCTGCACCATGCAGCTCTCGTCCATTCCATCTCACTTACACGCAGATCTACTATGAATCTACTCATATCCAGATCTACTGAATAAATGTAAGCTATCTCTATTTTTCTTCATCTAACTAATGTGTGAAGACTGAATTTATTTCTGAATGCAATTAAGCTTAAAGTGCAAGTTCCCTGCTGGTTCACGCTTCTACTCTGCAAGATTGTTGTTAGCTGCTTGGAGTTCTTTTATTAACCTTCAAGACTTCATCAAGGGTTACAGGCCCAGTACAAGACCAGTACAAGACCAGTTGGCCTCACAGCCACAAAAAGGGAAGCTGCTTTGCACATTTAAAAAGCTAAGTTCAGGAAAAAAAATCCTCTCTCTAAACAATGGAGAAAGAGGAGGGGGCTTCCCATACCAAAATTGACTGAGGATAATTGCTCAGCATGGCTATTCAGATTAAGGGTGCAGCAAAATTCTCATTGCTAGATCTCTTCCAGATCACAGATTAGCAGAAATTAAAAATATCTCTACTGCTAAGGAAATGATTGAAAATTTATGCACCCTATATTCAGAAGCTGATGATCAGAAAGTGATTTCTTTGTTGCGAGAACTGCATGCATGTAATTTGGAAGGCAGTGGAAATGTAAACGACCACCTGATCAAAATACAGGGAATCTTTGATCAGCTGAGCACAGTTCAGAATCTCATGAATGAAAAACTTAAGATGTCTTGTTTGCTAAGCACATTACCAAATAGATTTTTTCCTTTCATTGCTGGTTTGAATTTAGAAGGGAAGAATTTTTCTCACCTTCTGGGAGCAATTAGATCAGAATGTCAGAGGCAAGAGAATTTGCATAACAATGGATTGCCTAGCAGAGACATTGGTTACCTAGCAACAAAGGGTAAACATGAGCTAGAGCCATTAGTGACTCACCAAAAGCCCAAAAAGACTATTGTTTGTAATGCTTGCAAGAAACCAGGACATTTTGCCAAGTTTTGCAGAAGGAGGGACAAGAAGGATTTTTCCAAGGGAAAATCTTTTAAAAGTGAAAAACCTTTACACACTGTTTATAAAGCTGATACTGTTCTTAAAGCTGATACCAATAAATGCCCCAGACAATGGGTAATCGATTCGGGGGCCAGGAGGCATCTATGTGGGAATAAAAGTGACTTTTGTGAGTCTGTAGCTTGAATCATGTCAACTGGATTTCTATTTTCTCAGTGGAAACGTTTCGCTCCTTATCCAAGGAGCTTCTTCAGTCTGAGCAAAGTTGGTAAGGGAATCCTAAATATGTTTCTAGGTAGCTGTGTGACCTTACACCTGGGGTCATGGTTATATTGAGATGTTATTTTAAGTCCTTTTATTATCTAAAGGAGGATCGTTAAGATCACCATGCTGCTGTTGAGCTTGTGAAATGGTCTTAATCTTCCTAGGCACAGAAGACAGAGCCGGGAGAAAGATGGGAGAAAGATTGTGCCTGAGGCCCCCACCTCTATTCAAGGAAGGATTTTCCAAGTTAGCATAAATGGATTCCTTGACCCCTCTCTCAAACCACCTATCTTCCCTGTCTAAAATGTGAACATTAATGTCCTCAAATGAGTGTCCTTTTTCCTTTAAATGAAGATAAACTGCTGACTCTGGTCCTGTGGTGTTACTTCTCCTGTGTTGGGCCATCCTCCTGTACATAGGTTGTTTGGTTTCTCCAATGTAGAGTTCAGAGCACTCCTCACTGCACTGGATTGCATAAACTACATTGCTTTTCTTGTGTTTTGGAGTTTGATCTTTGGGGTGTACAAGCCTCTGTCTCAATGTGTTGGTGGGTTTGAAATATACAGGTATGTGGTGTTTGCCAAATATCCGTTTTATCTTTTCAGACACACAAGCCATGTAGGGAATGACCAGGTTCTTTCGTTTACTCTGAGTCTCAGCCCTATCTGTCGCTGTTTTAGGTCTGGTCGATTTAGATTTGGTGAAGGCCCAATTTGGATATCCACAGGCCTTCAGAGCTGTTCTCAGGTGCTGATTTTCATTCTTTTTGGAATCCATGGAGGTGGGGATGGTTTCTGCTCTGTGTGACAATGTCCTGATGACTCCTAGTTTGTGCTGCAGTGGATGGTGGGAGTCAAACATCAGATATTGATCTGTGTGTGTGGGTTTCCTGTAGATCCCTATTTCTAGCTTGCCACCGGTCCCAATGAGGACTTCACAGTCTAGGAATGCCAGTCTGTTGTCCTTGGTGTCTTCTCTGGTGAAGCTAATGTTGGCATCTATAGTGTTTATATGGTCCGTGAAGGCCTGTACTTCCTGGGTCTTGATTTTGAATTATGCAATCCAGTGCAGTGAGGAGTGCTCTGAACTCTACATTGGAGAAACCAAACAACCTATGTACAGGAGGATGGCCCAACACAGGAGACGTAACACCACAGGACCAGAGTCAGCAGTTTATCTTCATTTAAAGGAAAAAGGACACTCATTTGAGGACATTAATGTTCACATTTTAGACAGAGAAGATAGGTGGTTTGAGAGAGGGATCAAGGAATCCATTTATGCCAGCTTGGAAAATCCTTCCTTGAATAGAGGTGGGGGCCTCAGGCACAATCTTTCTCCCATCTTTCTCCCCGCATTGTCTTCTGTGCCTAGGAAGATTAAGACCATTTCACAAGCTCAACAGCAGCATGGTGATCTTAACGATCCTCCTTTAGATAATAAAAGGACTTAAAATAACATATCAATATAACCATGACCCCAGGTGTAAGGTCACACAGCTACCTAGAAACATACTTAGGATTCCCTTACCAACTTTGCTCAGACTGAAGAAGCTCCTTGGATAAGGAGCGAAACGTTTCCACTGAGAAAATAGAAATCCAGTTGACATGATTCAAGCTACAGACAATTCCACCTGGATGACTGAGAACCTTCATTGACTTTTGTGAGCTAAGTGAAAAACCAGAAGGAAGCATAACATTAGCAGATGGCAATTCAATTTTGATTCAAGGAAAAGGAAGTGTGCCGTTGCGATGCTTCAATGAAAATGAACACAAAGATCTTATGGCAACAGATGTTTTCTTTGTACCAGACTTAGAAGCCAATTTACTGAGTGTCTCAACATTGAACAACAAAGGTTTTAATGTGATTTTTGATGCTAATGGACAATGTAAAGTCACCAGTGGAGAAAAGATTTATGTTACGGGTTTTCAAAAAGATGGTGTTTACCAGGTGCACTGTGAACAACCGCCACCAGATGTCAGCCTCGCCTATTGGCAGCAAAAGGAGGACAACAGCGCCACCACATGGCACAGACAGTTTGCGCACCGTGATTTTAATGCAATCTTAAGAATGAAAACTGAAGGCATGGTGAGAGATTTTGAAATAAGCAACCATGATAAATGCCAATCAATATGTGTGATATGCATTAAAGGAAAAGCAACAAGACCAGCCATACCCAAACAAAGGGAAAGGTGGGCAACTAAGCCACTCAAACTTATCCACACTGATTTGTGTGGACCTCTTCAAGCATCAGTGGGCGGAAATAAATATGTTTTATGCTTTATAGATGATTTTTCCAGATATTGTGTGACCTACCTATTGAAGGAGAAATCCCAAACAGTGGACATGCTGAAAGCGTATGTAGCCATGGTGACCAACAAATTCAACAGAACCCCTCAAGCCTTTCAGAGCGATCGAGGAGGTGAGTTCATTTCACAAACCATGCAAACATACCTAACACAGCTAGGCATAGAACACAGACTAACCACTCCATACACACCTGAACAAAATGGAGTTGCTGAAAGGAAAAATC
This sequence comes from Charina bottae, assembly GCA_023362775.1. Classification (NCBI taxonomy): domain Eukaryota; kingdom Metazoa; phylum Chordata; class Lepidosauria; order Squamata; family Charinaidae; genus Charina; species Charina bottae. The sequence goes on along the minus strand of JALMGJ010000002.1, from coordinate 97,308,799 downwards.
ACTCACTGATGGACATGGTAAGATGTATGCTTTTAGAAGCAGATCTGCCTGACAAATACTGGGCAGATGCTGTTTTAACAGCTACATACTTACAGAATTGCCTGCCAAACAAAGCCAATGAGGTAACACCTTTTGAGCTATGGCATGATCGCAAACCAAGTGTAAAGCATCTGAGAGTGTTTGGATCCAAAGCTTATGCACACATACCAAAAGAAAAGAGATCCAAACTAGACCCCAGAGCTGAAGAAGGCATCATGATCAGGTATACTCCAGGAAGCAAGGGATACAGAATCCTGAACTCGAAGTCAGAAAAAGTAAGTACATGCAGAGTGGTGTACTTCAATGAATGAGAGAAAGATTACCATAGTCATGCTTATGATGACTGCACAGAAACCAACACCGTGAGTTACCAGCTCGAGATGTTTAGCCCAACATCCAAAGACACAACCACCACACCGACCCAGAGGGAGATAGAAGCCCAGGCAGAAACTCCACCAGAGTCAGATGACGAGGCCAAGGATGCAGAAGGGGTTGAACCACCCAGTGCCACTCCTGAACCTGCTCCAAGATGCTCATCACAACCCAACAAAGGAGTTCCAGCCGAGAGACTCACCTACCTCACAAGGTCGTCATTACCAAGAGAACCTGCATCGTGGAATGAAGTGCAGCAAATGCCACCAGATGAAGCAAGCAAGTGGAAGAAAGCAGCACAAGAAGAGCTAGAAGCTCTACAGAAGAACAAAACATGGACTTTGACAAAACTACCAAAAGGCAAGAAAGCCATAGGATGCAAATGGGTTTTCAAAGCCAAACAAGATGAAAATGGAGAAGTACAAAGATACAAAGCTAGACTAGTCGCAAAAGGCTATTCACAAAAATATGGACTTGATTACGATGAATGTTTTGCTCCTGTTGTAAAACGTACCACAATCAGAATGCTCCTGAGTCTAGCAGCTTCCAGGAACATGAGTGTTGAGCACCTGGATGTAAAAACTGCATTTCTGCATGGAGAGATAGAGGAAGAACTGTACATGCTACAACCAGTGAACAGTGAAAGTACAGGCTTTGCTGATCCTAAGACACAGCAACTCGTTTGCAAACTTCAGAAGGGGATTTATGGCCTGAAGCAAGCAGCAAGAGCATGGAATAAGAAGTTGAACCAAGTACTTGTTAAGCAAAGCTTTGTTCAAGGCCAAGCTGATCCCTGTCTCTACACAAGATGCAGAAATGGCAGAGAGGTGTACATTCTTTGTTATGTGGATAATTTGATGATCTGCCATAATAACAGAGAAGACTTTGATGAAATCGTGTCCAACCTGAACAAAGAAGTAGAAGTCAAGCATCTGGGCAATGCCAGCTACTACTTGGGGATACAGATTGAAAAGGAAGAAGATGGAAGCTTTCTTCTAAGCCAGAAGCAAAAGTTCCTAGAACTGTTGGAAAGCTTAGGACTACAAAACACCAATCCTATGCCAACACCAATGGAAACAGGTTTCCACAAGCAACGGGAACCTAGTGAACTCTTACCAGAGAACAATGGGTATAAAAGTGCCATAGGTAACCTGTTGTATCTAGCCACTACCACTGGGCCAGACATAACAGCTGCAGTAAACATTCTATGTAGAAAGACTAGCACACCCACACAGAGAGACTGCACTGGTGTTAAGCGGGTGGGAAGGTACCTGAAGGGGGACTATACACCTAAAACTAAAGCTACCAGCCACAGACAATCCAAAACTAGTGGGGTTTACAGATGCGGATTGGGCAGAAGACATTACTGACCGTAAATCCACTAGTGGGCATGTATTTTAATACGGGGGTGGAGCAGTAAGCTAGGAAAGCCGTAAGCAAGATACAGTCACACATTCCTCCACAGAGGCAGAGTATGTGTCAGCAGCAGAAACATGCAAAATGGTTTCATGGCTCAAGCTACTGCTTGAAGACATGGGGATAGAGGAATCTACCCCCTATTCAGGTCTACGAAGACAACCAAAGTTGTATTAGGCTCTCACAGTCAGAAAAGTTTAATGGGAGAACTAAACACATTGACCGCCCAGAGTCCCCTTATGGGGGGAGATGGGCGGTGATATAAGTTGGAAATAAATAAAATAAAAAAATCATGCAGTAAGAAACTTGCAAGAGCAAGGAATAGTCAGACTAGACTATTGTCCCACAAGGAACATGACTGCGGACATTCTCACAAAGCCGTTGCCGAGGAGCAGTTACCAAGAACTGCGGAAGAAGTTGAACCTTGTGGACTCTGAGACATGCTAACTTGAGAAGGGGTGTTGGGATTATCAGGAGTTAACTCAACATTGTCTCATAAGCATAATGGGGGGTCTTTCTAGTAAACACATCTCTACTGTGCTTCTGGGATGTTACCTGAGTCACCTGATTTCCTCCTCCTCCTCCTCCATGGTTTGGGGGATTAACATTCTCCATTTTCTTACGCTTTGAGCACACCTGCAAGCTCTTGTCCATTCCATCTCGCTTGCATGCAGATCTACTATGAATTTACTCGTATCCAGATCTACTGAATAAAATGTAAGCTATCTCTATTTTTCTTCATCTAACTAATGTGTGAAGACTGAATTTATTTCTGAACACAATTAAGTGCAAGTTCCCTGCTGGTTCACGCTTCTACTCTGCAAGATTGCTGCTTGGAGTTCTTTTATTAACCTTCAAGACTCCATCAAGCATTACACTAGGCACATCACTGAGATTAGAATGGCCCCCGACCTTTTTGGCTTTTCAGAAGGCCTTGAAGACCTGGCTATGCGCCTGGGGTCCCGAGTGTGCGAAGGGACCTGTTTCCTGGTTGTGCTGACTCTGATGGATTTTAATATCTCTTGGCTGCTATTTATATTTAATTTCTTTTTGTATTGTTTTAATTGTTTGACTTTTTTTTAATGATTGTTAGCCGCCCAGAGTCACTGGTTTGAGATGGGCAGCTATATAAATTGAATCAATCAATCAATCAATCAATCAATCAATCAATCAATTCACTGTTAAAACACAAAGTAGCCCCTCAAAACTTTCCCAGCCCAACCTGCATGTGTGATTATAGTCCCACCCACTTAACAGTTCTCAGTCCTTCCAAAAATATGAAGTGCAGAGCCCTTGGCAACCAGTAGGCTTGGGGTATCTGCTTACTCTTGTATGCTTCACTATATATTTGTAAAGGAACGTAGATTATACTTGTGCATAACACAGTATACCAGAATAGGGTGGCTGGGTGGGTGTGTCTTAACAGGGTATGTGGATTGAATCAGTGCAATTTATAGTCTAGGATTTATGAATGAGTGTTTATATGAGCCCAGCTGTGTTTTAAAGGTACCAGAATTCCTTAGTTGGAATTCCCAAGAGCTCTGCTCATGTAAAAAAGTTGTTCCAAGAATGTCTTACCATTCACAGGAGTTTGAAAGAATAAATATCTACAATATCCAGCCAGCTGCTCAATGGGGGATGGGGGGGACTTCCAAATTACTACCCTCAGTGTTTTTAGTTATGCTGATTTGTTCTAGTTTCTAAATATGTGAGAGGAGTCCTTAAACTGAATTTCATTCAACATAAACCCTTTAAGCTACATGCTAACTATTATACTTTATGAATGGCCTACTTGAGCTACCACTCACTAAATACAAAATAATACTGTATTCCTTATTTCCTCTGGGACATAAGCTTTTTTTTAACTAGGCATCTCTTGTACTATTTATTGCAGCCTGTTTGATAAAGAAACGCTTAGTCACTGACATTAGCTCTGAGTTTTATATGTTGTAGAGGAAGAGAGTGATGGCATTTTCTGTCAAGAAAAATGACAGCCCTCTTTTAGAGAAGTCCTTTGTTGCTCTGCATAAACTGGGGCACAATTATTTGAACATCCACCAGGACTGGGAAGATCTGGATTCAAATTCTCACTCCTCTGGGAAGCTTATTAGGGTTCTAATCCTAAATTCAAAGAGGACTCAGTCTCACAGATCTCAGAGTAAACACATTGCACTCTATGTGACTTTGTGCCAGTCACCATATCTAAGGGTAAACTAGCTCACATCAGGAGGATACTGTGGCAGGAAAGAGTAGATAAGATACCCCAAGCTCCTTGAAAGAGAAAAAAATATATAAGCAAACTGGCATATGAAATGTGAAGACCATTAGTGGGCAGCTAGGACCACTGAATGGAACAGAGCTTAATTGCAGCGAAACAATAAGCACACACAGAAAGGAGTTTTTATCTTAATAGCATTAATGAGCACGCTAGAGAAATATAGGGTTTTTGATCTTAAGCACATAGCCCACCCAAGCATAAAGAATTACACACTTAGACAATGTAGGTTACAAAAAGTGTTCTTACTGTTTATTTGGTCCAGTTACATTTTCGTTCAGGAAATATGACTTCTTGTTCTTCTTTTGTCCCTAAACTTAATTTACCCTCACCCCTCATTGTTGGTGAAGGCTGCGTGGAGAAATTCTGGAGTTGAGGCCTAGCACATGGCCTCTCCATGGAAGGACCAGCAGCAGCATGGTCCTCCTTCTCCGGTGGAAGAAAACAAGAGAGAGAGAAAGTGGGAGGGGCAACAAGCAGCTTCCTCTAGAAGCATATAGAGAGTTTGTCTCCTAGAACAATCACCCATATGCTAATGAGGCATGCTGATTTGCTGGAACCTCCAACAAAACGAAGGCACGTAAATTAAAATACCTGCACAAAGCAAGGCAACTATTTTTTTCCCCAGCCAAAGAACAAACAAGCATGCAAAATGCGTAGCTTTTCTTCACTTGATGAAAAATATATGCTTGCTTAAATGAAGATGTTCTATTTCTGGTCAGATGTCTGGACAGAGTTACCTTGATTCACTCCATCACCCTCTCCTTAGTAGTATGTGTTGGGATTGAAATATGTTTTATTCAATGTATAGCAGCTTTATTATTACTATTAGTAGCATCACCATCTTCTTTCCTCTCTTCTTTCCTAGGGTGCACACAGTTGTCTTCCATATTTCATCTTTCCCAAAGCCTGGGTTTGCCCATCTTAACCTAACTGTGGAGTAGTTTGCCTGGATAAGTAGATTGCCTCAAGGGCAGTCAGGGAGTTTCCCAGCTGAGCAGAGACTTGTGATCATAGTTCAACATGCTCACTGACATCGCAATATATTATTTCTTTGCCAACACGTGGAACAAGTAGTAGATCTTTGTTGATACTTCTTTAATTCTAGGGATCTCTTATTTTTTCTGACTAGCTCTACCTCTCTATACATTTCTTCTTTCAACTCTGTATTGTTTGTTCATCTGTCCACTTGTAAATAAGATTAATAAGTTTTGCTTCTTTAAAGCATACTTTCTTATAATGACTGCATTGAACTTTTGCATAACTTAATCACAGGGTTCACATATCATACCATTCGTGATTGAATTATGGTTTATTAACTAAGTCACAATTGGTTGGATTCATGCCACATGCTAACCAATAAATTCTGGCTTACCAATCATAATCTCTGAGTTGACAAATATTGTAAATCATAATAAAATAAACCATATGAAGGTAGCCCATGTTAAATGTTTTCAGAAGCTGGAAAACTTTTATTTTTAGGACTGCAGTATTTGGTGGTTGAAAATTAGAACAAATAAGACTTAAGCTGCATTCCCCCCCCCACTGTATTATTCTGCATTTCAAAGAACTGTAGACTAAAATTATAGTTTTAGAGATGATTACCAGTTAACTGAGACTTCAGCTAGTGCTTAATATGATTCAAAATTCAAATGTATTGCCAAGTAGGAAAGGAAAAGTCATGTTACAACATGTTATGGTTCACATATTTCTTTTGTCCCTAAACCAACAACATTGCAAGAGACTTTTGAATTTGAAGTCACCATTTGTCAGCTTTGTACTGGAAGTAGATTAACTGAAGCGATGATTCACCATCCTAAAATGAATTCCAGAAGAGTATCTGCAGCACTTTTGAACTGGTGCCTTCCAAATGGGCCTTGGCATCCCGAACCAGTACTGGCCACAGATGAAAGTTGATGGGGTGATGGAAAGTGTGAGCCAACATATCTGGAGGACATCAGATTGGGGAAGGCTGCCCAGGGAGACCAGGACTTACTCAGCATTCACTCCATCAGTTCCATGAAATGAAATAATAGTAAGGGACTCCTCTAAGGCAGCTTGGGAAAAGCAGCGAAGTGAGGCCAACTCCAAGTGCAGCTGCACAGCTCCCAAGAAGGCAAGTCACATACAGTACATGTGCAACAGAAAATCCTACAAGCAGCTCTGGCTTTCTGTGGCAGTTCATCCCTGCTCATACAGAATGACAGTTTGCACAACAAAGTTAGCTGGGGAGGTAACAGGTCAGGTGAGCACTCTGATCCAGTCAGGGGGTAGTTTGAGCCTGGGACAGCCGTTGTGGCAGTTGGGAGGACTAAGAAAATGGTGCAGAAAGGCTGACCAGCCATTGTGAATTGTGCCCTGCTGGCACAAGAAAGTCAGTCGGTGGAGGTGATGACAGGGTCAGCCAGCTGGGTGGACACAGCTAATCATCAGAGCTTTAATGACACCTCAGACTGGCGGTGTGAGGCAGCGGCCTCATTTTGCCTACGGGTGGAGCTCATTTTTATGTAAGTTGTTGCACAGAAAAGGAAAATCACAAAATATCAGAGTTGTTTGGGTGTGCTTTAATGAGAACTCTTTCTGTCTCCAACCCAGAGGTGATATTTGAATTCTAGTCTATTCATAAAAGTAAGTGCTAAAACAGGGTTCCTGGGGCTATTGCCCCTTTGCTCTGAGCAGAAGTAACTGCACTATAATTCCCCATGATTGCCTTTTCACCTCTTCCATTTCTCCCGGTGACGGGATCTTGCAAGGAAATGGTGGCCTCCCCAGATATCCTTGAGTACTTCACCTGAAGATCTGGGCCAATTGCCAGGACAACTGCACAAAACCCGCTATTCTTCCAGTCACCCCTTGGCTGGATTCTAGGACTGTCATGCAATGGAATTACAACCTTTAGGTTGAAGCATCGTCACTGATCTTATGGCAGGCAGTGAATGACTACATTCTGCTGCTCCAACGTGTTTATTGTATTTAGTCATGGGGACATTACAAAAGCAGAGTAAGTTAACATATTTTGTTTACAAAAAGTGCCTCTGGGTATGGGCAGAATATTTTTCCTTTGGTGAATGTTTTATTGTCTAACCAGCTATGCTGGCAAACCTGGGGGCTGAACCAATCTCTACCCAGCCCACACAGCTAGGTTATAGAAACCTCACCAGTGTTGCTCATTCTGAAGGGTGGCAGCAACTTGAAGGAACTGGAAAAAACTTTGATGGGACATTCTCACACAAGGTATTCTCATTCTCACTTCAAAATAGCACCAACTAATTTTCAAGCAGCCCAGAGCTGGACTGTCTTAAACTGAAATTAAAAAAGGAGGAACTTGGCTTAGTTGAGAACCTAAATCAAGACAAATTACATCAATTGATTTCTGTGGAATTTCAAAATAACTAGCCCTAACCCGCTCCAAAAATAAACATGTATGTATCTGTAGTTAACAAGCTCTCAAGGATTCCCTCTGAAATTCCTGAGAAGTAAAGATTTCTGCATGTGTGGGTGTTAGTGGCAATAGCTGTGTTTGTCTGACACACCCATGTTTTCTGTTAATCTAATTTTCTGATCTTACATGACATGCTGAATGATAAATTAGCTGGGTTTGTACAATGTGGTTGGCTAGTTTGTGGCTCAGGTCACTTCCATTCCACTGTTTCCATTCTCAAATCCCTCAAAAGCAGTTAGATCAGTGTTTCTCAACCTTGGTGACTTTCAGTTGTGTGGACTTCCGCTCCCAGAATTCCCCAGCCAGCATAGCCACTACTGGGAATTCTGGGACTTAGAGTCTACATATCTGGAAATTTCCCAGGTTGAGAAACACTGAGTTAGACAATCTACAACAGGGCTTCACTTCTATTGACCTCAAAATACTGATCACAAGCATCAAAGAAGTTTAACCAGTGGCTTGCTCTGAGCAGCTATAGGTTTTGGAGTAACAAAAGCTGGCTCATCCCACTTCCATACTAAAGGAATTTTTTTAAAAAAATGCTTGCATTTAACCATAGCTTTATGTTGCATTCATTTGGCATTTATATGCAAACCCCTCCTCCCCCCACCCAAAGTGGTTGTTATGAGGGAGAGCAAAAATGCTCCCAAGCTACCCTTCCTCTTGAAAGACCTCCTAACGTGTAGGTGAATTCCTGCAAATGGGGAAATGGACTACCCACAGGCTCCACAGAGCCCCAGCATTTTTAAAAAAGACTAATTTTACCATCGTTTCAAAATTCTCATAGCTGAGCCAAAAATAAATCAGCTCAGCTCATGAACACAGCAGACCTCGTGGAATTACAGAAGCCTGGAGTTGTTTTCAAACAACTGCAGAATCTTCACAGAGGGCCTTCATTCTGCTGTGGGAACACAGATAATGACTATTAGGAGCTGAAAAAAAGCAGATCATAGGGTTACTGCATTTTGGTGGCTCAGGAAAGAATCCGATAGCCAGAAGTTGAGGAAAATAACTCACCTTCCATTCCAAGAATCAAGAGGGAGAAGGTGAAAGGAGATATGTATTGGAATTGGAATTAGTTGGAATTAGAGAAAAGGAGGCAAAGATATGATGTATCTCCTCTCAGTTAGAAATGGTGCTCTCTGAGGGAGGATTAATGCTTATTTTCAGTTCACATATGTATGTGAATTAATTTATATCACACCATTAGACTTCAGTCACCTTCTTCCTGAAGATCAGTCAGTGGCCTGTTAGAACCAGTGAATGGAGCAGAGCTTAACATAGTATAAGCTCATGCACAGAAAAAGAATATTGTTTAAAAACAGAGCCAGTGAGCACGTTAGAGAGATCCAGGTTCTTAATCTTACACTTTTAGCCCACCCAAGCATAAAGAATCACACGCTTAGACAATTCAGGTTCAAAAAGTAAGTACAAAAGAGTTCTTACATTTATTGGTCCAGTTACATCCATGTTGTTGAGAAATGATTCTCCTTTGGTTCCCTGAACTTTGTTTTTGGACCCCTGGCCCTATGTTGCTGCCAGAGCTGCGTGGAGAAAAGGGGCTTGAGGCCTAGGCATGGCCTCTCGATGGAAGGAGCTCAGACACGTGCGTCCTACTCCTCCAGTGAAGAAATCAGAGAGAGCTGACACTGAAGGGAGAAGGAGGAAGTGGGAGTGGCAACAAAACAACTTCCTCAAAGACACGGAGAATTGCATCCTGGGATGAACTCATCTACATGCAAATGAGGCATGTTGATTTGCTGAATTTCCAACACTTCTATAAAAACTGAATTACAGGTAAGTGCAGGCTTTCTTGAAATGTTCATCACACAGGTGAAGGGTACCTGTATGTACAATGTGCACAAAATTGCAGCCCAAATGTGACATCTGCCACTTATGCAGTCATAAGATTTTTGTTTAACCAAGGCCACATTTTACAGGCCAGAGGGAAATGTTTTCTACATAACCGGCAGCGTCTGCAAAGGGGAGGGGGTTAAATCAGCAAGATGACAGGTATAACATCCTTCTCCTTTTGGCTTGCATCATGGAGCCACACCCACCATCTTGCAAATTTTGACCTCTCCCACCTCACGCACACATAGCTGTACGTACACTGCCAAATACTCAGGATTCAGGAGAAAAGAAGTAACTCCTGCTTATGTTTGGAATGTCTACTTCCATGCAAATTAGCACTGTGTTTACCCTACACATTGAGTCATACTAGTGATTTTTGGGCTAGTGCAAACTCAGCACCTAGCTCTGTTCTTCTTTAATACTAACCTATGTGGATTCATGAAACCCTTTGCCTAGACAGATGGGGTGATTCCAGGTGTAATAAGAATTTTGATTTTAGAAAGTTACAAATGGGCTAAGGGTCCACATGGATTTGAAATAAGATTTTGGAATTAATTATAAGAATCCTTCCCATGGGAAAATGCTGTTGTTTTGAATTATCTTTAAAAAAACATGAGAGGATGAGACTTTTAAGGTTGGACACTAGAGGGAACCAGAACGAACTAAATATTACAATTAAAAGAGAAGAACACTTAAATTTGACTTGCTAATACAGAATGGAGCAAAATATTTTAACATTTGACATATTGAAGGATATTTTTGAACAATGGACCCAGAAGTTCATTTTAAGAGTGTCTGTGTCTATAGATAGACTGTGTTTAAAAGATGTTATTGATGAGGAACAAGTTTTACCGGACAAGACTGGGACTGATCTGAAAGTGGATTTAAAAAGTCTACAAGAATGATATGGAAAAAGATGCTACATTGGACATACAAATGAAACCAGCTGATGCCTTAATAATTAAAGGGAATATTCAAATAACAAACCAAAAACATGATAACTGGATAACTTTGCTACATTGGATTTACAAAAGAGACTTGTTAAAATGTTGAAGAATTTTGTGAGAAGGGACAAAGAGAAAATGAAAAGAAATCAAGTTCTAGGCCATTATTTGAAGGGACTAAAGATGAAGATTGTTAAAAATAAAGGGAAGGAATATAAAGCTGGTTTATTTGATCAGGGTTAAAATAGATATGTTGTTATCTCTGGTAACTCTTAATGGACTATTGCTGATCAAGACTGAATGACAAGGCTTTAAGGATTTGTTTATAGATAAGAGATGGGATGTGTGAAGAAGAGATCATTTGTTGTATTTTAAGAGACGGTGATAAGTTACTAAAATTGTTTATACTTGTGATGAAGGGAGGTCATTTCTTTATATATTTCTTTTCTTTTTCTTTACCATATTCTTATTTTTTCTTTCTTTTCTAGTTTTCTTTCTAGTTTCTCTTTTCTGCACTTTCTATTTTTTCTTTTTCTTTTATTTTTTAGTTTGTATTAGTTTTTATCCTTTTAATTGTAATTTTTAATAAAATTACTGTAAAAAAGAAGATTACATGGTAGGGGGTTGTTGCAGGACTGCTGATAAATTAACTGGCAGGCTAATGCTGAAATCTAGTATCAGGTTAATATACTGAGTGGGATTAATTTCAAATACAAAAAACAATAAGAGGGACAGAAAGAGAAAGGGGGCGGGGCGGGTTAGGAGACTAATGCAAGATACATGTCTGTTACTACTGCAGTGAAAGCCAAAGTTAGCAGGCGGCACATTTGTGCCTGGCCTTCCCTGTTTCAATCAGAAGCAATTGTGCTGCAAAGCAGTATAAATCTGAGTGGAATCTGGCTGTGTCTCATGGAAATCCATATCTTTGGCTACTTTTAAATGTACTTTTACAAAATAGAAAATTGTTTTTTCACAACCATGAGAAGAACTTGGCCCTTCAGTATGTAATTCAGCGGTTACCAAATTGTTGGCTAACAATCAGTTTGGAGGAAAGGATTTTGCTTTATAGTCTGGCTTCTGGAGAAGGCCAAGTAGCAGGACTGTGATATTTATTCCCAACACAGTTTGTTTATTTATTCATTCATTTATCTATCCAACTTTTACTCACCACCACTGAGAAACAATGCCTCTGAACATTAGTCTCCCTGACCTCCCAAAGCAGGGGAATAATCAGTTGCTTTTCCTGGCACCACTATAATGATCAGGTACTGATACTTCGGTAGGGAGATAGAGTCCTGTGGGTAGCCGGCCACCAAGCCATAAAGGGCTTGGTAGATGAACAGCAGCATTTTGAACTGCTCCCGGAAGCTAATAGCACAGGACTCACAATACAGGTGTCATATGTTCCCAGTGACTACTCTCAGCAGATGTTCTCCTCCTGCTTCCAGGAGGGCATTGTATGAGGAGAGCCGTGGCAGCCAAAAATCAGAGGGAGACTGGTAGCACCTTTTCCAGCTAACAAATTTTATTAAAAAGCATAAACTTTCATGAGCTCTAACTCACTTCATCAGATGCACAGAGTGGTTGAACTGATACAGTATTTGAAACGCATTCAATCTTTTCAAATCCTGCCTTCGTTTAACCACACCATACATCTGGTGAAATGAGCTACGGCTCACGAAAGCTCCAATTACCTACTTACTCCTGACTTTTTCAAAAAGTTGTGTTTGGACTGGGTGGGAAAAGATCCAGTCACTTGGTTTTATAAAATAATTTAATTTAAGTATTTTAAAGAGAGCAAAGTGTAAAAAAAATCATAACTAAAGGGAAACCATAGAGGTACAGGTAGTCCTCACTTAACGACCACAATTGGGACCGGAATTTTGGTTGCTAAGTGAAGTGGTCATTAAGCAAATCCAACCCAACTTTTCAACCTTTTTTGCAGTGGTTGTTAAGTGAATCACTGCAGTCGTTAAGCAAACCACATGGTCGTTAAGTAAATCATGTGGTTCCCCATTGATTTTGCTTGCCAGAAGCTGGCTAGAAAGGTCGAAAATGGCGATCACGTGAATATGGGATGCTGCAACGGTCATAAATGCAAACCGGTTGCCAAGCACCCAAATCATGATCATCTGCGGCGGTCGTAAGTGCGAAGACCGGTTGCAAGTCGGTTTTTTCAGCACTGTTGTAAGTCCACACCATCACTAAACAAACGGTTGTTAAGTGAGGACTACCTGTAAATCTATGTAGGGTGATGTAACTAAGCTACTTACATTTTACCTGCTCTGGTATGGATTTCAGGTTTCAAAACAAATGCAAAATTCATTACAGAAAAGATGGTCTGAGAAAGAGCATCTGGTGTCTTGCTTGGATGTTATTAGATGGGAGCTTCCTCTGGTTTTCTGCAGACCATTTGTCTTCCAGGTTTACAAAATGTGGAGATAATGGAAAAGCAGCCTCTTAGGAGCAACTGACTCTTGTTTTGCCCACTCAGAGGATATGTTCCATTTCTGATGATATAGATCTAATCAGCAAATCATAAATTCACCTTCCCAGTGACCCTAAAGTTGAATGACAAAGCAGATGGCTTGTTCTGGCTGGTAATTGGTACAAGTAATCTCTTGTTCCGCTGTAGAAGCTGCAGTATGTGAATATGAGAGACCTCAAATTAGGGATTAAAAATCTTCTAATGTTTAGCCAAAACCTGCTTCCCAGCAACTTCCATCCCATGGTTGTTCTCCTGTACACCAGAGCAGCCATAAAGAAGGCTTCTTCATCCTTCAAGCAATGAATACCCTAAAAAGAGTCTTGTGGGATCTTTCAGTGCATGAAGAGCCACTGATGATAAGCAAGAATAACCATCAATAGATGTTCAGCAGTGAGAAGAATGAAATTGCTAGTGTGGGATCTAAAAAGACATACAGTTGAGGGCTAAAAATCTCAGAAATGTGCATTGGATGTGGTGGTTTCTTTTGCCTATGTGTTTTTGAGTCTATGCCTGGCTCAGAGACTGATCAACCTGAATAGCAGCTGACCTGTGGTGCCATCAGGAAGGTCTACATGGTGAAGTGGGAGAAAGATACTTGGCTTGCTCACTGTTGGAGGTCCCAGCAAATCAGCATGCCTCATTAGCATGTGGATGAGTTTGTTCTAGGATGCAGCTCTCTATATGCTTCCGGAGGAAGCGGTTTGTTGTCCCTCCCACACTTTCCTTTCTCTTCTACCTCCTTCCACCATCGGAGAAGGAAGCAGCATGCTGCTGCTCCTTTCATCTAGGCGCCATGCCTGGGCCTAGAGTCAGGAGTCCCCCTTTCTGCATGCAGCCTTTAGCAGCAATGAGGGCTAAGGGTAAATACAGTTTAGGGAAAGAAAGAAGAACAAGAATCATTTTTCCTGAATGGATGTAACTGGACCAAATAAACGAGTAAGATTTTCTTTTGTACTTATTTTTGAACCTACTTTGTCTATTTTGTATTTTTATAAAATTTGTGATCAGAGTTATGGAAAAAACCAAGAGATAAGTTTGTAGCAAAACGTTGCTTTATTTAAAACAGAAAACTTAGGAACAAACCTTGAATCTTCTTCTTTAGCCAAAGCATGGCATGGTTGATTAACATAGCCATTTAGATAGCAGAGCAGAATGCAGAGAGAGAACAAAGGACAAAAGGCATTTACATTTTTAAGCCTTTACCTGACCAGCATCTCAGTGGACAGGATCCACCATGTGACCAAAACACCTAGGCAACAGATTCCCAATATGGGCAAAGCTCAAACAACTAATTCTGATTGGTCAGACACTCTTAGACTGGCCGGCACCTGGGGGCAATTAGCATTCCTGAGTGGGGGTGAACATGTGCTCTCTGAGCCCAAACAGGAAAAAAGTTTTGAGGCCTGGCTTTTTAAAAACTCAGCCACATATTCTACAGACATAAAAAATATATACAACACTCCCCTTTTTTTATGACTAGAAAGAATATGGAAACAAACCCAGCTTGGTAATTAACTCACAGTGCCTACTGGCAACTAGAGGCTTGGTTAAGATATCAGCCAACATTAATTTAGTATCACAGTATTTCAAAACAACCTTTTTCTTGGCTAGAAAATCTTTAACAAGATGAAAACGCACATCAATGTGCTTTGTGCGGTTTCTGGAACTCTCAGATAAAACCAAATGGATACAGGCTTGATTGTCTTCATGAATTGTGACAGGCTGGCTTAAAATGACTCCAATGTCTTGCAACAATTGAGTAAACCAAATTACTTCATTGCACAGTTGTGCTAAAGCATAAAATTCGGCTTCAGCTGTGCTGATGGCTACTACAGTCTGCTTTCTGGAAAACCAAGCAATAGTGGACTTTGCAAATTGAATTACACTTCCAGAAGTAGACTTCCTATCACTGAGATCTCCAGCCCAATCTGAATCACACCAGCATTCTAACTTTTCTTCTGTGTCTGTAGCAGACAACCTTAAGCAAAAATCTTTGGTGCCTTGCAAATAACGAAACAGCCTTTTTAAACCACTTTGCAGCAGATGTGGGATTTTCCACAAACCTGCTCAAAATGGACACACTGTTAGAAATGTCCGGACGGCTGTTGTTTGCAATGTAAAGAAGACTGCCAATGGCTGATCTGAAACTATCTCCTTCAGATGACTCACCATCCCCCTTCTCCCCCTCCTCTTTTAGAAACTCGGGAAGCATGGGGGAGGAGACAGACTTGCAGTCCTGCATTTTAAAATCCTCCAGCAGCTTCTTAATTTTGCTGCTCTGGCTTATGAGAAAACTGCCATCTTTTTCCCTCTGAATTTCTAATCCTAAGTAATTGTTGACTGCTCCAAGACATTTCAATGTGAAATTGTTTTTCATACAAACCTCAAAGGAATGCTTCTGTTCATCAGATGAAGTGAGCAGCAACAAATCATCCACATACAAGCACAAGTACATTACACCTTGCTTATCATTTTTTACATACACACAAGGATCAGCAATTCCCTTCTGAAACCCAAATTTTTGCAAAATATTATCCATTTTAATATTCCAACAACGCGCGGCCTGTTTCAAACCATAGATGGATTTCTGCAATTCACACACAAGATGTTTTTCTTTTTCATAACCAGGAGGTTGTTGCATAAACAATTTTTCCTCCAAGTCACCATACAGAAAAGCAGTTTGAATATCATAGTGATAAACAGACAGTTTCTTCATGGCAGCAACCTTTAAAAGCAACCTGATAGATTCAGCTTTTGTCACTGGAGCAAAAGTTTTGTCATAATCCACATTTTTTCTTTGAGCAAAACCTTTTGCTACCAACCTTGCTTTGTACTTCTGAATTTTGCCATCAGAATCTTTTTTCAGTTTGAACACCCACCTACAACCTAGAACCTTCTGATTAGGAGGCAAACTTACTAGTTTCCAAGTTTTATTTTCCTTTAAGGAATCCAACTCTTGCTGCATGGCTTCATGCCAACACTTAGCTATTTCAGCTGGCATTTCTTTAATTTCTTCCAGAGACTCAGGCTCTGTGTGAATGTGAAAAGCCTTCACAACATCTACTTGATAACGATCAGGAGGAACTCCCTTATTAATCCTTTCAGACCTGCGAGGTAGGACAGGACTTACACTCTGTTTCCCACCATTGCCCTCAGAAACCTCTGACTTTCCAGACAAGTCAGCTTCCTGATCATTGACTTCACTAGGTGATTCCTGCAAATCACCATCAGCAACACTTTGCTGCTCCCCCATGGATAAATCAACTGAAGAACTAGAGTTTATTTTGTCCCAATTCTGCTCAGCAAAAGAAGCACTTTTACTAATTATCAGTTGATTATCCAGTATGAACCTGTAGCTTCTCTGACTCTGTTCATACCCAACAAAGATTGCTTTCTTTGTTCTGGAAGCCCCCTTGCGCCTCAGCTGTTTGGGAATGTGGACCCAAGCTGTGCTTCCAAACACCCTGAGGTGGCTTACTTTAGGCTTGACACCATAGAACAAATGAAAAGGCACATCCTGAATTGCACTGCTAAACAGCCTGTTCTGCACATAACACGCTGTATTAACAGCTTCTCCCCAATACCTAAAAGGCAAACTAGCATCCTTCAGCAAACACATCATTGCTTCCTGCAGCGTTCTGCCTTTTCTCTCTGCAACAGAATTCTGTTCAGGAGTGTAAGGGTTAGCTAAAATGTGTTCTATCCCTTTTTCTAACAAAAAGCTTTTAAACTTTGAGGATAGATACTCGCCACCTCGATCTGATTGCAAAGCAGACACTGGCCTTGGGAATTTTCCATTCGCCCAAGCCACAAAAGCCTTAAATTTATCAAAGACCTCATCTTTGTGTTTCAGCAAATAAATGAATGTGTACCTGGAAAAGTCATCTATGAAGGTCAAAATGTACCTTGCTCCCCCAAGACTAGGAGAAAATGGGCCTATTACATCAGAATGAATTATCTCTAGAGGCCTAGAGGTGGACCTATCAGAAAACTTCTTCACAGGAGCCCTTGTGGTTTTATTCTCCTTGCAAACTGCACAATCCAGATACTTATCACAAGGCTTCAATTTTAAATCAGCAGAATAACTAGGCATTTGAGAAATGTATTTAAAATTAGCATGAGCAAATCTCCTATGTAATAAATGGATGCACTGATCGTGTATGGGCTTATTTTCAAAAACAGCCTTAGCTTTAGCAATTTGCTGCTTTTCAGCATTTTGTACAATGTACAGAGAATCTTTCTGCAAACATTTTGCAACCATTTTGCCATTCTTTCTAATATCACAACCCTCTTTCTTAAAAGTTACTACATAACCTGAGGCTACTAGCTGCCCCACAGACAAGAGATTGCTTTGAAAATTAGGCACAAACAAAACATTTTTAACAGTTTCCCCCAAACATGGAAGATTGATCTCACCTTCACCCACGATCTTGGATACAGATCCATCTGCTAAGGAAACTTTTTGTTTGTTAGTTTTAGACAAAGACAGAAAGGAATCTTTATTGTGACATATATGAGAATTGGCCCCACTGTCAAGAACCCACAAATTTTTATTATCAGAGTTCTCAACAACTTTTGCATGAAGAATCTTCTTTCCAGAAGTCTCTTCTTTCTTGCGAGAAGTCTTCTTTGTAAACTTGACACAGTCCTTTTGCAGATGAGCAGGGGATCCACAGGTAAAGCAACGCCTGCTGGATAATGCAGAAGCTTGAAATTCAGAGCTCTTCCGCTCCCTCTGCTGGCCACGAGAAGACTTTATTGTAGAAATGGAGGCAGCTTTTTCTTGTCGCTTCTCCCACTCAGCAAGCAGCCGGGTAGACACAAACGATGGATTTAAATCAGCTTCTGGGATTCCCTCCATGGAGCAAATTAAAGTGTCCCAGGACTCATTCAACGAAGAAAGCATAATGTAGGCTTTCATCAGGGGGGTAAATTCCATCCCACGTTCCTGAAGTTCCACAAAATAATTCTGAAGCTTGTGGAGATGATCTGGCAAATTTCCATTCTCAGGCAAGTGAGCCTTGTACAGCTTTTTCGTTAAAATAACCTTGCTGCCTGGACTAGTTTTCACATATAAATCACGCAAATAGTCCCATAAGTCTTTGGAAGTTTCTTTGCCTCTCACGTGAATAAGCTGATCATCCTGAACAGCCAAAATAATGGAGGCTTTGCATTTCTCATCTTTCCTCAACCAGGCTTGATCTGGATTCTGAGGAATTTGTTCAGAAATTGCAGACCATAAATTTTCTCTCCTCAAGAAACTTTCCATTTTCAAAGACCAGTTCAAATAATTAGAATTAGAAAGTCTTTCCAGGAGCATACCTTGAAAATTTGAAGCTGTAGCAGCAGCAGCCATGGCTCCTTCTCTCCCCTGTTGTAGTAATCCAAAAAACACCACGAGGCTTGCAAACACGAGGCAAAACTCCGCCTCCAATGGAAACTTCCTGTAACTGCCGGCAAGTTTCAAAAAACAAAGAAGCCTCTCCAGATGTAGATTGAATCAGTTCAGCTTTCTTCTCTCTCATAATTCCATAAGTTTTGTCTCTGATCCAGAAGCAATTGCTGGGCACAGAACCTTTTGTATTTTTATAAAATTTGTGATCAGAGTTATGGAAAAAACCAAGAGATAAGTTTGTAGCAAAACGTTGCTTTATTTAAAACAGAAAACATAGGAACAAACCTTGAATCTTCTTCTTTAGCCAAAGCATGGCATGGTTGATTAACATAGCCATTTAGATAGCAGAGCAGAATGCAGAGAGAGAACAAAGGACAAAAGGCATTTACATTTTTAAGCCTTTACCTGACCAGCATCTCAGTGGACAGGATCCACCATGTGACCAAAACACCTAGGCAACAGATTCCCAATATGGGCAAAGCTCAAACAACTAATTCTGATTGGTCAGACACTCTTAGACTGGCCGGCACCTGGGGGCAATTAGCATTCCTGAGTGGGGGTGAACATGTGCTCTCTGAGCCCAAACAGGAAAAAAGTTTTGAGGCCTGGCTTTTTAAAAACTCAGCCACATATTCTACAGACATAAAAAATATATACAACAGTCTAATTGTACAACTCTTTATGCTTGGGTGGGCTAAGTGTGTAAGATCAATAACCTATATATCTCTAAAGTGCTCATCAACGCTATTTTAGATAATACTCCTTTCTGTGTGTGTCTTTTTGCTGTATTAAGCTCTGCTCCATTCAGTGGTTCTAGCTATCCACGAATGGTTTCACTCACTACTGTTTTGTGATGCAATTCTCCCTGTGCCTATCAGTTGTTGTTCAGGCCATTTTTGAGCATGGCTAGACCCCTCTTCTGAAATAGCACTAGACCTGTGTCCAAAAGGAGTCCAAGTATCAATGGATGTCAGTTGATAGTCAGGCTTCCTTAGAATGCACCTGTGCTTTACTCTTGTGTAAAACCAAGGGTTCTGACACATGGCTGAGCTTGCTGTTCTTGTCCTGACTTCGAGTGAAGGATAAACACGCTGAGGCTTGGAGTGGAAGCTCTAATGTTTATTGTCCTACTCTCCTTGACAGGAGAGTTTAGCTAAACCAAGGGTCGGAATTGGCGGCTCGCGAGCCAGATCTGGCTCTTTGGCCTCCTGACGCTGGCTCTTTTTCCATCTTTGCCGACCGACATCAGAAAGCCGGTCTCCGGAAGCGGCGCGAACCCTGGAGAAGACGCTGAGACAGAGACACTGATTGGTGGAGGCTCAGAAGGAAGGGCGCCCCCACCAATCAGCGTCCCTGTTTCTTCTCCAGGAGAAGAACCCTGGAGAAGAAACGGAGACGCTGATTGGTGGCAGCGCCCTTCCTTCTGAGCCTCCACCAATCAGCGTCCCTGTTTCTTCTACAGGAGAAGAACCCTGGAGAAGAAACGGAGACGCTGATTGGTGGCAGCGCCCTTCCTTCTGAGCCTCCACCAATCAGCGTCCCTGTTTCTTCTACAGGAGAAGAACCCTGGAGAAGAAACGGAGATGCTGATTGGTGGCAGCGCCCTTCCTTCTGAGCCTCCACCAATCAGCGTCCCTGTTTCTTCTACAGGAGAAGAACCCTGGAGAAGAAACGGAGATGCTGATTGGTGGCAGCGCCCTTCCTTCTGAGCCTCCACCAATCAGCGCGCGCCAAAGCGCCCCCTTCCACGCGATTGGCTCCCGCCCAAAAACCCCGCCCCCTGGCTCTCGAGCACTTCAAAATGTGCACGAGCATACCAAAATGGCTCTCGGCTCAAAAAGTTTGCCGACCCTTGAGCTAAACTAAAATGAACTGGCAATGCTCAGAGAAAAAAGAAATCAGGGCGGGGCCTTCTTTAGCCTCTTGGGAGGAAAGCAAAGTGATTCAGTACTACGCATGCGTTTCTCCCCCTGGAGGGAGCTCCCTCCTTCTCCGCCAGTTATCTCCCTGACAGTTCTAGCCATCTGTCAAAATTTGCCTTCTCCCCAGCTCTAACTCTAGCCCAAAGTAAGCCAACTGAGAGGTACATGTTTTCCCACTAGCTGCTAACATTTGACTGGGGTGGGGAGAGAACGGTAAGGGAACCCATCAGTTCCTGCCCTTAATGTGTCCTGTACATCAGTGTGCCTGTAGTAGGATAAGGATTGCCAGGATGGGGGTGGGGGTGTTCGAATCCGGCAAATCAAGCATGCCTCATTAGCATATGGGTGATTGCTCTAGGAAGCAAACTCTATGCTTCTAGAGGAAGTTGCTTGTTGCCCCTCCCACTTCCTCTCTCTCTCTCTCTCTCTCTCTCTCTCTGATTCTTCCACCAATGGGGTAGGACACAGGTGCCTTAGCTCCTTCCATGGAGAGGCCATGTGCTAGGCCTCAACTCCAGAGGCTTTTCTACATTTCTCCACGCAGCCTCTGGCAGCAAACAGGGCCAGAGGTATGCAGTTTAGGGAACAAAAAGAAGAACTGAAACCAATTTTCTACTGAAATGGCTGTACCTGAACAAAATAAATGTAAGAACTCTTTTGTACTTACTTTTTGTACCTGCAATGTCTAAGTGTGTGTTTCTTTATGCTTGGGTGGGCTAAAAGTGTAAGAATAAGAACCTGAATCTCTCTAACGTGCTCACAGGCTGTGTTTTTAAACAATATTCCTTTTTCTGCCTATGAGTTTACACAATGTTAAGCTCTGCTCCATTCACTGGTTGTAACAGGCCACTGAATGATCTTCAGGGGGGAGGCTGCAAATTTCCTGGCACTGTAGTTTTCTGTCAGTTCAAGG
This sequence comes from Charina bottae, assembly GCA_023362775.1. NCBI lineage: Eukaryota > Metazoa > Chordata > Lepidosauria > Squamata > Charinaidae > Charina > Charina bottae. Next base: position 97,287,739 of record JALMGJ010000002.1, on the reverse strand, counting down.
AGAGCAGTTGAGGGACAGCCCTTAGTTTCCTTTTTAAGCATCAGAGTAGAGATGTGTAAGCTGAAAGAGTATTACAGCAGCAAGCTCTTAGCAATGTAAGCTTGAAACTGACATCAGGTTCTTGTTTCAGATTTAACAGAGCTGTGGGCTAGTACTGTTCTTAGAAAGAACTGTTCAGTCAATCATCTGTCCAAGTGACTTCAAAGTGAGTTGAAGGGAGCCTGTTTGGACAGAATTGTCCGGTGTGAATTTTGGCCTATGTAAGCAAAATCTCTCTTTGTATTGTCTGTTCCATTACTTCACTAGACAGAAGGCAACAAATGGAGTTGTATCTTTTCTTTATTCAAGAAGAGAGTTTCACATGCAGCTAAGAGCACATATAACTTCTTTATTTATGGTGAGAATTTGCACATCACACTTATCTTCACGCAGTTAATGTTAAAATCTAGGTGTTTGGATAAACTGGTACCTTAATGTTTCAGTGATTTAATTATAGCTAGAATAAAAGTGGGAAAAGCAACTATAATATGAAATATCACACTGAGGTACAAAGTTGGTAAGGAAACAAGTAGTAGAAATTTGATACTCATGCAAATGCTGTATTCTTCTCATAAGCAATCTTCGAAGGCCTTTGACCATTTTTTTCTTACAAATTCAATTTGCCTCTTGATTGTTAAATTCTGCAGCCCATTGTTCCTGGGTTTAAAATAATTTCAGGCTGCAATTTCAGAAAATGTGGATATGACACAAAGTTATAGAAGGAAAAAAACACTGATAATTAAATTTGTTCTTTTCTGTTATTTGAAGGAGAAAGAAGCAAGGAAGTTGACCTAAGGCAGTTCAAAAGTCTTCCTATTCATTTTACTATGGGATAAATCTGCATTTGAAATTCAGCTGTCAAAGACAAAATATCTTCTTTTCTCTCCCCAGCTCCAATCAACTACACCATTGCTACTGCTTTCTGTCTGCTCTGACAGTAGAATAGGTAGCAGAAGCGTCACATACAACTGCTGGACAGTGCAAGGACCAGCCTTGTGGCAAGCAACACAACTCTTCTACAACCCAAGAAACTTGTGGCAGTACTTTTATTCTTTTGGCTCCAGCAACTTAGATGGCTGCCCCCAGAAACTGTTAATAAGAAACGCTGTGTTTCATTTTGTTGCAACCCATTTAAAACTTACCATAATTCTCATGAACTGATTTTTGCTTTGTCCTTATCCCAAGCTACCCAAAGGCAACAGCACCCAGACAATTACTTTTTAAAAATCGAAGCTTAGAAAAGCCAAACATTTGCAATAATAGTTTTCTCATTTCTTGCTATTTATTTCTTTAAAAATGCTGTTCCTCTGTTAATAACTTATTTGAAGGTGATGCTCTCCTATCTTTTAATCTACATTACTGCCTATCTTTCCTTTTCTATTTAAAAATAGAAAGAACAATAATTAAATAAATAAACTAATCTTTCCTTCCTTCTGAAGGTAGTCCATATATACTGCATGATTATTTATAAAGCTTTTAATACGATATGACACTATTCACTAGGGAAGAAAAACTTCCAGAGTGAGATATTGCATTTGTGACATTAGATTAGGATTAGCAATAACACTGTGCTAAGAATAATTGGGTAAGGAGAGGGGAAGTCCTAAGGACATGGATCTATGGCTTAATTTCTAGGAGCAAAGAGGTCTTGATATTTGTTTGGATTTGAGAAACATAGGAAGTAGCCTTCAACAGAGGCATGTCATTGCTGACCCTGCTTGGTAACTGTTCTCCAGGGCTGAAGGGAGGAGACTCAAGTTGAGACCTTGAGCATCCAAAGACAACCACTGAGCTATTATCCCTCTCCCAATGAAACAGCTCCCCTCCAAATGAATTTCCAGAACATACAAGAGTTTTTAATTAAGCATTGATGACCATGGTGGGATGACTTCAGTGATGTACTAGTGATACTATCTTTTTTTTCACCAGTGTATGTTGCATGTATGTAGCCTGGATTCATAAACCATGCAAAACCCTAAACCTGGATTAACAGAAGACAGTTGCTGTGCTGATATTTAATGCTATGCCTACACAAAAGTATTATGTTGGCCTAGCCCACTGAACATACTAGAACAATGACTAGATTTTCCAGAAACTATCTAACTCCATTTTAGCCTGATCTAGCATCTTGTGCAAACCAGCTGTTTCATCATTTATTTATTTATCAAATTTTTATCACCACTCATCTCCCCCCAAGGAGGGACTCTGGGCGGTTTACAATAAAAACACAGTTAAAATGCAACATAACTGCAAGTGCAACAAATATAGATACAAATAAAACACAATAAAAATATAAAATATGATAAAATCCAGATGGCTGATGGTTCTCTGACAGTCCGTGGGTATAAAAAGTTATTTAGGGCAGTTCTAGGGGACTAGCCATCCCCAGGAATGACTATTTACAGATGGGGTCCGTAACATGCCCTCTGTGCATGACCGGGTGGGATGGGTCGATGTAATGGGGATGAGACGGTCCCTCAGGTAACCTGGACCCAAGCCATGTAGGGCTTTAAAGGTCATTACCAACACCTTGAATTGGACCCGGAAGCAAACTGGGACCCTGTGCAGCTCACATAACAAAGGTGTTATATGTGCCCTCCTTGGGGCACCTAAGGTTGCCCGTGCGGCTGCATTCTGGATCAACTGTAGCTTCTGGATATATTTCAAGGGTAGCCCCATGTAGAGCGCATTACAGTAGTCTATATGGGAGATAACCAGGGCATGAGTGACTGTTCGAAGGGCCTCTCGGTCCAGGAAAGGGCGTAACTGGCGTACAATGCAAAGTTGAGCAAAGGCCCTCCTGGCCACGACTGCCACCTGCTCTTTGAGCAGGAGTTGTGAGTCCAAGAGGAGCCCCAAGTTACGCACCGGGTCTGTCTGGGGTAGTGTGACCCCATCCAGAACTAAGGATGACAAATTCCCAGATGCCGAGGAGCCATTAATCCACAGCCACTCCGTCTTACCAGGGTTCAGCCGAAGCCTGTTGTTCCCCATCCTGGCCCCCACAGCTCCCAGGCACCTGGAGAGGGTGGTCACGGCATCACTTACTTCCCCCGGGATGGAGATGTATAATTGTGTATCATCAGCATATTGATGATACCTCATCCCGTGGTGGTGGATGATCTTGCCCAGAGGTTTTATGTAGATGTTAAAAAGGAGGGGAGAGAGTACCAAGCCCTGCGGCACCCCACAAAGAAGAGGCCGTGGGCTGGATCTCTTGCCCCCTATCAACACCAATTGGGACTGGCCCTGGAGGAAGGAGGTGAACCAGCGCAGAACAACGCCGCCCACCCCCAACTCCCTGAGCTGCCCCAAAAGGATACCATAGTCGATGGTATGGAAAGCCACTGAGAGGTCAAGAAGAGCAAGGATGGATGCACTGCCCCCATCCCGCTCCCACGAGAGATCATCCATAAGTGTGACCAATGCTGTTTCCACCCCATGACCAGGCCTGGAACCTGACTGAAAGGGGTCCAGATAATCCGTTTCATCCAGAATCCTGTGGAGCTGCAGTGCCACCACTTTCTCAACCACTTTCCCCAAAAAGGGGAGGTGGGAAACCTGACGAAAATTGTTCAGTATAGTAGGGTCCAGCGATGGTTTCTTGACGAGGGGGTGCACCAGCGCCTCCTTAAAGGCTGCCGGGAACAAGTGTTCTCTCTCGATGTATTTACCATCGTCTGGACCCAGCCATATGTCACCTCCCGAGCTGCCTTCACCAGCCAGGAGGGACATGGATCTCATTGGCAAGTGGTGGCATTTATAGTCCAGAGGATCCTGTCCACTTCCTCAGGCCCAACAGGGTCAAACTGTTCCCAGATAACTGGGTAAGTACGAACCCTGGGTATCTCCTCAGACCCTGTCTCACTGTCAGAGTCCAGTTCGACTCTGACTCTGAGCTAGAGTAAAACGAAACTCACAACAGAAACGAAACTTATCTTGTGAAGCAACCGGCGTGGGGAACTCATGATGAGCAGGTGCAGGGTCAAAAGTGCGATACTTGTGATCCAACTTGTGATGAGCAGGTGCAGGAGTCCGGACCTGGGGATGACCCAGCAGCGCAGGAGAATCCGGAAGAGATGATTGGTCCAGAACCAGGAACCAGTCTAGAGAACCAATCAATGCACAGGAAAGGAGGGCTGAGAAGCACGCCAAGCAGAAGGAAGCCCGATTGGCTCCTGAGGACAGAAGGCGTTCAGAGAACAGAATAAAAGGACAGCGGAACAAGCAACTGATTGTGGGTGACAACCGTTCCAACAAGCTAACAGCTTCTTCGGGAGAAGTCCAGCCGGAACAGTCTTCGGATTCTTACCCTGTAGCCACCACGGAACCAGAACCGGAACCTTGCCTCATTTCTGGACTGAACCCAGCTGCATCAGAGTCTCATGTTGCTCCTTTGCCAAGCGAGACAGGGTCTCATCTCGCAGTTCTTCAGCAAACCTCAGCACATTGCGGTCCTGAAGCTTCAGTTCGGCCACGTCTAGCCGCTTCAGCCAAGTTCAGCCCTGCAGCCTTAGTCAGGCAACTTCCTGACAGTTCGGCTCGGCCTCATCAACGTGCTACTGGTCAGTCATATTGTGCTGGCTTTGTGCCATCATGCCTTGTTGTTCAAGAAGTACCTTGTCTAGTCTATCCAGTCCAGTATTGTACTGTAGCTCCAGGGAATTATTGTCCAGTGAATCCAGTCCAGTATTACCTCGTTGATCCAGAGGAACCTTGTCCAGAGAATCCAGCCCAGCCTTGCCCTGCAGATCCAGCCCAGCGTTGTCTTGCTGACCCAGAGGGACCTTGTCCAGAGAATCCAGTCTAGTTGCCTTGCTACTCCAGAGGAACTTTGTCCAGAGAACTCAGTCCAGTTTCACCTGGCCAATCCAGTCTTGCCTTGTGGTTCCAGCCCAGTGTATCCTGTCACTCCTGAAGAACCTTGTCCAGCGTATCCAGTTTAGCATTATTATGTAATCCAGCTTGGTCCTACCTCAGTGTTTCAGAAGAATCTAAATCTGAGCTCCAAGTTAAGTCTTGCAGATTTACTCAAGCCTTGCACCTTGATCCAGAAGAATTGGTTTACTTGTTGTGAACTCTAGCTTGCGTTACTGCATAGCTGCTAAGCTTTCCTGTTGCAACCAATTGTGAAGTTCCAGTTGATTCAAGCAAATTACAATATGTGCTTAAAGACTTACTTTTTGTAAATAGTCTTATAATAAAATAAAACCATTTCCTTAAGAGTTCCTGGTGGTCTCATACCCGAACAGAACACTCATGCTCAGAGTCCAACTTGGAACGGATCCGAGTGATTTTATCCTGAAGATGCTCAGAAAACTCCTCAGCACGGCCCTGAAGATAGATTTCTGAATCCCCTCTCCCCAAAAGGGATTGGGTGATCTTAACAGGGCTGTCGGGCGGCATTCCGTGGATGCAATAAGAGCAGAGAAATATTGACATTTCGCCGCTCTTACCACCACAAGGTAGGCCTTAATAGCGACTCTAGCTTGTGTTCGGTCGGATTTGGTCTTTGTCTTCCTCCAGCAATGCTCTAGACGTCTCTTAATCCTCTTCAGAACCCTCAACTCCTCCATAAACCACGAGGAGTGTTGGGTTTGAGAGGACAAGAGAGGCCACATAGGCACGATCCTGTCCAGGCCCCAGCTGCCTCCCTATTCCAGGCAGCAGCCAGAGCCTCCACTGGACCATGCAGTAGATCCTTGGGTATAACCCCCAGCTTCCTCTGGAACCCTACTGGGTCCATCAGTTACCGGGGGTGGACCAATCAAATGGGTCCAGTCTCCCTGCAGAGGGGGGCAGCATAAGAGAATCTCAAGGTCACCAGGACATGATCCGACCATGACAAAGGGGAAAGATGTACAGTAATTCTCCCCTCAGATCACATTGCCACTGCTCCAACAAGAAAACTAAATCCGGCATGAGGCCACTGTCTCGAGTCGGGTCCCAAATAATCTGGAACAGGCCCATGGCCACCATGGTGGCCATGAACTCCCGGGCCACTTCTGAGGCCCGTCCAAGGGAGGGCAGATTGAAGTCCCCCAGAACCATAAGCCTGGGGAACTCCACCACCAACCCCGAGACGGCCTCCAGCAGCTCAGGCAGGGAGGTTGCTACGCAGCAGGGAGGCTGGTACAGCAGCAACACCCCCAACTGTTCTCGGGAACCCAACTTGAAAAACAAGGTCTCACACCTGGACAATTGTGGAGCAGGGCCACTGATGGCCACTAGGGATTCTCGGATGACAACAGCCACCCCTCCTCCCCTGCCCTGAGGTCTCAGCTGGTGCCATATTCGAAAACCAGCCGGGCACATTTCCAAAAGAGGAACACCTCCTTCCATGCCCAGCCAGGTTTCAGTAATGCACGCCAGGTCTGCCCCCTCCTCCATGATTAAATCACATTTGAGGGGGGCCTTGTTGTTAACTGACCTGGCATTACAAAGCAGCAGCCAGAGGTCAGGGCCCCCACAAGTCTGCTGTCCAGGATCTGGGTTTGAGCACAGAGGGCCGGAAGACGCCACAGGTAATAAACATTGGAGGCATCTTCCCCAAAGATGGCCCACCCTCTGGCTCCCGTCATAACATCCCCGGCCCATCACAACCTCGATCACCTGCCCCGCCCTATAACCCCCAGAGTCTCTGAGTCCATTAGCCCCCGATCCTGAACTCGCAAGATCACTGGTTAAAAATAGGGATCCCTCCATTCATTCATATAACCTCATACACTCTTTATCGATCCCAAGGCAATGGAGGGCCCTTCCAGTGCACCAACTTACACTCTCGGCACTGTCTGAACCTCACCATCGCCCACACACTCACTCACTGTGCCCCCCCTCGGCCTCTCTCACTGGTTAGCAGGAGGGGCACTCCATCCACTACTCTTCCTAACCCCTTGCCTCTCACTCAGGGGGTGAGTATTCTCTCCCATTCCAACTCAAACCGTACTCCCTCCCATGCCTCTCACACCTGCAAGGGAGTACTACATTCACCTTGGAGGGACCCTAATAGCCCCAATTGTATTTTGAATGGTTGGGGGAGGGGAAGGCTAGACTCAATTCCACAGTGGCCACTGTTTAGCTGTTCAAATGTCACAAAGAGTGTTGGTCAAGGAAGTCATGAAGCTTGATGGTCAAGGCCTCCAGGGGTTCCCCCCCCCAGCGTCGTCTACTGTACCGCCAAAGTTTGTTGTGGTGCAGTACCGGTCCACCACCCCAGGGCCTGTCCAGGCCAATCAGTCACGCCGCCACTTGCCATGCTGCTCCGGCCAGCCGAGCCACCAAAACCTGGCTGCCTGTCCGTCGCTCCAAGCCCTGAGCCGTGTCGCCAAGGCCTGCCATGTTGCCGAGGCCCTCCGCCGCCAGCTGTCCCACCAAAGTCCCCCGCGCTGTGCTGCACCGGCAAGATCTGTCTGCTGCGCCTGGGCTGACCATGCCACCGGGGCCTGCTGTGCCCTGCCACCGCCGAGATGTACCACTGCCCCCCACTTAATCCGGGGTCTCCAGACAAAAGCTCCGGCAAAGGGAAGGCTCCAGCACCAGTTCTAGCTCTGGTAAGGGCCACTGCCGCCGCCTCCCAACACTCTATCCAGGGGAATTCCATTCAACCGCACCACCCGGATTATGTTTTTGTTTATCAAATTCTCTCCCCCCCCCCCAGCCTCGACAAACAAGGCCAGGGCTGGGGTGGAGTGGGGTGGAGGTCTGAGGAAAATTGGGACTCACCCCTTAGAGTGGCGAATGGCATCTGCTCACGGTTGCCATCTTGGATCAATTAATTAATATCATGGTTTTCTAAACAATTAATTAATATCATGGTTTTCTAAACTCCATTCAAAGATCCAATACTCTTTGTCAAGAATGTTTGTCCTTAGGACAAGTCTCTCAACCCTTTAGGGTTCTCTGTATAATAGAGTCAAGGGCATCTTGGGTGGCAGTAACATCATGCATGTCACAACACCATAGCACAAATGACTCAAAATGTGTAATTTGTGTCAGTCAAAATGCAACTTACACAAATTACATGATTGTCATTATCTGAATTACTTAGGCTGACCATATTTCCTTGAGACAAAAACGGGACAGTGGGATGGCAAAACGGGACGGGATCTTATGCCGCCATGCCGGTCTCCAAACCCTGCCCCCCCGTCCGCGCGATTGGCTCCCACCTGCAAACCCCACCCTCTGGTCCGTGCAATTGGCTCCTGCCTGCAAACCCCGCCCCTGGTCAGCGCAATTGGCTCCCACCTGCAAACCCCGCCCCCGGTCTGCGCAATTGGCTAGCGCCTGCAAACTCCGCCCCCCAGTCCACACAATTGGCTCCCGCCTGCAAATCTCCCCCCCCCCCCCCGTCCGTGGAAAAATTGTCTTCCATAAAACCTGTCCCTCGTGCCAAAGGTTGGGTACCCTTGCTTAAACAGATTACTGTTTATATAAAAAGATTTTTGTTTTCATTAAAATGAAAAAGTTTTATTACATTAACATATTGAGCTAACAATTATTCTTCAGTGACAGAACTCATACAAAAATTTAGGTACACGTAGAGGGGGACTGTATTTCACCACAATCATACCATCAATATTTCTCCGATGAAATAATCTTATGCAGCAAATTTCGGTATTTCAATACCTTATCATAAAACTTCTCACACTCCATGACACCTGTGTTGTGGACACAAACTCCACCCCTCGTATACATGTGTGCAACATTACAACACAACTACAAAATAGTGTAGCTTGCACTGTGACATCATGACTTACATTTTATTACTTTGACATCTTTGTGATAGGAAACACACATCTAGGAAGACAGGTGCTACATGAGCATTCCTGCTCACTTGGAAGCACTTTTTTGTGCTTAAATCCAAAGAGCTGCACAGCTCTCCTGGTCTGTTCTTGGATGAGGGACCACCTGGGTATCCCAGGGCTGCAGGTTAGATTGGGTAGATCAAAAATGCATCCTAATGTTTCAGCCAGGAATATAACCCTGAAAAAATGTTTCAGCCACGAATATAACCCTGACTTCTCAAGTCTGTGCCAATGTACTTCATATTTTGGCTTCCCCACAACAGGGATAGATTAGACATCAGTTTGTCAAATGGAAGAAAATGGAGTGTTCCAATTTCAAGGTGAAACAAACACTGGGCTGAAGCTGCAGCCCTGGTCTCAGAGGAGCGACAGCTATTAACTGTAACAGCTCAAACAAGGGTTTCCCTTTTCCCTTGTGAAAAACGAATCCTGTATTTTTCTTGCCACAAGTAGCTCCCTCTCTCTCTCCCAGGGCAGTCTGTCCTGTGAGTGTGTGAGTGTGTGTGTGCATCTGATCGGGCTTGGCTGAGGGAGGAGAGTTGTCGGGCCGCCGAGCAGGAGCCGGCCGCACTGGGGGGCTTCAGCGGGTGGTAAGGGGCGGAGTGGTGTGGCTGAAGCCCCCCAGCGTGGCCGGCTCCTGCTTCTCCTGCTCGGCAGCGGCAGTGGTAACAACTCTCTTCAATCGGCCAAGCCCGATCAGATGCACACACACACACTCACACACTCACAGGACAGACTGCCCTCGGCAGGAGCTGGCCGCGCTGAGGGGCTTCAGCCACACCACTCCGCCCCTTGCTGCCTGCTGAAGTCCCCCAGGGCGGCCAGCTCCTGCTTCTCCTGCTCGGCGGCCCGACAACTCTCCTCCCTCAGCCAAGCCTGAGGGGGCTGGGGCGGTGGTGGGCCTCCGTCCTCGGCAGGAGCCGGCCACCCTGGGGGGATTCAGCGGGTAGCGAGGGGCGGAGTGGTGTGGCTGAAGCCCCCCAGCATGGCTGGCTCCTGCCGAGGATGGAGGCCCACCACCGCCCCAGCCCCCTCGGGCTTCGCTGAGGGAGGGAGGAGAGTTGCTGCCGCCTCCGCCACCACCACTGCCACCACGCAGGAGAGGCAGGAGCCGGCCATGCTGGGGGGCTTAAGCCGCACCACTCCACCCCTTGCCGCCCGCCGGGCTGTTGGAGCTCCTGCAGCCCGGCAGGTGGCAAGGGGCAGCGTGGTGCGGCTGAAGCCCCCCAGTGCGGCCAGCTCCTGCCGAGGATGGAGGCCCACCGCCGCCCCAGCCCCCTCGGGCTTGGCCGAGGGAGGAGAGTCACTGCCGCCACCGCCACCCCCGCGCAGGAGAAGCAGGAGCCGGCCGTGCTGGAGGGCTTCAGCCACACCACGCCGCCCCTTTTCGCCTGCTGGGCTGCGTTTGTGCGTCACGGCCCGCCTCTTCGTGCCCTCCTTTGCTGCGCACTGATAGGCTGGAGGGCTTCCTTTTCTGGGCTGCCTCCGAAAACGGGACAAAACCAAGATTTTTTTCAAAAAGATGGTACGGTTCAAAAATGTTAAAATAACGGGACTGTCCCGTTCAAAACGGGATATATGGTCAGTGTAGAATTACTACAGATGGAGTCTAATCTTGGTTGCCTGCTTATGATTTAATACATCACAGTATTAGTAATAACAAGACTGTATATTTGGATTTTTACATTAAACTAAAATTGCTAATTTTACTACTAAAATTAGCATTATATGCAAACATATTTGAGATATGTGCCTTTCCAGTAAACTCTGAAAATTAAATTGACATACAAAAAGGTAGTCTTTTTGCAAGTGAATGTCTGCTATTGGGTGGGGCTGAGAGTTTGGCTTACTACTGCTAATGAGGAAGTGTTTTCACCTGAACTGTGTACTGTTCTTGACTGATTGATTATGTGCCATCAGGTCAGTGTTGACTTTTAGCAACCACACATATATACCTTCTCCAGGATGATCTATTCCCAGCCTGACCCTTCCAACAATGCAACCATCATTGCTATAATCGAGTCCATCCACCCTGCTGCTGGTCATCCTCTTCTTTTCTTTCTGATGTTCTTTCCCGGTATCATGGTCTTCTCAAGGGAGTACAATGTGCCCAAAATATGATAATTTGAGCCTGGTCATTTGTTCCTCAAGTGAGAACTCTGGATTGATATTTTCTATGATCTATTTGTTTATTTTCTTGGCTATCCATGGTATTCTCAGGAATCTTCTCTAACACCAAAGTTCAAAAGTATCAAAACTCTTTCTGTCCTGCTTTTTCAAAGTCCAACTTTTGCTTCCATAGAGCATCAAAGTGAAAAACGTTGCCTGTGTGATTCTGAACTTAGTAAGTATAGACACATCACAGCATCTGAATCCTTTTTTCAAGAGCTTCATTGCTGCCCTACCAAATGCTAGTCAGTGACATATTTCTTGACTGCTGGTTCCTTTCCTCTTGATAGTTTATCCTGAAAGGCAAAAGCTATCTTTATACTGAGAAGCCAGTTTGGTGTAGTGGTTAAGACACCAGGCTAGAAACTGAGAGACTGTGAGTTCTATTCCCGCCTTACACTCAAAGCCAGCCAGGTGACCTTGGGCCAGTCACTTTCTCTCAGCCCTAGGAAGGAGGCAAGGGCAAACCACTTCTGAAAAACCTTGCCAAGGAAACTGCAGGGACTTGTCCAGGCAGTCTCTGAGAATCAGATACAATTGAATGGGGGGGGGGGGAATCCTTATACCAATAACAAAGTCAGTCTGATTTTTATGTGCTCCATCTGGTGATGTCCATTATATAGGTGTTGTTTTGTTATTTGAAGAATATGTTCGCAATAATAACATCATTGGATTGGCAGAAATTGATAAGTCGTTCTCCTGCTTCATTTCAGTTTCTAGGCCATACAGTCCAACTATATTTTCCTTCTTACATTTCCAACTGATATTCCAGTCTCCAAACACATACAGTACATCTTGCTTGCATGTTCTGTTGACTTCAGATTGAACTCGGACATAAACTCATCAGTCTTCTCTTCTGCATCAGTGGTTAGATCATGGACTTGGATAACCATCATATTAAAGTGTTGTCCATAAAGTCTATCTGATATTATTTGGTCACTGCCTACATTGTACCTAAATACTGTCTTTGCTATATCCTTCCTGACTATCAAAGCAATGCCTTCTTTCTTTTTCATGTCCTGAGTAATAAACACTATGATTTTCTGACTGAAAGTGTCCAATTCCAGTCCATTTCAGTTTGCTGAAGCTTAAGATGTTGATGTGTAGTTGATTCACTTCATCTTTCCCATTCATGCTTCTTATATTCCATGATCCCACTGTAATTCTGTCTTTGCCATTTTGGATTTTCTTTTCCTACAGGGCGACATCTAGATGTTTCAAAGACTTTAATCAAGCCATGTAATAAACATCATTAGCACTCCAATATATTCTCAGTTCTTCCTCAGTAACGTGTTGAATACTATTTGTCTTGAGAGGTTCATCATCTGGCACTATATCATCGATCACTTTACATTGTCTATCCATGTGGCTTTCTTGGTAAAATACAGGAATGGTTTACTTTTGTCTTCTCCTGTGCTGTATGAAATGATGCCTTTGCCATTTCACTAAAGTGATCATCTGCCTCCAGCATCTTCCTATATCGCTGCTGCCCAGTATAGGTGCCTGCTTGCTTTAGCTGGGCAGCTGGGATGACCTTCATGCCTTGGGTGACTCTGCTTGGAATATATACTCTTGGCATACATGCCCAATTTTCTTTATTCATCCCTCCCACAAAACCCCCCTCCCACCATGAGGAAACAACACAGCAGGACTGGGGTTGGGGGCGTTGGGGGGTGGAATTCTGCTCTTACCTATCCATTATTCTGGTGAATACTACATTTTATTGTTAAGTAGCCTTATTTTTTTAAAAAAAAGATCCTATCTTGCAAAGCGAATAAAATCTGACAAGAATGATGTTCCACAAGAGGGAATGATTGGCAAATACCTTTGAGTTTCAACCCTGCAGTATTTTGTCAGAACAAATAGCATTAGCCTTTTTCAGAGAAGGAACTCAGTTCCCATCTTCCAGTGGGGGGAGGGGAGAAATGCTAAGTGTTTTTCTGACATACACTCGCAGAAAACATGTATTGGATCTAGGTTTCTAAGGGTCACTTTTACACACACAGCATCTATTGACTTTTCTTTAAACCAGTCTGCAAGCAAATATAAATTCTGTCTTGTCTCTCTTGTATGTAGTTGAATCCACAGAGTCTTAGAGGAGAGGCCATTAGAAGAAGGACCAATCTGCTTGGCTGCTAGAAAAGAGAACTTCAGTGCTACTACAGGAGAAGGTCAGAATACTGTATTGCAGCTCCAGTAGGTTTGTGACTCAAGGGGCAAATAGAGTTGATTTTATAACAGTGTGTTGGCTCTGCAGTCTAACAAATTGCTTGTCCAGGAAGCCGTGTAACATTCTTCCTCCCAGCCTGATTGCCTGTTTGCCTCCGTACTGACAGCCCTAACATGCAGTCTGATGTTCTGTCCCACTGCTCCTACTTTAATGGCAATATCAGTGGGAGGAAGATGAAATTGCACCAGGTCTCCAGTGCAAAATGTGGTAGCCAGTCTGATAAACTGACTGTTGATTATTCCAGTTTGAAAGGATTTCCACGCATTACCAGATATTTTGAACCTCCTTCTTCCACATGAACCTTTCAGTCAATTAAGAAAAATGTCTTAGTCCCTGCTTTATTTGGTCATCTGGGCAACTGCAGGACCAAGGGCCATTCCTGGGACGGCATCCTGCTTTTGAAATTCTCTTCCTGACTATTCTTGCTTTGTGTTTCTGGTACTATTTCTGAAGCTCTGTATGAGAACTGCAAGGTTATCCCAAGGCTGAATCATGTTAAGATCTTCTTGTTACTTTCATCTGTTTGCTTACCTGCTTTATTGCTTTCTCTTTTTTCATCATTCTTTAATTTTGTTTGTTGGCTTTGTAACATTTTTTTAAATTGCAGACTTATTGTGATTCTGTTTTGTAAGCTGCCTTAGGTGATTTTTTTAAGGTTGAAGAATGGCTATTTCAAAATGCTTAGTAAATAACAATTAATTGGTAAATAAAACTCAAATTTCAAAGCTTCATCAGTGAAAATACTTTGAGAAGCAGTACACTCATAAATCATAGGCATGGCCATGCTCTTGTCAGTGCTGACTGACATATAAGTGTCATGTGTATGAGCTGCTCCATCATCATAGCTTTCCAAACTGTGTGCCATGTGTCGGCGGCAGCAGTGGCAGCAGCAGTGGCGGCGGTGGAAGCGGCGGCGGCATGCCATCAGCGCTTCCGGGTTTTAGGGCACCACACGAGGCCACCGACGCTGCCATGCACACCGACGCCGTGCACGCCGACGCCGTTGGTGTGTTGCCAACGGCGGGACTTTGGAAAGCACTGGTGTAGATACTATATAGCTCTGTTCTTGATGACTAAAAAAGATTTTAAAAAAGAACATGGATAGATATCCATAATTTTTTTCTTGTAATGGTTGGAAGTGGCTTGCTCCACTTCTTCTAGGGCAGTGTTTTTTAAACGTTTTGCTCTCAGGACCCCTTATCACTTTTAAAAATTATGGAGGACCCCAAATGAACTTTTGTTTGTATGGGTTATATTTATCAATATTTACTGTATTAAAAATTAAATTGATGGATTTGTACAATATTTATTTATTGAATCATGTAAAAACAACAATATTAAACCCATTAGATATTAACATAAATAAAATATTTTTTCATGAAAAAGCCTATATTTTTAACCAATAAAAAGTAATAATGAGAAGAGTGACATTGTTTTACATTTTTGCAAATATCTTCAATATCTGACAAACAATTTTGATTTTGCAGACTCCCGGGAGGCTCTTGGGGGACTCCCAGGGGTCCTTTAAGAAACACTGTTCTAGGGGTTTGTTTTGATTTTCTCAATCTAACTTAAGCACTGGACTTCCCAGATGGTCCCTGATCAGAGTACCAACCAGTGCCTCTAGGTGCTCTTGTGGAGTAAAACTGGAGGCAGGAAGTTTACGCATGCCTTGAGTTCTTAGAGGAAAGGCAGCATATAACTCTAACCAATAAATGATATACATTAAATGAGATTTAAGAAATCTGAATGCTGGATTCTCAAAGTTCTAAAACGGTACCAGGGTTGGATATTTCACAGGATCTCCTGAAATGCAATTCTACTAGAAATACCACTGGTGTTAAAATACAATGATTTTGTATTTATGTATTAGATACATTAGTGTGCGTCATGCCGGCCACATGACCGTGGAAGCGTCTTCGGACAATGCTGGCTCTTTGGCTAACTAATGGAGATGAGCACCGGCCCCTAGAGTCGGACACGACTGCACAAATGTGCGGGGGGAACCTTTACCTATTAGATTTATATCCTGACTTTCATTCGGGAGCTGATGGGAGTGTATATAGAATTCCCTCCTCCCATTTTTCCCCACAGCTACAACCTGTGAGGTACATTAGGCTGAGAGAAAGTGACTGGCCCAAAGTCACTTAGTGAGCTTCCACGGCTAAGGGTGGACTTAACACTTATTCCAACACCTTAATTATAATAAAGTAAGTTTTGCTGGTCCACAAAGGGAGCAAAAGCCAAGATTGGTAGTTAGACAATAGCTGTTTTATATTAGCTAAATATATAGAACTTCACTGGTAAGATCTTGAGATCTCCATATCTCTTTTTTACGGAAGAAGTTATAAGAAGTAGATCTTCAGAGCTTGCTCGTATTTTGGGATCCAAGCAGCAATTCTGGAATTAAAAACGAAAACACCATACATAGTGTTATAAAACAGTATAACACTGAAATGATGGGACCGCCCCCCTCAACCCCACTTTGCCTTCTGAACAGAGCCTGGAGGTATATAGAAATTGCCATTTGTTCAGGACAGTGCCAACCAGCAGTAAGTCAGAACAGAGGCAATACAGGCAGGACAGGGATAGGCAATGGGGGCTCCAGATTTCAGGCCAGCAGAGTTTTCTGCCAACTCAAGGATGGGTGGGTAGCCCTTCCGCTCAGCATTGAGGAAAGCTCCTAAGATAGGAAAAGATCCAGAGTAGAAAAGTATGAATAAGCTATGTACTATACTGAAAATATTTTTAAAGTCTTCATTTTTACCAGGAATAACACAATATTACCTATGAGGAAACTGTTGTCTCATCCCTGCTATTACAGCACCAACTTCATCCCTGCTATTACAGCATCCCAGGTGCCTCATTGCAGGATCCAACAAGGAGACAGGGAGTCTTGCAATGGCTTACAAAAAGCACATTTACTGCCATGAAGCATCCTGACAGAGAAAGCTCTCCATAGAGCCCCAGCATGTTCAGCCATCTCAGCTCTTTGACAGACAGGTTGCTGCAGTCTGTTTTGTCTGGTGTTGGTGGGGTCCAGGGCAGGAGAACCATGTGCCAATGCTCCTCAGCTTACGTTGTGCTCTGGTTTTAGGAATTCCACTGCCAACATATATCTTTTTCTTCCTCAGCAAGATAAAGAAGCATTTTGTTGGCTGTTAACACTCTACTACCTATCACACTCATAAGGCTATGTTTCCACTGTGACTCTCTATATTTATCAGACTATTTTTTCCTCCAAGGAAAAGAGGATCTCAGACTGTCCTTTCTAAGTACCAAAATTATTTATCCAATTTCTAAACCGTCCCATCTCCAAAAAACTACTCTGGGCAGCTTCACAAAATAAAATAAAATAAATTACAAACAGAAAAAAACAACATGATATAAAAAAGCACAATTGCCCTGAGGGAAAAATGAAAAAAGCAATCCCCCACATCGCCCCTAACCTAGAGGGGGCCAACTCTGGGCCCCGGTCCCCGGAAATCCCAGAAACCTGCCCCCCACTCCCCCCGGTCCCCAGTTATAAATATCCAAATGGCCCTTGGCAGAAAAAAGGTTCCCCACCCCTGCTCTAGTCCCTTCCCTTAAATGTTGCCATCTAGTGGGACCTAGGAAGTGTACCTTTTCCATAGCAGCCCCTGCCTATGGAACACCATTCCCCTTGAGATCTGGCAGGCCCCCACCCTCTTAACTTTCCAGAAAGCCGTGAAGAACAGTTTTCCCCCCAAGCACTAGGAGAGTAAGTTTGGAGCCCAAGGATTGTATGGATGAATGAGTGTAGCTGATGGATTGGGTGCCTAGTTTTTCTTGATTATTTTTTTTGGAGGGAGGGTTGTATTTTGGATTTTGAATGCTCCCTGCATCTCTGAACTATATTAATAAAAACACATTTCTAGTGTATTTATTATGGAATACATAATCTATGCAACTCCTTTAGAATCAGATATCTTGAGGCTGGTAGGCCACCTACTACAGAGATCAATATTTGTTGTAATGGCAACAACAAAAATCATAATAAGAATTTGAAGACATGGCAACATTTTTCACTGTACAAACTCTACTAGAATGTCTTTTTATCAGTGCAACAGGAGACTATTCAGGTGTCATTATCCGACAGATACATCATTTTATACAACTGCAATTTACAATGCATATATTTTTAATGGCACTTTTAAGCCAAATTAAATTCTCCTAAAATGCAGCACTCATAGAAAACAAATGATTCTTCCTGCAATTTGTTGCTCACATAAAAAAAAAGAAAAAAGATAACAGCTCCAATCCTGACATGAGATAAATTATGCACTTGCATTTTTGTAAGTTTTTCCCTGGAGACTGAGAGAATTTAAAACTGTATTTTTCTTCAATATCCAAAGAGAGATGTTGTGGAAATTGTCTAAGTGCTTTATACACTGAGCATCCAAAGGAAATCTACATAAAATGTTGGATTTCTGCCTTTTTAATAAATTAACATTTCCTAACCATAGTTCTTAGAACTCTTAAGATTGGATGAAACTGCATACATTGTGGCATCTCACTATTGTGGTAGGATTTTCTGGAATGCACTCTCATAATATTTAATAGTGTACTCTGAAATTTCAACGGAAGAAGTCAAGATAAGCTGTTCTGGGGTGGTATGATAATTGTCTGACAGGGAAATCTGTGCTCCAACTTGTCCTCTTGACACTATTTTCCTTCAAAAGTTTTTGTATTGCTGATGTAGGGAATCATGGTTTCTATGCATGTACTTTCTGGTACACTGTGTTATATAAGTATGGTACTATCAGCTTTACTAGTGGAACTCTGTTAGGATAAGGGACAGGGTGAGTTTTTTGTAGGCCTTATGGAACTGATTAGAAGGGATTGTGATCAAGTTCACTGATAAATTCAGTTTGTGAAATTGGTTAAGTAGCAAGCAAATCCTTATTGGCATGACAGGAGAGAGCTCTGCTCTCCTGCTCTAACCTCTGTTTTTCCTAAGAGATTGGTGGAGATGATGATAGATAGATAGATAGATAGATAGATAGATAGATAGATAGATAGATAGATAGATAGATGATAGACAGACACAGACAGACAGACAGACAGACAGACAGAACCTTGAAGCAAACCTGTGAACCTTCACAGATAAAAACATGGACTAAACAAAGAAACAAAAACTGAACATAGAGTAAATAGAGCCTGCAACTGTAGTGCAGTTCATTTACTATAGAAGTCTTACTTAGATCAGCAGGAAAGGCCCTTCTGAAGATAGCCGTACTGATGGAGGTTTGACTGCTGCATGGGAAAGGGCCTTATCTGGTGTGACTCCCAGGCTACAGAATGTACTCCCTAGGGCAGGGGTCGGCAAACTTTTTTATGCCAGGAGCCATTTTGACATGCTCGAGGACATTTTGACATGCTCGAGAGCCAGGGGGCGGGGTTTGCGGGCGGGGGCCAATCGCGTGGAAGGGGGTGGGGTTTGCGGGCAGGAGCCAATCGCGTGGAAGGGGGCGGGGTTTGAGGGCGGGAGCCAATCGCGTGGAAGGGGGAGACTGACTTGATATTGCTGCTGCCTTCGGTGGGGGGGGAGGAGAAGATGGCTGCTGGAAAGCGGGGAAGCAAGGAGCCCTTCTGCTCCAGTCAGCCATTTCCTCGGCAAGGAGGCACTCCGGGCGGGCGACCCTAGTGGAGCCGGGGCTGTCGGAGGAAAGGATGAGTGGCCCTCTGCCCCTTCGCATTTTCGGGGGAGGGAGGAGGAAAGGCTTAACACCAGGATTCTGAAGAAGAGATCGCAAAATTACTGACTAATTACTCGCAGACGTGCTGCTCCCCCGCCCATGCGGAGGACAAAGCGTGGGCTCCATTGATTCCTTGCAGCGGGCTGTGTAAATGCTGGGCCGTCTCTCAGGATGGGGCGCCCAGCCCGGCTGTGCTCTTTTGGCATCTCGGGCACGGGCAGGCAGGGGAGCGTGCCCGCCCGCCAGCTTTCATGTGTCGGCGCCCCGCGGCAGCGGTTCCCTCGGCACGTCGCTCTCTTCGACGGGGCGGGCGGGCAGCCCTCTCCCCGGGGTCCGAGTAAGCCGCGACGGTCGGGCGGCGAGCGAAGCGTCGCCCCGCCTCCTCCTGCCATTGCCTCGCGCCCTCCGCTCCTTTCCTCCTAGCGAGGTGCCTCTGCTGTCGCGGGAAAGCCCAGCGGCGGCCGGCGAAGGAGGCGCTCTGAGCCACCTCCGCTGGGAGGGTGCGGCTGCCTGGGCGCTCCCGCCCTGCCCGGCCTCCCCTGCCGGGCCCTGGAGCGGCTCCCAAGTGCCGGCGGCTCCTGCCCGCGGCCCCTCTGGGCGCGCCTCCGCTGGAAGGGCCCGCGCTCTCCGCCTTGCACGCTGCCAGCGGGGCAAAGGCGGCAGGCAGGCGGCCGGTGGCCCGCTCCAGCCGGGCGCTTTCCGAGGGATGCGCCACGCCACCGTGGCCAGCTGGAGAACCCCCGCCCTGGGCTGCGGGAGGACGGTTTGCCCGTTGCGACTGCGGGTGGCTTCTTCCGGGCTTCTTCCGGGTGGCCTAACCTTTTGGACGCCCCGGGGGGTGCGGGAGGCTCCTATCAGTCCCGCCACAGCCTCCCTGCCACAGCCAGCTGACCGCTGCCCACCTTGCCAATCAGCTGGCGGGGGAGGGTCCCGGCCTCCGCGCACTGCCGGCAAGATGCGGCTGCACCCGAAGGGGCGCAGGGATGGCGTGCCTCCCGAGCGGAGCGGGAGAACCTGCAGCGACGGGACACCGCAGCCCTTGCCTGCTCCGGCCGCAGAAGGGGCAGCCCCACCTCGCTCCCGCAGCCCCTGCCGGCCTTTCCGCTTCCCATCTGGCAGCTCCCAGGCCTCCGCTTGCGCCTCCTGCGCCGCGACCCCACGCGCTTTCCTCAGACGAGGTCCACAGCAGCGAGGCTCGGGGCTGGCGAAGGTGGAGCAGCCCCGCGGATGGGAGCTGGGGGACGCCCGCCCCGCTGGCGGGTGGCCAAACACAGGCGCGCGCACGCACAAATGCGCGCGGGGCAGCCGCAGGCAGACAAGACGCCCCGGACTAGAGAGGTTGGAAGAGCCACACTCAAGGGGCCAAAGAGCCGCATGTGGCTCGCGAGCCGCCATTTCCGACCCTTGCCCTAGGGAATTGCATTTGGCCCTCACCCCTCTTGTATATAGGAAGTTGTAAACACACATGCTTTCCACCAAGTTTTTCATTGTTAACTTCTTTATTTTTACCTGGATTTTAATTGTAATACTGTTGTTTTGTTTATATTTTGTATTTTTTTTACTTTTTAAACCATCTAGATGGATAGAAGGAAAGGTGGGGTATAAATCTAATAATAAGTTCAATCAATCAATCAATCAATCATGGACATTCTAGTACCTCCTTTTCTCCTGGAATTCTGAGGTGTAGGCCTCATGCTGATGGTATAAAAACATTGCACTGGACTGTTTGCCATGTGCCAGTTGAACAGCAACTGGGTTTAGGAGACATACTGCCAATCCTGTGCCTTACACATGGAGAAAGATTTAGAATAGATCCTGCCTTAGTGTCATGCAGAGCAGGACTATCATAGTGTAGTGGCTAGAGTTCTGTGTTTGGATGTATAAAAAACAATTTCAAAGCTTACAATATATAAAAACCATATACTTTCAAATCTAGCATACTTTAGTGGAGTCTTGTGGGGCTAAAACATTGTTCTGTGGTCTTTGAGGAAGGATGTGACTCATTACAAATGCAATAAACAAACCATGTTGGTGCCTGAATTGAACCAGAGGACACCTTAGAAAGGTAGCTGAGATATTAAAATGTGGTCTAGAACTTAACTTCATGATCAACAGCTTTAGGCCAATCCCATAACTTTATGGGGAAAAAAACTTCTGCAGGAAGTTGCATGATTATGACAAAACTAAGATGAGCACAACTAATTTTATAGCTGTACCTGATACACCTTTCTTTTCTTCTGGTAAATATCCTGTGACTTGACTTGAATTGTACCATTGTGGCAGTACAAATATGCAATGTCAGGAATAGCTGTAGCAAATTGGTAAAGCATAAATTTTGAAATAAAATATCCCAGGCATTCAATGCCTGCATCTCCAATAGGTCTGGGAAAGATTCTTTCTTTCTTTTCCATTATGTCTTGTAAAATTATTTGGAAGAAGGGTACAATACGGCACTGATTTTGTCCCAGTGACAAGAAGCAGGATACATCCGCACAAGCTGTTTCTTAAGATTTTCCTGGTTGTTGATCTTAGAGAGGTTTGAATTATATAGGCTGAAGTCCATCTGAGCAAAGCTGGATGCAAATTTTATCCTCCAGGATGCCACGAGACTTTTTGTGCTGCTCTAGTATTTCTTTCTTATATTTCTATCATGCTTTTGAGCTACTATGCACCAATGAGTCTGGAAATGGCATTGTGGGGCTTCCCTTCCCTTCCCTTCCCTTCCCTTCCCTTCCCTTCCCTTCCCTTCCCTTCCCTTCCCTTCCCTTCCCTTCCCTTCCCACAATCCATGCAGTATCTGAACTCTTAACAATTAGTTAATACTAGCACATTCCCCGGAAGAATTATCTGTAATTAAGTTGCAACAAAACATTAGAATAAGAGGAAGAGGGGCTGACCAAGGGCAAGATGGATGGATGATATTGTTGACGGACTCAACCTTGGGGGAGCTGGGGGTGGCGATGGCCGACAGGAAGCTCTGGCGTGGGCTGGTCCATGAAGTCATAAAGAGTCGGAAGCGACTGAACGAATAAACAACAAAAATTAAATTGGGACAATAGACCATCCTGGAATGATAGGAGATGAACTTTTGGATACATTCAAGAAGTTCAGTGTTGCTATAAAGGTCTGTTCTAGTAAAAGAAAGATGAAGTTGCTAATTTTGATGTAAGTGGAAGCATCCTCACACACTCATATAAACTATTTGTCACTGAAATATTTGCATACTTTAGTATGACTACTTTTTTAGAAATGTTCTTGGCTAGATGATAGAAATATTAAGTAATTTCCTCACTCTTCTAAGACGTTTGTCTTCAAAAGCATCTTTTGGATCTAAGTAAAGAAAGAATCTGTGGGTAATGAATGGAAAGAATGACAATGGGGAAAACCTTATATGCCAGCAGGAAGCTCTTTTAATAAGTAAACGACCTGCAAAATTTCAAGGAATGCTGTAGGTTAACATAACTGCAAAAACAAACTTTTGTTAGGGTTGTTGACAAAAATTAGCATTTTCTTTAATGTGAAGCTTTTAACCACCTTTGCTTCTACATCGCTTCCTTTTTTGATAATTTCTTTAAAAATAGAATTGTCAACTTCTCTGTGCTTGTGACAGGAAAATATTTTCTACAGTATTTTGTTGCACCTTCATCTGGTTCACCCAGACATACTAAATTGAAATAAAAATGAACACATCACACTGGGGCTAAAGTTACATCCTAGCCAGGCTATCATATCTTCAGTATTTATTTTTATTTATTTATTTATTTATTTATTTATTTATTTATTTATTTATTTATTATTAAATTTATACACTGCCCATCTCACTATAAAAGTGGCTCACAGCGGCTTACAAATAAAGAAGTCATAAAGAACCATTATAAAAATACAAAAAATACAAAAGATAGAAGAAGATAAAGGAGGAAAACTAAAAGGTATTATGTGTTAATGTAGCCCACATGTATGTTTTGGGAAGAAGCTAACCCTGTGATTCTTGCCTATCATGCAGGCATATTCTCTGTTTATAAAACAGAAGAACATTCCCAAAGAAGATTGTGCCCTTTCCTGTTCCATGAATAAAAGGTGACTAGATTTTTCTTCAACTTTAGTGATGGGACAGGCAGCAGGCTAATTTATAAGGTACAGAACAGGCCATATCTGGCATGCAGCTCTCTTCTCTGACTTCAACTGCCTCTTGCTCAGCCTAATGCAGAGCTTTCCAAACTGTGTGTCACGACACGTTAGTGTGTCGGCTGCAGTGTCTGGGTGTGTCGCGGCTGCTGCTGCCTCCAAGCCCTACCAGGATTCCACGCAGGTGCTAGTGCCTGCCTTGTGCCTGGCTGCCTCCAAACCTGCCCTGCCAGGATTCCGCGCAGGTCCTAGTGCCTGCCTTGTGCCTTGCTGCCTCCAAACCTGCTATGATTCCGCACAGGTCCTAGTGCCTGCCTTGTGCCTGGCTGCCTCCAAACCTGCCCTGCCAGGATTCCGCGCAGGTCCTAGTGCCTGCCTTGTGCCTTGCTGCCTCCAAACCTGCTATGATTCCGCACAGGTCCTAGTGCCTGCCTTGTGCCTGGCTGCCTCCAAACCTGCCCTGCCAGGATTCCGCGCAGGTCCTAGTGCCTGCCTTGTGCCTTGCTGCCTCCAAACCTGCTATGATTCCGCACAGGTCCTAGTGCCTGCCTTGTGCCCTGCTGTAAGAGTGTGTTGCGAAATGATGCATGTCTAAAAAGTGTGTCACCAACATGAAAAGTTTGGAAAGCTCTGGCCTAATGACAGGACTGGCCCTTGCACTGAACCTAAGTTAGGCCCAGTTTTGAAGTGGACGGTTATGCTTAATCTAGCTGTGGTAGTTAAAGTGTTGGATTGTTCAACCACTAAGCTAGCCTGATTTTGAACCAGTCACTGTCCCTCAACCCACCTACCTCACAAGGCTGTTGCAGAGAAGACAAAATAATGGGAAACCTCCATCACGTGCACTAGTTCGAACTCTTAGAAGGAAGATGGGATAAAAATGTAATAATAAATAAATGAAATATCTGGGGAGAAAGTAGGAGAAGAACAGTAAGTAGGTAAGAGCTTCTTGTTCCCATCTTGTGTAATATTTATACAGGACTTCTGAGGACATCCATGGCACTCAAGCAAAGATAGAACATTCTTTTCCCACAGTCCCTCAATCGTGCCTTAACAATAACATTTTTGGTGCCCGCAAGATCATCCTTTGGCTTTATAGTTTCCTTCTTTTCTCCTCAATAACATCATTCTGTTTCTCAGTTTTTAAAGGGGCTTCTGCTGTTACTATCAACTAAGTAGATGCAATGCAGAAAACTTCTATGCCAGTAAATTGTTTGAGTATTTGACCCCAGAATATGAAAGCTGACATGGTTTGTTTTTCTGTCTCCCAAAATGTGTTTGCTTATAGGTATTAATAACTATTAGGACAAGATTTGTCCTAAGAAATTGGTCATTGGTCTGAAATAATTTCTAATACTATTTAGGTACTCTGATTTCAACGCTAGTCCATATTACAATGTTCTGAGATGATAGATAGATAGATAGATAGATAGATAGATAGATAGATAGATAATCAAAGAGGCAAAAATTGGGATCAACACACAATCAAACCTTCAGCAGCCTCAATCTGAGTTATGTTTATGGAAGAATTTAAAAATGTGTGTTTCTTAGAAAGCCATCCTTAGTTACTAATTTAAAAATGTACAGTATACAAATCTAATAAAAGATTAATTCTTTGTTATATAATATCTGGTAATTCCAATTGTATCTTCATCATGCAAAGGCTACACTTCTTGCAGATAAGTGAACACAAAAAGTAGTATGGACTTAATAAATGACAATGAAACAAAAACAGTGTGGGCTTCATCTCCTGAAATTATATTTCTTCCAATTGCAAAACTGTTTTTGCCTTTCTGACTTAGTATATAGAGAAGTCCTTTACAATTCCCAGTGAAGTCTGCACACCACTATTGCTTTCTACTCTACTATATAACAGAAATATCTTCAAGATGATGAAGCTGATGAACTTAGAAGGGCTAAAGAAAAAGTTCACCAGTAGCTGCTTATGCATGACCCAGTTATTATTCCAGACATTCTAATTCACACTCCTTCCCAGATAAGTAAAAAGTTTATTGTTAGCATTTATATTTTGAACATATAAGAGTCAGTGTTTGCAAGAGAACAGGAATAATAAGGTAAATGGGTACGTTGGATTTGAACAATGTCCAGAAGCCTATGGACAGCTCTCATAAACTGAGAAGGCATGGACTTCCAATCAGGCAGACTTATTGTTCTAAAGGATTCCATGTAAAAAGAAAAATTATAGTAAGCTGTCACATATCAAGTTAAACCTCCAGACACCTCTCTGCCCATCTGGAAAGTCCTTATCTCTTCTACCAAGGACCTTTCCTTTCCCCCAGCTTCAGAAAAACAGGGATTTTCCTGCCCAAAGCCTAGAAACACAGAACTTAACCTAGTGCAGATCCTTGAAATAAAAGGGATAGTTGTACAATCATGCAGGCTTGTGTGTGAGGTTAAGTTTTCACAGGAAATTCTCTTTATAAATAATATAGCCAAATTTCAGGATATTAAAAAATGGTTACAAGAGGAAGAAATTGTATTTTGATGACACAATTATGCATGCACACCTCATTTCTAGGGGGTCAGAAGTTTCAGGGTTATCAGTGCTTACTCTAGATTTGTTGTATATATTTTTATGATCTTGAAAGAATATGGAAAGCTATTTTAAAAGTCAAGCTGAAAAGTTTTTTTTGTGGGAGTCAGAAGTGCTCTTGCTAACTCCTCCCTCAGGAATGTTAATTGTTGGAGCCTGCAGGTCTAGGTGGTTTAGCCAATCAGAAAGTTACCTGTTGGTTCTTTCCCAAATTAAGAATAGGTTGCCTAGGTGAGTGGTCACATGCCAAGCGTTGTCCACTCAGGTACTGCCAAGTTGTAATTGTAAAGCTTTAAAATGTAAATCTTTCTTTTGTCTTCTCCTATACGAGTCTGTTGTTGGTGAGTGCGGAGAGGCAATTGCCTCGAGCTATGTTAATTAAGCCATGTGCTCTACTCGGCTTCTTGTTTTAAAATAAAAGCAGAATTTTTTCTACTGCAAGTTTTTTCAGTTCATTTATCTCTCAATATTTCTATAACTCTGATCTCACAAATTATTAAAACTACAAAAAGATTCAGTTTCTTTGACAAGATGTCTCTGAAGATTTATGGTGTTTATGAACACATACATATAGACTGAATGTATGATGAGAGTTTCAGAACAATCCTTGTTCGGAAAATATTCCTGTTCCCAAACATCATAGCTGTTGTACTGTTTCATAGAGAATCTCTGCCCCTTGTGCTTTTCCAGCAGATACTGAGACTAAAGAAAGGAGAGGCAAGGCTTTGATCCTGGGACAGGAAAAGTAGGAGGGAAAAAAAAGAATGGTCTTTCTGTCCATCACTGGGTATTCCAGTCCTTGACCAGAATGCTAATGACAACTGCTTTCATTCTTGAGACACTATGTAGATTCACCCATTTCACTAAACGACTGCTTTCCAAACTGCCGCCGTTGGCGACACACCAACGGCGATGGCGGCGTGCACGGCGGCGGCACGGGGGGCGTGCGGTGGCAGTGTGCATGGTGGCAGCAGCAGCAGCCTCGTGTTTTCCGCTAAAACACAGAAGTGCCGCCGCCGCTGTGCACACCGCTGCCACCCCGCGCGCCCCTGCGCCGCCGCCGTGCAGGCCGCTGCCGCCACTTCCGGGTTGTGTCGCGACACACTGTGTGTTGCGACACACTAAAGTGTCGCGACACACAGTTTGGAAAGCTATGCACTAAACCATAATGTGTTTTGGTTTTGGCTTAGTGTGATATGTGAACCCAGCTATTATGGCTTAGCATTTTGTGTGAAACAGGGCTTTGTGGCTTACTTAACAAACCATAAATTAAAACTTTTGACATAGCATGATATATGAATCCTATAACTGAAACAGAATTGCAGGTTTGTTAGGTTTTAAAAGGCACTGCCTCAGGACACTCACTTAACTCATCTTATAGAAATATTAGATGAATCAAGGAATTAGAAAAGATTTACAAAGAGTAAAGTAAGTCATCTTGAGACCTTCTCCTGAAACTGTAACAGTAGATATAGGCATCTGAGAAAGGGTTAAGAAATGCATTTTTATTCCACTTTATATCCATTTTGTACAAGGTTCCATTTTGTATTTGCTATTTATATTTCTTCAGAGAACATATTTTTGCACTCAAATACAGTACCATGTCGCAGATCTTATTAATCAATTATTTTTACAGGATGTGTGTATGAATGCACACTGGTCTGGGATGTGATGGGTTGGTCCCTCTGTCTCCCTCAAGTGGGGTCCCTAAGTCCTTCCCCCACAATTCCTACTGTGCCCTCCCACACTTCTGGGGAGAACCTACTTGGTATGCTACTACCAACCACAATCCTGGCATTAAATTACTCATGACTAGGTAAAGCAGTGACTTTCTTCCCCATTTTCCTTTCTTTTTGCAGCTTAAGGAAATGGGGGGGGGGGAGAGAAATGCATATACTAAGATTAAAATGGTTTCAGAGTGAAAGGACTGATTCAGTAAGAGTCCATGTCTTTATTATAATCTTGTATCAAGATTTAGAAACTAAAAGAAAGCCAAAAAGAGAAAGGGAAAGAAGAACATAACAATGATTTCTGCAGGGTTTATCTAGATAACTCCTCTCAGACAGGAATATGTGTGCATGGACGCATGCGTGCATGCACACGCACAGAACACAGGAAGAACCAGTAGAACAAAATATAATAGAGGCACATAGCACAAATAATTTTCCAAAAATAAAATTCAGATCTTTTACTGTAAAATAAAACCCACAAGTAGCTCTACTATTGACTTAAATTGCTATATTTTCCCTAAATATCTAATCCCAGATTGTTCAGGATTGGGGCTGTGTTTACCTGTGTTAACCTGTTCCAGTTCCTCCTGTGGACAGGAGTAGCAAAAAGACAAAAACAAAACAAAGATGGAGTTGCCACTTATTTATTTTAAAAAAATTCACCTGAGAGAGGAATCTTCCTGTACCTGGTTGGCTCTTTAGTGTTTGTCTTGGCCCATGTTGGGGTAGACCAGGTCAGGAAACAGACTCCACCGGAAAACTCTAGTCTATACTTTATTGAGATAGGCTATTGTAACAGCATCTTGCAAGCCTGATTGTGCTTTACCTCCCCTCCCTCTTATATCCTAGTGCAGTGTTTCTCAACCTTGGCAACTTGAAGATGTGTGGACTTCAACTCCCAGAATTTCCCAACAAGCATAGCATAGCTGGCTAGGGAATTCTGGGAGTTGAAGTCCACACATCTTCCAAGTTGCCAAGGTTGAGAAACACTGTCCTAGTGAATCAGGGAGGAGCCTGCCTGAATCTCTTCCCGATACTATCTTGTATCCCAGGAGTTAAGGAATGTTTCAGCCCTGTTTTTTTATATAATGGTTCTTGCCTATTTCCCTCAAGATCATCTCCCTGATTTTCTACACCCCACTATCTCAGGGGTCGGCAAACTTTTTTATGCCAGGAGCCATTTTGACAGTTATAAAATTTATAATATCACTCAAGGGCCAGGGGGCGGGGTTTGCGGGCGGGAGCCAATCGCGTGGAAGGGGGTGGGGTTTGCGGGTGGGGGCCAACTGCGTGGAAGGGGGCGGGGTTTGCGGGCGGGAGCCAATCGTGTGGAAGGGGGCGGGGGAGGTTTGGAAGAAGGAGAAGGGAAAGAGGCTCGACTGCTCCAGTCGCTTCTCTTCCGGTAAAGCTGGTGGGGAATTCAGTGCAGGAGCGGGGTTTGCGGGTGGGAGTTTGCGGGCCAATCGCGCATACTTAGGGCCTGCTGCCGCCACGCCCGCTGCCGCGCCTGCCCCCACCACGCCCGCTGCCGCACCTGCCTGGGGAAGAGCCACACTCAAGGGGCCAAAGAGCCGCATATGGCTCGCGAGCCGCGGTTTGCCGACCCCTTCACTATCTAGACCAGGGCTTTCCAAAGTGCCGCCGCTGGCGACACACCAGTGGTGGCGGCGGCGGCAGCGCGGCAGTGGCGCGTGCGCGGTGGTGGCATGGCGGCGGCGCGGAGGGGCGTGTGGCGGCGCGCGCGTGCACGGTGGTGGTGGTGGCAGCGGCGGCAGCCTCCGCTAAAACGCGGAAGCACTGATACCGCGCCGCTGCCGCCGTGCACGTGCGTGCCGCCGCTTCCGGGTGGTGTGGCAACACACCACGCTGTGTGTGGCGACACACTTTTGTGTCGCGACACAGTTTGGAAAGCTCTGATCTAGATTGACAGGTCAGATTTGACTAACAGATCAGATTTGGATTTTCCTTTAACTCTTCCAATGTCTGCAACCTTGAAGATGGGATTTCTCCCTCCTTACTCCATGAGGCATATGTTAACTGTGGCCGTACAACTGCATGCATCCGTAATATCTGTTTGATCTATCAATTATAAATATATCCTACTATAAGGCTCAAAACAGTAGTATAAGGGACTTTCCAGTTGGACAATCATTCAGAAACTAACAAGTTATCTTCATCATAGCAATATAGCTGGGTTAAGCGCCTTTAGACTGGAGTGAAGAAACATTATTTGTGAGCCAGCTACACCAGTGGTTCATGTCTTTTGATCTGCAGCTGGCAGTCTGCTGCCACTGAATCCAATGTTCCAATAAGTTTGGGTAACAAAGGTTAAAAGGTGGGGTTGAGGGAATCTTAGTCCATGTCCTGGATATCAGCTGCATCCCCATCATGAGCAGATGACATCTTTGTTTGAATTAACTGGATACACTGAAAGAACTTCTTGAAGAGTTTATCTACTGATGTTGGAAATGACCATCTTCTGTTACTTGAGGCCTATCCAATTTGGTTTTGATCCAACACACGTGTTCTGTTGTTGCCTGACAGGTGTGACAGTAAAAACTGTATTTCATATACGTACATATATATGACAGACTCCTTGATTCTGACAATTTCTAAGAGTGAAACTTTATAGTTGTAATTCTAGATTAGTGTTTCTCAACCATGGCTGGCTGGGGAATTCTGAGAGTTGAAGTCCACACATCTTAAAGTTGCTAAAGTTGAGGAATACTGTTCTAGATGATATGCAGTAACATTGCCTACTCTATTATCAGACTTCTGTATTATGGATTTAATAATAACGTTTAATAATATATTGCTTTATTATTGCTTTTTATGCTTATGCTTGTATTTCACTTGCAATATTGGGTGGACCTATTCCAGAAAGAATCTACCTGACTGATAAACTATTTATCCTTAGTAAAAATAAGGCCTGCTAATTCTAATGAGGTAGGGAGTCAGAGCAAAATATAGACTACGTTTATTCTCTGGATAACTTCCCAGGGTATGCAAAACATATATGCAGCAACCAAACTAGCCTTCCCCAAGCAATTGTCCTCAGGAACTGTTTCACTATAGCTCCCATTGTCCTCACTCAAGATACCTGGTTGAATGATGGGAGTGGCAGACCACTCTATTGGAAAATATGATTGGGGGAGCCTGAACTGATGATGATTATGAGCCATCAAGTCATTTTCAACTCCTAGCGACCCACCTAATCTATGCATGCAGCGCATTGACTGAACAAGAAACATGGCAAGATGCTATACTTGATATTTATTCAATATACTATTTGAGGACAACCTATGTTTAGGATTTGGACCTAGAAAGGCCAAAGTAATCTCCAAATACACTCTAAGATTAAATTAGGTTAAACTATTTTCCCTATTCTGATGATCTCCAAATATGTTAGATTACAATTCCCATCACCTTCAGCCAGCAAGCTGTCCTTTAGACATTCTGAGGCATCATCATATAGTTTAAATATGTGCTTCAATACCTACAGTCAGGAGTGTCCACAGGAAGGGGGTCAAAAAAGCCAAGACAGTGGCCATAACCATGTGATCAAAGCACCACCCCCTTTTTACATGTCATGATGCACATAAAAAAGGTGGGGCTTTGATCCCGAGGTACTGGATGCCATGTTGACTTTTTTGACCCTCTACCTGCAGATACTCCTGCCAATAGATATCATTGGTGTGAGAGGTATTATCCTGCAACCCCACATCAGTTTTTAGGAGAGAAAACTGCACTCAATTAAAACAAAAACCTAAGTGTGGTTAAAACAAAATCCTAGTGTGGTTAATATAATTTCTGATAGCAATACAGTAAGGATCTTTATCTGTTTAGTTCTCACAGCAGAGTGACTCCAATTTTACTGTTGAGGAGGGAGCAAAGGCCAAGAGACAGGAGGACTAGCAGGGAAGTTTCTAGCTGAAATGAACCCAAATTGCAAATAGTAATCCTACAGTCAAAACTGCAAGAGCCATGGTGTGTGTTTGTGCGGTGGTGCGATCTTCCTTAGCCAGAAAACATGCTAATTGATATAGTGAAGAATGGTAGCAATGATAACCCTTGAATCCAGAACCTGAGCAGCAGTACTAGCTCCGAAGAAAGTTCTCCCTGTGATTGAAGGAATGGGGCCACTAAAAAAAGGCTAACACGTTCCTGGACTGCGGGTGTAAGGATGCATCCAGGGGAGAGAGATTCATGTCTGGAGTGGGCGGGAGCCGGTCAGGTAGGCGGCCTGCCCCACTATTTCCTCCTGCGTGAAATAATAACCGTTCTTCTAGAAGTAGGTGCCTGCCGAAAGCAGGCAGCGGTGGGTGTGGCCAGCTGGATGTTGGAGCAGCTCTCGGCTGCCGCTGCCACCACAGAGAAACAGACAAACACCCTTCCAGCCACGGATTGAAGTGCATTGTTTGTGCATCACAAGGTCAAGTCGAGAACTAGAGGAGGGCGGCCCTGGGTCATTTTCTTCCTGTGCAAACGGCGCAAAGTTCGTTCCCTCGCCGCTTTCAAGAAGCCTTGTGATAAGCCGAGGGAAGAGAGGTCTGCCGGGAACGAAGCAGCCCGGCTTCATGGGACGAAATGTGGAGGGGGGGTGGGGGAGCGAGATTGCTCCGTTCTTTTCTCCCGCTTGGCACTGCTCCTAAAAAGGAGCAAGTGCTGAAAGCAAGCTTCACCTCTGCCCAAAGTGATCCGAAGAACCATTTCAATTACAAATAACCGTTCGCCTTGCCGCCGAATAACTTTGTGACCCGCAGGAGAACAATCTTGTTCCGAGCTACATTTGCCCCGGCACTTTGCCCCTGCCCTCTCCTCGTGCGCTTCTACTCAATGCAATCGCCCCCCCGCCCCGCCCCCCAGGCGCGGTTTTCGGTCCGAGGGTCTTTTTCCCCCTTTTTTCCCTTCTTCCCCCCCACCCCCCTCACTCCTGCACTCGCCCTTTCTGCTTTGCACCTCATCTGTTATTTGTAAGAAACGTCTTTTTGACGCAGGAAGAAATGGCAAATTTGAAGTACGTCATTAATATGGCGCCAAAAGATTTTGTTAAGTATAAGCTTATTTTTTGTAAGGTTGCAGCAGCAGGCTAGCATACGCCTTTGCACAGCTTCGAGGAGGTGAAAGCGCTCGCGGCGGGGGGAGAAGAGATGGGGGTGTGCGTATGAAAAGCGGAGGAAGCGAAGAAAGTGTTACAGCTCTGTGATCTGTGCGTGCACTGCCGCCACTGTTGTGAGCGCGCGAGGCTGAAGATCGTTGCGAAAGTGACCTGAGCAGGCTTGGAGGGAGAGCGCGAGGGAAAGCGAGTCCGCCTGTGCAACCCGACCCTTTTCCAGCTGCCCAGGGCACCAGAGAGACAAGATATGGGGACTCAGCGCATCGGAGGGGGGTGAAAACAGGGAAGGGGAGGGGAGGGCGAAGAGTGCTCCGGGGTGGGAGGCAACACATGCCGAGCACAATCAGGGATGGGACCCACGTCTGCAGCTGCACCTGGACCTGCTGCTCGTCAGGAAGAAACAACAAGCAAGAAAAGAAGAAATTGAGAGAAGGGGGGCGAGGGGTGAACTCGCCAGCATCAGTCTAATTTATATACTCCTTCAGAGAAGTCCCATCTTCGCCAGCGAGGGATTAATAGAAAAGCCTAGACGCAGACGTTCGGGCAATTGCACAAAGATCCGGAAAGAAGTCTAAAAATTAAAAAAGAAACAGAAACACGCACGCAGGGCTTGCTGGATTTTGCACAGAGCGGCCATCTCAGCTGGAAGCAATTCTTTGGATATTTTTTTTAATGCATCTATGGAGTTACTTTGTATCTACTCCTGAAAGGAGGGTATCATCTTCGGATCCTACGAGGGGGTAGTTCTCCCCCTCCGCAATGGTACCGGATTA
The DNA here is from genome assembly GCA_023362775.1 of Charina bottae. NCBI lineage: Eukaryota > Metazoa > Chordata > Lepidosauria > Squamata > Charinaidae > Charina > Charina bottae. The sequence continues at coordinate 97,254,479 of JALMGJ010000002.1, read as the reverse complement.
ATCTTTGCAAAGGGAGATTCCATAAGCGGTTCCATTTCTGGAGCATCTCTCCACACCTCTCTTGTAACCCGACGGACATTCTCAACTCTTGGAGGACGCTCTTTCCCAGCCAAGGTAAAAGGGTGGAGGATTGCTCCATTCCCCCCCCCCCCGTTTTTTGCAGCTCCTCTCTATTCTCCCCCTTTCCTCATTGCATTTGTTTTACTGCTCCCTGACTGTACTGCCTGCAAAGGAAGGGGGGATGTGCAGCGTTTTTAGAGATTGATTGCGCATGTTGGTCAGTCATGTTTTAAAAGGGAGGCGGCAGGAATGTAAACAACAACTTTTTAAAGGAACGGAAGCCTCGGGAAACGATTCCTCGGATTAATGACTGCGGCAGAGGTAACCCCAGAAGATCTTAAGGGGGTGAGTGGGAGAAGGGACTCAACACAGTTTAAGAGCAACGGGGGGGAGGAGATGATCGAGAGGAAAAATAGGGTTCCAGAATATGAACCCAGGAGAGGGGGGTGGAGGATAAAACAATGTGCGTTGCGTGTGGGGAATTACGTGGGGTGTGTGTGTCAAGTCTCTGCAAAAGGGGCTCGCGCGGCAATTAGGAGTCGCGAGTTTCATTTTTGTTGAGACGCAGCACGTTTTGGAGCATTTGCCTGTCTTGAAGCTGGTGCACCCACATGATCGGCTCCTCTCACGTGCTGAGGTTGTGGGGTTCCTGCCAGCTCCTGCAACAGACATAAACAATGCGCCCAGGAGGCAGGCGGAGGAGAAGCAATGCTGTCCTTGGCCAGGGTGGGAGAGCCCCACGGGGCTTTGAATGGCATCAGCTTCTCTGGGGCGCTGATGGCTTTTGCAGCCGCGCCGTAACCTAGCGAGGGGTGGCTGGCTGCGTGGTGGGGGACGGAGGGAGGGAGGACGAGAGTCCCGCCGCTGGGGGACTCGGAGAGATTCGGGAATGGAAATGTACAGGCAACGGCTGCAATTGAGCTGCGTGGTGGGGATGAGGACTGTAGGGGGCGTGGCTGTTGTTTACCTTCTCAAACTCTCCCTGCTCCCAACGGGCTTCTCGGGGGCGTCTCGTCTTTTGCATCTCTGCCACTGGATCACTCCCGCCCCTCTCTACGCCCGCCCGCGGATACGCGGGCTGCTCTTTCCTTCCCTCTCGGAGGCGTTTTCTTCCACCCGGTTCGCCTGCCCCCTTCCCTGCATTCCCTCACAGGCTTGCACTTTGCCTGTGGTAGGCATTCCTTCCGAAAGCGTCTCCTCATTTCTGGTCTGCTGTTTGTCTCCTGCAGCCATCCCTCTCCTCCCCTTCTCTTCCCGCCGTTTCTTTTTCTTTAGGCCCCCTGCTGCTTTTAAAAAGAGGAGATGGTCCCTTTTTAAAAGGCTTAAACTTGCCTGCCCTGGGAGCCCCCTCCCCCCAACCACACTTCCCACGTGGGATGACTGAAGGATGGTGGAGTAAAGTATTATGTATAGGTTTGAGCCGAAATTCCTTTTCCTCTGTTCTTTTTATTATAATTTGGGATGAGGGTTGTTCTCCCCCCTCATACCTCCTTTTCTGCCATAGGGGACACCTATACCTCCTTCACAAATTCTGGGCACCTTTCTGGACAGATTGTTTTGGAGAACTGGTATTGCTTGGTGGATAAATACCTTCAGTCTTCTGAGCATTGAATTCCATGTGGAAATAAAGGATTAGAATCTAACTCAGAAGCTAGAAGAGGCTCCCAGTTGTCCCATGCCCTCATCTGCACCTCCCCAAATATACATTTTCCATTTTATAATTCCCAATCAGATCGGTCCAAATGGAACTGCTTTTTAAGAGTATTATTCCTTCCTCTCAGCAAAACCCACCTGCTTGTCCACTTTATCATTTGGTAACCTTGTCTCTTCTTTCCACAATTTCCTTCTGTTCTGCCCCCCTCCCCCAAAACTCTTTGTCTCAACTTCTTTTCCCCTGTGCTTCTTGTCCTCTCCTAATTTTCAAACCTTCCATCCAGAGACCTTTACTGGCCTCTTTCTACCCTTCTATCCAAGTCTCCCTTCTCTCTCTTTTGTAACCATTCAGACTTGTTTGTAAATCTCATGGAAATACTCCCATTCTTATTTGGTCCCGTCTTCCCCAGTGGGACTGATTTCTAGTCCCTGATGCTCCAATAATACCTTCTACTGTACTGTAGCGCAATAGATTCTAGAGCAGCATGCTGGCACTCACAGGGCATCCCTGCCTATTCTTAATGGCCCCCGTCTCTTGTTCACCACTCACTGACATATTTTTTGCCTCTTTTCAAGGAACTATGAATACTTGAATAGGAGTACAAAATGTGATTTCCAAAATTGCTTAGTGGATTATTTCATTGTCCAGAAACTGTTCTAAAATAACGTCTTTATCCTTGTCTGTTTCTCCCTCAGCTAGTTTTCCTTGGGTATCTTTTCTCTGCCATATCACTGGTCCCTCATTCCTCAGGATGACATTGTATTATCTCTGCTTTTCCGAAGCATTGTTTTCATTTCAGTATTTCACTTGGCTGCATTTTTCCTTCCTTACCTCAGCATTTAATTAATAAAACCACATATTTTTACTGGAAAAAAATCACAGTATCCAGAAAATGTTTCTTTACATGTCTTTGGATGATGATGATGATGATGGGGACTTCTCAGCGATCTCTCTAAAGTATGAATTCATCTCTTTACTTTCTACTCTTGAAGTTTTGAAGATATTGTACAGCAAATGTCCATCTTTGATTAATTTATTAATGTTAAGAGCTTATAGAGAATTTTTAATCTATTTACCTTTTAAAGCAGCATAACTCAATATTGAAATTAGCCTATGAAAACTGCATTTGAAGTTTGAGTTTGTGGAGGTTGAATATGTCAGTCAAGTTTCAGGCCGGGATATGGGCCCGAGACTGCATTGGTCGCACTTATGGATGATCTCTGGCGGGAGCGGGATGAAGGGAGTGCATCCATCCTGGCTCTCCTGGACCTCTCAGTGGCTTTCGATACCATCAACCATGGTATCCTTTTGGGGTGGCTCAGGGAGTTGGGGGTGGGTGGCGTAGTTTTACGCTGGTTCACCTCCTTCCTTCAGGGCCGTTCCTAATTGGTGTTGATAGGAGAGATCTCACCCGCGACCCCTCCTGTGTGGGGTGACGCAGGGTTCGGTTCTCCTCTCCTCTCCTATTTAACATCTACGTGAAACCACTGGGTGAGATCATCCGCCACCACGGGATGAGGTATCATCAATATGCTGATGATACTCAATTGTATATCGCCATCCTGGGTGAAGTAAGTGATGCGGTCGCCACCCTGTCTCAGTGCCTGGGGGCTGTGGGGGTCTGGATGAGGAACAACAGTCTTCAGCTGAACCCTGGTAAGACGGAGTGGCTGAGGATTGACGGCCTCTCGGGATCCAGGAAGTTATCATCTTTGGTCCTGGAGCCAGTGCAGAACTTGGGGGTCCTCCTGGACTCACGACTCTTGCTCAAAGAACAGGTGGCAGTTGTGGCCAGTAGGGCCTTTGCGCAACTTTGGGTTGTGCGCCAGTAACGCCTATTTCTGGACCGAGATGCCCTCCGAACAGTCACTCATGCTCTTGTCATCTCCCATATAGACTATTGCAATGCGCTCTACATGGGGCTACCCTTGAAGAGTATCCGGAAGCTTCAGCTGGTCCAAAATGCGGCTGCGCGAGCAGTTATTGGTGCCTCAAGATTGGCACATATAACACCACTGCTGCGAGCTGCACTGGGCACCAGTTTGCTTCTGGGTCCAATTCAAGGTGTTGCCTATCACCTTTAAAGCCCTACATGGCATGGGAGCAGGTTACCTGAGGGACCGTCTCATCCCCAGAACATTGACCCGCCCCACCAGATCATGCAGAGAGGGCATGCTACGGACCCCATCAGCAAAAGAATTCCACCTAGCGGGGTCCAGGATGCGGTCCTTCTCTGCAGTGGCACCCGCTGTTTGGAACAACTTGCCCCCAGAGCTGAGGCAGGTTTCCTCGCTCCCAACCTTCCGGAAAAATATGAAGACCTGGTTCTGCTGCCTTGCTTGGGATGGGAATGCCTCCTTTTGATTTTGTTCATCTTAATCCATGATACCTCTTGAAGTTCTTGTTAATTGGTGTTGAATGTCTCGGAAATTAAAAGTTGGCTTTAGTTTCTGCTTTAATCTTTCTGGTATGAAGTTAAAATGAATGAAAAAGGAACCTGATACAGGTATTCCTTTGGCAGCAACCCACATTTATCACTTAAATTTCTAGTCTTAACATAGAATAATTTAAACAAACAAACAAAAACAAATTGGGATATTTTGACAATGAGGGGTTGATATCATTGTCTTCGTATATATCAATTTTCTTTTTTCAAATATTCTTTAGTTTTTTTTAAAAAAAGAATAATATGCTTCTAGTATCATCTCAAAAGCTTTTTAGATATTCTTAGAAAATAAAAAAATGATGGAACGGGTGCAACTTAGTAATTAGTTTGGAACTGAGCTTATGTGCCCAGAAAAACAAAAGTAAATTACAGTGAAGTGGTAGAGAGCATCCTGAAAGATTAAGAGGGATAGCAGTTGACATATATTGATACTGCACACCTTGTCCATCAAAGCCATTTGGCTATGATACATGCCCTCCTGTCCAACAATGTTGCCTATCCCTGAGTCAAGATACATAACAACATAAATAGCAATCAGACACTTGTAGAGCAATTGCATAAATATTGAGGAGAATAGGAAGTTACTACTAGTAGTAATAAGAAGTTACTAGTAGTACTGTGCTTCAGCTAACCTTTAGGAATAGATGGCTTGTTCAGCTAAAAGTTGCACACAGAAGCAGAAATTAATTTTTGCCCATTGCTAATAGTGCAGTCAACAACCATCTTTGAAAATCTTTACTGAATAACAGGAAAGTTGTACCCTTGGTAATAAATGTAAGAATCCACAATCTGAGTACCTTGATCCTCCTATGGCTACCAGTCATCTTCCAAAATGGCATGGTTGAATTCTGTATAGGTGAGCTAAGCTTATAGTTTATTCATTGCTATTTTTAATTTAAACATTACTATGTTAATAATGTTTATTTCTCCCCACATCTTGATAATCATTTATTGTTTTTACATATTAACATGAGGTAATCAAAGAATTAAGAAAAAATAAAGGTTAAAAAATGCAAAAGACAAATTAGAATCATAAATATGAGTAATAAAAATGTCTGCTAGATAAAGAACATGGCATTGCTGCTGAAGTCACCAAGACAGTTTGTTTTAAATTTCAGAGAGATTAAAACAAGTCCACAACTTGGTGCCTTCTAGATACAGTGAGAGAATTCCCCCCAAAGCCATACTGATTGGAAATTCTGGAAGTTACAATCCTAACACATCTGGAGGATGCCAGCCTCGGGAAACCTAGATTAGAATTTGTTCTTAGAACCAAAACACTGAACATCACTAAAGCACTATAAAAATCATAGCAATGATCATGCATTAACCCCTCAATAAAAATAAAGCATGCTATTGCTAGATCTTATAATGTCTGAATCCATCAAACCTGAGCTGAGCAATGTGTCGTCATCCAGATGTTATTGCAGTCTTAACTCCCATCACCCATATTCAACATATCTGAAGATTAGGGACATAGTGGTTGTAACATCTTTGATTGACTATGTGCCATCAAATCGTGGCTAACCCTTAGTGACCACATAGATTTTCTCCATGACAATCCATCCCTATGACTGGTCTTTCAGATGCACCCATTGCCCCTGTAACTGAGTCCATCCCCCTTGCTGCTGGTCATCCTTTTCTTCTCTTTCCTTCTACCTTTCCCAGCATTAGAGCCTTCTCCAGAGAACTGGGTCTTTGCATAACATGTTTGAAGTAGGATAATTTGAGCCTGGTCATCTGGTTGTAACATCTGGAAGGTGCTATATTGTGCATTCTTATATTACTCTTTTGTAGTTTTCCCTAGGATGGTTGGGTAAATGAAAGCAAATCCATCCAGCAGCTGCTCTTTAGTTAGCAAAAACTCCTGATTTTAGATGGAAGGTGCATGACTGCTGGGATGAACAAGGGAAGCTCTAGAAGGAGATTATAGACTACTGAATGATGCCAAACAATATCTCTCAGAATGACATTTTCATCCTAGGATTCTTCTTTATTTATGTAAAGATTTATATGCTTCCTTTCAGGCATTGAAGTCTCAGGGTAGCTTTGGAAATCATAAAACAAATCCAACAATGATAAAAACATAAATATAATTGCACAAAATAATACAGCAGAACACTAAAAAATGAAACTACAAAAACCAGTGGAGTATAGTAAAAACCACCAGATTAAAACCAACTAGCTGACAGGCTAGAAAAATAAGCAATTAAAAAATCTTAATGTGACACTGAAATCAGGCTGGCCAATTCTCACACTAAACCTACCTGGGAAGACCAATCCAAATGCAGGGCGCCACAATGGAAAAGACCCTCCAGTTACTGCCTGCCTATGTTCAGCAGAGAGCACTTGAAAAAGGTTCTGAGATGGCAAACGTAGCTTTGGGGAAGGCTCATGTGAGCCGGCCATCATGTCATTTGTGGCTGAAAAGGTCAACCCTGGCACTGCTGGTTTTGTTCAAAAACTGACCTGAAGTTCAAGGCATGGCAAGATGTACTTCTAACTGCTAGATCTAGAAGTTCTGACCCAATTTGCAGTTTTCCACTTATATTTTGAACTTGCCTTTTAGGAAACATTTCCAGAGCAGCCCCACATCCAGTGCATTGCAGCAGTCCAGAAATAACTGTGGTCAGTCTATCTTGGGAACAATTGGAGTTCCCAAACTGCAAGCTTACCTCTTCAAAACAATAGCAATCATAATTATTTAACCAATGAGATTCCATCTTACCAATTAAATGAAGGGAGAGGAATTGTAATAGCTCATCAACATTCAGAGGCTATGTATTGTCTACTCTGAGTTGTATATATAATCAACTTTTGGAAATCTGTCTGGTCAGGATTCAGCTTCAGTTTTTAGGCCTTCATACAATCTGTTGCTATTACATGATCCCAAATATTGGCTCATTCCTTCCTTCTGCTGAATAGAGGAAAGGAGAAATACAGAATTTCCTGTCATCAAAGATTAAAAGTAAATAATACAGGAAACAAGATGGACCACATAATGTAAAAGCCATATGTGAATGTGACTGGAATTACTATAATTCAGTACCTTCCACTCAATCTCCTAGTCCTTTTCTTTCTCAGGGTGATCAAAATGTTTTTGTGCAAAAATCAGGTTTAAATCCAAATTGAAATCTGTGTTGGAAACAATGTATAAAAAGTGAAAGGTGCAGCACCTAGCCATACATCAGTGGTATTGGGATGTGCAAAATGTCCATGGCAATGTGATCTGGCTCTGAGACATCCTATTTTTCTCTCAGAATGGGGTGCTCTAGCAGACCAGATTTGGTTTGTGTGTATCCAGAATTATAATACGTGATGCTAAAGTTGAAGAGTTTCAATATTATGGGAACTTCTCCAACTATTTCAGTAGTCTTTAATTTGTTGCTGCTGTCTCATGTGTTCATATCTATTGTATTTATAGATAAAAAACATTGGTGGCAAAATGTCTATGAAGGTTCTCAGTCATCCAGGTGGAATTGTCTGTAGCTTGAATCATGTCAACTGGATTTCTATTTTCTTAGTGGAAACGTTTCGCTCCTTATCCAAGGAGCTTCTTCAGTCTGAGCAAAGTTGGTAAGGGAATCCTAAATATGTTCCTAGGTAGCTGTGTGACCTTACACCTGGGGCTAGGTCATGGTTATATTGAGATGTAATTTTTAAGTCCTTTTATCATCTAAAGGAGGGTCGTTAAAAACACCATGCTGCTGTTGAGCTTGTGAAATGGTCTTAATCTTCCTAGGCACAGAAGACAAAACGGGGAGGAAGATGGGGGAGAGTTTGTGCCTGAGGCCCCCACCTCTATTCAAGGAAGGATTTTCCAAGTTGGCATAGTTCCATTCCATTCCAAGTTGGGTCAAGGAATCCATTTATGCCAACTTGGAAAATCCTTCCTTGAATAGAGGTGGGGGCCTCAGGCACAAACTCTCCCCCATCTTCCTCCCCGTTTTGTCTTCTGTGCCTAGGAAGATTAAGACCATTTCACAAGCTCAACAGCAGCATGGTGTTTTTAACGACCCTCCTTTAGATGATAAAAGGACTTAAAAATTACATCTCAATATAACCATGACCTAGCCCCAGGTGTAAGGTCACACAGCTACCTAGGAACATATTTAGGATTCCCTTACCAACTTTGCTCAGACTGAAGAAGCTCCTTGGATAAGGAGCGAAACGTTTCCACTAAGAAAATAGAAATCCAGTTGACATGATTCAAGCTACAGATTGGTGGCAAAATATTCAGATACATGTATTTATTAATTTAAGCCTTTTACATCAGATTAATTTATTCAACACCAAAACTTAATCGCATATATATTTGGAGTTGTGGTGTGCAGTTCATCAGCATACTTTGGGTACACAAGCTGAATGTAATTTGCATTTCATTTCCATGAAATGTCTACACACAGCTGATTGACGTGGCATTATTTATTGTATTCTTATTCTGAGTTGTTACCTTCAGCTGTATGTCTGAATGTGATACTGAAGATAAAAAAATGTAAACACATGAATTGAAAAATAAATTTAAATCTTTGCTTCATTCTGGGTTTGTGGAAGAGATGGCTTTTTGTGGAGTCCTTGGTGCTCTCTGAGCCTTGTTGTTTTCTTGCAGACATTTCATTGCCAGACTAGGCAACATCTTCAGTGCGAAAGGGGAGTGGGACTAGCTTTCTGTTTATATATGGCTTGTCCTGCTTGTGTTGGTGGGGGTGTTGTTCTCTCCTTGGGAGTTCCTTGATTGGGCTGTTGTTTGCTGTTTGTTTGATTGATTGACTAAGCTAATAGTCAATAAGGGCTTTTTCCCTATCAGCAAGGAGTAGAAACTTCCTTAAAAATTAAAATAGCAATTTCCAGGATTCTGAATGAACTTTTACAATGCACATGTGTGTACATATGCACAAAGATTAAATACATGAATCTATAAAATGAAAGTGAATTGCTTATATTTGGTTTTCAGTGATGCAACAAGTGTCCACCCCTTCTCCATGGTAAAATATGCAAGCTGCTAATATGTGGCCAATGTTCACATTCAGTGATGAAGAGATGAAAGGTTCCCTTTGGATGTTAAGGAAAATAAGGATAATAGCAAATATGATACCTGTCCTTTTCTGTATAGTTTTTCATGAGCAATGTACCCATAGAAATATAAATCATTAAATATTAATGTAAAGTTGCTGTGAAGTATTATGATTGGTAGACATAGGACCTGATAGGAATGAGCTTCTCTTCCTTGAGAAGTCAGGCCCAGTAGACAAATGTTCAATTTGTTTTTCAATTCATGTGTTTACATTTTTTATCTTCAGTATTACATTTAGACATACAGCTGAAGGTAACAACTCAGAATAAATATAATAAATAATGCCACGTCAATCAGCTGTGTGTGGACATTTCATGGAAGTGAAATGCAAATTACATTCAGCTTGTGTACCCAAAGTATGCTGATGAAAGAAGTGATCCCTCAGTGAAAAGAATTTGACTTCATCTGCTAAAAAACCTGTGGCAATAGCCATAAGCCAGTCAACAAGCTAGAACAAAATGAGAAAAAAGTAGAAGACTTGAATGAATTCTTGACTTAACAATGAATTTGAGAAGATGTCCATTCCTTACGAGTACCTTTGGGTACTCTTTGTCTTTGGGTACTCAGTATGGTCCCTCAGGGCATGTCAGTTATCCACTTGAGGAAGAGGAACTAACCCATTTCTGTCAAGTGCAAACCAATTTGAGCATACTTATCCAAAAAGCGTTGTGTTTTAAATTGCCAGTCAGGCAGAAGCCATAGATAAGTTATAAAGGGATCTAGGTGTAGAAGTAGGTTATTCAGGAGATCCTTGGCCAGGGCCTAAAACCCCATTAAAACAAAAGTTAGGTAACCCATGCTCCAACAAAATAGGGTAACCTCACTTTAGGTAGAGAGAATTGGCTGCTACAGGTAATAGCCGTTTGGAAGGCATGAATGCCAATTATAGGCTGTCTAACAGAACTATCTAACAGCAGCTTTGGAGGATGTTACATGATGGATTTTCATAATAATTTTCCTGATTCCTGCTCCCCTTAAATAGACTAAGAGCACTAATTTTCTGCTCTGCCTGAAGGAGCAGGTTTTGAGCTGGTCTGCCTTAATGGTTGACATTTAAACCCAGCTAATTATTTTAAATTTATGTGCAGTATGAACCCAGAGCAGGTGTTAGTCATCTTCTGAAGGGATTTGCAAACTCCTCACAGAATCAACAAGTACATTATCTATTTCTAAAAGGTAGCTGTTGGGACTCATCTATTGTCTTTATAATGCATCTTTCATCATTCCTGGCTTTGAAGCAGCTCCACCAAACAAATGAGTTTTCATTCTGTGACAGCACCCAAGGAAGGTGGGATAATCCCCAGTTAGAGGAGATTCTCCCATTCTTGTCTAAATAGTTCTTTCTCACTTGTTACTGTGGAGAAGAGATTATTGTATGTTCTCCACATGAATATTTCAGTACTTCAGTTTTCCAGCAGACAGCTTGTCCTTTTCGGTTTCAGGGATGGGGGTGGTCAATCTGATTAAGGTGCTTCTACAAAAGCAAGCAAGACATAGTTGGCATTCTGGCTCCTTCACCAGATCGTTAATCACTTCTAATCCTGAGCTGAAGTATTTGTGGATCAAAAAGTCAGCAAACTCAGTACTGCCTTCCCTGGCTGGCAGCTGCTCTCCTGGGCTCAAGGCAAAAGGAGAAGCCATTTCTGATCACCAGCTATTGTGAGAGGAGATGCCAGCGACTGAGCTTGGAACCTCCGGCATGCTAATATTAGATTCTGCTCCAATAGAACTAAATAGCCCCACATCTTGTGGCTTCAAGCTGAATGACATGTGGAGCAGGAATGGGGGCCAGTGTAAATGTCTCCTGTGGTGGAACTCGCTTTGTGCTTCTTTTCTGGGCTGATTTACCAAGCCTTCCAAATCCCTTTGGGATTCCATAACTGATCGTAAAAGCTGGCATATTAATGAGAGATCTTTGCATTAAAAAACAGACTATCTGCCTACTAATTTGCATTTCAGTAACATTAGTGAAATAATTCAGTTCTAAAATGACTGTTCTATGCTGAATTCTGACATTCTGAGCAACTTTCATAAGAGATTCATTACATTGATTTGGTGTTCCTTTCTCCTCTGTGTAGGCCAGATCAGCCCCTCACCCCACCCTGATCAAAGCTTGTAGGGAAGGAGACCTATGAAATCCTCTGAGCAGTTTCCTGGGGATGTTCACCGTTACCTCTGCATTAGTGAGGTTATTTTCCTCTGCATTAGTGAGCAAAACCCATACAAGAACAAATGGGTGAAGAAATTTTTGAAGCAACAGTGTATGGGGGGGAGGGGTGAAGGGAAGAGAGTTTTCTGAAGCATTGTCCCTATTCTAAGGTGTTGGAAATCCCACTGGGGCTACCTGGGATTAAAAATAAGGAAATTAAGAAAAGAAAGGGGAGAACTTTCCTGCCACATTTAGCATCAAGATGCTTAGCTTTGTGCCTGAGTTTGCCCAGTTTTTCTACTAGCAGTTTACTCAGCAATCCAAGAAAAAAAAAGGATAAACAGGTTTCTTCCATGGTCAGGTCTAAAAGAAATAACCGAGGGAAGAGTGTATCTATAAGCACATCTAGACTTTGTGCTTGCTGATGAATCCCCTAGCAGGGATGAAGATCCAAACTCAAAATGTTTGGGACCACCAGATTCTGGGTTGTCTTGGGTCCTCCTTGTATTTTTGTCTGACCTGTTGGCTCTGTGCTGTCTAGAGCAGTGTTTCTCAACCTTGGCAACTTGAAGATGTGTGGACTTCAACTATCAGAATAGTTCAACCCCAGCATAGCTGGCTGGGGAATTCTGGGAGTTGAAGTCCACACATCTTCAAGCTGCCAAGGTTGAGAAACACTGCTCTAGAGCAGAGCTTTCTAAACTTTTCATGTTGGTGACACACTTTTTAGACATGCATCATTTCGCGACACACACTCACAGCAGGGCACCAGGCAGGCACTATGACCTGTGCGGAATCCTGGCAGGGCAGGTTTGGAGGCAGAAAGGCACAAGGCAGGCACTAGGACCTGCGTGGAATCACAGCAGGTTTGGAGGCAGCAAGGCACAAGGCAAACACTAGGACCTGCATGGAATCCTGGCAGGGCTCGGAGGCAGCAGCAGCCGCGACACACCCAGACACTGCAGCTGACACACTAATGTGTCCCGACACACAGTTTGGAAAGCTCTGCTCTAGAGAGAAGTTAAAGGAATTGGCCTCCATTCTGTCAGCTAATCTGCTTTCTAGAGAGGGGTTTTAGGAAGTACTGCCCAGTGCAGGACATTCACAGAGAATTCTTATCTCGAAACACCCAATTTTATTTTCTTCCTAGTGTTTTCCTGTGGGTACAAAAAAGTGTTTTGTTCTTCATTATTGCTGTTATTATTTGTCAACACTCTTGACAAAAGTTGGAGTAAAAAGTTGAAGTCAGAGCCAAAGACTGCAGGAATGATTCATCTCAGGGGGCAGGGAAATTTTGTTTATTGGCTCTGTCTTCTCAATGGAGAGGAGTTTAATTGATTAACTTATTCCTATTGGCTCCACTCTTTCACTGACTGAGAACCATTAACAACCCTTTCTAATTTCCAAGTTACTTAATTGTTGCTATGTTTTTACAACCCCTGTTGAACATGAAGGTTAGTTTCTTAGTCTGGATATGGTAGGAGATTTTAAAAATAGTTTTATTGGGTCTCTTTCTCCTTCTCTTTTTTATGTTCTCCAGCAGAGGGCCTGCTATTCAGCTTGAAAACTGCTGTAGGCTGGAATAAACAGACATACAATTGAAAATTCCCCAAAAGAAAAATGGAATAAAAAGCAACTAAGAGGTGAAAGAGACTGAAAACAAAGATTTAGTGTAGCAAGCATCTTATTAGTAAGGACCAACTTATGAAATAATAGATACAGGATCTGTCTGTCTGTCTGTCTGTCTGTCTGTCTGTCTGTCTTTATTATTTTTTTATAAATAACTCAAGGTGGCGAACATAACTAATACTCCTTCCTCCTTCTAATTTCCCCACAACAACCCTATGAGGTGATTCAAACATCGCACAAAATATTTATTGAACCATATGGATATTATAAGGAGAACTTCATCCATATTCAGTAATATTCCTTTGCTTTACAGTGACATTATGTTTTCAATTTCCACTCAGGTTTCAGAAATCCAGGAAATTGGAATATACAGTATGCATTTTCATAATCCATAAACTGCATAAACTGCAGCCCTCTGAAGTGTTTGGATTTCCCTTGGATTCTTGAAAGAGAGGTCAATAAATACTGTACAATGAAAAGGTTAGATGTCTGTCTGAAATTAGTAAAAAAATCATCCACAAGCTTTAGTAAATGCTGTTTTGTTAATCTAGTGTTGAATTGGTCAGTGTGCCCTGCGTGCGTGCGTGTGCGTGTGTGTGTGTGTGTGTGTGTGTGTGTGTGTATTGAAACAAGATATAAGATTCCTAGCTGTGGAAAGACATTTATATGCTTTGCACTTCCTGTCCTTTGAAGGATTAACTACTGTGTAAACAAGGTGCCTGGTTTACATTATGGCCCTTCAGAGGATGGGAACAGCAAAGTGCTATAATAGTGTGTTTCTGTGACTGACTGTGGAAGGAAACGTATTCATTGTTTCACTGAATATATCTCCCCCAAACCAGAGTATGCTCCCACTTCAGGCCATACAGCTGCAGACAGTTGTGATTCCATCATGATAAAGTCGCTCCAGTTTTCTGTGGGGTTCTTCTGGTGCTTCTGATTTAAATGCTAAACTACAGAAATAGCTAGTGTAGGACTTCCCTAGCAGTTGAAATGTAATTTATGCTGACCTTGAGGGAACTCGATCAGTTTGCAGGGTACTTTGGATATTGCTTTCTTTGCTTTCTCTACACCTCTGTTGACCATCTTCTAATTACCAGAGAAAGTATTATCTTGCTCTTGTTTTTAAATACTCCTGTCCAAAGGTGATGGTGTTCCCTTAGGGATAACTTGATAAATGTCTCCTCAGATTTTTTAAAAATAGATTTCCCCAACTTGGCTTGTAAATAAAGTGGAAGCTTGAATATCATATGGAATGGTCTCACCATTCTAGCTATTTCGGAAACCTTAAATTTCAAGACAATAAGACAACACAGTATAACCTTTGGAACATGTTGAAGTGGAAAATTAAATGGAAAAACAATATTCTTCTGGGGCTGAAGATAGATGTAAGATGGAATGAGAGCTCAGAGCATGTATTATAGAAACATACACTGAGTAATTAGTCCATAAAGCTCCAGGTTGTTTCTACAGACTGACTGTCCATGGCCCTCCAGAGTTTTGACAAATGTCTTTCCTAATCCTGTTGGGAAATGGTGGATTGGATTGAATCTGGTACTTTCTGCGTGCAAGGGACATGTGCTAACCAGTCAAGTTATGATTGTTTCAGTTGGAATAGATACAGATACCGTGAATTTTCACTATTTGAACAATAATGTGCCTTGTGTGGTCATGTGATAGCAAGGTACATTGCTAGCTTTGTCAGGAAAGGGCACAACAGTCAGAAACTGTGTCACTAGTGGAGTAGGGCAAAATTAAGAATGTCAGCCTCTGTTCAGTTTGCTAAGTATTTCTGATAGTTCAAGTTTGAAGCAATCTTGCTATTCTTTAAACACATTTAAAGCTGTCATATGATCATACATTTCCTTGAGATATATTCTCTTCATGGCAGGGTTTTGTTTTGTTTTGTTTTTAATATGAGGAAATGTTTTATATCATCCTACAAAGGAATGACTTCCACTGAGTCATTTGGAGAAAAAAGTAAATAATTTTATTTGCAGTGGGAACAAATTCCTTCCTCTTCTCTCTTTGTTATGCAGAGTGACATTGGCTCTCCTGATAATACTTCCATGAATGTGCAGTTTAGTGAACATGAAAGAATGCATTGGTGCCCCTTAGTCTGCCTCCCCTTTTTGCTGCTGATCATAAGGGTAAAATGTGTTGTTAATAGTACATGATAGTCCCAGGAATTCTGAATTTGGTTGGTTGCCAGTGGAATACTGTAATCATGATTAGAATTCTTATTTGCTTTTATTAAAAATATAATTTTAATAAGAATTTTTCCCAGTGGGGTATTCCTAAGAATGTTGTACCAACTCCAAGGCTTTTATAGGTTCATGAGTCCTCTTGCTTGAATTCTGAAAGAGAACTGTTTTCACGAAGGTTATAAATGTGGGTTTAGGCTGTATTACTTCATGCTGCAGATAGAGATTTCACCTGTAAATTGTAGTGGCAGAATCCAAATTTAATCATAAGCTCTAGTTTTTGATTCCCAAAATGTAGAGGGAACATTTGATGACATAACTAAAGAAAGTCTAAGAGTACTTCCAGACAAAGCTTGTTGTGGACTTGTCTAGTCTAATTATAGAATTTGTGGGCAGGAGGGGTCCAAACATATTTTTCTACCAGTACTGCTGCTTTCTTGCCAGAAGAACTATTAATAAGGGAAATATGGAATGGTTATACAATATCTTTTGAATTCTGGCCTTAGGAGAACTCCCTATGGAAGCGGTGTCTCTCTCAGCAGCCTTTTTTCCCCCTAGCAAAACATTTTAATGATATTTTACCTATCCAAGAAAACATTAGCTTTATTTTTTTAGAAAGTACTGTATCATTAACATGAGAGCTAAGTGGTGCTGAACTGTCCATCTAATTTCAGCTGAGAAAATAAGAACCAAAATGGATTGCTAGAGTGTAGTTAGTGATTCAAAGAAAAGATTCCTAAAATGCCATTGGGGTTGCTATTTCTTTTCTGGCTAAGTTTCTTTTGAAAAAATCAGGTAAATAGGAAGAACAAACGGAAAAATGGTTTATTTCAGTTTCAATACAACTTGAGGGAATGGAGAATTCAGCATGTGCTTTTCCTTGTCTATCATAAAATAAGTCACCAGAAAAAAATACAAGTAGAGATACTATTAGCCAAAGCATTTCAGAGGAGATTATTTGATGACCAATAATTTTGTACATCTGCAATTTGCTCCCCTAAGAAGATAAACTACTTTTTTTAAAGAGAGCAATTCCAAACATGCATTGGACTGGTGTAGGAATTTGCACTCTTCATCTTGTTAGATCTCTCAGCAGCATTCAGAATCATCAGCCATGGTATCTTTTTGGATTTTCTGTGAGGTTGGAGATTGGAGGCACTGTTTTGTAGTGTTTTTGCTCCTTCCTGAGGAAATAGTCCCAATTAGTGTTATTGGGTAAGGAGAGATCAAGCCCTTAGGCATTCCAGGGTGGGGTCCTCCAGTGATGGCCTTCTCTCTTGTCTTCTTTAACATCTGTGTGAAACCGCTGGTTGAGATCAACCGTCAGTTTGGGACCTGATATCCATATGCTGATGAGACTCATTTTACATCTAGAGCCTATATCAAATAGGAGATGTGGAAGTCCTGGTGCTGGAGATTGTGAAAGGCCTGATGTAATGGTATGTCTGAAAGACCTTGGGAGGTGGGGCAAAGAGATGCTGCCTAGGGAATGGTCAGATAAGAGAGGGCATAGCCCGCATCTGGATAGTGGGCAGAGGAAGGCGGCTCAAAGGAACCCTCCCTAGTTTCTTGGGCTGTAAAGGAGATGGCGGGAGATTTGTACCTTCAGACTTGCAAGATTGATGTCAGCCTTACCAGGTAGACCAGACAGGAAACATGACCAGATGAGCTAATTCTACTTTATTTTATTGTAAGGTTACATTAACAGAATCTTGCAAGTCTGAAAGTACAAATCTCCCGCCATCTCCTTTACAGCCCGAGAAACTAGGGAGGGTCCCTTCTGAGCCTCTTGCTCCACCCACTATCCAGCTGTGGGCTATGCCCTCTCTTACCTGACCATTCTCTAGGCCAGCGGTCCCCAACCTTTTTGGCACCAGGGACCGGTTTTGTGGAAGACAATTTTTACGGACCGGGAGGGGGATGGCACAGTGTGGGAAAGAGGCACGGACGGAAGTGGTAAATAAAATAATGGGCAGGCCACAAGTGGACTAAAATAAGTGTCGGATTCTGACTTCTCATAAGGAGCGCGCAACCTAGATCCCTCACATGTGCAGTTTACAGTAGGGTTCACGCTCCTATGAGAATCTAATGCCGCTGCTGATCTGACAGGAGGCGAAGCTCAGGCGGTAATGCGAGCGATGGGGAGCGGCTGTAAATACAGATGAAGCTTCGCTCGCTCGCCTCCTGCTGTGCGGCCCAGTTCCTAGCAGGCCACGGACTGGTACTGGTCCGTGGCCCAGGGGTTGGGGACCCCTGCTCTAGGCAGCATCTCTTCGCCCTGTCTCCTAAGGTCTTTCCCGCATACTGTTACATCCTGCTAGAACAGCAAGTAGGAGCTGTAGCCAGGAGCCTCTTCAGGTAGTTGAGCAGGTCCATCAGTTGCACTTGTTCCTGGACCAGAAGATACTGAAGGCAGTAATTTGTGGGTTGCAATCTCCCAAACTACTGCAATTTGCTCTAGGTGGCAAATTGAAGATGACTCAGAAGCTGCAGCTGAAGCAGAACTCAGCTGCTCATCTGCTAACCAGGGCTAGCTAGTTCAACAGTATAACATCTCTCTATTTTCCAAGAGCTGCACTGGTTGCCAGTAGGATTATGGACCTAATTCAAAACTCTCATTGTTTAAAGTTTTATATGGCTTGGGCCCTTATTACCTTTGGGACTGTCTTATCCAGAGAGATTAAATGGTGGAGACTTGGAAACACATTCTTGTCAGAGTGCGCACCGTGGAGTGGCCTGCTCCTTTTTCCAAGACACCAGTGATCCACGTTCTATGCAGTAAATAGACACTCAAGCAGAGATTAGATAAAATAGCCTATTTACTTTATATACATACGTAGTCCAAATACTACTTACATTCCAGGTTCCTATGCAATATTGTTCTTTACAGCATCGGACTTTCCTTCCACTTCCAGACACATCCACAACTGAGCGTCCTTTTGGCTTTGGCCTAGCCGTTTCACTCTTTCTGGAGCTACTCGGAATTGCCCTCCGGTCACTGACCTTGAGCCGGACATCCTAGAGAGTGAAGTCAAGTGGGCCTTAGGAAGCATTACTAACAACAAAGCTAGCGGAGAAGACAGTATCCCAGCTGAGCTATTTAAAATCCTAAAAGATGATGCTGTTAAAGTGCTGCACTCAATATGCCAACAAATTTGGAAAACTCAACAGTGGCCACAAGATTGGAAAAGGTCAGTTTACGTTCCAATTCCAAAGAAAGGCAATGCCAAAGAATGTTCAAACTACCGTACAATTGCGCTCATTTCACATGCTAGCAAGGTTATGCTCAAAATCCTACAAGCTAGGCTTCAGCAGTATGTGAACCGAGAACTACCAGAAGTGCAAGCTGGGTTTCGAAGAGGCAGAGGAACTAGAGATCAGATTGCCAACATTCGCTGGATCATGGAAAAAGCAAGAGAGTTCCAGAAAAACATCTACTTCTGCTTCATTGACTACGCTAAAGCCTTTGATTGTGTGGATGACAACAAACTGTGGCAAAGTCTTAAAGAGATGGGAGTACCAGACCACCTTACCTGTCTCCTGAGAAACCTGTATGTGGGTCAAGAAGCAACAGTTAGAACCGGACATGGAACAACCGACTGGTTCAAAATTGGGAAAGGAGTACGACAAGGCTGTATATTGTCACCCTGCTTATTTGACTTATATGCAGAGTACATCATGAGAAATGCTGGGCTGGATGAATCACAAGCCGGAGTTAAGATTGCCGGGAGAAATATCAACAACCTCAGATATGCAGACGATACCACCCTAATGGCAGAAAGTGAAGAGGAACTAAAGAGTCTCTTGATGAGGGTGAAAGGAGAGAGTGCAAAAGCTGGCTTGAAACTCAACATTAAAAAAACCCAGATCATGGCATCTGGTCCCATCACTTCCTGGCAAATAGAAGGGGAAGAAATGGAAGCAGTGACAGATTTTATTTTCTTGGGCTCCAAGATCACCGCAGACGGTGACTGCAGCCATGAAATTAAAAGACGCTTGCTCCTTGGGAGGAAAGCTATGGCAAACCTAGACAGCATATTAAAAAGCAGAGACATCACCTTGCCGACAAAGGTCCGTATAGTTAAAGCTATGGTTTTCCCAGTAGTAATGTATGGCTGTGAGAGTTGGACCATAAGGAAGGCTGAGCGCCGAAGAATTGATGCTTTCGAACTGTGGTGCTGGAGAAGACTCTTGAGAGTCCCTTGGACTGCAAGGAGGTCAAACCAGTCAATCCTAAAGGAAATCAACCCTGACTGCTCATTGGAAGGACAGATGCTGAAGCTGAAGCTCAAATACTTTGGCCACCTAATGCGAAGAGAGGACTTACTGGAAAAGACCCTGATGCTGGGAAAGACTGAAGGCAAAAGGAGAAGGGGACGGCAGAGGATGAGATGGTTAGATAGCATCACCGATGTAACGAACATGAATTTGAGTAAACTCCGAGAGACAGTGGAGGACAGGAAGGCCTGGCGTGCTATGGTCCATGAGGTCACAAAGAGTCGGACACGACTAAACGACTGAACAAAAAAAAAAGTCCAAATACATCCAACAGCAGTAACAATACAATACAGCAATACAGCGATGAAAGACAGCAATGAGAAGTTTCAATCAGCAACGAGAAGAAAGAATACCAGATATTCTCTGTTTATATACATAAACTGACCAATCACATTATAGGTCACTGTCATCATCTGCCACACCCAACTAAATGATAGCACCTGTAGTATGAGTCATACACTGCCACATCATCCCTACAACAATGGCTGCTAATTGGGTGACTTGCAGAATAATTCCCCTCTCACCTAGATATGAAGCCTCTCCAGTATAAATTTATCTAACTGTAAATTCCTGGGTATATACAAACCCCAACAATTCTCAATTGCATTCCCATCACTTCAGAACAGCTTATTACCTGGGTAGCACTCACCCTTTTATTTTTCAGGAAATTGGTGAAAACCGTGGTCCTGTGCGGGGTTTTGAGGGAAGTTAATTTTAATGGAAAACAGATTTTTTAAAAGGGGTTTAAGGTTGTTTTAGCATAGCTGTTGTAAGCTACCTAGATTTGTTTATAACTAGGCAGCATACAAATAATTGGAATTTTAAAAAATAATATAACAGTCCCAGGATTCCCAGTCAACACAGCAAGACTATACTGTACTTCCAACATATTTGAAGGGTGCCAGGTTGAGGAAAGCTCAATTGTATTGACAGTTATCATCTTATGCTTTACTTATGGGCTTCCAAAAGCCTCTGGATGGTTGATATTGAAATGCAAGATGTTGGACTAGGGGGCTGTGGTATAATCCACAGAGAGATCTGCAGAAACCAGAGAGATTTGTAAGCCTGCCTTTTCTCTGCATGGGAGAATGACACAGCTAACATGGAAGCAGTGCAAAGAATGCAGAGAATGCCATTTACCCTGCTGGATGGGGAAACCTAGTAATCTAATCTGCAGATTGTTGTTATTTCAAGACTCTAGAACCACATTTAACAGTCAAAGCCTGGCAGGATTTACTCAGCTATTCTTTTAGAGGAAACAAGGAGAAGCAATACAGTTGGCTGTCAGGGGACTCTTTGAAAAAACACTTACCCTTCCTTTCTTTGAGAGATAAATAATGGAAGAGTACTGTAGAGTCCTCAGCCTACTTTCTAGTTATTCAGTTAAGTGCCAGGCCTTGTGATGTTGTGTATTGGTAATGTCCCCCATGGCAAAATGCTGCCAGCATGGGGGCATCTCCCATCAGCCCTCTGTATGACTCCTTTGCTATGAATGGATAATTGCACTACAGATTCTGCCCCATAATTTACTGAATTATGGGATTGTGATGGAACAAATTCTGATAATTGCTCAACGGTTCTGATGCATAATGTACCTAAAAAACAAACTTGGTTGCAAATCTATTTCAGAAAGATTTTCTTTCAGGAATGCAATCAGATAGTTGAAAAGACATTCTTGCATGCTAATCATTCTTCTTATCATTGATTTTTCATTGCATGCATTCAAGCAGAGACTGAATGGCCATCTCTCAGAGATGCTGTAGTTCAGCATGGCTCATTTGAAGTTGGAATCCTGACACGTGAAGAGTGTCAGGTTGAGAAAGGCTGCTGTAATTGTATCCGGCCTTTAGGGTTCTGCATTAAGCAATGGTTGAACTCCAAAGTTCTTTCTAATTCCATATGTTAAGATGGATAACTGTGTTATCTGTGTTAACTGTGTAATATGTTAAGATGGATTAATTCATAATATGTTATGAAGAGGGTTAAGAGACGTCTAGAGCGCCGCTGGAGGAAGACGAGGACTGAATCTGACCGGACACAATCTAGAGCCGCTATTAGGGCCTACCTTGTGGCGGTAAGAGCGGCGAAACGTGAATATTTCTCCGCTCTTATTGCGTCCGCAGATTGCTGCCCGACGGCCCTATTTAAGATTACTAGATCTCTTTTGGGTCACGAAGATACGGTGACCAATCTACAGGGCCGATCGGAAGAATTTGCTGAGCATCTGCAGGACAAAATCGCTCAGATTCATTCCAAATTTAACTCTAAGCGTGAAGCACAATCTGGAGAGATGCCAGAGGTTCATACTTACCCTGTTATCTGGGAACGGTTTGATCCTGTTGGGCCTGATGAAGTAGACAGGATCCTCCGGATTGTAAACGCCACCACATGCCATCTTGACCCATGTCCCTCCTGGCTGGTGAAATCAGCTCAGGAGGTTACATGTGGTTGGGTCCCGGGGATGATTAATGCATCCTTAGCGGAGGGGGTGTTTCCAGCAGTCTTTAAGGAGGCGCTGGTGCACCCCCTCCTCAAGAAACCTTCCCTGGACCCCACTGTTTTGAACAATTTTCGTCCTGTCTCCCACCTTCCCTTTTTGGGGAAGGTGGTTGAGAAGGTGGTGGCGTTGCAACTCCAGAGGATTCTGGATGAAACGGATTATCTAGACCCCTTTCAGTCAGGTTTTAGGCCGGGATATGGGACAGAGACTGCATTGGTCGCGCTTATGGATGATCTCTGGCGGGAGCGGGATGGAGGGAGTGCATCCATTCTCGCTCTCTTGGACCTCTCAGCGGCTTTCGATACCGTCGACCACGGTATCCTTTTGGAGCGACTCAGGGAGTTGGGGGTGGGCGGTGTAGTTTTGCGCTGGTTTACCTCCTTCCTCCAGGGTCGCTCACAATCGGTGGTAATAGGAGAGGAGAGATCCGACCCACGGGCCCTTCTTTGTGGGGTGCCGCAGGGTTCGGTTCTCTCTCCTCTCCTATTTAACATCTACATGAAGCCGCTGGGTGAGATCATCCGTCATCACGGGATGAGGTATCACCAATATGCTGATGATACTCAATTGTATATCTCCATCCCGGGTGAAGTAAGTGTTGCAGTGGACACCCTATCTCAGTGCCTAGGGGCTGTAGGGGCCTGGATGGGGAACAACAGGCTTCAACTGAACCCTGGTAAGACGGAGTGGCTATGGATTGATGGCCCCTCGGCCTCCAGGAAGTTATCATCTTTAATTCTGGATGGCGTGGCACTACCCCGTTCAGACTCAGTCCGGAGCTTGGGGGTCCTCCTGGACTCACGACTCCTGCTCGAAGAGCAGGTGGCAGTCGTGGCCAGGAGGGCCTTTGCACAGCTTCGGCTTGTGCGCCAGTTGCGCCCCTTCCTGGATCGAGAGGCCCTCCGAATAGTCACTCATGCCCTTGTCATCTCTCATACAGATTATTGCAATGCACTCTACATGGGGCTACCCTTGAAGAGTATCCGGAAGCTTCAGCTGGTCCAAAATGCAGCCGCTCGAGTGGTTATGGGTGCGAGAAGATCAGCACATGTAACACCACTGCTCCGCGAGCTGCATTGGGTACCAGTTTGCTTCCGGGTCCAATTCAAGGTGTTGGTTCTCACCTTTAAAGCCCTACATGGCATGGGGCCAGGCTATCTGAGGGACCGTCTCATCCCAATTGCATCTACCCGCCCCACCCGGTCATGCAGGGAGGGCATGCTGCGGACCCCGTCAACAAAGGAATTCCATCTAGCGGGGTCCAGGAGGCGTGCCTTCTCTGCGATAGCGCCCGCCCTGTGGAATATCTTGCCCCCAGAGGTGAGGCAGGCGTCCTCCCTCTTGGCCTTTAGGGAGTCCCTAAAAACCTGGTTCTGCCGCCTGGTGTGGGACAAAGGTAGAGATAGTTCCTCCTGGGGGTGGTTAGTTTAATAATGACCTCCTTTTAAGATCCTACCATCCTCTGGATTTTTATATTATTTATTGTACTGTTTATTGTATTTTAATGATTATTGATTTTTAACCTTAATTTTAACATTTGTTGTAAACCGCCCAGAGTCTACCGTGGTAGAGATGGGCGGTGATAGATAGATAGATAGATAGATAGATAGATAGATAGATAGATAGATAGATAAATAATATGTTAACACAAATTTGCCCAAAATGGTATCTTCCTTATGTGTTCGAAATGCAATTCTCAAAATTCCCAACAACATGTCTGAAAATTTTAGAAGTTGCAGCTTCCAAGCATCTGAATGATACCAAATTAGGGAAGACAGAGTTACAAGGTAAGATGGAGCAAGCTCCTGCCTAGGAAAGAAGCTTGACGTGAAAAGAAAATGGGCACCAGCCTTTTAGCAACATTTTACAAGTGGAAAACGTATATAGCTTCATAAAAAACCCTGGTAATCTCTGCCAAGTTATTTATTTATTGCCCAGTTTAGTGAGCTTGTGCTGGCAGTATGTTCTCATGGAACTTACACTAGATGAAGCTGTTTCTTGCATTCAAATGGAGTTCCCCCACAGAAATTCTGTTTTCTAGAAAAAGCACATAGGTGTAAATACCTGTGTCATAGATAGAAATAATATTAAATAGCAAAATGCTTGGTTTAAGTTGACGAAAAATAGGGTAGTAGAATGTTGTAGATATGTCTCATTCAACTTGATTTTAGTTCTTGATAGGATGGCATTAAATATGACTCATAGGTACTGTATTCCAAGGGAGTTATGGAGGACAGCACAAGAGCTTGGCCAAAATATTTCTGTTCTTAGCTTCAAGAAACAGGAATTACCCTATTATAGGTTTTTTTACCTTTGTCCTTTTGGATTTTTTACATTGACCTAGTCAGCAAAAATCAATACAGTGTTCAGTTGGAATTTCAGCTCTATAAACTGTCTTCAATCCATCTTCAGTACCTTTTTCTCTCCCTGAAATCTAATAGCCATCAAGTACAAGGCTGGTTTAATAACATCTGTTCCCCCTGAATTACTGGAGAGAAGTATTGATATAGCCATATTGTCAAGAAGTAATTTTAATCATGTTTTGACAGGGCAATTCTTTACCACAGCATTGTCAGTAAAAATGTTTATGTTAGTTCACTGTTATTATCATTCATAGTGGTATGTTAAAACATTGCACATGTGTTGGAAATGAAGGCAGTATTTAAGATTTTATGATTTAGTATTTACGGGAATTCCTTTGCAGATTGTCATCTCCTCCAAAGGATAATAGCATCCTGTGGTCTTGTCATCAAGTGCAATTTTCTCCTAATAGCTGTAGTGATTAAACCACAAACAAAACTATTTTCCATAGTTTGGTTGTTCTTTCCTCCCTCAGCCTTAGAGAAAGTGAATAGTATCTGTCTGGTGATAGCTTAGAGAACCTCAGACCAGTGTGTTAAGATTCTTTGTGGTTTCTTTTTATAAGATAATTTTGTAATTGCACGCTAAATACACCTGTATGACTTCAACTCTATCTATCTATCTATCTATCTATCTATCTATCTATCTATCCATCCATCCATCCATCCATCCATCCATCCATCCATCCATCCATCCATCCATCCATCCATCCAACTTCTATCACCGCCCATCTCCTCCCACAAAGGGGACTCTTTTATAAACCAGGTGTGTCAACAAAGGCTTTTTGTTGCACCAAAGAAATATGTGAGCCCTTCATACCTAAGGTGTAGCCAAGTTATGATCCTCAAGATGATGCAGATAACTTTTCCATGCAATGAGAAAACAGATAATTGTAGCTGCTTTTGCCTGTTTCTCATCAGATCCTGATATTTTCTCTCACATATAAGTACATTTGTCACTTGTGGAGATCATGATCCAGCTGTGTCACACAGCTGGTGGCAGAAAGTAGGATGAAGAGATAAAGGAAGAGGTTGAAAACACAGCCACCTAATTTTTCTTTATTGCAGGATATATAATGCTAAATGCCAGTTTGGTCTAGTGGTTAAGGCAACGGGCTAGAAACCAGGAGACTGTGAGTTCTAGTCCCGCCTTAGGCATGAAAGCCAGCTGTGTGACCTTGGGCCAGTCACTCTCTCAGCCCAACTCACCTCACAGGGTTGTTGTTGTGGGGAAAGTAGGAAGAGGAAGGAGTGTTAGGTATGTTCGCCCGCCGCCTTGAGTTATTTGTAAAAATAATAAAGGCGGGATAGAAAATAAATAAATAAATAAACACACACACACACACACACACACACACACACACACACACTGTTGCAAATTGACAACTGTGGCTTTTAAAATCTTAGATTTCATTTATAATGTCTACAGGTTAAAGCTATGAAAATGGCTATAAAACTATATGTATACCTCTGTTAATGTAGTGCATGTAATTAGAAAGGATACTTTGAATCTTTCGTCATTAGATGTTGATACTTGGTTTTGTTTAATAATTAAGGGAAGTCATGCCTCCTGTATCATTCAGATCCACTGGAGTAGTTTAGGTTACTGAATATGGAAATAGAGGATGCAGTTGCCCCATTTTTGTTGTGCAGGATACTGCTATGATTATATCTGTGCAGGTTCACATGAACCCTAATATAACTACAGGTAGTCCTAATTTACCAGTGGTAATTGGGACTGGGAACTGTGTCACTAAGTGATGCTGTTGTAAGGCGCAACATCATGTAACCACACCAACTTACAATGGCAGTTCCAACAGTCCCAGTTACTATTATTAGGTGAATCCTGCATGGTCACAGCATCCCATGGTCATGTGATGGCCATTTGTGACCACCTGCTGGCTTCCCCATTGACCTTCCTTGTCAGAAACTGGCAGTAAAGGTTGCAAATGGCCATCACATGACTGTGGGATACTGTGACATTGTAATTGCAACCTGGTTACCAAGTGCCCGAATCATGATCACGTGACTGCGGGGACGCTGTAATGGCCACAACTATGAGGACCCTGTTGTAAGTCCCCCTCATTTGTAACATTGTTTTTTTTTTAAAAAAAAAATTAATTAAAATTTAGAAAAAGATAAAAGATACAGAAAAAAAAATACAAAAAAGGGAAAAAAACTAAGAAGTGAAAACACAAGAGAATTTTTTTTAGATAGATTACAAAAAGAAGTGACTTCCGACTTTAAACGTCAAGGATATACAGCAATTTCCCATAATCAATCCCTTACTCTATATTAAACCAAAGTCACATTATTTCTACAAATCCACCCCTTAACAGATTATAAAACTCACTAAATACCATTGCTCGCTCCCATCTATCTATCTATCTATCTATCTATCTATCTATCTATCTATCTATCTATCTATCTCCTAATCAACATCCCCCCTAAAATAACAATTACTTAATTATTCCCTTCCTCCTACTATTCTATACATTCCTGTCTACTATAATAAAAATAAAAAAGCGTGTAAATTGTCTACCATTATAATTAATAATACAAAAAACATGAATATAAAAAATATGAGTAAGAAAAAACCTTAATAATCAAAATCTCAATCATTAACAATAAGTATAGTCCGATAAGTATAGTCATCCAAAGCCAAAAGACCATCCAGATAAATATTTTTAGTCCCTTAACCCTCTTCAAAATAGACCAGAACATTTACATGTCCCCATAATAGGCACAGAGCTATTTTCTTAAAGAAATCAGACAGCCCAGCTGCTCCCCTTACACACACAGACTTCTCTTCAGAAAACCTCCCATACATAATAACCCCTTCTTTTCCATAACATTCCATCAGAAAGTCAAATTCACTCATGTCCTGCAGCTCAATTTCTCCATTTAAATTCTTCCATTCAGCATTGACAATTTCATTGACAATTTCATCCAGGATTTCAACAGAAGCCGGAATCTCACTCTTGGGAGTGACATTTCCATGGCTGTTAAATTCTTCAGGTTTATCCACAGTATCCTCAACCAGATGGTACATTTCAAACCACATATTTTCCACAATGTTCTGAACGTCCCACACAATAACTTGGCAGGTATCAGAAAGAATCTGCTTGATACCTGCTTTCATGTCTCAATGAAATTCAGAAATAGCCTGGTTAGGATCCTCCATTTTTGAAGCAGTACGTTATGGCGCCCCCTAGATACTTAACCGGCAGAAGTAAAAGGTAATGGAAAATTTCCCAACTGAGTTAAGATAAGATCACAGACAGTTCCCAGAGAAAGTAGCGGCAGGAAAGTGCAAGTTTCAGAAGGGCAGATTCAACGTGTGGAAAAATACTAAAATCTTCAAAATTAGCCAAAAATTAATAACGGGGAGACCATAATATACTCTCAATCCTCCTCAGAATTGGATGGTAAGCAAAATCGAAAGCTTAAAAAGAATTTTAAAAGAATTTATCACAAAAATAATGATAAGCACCAAGAGAACCCGCTTCTCCTTGCTGTAGAAAACCTCTCTTAGGGTAGAAATACTTAAAAAAAATACAAATTGGGTGCTTTAGAAACGGGGTGGCCGAGCTTAATGTCCCTTTAACGCTGCAGAGCGGCTCGGAAATGATGACGTCCCAGCCTCCCGGCGAACTCTTACCGGTCGATCGCAGATGCTGTTTACGATCTCCTGGCTACACTTCGCCATCCAGAGGACAGATGGAATGATTCCAATCGTTTTCCTTACTCTGGAAAAGCAATTCTGGGCTCCAGGAGAAACCAGCCTGAGCCTGAAAAAACTGCCAGAATGCCAGTTCTGCCCGTGGAGCTCGCGGGCACAGCTGGTCAGTCTGCCATTTCCCACCGCAGCATCCCATGGTCATGTGATGGCCATTTGTGACCACCTGCTGGCTTCCCCATTGACCTTCCTTGTCAGAAACTGGCAGTGAAGGTTGCAAATGGCCATCACATGGCTGTGGGATGCTGTGACGTAATTGCAACCTGGTTGCCAAGTGCCTGAATCATGATCACGTGACTGTGGGGATGCTGTAATGGCCACAACTATGAGGACCCTGTTGTAAGTCCCCCTCATTTGTTACTTTGAACAGTCGCTGAACAAGTGGATGTTGAACAACTGGACTAAGGATTCTGTGCTGCCGCAGAACTATTGATAATTGTTCTACTCTCAATATCTTTTATCTTATTCCATGGAAAGTAGGAAAAAAGCTCTGAATTAGTTAATTATAGATAGTGCCCTACCTGTCACTTCTAGGAATGATTTCCCACCATTTGTGTGCTATGTATATAGACAGTCTGTATTTGATGAGCATCTGATCTGATCTCTGTGCTCTCTACCAGTGCTTATCTGCTGATTTCTATTATAACATGGAGATACTGCTATAGGTGTATTTGCTGATATGCAGCATTGCATTTGGCATATTATTCCTTTTGTGCATCGTTTTGGTTTATAAAATGGTATTTATCCATGCACACAAATAACATGCCTACATTTTTAATTGTATGTAAAATCATCCTATACAAAATGAAAGTTGGATGATTGAGATTCTTTTTTCCATGCTGTTTCTGTACATGTGCTAATATACAATGTGGAAGCAACCTATGGAATACAACCAGTGTTTGTTTGAGTTATTGCAACAGGTTTGACCATACTTACTGAAATATCATTAAATGGTTTTCTTACTATTCATCGAAGTCATTAACGGTAGAATGTAATTAAAATTAAGGCTGCAAAAAGAATATTCTATTTAGTAAAATTGTTTGCCATGTAGACTTCACAGAAGAAATGAATGTACTCTAGAAATAGGTGTATATACGTAAACTGATATACAGTGAAGTAAATATGGCAGAATTATGCATAAAGCTGTGAATTTGGCATAGAACAGATACATTTTAGAGGTTAGTAAAGTAAAATAAAGTTAAACTCAATCAGTTATACATTACAGTGTACATAATTACAGTAACTCAACAGGATCTAGTTGAGTTACCTGTTTCATACCAAAAACCTAACGAGCATACAGTTCTGGGAACGTTTTTTACAACAATCTGTTGTGGAAGGAAAACAGTCATCATTTTGTTTTATCCCTAATAGGAACTGACTAAATTCTGGAGTGATACTCTTCATATCCTAAGCAAAATTCCCAAATGTTTTTAATGTTTGGTTTCTGGAGAAATTGTGAAATCTGCATAGTGGGCCATTGTATGTCATTGACTTTCTCTGTAGAGCAGCTGCCTATAGTTCAGATTCCAGGCAATTACCAAGGGGCTACTTACTGTACATGTCCAAGTCCTCATTTCCCCTTCTCATTTTTACATGAAAAAACTGCTTCAAAATAAAACCATTTCCATCCTTGTCTTCTATTTGGATTCGTGCCATTGTTCCACGCCGCTGCAGTTTTAGTCTCAGATGCTTTTCAGAGGGATTCTCCCAAACTCTTAATTCGGGTTGTTGAACTTGAATAAGGGGCTGCAAGATAGCATTTTAGTTGCATTATTTCTTTTAACTCACCAAGGAGATTCCTTAGTGGAGAATCATTAGATTTGGGTTTTTTTATAGGAGTGGTTTGAAAGTTATACTTGTGAGACATGTTGCGTGATTCAAAGCAAGATACACTCATGCATCCAAGAGGCAGAGACTTAAAAAATAATGTTACATCTTAAAAATTTAGTGACTGTTATTTTATTTTTTTTAAACCCCTGGTAATTTACTGTCATTAGGCTAAGTATTCACTGGTGTTGTTGGGTTAATGTGATGTGTGGATTTCCTGAGATAACAGTGATTTGGTGCCATAATGAGTTTCCTGAACAGCAAATGTAATGTTCAATTTCTTTTCTTACAGATGGAAGAGAAACGGCGAAAATACTCTATCAGCAGTGATAACTCAGACACCACTGACAGTAAGACTTTTTATTCAAGGCTTAAGACAAGATAACTAAATGATTCGCCTTCAGCAGGGAAAGCATTTGAATAATTACTTGCAGAAAGCTGGGGAAGCTACATGTTACAGGTAGTCCCTGGACAATAAATTGTACTGAGGGATTGCTTCTAAATATGTTACAAGAAGTGAATATCTACTTACATACCTGGCAGTGGAAGTCTTGGAACTACTTGTCTTCCTCTTGTGAATAGTCTGGGCTAAAAGAGGCCAAGCCAACGGCAAAACTTTGATCCAGGCTTTCTGAAAGAAGTAAGCCTATCTGCAAACTCAAGTAGATTCCGTTGGGAGTTATCTGGTGGCTCTATTGCCTGACAATAATTAAAAGGATGCGGGTACTGAAAGTAGAACATGTTTCAAAACTGTTCTCAAAACCAAAAGATTGAGTCAAAAAGTGCAGAATGCATATTATATCTTAACACACATCTTCTGCCATTCTACATCTCTTACTTTGCTGTGTCCAAACACCATTTTGAAGATATGCTACTTTTACTGCTTCCTGTTACTAGCCATAGATGGAACCCTTGATGTCTTAAGAACTATCAGTTAAATGTCTTGAGTTTTGGCAGTTAGAACAAGCCAAAGGCTGCAAGAGTGTAATTAAAATGAATTGCATAGGGCTATCTCAGTAGACCAAAGGAACTGGTCTTGGACCTGCACCAGGCATGGAACTTACTTCAGCTTGCAAATCCTATGTAATCTCATCAATAAATCCTTAAACAAGGTACAAGATGTGGCATTTAGAACCATGCAACACTCTGAAGTGCTATCTATTCTTGGAAAAGGGAGGTTATAGTTAGGTTTATGGTTACTCTGCAGTTAAAATACGACCCGCTGTATAAAAAGCAAAGCCAGCAGAGATGAGGCTGGGCTGTGACTTTAAAAAGGACTTTTGAGGACGACTGCATTTTTGAGAGGGGTGGTGAAGGGAAGATTCTTTGCTCAGCAACTTGCAGGGCTGCTTTAACAGGGAGAGGGGCAGGTCCTTCCAATGGGCAGCTCACTGTTTGAGCACCTGCTTTGCGCTCAGATGGTCCTAGTTCTGTGGCTGTTCCAGGCAGAGGAAACAATACTGGGCTGGATGACTCTATAAATGTGTGTGCATATACACACGCACATAGTCTTAATGCTGTTTATCCCCAGGCCTCTGAGAGTCACCATTTCAGGGCAGATAATACCACCGAAAAGAGCCATATTGGCCCAGACAATGCTATGTGCTACCTGTTAATTTTTTCCACATACATATTTTTTTAAACACAAGGCTATATACACCAGGATTTGAGATGTGCAAATTAAAGATAAAAGATTAAAAAGATTAAAAACTTGATTACCCTTTCTGTGTTACTTCCATATTTACTTGAAGGTAAAGTTTTTAAGTGCTATAACAATATAACACAAAACATGCATGTGCATCATTCAGTGTGGGAAAAAAAATCCTTCCCTATTAACATTAATATTTGATTTACAGATGTCTAGAGGGGAGTATGTTGTATTTGCACAGTTATAGGGCAGAGTTACTCTATGTAGTCTTGGCCCTGCTTGCAATTTGACTAACTTCTTTAAAATAATACTTACATATAGCTTGTTCGTATAAAAGCCTTCTGTTCATTAGAGTAGAAAGGCACAGCGTAAATCAAATATCACCTAAAATAAAAACTGCTTTGGTCTAAACTTTGCAAACGCTTTGATTTAAAATTCACTTTGTTCTTCTCAAAAACCATCAGGTAGTTCATTGTAGTGACTGGGCACCAGGGTAGAACCTCGGAGACTGTGAGTTCTGGTCTTGCCTTAGACACAAAGCCAGCTGGGTGGCCTTGGGCCAGTCCCTCTCTCGCAGCCGTAGGGAGGAGGCAATGGCAAACCACTTCTGAAATTGGGGATTGGTTTATGGGTTTGCCTTCCTGTCCCTAGAATAAAACATTATCTCCTTGGGGCTGAAAGCAAAAGAGGCAAATAGCAGCATGCAATTCCTCATGACAATTGCTCTGAAACAAGCTATAAGAATGTTCCCAGTCTCCAAAATCTTCACTTACGAGGATTGTGGGAGTTCTTTGCATTGTTGCAAGAACAGTGTCTTCTTTTTAAAAAAGAAAAAAAACGTAGAGATATCATTAGCCCTGGAAAGGAGCAAAGCAAAATCTCTAGAAACAAACTGAAGCGGCAGCTAAAAGAACAAGTCCTTATAGCTACTGTTGAACTGCAAGGAGCTCCCTACCAGTTGCATTTTTAAAACCCATAGATTAGGTAAAAGGTAAAGGTTCCCCCCCGCACATTTGTGCAGTCATGTCCGACTTTAGGGGCCAGTGTTCATCTCTGTTTGTTAGCTGAAGAGCCAGCATTGTCTGAAGACGCTTCCACGGTCATGTGGCCTCATGACACGCGCGGAACGCTGTTACCATCCCACGGAAGTGGTACCTATTAATCTACTTTCATTTGCATGCTTCCGAATTGCTAGGTTGGCAAGAGCTGGGGCGAGTGCGGGAGCTCACTCCGTCACGCGGGGCTAGGGATTTGAGCCTCCGAACTTGCGACCTTTCGATGGACAAGCCTGGAGTCTTACCCGCTACCACGCCCCTTATAGATTAGGTAGCATCTTTAAAATAAATTAGGAGAGAATAATGCCATTAACAACAATTAATAATCTATGGAAATCTGGAACTTGTAAAATCCACTAATTCTTCGACCCTTTTTTATGGATAAACAGCACCTCTAGTAAATTACACTCATTTAAAGTCGCTTGAGAGCCCATAAGCGCTCTTGCTAGACTCCTTCACTGTAGTCTTCACATTTTTCACTTTATCTAAACATTTTCATGGTAGTTAATTGATAAGCATTTCTAAAAAGACACCATTCAAATACCTCCTTTGCCACCCTTGCTGCTATATCAATGCACATTATCGCCTCTTCACTCCCAGGCAGCCTTGGAATTTCTCTTCCTCCATAGACTTAAATAAGTGTGGTGTAGCAGGGCTATACCACAGAAGGTAAATATAAAGTATTCAAGCTGCATTTTTTCTTATGCAGAGTGGATAGAAATAAATGAGTTTTTTAAAAAATAAAAATGGATTTTTAATTTAAATGGGGTTTTTTAAATTTGATATAAAACTTTGCTTAAAATTTTGTAAAAATATTATATAGCACAAAAATGTAATCCTGAACATAACTTCTAATTATACTTTAAATTACTTGCAAATATAGATATGAGAGGTAACCTGAAAGACTTAGTAATTAACCTCTCTTTAAAAGTGCAAAGATAAGAAAATCAACAAAGAGAGAATTTTAGGTGATGGAGTAGCGCTGCTTAAAACTTGGTGGTTGGTGATTCTAGCACATCAGAACAAAAAGTTCTTTCTAACACCCACTACATATAATTCAATCAAAGTTGGCTTTAGCCATATTCAGATTATACAACTACTAGAAGTGGGCCGCAAAATTTTTAACTGTGGCTTAATGAATTAACAAAATTGTCAGGGTTCACACTATATCAAAGCCAAATACACACATTGTGACTTAGCATGGTATATGAACCCAGTCATACAATAATATAAAAAAGCACTAATTTGAGACCATATTCCTCTCTCTCAAGCATAGTTCATTGCATGGAAAACTGAGGCGTGGTGGATGGAGAAAGATCCACCTAACCCACATTTTTCTGCTTAATATTCATTCCATGGAAGAGACAAAGTGAGGCAAGCAATTTCAAGCTCACAGGTGCAAAAACCAAGGCTGGGAAATATGAACTGTATAAAAATGCTAATTTAACCCAGATTTTCCTACTCCAATCTCTAGCAAGAACCGGTTGCATAGAAAAGACAAGTGACCATAAGATCATAATTGCAAAGCAAATTGGAGAGAGAGAGTGGAAGTAACGTCTGAGTTCACAAATGCATTCTAATTTACAATTAATTAAACCACTTTATTTTGTGAATCAATAGAATTGCTGGCCTTGCAAACTACACAGAACCATAACCTAACTGCTCTGATTGGGTTTGCAAATAAACTGAGCCAATAAATTAGCTAACAGTATTTTAGCTTAACATGATGTGTGAACCCAGATAGTGAAGGGTTGAGAACTCCTGAGACCTGTGCTTTGTACCTCACAATCACTTCTACTTCTCTGGGATAACTAGCTAAAAAACAAAATTTGAGTAAAAAGAATTTTAAAATTCAGCAAAGTATTGGGTGTTCCATCCCCTACCTGGTGATAGTTTACATACCTCTAGGCTTATGTTGTTCAATCTAAAATGAAAATAAACATTAAAATAATGAGTGATTCCTAAGGCCCCAATACTCACACACAAACAACAAATTTAGCTGAAAAAGTCAACCTTCTGGCCCCTATTATACTTTCTGGTCTCTTTTGCGGGTCCAACAGCAACCAAGAGAATAAAACAAGTAATTAATTGACTGTGTCCATCTTGAATGCCCCATTTAGAAAGAAATACCTGAGTCCAGATTGGCTCTGGGGAACTGATGAGCAAATTTGCTGTTTCCTACAATCTAGGTGGTGATTGTAAGTTTGATAGTTCCTTAGCCCAGAAAAAATGGAGAAAGACAAGCATTTTAAGCCATGCCCAGACACTGGCAGTATTTATGAAGGTCAGGAGGTTTGAGATCACCCCACAGTAAATGTTTATGCTTCTCTGGGGAAAAGGAATGAAAGTAGCAAGCACTCTATAGAAGAAATCACCTTTGTGGACAAGAATGGAGCTGGCCCTGAAGGGAAATTGTTTGTCCTAAAGGAGGGCTGAAATGGAGAAAGGATTAAAAATTGCATGTAATGGTTGAAGTTGGTCAGGTGAAGGCCCTTGCGTCTCATGCCAGAGAAAGCTGTTTTGTAAACGAGATGTATGACGGAGAGCTTCAAGAGCTATCAGAAGTCTGTTGGTAAAGCAGGAGGAAGAAGACAAGGAT
The DNA here is from genome assembly GCA_023362775.1 of Charina bottae. Lineage (NCBI taxonomy): Eukaryota > Metazoa > Chordata > Lepidosauria > Squamata > Charinaidae > Charina > Charina bottae. Next base: position 97,219,257 of record JALMGJ010000002.1, on the reverse strand, counting down.
TTTAACCTTGAGATTGACATACATATTTATATACATAAGCAGTCATATGAAGAATTTCATATTTACAGTTTCCTGATTCCCTGCAATTAAAGCCACTTATCTAACCTCCTTGTATCTACTTGGGAATGCTGAGCTGAGAGAGAGGATAATGTTTCCTGGTAAGAAGCACTGACAATAATGATAGAGCTTCTAAAAATGCGGAGGGTTAGAAACCGAGATTGCATAATCTCCTGATGTTTTAATGCTAAAGGATATTAACAGTGCAATCTATTTATTGATTTGATTTATTTATGCCTTTTGTTCAGAAACTTAAAATGGTATATGGTATATATAATATGTAGACTTAGTGTCAGATTTCAACAAACTCAAATTGCCTGCAAATGTTGGTATTCCCTGATGAAAGTTGTAAACATTTGGGACTTTTGGTGTACTGCACACAACGTTCAGTTTGCAATTAAAGTTTCCTGAATCTAAGGCTTGGTTTATCTTTAACTTAATTTACTTTTATTCAAAGGTCAAACAACATCAACTTCAAGATGCTCCAAAATTCCAAATACAAAATCTGGTTGGTCAAGGCAAAAGGAGAAGAAACCCTCAGAGGTTTGTTGAATTTTATATTTTCTTAGACCCTCTTCTTGGTATTCTTCATAACTATTCAATTATGAACTGCACTCTTAACAAAGGTGCAGAACAAAGAAAGTAAGTAGGGAAAATAAATTTTATTCAATTTAAATTTAATATAATTAAAATGATTAATCATGTGCCTATTTCCCCCTTATGTCATTTTAAAAGTTATACTTACGGGTTTGCAGCCTTAGGTTTGCACTCCTGCCTTTCAACTTTCTTCCCCAAACTGGTATCCTTGTGTTAATTCCTGTAAGCCCTAGCTAGCATAAAGAGTCTGAGAATGCATCCAAAATCCAGGACCCATGACACCTGTAGAATTGAAATTTGGCAAATTTTATAAAACATTTTATGACATAGAAATTATCATAAAACATTTTATGACATAATACAAAGTGTCATAAAACATTTCCTGTGGTCAACTCCTGATGTTTGACTGTGCCATACAGTTAAACATGGACTACTTTCAAGGCAGATACATCTCTTAATGTCTCCCTGAATTTTTAAGCACTTTTCCAGTACATTAGAAGTTCTGCCATTGTTGAAGGCATTAAGGAATCTGGTAAGGAAATATCTCTGAAACGATCACCCCAGTGGGCCACAGGTTGTCTAGTCCTACCTAAATTTTGAGATGAAAATTTGGAAAGGAAACTTCTGCCTTCTGAAACTATATAAGGAACAGGAAGTGGGGAAGGTTATAGAGAAGGACTGTCTGTAGTTGCCGTCCTCTATAAGCTGTGAAGTCATCTCCAGATCCACAAACATGTACACAAACGTGTTGACCCAAGATATTTGGTTGCCTGAAGTAGATCTCAAATGCCTCCTTGCCTTCTCAAATTGGAGGCATTTTCAGAAGTTTTGTTGCATCATTCAAGCAATAGTAGCTGACATAATTTCAGCCTTCTAAAAATGAGTTTGGTGTCATTTCTCCCATGGCATCTGCCTGTTCTGGCACTCAGCATGTTTCAGGTCCTATTTATCCAACAACAACAACAACAACAATTTATTAAACTTGTATTCCGCCCGACTCCCAATGACTCTGGGCGGCTCACAGCAATCAAACAAATTACAGTAAAAGATAAAAGATGGCAAGTGTGATGAAGCGAGGGGTCTCACTCTCCCTTGCCAAAGGCCTGGATGAAGAGCCAGGTCTTCACAGCTCTTCTAAACAACAGCGGAGTGGGGGACATCCAGATCTCAGGGGAAACCTTGTTCCAGAGGGCAGGCACTGCTACAGAAAAGGTGTGTTTCCAGGGTCCCAATGAATATATTGAAAAATACAGTCCAGTGATCTAAGGCAGCCCTCTCCAACCATGTGTCTTACTGGAGGCATAGAAAGATGGGAAAGATTGGTCTAAGGGCAGTTTTACTCATTACTGCAACATGTCATTAATCTTTTAGAAAGAAAAGTGTCTTTGAGAGAAGGCACTATATATCTAAATACACATCTAATCTGCATATTTGTGACAATTTCAGAAATAGGCTGATATTGAAAAGGAATCTGCTATGCACCACACTTTGGTTAAGTGGTTTATGACATAATGAATGTATGTCAAAGCCAGCTGCAGTAAATAACGTGAGAAAATGTACATGTTTTAACCTGAGCTCAGCAGTTATGCTCTGTACTGTTCCTGTCATGAACAGCTCATTTTAAAAGGATGGTTAGTTATGTGCATTTCTCCAGGCTTCTAGCAGGCATATGACGCATAAGCATCCAACACAAGACTCCAGGGAGATGAGATGAATCACTCATCACAAGCTGAAGGAGAAAGAGTTTGGCTCTTTTAAACTACTTCTCAAGGTTGGGCAACTGTTCCGTTTGGTCATCTGAGGTGTCATCCTCCATGTCTTTGGGAAATACTATTTCTTAGAATCATGTTTCAGAAACTGCAGTCTGAGAACATACAACTATTGCTATTCCTTACTAATGCAGGCTGAGGACATATATTTTGTAGTTCATGGAAAGAGCAGGCTCTTCACGTTGAACCAGAAAAAAGGGTACTTTAAATGCATGTATTTATTGTTGTACTGTAGATGTAAGCAAGAGCATGTTATAAGCACATAATATTTTCTAATATTGCCTGTAGTTTTAAGCATAGTAGAACCTTTATTTCTAAATTTTAGAAATTGTCCAATTACCCAATAATAATAAATAATTACAACCATACAGCACATTCATGTACTGTGCTTGTATACCAAGTTCACTTAATAAAGGAGGTGTTTGTGGAATGCTTCTCTTAGTATTAGACATCATTCCCAAGAGTTTTTGAATTTGTAGGTGCAGATTTTTGATGTGCATGTGTGAGTATGCATGGGTTTAAAAACCTTTATTCTAGTTAAGTTAAATTTGTTCTGTTCGTGGAATGAAAAATAAGATCCAAGCCATTTGTTTGAAATCCTTACAAGCCTATAAAGCAGAACAGTATTATTTTATCTACTTCATAGAACTGTGGAGTTGGAAGGAACCACAAGAATAATCTAGTCCAGTCCTCTGCTGTGTGCAGGAAAACTATACTAAACTATACTCAAGAGGTGACTGTCCATTCTTTTCGTTAAAACTACCAGAGATGGAGAACCCACAACTTCTATAGGTAGATTTTTCCACTGTTGTACAGTTCTTACCATCAGGAAGGTATACTCTGGTCTCCAGTTCACCAGTCTTTGCTTTCAGAACTTCCGCATGCTGATACTTTTATTATAAGAACTTTATTTATTTTCAAAATATAATTAATATACAGGATACAGAATATAGAAAAGCTAGAGCATAGAACTAAAGAAAAAAGAAAAAACTATAAAAGTGCAAGCAGAAAACAGAAACAGAAAGTGACTTCCGACTTCCTCCAATACAGATATGAATACATTTACAAATATAATCTCTTACCATTAGTTAAACCTTAGTAACATTATTTCTATCAAATCAAACCATTTAATCATTAAAAGCCAAAATCAAAACTTCATTTTTTTCTGACACAAGCAAGGAATCTAAAAGTGGTTGCCAAGCAGAAATAAATCCAGAAACAGTATTTTCTCTTATTAATGCTGTTAATTTAGCCATTTGGGCCAAGTCCATTAGTTTAATAATCCAATCTTCCACTGTAGGTATTTTTGAATCTTTCCACCGTTGTGCGTATAAAAGTCTTGCTGCTGTAATCATATATAAAAGCAAAGTCCCATATTGTTTCTCAAGTTCTTTCTCCATCAAACCCAAGAGGAACAGTTCTGGTTTTTTTTGTAAGTCCACTTTGAGAATCTTTTGCATAGTAACACATATTTGATCCCAAATTTTTTTAGCCTTCTCACAAGTCTACCAAAGATGATAAAAAGTTTCTTCACCTTGTGGACATTTCCAACAGACATTCGTAACACCTTTATACATTTTTGACAACTTATCAGGGGTTAAATACCAACGATACATCATTTTATAATAAAAATTCTCTTTTAAGTTGTAATTCAAAGTAAATTTCAAACCTTTGTTCCACATATTTTCCCATTGCTCCAACATAATATTGTATCCAAAATTCTTAGCCCATTTAATCATACATTCTTTAACATGTTCATCGTTTGTACAGAGTTCCATTTCAAATTGAGTTGTTTCATTAACAAATTTAAAATTCTTCTTATCCAATTTAAAATGTTCTGACAATTGCAGATAAGTAAACCAATGGCGTGTAAAACCTTCCAACTCTTAACAGTTCCCTTGTTTTGAGCTTTGGTTCACCCTCTCGCATGCTGATACTTTACACAGATGAAGTCTATGTTGTGTTCTAGGAGAAAAGGCAAACATGGTATATCTGTGACAGGTAACTGCAAGAACCTTATCTATGGCCGTGATGTGTCCTATATGGTGTGGAGGAAGGAAAAAAAATGTGGGCTGCTGGCTCTAGCTGGTCAGATGAAGTCTAAATCTTTTGCTGCTTGTGGTGACTTCTGCTCCCTTCCATGCACCAGGAATATGCTGATGCAGAAATCAGGGTGAGGGATAACAGGTTCCCTAAAGCAACTAGTAAGTTTATGGCAGAGGTGACAATAACATTTTGGGAGTTCCCTATTAGATTTATTGTGCCTGTTTCTAGGTTTACCTTCTTGCTACTGTGGTTAAAGAGTCAGCATAACCATCTGGAGCACCGTAATAAGAACCTCTGAATTCTGGAGTACCGTATTTTCCGGCGTATAAGACGACTTTTTAACCCAGGAAAATCTTCTCAAAAGTCGGGGGTCGTCTTATACGCCGGGTGTCGTCTTATACGCCAGAAAATACGGTATTCGCCGTTTAAGACCTCTCCTGGCCAAGTGCAGCCGCTCGCCGGAACGCAGCCCCCAGGGAAGAGCAGGAGGACGAGCGCGGGAGAAACGCGGGGAGGGGGTAGCGAGCTCCGTTCCCTCGGAGCAGCCTTGGGAAGGGAGGGGGCAAAACGCAGTGGCTCCACGACAGGCTCCAAAGTCGCCCACAACGCTCAACGGGCGCCTCGCTTCGCCTCGCCTTCCCTTCTCCTCCCAGCCGCGCTTTAAATGGAGCGGGGGCCCAGAATTGGCCGCGTTTCGGGAAGCCTGGTAGGAAACGCGTTGTGGGCGACTTTGGAGCCCGTCGTGGAGCCAAACGGCGAGTACCGTATTTTCCGGCGTATATCCCAAACTCTATATTTTAAATGGAAAAGTTGGGGGTCGTCTTATACGCCCAGTCGTCTTATACGCCGGAAAATACGGTACTTGATAAGATTAGGTGTGATCTCTTGTATAAGTTGTATTCTGGGGCTCTGAAGTTGAAACCTCTTGTATGGCAGCAGTTTCCTTAGTAGATGATGAACAAGGCCATAGAGCAGGGCTTTCCAAAGTTTTCCCGCGGTGACATACCAACCGCCGTTGGTGTGTCGCCGCGGGAAAACCCGGAAGTGCCGCCGTTGCGGCAGCGCGCAGAAACCCGGAAGCGCTGCTGCCGCTTTCGGTTTTTGCGCACCGCCGTTGGTGTGTCGCCGCGGGAAAACCCGGAAGCGCTGATGATGATCAGCGCTTCCGGGTTGTATGGCGACACACCAGACTGTGTGTGGCGACACACTTTTGTGTCGCGACACACAGTTTGGAAAGCTCTGCCATAGAGTATTCTGATTCCATCCTGCAGCTGAGATGCCCTTTGTCTTTTCTCCATCAGTATAAACAGGGAAGATAAAGAATCAAAGGTTACATAGTCATTAGCTAAGTCAAGGGTGATGCTTATTATGAAAGAGGTTGTGAGAAGGAATTAAACATATGCATTTGCTGTACAACTGGAAAAACTAGGTTCCTAGCTAAGGGGAAAAAAATCACATTAAGCTATTTGTAAACACTGATTTTATTATGTGATATTGTTAGGATAGCCAGGAAGAATTCATTATTGGTGCTGATTGCAAATTCTTCTCTGGTATGTCCTCAGTGCTTTAGAGGCCTAGGGCTTGATCCTTTCTCCTCCTTCCCATAATACATATTCTGGTTTTGTTTGTTTAATTTTTTAATTTATTTATTTATCAAATTTGCCACCGCCCATCTCCCCCAAAAGAGGGACTCTGGGCGGTTTACAATAAAGCTAACAGGTTAAAATACAATAAAAACAAAATATGGTACATAAAATATAAATATAAAATATAAAATGGGATCAAGATGGCAGATAAAAATTCTAATTCGATTCATACATATTTAAATTTAAAGCATTTATATGGCTATCTAACTCAACAGTGTGACCCTGGGCAATGTACATTAAACCAATGAACAAAGATACCAAAATCGAAATAAACAATGCCAGCTGAAAACAGATACAACAATTAATCTGCAATTGGGGGCTCAATTTATTACACTCTACCAGATGGGAACTCTAATCATCCTGACCCAAACATCGGAGGGCAGCCCCATTTAGAGCATAGTGTAGTAGTGTGAAATTAAAGGTTTACATGGCTGGAATTTACCCAGTATATATCACATTCCTATACCTTCTATAGGACTGGATTAATGATTCATATGAGGATAAAGTATTTGTGATTTCACAACACATTGAAAACATTTAGACTAGAATGTTATGTGAAGTCAACATTTGCGGTTATTGTTTGGTTCGTGCAGTTGGATTAATTTTGTAAACCATGGTTCAGTTAACCATGGGCAAATATGTCATGCAAACTAAGCCAGTATATGAAGAAAAGGTTTCATTGTCTTTCGTTTTGTCCCCCCCCCCAATTTTGTCCCCCCAAAATTATAATTTTGCCATTAGAATTATTTTTTTTCTGTACATATACATATGGACCCATCATACTATTCTGTTTTGGAAATAGAAAAGAAGTAAGAAATAGTAAGCCAAAGATATTAAAGACATGGGATAAAAAAAGATAATGAATCATAGCTTAAAGCAATTTACACAGGCACTATTCACTGTATATCCATATCTTTCTGTCCTTCCAAACTATCTTTGTTTTTATCATATCCTTAGACTGCTTTATGCATTGCATTTTATTCTTAAATTTATATGATCAGACCACCTCTATTCACTTTTTTCCTACTTGTCATTCACTTTATATTCAATCCCCATTCCTTAAGCACCCATTCATTCCTGACCCAAACTCTTTTTGTTTTACTGTGCACACTTAAATACTCCATTCTCATTGTATTCAACGATTACATTTCTCCTGACATATCCAACTCTATCTTCCATATAACAAAGTGGGCAGAAACATACTCTTATGCACAGCCATTTGTAGGAATTCTGGGATGGTAATACCAGAACTCCACGCAGCTTCTTATTAGTATATAGCAGAGTAGAAGCGTTCCCATAAACTTGCACAAGGCTTAATCAGTTCAAAACACAAAATAAACACACTTCACACGGTAATGTAAAGTAACATAAAAAAAGAGTTTACAATTTTATTGTAACTCACAGTTCCTTAGTAGAAACAGTCCATGTGTGCGAGCAATAGGTTCTGATGAGACCCACATGCTTCTTTAATGTGGCCCACCTGAATGGAAGTATGAGCAACGTGGGCAGCCATAGCTGACCATCCTCCTTGGTAGGAGATTCGAGCAGAAAGGGAAGAAGAGAAGGGAACAGGAACAGGAAACCGGGATTCAGCCCCTCCCACAGAAAGCAAGTAAGATTAGGTTACAGCAGAGGCTGCCTCCTCCTTCAAGCTTGTGTGAGACGTGCTAGGTTGAAACCCAATATCTCTAACACCATTTTCTCATTGTTAGTAAGGTACACTTTCTGTGTACCTTCTATCAAGATAACAAAATCATCTGCTCATTGTAATTTTTGCCATTTATCAATTTACTTGGTTTTCCCTATCAACCACACTACTTTGATCTTTGGTTTTTAGGTGACTTGGCATCCTCCACATACAAAAGTACATGTACATTTGTGCTCCCAACCTACATACATTAATGTCACCACAAGTGTTCCTTACATGTTTATCCATAAATACATTACACAACCAAGGGGACATCACACATCTTTGTCTTTGCTCAGTGTTGAACCATTCACTGAGCATTCTATTTATTTTTACTCATGAGTTGTTACGACTTGCTGTCACATATGCTTATAACTTAGCACTTATTCAGCAACCAACCTTAAGCTCCATATTTGCATAAAACATTACACATTTCTGGCATATTCATTTTATCATATGCTTTTATCAACAAATGTACAATAACTGTTCTTTTTCATGATCGTGTTTCTCTCTTTTTAAAATAATTTTTATTAAAATTTAAAAATACAAAGATAAAAAACTAATGCAAACTAAGAAAAATATAAAAAAGAAAAAAATGTTATTTCTGGTTGCCTCTAGTGACCAGCCTTTAAGGTCTCCTCTTACCATGTTTTTCTCTAATCCACAACATTTTCCCATGGAAAGATTTCTTTCAGTTAGATTCAAAATCGTTTATATTTTAGTAGGATTTTAAACAAACCTCAGGAAGGATTCTTATAATTAGTTTCAAAATCTTATTTCCAGTCAATCTGGCCCCTTAGTCCATTTGTAGCTTTCCAAAATCAACGTTCTAATCACCCTTTTGCTGTTTATTTCGAAATATTTTTTTCTTTAAGTTCTTAAACTTACATGAAACTTCTTTCACTGAGGATTGAAGGAGAATCGCCCAGTGTAATGAAACTTGCCCTTCTGAAGGTTCTTAATATCCAAAAAGCAGTTAAGAAGCCATTTCCAGAAGTGATTAAGAGAGGAAGTGGGTGAACCCTGTGTCCATTTGATGGCTCTGAACCGCGACTTAGGTGAGATGACTTTCTCCCGGCTGCCAGAGCTCTGAAAACTGCCAGAGACTCACTCTTTTATGGTCTCCGTGCAGGGAGCCTCTGTAAGGAGCACTTGTGAGCTCTCCTTGATCCGGAGAGGAGGCTGGTCCATTCACCGCTCCACTCTCATGATCATATGTTTCTCAAGGATAAAGTGATGGGCAAAAATTGGTTTGCACACCCCCTGCCCAGTTAAAGCACACTGCACATTCCAAATTTTGCTCATTGTAATCTCTTGCAACCTTTCAGGCAGAATTCTGCCAATCATCTTTCCTGGTACACCTAACAAACGAGTCTCTCTTAGTTTTTGCATTCATTCTTGCTACTTTCCCCTTTATATGGGGGGGATAATAACAGCATTCCTTAAATTGTCAGGTGCAGGTTCACTCACATGAAACAAGTTCTCAGCCACTCCATAAGCAAATCACACCCATATTTTAGTAGTTTACCAGCTACACCATCTAAACCTGCAGCCTTTCCATTTTTCAACATTCACACAGCATTTATGATACCTTTTCATCACTTTTTTTCTTGGATGCTAACATTCATAGCATTTGATTCAGTTCTACTTTTGAGCATACCGTTATTATTCCAATACAGATTTCTTCTGGCATTCCCTTACTTCAGTTCCATCCCAAATTATTTAATTAGTTTTATTTTTAATTCTTTTTAATGGAGGTTCCTGACTTATCCTCCATCACTCGCTTTCAAAACAGTTCTTTTTACTTCTCTCAAAATTACTGCATTTTCACTGCCTTTTTTTAATCACAATTGTTTCTTGCTATATTTGACTACATGCTTTGCAACTATCCTTTCTATAAGAAATATAATTCTTTCATAGTTTTTAGCAATCTTCGTATTATTTTTTCATTTACAACGTCTTTCACTTCATCATTCCACCAAACATCCATTTTCAAACTTCCCATTAGCATAATTCCACAAACTTCTGAGATACCCTCTAACCCAGGGTTTCCAAACTTTTCATGTTGGCGACACACCAATGGCGGCGCTCGAAAACCCGGAAGCGCTGATGGCCCACCGCTGTGCGCGCTGCCACATGGCGGCAGCAACACACCATCAGCGCTTCTGGGTTTTTGCGCGACACACAGTTTGGAAAGCTATGCTCTAACCTAATTCTTTTCACTGTTTTTTTTTCATGCAGCTTCCACATCCTCTTTTCTTATTTCATCTTTCCATTCATACAGTTGGGAGAACAATCTATCTTATAACACTTTTAATACAGGACCCATAATAAATCCTAAACCTTAACTTTCCTGCACATACTCATCAACTCCATTCCACAAGATCAAATCATTGCTGCACAGACATATTAAATGCTGCCCCTTTATCTTAGTTTCACAGACATATAACATACCTCTTTTTCTTTTTTTCTTTCATTTGTTAATTCATGTCCATTACTACTATTTCTATTCCAAACTTCAATCTTCCGTATGCCATGGTCATCACAGATGGCTCCATAAGCATTAATCTCCGCTCCCATCATGGCTTTAGTCTGTTGAGGTTTTCACAAAATATGTGTTTAATAATATAGAGAAGGTATAGACTACACTCACCAGTTTTAGTTGCACCTGTGCCATATGCAACATTCTCTGCTAATAATGACATTACTGCTCAGCTGGGTCAAGGGCATCCACTTGGGGGTGGGGAGGCAGTATGCCAGAAGCACAACTAAAACCCAGTGTTACTCCAAGCATGTTCATGTTATTCTGTAAAAACTAGGATCTCTAATGTAGAGACAGTCTTGCAAGCTAACCTGATGCCCACATGCCAAAAAGTACGAGATATACAATGCACTGACACGAACACCAGCTTTTTTTTTCTTGAGTGCAAATCCATCTACCAATTTCTGTCTCTGCAAGACATCTGTTAGAATCATTGCTCCGTAATTCTAGTTTCTGGCTTCTGGTTTCTACCATTCTAAAGAATACTTTGATGTTGCTGGAAACAGTTCACTGAAACCATAAGCTTAATATAGCCTTCCAGAGGACTGCAACATGCTAAGGCCCAGTGGTGAAAAATATACAATGGATTTACATTTATATTTTTCCTACTTCTCGAATACTAGTAATGTGTGTGTGTGTGTGTGTGCACTATGAGAAAGATTTAGCTGAAGGAGATAGATTGTTCAGGGACACAGAATAGATGAGAAGGAGTTTAGGATGAGAGTAGCAAAAGGGAGAGATGAACGATAGAAGTCAGTAGAAGATAAATAGGGAACCAATTCTGAATATTACAACAAGGGTGCATTTCTGTTTAAATGCACACACAAATGTGCTAGTGTCTCCTATGGAAAGCATTGGTGACAATAGTGGGTCACCATAAGCCAGGCTTAAACTGTAATATAACAGCAGTTTGTTTACATCTGCTTCTGCTTCACCTTGGTGTTCACACAAGCCAGTTAACAACCTAAAAGATTTTTTTAAAAGGTATAACACTCAAATCCACAATGTCCCTTTATTTCCTCCCAAAGAAGCTAGGATCATAAGTCCACTTTAAACTAGGATTTATGATTCCAATTGTAACCAGCGTTTATGGCTTAACATGAAGATCAAATACAACCATTGTAATAAAGATGAACCAAGGCTAGCTTATTAAAAAACAAAAACAATGTTGACATTTTCACAGAAATGCATCAGAGTTTTTAACTAAGATCTATCTATCTATCATCTATCTATCTATCTATCATCTATCTATCTATCTATCATACTTATATCACCGCCCATCTCCCCGCACAGAGGGGGGCAGATGTCTGGTATCATGAAATGAAAAATTAAACACTGTATAAAGGTCCCTGGCTAGAAGCCAGACAATTTCCTTTTTCTGGTAGGGACTTCACAGTAATGGCATGTGGCCCGGAAGGGGTGGGGTGGAGGGGAGGGTTTTCTGCAAGTCCTAGTTCCTTCCTCCTTTCCAAATGATTCTTTCAACATTCCAGAGCAACTTTTGGAAAAGCTGTGGAGTCTACAAGGATGAAGTAGAACTTCTGAAACCTCCGATAGAAGAGAGTATCTGTACCTCAGAGTTGAACTGTGGAGTTCTTGGTGCTCTCTGAGCTTGGTTGTTTGCTTGAAGATGTTTCATTACCCAACTAGGTAACATCATCAGTGCTGAAACCTTCTTGGATTGATTCTGCTCTCTTTTTGTAATACTGTACTTAAATATTTATCTCAGAAATACTCTGAAAGACCTGTATGACATTAGAAAAAGAGGTTGTGCTGCTTTCTGAAACAGGATAGTTCATGTTGATTTTCTCAGATGCAAATATAAATGAAATCTATGTAATTGTCTCTGTCCACTCAGAATTAAATCTAGCTAATTTTCAGTTGGACTTGCTCTGCCAATTAAATGAAAGTTTTACATAAAAGCCTCATGGCTTTTTTCATGGCTCTAAGTCCCTAATTTGTTATCCTTGGTAATTTAGGATCTTACATCCCCATCCCGTGCCAAACATAGAACTTGATGCAAAACTACAGCTGTATTCATGCAATACATTTATCGGTGGATAACCTAATCCTGGTTTGCGTAATACTAATGTCATACTGAAAACTTCGAAAAAGTTTGAGCTTGCACAACATGGTACGTTAAAATGTGGTTGACCTGTTTGCAATTCAGTGTGCCCTAGCTTTTAAGCAAAAAATCAAAATGGTCTTTACATGGACTTAAAGAGGCACAGCTGCTGCTGTTGCTGCTGTTGTCTAATGATCATTTGGAGTTTTGCAGTCTAGATCTGGAAGATCAGTGTTTATTTTACATGCTAGTTAAAGTAGTTTTAATATTTTGCTTTAGCTTTAAGGATCAAAATAAAATAAAAGGGATTACATCTCAGCCAGTAGTCTATTTCTTGCAAGATCCACTGATTATCAAGAAAGAGCTGTAGATTGGGTCTGCAATACACCCTAGATCAGGGGTCAGCAAACTTTTTATGCCGGGAGCCATTTTGGCATGCTCGTGCACATTTTGAAATGCTCGAGAGCCAGGGGGCGGGGTTTGCGGGCGGGGGCCAATCGCGTGGAAGGGGGCGGGGTTTGCGGGCAGGAGCCAATCGCGCGGAAGGGAGTGCGGTAACGCTCGGTTTTGACTTACCTTGGCGGGGCGAAGAAGAACCGATTGGCGATGGGAGATTTCGGGGTGGCCAGACGTGGGACCTTTCTTTTTTGCCGCGATGGCACAAGTTGGATAAATACGAGAGGGCGGAGGGGGAAGGGAGGGGATCAGAGCCCGCCGCCCTCGGAGGCTCCCCCAGGAGGGGAGCGGGCGAGGGTTGGAGACCCCAAACGCTCAGCGGAGGAACGAGGGAAGCGCGTTTCTCCTCCGCGTTTCTCCTCCTCCTTCTCCTCCGCAGCTGAGCGAGGCCCCGCGCCGGTCTTTTTGGAGTGCTTCCGTGCGCAGCTGAGCGCTGGGCTGTGGAAATGCGCTCCAAAAAGACCGGCGCGGGGCCTCGCTCAGCTGCGCGCGGAAGCGCTCCAGGTCTGGCGGCTCGTCCAGCTTCACAGCGCAGCTGAGCGAGGCCCCGCGCCAGTCTTTTTGGAGTGCTTCCGCGCGTAGCTGAGCGAGGACCCGCGCTGGTCTTTTTGGAGCGCTTCCACACGCAGCTGAGCGCTGGGCTGTGGAAATGCGCTCCAAAAAGACCGGCGCGGGGCCTCGCTCAGCTGCGCGCGGAAGCACTCCAAAAAGACCGGCGCGGGGCCTCGCTCAGCTGCGCGCGGAAGCATTCCAAAAAGACCGGCGCGGGGCCTCGCTCAGCTGCGCGCGGAAGCGCTCCAGGTCCGGCTGCTCATCCAGCTTCACAGCGCAGCTGAGCGAGGCCCCGCGCCGGTCTTTTTGGAGCGCCTCTGGGTAGCAGGGCCAATCGGGCTTCATCTTGTTCAGCCCGCCTCTCTGCTCCCCTTTGGCGCGCACTGATTGGTGGAGGCGTCCTTCCTTCTGAGCCTCCACCAATCAGCGTCTGTTTCTTCCCCAGGGTTCGCTCTGCTTCCGGAGACCGGCTTTCTGGATGTCGGGCGGCAGACAGAGAGAGAGAGCCAGAGCCGAGGGGCCAAAGAGCCAGATCTGGCTCGCGAGCCGCCATTTCCGACCCTTGCCCTAGATAAATACTGTATGTTGTGTGAACCCATCTAGTGTGATTAGTTGATGATACAGTGCATTGGACTCAGTTAATTGTTGGGTAACCTGTTATGCAAACACAATCTTTGTGTTTCCTAATAAACCTTCTAAATCAAATGGAGTAACTTGCAGTTCCAGCTTTCCCATTCTGCAGCCTCTTTTAAAAGCACATTTCTTGATGGGGAATTTACAGCGGCAGTTGAGTTCTAGTGAGACTGGCTATGCTCCTCTATTAAGAGCTTTTGATAGGTGAATGAAAAGAACCTCAACATCAATTTAAAAGATTCATAGGAAAGCAAGTGAGGACATTTGAACAGGAGGCCAAGGGGAAGAAAAACGTGATAGAAAGTGAACAGCTTTGCTCTAAGCCAATGAAAGGTACCAAAGGGTTGAAAGGGTTTTTTTTTTTGAAATAGGGACTTGGAGCTGTTAGGCAGGGTTCTGATCATTATCCTCAGGGATCTGTTGTTTGAGTGTAATCATAATAATTGCAATGTTTCATTTCTTTTTGGTCCAGATGTTTTGTAAGACCTGAGTTGATTTCTCGTCTGCAAAGTAGAGAGCTGTAAAACCAAAGATGAACATTTTATTTCACGAATGCTATATATGAACCAGGGAAGCACTTTTGTAAGAGTTGGCTTCCTGATTGATAAAGATTCGGGAGACTGTTATTAAACAGCCAGCTACAGACTTCCCCATTATCAGTGGAGGGATCTGCCTACTTGGTGAGTCGTAGGAAAACTATCAGAAAACCTCCTCCTAACGTACCCAGGGATATATTGGTTCTAAGCTGAAAATCACCCAGTTGCTGGAATTTTTGTAATCCTATCCCATTCACCTCAACAAATCTTGCTAAAGAAAACTCTGAAAATTGTGCTTGGACAATAATGACTTCTGGTTTTAGGCAGCTGCCAAAGAGCATGCCATCTGTCATCAACATGATAATTTGAGGAAATTAAGTGAAAACAAACAGATAATATTTGGTCTCTCTGTCCTTAAGAGGGAAGTTAAATATTAACCTTTTGAAGTTGGAAACAGATTCTGAAGCACAGGGTACAAATATTTACCATCAGACTTCATTTATGCATGTACCTGTGGCCATCCCCACATAGTATCTTCAGATTATTTGGAACTACGTTTTCCAGAATTCCCAACCAGTATTTTGGGAATTTTAGTCTGAACACATGGAGAACATTAGACTGGAGAATGGCAATCTAGTATCTCATTACTGTTTGCCTTTGTACCCCACAGACCCATAAATGTATGTCTTGCAGGTGTAGTTTATGCTTAAATATTATGTGAGGGAACCTGAAAATGATCTGCCACCACTTAACATATTGAAAATGGTAGATTAATAGCTTTCTAGGCTACCGTTAAATACTGGCCACAATCCCATGTGTTTACGCTGGAGTAAGTCCCATTGATGAAAAGAAGAAGGGTTTCTTTCTAAGTAAACAGCATTGTTGGCTGTAACTGATTCTGTAACATGCAAAACAACAAATTAAATGTTTTAAGTGTTGATTAGCTCATGCTGCAATACGACCAATAATGTTATATTTAAACTGCAGGGGTATTCTCTTGTCTTTGTGGTAGATTAACCAGAACAGATGTTTCAGTTTTTGAGCATTATGCTGTGGTCAGTTACTTTGGAGTAATCCCAGTGGCTTCAGCATAGGTTTTTGGCTGATAAACACTGACGTATTTTACAACTTTTGCAAAAGCATAAACCAAGCATAAACAATTGTTCCAGCACGTTAATGAACTCACTCAGTGTGAACGTCACCCAGCCTACATCGATGTCAGATTATTCTTTTATGGGGATGCTCAACAGCCGATAAAGTATTCATATTAAGCAGATTTATGCAAATGTGCCTGATCTGCTGTTAAAAGCAGCGCTAAGCATGAATTTTAAAGGTTTAGTTAACATATCTAAAAAGAAAGATTGGCATTTTATACAGAGGCAAGTTGATTTTGGATTGATTTATTACATAGTTAGTTCTAGGATCAGTCTTTCCCAAGATGATGATCTTCAGATGTCTTGAGCAGTAACTCCATCATCCACAGCAAGCTGACTGGAGATAATGGGTGCTGTTGTCCAAAATACCAGAAGGACAGTTGATTTAGCAAGGCTATTCCAAATTTTTCCTGTTTAAAAGTAGCTGAAGGCAAGATGAAAAACAAACACCACAGCAGTTTGCATAGTTTGGCAATCCTTTGAGATAGTCTGCTATTCTATTGAAATCAGTAACTAAATTCCTTTGAATTTAACCGTCATGATTTCCTTTTCCATATAAACTGATACAAGTAAGCTGGAAAGAAATGCATTCTAACAAACAGAATAGTTTTTATAATCTCTAATTTCTGGGGGGATAGAGCCACAGGAGAACTTGATTTCTGGCCAACTTTACTTTTAATCAGATATCAGGTGGATGGAAATGAAAAGATTTTATCAAATGCATCTTTGAGCAATACTGATATCTGAAATACAGAGCTTTTCTGATGTTTCTTAGCACAAGCTTCAATGTGAAGGGTGAATGTTGATTTACGTATTACTACTGGAAAGTGGTATTGTTTATCTGCTTATCTACTGGTAATGCTAAAGGCAAGAAAAGTATGAATTTATAATGTGGTTGTGAATCAATAATAGTAGAGTGATAGCCTGTGAAAATCACAAGTTGCTGGTATTGGTTTTTCACTGAGGTATCAAGAATGACACATTTTCATGGTTAGTGACTTCAGATAAAAAGTTGATTTCTTAGTAGTCATATTTTGTCAAAGATTTATTTTGAAGATTTGATTTCCTTTGCAGAAGAAAGAGCTGGCTATGGCCATATATGTATTGGCTATGATTTTTATTGATTTTATTTTATTTATATGACTGCCCAATTTGCAAAGCAACTCTGGGGAACTTACCATTTGTAAGTGTTTAATCCCCCCATTAAAAAATAAAACACAATAAACATCTGGAACAAAAACACTCAAAATAATAGAATAACTGAGATGAAGCAACATATATTCCATCCAAGACCTTTCATTCTGGATGGGCTCATCCCACATTCTGATCCTATGACCAAAAGAAGAACCGTGTTTTCAGGACCTTATGGAAGGTCAGTAGGGTCAGGACCTTCCAAACCATGGGGGCAGTGTTACACAGGGCAGGCGCTACAACAGAGAAGGCATGCCTCCTGGATCCCTGCAGGTCACAATTTTTCCTAGAAGGGACCCAAAGTATGCCCACCTGCTGGGTCTCATGGGACAAACAGATAATTAGAGATAGGTGGTCCCACAAATAACCTAGCCCTATGCTATGAAGTGCTTTATAGCTGATCACCAACACTTTGAATTGGTTCTGGAAGCTTATAGGGAGATAGCGCACCTCATGAAGTAGTGGCGTTATATCAGCTTTCCGAGGTGTGCTCATAACTATTTATGCATCTGCATTATGGACCAATTGCTGCGTCCAGGTTGTTTTTAAGACCAGCCCCATTTACAGCATACTGCAGTAGCCCAAATGGGAGGTGGCCAAGGCATGAGTGACAGTGAGCAGGGCCTCCCAATCCAAGGATAGGTGTAATTGGTGCTCAAGATGGATTTGTGCAAAGGCCCCCTTTGCCATGGGTACCCCTTGCTCTTCCAGCAGAAGTTAAAAGTCCAAAAGGACCCCCAGATTGTGCACCAGTTCTGTCTGGGGTTAGAAACACTGGGAATTCACAGTGAAAGACAATGTGAGGCATAATTTGGTTGGCATAGAGTGGAGAACTATAACTGGATATCATCAGCGTATTGATGATGCCTGCCTCTGTACTGATGGATAACCTCACCCAGCAGTTTCATGTAGATGTTAAATAGGAGCAGAGAGAGAGAGAGAGAGAACAAAGCTTACAAATAGTGCTAGATCTCTTCCCCTCTGCCAATACAAACTGGAACCATCGTTGGAGGAAGGAGGAGAATCATTGCAACACCATATCTTCTGCTCCCAAAACTCAAAGTTGGTTCAGAAGGATACCATGATTGATGGTATCAAAAGCCACAGAAATCAAGGAGAGATGGGGTGTATGTCAAAGGTCATCTATAAGTGCAATCAATGCCATCTCAGTACTATATCCTTTCCTGAAACACAACTAAAAGGGGTCCAGATAGTCCATTTCCTCCAGGAGCTAAAGCTGACTACTTTCTCAATAACGTTCCCTTTTTAGAGAAGCTTGGAGACTGAAAGAAAATTGTCCAGAAATTTTGAATCCAGGGACAGCTTCTTGCGGAGGGGACCCTCTTTAAGAGTGGGAAGTACCACTCATTCCCTCAAGGTTTACTACCGCTTGGATCCAGCTACATACGATCTTCTAGCAGGCCTTAGCCAACCACAAGGGACACAAATCTAATACACAAGTGGCCATACTCAACAGCATTGAGGACCCTCTCCACTTTCTCACAAACTCTTCCAAGATGCTCATACTAGACTATGCCCTAGTCAAGGGACCTGTATAACTAACTCAGAGCAAATCAGAATGATTTTATCTGACAGAGATAAAGAGTAGTCTTCACAGCATTCTTGTAGATGACATTTTGAATCATCCTCTACCATTGGAGCCTCAGGAACAACCCAAAGTTCTCTCCAAAACCCAACACAGAGTGGACTGTTGCAGTGGAACTGCTCTTGAACAATATCCTTACACATCAGCTTGCCCAGAATGCAGCCTAACGTGGATATAAATCTGTTTACTGGGAGCTATCTTGTAACAGCTGCATTGGCTTTGTTTCTAGACCAATTCAAAGTGCTAGTTATTTTAATGCGCCAAACATCATAGGAGCAAGATATATAAAGGAGCACATTTGTTATGTGAATCTACCATTGAATAAATGGTCTTTGGCAAAGCTCTGCTTCACACATCTCAGCTTCAGAAGCATGATTTGTTGTGATGAGGGAAAAGACCTTCTTAATGCCTATGGCCAAACTGTGAAATGTAATTCTTAAGGAGACATCCCTTGTTGCTATTTTTTTAACCATATGAGAGCTTTTTTATTCAAATGGCTTTTGACCTGCTGTTCTTGAAATTTGTTCTCTGTAATTTGTAATATTTTTATTTGTGTTTTTACCTCATTTTCTTTATTTAAAAATGTGGTTGATGATGATGTTTACAGTACTGATAAATATGTCTTTTATTTTGAATGTTTTGAAATGGATTTATCATACAAAATATTTTGTTACATATTGGTTTGAATCAGGACTCTCATTAGTCATAAATTCCTGCGCAAAAGAGAAGAGTTCTGAATTTGGCACTATACAGTAGTGTTGGAAAGGAAATTACTTAGGGTTGGCTCATATTTCATGGTGCCCATGTAGGTGTTCTTTGAATTACAGTACTTTTTGTGGGGTAGCTGCCCAAATGATAGCAATAAGTGATGGAATGCATGGGATTACTATTGGAATGAATATAAAGCAAAATATAGCAAACAGAATTTGATTAAATTCAAATAACATTTTTCTATTAATTTTTGAAGCCATTTTGGTTCTGGCTTCAAGTTTACTAAAATGGGAAGAAGTCTGTATTACATAGCTCATAGTGATGGAAAGAAATATTAAGATGGCCTTTCCTTTGAACAATGAGTTTATTGTCATTTCTTTCACTTTCACCACAATGTTTTTCCTTTAATTAATACATTTTAAAAATATATAGTTGTAGTCCTAAATAAGTTATTAATTTTGTTATACTGTATGTAGTTATTATTTTTTCTTTGGGATTATAGAATAGAAAAATAATGCCAAATGTGCCTGTTACTAGTTTTGGATGATAAAGGAGATGCTTTCCATTGTAATTTGCCTATTGGAAACTTCCAAGTCATGCTTTTTATCCTGGTCTTCCTTGAGATTTACTGATGGGTTCATACTGCATGCCTTGGCTATCACAAACATACAACTCCTGTGCTGAAAGCACTGCTTTCAAGTCATTTTTAAGGCTGTTGCTTTATACGGCCCTTAACAGTTCAGAACCAGTTTCCAAATAGGCCTGCTTGGGCCTTGCATTTGTGAGATTATGTTGTGCTGATCGTAGCACAGGCTGTTAACAGGCATTCTCTGTTATGGCGCTGATCATGTGAAACAAATACCCGGTGCAGTTAGGTGAGCTGCCATGTAAGCAGACTATTTCTGCCATAAATTTGCCAAATCATTTGTTAGATTTCCTCTTTTCTTCCTTTTTGCAAACAATATTTTAGACATTGGGACCCTATTTGGGAATAGGGTATGAGATAGAAAGATCTTACTTCTCAGTCCCAAAAAAGATTTGCTCCTGTCAGGAGCAAATAGGAATTCACATCTTCATTGCAAACGTAATAGAACAATGTTCTAAGGTAACTAACTCCCCCATAGCAGCAGATAACAAGCAGACCTATCAGTGTGTCATTCTCCCTCCTCTAATCCGATTATCCAGTCATAAATACCTGGAGTCATCCAGGGACATTGGCAAAGGAACAGAAGAGCCTATGTGGCTCAAATCTAGACTTATTTGGGACAGTGTTCTGTTCCCACATTCTTCAGCTTCAGATGATGCCTTTGGAAAGCTGAATGCAGTAGCATCTTCCTGCTTGTGTTTCCAGAAGCTGATAACTCAGAAATACATGTGGACACAATAGATATACATCTATGATGACTAATAGCCATTAATAATCCTAATCATAGTCCTTGAGTTTGTTTCTCTTTCAGAAGCCACCCAGATTAGTAGCTGTAATTTCACTTTATAATAGTAGTTTTCATTTATCAACCTGTTACATGAAAATTTTGCAAAGTCCTTTTTAAAAACAGCCTTATATTTTACATGGTGGAGGTCCCTGGTTTGACCAAGGGAAAACACCCCACACATGGAAAGAAATAAGAGTGCTCTAGATTTAGGCATACCATACTGAGCCAATCAAGAAAAATGTTGCATAGAGAAGCAATGAGATATTGTGATTAAAGTGTTGATCTAGGAGTAGAAAGGACCGGGTTAAAATCCACTCTCAATCACAGAAGTATCCTGGGTGACTTTAAGCCAGTCGCTCTTCTTAACCTCAACCCCATATGGGGCATATAGGGAGGTGAGAGTGTTCTATATGCCCCATTCAGAAAGAAAGTAAGGATACAACTCTAGCAAACATATGAATGGACCAATATTCTGGCTCTTGTATCAACCAGCTAGCCCTTTGGACCTAATAGACAAGCTCAGCTTGTTAGCATCAGAGCAAACCAAGATGTATGCCCTTCTCTTATGGAATACAGATTGACCTAGCACTTCAGTCTGTTGCTCTAGTTTTAGACTCTTATCTCCTTCCATGCACCAGCAGTAGAAAAGTGTAAAAACCAAAACCCAAATGATATCTTAGCAGGGCAGAACAGTCCAGTGATCTCACCCTTGTTTTATGCAGCATTGGCTCATGGCACAGCAACTATGAGATGATATGGAAAGAATTCTGTTTGAGAAGTTTAAGGAAGATCTTAAAACAAGCAAGCAAACAAACAAAACCCCACATATTGGAGGTAGAGTAATGGATAGGTGATAGAGCAGTGTTTCTCAACCTTGGCCACTGGAAGATATGTGGACTTCAACTCCCAGAATTCCCAGCCAGCCATGGGGAATCCTGGCTCGGGAATTCTGGGAGTTGAAGTCCACACATCTTCCAGTGGCCAAGGTTGAGAAACACTGTGATAGAGTATACTTAGAGATAGTTAGTGTCAGAAAGGCTAGAATTCAGATTAAGATTAGCAAAGGATGCAAGAGGCAAAGAACTTCTTCAGATAACACATAGCTTTCCAAACTGTGTGTCGCGACAGTTTAGTGTGTCGCGGAACAACCCGGAAGCGGTGCGGGGGCGTGCGCAGCAGCAGTGTCCGCAGCGACGACAGCAGCGGCGTACCATCAGTGCTTCCACATTTTAGTGGAAAACGCCGCCGCCATGCACACCCCTGCGTCGCCGCTGTTGCCATGTCGCCAGTGGCGGCAGTTTGGAAAGCACTGTGCTAACAGATAATAAAGGCAGGATGAAACTACCTAAGCCTTCTCTGAGAAAAATATACATGTTTCGCCAGGTAATTGTGGTGAAGAAGAGGAAGAGGCAGGATAGATACTTGAGATAAATAAAATCATGGTTAGGGAATACCTGTTTACTTTGAATGAGTTTAAATCTCTAGGAGAGATGTTGCTGCAAAAAAACACATATGCACTTTTAGGTTGTATCAATAAAAGGGTACTACATTTTAAGAAAGATGCAGAGAAATTAGAACAGGTTCAGAGCAGGGCAACAAGGATGATCCAGGGACTGAAACTTTAAGATGAGAAAACGCAAGAACAGGATATGTTTAGCTTTGAGTAGGGATATGATGTTACTGTCATATACCTGTGGCAGTGCCACGCAGAAGGTCAAGACCTGTTGTCTGTTGTCTAGAAAGCAGAAGATGGCAGAATGAACTTAGGATATAGGAAGGCAGGTACCAGTTGAATGTCAGGAAAAAAATCCAATTAATAAGAGCAGTTTCACAGTGCAACCAATTACCAAGAAAAATGGTGAGTCTTTCTTACTTGAATGTGTTCAAACAGAGAAGTGTGATTCCTGCGCTGAGCAGGGGCAGAATGGCCTCTTCCAACTCAGGGTTACTCAGAAGGTACAGCTTTGGAATGTTAACTTTCCTGAGTTGTTCTTCCATTGGCAACTGAAAAAGCTTTAATGCAAAACAGCAGCCTTGGTGACCAACCAATTTACTCTTCCTTCTGCCTTTAATAGAAAAAAGCATGTGAGATAGGAAGATTACACCTGTTAATTCTTCAGCTGTGTTTTAAAACCTCCAAGCCCCTTTCTGGGGTAGATCATAAGTAAGAATTTGCAAACAGCATATTGAAATACAGTTGTGGTTATTCCATTTATCCTCTGCTTCTCTCAGGAGCTTAGAGCAGAGCGAATTACATATATTTTCATTGGGTTGATTTTTAATGATGGTATTTATCACGTTAAAGCAGGAGCTGAGCCAGAACCAATCTCTCAGAAGGAGGGATTGCCAGGCCATCACCTGCAACACTGCTTGAACTTTCTAAATGCAGGGAGTCTGACTAGGCTTGGCAGATCCAGATGTTTGTTGTAGGTTCCCTGGGAACAAGAAGCACTCTCTGGATGAAAGAGTTCTCTATTCAGAAGCCACATTGGGCAAGGCAAATTCTGAACTGATTACGCAGAGCAAATGAACTGAAGAGCACACATTATCAGAGCAGCCCGTTGGTAATTTAGCTGTCAGTCAGTGAAAAAGACCTGATCTGCTAAAGTTTGGTGAAATCCCACTGAAGCCGCTGGAGCATGTTTGTGGAATAACTATTACTTTGCTGTCACTGGAACTAAATAACAAAAGTTACATCTACATTCTCTTGAAAATCAGTACAGGGAGTCCTCGACTTACGACGGCAATTGGGACTGAAATTTCCATTGCTAAGCAATGCAGTCCCGGTTGCCGTTGTTAACTGAATCCCACAGTCATTAGGCGAGGCAACTTCCTGCTGGCTTCCCACAACCAAAGTCAGTGGGGAAGCCAACAGGAAGTTCCAGGTCCCAGGCCAGCAGGCAGGTAAGTGGCTGCTGCCGGGTGGGGGAGGGAGCAAGGGGGTAGGCAGGGTGTGGGGAAGGGTCGGGGAGAGTGTGTGAGAGGTGCAGGTGCGCGAGAGGCACTGCGGGTCAGGGAGGGTGCACAAGAGATTCTGTGGGGGTGCGCGAGGCGCTGCACAGGTCTCAGGGTGCATGGGGGTACACAAGAGGCGCCATGTGGGTCAGGGAGGGTGCGTGGCATGGGTCGGGGAGGGGGTGTGGGGTTGCGCAAGTGGCCAGCACGGTGTAAGCGCAGAGGGGCTGAGGGAGAGGTAGCACAGGTGGGGGAGACTTACCCCAGCATCTTTCAATCTTCCCTGCTGGATTCCCCTTTGACTTTCTGGGGAAGTTTGCAAATGGCGATCATGTGATTGTGGGGCACTGGGCAACTGGTTGTAAATGCAAATGGGTTGCCAAGCACCCAGATCGCAATCACGGGGGTGCTGGGACGGCCGGAACTCCGAGGACTGGTCGTAACCACCATTCATTCAGTGCCGTCATAACTTTGAACGGTCGCTGAACAAATGGTTGTTAAGTCGAGGACTACCTTTAGAAACAAGCGGGACTTGGCATAAAAGTAGCAGTGTATCCTAGTATCACTCCTGCCAGGCATTGCCTTCAAGCAAAGTGTTCATCTTGACATTTCTCTCTCTCTCCCTCTCCCTGCTCCCATCTCCCACCATCCCAGTTTTTATTTTCCAGCTGCCACTCAATATTCTGTGCCCTACTGAGTGTGCTTAATTTTCTTGTGGGTTGTTTTAGGGTTAATTTGTTTCTTGTTTGTTTCTAGCAAGAGATTCATTACACTTCTGCTAATGTTAGGGTCCCCCACCCCACCCATGTGCCTTCTGCCTTATTTTGGCTCCAGGTCTGACAGCATTCACATCTTGGTGTGCACTTAGAAGAAGTGATTTACCACTTGCAGGCTTACCCTTAAATATCCTTAACAAAGGTCCAATAGAATGAAGTAATATATTCTGTTACTGAGGTCTGTTTGCTGCTAGAGGGCAAGCTCCAGTGATACCACTCCTTCCACCTTTTTAGTCTTCCTTTCAGAGACAACTTCCTGCTCTCTAACTCTTCTTCCCCTTATGTTTCTTCCTAAAGCTGATATCGCTTCATCATGCTGCATGGCAGAAGAAGCTCTGTTTCCAAATCTTGCTTATTAGAATGCCCTCACTGGTATGGTTCAAGTAGTTTGTCTCTTACCTAATGGTTGAGAAAAATCTAAGTAAACTAGATTCCTAAATCAGATTGCATACCAAGACATTTTCTGTGTTCTATAAATGTAGGTAACTATGCTTTCTTGCACCTTAGTGAAATCTGAGCAGACCATTACTTGGTGAGTGTATGTATTCAATAGCGGTAGCCTATCAGCCTTTTTTTTTCTGTGACCAATTTCTCTTGCCATTAAATGAGAGGTGTATCCCTTTAAACAGTTCTCATTGTTTGGAGAAGCAATTAACATCTTTCAAGCAGATCAGTGGAACTGGTGTTGCTAAGCAGCAGACCTTTAAAGATAATTTGTCAATTTCTGCAGAAGGAAGAAAATAATAAACACTCCTATTGAGAGAAAATTGCTTGTTTTCCAGTATGCAACTTTCCCTCCACCATTAGGTCTTCAGTTCATCATGCCCAATTTATTCTTTATTTAGCTTCTATAAATAATTCAGAAGAGCTTGAGTAGAATAATTGAGTTGTTTCCCAAACTCTAATCCCAAATAATTCAAAACCAAAGGGGGAAAATGTTCAGATTGCAGTTTGAGCATATTAGCTGTGGGTAGCTTTCCAGATAACTGTTCTTGTTTCTTTTAGAAATTCCTATTGCTTAATCTTTTAAAGTACTCCTTTCTTGATGGTTCATAATTTCCAGTTTGACAGAAAAAAGCATCATCATGGGGGGTATTTGGTGCACATACTTGTCTTTGAATCTGGAGGCTTACCTCTTCAATGGAAACTCAACAAGCAAGACAGTAATATTGCACATCCAGGCTGTAGCACTTGTCATCTTCAGGGAAATAGATGTAATCATAGCTATTTGGCCAAAATTAGACCTAATCTTTTACTCTGGTCCTGGTCAGAAAAGCTAGAAAGAGCAGTTTAGCAGGGAGTAGTAGGGAAGACTGAAAGGAGAGGAAAGATTTAATGCAAAGAATATAAACCTGTAACCTATGTGGATATCTTGATGAGAAATTGTACCAAACAGCGATCTTTGATTCCATAGCCCCTTTGAGTCTTTTGATGTTGCGGATATCAGCTATTTTAATCCAAGGTATTGTAAACGACTTGCAGCTTCAGCCTTGGCTCATTTGGTAATCAGAATCTCATAGTGTGTAAGCTTTTCAGCAAAGAAGATGCCACTAGTGGCTGTGGCAGGTGAACGCATGTTCAAATAGAGAGGAGAAGCCATGACCCCCATCAAGCTGTCCTGGTGACTTAGAATGAATCATATAAATGTCTCTAGGTAGCAGCTGGAAGTAAAACAAGCAAACATATTTTATTTTTATGGTAAAGAGCAGTGCTTCCTTGCAAAATAAAAAGGTTCTATTTTCACCAAGGAATATGTGAGAAAGATGGGTTGACCTGCTGCTAAAGAAAGAGAGAATCCTGGGAGTGATTCCTTTTTTTACATGTTTGATCTTATTGCCTGTGTGTCTTCATCACGGAAGAGGACGGGGTGCAAGGGTGGGAAGTAAATGAAGTAAAAGCAGCAAACTGTCCAGTAGCTGACTACCAATTAGAGGAGTTACTCTTCATTCATACTCTCTGGTCAGGAAGATCTCTAGCTGGTGAAGAAGGTGAAAAGGGCAAGCATTTTACGGCACCAGTCTGAGATTACAGAGGCATGCTTAATGTTGGGAGATCTCCTTTGTAGGGGTTCAGTGGTGAGTTCAGATCCTGCTTGGGCAGAGCAATACATGAGCAGTTAGCCAGATTAGATAAAGTTAGTTTTTAATCTCCTTGTACCGCTATTAAAACTACTTCAGTGGTTCACACTACTGGAGATCCGAATTTGTGATTTTGTAAATATGGAGCCAGCAAACAATATCACCCTGACCACTAATATATTCCATATTGTCTGCTGATAGTGTGTGGTTTGCTTTTATTGACAGTTTTGTATTACAGATTTCTGTAGTCATTCCTGCAAGCTGAGGCATAATACTGGTAGTATGGATTCCTGGAATCCTTCCCTTAATTCTGCATCATAGACCAGAGGCATTCTTTCCCTCTTCTGATTCAGTTTTTCTCCATGAGCATGAGAATTGCCAACACTTACTGAAACCAGCCCTGGAGATACCCCTCTGGTTAATAAAAGTGTGCATCGAAGAGAATATTTGTAGCTCAGGGTTGAACTGTGGAGTCCTTGGTGCTCTCTGAGCCTTGTTGTTTTCTTGCAGACATTTCATTGCCAGGCTAGGCAACATCTTCAGTGCGAAAAGGGAGTGGGACTTGCTCTCTGTTTATATACCCTGGCTTGTCCTGCCTGTGTTGGTGGGGGTGTTGTACTCTCCTTGGTAGTTCCTTGATTGGGTTGTTGTTTGCTGCTTGGTTGATTGACTGAGATAATAGTTCCTTGATTAGGTCTATTGTGTTGTTTGATTGCTCCTCTGGTGCTAATCTTGGTGTTAATCCTTGCCTATCTGGTTGTTGATTGCTGGCAAGGAGGTGTTGTGGTCTTCTGGCTTTTCTATTGTCTCTTATGAAAAAAAAGTGTGCATGTTACACATATGTAAAATATGTGTTTATATATGCCTCTTGGAAATCACCTATCAAAAAAGGGCAGGGCCGGGATAAAAAAAGTAATTAAATTAATAACTACTGATTAAAATTATTTGCCTTTACAATAAGGTACCTAAGCAGATTGTCTACCCTCCTCTCTTCTTGTAATTCAAACAATACCTCAGTGTGGTTTCTCTTTGAATCCCATGATGGCAACAAATTTGATTATCTGATGTGGCTACCTCATTGAGCATCTGGTGGAGTTAGTGGTGGTATACAGGAACCTTCCCACCAAATAACTCCTAGGACTCTTTTCTCCATTTGATTTGTAAATCCCTCTCCAAATCTTTCCTTTTCTCTAAAAGTGCCCTTCATTCCCCTTGGGATTTGTACATCATTAGGTATTTGATCCTCTGTATTTTTCTCTAGATCTTTTTAAATCTCTCATATTTTCTACTTCTACCTTTTCGCCAATGATAATCTTCAAATTTATGTTTTCATTCTTTACTCTCACCTGAGTCCAGATGGAATCTGGACATACACACATGTCTGAACAGTTAAAACACTGTCAGTGTACTGCCTGCTGCTTCTATTGCATTAGTTCCCATTGCTGAAGAGGAAGCACCTTTATAACCTTGTTTCTTGGTCAGCAAGAACTGCTAATGAAGAAATACATAAGTTAAATTCTGATGTTATGCATGTCTTCCACATGTTTCAGTGTTCCCTCCTAGCTGTTCTCCTGGTCACCTCCAGAAGTTCAACAAAGCAAAGGCAGACTTCCTGTTTTCCTCAGCAGATCTGTTCCCTCTTCTGATTCTCTGTTTAGAGATACCTGCTTTCTCTCTGAAAGAGCCTTGAAATTTTCTCTGAATTCTCTATAACCTTTCTTTCCTTTTGTAATGTGTTTGCTGATTTTTGTTTTAGACATGTAAAGTGTTTAAAGGATGGGTAATGATGGAGAAAAAAAGAACAAGGTTTAAAATGGGCATTGAATGCTCACATTAAGCTGCATCTACTGTATAGTGAGCTGATTGTCATGGTCACTAGATATACATAGATACACTGAGTCAACTAGGTATCTGGTAAGAAGGTAAAAGGCTTTGCTTTATCTTGTTTGTTCTTTCCCTGTAGGTGATAGTTACTTGGCAATACTGCCTGTAGGTGATAGTTACTTGGCAATACTGAATAATTCAAAACCGCCTCTAGCATGACACTGTGACAGAGAAAGCAAACACTTGGAAAGAGCAATAATGTGTGTTATATTTAGAAAAGATACTAGATTAGCTTTGGATGGTGGTGGTCCTCTTCTTTCTCTTCTTCTTTATTTATCTGACTTGCTTGCCGGATAACCACAAAGTACACAAAACTGAGGATTCTGATGTTTTGCAGATCCTGTCTCAAGTTTAATTAGCATTTATCTTAATCTCATTTTAATTTTTTCACACCAGCAGGGTAATGAAATGCTACTGCGGCATTTTTAACAATTATGTTATATTGGCAGATAGAGACTTGAAGGAAGCTGACCTTTCTCAAGCCCAGGCTTATAAAAACTAGGCTGTTAATTATGTTTTTATTGGAAGATGCATCCTGACGGGGTCTGGACAGTTCAGCTTTGCTCTGCTTAGTTGAGGTAGGAAATATTCTCTGAACAAATGTGGTGGATAGAAAGAGCTGCTGATGTACAAAGAGGGGAATTGACATTATTGAAAAAGGTTACTTATGTTTTTGTAGTTCAGCTTTAATTGGGTTATCAGCTGAAGCTTAAAGAATTAAATGATCTAACCTCAATATCAGGTTTCTGTTGAGATGAATTGTCCCCATTCCTACAAAGATTTAGTTTCCAAAGTTCCTCCTAGGGTAGTTTGCTTTGCATTCAAAGCATAAAACTGCCTTTGAACCGTTTATTTGATGCTGAGCAATTGTCAGAATGTGAGAGTAAACACTGAAAACAAGTAGTATGGATGCAAGAATTTCAGCAGGTCAACTATTTTTATATATTCTCTTCTATTAAAACCATTTTCAGTCCAGAACCAATAGAACTTCATGTACATTAGGATGGAGTCTTTCTGATTCTCTCACACAGCCTTTGTATGAACCAGTGAGGAGAAGGGATTTCCTCACTGGTAAGGATGATAACTCAGACAGTCACACATACCCATGTCACTCATGACTAGACTATCGTGATGTGCTCTACATGGGGATGCCCTTGAAGACCACCCAGAAGTTACAGCTGGTTCAAAGTACAGCAGAGCAGGCCGTAATGAGTGCTTCTTGTTACACCAGTGTGTCATTGCTGCTTCACAAGCTGCACTGGTTACCTGTCAGTTTCCGGGTGCACTTCAAGGTGCTGGTTGTCACCTATAAAGCAGATTTTATTTATTTATTTATTTATTTACTTACTATCCCGCCTTTGTTATTTTTATAAATAACTCAAGGGGGTGAACGTACCTAATACTCCTTCCTCCTCCTATTTTCCCCACAACAACAACCCTGTGAGGTGAGTTGGGCTGAGAGAGAGTGACTGGCCCAAGGTCACCCAGCCGGCTTTCATGCCTAAGGCGGGACTAGAACTCTGTCTCCTGGTTTCCTATTGGCTCCTTCCCAGGGCTGAGAGAGTGTGACTGGCCCAAGGTCACCCAGCTGGCTTTCATGCCTAAGGCGGGACTAGAACTCTGTCTCCTGGTTTCCTATTGGCTCCTTCCCAGGGCTGAGAGAGAGTGACTGGCCCAAGGTCACCCAGCCAGCTTTCATATTTTGCCCACTATTGATAAGCTGCAGGACTTTCCCTGTTCATCTCCTAGGAAAACTTGTGGGTCTAACCTAACCTGTCGGTTATGTCTTTGATGCCTCAGGCTATTTGAGATCTTCTCTGACATGGTCACCTAATGCTTAGGTTAAGGACCAAGTCCCCAGCTTTCCTATAATGAATGAATTGGTAGGATTGGTATGTTCTTTTGGTCTTGAGGATCAATAGTCTTCTCTGAAAGTAGAATACCAATTAAACTAGTTAGTTCAAGTTTCTGCTGTTTTACTACTACTATTCCATTGCTTCTAGTCTTCCTTGAGACAGTAAGAGATTCCTGGACCAAGCCAGTTTTTATGCCATTGACATTTCACCACATTGAGAATCATTACAGAATACAAGAAGGAATGCTGTTTCTTATTGCAACATCCACTGTCTAACTCAGTTTTAATGGAGGCAGAACGGCAGACAGCCCTGAGTTGCTGCATGCTGTCAAATGATGACTTAATCTTCAGAGACATTCTGAAGGCTTCACAACCAACAGGACAAAGTGTGTGTGTAGAGTGAACATATACAGCCAAACAGAGCAGGCATCTTCAGCATTATTTAGTTATGCCTAGTTCCCAAGGGTTCTGTGCTGATGGCTTGGTTGGCTCTCTCTAAATTTTTGACTTTGTTTTGTTCATTCATCATTGCACTCTATATTCTGTTGTTTACTTTTGTTTCTGGAGATTGTAGAAGCTTCCACAAAAGTCTGTAAAAACTATGCTGGTTGGTATGCTAAGCTTAGATACATGTGTGCCCTTAGGTATATGTATGCATGATGCAGTGTATGGTACATTTTGCTGTAGAGACAGTTTTGAACTTGTTGATTTGTGTAAAATGAAGTTGTTTTGCTGAGCAAGTGTGTGTACACAACTCTTTTATTCTGTTTATTAGTAAGTACTGATGATGTAAATATATTTTTATTTAGGATGTAAATGTTAGCAGCCAGACAGGAAAGGAAATGTTGTGTTTCTCATCTGGGCAGCGGCAGCAGCCTGCCTGCCTGCCAAAATGGCAGTTCTGTTTGTTTTTGCCAGTCACCAAAGGAAAAGAAGATAAATCTGCAGGTGAACCTTTTCCTGACTGCCCTCAAAGTTAAGTTTAAGTGTAGACAACACAGATTTAGGAGAGTTTATTTAAAAATAAACTGATTGATTAGAACCCGTATAATATTTTGTGCCACAGTGTTCTCATGTCATGGAGGAGATACTTAATCGGAAAAGTTGTGTGGAGATCCAGCACACAGAGGCAGCCTTTTCTCCTCACCTCCTTTTCCATCAGAATATTTGTACCCTCAGGGCAAATGGTTGCTCTGAGGTCAAGGAAGGCTCAAGCTAAAACTACCAGTTCTGGGCTGCAAAAATCTGGATCACCACTAGATGACAGTGAAGAGATACAGGTTTCAAGTTGTTCAGAGTTCTGCTTCCCAAGAGGTTTGTTCTGAATCCCATTGTTTGCAGTGTGCAAAACGGTGTCAGGTTTTGTTTCTGCTGAAACATGGAACTAGAAAAGCTATTTTTTGTTCCTGCCTGAGATTCCATTCCTTTGGATCCACTGGGTCAGTCTTAGGAACTGAAGGTTTGGAAGGTTTGGCAGGACGTACAGCGGGAACAGACAAACGGGGTTCTGCAAAGGGACATAATAATCCATGAGTGTAAATCCACTAATGGCTTTTCAGAGAACTGCAGTTACATGTAAGGAACCAGTTCCTTACTGACCCTTCTGTGAGAGGCAGGATTGCTGTAAGAAAATTATTGTTCTCAGGCTATTTCCTGATCAAAATGTTTAATTTCCTTTGCTGTTTGAGAGGTTGAGACTTTTTTTAAGATAACTTGTTGTTGTTAATGAACCTACAAAATAATACATTACATGTAGCTCAAGGTACTGTTATAACACCTTAACAAATATACAGTATTTGCATGCTTTACCTGTGGGAGTACTTTTATCAAAATATGATTCCATATGTTTTAAACTTCTGGATAAGTAAGAACATATCTATTACACTCATTCATTTACAACTATTTTTGTTTGCCTAATGTCTGAAGACAGTACAAAGACTGTTTCATTCTATTTGGCAGACACTCCATTGATTCACTGCCCATGTTCCTATGATAGACTTACCTGAATTGAACTGAACTGTGGTTTATGCACTTAATCCACTTTTCTGGGTTAATATCCTGAATCATGGACCAACCACATAAACTAGATTCACGCTAGATACTAGGCTGAAATGTAGTTGGCTAGTTTCTGGCTTAGTGCATTGTGCAAACAGAGACATTGGTTCATCCCAATGTGCAAGTTCCCTCTTCATGCGGAAGTGTGGTACCATGAGTATATTAACTACCGTCTTATGTACACTCATCGAATTCCTGTGAGGCTTTGAACTTGAAAAAATGTTAGGGGAATGGGACATTGTAGTACATAAATCCACCCACATGTACAGATAGGATCTAGTATGTACTTGCCCCACAGTTTATATTTTATTTATCACTACTCATACAGGCAAGATGTACACATGCTTGTGGATGTACACATTTCCTCTATTGCTCCAAGGAAATCATGTACAAAGATTTAGAGAAGTCAAGAAAAAGACATATCTAAGATCAGTGCTGTAAAGCAGGGGTCCCCAACCTTTTTGGCACCAGGGACTAGTTCCGTGGAAGACAATTTTTCCACGGACCAGGGGGTGGGGTTTGCAGGCAGGAGCCAATCGCGCAGACGGGGGGTGGGGTTTGCAGGCAGGAGCCAATCGTGTGGACCGGGGGCAGGGTTTGCAGGTGGGGGCCAATCGGGCCTCGCGCTCCTCGGCCCGCCTCTCCGCCCTTCTTTGCCACACGCTGATAGGTGGAGGTGTTTCCCCTTCAGGGTCCCCACCAATCAGCTGCTCAGGCTCTGTCTTTGCACCTTCCCTTTGCTACCGGCTGCTCTTCCTCTGACACATGGCGGCAGGGACAGGCTCGTTCCTGACATCACCACTCACCTCCTGCTGTGCTGCCCACTTCCTAACAGGCCGCGGCCCACAGGTTGGGGACCCCTGCTGTAAAGCGCTTCAAAGGAGTAATTTTAAAAAGGAATACTTATGGACAGATGAGAACTCTGTATTCATTTCAGAGAGTTTCTTCAACATTTATTAACTATCTACTAGACAAGTATATATGAATGTATGGAATTCAGATGGTATGCTTGAATAAGTTTACATGTACATTGTCCACCAGTTTGTCCAACCCTACAGCATATCAGTGGAAGTAAGTATGGGCTTTTCAAAGCAGATTTTGAAAAAGCATGATAGGTGAGAGTTTGAGTTGGTTAGACTAGAGAGATTTGTTTCATTCTCTATCACTGCCATGTGGATAGATGGAATGCAATCTTCTCAGCTGAAAATCACCTTGCAGTCAATTAGAAAGGTTTAGATTTTATGCCAGACTGTCTCAGACAAGTCTCTTTTTCAGCCCCCACAGTGAAATTAAGAACCTCTAGAATGGAGGAAAGAAACATTTCCCAGCTTGTCCTGTATGTATATATATATACGTTATTCAGTCCAGAGATACAAGAAAGCACTATAAGTTGCTGTTCCAGAATAACTTCTGGGAGAAATGAGAGCAAATCCAAGCATATACTGGCTTCTAAGAATGGAGGAAAGGTTATTGGGGCAGTAGCCTTGTTGAGTGGGCAAACTGCTTTGAAATTAAGAGTTTCTGCTCTTGCTCTCTCCCTCTGCCCAGATAGCTACCCTAATCATGAGGTACTAGCGCTGCAGTTGGTGTGTCGCCGCGGGAAAACCCGGAAGCGCTGATGATGATCAGAGCTTCCGGGTTGTGTGGCGGCACACCAGACTGTGTGTGGCGACACACTTTTGTGTCGCCACACACAGTTTGGAAAGCTCTGAATTAGAGAGTACTTGCTAATATTTCCATACCAAGATCCCCCTGTGATTCTGATCATTAGTCAATAATGTGTTTGGGGTCTTTCTCTTCAAGTGGCATTTTCCTTAACAGTAATCTTGTACTCTGAAAAGAATAATTTCTAAAGATTAAGAGCAGGAAGTTTATGTTTTGCTGATTTGTCTGCAATAATAGTAAAGTGAAACGTACATGAGAATTCAGAGACTGTGCACATGGGAAATACCAAGGAAACAACATGTCCAAGAGAAGGGTAGCACAGTGGAAAACCAGAATAATAGTTGCTAATTTCATTTAAATGTTGTCTGGCTGTGCTAAATGGCATACATTCACGAAGTAAAAAGTACTTGCCCTTTTTCTCCAATGTTAAGTGGTCCCTATATTAGTGCTACCTCCAGTGGAGCTTAGCTCCCTTGTTCAGTGCTTCACCTGCCCAAATAAGTTTGAGTAACTTTTTTCACTATTGTTAATATCAAATCACTGTCAGCCTTATTCAGTACAGTACTGTCTGGATTTATAAGTAAGCCCTTCTAGGATACAAAGCTGTTCCCCTCCAGTTCTTAAGAACTGATAGTGCCTATTTGATCCCAAGTTTTCTTGATTTCAGTTCTGATTGGCAGAATTCAGACATATTACATGTATGTAAGGAGCCATCTTATTGGCCATATTTGCTTCAGCATGTCTAATCATCTCCCTCACCTATTTGAAGCTTGGCAAACTTTCTTCTTTCAAAGGCTTCATTGCCAGTGATTTCACATGCTTCTTACTCTCCTTTTCACCTCTCTTCATCTTCAGGTTTTTCGTACGGACCTGATAACAGCAATGAAGATCCCAGATTCTTTCCAGCTGAGCCCAGATGAATACTATATCCTTGCTGATTCCTGGAGGCAAGAGTGGGAGAAAGGTGTTCAGGTGCCAGCAAATACAGAAACAATCCCAGAACCAGTGGTTAGGTAAGTGAGGCTGATGCCATTTTCTCCTTCCTGAATGAGATACATGTTTATGGTATGGTTTGGGATTGTTTCAGAGGCACTCTGTTGATTTCTATGTTTAGCACCTGTGTTTTACTGAGGGATTTCCAAAATCATCATTAACCAAGTCTATTGGTAATTAAAGGCAAAGAAACCATGCAGTGTGATATTTGAGGTTAGTTGGGAAGAGGAATCCGGTAGTACAGCTACGCTGCAAGACTTCTAAGTGATTTGTCAGGGTAGTTTAGTGCAAAACATGTTTTCAATGGATTCTGGATCTAAAATGCATGAGTAAAGCAATGGGAAAAAAGTCTTATGTATTTTGTGGGTTTGATTAGGAATTCATTACTGTTGTGAGTTATTAAACTTTTGAAGCTTGCCATGTCTATCATGAAATATTTCCTTGGAAACATTTAACATTTTGGAACAAAGGCCCTATGAGGAGAAATGTTTGAAATTTTCTTCTACTTTGTCCTGAAAGGCATTGATGGTAAGAGCCAGAGTGGTTGATAAAATAGGACTGCACACTACAAAAATCATATGGAAGAACAGCTTTAGAATTTGCCTGAGTGCAGCACTTCTCTGCTGTTCGTTAAATAACTTGTATCTTCCTTCAAGCTTCTGTGCAAACCTGAAAAAATGCTGCTGCTGTAATAAATCAGATCATTCAAATAGTGCATCCTTAATGGGCCTTTTAAAGCAGGGGCATCTTCTTTTCAGGTATCCATGGAAATCTGAAAAAATACATGTTTTAAAGGATAGCAGAGAGGTACTGCACTTGTCCACAGCACTTCTTCTGACTCATTTTCAAAGTATGCATTGCCCTAATATGAAACATGAACTGCAACTCTTAATCTCTGGAGCCAACTAAATGAAGTGAGAACTTACTAAAAGGCAGGGAAGATTGGAAGGCAGGTGAAAAGCATTCTGCCTCATTAGAACTTACTAGCTCTTCTTACAAAGCCTTTTCTCACCTTTGCTGCTTTTGCTTGGCTTTGAAGAGACTCAGGAGACATAGTTGTTTTAGTTTTATTAACATCTGGGAGGCTCTACTTGGGTGTTGCTAGCCATCCAGCTAGAGGTTGTTTCTCTAGCATAGGTGTATTCGGAACATGCCAGTGGGGGCTGTGGGGCAACATTAAAGGGGGTACTCCGTTTGTGGGAGCTGCTTTGAAGGCTTATAATAATGTGAGTCCCAAGTCTTTTGGTGTAGGGGGATGGGTGTGGGATGTGTGGATTGGATACTCCTAGGTGAGAACTGGATGTTCCATGCCATTTGTTCTGTTCTGGTGAAAGCTGAGACAGCTGGGTGTTTTCCTTGAACACACATGTCATGACTTTGATGGTTGGGTTATTTTCATTTGTATGTGCTGTTATCTATAGAGAATTGAATTTTAATTTTTTCCTCTCTTCCTCCATCCCTTTTCATATCTCTCTGTGTGTGAAGATTAGGAATATGTCTGGAGTGGAGAGGGAAGGAGAAGATAATGTAGAACCAATCTGCTATCATCCTTTCTAGTCCTAACGCTCTAGGAACTTGTGACCCTGCCTGTTAATTTTGCTGCTAAATCCCAGACTGGCTCCCCATAAGCTCCTACTCCTCTTTAATTGGATTGTGGATGAGGGAGCTGACCTGGCGTACATTATTGAGATCAGGTTGAATGAGCTGGAAAGAGTAATTTTGATTCAGCTGAGCCCATTTGATTCTCAGTGCAGCACCATTCCAGGTAGGAGGGTTGGGTTAATTATCCCAGTGGACCATCTTAATAGATCCCTCTATTCTTGCAGAAGAGGTATGCAAAATCAACAAGCAGAGTGAAATCAGAAGCTATGTCAAAAGGTCCCTGAGGAGGTAGGACTAAAAGGGATGATGGCAAATAGCCACCAAAGTATTTTGGAATCTTCCGACTAGCCCTATGTCACCTCTAACGTGTGTTCATCAGTATCTATAGCCCTATCTTGCTACCAAGATTGGAGGCCTGAGAATATGGACAAGATGCTTGTAGCTGCTCAGTCTGCACCTCTTGACCCCTTCCTCTCTTGGCATTAGAGCTAGCTGAGCTAAGTATATCTGTAAAGTGATTGAGCACATTTTTGAGTGGCAGTGTTTTGCTGCTAACCCTAAAAGAGGTGGTAGTGCCTCTTCTGGGGGGAAAACATGGATGTAAAGGCTTACTGTCTTTACCCCCTTTTGTCAAAATAGCCCCTTTTGGGGCATGGGGCTGGAAAGGGACAATACTGTGCATCTGCAGATATTTTGGTGAAGAAAAAACCAATTATGTTGAATTTCAATCTGGATTTTGGCCTGGTTTTAAGACTGAATCAGCCTTGGACACCCTGATGGATGACCTTCTATGAGAAAGAGATGAGAATGTGATTCTGCTGATCCTGCAGCTTTTTTTTTTTTACTATTAACCATGGTATCCTTCTGAATCGGCTCCATGAGATGGTTTTGGAAGCACTCCAACTTGCAGAGACAGTATTAGAAAATAACATTGAATGACAGTGCCTTAGAATCATGGCAGTTGAACAAGGCATAATCATATCCCAAATAATGCTTAACATCTATATGAAACGAGTGGAGGCAATCATCAGGAGAACCTCTGGGTCAAGAATGGCTTATTAGCAAGTTTGCCTTTTCCTAGACAGGAATAGTGTGGCCACTGCTGTCAAAGCACTGGTTAACTGCAAAGTTGGATTATTGTAAAGCTGCAATTAACACAGAATGCAGAGGTCAGGTTGTTAGTTGGGCACCTGGCTGTGCAATATTACCCCCAGCAATAGACCTGGTTTATCAGTTTGCTTTTGGGCCATAGGCAGGTTGCCTTACTGGTGCATAAAGCCCTGAACGACTTTGACCTATGACATTGGCTTTCTGCTTACAAACCATCATAATCACTGAGATTGTCCAAGGAGATCATATTGCAGGTTTCACAAAGTGTGGATTGTCATCTTACAGTTACTCAGTTGGACCTTCCTGGTGATGATGCCTGCTCTGTGGAATGCTCTCACCCCTAGCATTCAGTGGTCTTATTGTTGCATTGTTTAGACACCAAAGACCTATCTTTCTACCCAACTTTCTTCGCACAACAGTATATATTACTTGTTGCTGTGCCCCATTCTTTTAAAAATAACAAAATGAGCATTTTAATAATGTAAATGTTCAATTGTCATTCCCCAAATGTATAAAATATTTTCAGCATTCAAGAAAAGGAGGCTGTGGGAAGCTGTATTATTGGGAGCTGCTGAAGAGTTCCAAAGTTTGAACTACTGTATATTTTACAGCCTTCTGGTTACTTACAGTGTATCTGTCTCTATTTTTTCTTTTTCTTTGTTTTTGTAAAAGTCAGCTGTGATAAAACATAAAAGATTTGGTGAGCTTTCTGTACTTAAAAGATGTTAAATGTCACTGTGAAGACTGATTAGATATCATTCTTACTCTGCAAAAAATAATGCTTTGACAAAAAACAGAATTTTAAGCACATTTAAGGTGTTTTCAGATTTTATCCAGGAAATCTCCCCATCCCCCCAGGATTTCAGTAAAGTCAATAACTGCCTGAAGCACTGCTTGCTCAGCAGTGACAACAGCAACAGCTGTTGGTGGAGGAAAGTTACGAAATAAACTTTTCTGCTTTCATCTCCTTCCATTAGTATGGTTGCAGGGAAGGAAACAATCTAGAAAAACAAGAAAACTTTAATGAGAAATTGGAAGGGAAATTATGCAAATGACATTTTAAACTGATTCAGTATTTTAGCATGTTGGTTTTTTGTTGTTTGTTCGTTCACTCGCTTCCGATTCTTCATGACTTCATGGACCAGCCCACGCCAGAGCTTCCTGTCGGCCGTCGCCACCCCCAGCTCCCCCAAGGTCGAGTCCGTCACCTCCAGAATATCATCCATCCATCTTGCCCTTGGTCGGCCCCTCTTCCTTTTGCCTTCCACTTTCCCTAGCATCAGCATCTTCTCCAGGGTATCCTGTCTTCTCATTATGTGGCCAAAGTACTTCAGTTTTGCCTTTAATATCATTCCCTCAGGTGAGCAGTCTGGTTTTATTTCCTGGAGTATGGACTGGTTTGATCTTCTTGCAGTCCAAGGCACTCTCAGAATTTTCCTCCAACACCACAATTCAAAAGCATCTATCTTCCTTCGCTCAGCCTTCCTTATGGTCCAGCTCTCGCAGCCATAAGTTAGTACGGGGAATTCCATTGCTTTAACTATGAAGACCTTTGTTGTCAGTGTGATGTCTCTGCTCTTAACTATTTTATCAAGATTTGTCATTGCTCTCCTCCCAAGAAGTAGACGTCTTCTGATTTCCTGGCTGCAGTCAGCATCTGCAGTAATCTTTGCGCCTAGAAATACAAAGTCTGTCACTGCCTCCACGTTTTCTCCCTCTATTTGCCAGTTATCAATCAAGCTGGTTGCCATAATCTTGGTTTTTTTGAGGTTTAACTTCAACCCAGCTTTTGCACTTTCTTCTTTCACCTTTGTCATAAGGCTCCTCAGCTCCTCCTCACTTTCAGCCATCAAAGTGGTATCATCTGCATATCTGAGCTTGTTAATGTTTCTTCCAGCGATTTTCACTCCAGCCTTGGATTCATCAAGCCCAGCACGTCGCATGATGTGTTCTGCATACAGGTTGAATACGTAGGGTGAGAGTATACAACCCTGCCATACTCCTTTCCCAATCTTAAACCAGTCCGTTGTTCTGTGGTCTGTTCTTACCGTTGCTACTTGGTCGTTATACAGATTCCTCAGGAGGCAGACAAGATGACTTGGTATCCCCATACCACCAAGGACTTGCCACAATTTGTTATGATCCACACAGTCAAAGGCTTTATCATAGTCAATAAAACAGAAATAGATGTTTTTCTGAAACTCCCTGGCTTTCTCCATAATCCAGCGGATAGTGGCAATTTGGTCTCTAGTTCCTCTGTCTTTTCTAAACCCAGCTTGTACATCTGGCAATTCTCGCTCCATGAATTGCTGGAGTCTACCTTGCAGGATCTTGAACATTACCTTACTGGCATGTGAAATAAGTGCCACTGTTCGATAGTTTGATCATTCTTTAGTGTTTCCCTTTTTTGGTATGGGGATATAAGCTGATTTTTTTCCAATCTGATGGCCATTCTTGTGTTTTCCAAATTTGCTGGCATATGGCATGCATCACCTTGACAGCATCATCTTGCAAGATTTTAAACAGTTCAGCTGGGATACCGTTGTCTCCTGCTGCCTTGTTATTAGCAATGCTTCTTAAGGCCCATTCAACCTCCCTCTTCAGGATGTCTGGCTCTAACTCACTGACCACACCATCAAAGCTATCCACGATATTATTATCCTTCCTATACAGATCTTCCGTATATTCTTGCCACCTTTTCTTGATCTCTTCTGCTTCTGTTAGGTCCTTGCCATCTTTGTTTTTGATCATACCCATTTTTACTTGGAATTTACCTCCGATGTTTCTAATTTTCTGGAAGAGGTCTCTTGTCCTTCCTATTCTATTGTCTTCTTCCAGTTCCGCACATTACTTGTTTAAAAATAATTCCTTATCTGTGGAGTCCTTGGTGCTTTCTGAGCCTTGTTGTTTTCTTGCAGACATTTCATTGCCAGGCTAGGCAACATCTTCAGTGCGAAAAATTCCTTATCTCTTCTGGCTAACTTCTGGAATTTTGCATTTAATTGGGCATATCTCCCCCTATCACTGTTGTCTTTTGCTTTCCTTCTTTCTTGGGCTACTTCCATTGTCTCAGCAGACAGCCATCTTGCCTTCTTGGTTTTCTTTTTCTTTGGGACGTTTTTTGTTGCTGCCTCCTGAACAAGGTTGCGAACTTCTGTCCATAGTTCTTCCAGGACCCTATCTACTAAATCTAGTCCCTTAACATCTATTCTTCACCTCCACTGCATATTCATTAG
This sequence comes from Charina bottae, assembly GCA_023362775.1. NCBI lineage: Eukaryota > Metazoa > Chordata > Lepidosauria > Squamata > Charinaidae > Charina > Charina bottae. The sequence continues at coordinate 97,178,367 of JALMGJ010000002.1, read as the reverse complement.
GATTATTAGTGAGCTCATATCTAACTGATCTGTGGGTCTTCCCTATTCTTTTTAGTCTGATTCTAAATAGTGCAATAAGAAGTTCATGATCTGAACTACAGTCAGCTCCAGGTCTTGTTTTTACCGACTGTATAGATGTCCGCCACCTTTGGCTACAAAGGATGTAGTCAATCTGATTTCGGTGTCGACCATCTGGTGAAGTCCATGTATAAAGTCATCTTTTAGGTTGCTGGAAGAGAGTGTTTGATATGCACAGTGAATTGTCTTGGCAAAATTCTATCAGCTTATGTCCCACTTCATTTTGTTCTCCCAGACCATGCTTGCCTGTAATTCCAGGTGTTGTGTGACTACCCACCTTAGCATTCCAGTCTCCTGTAATGAAAATAACATCTCTTTTTGGTGTATTATCCAGTAGGTGCTGCAGATCCTCATAGAACTGATCTACTTCTGCTTCTTCAGCATCTGTGGTTGGGGCGTTTGGATCACTGTGATGTTAAATGGCTTACCCTGAATTCGAATTGAGATCATTCTATCGTTTTTTGGATTGTATCCAAGCACTGCTTTAGCCACTTAATTATGAAGGCTACTCCATTTCTTCTGTGGTCCTCTTGTCCACAGTAGTAGATCTGGTGGTCATCTGATGTGAAGTGGCCCATTCCAGTCCATTTCAGTTCACTGACGCCCAAAATATCTATATTTAATCTTGACATCGTGGAGACGTGGTGGCTCAGTGGGTAAGACACCAGGCTTGTTGATCGGAAGATCGCAAGTTTGGAGGTTCGAATCCCTAGCCCTGCGTGCGGAGTGAGCTCCCGCACTAGCTCCAGCTCTTGCCAACCTAGCAATTTGAAAGCATGCAAATGCAAGTAGATGAATAGGTACCACTTTGGTGGGTAGGTAACAGCGTTCCGCGCGCGTCATGCAGCCACATGACCGTGGAAGCGTCTTCGGACAACGCTGGCTCTTTGGCTAACAAACGGAGATGAGCACCGGCCCCTAGAGTCGGACACGACTGCACAAATGTGCGGGGGGAACCTTTACCTTTTAATCTTGACATCTCACCAGTAACCATATCCAATTTGCCCTGGCTCATAGATCTTACATTCCAGGTTCCTATGATGTGTTGATCTTTAGAACATTGGATTCATCGTTCACCACCAGCACCGTCGGCCGCTAGCTGTCCTTTCGGCTTTGAGCTAGCTGCGTCATCACATCTGGGACTAGTTGAACTTGTCCTCTGTTCCTCCCCAGTAGCATTTTGACCATCTTCCGACCTGGGAGTCCCATCTTCTGATGGTATACCGACATATCTCTGGTTATACTGATCCATTTAGTTTTCATGGCAAGAATACTGGGGTGGGTTGCTGTTACCTTCCCCAGGGATCGTATTTAGTCTGACCTCTCTGCCGTGATCTTCCCATCTTGGGTGTCCCTTCACCGTTTAGCTCATGGCATCATTGAGGTGCTCAAGCTCCAGCACCACAGCAAGGTAACAATCTCCTTTGTTGGAGAGCATGTTGGTAGAATATCTGTTTTTACCAATTTTGATACATGGATACTCTGCAGTCCTGAATGTTCTGTTGTAAGGCTGAAGGTTGATTCTGGTGTTGGGTCAAGTGATAGCTTGGCATTGCCTGGGCCGGAGGTGCCTATATAAAGCCAGGCTAAACAGATTCACATTTTTGCAAATGTACTGTACTTTGCAGGCATGCAGTTGTTTCAGCTCTTTTTCCCTGGTTGAAGGCTGCTGAAAAATCTGACCTCATTCCAGTATAGCAGTAGGCATTCAAGATTCCTTTGGAATCAAGAAATTTGAGATTCCTTTGGAATCAAGGGTTAAGCATAGCCCTCAGACATAAGTTCTCAATATGCAATGGAACTTGTCCTGGCTTGCCCTCAGATGTGGTGGATTTCAGTTCCTGTAATATCTAGCCAACATAATATCCAGTCATTAGTTTTGCTGGCTCAGTATTATGAAAGTTGAAGTCTTCTCACATTTGGTGCAGAGCATCTTGGGAAAAACTGCATCATCTAGACACAGACAGGGATATTAAGTGTATATGTAGTGCTTTAGAGAGGGAAGAAAACTTGGGGTGATGAAACGCACCAAGTCTTCTTGTTTTCCAAATCCAGGAATAAGTCGTCATATTGAGGTTGTTAATGATACTATGTTATTAACAGCTCCAAAAAAAAAACTTGGAAGGGTGTTTTTGTTCTTAATTAATCTGTCTATCAAATCACAGTTTTCTGAGTTAATATTGTACTGTATTTGCTAGATGCAGAGGGGGTCAAACTTCCCTGTGCCAGATGCAGACTAACATAAGATTTGCAGGAGCTGATTTGTTTAGTTTCTAGAAATCTGAGATCCACCAGCAAGAACCAGTTACAATATAATGACTTGGAAAAACAAGGCCAGAAGCAAAATTATGGCTCAGGATGCAGAACCGAGTATCTACTGCATCCATGAGCAGTAGGTTATCCATTGGGAAAATATATATCTATTGAAATATAAAACTACATCTGTCTTGCTATAGTAGATTAATATAGTGAAGCTAGGGTGGGGGAAGAGAGATTGCTGTTGTTGTTAAACAAAGTTTGGTGTCAGAAATGCATGTCAGTCTACTCCAGATTATCAAGTGATCCCAGGGAGTGAGTTGGTTCTATGCTATAGCCTCAGATTGGTTGCATTCCCTAGGCTAGGCACTAATCATTGAGGGACTTGTTTGAAGTTCCCAGATGGATACCTTGACCTAAATTCATTCCTCAGTATTTGTTCTTCCCCATCTCTCTCTCTCTCTCTCACACACACACACACACACACACTCTTTTAACTCTTTCTTAGCCATTTGCACAGTGAACCAAGACTCTGTTCTAATCAATAAATACACAAGGAAACCACAGCTTCCTGTGTCAGTACAGCAGGTGCCTCCAAAGTGCCCAGGATTTCCTGTTTTAAATTTCCTACATTTTTGCATAGGCTAAAATGTTTTTCATGTAAATGTTTCAAGGCAGTTGGCCCCGAAATCAGAATAAAAATAAGTATTAAGTCTGCAGGAGAAACAATTATCTAGCAAGTATGAGTTACAATAGAACTCGTTTGTTTTTCAGTTTTGGTCATGTTTTAAAAATGAATGACTTAGCCACTTTGTTCTGGCACAAATGACTGCTGTAAGTACAGGGCAATTGAGAATCAGAACTGTGGTGTGTAAGTAGTGACCCTGTTGGATGTCTTTATGTTCGCAAACAGGAAGGAGGAAAAGGAGATGTAATGCATGCATTGTTCCTTCACTTAGTCCCCCCAGGATCACAATGATTTGTCCAGGTGTTTTCCACTTTCTATCACATGCTTTAATAGTCCTATTAAATAGGGAAGGTTGGTTTTAGATACAAAACAGATAGCTTCTAGCATATATAAAAAACATACGACTTCAGTGCTTTCAGTATGTAAGAATCTGGTGGTATGTTTCTATTTCATTTGAAAGTAAGCTGAAAATAGAAGATACACAGGGAGGATATGAAATTCTTCTGAAGGATTCTTTTAGGTTTTAGCAATATAATACAGGCAGCTGGGGAAGATCCTAGTGTCATTGAAGGAAAACATAGGGAATGAGGTAAGAGGAGGTAGGTGGTATATGGCATTGGTAAATGAGAGGAGTAAGTTACATGTTACCAGATCTTTCCACTGCACCATTTGAAAGTCTAATCATCAAAATATTTTTCTTAGTACTTTTGTTTTAATTTGCTCAAATATGCAGAGTACTTAAAATTTGTTGAAATGAAAATAGACATTTCACACTCTTTAAGGTCTCTCTATAACATAATGTTTCTGTGAACGTGAAAAAGAAGCCATACTCTCCATTGTACTAGTGCTATCACTCTTGACAGTGATTTACATTTCAAATTCCTAAATTCCATATAGAAGACTGGAAGCCACAAATCAAGGCAACCGCACCGTATGACACATTAGGAAATCATTCCACTGTATGCCTTAGACCAGGGGTGGGGAACCTTTTTTCTGCCAAGGGCCATTTGGATATTTATAACCGAGGGGTGGGGGGTGGGGTTTCTGGGATTTCCGCAGACCGGGGGCCGGAGTTTGTGGGTGGGAGCCAATCACAAGCACTGGGGGGTGGGATTTGTGGGCGAGAGCCAATCGTGTGGAAGGGGTAGGGTTTGCGGGCGGGAGCCCCGCGGGCCTTATACGGCCCACGGGCCTGACGTTGCCCACCCCTGCCTTAGACGGACCATCTTCCTTAGCTGGCAAGTATTTAGATAGTGAATGGATGTAGGATCTTTTTTTCTAAAGGGGAAAGATAGAAATAAGGTAACCTTTCTGCGTGTTTCTCTTTCTCTTCCAACAATTAAATCATTGGCTTTTGGACAGAAAGTGTTTTTTAGTTGAGTGTTTTCTTTTGCTTTTCATTTTATTTGTGAGCTTGAGGTATCATAAAAAAAATCTTATATTCTTGATAACTGTAGGTGTGCATGTTCCCAATTTGAAAAAATAATTATGGATCTTTTTATAATGTTCATAAATTACAGAGCTAAGAGGAGGAATTTGTTTAAATCAACCCAGTTGTCCAAACCTGATGGTGTTCCACATTGGTTGAAGATATGGGAGTTGCAGCTTAACACATCAGGATGAAGAAGATTGTTAAAGTAGATGTCACAAGGAAAAAATAGTCATAATAACTTGGTTTGGGAAAAACTGCACAAAACAATTTTTCCCCACATGGCACATCAGAAATTAGAGGGAACATAATTCTTGGTCTAGAAAAGGTTATCTATTCTTACTTTATTATGACCAGAATGAGAATTGTTGCAAATGTTGGGTTCACATCCTTCCCACTTCTTTTCAAGTAAAATTTTTTTTCAAGTAAAGTTTGGTCTAGTGGTTAAGGTGCTGGGCTAGAAACCAGGAGTCTGTGAGTTCTAGTCCTACCTTAGGCATGAAAGCCGGCTGGGTGACCTTGGGCCAGTCACGCACACTCAGCTCAACTCACCTCACAGGGTGGTGGCTCTGGGGAAAAGAGGAGGAGGAAGGAGTAATAGGTATGTTCACCGCCTTGAGTTATTTATAAAAATAATAAAGGTGGGATAAAAATTAAATAATAAATAAAATCACGGGGAAAAACTGGAGGCTTTCATTTTCCATACGCACAGCTTGGTATTTCATTTCTCCTAAGCAAATTAATTTGTTTTTAACTATAACTTGTTTGAAACAAGCAAAATTCAGAATTGTGATGTTGGCTTATTTCAGCAAGCTACTTAAACTAAACACTGTTTTAGCTTTGGACAATAGCACTAAAATAGGACTAAGCAACCTGAAGCAAAAACTTCAGATCACCTCCTTATAGTTGCACTGAAAGAAAAGGGAATGTGTGGGCTCAAGGTACATTGTGGCTTGTTCCCATCAAGCTTTGTTTTATTGTGGCATCCAAACTGCCTTTTGGATTTCCTGTGAATATATACACAGCAAGAGAGGAACAAAAAAAACTTCTTGGCTACTTTGCCAGATATATTTGGCTCTGTAGATGCTTTTGTAGCTATTGTGGATTTCAAAGGCAGTCCTTTGGAATGGAAAGATTTAGAATAATGTGCATGAATTCCTGCATTACCAGAGAAGTAAAGGTAAAGGTTCCCCCCGCGCATTTGTGCAGTCGTGTCCGACTCTAGGGGCCAGTGCTCATCTCCGTTTGTTAGCCGAAGAGCCAGCGCTGTCCGAAGACGCTTCCGCGGTCATGTGGCCGGCATGACGCACGCGGAACGCTGTTACCTACCCACCAAAGTGGTACCTATTCATCTACTTGCATTTGCATGCTTTCGAATTGCTAGGTTGGCAAGAGCTGGGGCGAGTGCGGGAGCTCACTCCATCACGCGGGGCTAGGGATTTGAACCTCCGAACTTGCGATCTTCTGATCGACGAGCCTGGTGTCTTACCCGCTGAGCCACCACGCCCCTTACCAGAGAAGTAGCCAGCCATTATTAGGGATCATTCCCGATCCATATCCTCTCCCTAGATCTGTAGCAAATAGATCCTTCCAATGAAATTGTCAACACTTAAGAGCCAGAGGAATCTGTATTCCAAGTGTCTCTAGCTATTATGCAAGATTAGTAAAGGACTTTGGAAGGATTCATTATCTAACTTTTAATTAAATTAGAGATTGACTCTGCTTCTCCTAACTACTTCCTCTCTCAATGTCCAAAATGAATTGAGAAAACAATCCTCAATTACTGCAGTTTTAGTACCACACTGAGACTGCCATCAAAGCAAATTTTTAAGATGATCTTGGTAGTTTTATCAGATCATACCCTTGCAATGATTTTCTTCAAAGCCAACATCATATCCTGGCAGTAATTATCTTCAAAGACAACATTAAATACAAAAATCCCCATTGAGTTCAGTGGGACTGAATTAAAACACATCTAGTTTTCAAGCTGAAATTTAAAAAATCCTAACACTGAACCTTGGTACAACTTTTAAGCAAGTGGGGAAAAAACACATAAAAACATGAAAAAATGTTTTACCTCTTCACTTTTTAAAAAAGTTCGCCATATTAAGACCTATTTGCATGACATGCTTTACTGGAACATGAGGGAAAGTTACTCTTATGTGAACAGGAAAACTGGGTCATTTGACTCAGCCAGTAAATAAGTGAAGTGACAACAGCACAATACTCCCTGTTTGTGGTCAGACTAATTCCTTGCTGAGCTAAATTTGGAGGTGAGGGAGACCTCCAGCCATGGCAAAGGACATGTCCTAGAGACAGCACACTTCTAGAAATGGGTGGTAGAGGATATGTCTGCCCATCTCTATGGCATCATCATCACCTTCCCTCAACTATGCCACTTTGGCATTTTTTTCCAGTTCCAAATTCAGTCCTGTTTTGACCCAGAGATCCCTTCTTACAACCTTTTTACTCACTTGGGAGGGAGGACTAAAAATGACTAAAATAGCTGCCTCGCACATAGCCAGGGGTGGGAATCAATAGGTCCATGAGAACACAGCTGTACTATCTGAAGCATAATAACCGCCCAGGGTCCCTCCTTTTGGGGGAGATGGGCGGGATATAAATGTAATAAATAAATAAATAAATATCTTATTTGCAAGCAGATCATAATGAGTTCATTTGGACTTACTGTCTAGCAAATGTAATGCAAATGTGTTAGGATTGTAGCCTTACATGCATTATTTCTCTGCTATCCTATAACATCTTTTTCTAGTACTGTAGAGCAGAGCTTTCCAAACTGTGTGTCGCGACACAAAAGTGTGTCGCCACACACAGCATGGTGTGTCGCCACACCACCTGGAAGCGGTGGCGCGCGTGCGCACGGCGGCAGCGGCAGCCGCCTCCACTGTGCACACACGCGGCCACACGCCCCCCCGCGCCGCCACCATGCACGCGCGCCGCCACACGCCCCCCGCCGCCACCGGGCACGTGCGTGGCGCCGCACGCCCCCCGCGCTGCTGCCATGCACGTGCGCCCCCCCGCCGCTGCCGTGTGCACGCCCGCCGCTGCCGCCGTCGCCACTGGTGTGTCGCCAGTGGCAGAACTTTGGAAAGCCCTGCTGTAGAGAGTAAAGAGGATGATCTTGATGGAGAGAAGGGAGATCCCTTACCAAAGTAATGAGGAGGGAAACATTGCTTAAGCCCAAACAATGAAGGAGGAATATGAAAATGTCTCAGTGAGACATCTCTCTAATTCACATTAGTATAACAGGGTGAGGAGGGAAACCATAATCAGACCTGCAAGCTTCTCTTACTATAGTCAATCTTAGTAATAGTAGTTTTAGTCTTAATGTGAGAGCCAGTTTGGTGTAGTGGTTAAGGCACCAGGCTAGAAACCGTGAGACCGTGAGTTCTAGTTCAAGTATCAAGATCACGGGAAGTGATAGTGCCGCTCTATACCACACTGGTGAGGCCACAATTGGAATACTGCATCCAGTTCTGGTCACCACAATGCAAAAAAGATACTGAGGCCCTAGAAAGAGTGCAGAGAAGAGCAACAAAGTTGATAAGGGGTCTGGAGGCTAAATCCTATGAAGAGCGGCTAAAGGAACTAGGTACGTTTAGCTTAACGAAGAGAAGACTGAGGGGAGACATGATAGCAGTCTTCCAATACTTGAAGGGCTGCCACAGGGAAGAGGGCGTCGATTTATTCTCCATAGCACCCGAGGGTAGGGCAAGAAGCAATGGGTGGAAGCTCGTCAGTAGGAGATCCAATTTGGAAATGAGGAATTTCCTGACAGAACTATTAAACAGTGGAACAGTTTACCTTCCGGAGTTGTGGGTGCTCCATCACTGGAGGTTTTCAAGAAAAGATTGGACAACCATTTGTCCAAGAAAAGGGGCGCGGTGGCTCAGCGGGTTAAACCGCTGAGCCGTTAGACTGCCGACCATAAGGTTGGAAGTTCAAAACCGCGTGGCGAGGTGAGCTCTCGTCACTAGCCCCGGCTTCTGTCCACCCAACAGTTCGAAAGCGAAAGCAAGTAGATAAATTGGGTACCACTTACGTGGGTCAATTTGCTGCCGTCCTTTCGGAGGCTCGTCCTTGAACCAAGAAGACCTGGTGAATCCCGACAATGGCGGCGGAGGACGACGGATCCTGAACAACAACTTCCTGGACGTCAGCAGCCGGCTCGGAGCGAGGCATTCTGGGGCATGTAGTCCGATGCCTGCAGCTGAAGAGTCGGTTCCTTCACCTCCTTCCTATCGCGCGGTAACATTGTGTAATATATATGGCTGTATAATATATATGAATTTACATGTATGTAAGCTGCCTAGAGCCCTCCATTAGGAAGGGGATAGGCGGGGTATAAATAAGATTTAAAAAAAAAGATGGTATGAGGACTTCTGCCTTTTGGGCAGGGGGTTGGACTAGAAGATCTCCAAGGTCCCTTCCAACCCTATGATTCTGTTATTCTATTCCTGCCTTAGGCACTAAGTCAGCTGGGTGACCTTGGGCCAGTCGCTCTTTCTCAGCCCTAGGAAGAAGGCAATGGCAAACCACTTCCGAAAACCTTGCCAAGAAAACTACAGGGACTTGTCCAGGCAGTCTCCAAGAATCGGACACAATTGAATGGATTAAAGAAAAAGTCTTAATGTGGACTTGATTTCTTGGTCTGATCTACATCTTGAGGCTGACAGGTATATTCCAGATCTTTGGATTATAACTCTCGTTATTCCCCACCAGCAGGCTATTGGCCATGCCAACTGGGATGGTATAAAAGAGGGTACCATGTTGAGGAAGGTTGCTGTAGTGTATTAAGTTTGAATTATATCCAGTCATTCCTTTTTTCTTTCAAGCTGTACAAACACTAGCATGTTTTTTAATAGTAATATAAACCTCTTTCCTCTTTTTCGGTAGCTTTACTATTATTTTTATAGGTCAGATGTTATAGTTTTTTGACCAGGCACTGAATACATAGCAACTTCATGAGCACAAAAACACACATACTCAAAGTTCCTGTTGTCTTTCCATGTAGCTCTACATGAATATGCATGTTTTCATTCCTGCAATGATTTTAAAAGCCTGATGGTTCTTAGATATTTAATTCCAGTCATTCAGTGTTAGCAATTCTTTTCTAGTTCTGGTCAACATAACTTATGACCCACAGTGCTAAGCAGAACCCATCAGTGATGCTGGCATACATACATCAGGCTAGTTATTAATACGTTGGCTGCTTGCATTATTGTAAAACGGGTGAACACAATAGAGAACCTGTGGTCCATCATAAGTTGTAGGGCCTGCTGTATCTTTATCTCAGCTTCCCTATTTTCCTTTCCTACTTGCTTCCCCTCTAGGAAACTGGTTTTTTTTTCCATTCTAGATATTAATTGTTTAATTTTAGTGATAAAAGCCCACCCTTTATTCAGGCACTTGCTTTTTGTTTTCAGAAGAGAGCATAGTCTAATAAAAGATTATTCTAGTTATGAGTTTCTAAACACATTATTTATTTATTTGAGTTATATCCTACCTTTCTACTCAATTTGAGCACTCAAGGAAACTAGTATTCAATAACATACAAAATAAAAAAAATGCAACTTCAAGCACGATAAATAAAACCAATTAAAAGCCTGGTGAAAGAGCCTATATGTTCCCTTAGCTCTGAAAATTTGAGCATACATGCTCTGTTCCTAACAAGGATCAGTCCGTCTTGGGAATGAGAATTGGATTTTAATGGAGAGGAGGGCTGTTATCTGAGAGAGGCTGTTTCAGGCAAGGCAGCACGGGCATGAATCTTAAAAAACCTCCAACACTAAAGTTTTGGGATGATAGTCTGCTTAAGGCTGCCTCTCTTCCATTTGACAGGTAGCCAGTACACCAACATAATATCTGCTCAAAGTTTGTTATCCAGACATTTGTGATGGATAGAATAGCTAACTAGGGTGAAAGACCCCATGCTTACTGTGATTAGCCTGTTACTTAAGAAGCACCTCTAAGGGAGACATTAACTCCTTCCCCTTCTTCTAACTTGGTCTTTGTAATAGAAGCCAGGTTAAAAGCTTTCCCACAGTTATAGTAGAAAAGAAATGAAACATCCTCCTTCCCCTTAACTAAACTGGCATTCACCAAACAGCATATTTAAGCAGGAGGAACTGCAGGCAAGCCACAAAATTTACTGAGGTTAGTAGATGGATCAGAAGGGGAAACTAGATTTTTCCGTTTTCTTTTCTCAGTGATGTTAGCATCATCCACCATCATAACTACCTCTTTTGTTGTTGTTGTTCAGTCGTTTAGTCGTGTCCGACTCTTCGTGACCTCATGGACCATAGTACGCCAGGCCCTCCTGTCCTCCACTGTCTCTCGGAGTTTACTCAAATTCATGTTCATTACATCGGTGATGCTATCTAACCATCTCATCCTCTGCCGTCCCCTTCTCCTTTTGCCTTCAGTCTTTCCCAGCATCAGGGTCTTTTCCAGTGAGTCCTCTCTTCGCATTAGGTGGCCAAAGTATTTGAGCTTCAGCTTCAGCATCTGTCCTTCCAATGAGCAGTCAGGGTTGATTTCCTTTAGGATTGACTGGTTTGACCTCCTTGCAGTCCAAGGGACTCTCAAGAGTCTTCTCCAGCACCACAGTTCGAAAGCATCAATTCTTCGGCGCTCAGCATTCCTTATGGTCCAACTCTCACAGCCATACATTGCTACTGGAAAAACCATAGCTTTAACTATACGGACCTTTGTCGGCATGGTGATGTCTCTGCTTTTTAATATGCTGTCTAGGTTTGCCATAGCTTTCCTTCCAAGGAGCAAGCGTCTTTTAATTTCATGGCTGCAGTCACCGTCTGCGGTGATCTTGGAGCCCAAGAAAATAAAATCTGTCACTGCTTCCATTTCTTCCCCTTCTATTTGCCAGGAAGTGATGGGACCAGATGCCATGATCTGGGTTTTTTTAATGTTGAGTTTCAAGCCAGCTTTTGCACTCTCCTCTTTCACCCTCATCAAGAGGCTCTTTAGTTCCTCTTCACTTTCTGCCATTAGGGTGGTATCGTCTGCATATCTGAGGTTGTTGATATTTTTCCCGGCAATCTTAACTCCGGCTTGTGATTCATCCAGCCCGGCATTTCTCATGATGTACTCTGCATATAAGTTAAATAAGCACGGTGATAATATACAGCCTTGTCGTACTCCTTTCCCAATTTTGAACCAGTCGGTTGTTCCATGTCCGGTTCTAACTGTTGCTTCTTGACCCACATACAGGTTTCTCAGGAGACAGGTAAGGTGGTCTGGTACTCCCATCTCTTTAAGAATTTGCCACAGTTTGTTGTGATCCACACAATCAAAGGCTTTAGCGTAGTCAATGAAGCAGAAGTAGATGTTTTTCTGGAACTCTCTTGCTTTTTCCATGATCCAGCGAATGTTGGCAATCTGATCTCTAGTTCCTCTGCCTCTTCGAAACCCAGCTTGCACTTCTGGTAGTTCTCGGTTCACATACTGCTGAAGCCTAGCTTGTAGGATTTTGAGCATAACCTTGCTAGCATGTGAAATGAGCGCAATTGTACGGTAGTTTGAACATTCTTTGGCATTGCCTTTCTTTGGAATTGGAACGTAAACTGACCTTTTCCAATCTTGTGGCCACTGTTGAGTTTTCCAAATTTGTTGGCATATTGAGTGCAGCACTTTAACAGCATCATCTTTTAGGATTTTAAATAGCTCAGCTGGGATACTGTCTTCTCCGCTAGCTTTGTTGTTAGTAATGCTTCCTAAGGCCCACTTGACTTCACTCTCTAGGATGTCCGGCTCAAGGTCAGTGACCACACCATCATATTTATCAGGGATATTAAGATCTTTCTTGTATAGTTCTTCTGTGTATTCTTGCCACCTCTTCTTAATCTCTTCTGCTTCTGTTAGGTCCCTGCCTTTTTTGTCCTTTATCATGCCCATCTTTGCACAAAACGTTCCCTTGATATCTCCGATTTTCTTGAAGAGATCTCTAGTCTTCCCCATTCTATTGTTTTCCTCGATTTCTTTGCATTGTTCATTTAAGAAGGCCTTCTTATCTCTCCTTGCTATTCTCTGGAATTCTGCATTCAGTTGTTTATATCTTTCCCTTTCTCCCTTGCCTTTTGCTTCCCTTCTTTCCTCAGCTATTTGTAAAGCCTCATCAGTCAGCCACTTTGCTTTCTTGCATTTCTTTTTCTTTGGGATGGTTTTAGTTGCTGCCTCCTGTACAATGTTACGAACCTCCATCCATAGTTCTTCAGGCACTCTGTCTACCAGATCTAATCCTTTAAATCTATTCCTCACCTCCACTGTATATTCATAAGGGATATGATTTAGGTCATACCTGATTGGTCTAGTGGTTTTCTCTACGTTCTTCAATTTAAGCCTAAATTTTGCGATAAGAAGCTCATGATCTGAGCCACAGGCAGCTCCAGGTCTTGTTTTTGCTGATTGTATAGAGCTTCTCCATCTTTGGCTGCAAAGTATATAATCAATCTGATTTCGGTATTGACCATCTGGTGATGTCCATGTGTAGAGTCGTCTCTTGTGTTGTTGGAAAAGAGTGTTTGCTATGACCAGCGTGTTCTCTTGACAAAACTCTATTAGCCTTTGCCCTGCTTCATTTTGTACTCCGAGGCCGAACTTGCCCGTTATTCCGGTTATTTTTTGACTTCCTACCTTAGCATTCCAGTCCCCTATGATGAAAAGGACATCTTTTTTTGGTGTTAGTTCTAGAAGGTGTTGTAGATCTTCATAGAACCAGTCAACTTCAGCTTCTTTGGCATCAGTGGTTGGGGCATAGACTTGGATCACTGTGATGTTGAATGGTTTGCCTTGGATTCGAACTGAAAGCATTCTGTCGTTTTTGAGGTTGTACCCCAGTACTGCCTTTCCCACTCTTTTATTGACTATGAGAGCTACTCCATTTCTTCTAAGGGATTCTTGCCCACAGTAGTATATATAATGGTCTCCTGAATTAAATTCGCCCATTCCTGTCCATTTTAGTTCGCTGATTCCCAAGATGTCGATGTTCAATCTTGTCATCTCATGTTTGACCACATCCAGCTTACCTTGATTCATAGATCTTACATTCCAGGTTCCTATGCAATATTGTTCTTTACAGCATCGGACTTTCCTTCCACTTCCAGACACATCCACAACTGAGCGTCCTTTCGGCTTTGGCCCAGCCGTTTCACACTTTCTGGAGCTACTCGGAATTGCCCTCTGCTCTTCCCCAGTAGCATTTTGGACACCTTCCGACCTGAGGGGCTCATCTTCCGGCGTCATATCTTTTAGCCTTTTGATACTGTCCATGGGTTTTCTTGGCAAGGATACTGGAGTGGTTTGCCATTCCCTCCTCCAGTGGACCACGTTTTGTCAGAACTCTCCATCATGACCTGTTCTTCTTGACCTGACTTCATTGAGTTACGCAAGCCCCTTCGCCACGACAAGGCAGTGATCACGTTATAAATTTTATCTTAACTACCTCTACTAAGATAAAATTTATAACGTGTTCACTTTCCAAAATATTGCTCATATCTGAGTTATTAAAGGAGCTCTTCTTCTATTTAGGCTGGACACAAGGTTACAGCAAGCCAACCCTCTGGCCCGTTCCTAGCCCTTGATTCTGTTAAGGAGGAATCAGATCAAATAAGAGTTTTGCCCTCATCTTCATCCTTTCCAAACCACTCTTCTGGTTCCCCTCTGTAGAGAGAAAGAAACAGGAGCTTGATGGAAATATGCAGGAACCATTACCTAGGAAAAAGGGGCTGAAACATTTTTAATGTCCAGAGCAATAAGATAACATATACCTTCAGGGCCACGCAGAGGAGTTTGCAGAGCATCTGTCAGACAAAGTCACTCTGATTCATTCCCAACTGGAGTCATGAATGTGAGATGGGTGGCTATATAAATTGAATAAAATAAAATAAAATCACATTTGGAAGTGGATCAGGCAGACGCCTCCCTGATTCACTGGATTCTGTTGTTATACCCAATTTCAATAACAGTGGTTTAAACTTTCCCGTGCAGTTGATTTTTTAGTCTGGTCTACTTCGTGGGGCTGACACCATCGAATGTCATATATAAAAGTAGCCCTACAATGCTACCTGATGTTATTACTCTTCTGGGGCAGATCACCACTCCAGGCAGACAAAAACAGTGGCTTTGGAAGCATGAACAACCTGATAGAAAATGCATTCCCGAGAGTTGAGGTCCCCTCTGCTTCTATCCCTTTGCTGCTGATAAGCAAATATCCATATCCAGTATTGGCAGCTTATTGCTTCTACCTCTTGAACTACTTCTGTGCCAGAGGTGTTATCTAACTGGTTCAAGAGAACCAGTTAATTTTCTCTAAGGATGCCACTTGGCTGGAGATGGGATGCACCTGGGCTCCTTGCACCAGCTTCCCAGGTACTTCTAGGCAGTGATCTCTCCCTCCTACAGGGGGTGGCAGCCCTTGGCATGGCCGGAGATGTTCATATTTTCCCTGCTGCCATTGTGGCTGGTACTGTGGCACTACTTTCTCCCTTTTTCTTCCTGCTGGCCTCCTCCAGCTGTGCAGTTGGGAGACCTGGCATGGGCTCCTTTCGGGTGGGCAGAAACAATGGATGCTGCTCCATTTCTTTCTCTGACAACCTTTTACTAAGGTTGGTGCCTCCTCAAGGCTTCAGCTACCACTGGCTTCTCAGGTCCCAGCTGACTTTTGTCTCAGGTCAACCCAGTCATGTTGCTGTAAAAAGCACAGAGACTGTTGTGGCTGCTGCTGCCCCTGCTGCCACCACCACTTCCACTTAGGGAACTACTATGGCTGCCATGCCTCTTCCTCTTCCTCAAGATTCCCTTCTACTGTGATCCCAGGCTAAGAGTGATACAGAACAAGCAACTTTAAGTTCTTGCTCTTTAATTCATGGTTCTGCCTTAGCTGAGCTGTGTGTACATATTTGTATTGATGGGGTGTATACATGGATATCTATTCTGTGCCCCGCATTTCATATGTATGCAGTATTACTACTGATACTCACATGTGTGTCCTCAGAACAATATGTAGGTTGGTTGGTTGGCTGGCAGACATCCGGCAACATATTTGTAGTTTGGTTCTGCCATGTATCATTGTGCATTACTAATATTTATATTGCAGCAACTTTTCCTTTCATTATATAGTCCCCACATGCCAGTTTTCTCTTTATTAAAAAGGAAAAACAGTGCAGAAGATATTTCTCAAGATGGGAAGATTCAGATATTTATTTTTCAGTAAATACATAACAGCAAAACCACAAAGCCATTATGAAAGTATTCCAGTGACTACCGTGTATGAAATGCAAGCTCTATTTATAACAACCATTATTTAGATTTCTTGCACCTCTTTTCCCCACATGCTGTACATAGTCTGGCAGTGATTCTCTTTTGGATGGGAGGTAAAATTTCCATCTGTTCTTTGTTTGGTAGTTATGTGATCTGGTATCAGTTGCTTACTTTTGATCATGTGAGAATTAACTTTCACACCACTGTCCAAAAACTTGCTCCTGTTTTTGTTGGATTAGAGCCAAATTTGTAATTGTTTCTTTATATCTTTTATTTATATAAACATTTTTATCCCACCTTTCTAGTAAAAAGGTAAAGGTAAAGGTTCCCCCCGCACATTTGTGCAGTCGTGTCCGACTCTAGGGGCCGGTGCTCATCTCCGTTTGTTAGCCGAAGAGCCAGCGTTGTCCGAAGACGCTTCCGTGGTCATGTGACCGGCATGACGCACGTGAAACGCTGTTACCATCCCACCGAAGTGGTACCTATTCATCTACTTGCATTTGCACATATAATTCAAAGAAACTAGCAAAAATGTATTGTCGAAGGCTTTCACGGCCGGACTTCGATGGCTGTTGTGGGTCTTCCAGGCTGTGTGGCCGTGTTCTGGAAGTTGTGGTTCCTAACGTTTCGCCAGCATCTGTGGCCAGCATCTTCAGAGGGCAGGAGCCCAGACAGAAGCGAAATCTCTGTGCCCAGGTAGAGATTTCGCTTCTGTCTGTGCTCCTGCCCTCTGAAGATGCTGGCCACAGATGCTGGCGAAACGTTAGGAACCACAACTTCCAGAACACGCCACACAGCCCGGAAGACCCACAACAGCCAAACTAGCAAAACTTAAAAACAATTTAAGGTGTCTACAAACCATTGGATAGAAATACTGAAGAATTCTCTAAGCTTTTCTATCCTGAAGCACTTTTAGTCTACATTTCACATCTCTTCTGGATCATGGCTTTGAGTTCAGATTTTGGTAGTTTTGCTCAACCTGTTAGATTTTGCTAGAAATATTAAGAGTAATATTTAATCAGTACTTGGAAGATCAAGTCAGTGGAGCAGGAGACTTTAATACAGTGATAACCACTTTGGGATCTGTTGTAAGATCCTTTTTTTACAAAATATATTGTAAGGTATTTTCTCCAAAAACATATGTTGGATATTTTTTTAGTTTTCCTACTTATTTGATTAATTCTGTTTTAACCTATCAAAGAGCATACCACCAGGCATCTCCCCAAGAAAAGATTTGCTGTGGAATTTTTAGATCTGCATCAAAAATAGCCAGATAACTGGATGGCCTCTTCCTTCTGGTTCTAAAGAAGGCCCTTAAAGCATCAGGCTTTAGGAGCGGGAATGCTGAATTATCTGTCCAGTAGTGGAAGGTTGATTTTTGGTTATACTGATGAATGTTCCCCATGCTATATACAGTATGCATAATATTATTGATTTGTTTTTTTTATTACACAATTTAGGGAGGTTGGGGTGTCCATTTATTCACAATT
Source organism: Charina bottae (assembly GCA_023362775.1). Classification (NCBI taxonomy): domain Eukaryota; kingdom Metazoa; phylum Chordata; class Lepidosauria; order Squamata; family Charinaidae; genus Charina; species Charina bottae. The sequence continues at coordinate 97,161,128 of JALMGJ010000002.1, read as the reverse complement.
GGAGCTGCCCATAAGCCTAGATAGATAGATAGATAGATAGATAGATAGATAGATAGATAGATAGATGATAGATATGAAAGTGACTGTTCTTTATATATTCATATTGTTAGCGTGCCATGCATATTGGCAGTATAGGGTATATATAATGAGTTGTATTGAAACTTACGGAACTTGGAACAACGGACTGGTTTAAGATTGGGAAAGGAGTACGGCAGGGCTGTATACTCTCACCCTGCCTATTCAACCTGTACGCAGAATACATCATGCGACATGCTCGACTTGATGAATCCAAGGCTGGAGTTAAAATCGCTGGAAGAAACATTAACAATCTCAGATATGCAGATGATACCACTTCGATGGCTGAAAGCGAGGAGGACCTGAGGAGCCTTATGATGAAGGTGAAAGAAGAAAGTGCAAAAGCTGGGTTGCAGTTAAACCTAAAAAAAAACCAAGATTATGGCAATGAGCTTGATTGACAACTGGCAAATAGAGGGAGAAAAAGTGGAGACAGTGAAAGACTTTGTATTTCTAGGTGCGAAGATTACTGCGGACGCTGATTGCAGCCAGGAAATCAGAAGAAGTCTACTTCTTGGGAGGAGAGCAGTGACAAATCTTGATAAAATAGTTAAGAGCAGAGACATCACACTGACAACAAAGATCTGCATAGTCAAAGCAATGGTATTCCCCGTAGTAACCTATGGCTGCGAGAGCTGGACCATAAGGAAGGCTGAGCGAAGGAAGATAGATGCTTTTGAACTGTGGTGTTGGAGGAAAATTCTGAGTGCCTTGGACTGCAAGAAGATCAAACCAGTCCATACTCCAGGAAATAAAGCCAGACTGCTCACTTGAGGGAATGATATTAAAGGCAAAAGGAAGAGGGGCCGACCAAGGGCAAGATAGATGGATGATATTCTGGAGGTGCCGGACTCGACCGTGGGGGAGCTGGGGATGGCGATGGCCGACAGGAAGCTCTGGCGTGGGCTGGTCCATGAAGTCACGAAGAATTGGAAGCGACTTGCTCCATCCTATAGATGGTTAGTTTTCCAAATCTAATTCATATTTAGAGATGGTATAACTGATGCCATAAATCTATAGGATGGAGCAATTCTTTAACTGAAGTAAAATTGTTAAAATATCTTATTTAGTAAATCCATATAATTTTTTTTCAGAATTATAGCTGCAGTGAAAAGAAATACATTTTCATTTGCACCAATACGTTAAAGGATGCTTTAAGAAGTATGATCTCCCCAGTCAACCAACCGTAATAATTTGTTTCCTAATATTGTGCAATTGATGCACAAAGCCAAACAAAAATAGAGACGATTAGGTGCGGAGTGAGCTCCCGCACTAGCTCCAGCTCTTGCCAACCTAGCAATTCGAAAGCATGCTAATGCAAGTAGATGAATAGGTACCACTTTGGTGGGATGGTAACAGTGTTCCACGCGTGTCATGCGGCCACATGACCGTGGAAGCGTCTTCGGACAATGCTGGCTCTTCGGCTAACAAACGGAGATGAGCACCGGCCCCTAGAGTCGGACACGACTGCACAAATGTGCGGGGGGAACCTTTACCTTTACCTTTAGATGGCTACTACTGAGGGATCATAATGTTCGTGATGTAATTGGTTGCAATGTTCATGGCACAATGGCTGAGATGCCCACCAAAAGAGTAGTGACACTTGTTGCGAAGTGCATTAAACTAAGCAAGATATTGCTGCTTGCTGCAGTGCCTAGTTTTAAAGCATGCAAAATCATAGCCATATTAGTCTAGCATCTCCAATTAAACTTGCAGGAGCAGGTTCTATGAATTGCTCTCCTTTTTGCCTTCCTGGCCAGAAGATTTTTGCATATGTGCACCAAGCATCTCTGTCACTTGGCTTGATTGAGAGAGTATCCATGTCTCAGTATTTAGGGCTCTCTCTTGATTTTAGTGGGAGTGTTTTAACTCTTTCAAAGGCATTAGCATTATACTGTTGTTTGGGTGGACTGATCTCGGAGCAAGCAAAGGGATTTTAGCATTGTTTTTACCCTGCTACCCTTCACCATGGCCTATTTTTGCCTCTTGCAATGTTGATGTCACACCAGTGCAGCGCATTGGCACGTATGAATTTATTCTGTCTTGCCTTCAGATGCCATTAGTGCAGGGAGATGTGATAGCATTTTCTTCTTCATCCAGAGGCTGTGAGCCGCTCCACACTGAGCCCGATGACGTTCCTCCCAATTACCACACGGAAGCGCTCGTAATGGAAGAATGAACGGTTTATTTCGTGCTTACAATGGTGAACGTTAAAGAAAGGCAAGAATGCTTTACATGAGTGTGGTTGCTTTTTATACCCTTCTATTCCTGATCCTGCCCCTTCTCTTCTCAGACTTGCTTCAGATCAGGCCATGTGTCAATCGTTGATTGGCTCTTTGTTGCCACTTTCCCTCCAGTTTCGCTCTTCTTTTATCGATCGCTTATGACAGGACTCTGAGTTTCTGTCAGAGTTCTGACATGCCTCCGGCCCAAAATCTTCTCTCCCCCCCCCCATTTTGCTTTGACTCTGTCACAGTATCTGTGAAAAAATAAGGTAAACAATATTAGTAAAGTTTCAGTGGGGTTTGTCGGGGAATTTGCGGTGGAACCTGCTAATTAGTGCTGGAGCTTGCATGTTTTTCTCCGCCACCCATTCTTTGAACCCTACTGGTAAGTGCTGCCACTTGACTAAATATTGTAATTGTCCCCTGTGTTGCCGTGAGTCGAAAATATTATCAATTTCAAAATGTGGCTCTCCATTTACTATCATCGGTGCTGGTTCTGGTGCTTCCGGGTGCCATTGATCTGAGTGGTGATATTGTTTCAATAAGCTTATATGGAATACGGGATGCACTTTCTTCAATGATTTTGGAAGTTGGAGTCTCGCCGTTACCGGGTTTATTACTTTTACTATGGTAAATGGTCCAATTAACCTTGGGGCTAATTTTCGTGATGGCTGTGTAGATCTTAAATTTTTTGTTGACAGATATACTTTATCTCCTTCCCTGAGTTCCCACTCCCTTGTTCTGTTCTTATCTGCATACTTTTTGTATGTAGCTTTTGCTTCTTGCAATGAGCGCAGCATTATAGGCCAATTGCTGGTTATTTTATTTACCCACTCATCTGCTTGCAGAGGTCCGTGTATTTCTGTCCTGTGGATCATTGCTATTTCTGGAATGGCCGCGAAGTCCTGACCGGTGGCTACCTTGAACGGCGTGAATCCCGTGCTTTTATGTACTGCGTTATTGTAGGCTACTTCCGCAAATGGTAATAAGTCAGCCCAGTCATCTTGCTGGTAGCTGATATAGCAGCGGAGGTACTGTTCCAGTACGGAAATGAGGCGTTCAGAAGATCCGTCCGTGCAAGGATGGAACGCGCTGCTTAAACCTTGTTCCGACCCTATTAATGTCTGGAACGCTTTCCAGAATTTTGAGGTAAAAGTAGTTCCGCGGTCGCTGATAATCCATTCTGGCGCGCCGTGTGCTCTGTATATATGCTGTATAAAAAGCTTGGCCATTCGTTGTGCAGTTGGGATACCTTTGCATGAGATGAAACGCGCCTGTTTTGAAAATAAGTCTGTCACTACCCATACTGCCGTTTTGTTTTTGCTCGTGGGTAGGTCGACTACGAAATCCATGGCGATCTGTCGCCATGGTTCTGTGGGGTTGGCTACATTTTGTAGCAGTCCTGTGGGTTTCCCTATTGTTCTTTTGGCTGTAGCACACACCTGGCAGGTTTTCACATAGTCTTTTACGTCTTTGCGCAGTGTGGGCCACCAAAATTTGCGCCTGACTAGATGAATGGTTTTAACAAATCTAAAGTGTCCGGCCGTCTTGTGGTCGTGGCTTGTTTCCAAAACCCGTTTTCGTAAACTGTCGGGTACATACAATTTGTCGTCCTTCCACCACCCGCCATTGTGTTCTTGTAGCATTTCCTTGTTTTCCACCCACCAATTGTCATTTGGGATAGCCTTCCGTATTTCTGTTTCTAATGTGGTTTCAGTCCGTCTCCGCACTCCCTGCCTCCTTGTAACCGCCACGTGTCCCCCTTGCAAATTCTGTGTGTTCAGCATCCCTACTGTGTGTGCGGGGTTACTGGGGAATAACGGTTCCGTGGTTTCTTCTGATCTACCTTCATGTTGTGGTAGACGCGATAGCGCATCTGCTAGGTAGTTCTTGCCCCCTGGGAAGTATTTTAACGTGAAGTTAAATCTACTAAAAAACTCAGCCCATCTGAGCTGTTTGGGGTTGAGCTTCCTTGGGGATTTTAATGCTTCCAGATTTTTATGATCTGTCCATACCTCAAATGGTACTGACGATCCTTCTAGCAAATGTCTCCATGTGGCTAACGCATATCGTACCGCAAACGCTTCCTTTTCCCAAACATGCCAGCGTTTTTCTGTGTCGCTAAATTTCTTCGAGATGTAGGCACAAGGTCTCAGGTTCTGTTCATTGTCCACTTGCAGCAAGATCGACCCGACTGCATTATTGGACACATCCGTATGGATGATGAATGGTTTGTTGACTTCAGGGTGCTTTAGTATGGGCTCTGCTGTGAAGAGAGCCTTGTGTTTCTCAAATGCTTCCTGGCATTCCGGCGTCCACTTTATCTTAGTACTTGGTTGTCTCGCAATTGTCTTGGTTCCATTTCTTTTTGTCTTTAATAGGTCAGTTAGCGGTAGCGCGATCTGCGCGAAATTTTTTATGAATTCCCTGTAAAAGTTTGCGAACCCTATAAATGCCTGCAATTGCCTCCTGGTTCGAGGGGGTTCCCGCCCCAGGACCGCTTGTACCTTAGCAGGGTCCATTTCAATGCCCTTGTGCGATATACGAAAGCCCAGGAAGTCCAACTTGTCTTTATGGAATTCACACTTGGTCAATTTGACGTATAGTTTTGCATCTAACAACTTTTTCAGCACTGCTGTCACTAATTGCACGTGCTCCTCCAAGTTGTCAGAAAATATTATTATGTCATCCAGATACACGATGACTCCTTGGTATAAGAATTCGTAGAGGACCTCATTTATCAGCTTCATGAAGATGCCTGGCCCCCCCGCAATTCCAAATGGAAGTACGCGATACTGAAACGACCGGAGTGGGCAATTGAACACTGTCTTCCATTCGTCCCCTTCCCTTATTCGTCCCCTGTAATATGCTTCCCTCAAGTCCAATTTCGTGAAAACTTTCCCTTTACTCAGTTGTGCCAGCATGTCTTTTAGTAGTGGTAAAGGGTACTGGTTTGTGACCGAAATTGCGTTAAGTCCCCTATAATCGGTGCATAAGCGCAGGGAACCATCTTTTTTCTTCCTAAAAAGCACTGGGGCTGCCAAGGGGGAGTTAGCCGGTTCAATGAATCCCCGGGCTAAGTTTTATCTATAAAGTCGCGCAGTTCTTGCAATTCCCTCTGTGTCATCGCGTACATTTTCGGTTTTGGAAAGGTGGCCCCCGGGATGAGTTCTATAGCACAATCCGTTTTCCTGTGGGGGGGTAGCTGATCACACTCGTGTTCATCAAATACCTCTCTTACCGGTATGTAGTGCCTTGGGAATGGCATCATTTCCCCTTGTCGTGTCTTCTCCACCTTCGCACTCCCAGCCGCCCCCGTTTCAGTTCCTGTTCCTTCCGTATTATTACTCTTGGAGTTATACTTCCCATCTATAAACTCCATTTCCCCCGACACCCAATCAATTTGAGGGTTTCTTTCTTTTAACCATTTAAGGCCAAGTATTATGGGCTGTGTAGCTATGGGGGCCACGATGAAGCGCAGGATTTCCACGTGCGTGCCCATTCGCATTCTTACTGCTTCCGTGAAATGTCCTGCCGGTCCCCCTTTCATTTCTGACCCATCCAGTTGACAAAACGTGATGGGTGCTTTTAGTTTGAATAACTTGAGTCCCATTTTACAGTATTTGCTATAGATGGGTGCATCAAGCATCTCGAGCACCCAGAGTCCAGCATTGCTGCCCCCACAAATTGCTCCCTCCCGTCCAAAGCTTCCAATTTTACCTTCAGTTGTAATGTGGGGGAGTCTTCTGTCATCCAGGTGTCGTTGCGCCCCTTGTTGAAGGCCTGTCCCGCGGCGCATTTTAGGGCAGGCCGTTGTCGTTTCCCACCGGCACGAACTCCTCATTGGTGGATTCGTCCGTGGACGTGTCTGGTTTTGTGAATTTGTGCCATTCCGTGGCTGCCTTCGCTGATGTTTGTTTGTGGGGGGGGGCTTTATGCTGCTTTTTTCCTGTCTTGCTCTTTTCTGTTGATTGGTTGCACTCGTTGATCCGGTGGCCCTCTCTCCTGCACTTGAAACATAATTTGTTCTTTGCTCGCCGCTCTTTTTCTTCCGCCCATGGTCTTCTTTCGTAGTCTCTTTTGGGTTGGTATTGGCCAGCATGTGTTGTTCTCCCCGCATACTGTAGTTGGCGGTATGAGCGGATTCTGAATCTTGTGCTCTCGACCTTTCCCGCCAACTGAACCCATTCATCAAGCGTTTCCGGGTCCCCTCTCCCCGCTGCCATGTCTAGTAGCTCAGGCCTTAATCCCATCTGAAAGTATTCCACTTTGAATGATTCGGGCCAGTTTGGTAGGCGGCTAACTAGTTTTTTAAAGTCCAGTGCGTATTCCGCCACCGTACGGTGTCCCTGCCTTAATCTCTGAATTTCAGCCTTGGCTGACATTCGGGATAAAGTGTCCTCGAATCTCTTCCTCAGTGCTTTCATGAACGTGCTGAAATTGTGCAGTTCTTTAGCCTTCGTCTCATGGAGCATTGCCAGCCACTTTGCCGCTGCTCCAATCAGGAAGTTGGACACATACCTGACCTTGGCCTCTTCGTTTAGGAAAAGCCGTTCTGATTCTTCCATGAACCCTCTTACGTGGTTCAGGAAGCACGCTAGCTTTTCTGGGTCCCCGTCAAATTTAGTCTTTAACTTTGTCACTATGACAGGGTTGCTCTGTTGGAAGGGCATGGGATGGCTCACATAGCTCGTATGTGCAGCTGGCTCGTCTATTTCATCCCTGTCCTCCTCCCTTTCCACATCACTTTCTCCCGTGCTCCTGGATTCAGGAGACTCTGAGGGTGAGCTGTCTTCTCTGACCAGGTTGCTATCCCTCTTTTGGCGCGGGGGTTTCTTTAGTAGCTCTTCAAGGGCCGCTTGGATCGCTGTCAGCTTTGAATCCATGGAAGCCATTCCCGTTTCCACGCGTTCTGCCCGATCCTCTAGCGCTGCAATCCTCTGTGATTGCGAAATTCGCACCTTGGTGACTTTCTTCCCTGGTGCTATGGCTATGCCTCCTCCCACCCCCAGCGACCACTCTGCTGTCTGGGTTTGCGCTCGTGGGGTGGGGGTTCGGGGCAGTTCGTCTACCTCCCTCTTTGTGTTTCTCCTTGCCGTTCGCTGTCCGGCTATTTCCTCCGGTCCCTCGTTTGCCGGCTGCGCTGCCGCTGTCAGCACGCATGTTTTTTCCTTTTCGTCGGCTTGGGACGCTTCACCCAGTTCCATGTCCACTTGAAGATGCGATCGTCATTTGCCCGTCGCACCAGTGTGGAGAGGTTGTGAGCCGCTCCACACTGAGCCCGATGACGTTCCTCCCAATTACCACACGGAAGCGCTCGTAATGGAAGAATGAACGGTTTATTTCGTGTTTACAATGGTGAACATTAAAGAAAGGCAAGAATGCTTTACATGAGTGTGGTTGCTTTTTATACCCTTCTATTCCTGATCCCACCCCTTCTCTTCTCAGACTTGCTTCAGATCAGGCCATGTAAGTGTCAATCGTTGATTGGCTGTTTGTTGCCACTTTCCCTCCAGTTTCGCTCTTCCCGCTTCTTTCTTTTATCGATCGCTTATGACAGGACTCTGAGTTTCTGTCAGAGTTCTGACATGAGAAGTCTTTAGACTACAGTATAGGTAAAGAGAACATGACTGACTAAAGCCCTCTGTTATAATACAGTTAAGGATTTACTTCATAAAGTCTCCTGATACTGGTCTACCCTGGGCAGGATTTGAACTTGGAACTCTTTCTTGGGATTCCATTCTTTCCTCTCTAATCATATCCCTAGTAGTCCTGTGTGTCACCAAGTGTTTCAGTACATATTTGCCATCACTTGTAAATAAAGCCTATGAAATCTTAGGTTCATAATACTTGGCAAGTGCCCTAAACTACCAAATATTTTTAATAAATGGCAATAGCTATCAGAAAGAAGAAAACATTCCAGTTTCACTGTAATGTGCTTTATTTTTATAAGTTACAGTATTTTTGCAAAATAATTCCCCAGTGAATTGAGGTGGCATAATAGCAGTATGCGCATCCATTGAAGGCTGCTAGCAGGATTATCTTCCCACTGGCTTTCATAAGCTAATTTATTTATGAATACTAGCTGAGAAGTCTTTAGACTACAGTATAGGTAAAGAGAACATGACTGACTAAAGCCCTCTGTTATAATACAGTTAAGGATTTACATAAGGGTCCTACCTCATGCCTTTCTATCTCAATAAAGAGTTGAGGATAAAAAGAAAAATATCTGTGTTTTGGCTGAATTGCACCCAGAATATGGTAATGTTCGGGAACTTGCTTAAATATGTTTTAACCAAGCATCATCTTAGTTTTCTTGTTAGCCCTAGTTTATTCCTTTCTGCATATCCTTTAGTGATTTCATATTTACTCAGAAGTAAGACCAGATGTGTTTTGCTTTGCTTTCTTGTTTTCATTCAATTTATATGGCCACCTATCTCAAAATATGACTTTGGGAGGCTAACAGAGAATAAAAACAAGATAAAAACATGCAGTATGTAAAACAATAAATAGCAAATATAGGAACCAAGATGTATATTGAATTTAATTAAATTGAATTAAATAAAATAAATAAATATGCCATTTACTTGAAAAACTCTAAGCAGCGTATAATGATCCATTAAAAACATTCATAAACTCCATAAATATTTAAATCATTAAAATCTTTTTTTTAAAAAAAAAAAACTGCTGCTGTCTTCCATTAACACTCAAATTCCCCCAAACCCAGGCAGAACAGGATGCTTTTCACTTGACTCCTAAGGAATAAAAGGGTGGGGGCTAACCCCACTCGGGTAAGTTGCTCCAAAGCAAAAGGGCTGCCATTGAGAATGCCATTTTCTGGCTCCCCTCCCCCTGATCTCTCGGGCAGGGGGTACCTGCAGCATCCACTCCCAGCCAGCTCATGTAGGGTGGGCAAATTGTACCCGGAGAGGACAGTGGGTCATCTTCAAAAATAGTCCCACATAGAGCAAATTGCAGTAGTCTAGCTGAGAGCCAGTCTGGTGCAGTGGTTAAGGCATCAGGCTAGGAACCAGGAGACCATGAGTTCTAGTCCCGCTTTAGGCACAAAGCCAGCTGGGTGACCTTGGGCCAGTCACTCTCTCTCAGCCGTAGGAAGAAGGCAATGGCAAACCACTTCTGAAATCTTGCCAAGAAAACTGCACAGACTTGTCCAGGCAGTCACTAGGAGTCAAAACTAACTCAAAGGCACCCCCCCCCCGGAAAAAAAACCCAAGAGACAGCAAAGCAAGAGTCATTGTCTTCAACTCCTCCTGGCCCAGAAATGAGCACAACTGGCCTAGGTTGACCAAGGGCTCTCCTGGCAGTGGTTTCTACCCGCTGTTGCAGCAGGAGGCATGAATCCAGGAGAATGCCCAGATCGAACACAATGATTTCTGGGGAAAGAAATGACTTTGTCAAGAGTTCAATGAACTTCAATGATTCATTGAACTTCAATGATTCAACTTCAATGACTGAACTTCAATGGAATCAGAAGTTTTGTATGAACAATAATTCCAACTTGCTGGGATGCAACTAAAGTCTGTTTTGCCCCACCCAGTTCCTTACAGCCTCCAAGCACTGGGTGAGAACTTCCACCACAGATCTTGTGTGGCTTGGGGTCAGGAAGTAATCCTGGATCTCATTAGCATTATTGATGATACTGGATCTCAGTGTGTTGGATGATGTCTCCCCGTGGTTTCATGTATCAGTAGATGTTAAATCAAATGGGGAAGAGGAGCCCTGAGATACCCAAGTACTCAACCTCTCCTCCCTCAATAATGCTGTTTGGGACTGCCCACTTAGGAGCAGAACCACTGCAAAACAGTGCCTCTAGTCCCCAGCTCTCACAGAAGTTCCCAAAGTTCACCATGTTTGATGGTACTGAACATTGCTCAGAGATCTAAGAGGATGAGAAGAGGTGCACCACTTCCCTCAAGCCATGCAGTGGGTCATCCACAAGAATGACCAGTGCAGTTTCAGTTGCATGCTCAGATCCAGATAACGCATCTCATCCAGGATCTCCTCTGGTTGGAGGCCAACCACATTCTCAATAATGTTACCAAAAAAATGGCAGGGTGGAGACAGGCCAATATTTATCTAAGACAGATGGTTCCAGGTATGGCTTTTGTCATGGAGAATAAAGGGAGTTCAGGCTATTCATAGTTTCTTGGCAAATATACTTGTATGATTACCACATTCATAATTTACATTAACTGCACAGATCCTAACATAGATGTATACCTTCCAAAATAAAGGTTAAGTAGCTATCCACTAATAAAAACTGAATTCATAATGGGTCTGTGGTATTCTGGAATCTCAAGGCTAAATTCAGTCATTCACAATCCTGTTTATGCAATGTGCTGTAATGTAATATGTGACCAGTGCTGTCTACAAATTGTTACAGCTAATCAGATATAATTATTCCAGTTGCAGTAACTGAAAATGTGTTGCCTCAAGGTATAAATCACCGCCAAGAACCTTCATTAGTCTTTGCAGATATCCTGGACCATAATTTTAATTCTCCACACAAATGTGTCTCCTAAAACAGTTGCACACTGAAAATTTTGAATATTTACAATGGTCTCTGGCTTCTAGTTGGATGGTATTCTAGCTTTATGGTGTATTATTTCATAGACATAGGCTAAATCTGTGTACTCAGTCACCCTTTGTGTAAATGCATACTTTAGAAGCTTCAGAGAACAGACTCAGAAAGCAAGTGTTATAAAATATCTTAAAGAGAAGAAAAGCTATAAAGAAAAATGCATATTAAGAGGCCAAGCCTCTGTTTTATTGATTTTGTGGTTGTGTGTCGTTTCCTCCAGGACATTCTCCTTATTCTGTAAAGACACTTAGCATAAATTTCCAAAAAAGAGCAACATGTTTGAACAGTGAGATGGAATGCTACATGTTATTGACATCCATAGATACACATGCTTCTCTTGTGTTCCCAATTGATCAATACCTATGTACAGTTTATGGCCACTACTGGAATCAAACTGCTTTTTAAACCATGATGGAAGTTGTAGATATTAGAGGATCTTAGATGGAGGAGTTACATTGGTTCAGCTACAGACTCTCCAATTTTTGTCATAATTGTATTGCTGTCAATAAACAGCCAATCTGGGCAGAATCCAATTTATCTGTATTACTTGGATTGCAAAAGCTATATTCAAAATTACATTGAATTAATGTAACCACTCTTGCTCATACTTCCCTTACTGCACATAAGAATTAACTGGTGAATCTAAGGCATCCTGTGTTCTGATAAATCATGTGCTTGGTTCACTTCTACATACTGTACAAGGCAGGAATCGAAGAAAAAAGTGAGAGAAATTCAAAACTCACTTGGGATCTCTCCCCATTTAGGCTTCTTAAGTGAAGTTACTTATTAAGAGATGTTGTTTTTACTCTTGGCAGAAATATATCAGTTGAGTAATATAAATATGAATATAGTAGGCCTGTAGTAACCTGTTTGGGGGACTAATATTAGTCCCCAAAAGTATCTTGTCTTCAGAAGGACAAAATCCTTTGTGTTCTTTGACAGTAGTAAGACCTGTTTTTTTCAGTTGGATTTCATCCCAAGTTAAGTTAACATAACATTGCAGATCTCTGTGGACACAGGTTTACAAACCTCCATGGTAACCAAGAGGCTGGGTTCATATACATTATGCTAAGCCATGATAGTTTTATTTTTTATTTTTTTTTATTTTTTTTTATTTTTTATTGTATCATTTTAGTTTTTATTGTGAACCGGCCAGGGTCCTCTGATTGGGGGAGATGGGCGGTAATACCATCCCATGTGGGGGTCTGGATGGGGAACAATAGGCTTCAGCTGAACCCTGGTAAGACGGAGTGGCTGTGGATTGATGGCCTCTCGGGTTCCAGGAAGTTGTCATCTTTGGTCCTGGATGGGGTAGCACTGCCCCATTCAGAGCCAGTACAGAACTTGGGGGTCCTCCTGGATTCACGTCTCCTGCTTGAAGAGCAGGTGGCAGCCGTGGCCAGGAGGGCCTTTGCGCAACTTTGGGTTGTGCGCCAGTTGCGCCCATTCCTGGATCGAGATGCCCTCCGAACAGTCACTCATGCCCTTGTCATCTCCCATATAGACTGCTGCAATGCGCTCTACATGGGGCTACCCTTGAAGAGTATCTGGAAGCTTCAGCTGGTCCAGAATGTGGCCGCGCGGACAGTTATGGGTGCTGTAAGATCGGCCCATGTAACACCTCTGCTGCGTGAGCTGCATTGGGTACCAGTTTGCTTCCGAGTCCAATTCAAGGTGTTGGTTATCACCTTTAAAGCCCTACATGGCATGGGACCAGGTTACCTGACTGTCTCATCCCCAGAACATCGACCCGCCCCACTCAGTCATGCAGAGAGGGCATGCTAAGGATCCCATCAGCAAAAGAGTTCCATCTAGCGGGATCCAGGAGGCGTGCCTTCTCTGCAGTAGCACCCGCCCTTTGGAAGATCTTGCCCCTGGAGCTGAGGCGAGTTTCCTCGCTCCCGACCTTCCGGAAAGACTTGAAGACCTGGTTCTGCCGTCTTGCTTGGGACGGGAATGCCCATAGTTCCTCTTGGGAGTGGCTGGTGCCATGAAACCCGCCTTATTATTAACATCTTTCTGTTTGGATTTTATATGTAAATTATTGTTGTTGTAATTTTATATTTTTAACTTATTGTTGTGAACCGCCCAGAGTCCCCAGGTATAGAGGAGATGTGGGCGGTGATACAAGTTTAAATAATAAATAATAAATAAATAATAAACACAAGTTTAAATAATAAATAAATAAATTTTGCGTTGAGTTTCTCTTTGTCCTTGTTGCATTAGGCAAGCTATTTTCTTTGATACACATGTCCTAAATAATTTATTTCTTACTTTCTATCCAGTCCTTCCTGTGAGCAGTTCAGGGTGATTTTGACTTACAGATAAAGGTGGCTAGTTATAAGAAGACATGCCTCTGCAGCTTTTAATAGTTGTATAGAGGAGGGCATTTTATCAGAAGTTTCCTCTTCTGCTCCACTGTTCTGCCAGAGCCCTGTCTTCTTTGGCACCTGGCTACCTGCTTATAAACTCACGAATAGCTTAGTACTTCAGTCCTGACTCTTAGCATCTTTACTGAGCCCTGTTACTAATAAGTTTCATAACAATTGAGAGCATAATCTCAACACAAAGAAAAATATCAAACAATGTCTTTTTTATTCAGTGCTTTATATAATGGAGTAAATTTACTATGTAATCAACATGCACTCTGGCAACTGTAACCACAAACAAATTTCGGTGGGGGCACACTACATTGACAAATGATGACTGAAGGATAGATGCAGATGTTGTCTCCTTGCCATTGTTGAATTAATGGGGAGGGCAGAACATTTATTTTGTCCCACTATTTCCAGGTTAGCTTTCTTGCATTGACTTCCAGGTTTGTAACCATGATTATGACTTGATTTATGTACCACTGATTAATGCAAACTGGAAGAATGGCTGTTGTATGAAATGTATGAAATTACTCTAGGAAGGAATTGTACTTGAGGTGAGGTGAGGGGGTGGACAGCTCATCTCTCTCCTCTGTCTTCCATTGGAAATAATTCAGAAGGAACAGCTATGTTGCTAAATATCTTCTAGGTCAAAGGCACAAAAGATGTGGCCTAAAGCTACATGCAAGCCACCAACATTGCCTTTCTGTCCTAGAGTTGGTGTGGTCCCAAATGTTACCCTTTTTTCATTTTGAAGGGCTAGAGCTTTAAAGGGAACCCATTTTATTCCTAAAAACTCATGAAACCTGCAAAACTGGCCCAGATCCCAGTCCCACCCACTTTTGGAATGCAGCCTTGGACATGACATACAAAGCTTACTGCATCCCTCAAGCTACAAACCCTAGATGATTGACAACTTACTATGGGCTATAAATTGGAACCATGCAAAATAGGTTTATGTCAGTGATTATTCAGATAATTGTGTGATATTATAAACCTCAAATGGTAACATGCATATGTAACCTAGCAGGTCACAGGTGTCTCCTCTGTTTCCTATTTCACAAGGCATGTCTGCAGCAACATATATTCCACCTTACAACTATACAGTTTAAGTGTATAGTTACGATGGCCCTGTTTAAGATCACCCGATCCCTTCTGGGGAAGGTGGGTGTAGAAACCCACCTACAGGGCCGTGCTGAGGAGTTTTCTGAGCATCTGGAGGATAAAATCGCTCGGATTCGTTCCAAGTTGGATGCCAAGCGTGAGCTATGGTCTGGGGCAGGGGTCAGCAAACTTTTTATGCCGGGAGCCATTTTGACATGCTCGTGCACATTTTGAAATGCTCGAGAGCCAGGGGCGGGGTTTGCGGGCGGGGGCCAATCGCGTGGAAGGGGGCGGGGTTTGCGGGCAGGGGCCAATTACGTGGAAGGGGCGGGGTTTGCGGGCGGGAGCCAATCACGTGGCTTATTGGGGTGGGTGGGAGGGCCCATGTAGCAGTTTCCCCCCCCACACACACCGGCTTCCCGCCCCTCCCTCCTTGCCTGCAGAAGGCGGCCAGCCTTCTCCCCCCGCTGTTTCCGGAAGTGATCCAGCGCCGATCTGCGGGCTGCAGGGGCTCCAGCTTCGGAGGGCGCCGGCTGCCAAGCTGTTCCGAACCAAGGAGCCAGGGCGGAGCCGGGGCAAGGGAGGAACGGGGAGCGCCAGGGGACTCACCCGCTGCTGCTCGGCTGCCACCTTCCTCCTCCGCTTCAGCCGCCCGCCCGCCAAGTCCCGGCCCTTCAGCCCCCGCTGGGGGGAGGGGGGCAGGGACTCAGCGCCCGCACGCCCGGAGCCCGGCAGAGCTGCGTCTCACCCCGCCCCGTCCTCCCAGAGTGGCCAGCGGAGCGCCACCGGTGCCCACCTGCTCGGGCAGGTATCAGCCTCTCTGTACGCTCCTTCTGCTGCTGCTGCTGCAGGGAGACGGCGTCCACCCGGCCCAGCTGCCCGGGGTCCAGGGAGATCAGCTCCGGCGGGATCTGTGCCGAAGAGCCTTGCCCCGCCCGCTTGCCCGCCCCGCCCGCTTGCCTGCCTGCTTGCCTCCCTCCGTGAGGCCCAGGCGCGCTGGAAGGCAGCGGGGGGCCTCGCGGAGGGAGGCTGAGCTCCGCAGCCGAGCCTGGGCGTGCGGGAGGGAGGGAAGCCGCCATCGCAGGCTTCCTCGCCGAGTTTGTCCGCCGCCTGCAGGGAGGGAGGCGGGGGGGACAGGGCTGGGCTCTGGGGCGGGGGCAGGGGCCGCGGACAGCAGGCCAAAGGGAGATGCCAGGGCGACTGTAGCGACCGGAGGCGGCCAAGGGGAGAGCAGGCGGCTCTTCGCCCTCGGCGCGCCGCGGGGCCAGACGAGCCTCCGGCTGCTGCTTCCTGCGCCCGTGGCCTCTTCGCTGCCACCGCTGCCCGCCTCTTCCGCTCTCCGCTTCCACCTCGCTTGCTGGAACGTATTGAAGGGGAGGAAAAGGAAACATTAAGATGAACCAGGAGCTTTGCGGAGAAGTGGAGAGCGGCAGAGGCGAGGCGGGCGGCGGCGGCTGCTTCCTGCGCCCGTGGCCTCTTCGCTGCCGTCTGCCGCTCTCCGCTTCTCCGCAAAGCTCCTGGTTCATCTTAATGCAGGGCTTTCCAAACTTTTGCCGTTGGTGACACACCAACGGCTGGCCCACAAAGACCTGGAAGCGGCGGTGCTTCCAGGTTGCTGCCGCTGCGGCGGCAGGAGCTGCCCCTTCGAAAGGGCAGGCTCCGGGGACCCTGAAAATGCCCTCGGTTCTGGCAGGGAGGCGAAAATCGTGTGTGCACACTGCCAGGCTTCCCAGCGCACAGCTGATTGGCGTGGGGGGGCAGGTGGAAATTCTCCACGCCGATCAGCTGTGCACCGGGAAGCCCGGCAGCGTGCACACTTGATTTTCGCCTCCCTGCCAGAACCGAGGTCATTTTCGGGGTCCCCGGAGCCTGCCCTTTTGAAGGGGCAGCGGCAGCAGCGGTGTCCTGGAAGCGCTGATGGTCCGCTGCCACCACTGCCACTTTGAAAGGACAGGCTCCGGGGACCCCGAAAATGCCCTCGGTTCCGGCAGGGAGGCGAAAATCGCATGCGCATGCTGCTGGCTTCCCAGCGCACAGCTGATCGGCGCGGAGAATTTCCACCCCAGGCAGCCCTGCAGCATGCGTGATTTTCTCCTCCCTGCCATCAGAGCTTCCGGGTTGTCACGCGACACACTTGGGGCCCCCAGGCGACACAGTATTGCGTCGCGACACACAGTTTGGAAAGCCCTGTCTTAATGTTTCCTCTTCCTCCCCTTCAATACGTTCCAGCAAGCGAGGTGGAAGCGGAGAGCGGAAGAGGCGAGGCGGCCTCCGGCTGCTGCTTCCTGCGCCCGTGGCCTCTCCGCTTCCACCTCGCTTGCTGGAACATATTGAAGGGGAGGAAAAGGAAACATTAAGATGAACCAGGAGCTTTGCGGAGAGCGGCAGAGGCGAGGCGGGCGGCGGCTGCTGCTTCCTGCGCCCGTGGCCTCTTCGCTGCCGCCGCCGCCCGCCTCTGCCGCTCTCCGCTTCTCCGCAAAGCTCCTGGTTCATCTTAATGTTTCCTTTTCATCCCCTTCAATATGTTCCAGCAAGCGAGGTGGAAGTGGAGAGCGGCAGAGGCGGGCCGCTTGCCTGCCTGCTTGCCTCCCTCCGCGAGGCCCCCCACTGCCTTCCCGGGATCCAAGCCGGAGAGAAAGGGCGGCGGTGGGGCCGCGCTACCGGAGCGCCCGAGTGCCAGACAGGCAGCTCCGCCCGCGCGCCTTCCACGCGATCGGCCCGTGAGGACCGGCCAGGGAAGGCGCGCGGGCGGAGCTCCCGTCCCGCTGCACCCCAGCCGGAGCGCCCGAGTGCCAGACAGGCAGCTCCGCCTGCGCGCCTTCCACGCGATCGGCCCCCGAGGACCGGCCAGGGAAGGCGCATATCTCCCATATAGACTATTGCAAGGGTCGGAAATGGCGGCTCGCGAGCCAAATGCGGCTCTTTGGCCCCTTGAGTGTGGCTCTTCCGCAGGCAGGCGTGGCGGGCGTGGCGGGGGCAGGCGCGGCAGCGGGCATGGTGTGCGTTGCTGTGGGCATACCCCTGGCAACCTAGGCCCAGCCTCTCTTTTTCCTCCGGGGACGGGCTTCACACAGTCTCGCGAGAGTTTGGAAGCCTCCGTCTCCGGCAGCCATCTTGACGACGGGCACTTGCCCATCGCCTTAACCCAGGGCTTTCCAAACTGTGTGTCGCGACACAATACTGTGTGTCGCGTGACAAGCCGGAAGCTGCTGCTGCTGCCGCTGCCCCTTCGAAAGGGCAGGCTCCGGGGACCCCGAAAATGCCCTCAGTTTAGGCAGGGAGGCTGCGCGCAAGCGGCGCTCAGCTGTTCTGCGGGGAGAATTTCCACCCCGGCTCCAGGGCAGCGTGTGCGTGCGGGGAGGAGGCTTTTGCCTCCCTGCCAGAACCGAGGGCATTTTCGGGGTCCCCAGAGCCTCCCCTTTCGAAGGGGCAGCAGCAGCGCTGCCCCTTTGAAAGGGCAGGCTCCGGGGACCCCGAAAATGCCCTCAGTTTAGGCAGGGAGGCTGCGCGCAAGCGGCGCTCAGCTGTTCTGTGGGGAGAATTTCCACCCCGGCTCCAGGGCAGCGTGTGCGTGCGGGGAGGAGGCTTTTGCCTCCCTGCCAGAACCGAGGGCATTTTCGGGGTCCCCGGAGCCTGCCCTTTCGAAGGGGCAGCCGTTGCCGCCGCAGCGACAACCTGGAAGCACCGCCGCCGTTGCTTCCAGGTTTTTGTGGGCTGGCCATTGGTGTGTCGCCAACGGCAAAAGTTTGGAAAGCCCTGCCTTAACCTCTTCGTTGCTGCTCTGCTTACTCTTTTTCTCCGTGCAAAAGCAGCACATTTCCACCCCACAGCCCTAAGTGTGCGCAATTGGCTCCCGCCCGCAAACCCCGCTCCCGCGCTGGATTCCCCACCAGCTTTACTTTGCCTGGACTGGGGGTGTGAGCGGCTCCGGAAGAGAAGCGACTGGAGCAGTCGAGCCTCTCTTTCCCTTCTTCTTCCAAACCTCCCCCGCCCCCTTCCACGCAATTGGCTCCCGCCCGCAAAACCCGCCCCCTTCCACGTGATTGGCTCCCGCCCGCAAACCCCGCCCCCTTCCACGCGATTGGCCCTAGCCCGCAAACCCCGCCCCCTGGCTCTCGAGCACTTCAAAATGTGCACGAGCATGTCAAAATGGCTCCCGGCAAAAAAAGTTTGCCGACCCCTGGACTATTGCAATGTGCTCTACATGGGGCTACCCTTGAAGAGTATCCAGAAGCTACAGCTGGCCCAGAATGCAGCCACACGGGCCATCTTTGGTGTCCCTAGACAGACAGATACCATATAACACCTTTGTTACGCAAGCTGCATTGGGTGCCAGTTTTCTTCCAGGTCCAATTCAAAGTGTTGGTTATTACCTTTAAAGCCCTACATGGCATGGTTCCAGGTTACCTGAGGGCCCACCTGTTCTCCGTTACATCAACCCGTCCCAGCCGATCTTGCAGAGGGCATGTTGCGGACCCCGTCAGTAAGAGAACTTTGGTTGGTGGGGTCCAGGAGGTGGGCCTTCTCTGCAGTAGCGCCTGCCCTCTGGAACATTCTACCCCTGGCGGTGAGTTTGGCCCAATCGCTCCTGGCGTTCCAGAGGAATTTGAAGACCTGGTTCTGCCACCTGGCTTGGGGTGAGGAGAGGAGTAGCCATGTTTGGAGATGGCTAGTACCCTAGAGCCAACCCCTGGGCCACGGACCGGTACCGGTCCGTGGCCTGTTGGGAACCACACAGCAGGCAGTGGGCGAGTGAGTGAAGCTTCATCAGTATTTACAGCCGCTCCCCATTGCTCGCATTACCGCATGAGCTCCGCCTCCTGTCAGATCAGCGGCAGCATTAGATTCTCATAGGAGCGCAAACCCTACTGTAAACTGCGCATGCAAGGGATCTAGGTTGCACGCTCCTTGTGAGAAGTCAGAATCCGACACTTATTTTAGTCCGCGTGTGGCCTGACCATTATTTTATTTACCACGTTAAAGTGCACAATAAATGTAATGTGCCTGAATCATCCCAAAACCATCCTCCCCCCCACTGGAAAAATTGTCTTCCGCGAAACCGGTCCCTGGTGCCAAAAAGGTTGGGGACCGCTGCCCTAGAGTGATCATTGCATTCAAGGACTGAGTTAGATCATCAGCCATTGGATTTCATTTTTTATTTTTATGTATATTCATTTTAGTTTTAATTGTATTAAATATTATAATTTATATATTGTAATTTATTGTTTTATTGATTATGCTGTTGTAAACCGCCCAGAGTCCCTCTGTTGAGAGGAGATGGGCGGTGACAAAACAAACAAACAAACAAATAAATAAAGTTTAATTAAGCTTTATCCGAATACCTTTGATGCATTCTATCTGGGTCATTCAGATAAATGTGGTTATACTACATGTATATAGGAATGAACATGCACTTCTACTGCAGGTTTCTGTTTGCAAAATTAGGAAGCTCAGTGCTGCTGTATGTAATTTCAGAGAACCTGTCTTATTTCTATAGCGTTAATAGGGAAGCTTGAAGTACTGTACAGATCTTTCAAGATCTATACCTGCGGGATTAGTTATTTCCTCCATGGTTATAAAAGAGGTGAGGCATGGCTTTAACTGCAGTGTCACTAAACATGCAAATGTTTACCTTGCACCTGGATTGTGTGTGTGGGGGGGGGGGGGGAGAGAGCTTGCCATGGTCCCTAAATAAACTCTTCAGAATTACACCATTTTAAAAGATTAATGCTTTCCCCAATGGTCCTGTATTTTATTTGGACATTTTTAGATTTAAAAATGCCTTTATTTATCCTCTGCCCACCTTCCTCTTTTAGTTCTTTTGAAAAGATTTCCTGTACATAGGGATGAGTCACTCAGTTCCTGTGACATTTTCAACCCCCTCCGCTGGTTATGATCAATTCTTTCTATTCTCTTATCTCTTTGAATATATCATGCAGAGCCTTTAAAGTTCAGAAGTCTTATCTTGTTCTTTGGGTGGCAGGTTTATCTCAACATAGAGTTGTTTGCAGCTCCTATTGTTCTTTCCTTTAAACTTTAGAATGCTCATTCAGGGTTTTTTTAGTATCTGTTCTCAGTGTTTCTCATTAAATTCCTTCTTTTTTTATTATGAACCAGGAGGATTCCTATTTTTATCTCCAGACACAGGCAGTTACAGATTTCAGGACAGTGCAAAATTCCACCAATCAAACAGAACTGCAGTGGGTCCTTCTACATCGACAGTAGGAACACAGAGTACCTCTTGATGTCCCAGAGTGAAAATAGCCATTGTGTCATCTTGAAGGATGGAAAAACATGCTGTCAACACTTTATATGGCAGGATTTGATTCTCCATAAAGTGTCTCTCTGTAACATGCTATTACTACCTGTGACACAAATGGGAGGCTTATGTTGCATCATAGGGATATTCTGTAGCTAGTACTTGTGCATGCACTGTAATTTTACATATGCAGTCCTGATGTTAGTTGTCCCATGAAGTTTTTCTTCCAGACTCATAATTACAGTTGAGAAATCCAGGATGTACAACAGGCTACATGTCCTTCTGTAGCTTGAATCATGTCAACTGGATTTCTATTTTCTTAGTGGAAACGTTTCGCTCCTTATCCAAGGAGCTTCTTCAGTCTGAGCAAAGTTGGTAAGGGAATCCTAAATATGTTCCTAGGTAGCTGTGTGACCTTACACCTGGGGCTAGGTCATGGTTATATTGAGATGTAATTTTTAAGTCCTTTTATTATCTAATGGAGGGTCGTTAAAATCACCATGCTGCTGTTGAGCTTCTGAAATGGTCTTAATCTTCCTAGGCACAGAAGACAACACGGGGAGGAAGATGGGGGAGAGTTTGTGCCTGAGGCCCCCACCTCTATTCAAGGAAGGATTTTCCAAGTTGGCATAAATGGATTCCTTGACTCCTCTCTCAAACCACCTATCTTCTCTGTCTAAAATGTGAACATTAATGTCCTCAAATGAGTGTCCTTTTTCTTTTAGGTGAAGATAAACTGCTGACTCTGGTCCTGTGGTGTTACTTCTCCTGTGCTGGGCCATCCTCCTGTACATAGGTTGTTTGGTTTCTCCAATGTAGAGTTCAGAGCACTCCTCACTGCACTGGATTGCATAAACTACATTGCTTTTCTTATGTTTTGGAGTTTGATCTTTGGGGTGTACAAGCCTCTGTCTCAGTGTGTTGGTGGGTTTGAAATATACAGGTATGTGGTGTTTGCCAAATATCCGTTTTATCTTTTCAGACACGCCAGCCATGTAGGGAATGACCAGGTTCTTTCGTTTACTCTGAGTCTCAGCCCTATCTGTCGCTGTTTTAGGTCTGGTAGATTTAGATTTGGTGAAGGCCCAATTTGGATATCCACAGGCCTTCAGGGCTGTTCTCAGGTGCTGATTTTCATTCTTTTTTGGAATCCATGGAGGTGGGGATGGTTTCTGCTCTGTGTGACAATGTCCTGATGACTCCTAGTTTGTGCTGCAGTGGATGGTGGGAGTCAAACATCAGATATTGATCTGTGTGTGTGGGTTTCCTGTAGATCCCTATTTCTAGCTTGCCACCGGTCCCAATGAGGACTTCACAGTCTAGGAATGCCAGTCTGTTGTCCTTGGTGTCTTCTCTGGTGAAGCTAATGTTGGCATCTATAGTGTTTATATGGTCCGTGAAGGCCTGTACTTCCTGGGCCTTGATTTTGACCCATTTATGCCAACTTGGAAAATCCTTCCTTGAATAGAGGTGGGGGCCTCAGGCACAAACTCTCCCCCATCTTCCTCCCCGTGTTGTCTTCTGTGCCTAGGAAGATTAAGACCATTTCAGAAGCTCAACAGCAGCATGGTGATTTTAACGACCCTCCATTAGATAATAAAAGGACTTAAAAATTACATCTCAATATAACCATGACCTAGCCCCAGGTGTAAGGTCACACAGCTACCTAGGAACATATTTAGGATTCCCTTACCAACTTTGCTCAGACTGAAGAAGCTCCTTGGATAAGGAGCGAAACGTTTCCACTAAGAAAATAGAAATCCAGTTGACATGATTCAAGCTACAGACAATTCCACCTGGATGACTGAGAACCTTCATAGACATACATGTCCTTCTCTTTTGAGTACAAATTATCTTCCGTGGTTTACTATAGTCATACTCATAGTCATAGTATTATGTCTATATCAGCACTGGCCATGGCCGTCATTGACCAGAACTACCCTCATCATTAGAATTCAAAGCCAGCATTTGAATTTAGTTTGACAAACCCTAGTAGTTATGGAATCTAGTGAATGTTAATCATGGTTTGTGTAACTTCAGAAAAATGCTGCATCATAGTTAAAGCAAATTACAAAATCTATGGAGGAAAAGGAAGAGAAGGATCATAGAAGCCTGTGGAGTATTGCTATCTTCTAATCATATTTAGGAATAATGGCATCGGCAGATTTGATGGAGATTGTAGCCGCACATTTGTTCTTTATTCGTTCAGTCGCTTCCGACTCTTCGTGACTTCATGGACCAGCCCACGCCAGAGCTTTCTGTCGGCCATCGTCATTCCCAGCTCCCCCACGGTCGAGTCCGTCACCTCCAGAATATCATCCATCCATCTTGCCCTTGGTCGGCCCCTCTTCCTTTTGCCTTCCACTTTCCCTAGCATCAGCATCTTGAGAAGCATAATGTCTTCTCATTATGTGGCCAAAGTACTTCAGTTTTGCCTTTAATATCATTCCCTCAAGTCAGCAGTCTGGCTTGATTTCCTGGAGTATGGACTGGTTTGATCTTCTTGCAGTCCAAGGCACTCTCAGAATTTTCCTCCAACACCACAGTTCAAAAGCATTTATCTTCCTTCGCTCAGCCTTCCTTATGGTCCAGCTCTCGCAGCCATAGGTTACTACGGGGAATACCATTGCTTTAACTATGCAGACCTTTGTTGTCAGTGTGATGTCTCTGCTCTTAACTATTTTATCAAGATTTGTCATTGCTCTCCTCCCAAGAAGTAAACGTCTGATTTCCTGGCTGCAGTCAGCGTCTGCAGTAATCTTCACGCCTAGAAATACGAAGTTTGTCACTGCCTCCACTTTATTTGCCAGTTATCAATCAAGCTGGTTGCCATAATCTTGGTTTTTTTAAGGTTTAACTGCAACCCAGCTTTTGCACTTTCTTCTTTCACCTTTGTCATAAGACTCCTCAGCTCCTTCTCGCTTTCAGCCATCAAAGTGGTATCATCTGCACATCTGTACAGGTTGAATAGGTAGGGTGAGAGTATACAGCCCTGCCATACTCCTTTCCCAATCTTAAACCAGTCCGTTGTTCCGTGCTCTGTTCTTACCGTTGCTACTTGGTCGTTATACAGATTCCTCAGGAGGCAGACAAGATGACTTGGTATCCCCATACCACCAAGAACATGCCACAATTTGTTATGATCCACACAGTCAAAGGCTTTAGAATAGTCAATAAAACAAAAATAGATGTTTTTCTGAAACTCCCTGGCTTTCTCCATTATCCAGCGGATATTGGCTATTTGGTCTCTAGTTCCTCTGCCTTTTCTAAACCCAACTTGTACATCTGGCAATTCTCGCTCCATGAATTGCTGGAGTCTACCTTGCAAGATCTTGAGCATTACCTTACTGGCATGTGAAATAAGTGCCACTGTTCGATAGTTTGATCATTCTTTAGTGTTTCCCTTTTTTGGTATGGGGATATAAGCTGATTTTTTTCCAATCTGATGGCCATTCTTGTGTTTTCCAAATTTGCTGGCATATGGCATGCATCACCTTGACAGCAGCATCTTGCAAGATTTTAAACAGTTCAGCTGGGATACCGTCGTCTCCTGCTGCCTTGTTATTAGCAATGCTTCTTAAGGCCCATTCAACCTCACTCTTCAGGATGTCTGGCTCTAACTCACTGACCACACCGTCAAAGCTATCTCCAATATTATTATTCTTCCTATACAGATCTTCCATATACAGTATTCTTGCCACCTTTTCTTGATCTCTTGATCTCTTCTGCTTCTGTTAGGTCCTTGCCATCTTTATTTTTTATCATACCCATTTTTGCCTGGAATTTGGAGCCCCACATACATTCCACAGTATTCCATCTCTTGGTTAATAACCCTCATTTACCCTTCCTGATGTTCCCAATTATTTGTCTTGTAGCTCATACCTGAAAGCAGCTACCTTATTTGTTACTTTATTATTTTTTAAAATCATGGATACCCTTGAGAACGAGTGTGCTGTGTTTCCTAGCACTTTCATTTCTCCAGGGAGCGTCTAAAGGAAGAGAGATGGGGCGGAGAAGCCCTTTCTTTGTATTTCCATGGTTCTAAATTTAGTAGCCACCTAGGTTTCTGAATTCTGCACCTGCAGTCATTGATCCAGCCCTGCCCACCCCCAACCCCACCCCAATATTGGTTAAAAAATAAACAGATGTCAGGTCTTGTTGGCACTGAGAAAGGTCTAAAGCAGTATTTTTCAACTGACATACCACCAACAGTATGCAGAAGAATTCAAAGAGGGATAATGGTCTTCTTCCAAAACTGGGTGTGAGAAAATTCAAAGAGTAGTTAGAGAGGAGGCAAGAAAGCAGAGCAGCCAGTTTATAGTCAAATGTGCTGAGGGCAGAAGCAACTGAGTCTTTCTGCTTGTCTCGTCTTGTTTCAGAAATGCAGGAAATAAAAAAGGGAAAAATATTAATTAAAAGTTAAAAAGTTAAAACATTTAATAAAAATATAAAATTTATATAACTCTAGCCAAATGCCGGGCCACATTGATGCCAGAGGTGTTTCTGGCCAATAAGTCACTCTGTGTGCATGTCGGTCCCAAAGGGCACTGTAAAAGACGGGTAGTTGTTTGAATATTGCTGCATTCGCAGCAAGTATCCTTGACCTCAGGGAGAAACCCCCATTTTTCCATATTATCTTATTTCTGGCCAAACCAGTGCGCAATCTGTTTAAACATCTCCAAACCGTCCACTCCTCCTCCAAACAGCTCCTCAAGTGGTTCCATCCAATTATGAAGATGTTTTGCTTGAGATTTCCATCTTTTTAATAGTTCTGTTTGAGGTGTAATAGCAATCTCCTCAGTGCAGTCTAAGAAGGGATGAGATACAGATGAAGCCTGTTTAGAAAATAGGCTTTAATACTAGTTGGCTAAAGACAAAATCATTCATCATTGGCGATCACTCGTAGCCGAGTAAGATTGTCTTCCAAGGGTAAAATTTTAACAGTGGATCCGTAAGTGGCTGTAAAGGCCAATTCTGGATCCGCACAACCTCCCACAAGGAGGGCATAGGTTTCCGGGTGGGAGACGGTCATGATGAGGGTTTGCTTGACGTGCCTTCCTTTTAGCTCTTTTCTCCCTTTCGCCCTGTACTCGTGCTTCTTCAAAGTCCATAGTGCCTTTAATAAAGGCTGACCTCCAATTGAAACGCTCATGAGTTAGGACTTCCCAGTTCTCAATGCTGATATTACATTTTTTAAAATCAGCTTTGAGAGTCCTTTTGCTGTCTTTTGCTGTCCACCAATATTCCATTTTCCATTTTTAAGTTGGGAGTAAAGTAGCTGCTTTGGAAGACGATGGTCAGGCATTCAAACAACATGGCTGGTCCAGCGAAGTTGATGTTGGATGATCATTGTTTCAGTGCTGGTGGTTTTCGCTTCTTCTAATACACTAACATTAGTCCGCCTATCTTCCTAAGTAATTTGCAGAATTTTTCGGAGGCAGCGTTGATGGAATCTTTCAAGAAGTTGGAGGTGGCGTTTGTAGAGGGTCCATGTTTCACAGGCGTACAGAAGGGTTGGTAGTACAATGGCTTTGTAAACAAGCATTTTGGTCTCCCTGCGAATGTCCCGATCCTCAAACACTCTACGCTTCATTCGGGAGAAAGCTACACTCGCAGAGCTCAGGCGATGCTGAATTTCAGCGTCGATGTCGGCTTTTGTAGATAGATGGCTGCCGAGATAAGAAAAGTGGTTGACATTTTCTAGTGACACACCTTTAAGCTGGATTGATGGCGCTGCGGAGGGATTGGTTCGAACTTGCTGGTAAAGCACTTTGGTTTTTTTAATGTTAATCGAGAGGCCGAGCTTTTCATATGCTTCTGCAAAGATGTTTAGGATAGTTTGAAGATCTTCCTCGGAGTGTGCACAGACTACGTTATCATCAGCATATTGAAGTTCTATAACAGAAGTTGTAATTACCTTATTTTTTGCTTTCAGCCTACTAAGATTAAAAAGCTTTCCATCTGTTTGATATATAATTTCTACACCAGTAGGAAGTTTCTCTTCAACAAGGTGTATAATCATAGCGATGAAGATAGCGAATAAGGTTGGAGCAATAACACATCCCTGTTTAACGCTGGATTCCACTTCAAATGGATCGCTTTGAGAGCCATTGTTATTCAGGATTGTTGCCGTCATGGAGTAGCCGCAAGATGTTCACAAATTTATCAGGGCATCCGATTTTCAGAAGGATGGTCCAGAGAGCAGTACGATTTACAGTATCAAAAGCTTTAGTCAGATCAATAAATGCCATGTACAGAGGGCAGTTTTGCTCCTTGCATTTTTCTTGAAGCTGTTGTGCAGTGAAGATCATATCCACTGTTCCCCTGGAAGGCCGGAAGCCATTTTGCGTTTCAGGGAGGATGTCTTCTGATATAGATAGGAGACGGTTTGCGATATAGATAGGAGACGGTTTGCGGTGATCTTTGCCAGGATTTTGCCTGCTGTAGCTAGAAGGGAGATGCCTCGATAGTTTCCACAGTCTGTTCTATCACCCTTTTTAAAGAGAGTGATAATTATGGCATCCCTAAAGTCTGCTGGAATCTCCTCCCTCATCCAGATTTTTTCGATGAGCTTATGAAGTTGTTGTGTAAGTTCAGGCCCGCCTTCTTTAAAGACTTCAGCAGGAATCCCATCAGGTCCACTAGCTTTGTTATTTTTCATTTGTTTAGTGGCTTTACTGACTTCCTCCAAACTAGGGGGTACTGCAAGCTCATCTCTTATTTGTTTTTGCGGGATTTGCAAGAAGACTTCATCAGCCACAGTAGAGTGACGATTAAGGAGATTGTAGTAATGCTCTTTCCAGTGCAGTGCAATAGACTCTTTGTCCTTTAGAAGTTTAGCACCATCTATTGAGCGTAAGGGATTTGTACCATAGTTTGTTGGTCCATAGATGGCCTTTATGGCATTGAAAAAGCCCCGTGCATCACGAGCATCTGCAAAATGTTGGGTTTCTTGGGCTTTTTTTATCCACCATATGTTCTTAAGTTCTCTAGTTCTTCTTTGGACTTCTGCCTTTGCACTGGCGTAGATTTTTTTCTTAACGGCACAGTTAATATCTTTTTGCCATATCCGGAAGGCTTTCCTTTTCTTGTCAATAATATGTTCAATCTCACTATCGTTCTCATCAAACCAGTCCTGATGTCTCTTAGTTTGGTATCCCATAGTTTGTTCACAGGCTGAAATAATAGAAGTCTTCAATTTAATCCAGTGTTCCTCAACATTTTCAGGGAGTTCCATCGGCAGATGTTCCTTGAGAGTTGATCGAAAGCAAGCTCGTTTAATAGAATCTTGAAGGGCCAGTGTATTCATTTTACGCCTTGGTTTTCTTCCTTGGAGCCTACGATGAGGGACAATCTTTATGGCCATCGTGGATCGAATTAATCGATGGTATGTCCAGCAGTCATCGGCGCTCGTCATGGCTCTGGTGAGAAGTACATCACGGCGATCTCTAGCACGGACAATTATGTAATCTAAAAGATGCTAGTGCTTAGACCATGGGTGCTTCCATGATGTTTTAAATTTATTTTTCTGGCGAAATAGTGTTAGTAATGACAAGGTTATGCTCTGCACATTTAGTCAGAAGTAAGATTCCATTCATGTTGCTATTGTCAACTCCTTCTTTCCCAATGATCCCCGGCCACAAATCAAAGTCACGCCCAACTCTTGCATTGAAATCACCCAGGAGGATAATTTTATCCTCCTTTGGTATCTCTGATAAGATGGTGTCCAGCTGGGTATAAAATTTTTCCTTGATATCCTCATCTGCATCTAGTGTTGGTGCGTAAGCACTTAGGATAGTTGCCTGTTGGTTTTTGGCGAGTTTTATTCGCAGAGTTGAGAGTCGTTCGTTAATCCCAGTGGGAACTTCTGACAAGAGCTTCACAAGGTCGTTTTTGATAGCAAAGCCTACCCCATGTATTCGTCGTTCTTGTTCAGGCAGTCCTTTCCAAAAGAAGGTATAACCTCCTTTTTCTTCCTTCAACTGTCCTTCTCCTGCTCTTCGAGTTTCTTGGAATGCTGCTATATCAATATTAAAACGTCTCAGCTCCCTTGCAATAATGGCAGTCCTACGTTCAGGTCATTCACTATCCATGTTGTCTTGCAGTGTCCGTATATTCCATGTTCCAAAATTCATGAGTCTTTTACGACCGCTAGATGGTGACCCCACTGGTCGCGGTAGTCCAGTCAGGGAGAGAATGAGGCAGACTATGTTTAGGGCACCTTTTCTAGCCCCCTCCCCATATGGGGTGAGCAGAGTGGATCCTAAATAGGGCTGCTCAGTCGTGGATACAGCTGCCGAACTACTCAACTGCCTCGAACCTTGAGTCAGGATGACTGAATCCGTATCCACCGCCCATGTGCTGGTCCATGACTAGGAGCTTCCGGATTTCACAGTCCTGCCCCCGTTGCCATTCGTCAATCGCCATGGGACTTTTGGTTGTTTTGGGTTTGGTGTGGTTGGAAGACGCCTGTGCATGAATTTGTTTTATGTGTGGAGATCGGTGCACAACGATCAGCACACAACCTTCACAAAAAAAGGCTCTAATCCAATGGCATGGGTACCATGACGATTGGTGACCTTTTGTCTGCTGCAGCCTTCATCTGCCTTCGCAGCCGTTGTGACAATATACCTTGTTATCTTCCGCCTGTTCTGCCGTTGAGGACTTTCTTGGATCGTTCTTTGTCTGGTTCCTCCCCCTGGACCTTACCGCCATGGGTGACCCTACCAGGAGTACATGACTCCCGACGGCTTTGCTCACAGGGTTCATTGGGAACACAGAAGCCCACTCACCACAACAAGGTGACGATCCAGCAAGGGGAAAGACAAAATAGCAATGTGAGACAAGACTGCATGAGAAACATGATACCTGGTTTGTCCTTGAAATCCTTATTTCAAAACAGCCAGTCAAAACGGTATCTTGTGAGATCCTGGTTGGATGTGGAGCCTTAGGCCGGTGTACTTCATATACATTAACTTCAGATAGAGAGATCATAAGAAATGTCATCCTTTGCTCTCCCATTTGTAGGAGTATTTACTGATAAGAAACTCCCCCTCCAGAAATCAAGAGATACTTTCCCATTCCTGATAAGAGCAGAAAAAGCAGTTGAGAACAAAGGAATGAGCAGAAAGTGCAACTAACTGCAGATAGGCCTGCAAAGATTAGCTTGAAGAAGGCTTGGAAGGGGTTGCTTACCTAGTTAATTTTAACCCTTTTTTTAATGCCTGCATACACTCTTTTGTCTTTTTCCTTTCAGATACCTCTTCTCTCTTCATCCACTTTTCTCCTTCCTTACTTTCCCAGTGCAAGTCTCTTCTCCTTCCCTTCCATCTCCTCCTCCTCCTCCTTTTTGTGCCTTTGAGTAATTCTTGATTCCTAGCAGCTGCATGAACAAGTATTTGCAGTTTTTTCTTGGCAGCATTTTCAGAAGGGGTTTGCCCTTGCCTCCTTCCTAGGGCTGAGAGAGAGTGACTGGCCCAAGGTCACCCAGCTGGCTTTGTGCCCAAGGCTGGACTAGAACTCACAGTCTCCCGGTTTCTAGCCTGGGGCCTTAACCACTACACCAAACTGGCCTTCAAGAGCTCCTTCCTTTTCTGTTACAGTACTTCTACTAGAAAGCATGCACAGTTTTTTTTCTGTGTTTAGAGACAAATCACTCTCTCCCCCCCCCCCTTTTTCCCCCCTGTGGGGATCATCTTAAATGCAAGGTCAACTTTCTTTCAGATAAAACACTCACAGCCTACTTCCTGGGGTTGTCAGCCTAAAGTATCATTTCTGTAGGAATTCTGCCCATCCGGTGAACCTGAAGAAGTGGGCAATTGGCAGGAAATCAACTAGTTAGTTACCGCAGTCCTTTAGGCTTTGGTCTGGTCTTAATTAAATTATTTTCTTCCTTCTCCCATGTTCTTTCTTGAATTGGTAAAAGCTCAGAATTATAAAATAATTAAAGTTTAATTCAATACTGTTGTACCTCCTGCTGTTGATAGATACTCATCTTTTTTTGGCATGGCAAAATGTAAGCTACACTATAGGCGCCAAGTGTTGAAACTGCCGCTAAGTGCTCCCCTGATAAGCTTTCCTGCAGTCGGGTTTCCAGCCAATCTGACAAGCTTTTTCTGTAATGCATTTTTTGACTTTCATCTCTTCTCCCTTCTCCTTTCAGGGATCATTTGCGAGAAAACTATGATGTGGTATAAACATCTAGCATCTACTAGGACAAATCTCTGCCTGTAGTCCTTAACCAAAAGCAGGATTGTTTATGCTTAGTTTGTAGTATCCAGATTTGTTTGATGAACAATAAGCATTCTAATATCCAAGCTTGCCACCTGAGTTCGAATAGCGTAAAACCATCAGCTAGTACAGAACTTACATAAAAAAGAATGGCTTCTCTTTTTAAAAAATGCAGCCCTGGAAATGGAAGGAGATGGAAAAGTGGTAAAGCCAAGAATATAATTCTTCAGTCTTCTGGAATTTTGTTTCTGTGATAGCCTAAGTACCACAGATCTCTAAGCAAATGGATTTCAAAGACTGCCTTCATGCACACTCTGGAATGGATATAAATGTATTTCTTGGCTAATCATTATGGGGTGGAATGAGGGGCTTTATTACAGAGAAAATAATAATTACACTCAGTACAAAATAAACTTAGTCAAACACTAGAAACAGTACATAAGTGTATGGCATCAGACATAAAAATGATATATAACCAGTGGTGTAGAGTATAAGCCAGCTGTGAGACAAGGCAGAACGGGCCGGCAGGCTGCACCAGCAAGTGTCACGGTCACAAGGTGCCAGGTGTGTGAATGCCACACAACAAGTGTATCTTAACAAATTTTTCAGGAACCATTCAACCAGCTCCATTTATTTGTTCAGCCTCTGGCATCAGACCCAGCAAGTGCTCCTAAGGAAGGCATGTGCTGATCTGACAAGGTTTGCAGCTCAGTGTGTGCTTGGGTTGCCAAGCAGGAAGTGATGACTCCAGAGAAGTTGAGGGAATGTGCTGAGCATTTAAGGGGCAATGCCATGATTTGAAGACATTCACATGACAGGGTTGAATGGCCTTGGATTGTACCTTCCTCAGTAGGGAGTCCTAGGAAAGTGAACAAGTTCGGTGATCGATGAGTTGAATCGATTGGGTTGACTTGAAGTTCTGCCCTGCCCTGCCGTCTCACTGATTCCAAGTCTGTAGTCCTGGGTCTAGAGCATTATTACAAAAGGCTTCTCTGAAGTCCTTGAGGATCAACATACCTTGTTACTTTTACTGGTGCTTGCCTGCTGTGTGACTCTAGTTTGTTGCTGTTACTGTGCTGGAAGTGATAATGTATTGGGCCAGTCAGTGGTACCCAGGGGGTGCATCCCTTTCCAAAGTGTAGGATCGAAGCACCATGTCACCTCTCTTACTTTTTAATGCTTAACCTGAAAAGGGAATGCTTTTTTGGCAGAAAGCGTGGAATACAAGTTAAAGCAATGACAGCAACATCAGTGAGGAGCAGTTTACCCAATGTGGGTAGTGCTGGTTAAAAGGTAAAGGTTCCCCCCGCACATTTTGTGCAGTCGTGTCCGACTCTAGGGGCCGGTGCTCATCTCCGTTTGTTAGCCGAAGAGCCAGCATTGTCCGAAGACGCTTCCACAGTCATGTGGCCGTATGACGCGTGTGGAACGCTGTTACCTACCCACCGAAGTGGTACCTATTCATCTACTTGCATTTGCATGCTTTCGAATTGCTAGGTTGGCAAGAGCTGGGGCGAGTGCGGGAGCTCACTCCGTCACACAGGCCTAGGGATTTGAACCTCCGAACTTGTGATCTTCCGATCGACAAGCCTGGCGTCTTACCCGCTGAGCCACCACGCCCCTTAGTGCTGGTTGCAACCTATTAAATATTAAGCGTCAGAGGGAAATAGCAAAGATTTCCATAAAGCTTTTCTGTTTCTTGAAGGCAAAGTAGAACTTTACTTAAAAAAAAGACATAAATATAAAATATCTCAAAGGTATTCTGCAAAGTGATTGAGAAGAAACCCAAGGATCAGCCTGCCTCGCCGCATGACATGCTAGTGGCTTCTGCAAGACTCCTGTGCCTCTCAGGAGCTACAAATGTGGAGCTGGATTTTTCAAACACTGGGAGAAAATCCTGATTTAAAATTATTGAAATCTGTACTGCAATGCCTGTGTAAAAATAACAGGACCTAGCCTCTACCCCCACCCCCCTGCTTTCCTCCCAGTCACAGTGGAGAAGCTAACCATATTGCAAAGCTGCAGACACTAGATCAGTGCTTACCTTAATTCATTACTCTCAATATACAGAGTTAGTATCAGTCCCCCCCACTCCCCCTTTTCCCCCGGGGCTAAAGGAAACAGCTTTACATCTATTACATGAGCATTGTGAAATTCTGCACAGTTCAGGAGATTTCCTTAGAAATGAAAGTTTCCTTTTTTCAATTGTCTCGCTCAGCTTTGTGTCAACCCTGAAAACCGTCTGTGCTTGCATTATAAGCAACTATAGCATGTTTTGTTGAGAGTTTGACAACAGGAGCTGTTCTTAGTTCACATATTCTATAGCAATCAGTTCAATTACTTATGTTTCTGGCTATCAAATGGACACTCTGATATTTATTTTAAGAGGGTGTCAAGAGGTTTGATTTGTGTACATTTGTAAATTAGGCACAGTGTACTATTTATTACGGCTAGATGAGAGGCTGATGTCTTAATTAAACTATTAATAGCCAGCTGTAACACCCTACCCTGTATCATGACATGGGGGGGGGGAATAGGCAGTGTGACAAATAAAACATTTTTGATGTGTTCTGTCCTAGGCAAGCAATTTATTACTGTGTGAGTACTCCAGAATGCCCTAAGAGCTTTCCCATTTGAAGCCACTTTGCACATAATGTTCCTTTCGGTGGATTGAGTCCATCTTTTGATAGTGGAATCTTATTCATCGAAACACCAGGGTGTGCACTGAAGAGCAAATAGAGGTCTAGACAGGTCTATCAGTGTTTCCAAATGCTTGTACACATGGCACAATTACGTGTGCCGAGGAGGGCGGCTATATCGATTGATTAAATAAACAAAAGCTTTTATTTCTGCACATTTCCTGTTAAGACTGAAGCAACAGGGATGTGAATCAGGAATCTCTCACATGCTTGTGTAGTGGATGACAATTAAGATTTTTGATAAAAGTGTTTTCCAAGCTTGGAGATAGACTCTGAGTTCACCTACACCAGTGTTTTTCAAACTCGTCAACTTTAAGATGTGTGGACTTCCTAATTACACCTCTGGATGGTTTGCTAAATCAACTCCCTTTCCTTCAGTCCCTGCTTATGGAGTCTGCTCAGATTTGCTCACAGCACTTTCTCTGGTGGGAGTATAACTCTTATGGAAGGTCTTGAACTCAATATTCCCCTGACCAAAAAAAGGGGAGGCGGAGTTGGGGGAAGTTTTATTTTCCCCAGCAGCCAAAGCAATGGCCACAAAGGCAGAGATCCTGTGGCCAGATGGGAGGGGACAATTATGCAGAGGACCAGTTGGAACTCAGCAGGTTGCTGACCTCCAGGGGCTCCTCTGTGGGAAACAGGATGCTTGCATAGGAGGTCTTTTTCCATTTTCCTGTGGAGATCATCACTTTTTTTTTTGCCAGAGCACCTTGGTCCAGCTTTAATTTGCCTTAGCAGTAGGCTGACACCAAGATGGAGGCTCCATTGTGAAGGCATGTCCTCCCAAACTATTCTACCCCACAACAATAAAGAGCATTCTTTGAATGTCTACCATGCCTGTTTCTTGACTTTGTCTGTCCTGAGGGCTGGCACCCACCTAACTTAATGCATCAATTTAATAAACACTTATTAACAATCGGTAACTAGTCATTGCTGCCAAGCTTCTGTGAATTTAGAAGATGCCCAAAGGAATCACAAGGTTTGGTTTATATGTTATATTTACAATGTGGAAGTTGCCTGAAAGTGCAGATGTGATAGCTCTACAAGATAGTTAGAGCATGTAAAAGAGCTTCTCATGTGACAGGATGTATAGGCAGAGATTTTTGGTGTAATCTGATTATTCTTTACACAGTCAAATGTATGATGCACTTGATAACCCATTCATGCTGCAATTACGATAATTTACAGTGTAGGAAAAACAACAGTGAGACCTGTGAAAGCCTAAAGCTAATGAAGCTGTGCTGAGTCTTTATTTAATCAGTCAATCAGGTCAGAGGTCTCTTTAGACATCTGCTGGAAAGAATGAAGAGCTAAATTTGCTAAATTGGCATTTTAAGCACACCATAAGCTCTAATTCATTTTAAGTATAGTCACCTTAATTTGCATATAGAAATGTCAGAGACTGTAAGGTAGACTAGTATGTATGATTGACAACCTGATCCTGCAAGGCACTGCAGAAGTGTTTACTCATCAAATTAGATATGCGTGTCCCAGAACCAGTACACACACACAGCCTTTTATTTTTGAAGCAATCCTAAGACGTAGCCTTATTCAGCACTCCAGGTAGACTTACTCAAGTCCCAGTGAAATTGCCAAGTATCCCTTTCCCGGATCAGCTGGACTTCTAGAGCAATCCTGCGTTCCTTGCACTGGACACAGACTCTGGCTCTAGTAGAACTAATTATGTTTCAGCAGTAATTCAGGAGTTGCCACATGGCTCTGCCTCACTTGCTGTGCTCTGGATATTAGTTTAACTGGAGTTGCAAGAATCCTTGCTCGCAACTGAAGGAGCCCTTCAGGACTGGGCTCCCAGAACTATAATGTGCAGTCAGCATCCTCTGTTCTCTGATTATATGTTTAATCCCCTTCCAGAGTAATGTGTTCAGTGTAGTGCGGTTATTCTGTATTCTCAGGTTTTTAGGTGCTTGTAGTCATTATCAGCTTTAGGCAGGTGATTACCAGACTGGACAGAGATTTATTTCCCTCCATTGGAAAGCATCTCACCTCTAGCTTCAATTGTGCTTTGTTTCAGATTTCTTTCTACAAAGTAATAGTTTTGGACAAAAACCTTCAGGGAGATACACACACTATTAATCATTCAAGAGTTGTGCTTTCACAACTCTCTGCAAGTCACCAGTGCTTTGAAGCTGAGTTTTTGGTTATTGTAGTAAAATACCCCATGTACTGACAGCATCCCAAGGCTTCCCCTGCCACCTGGTGCTCTGCACTGCTACCAGTATCGGAGTTACCAAATCCCAGAAGCTGTCACTGGTGTACATTGCCTGGTCCTCTGGCAGTATTATCACTAGCAACACACTTTGAACAAATGCTTGCGCCTGTTTCTCTTTCCCCCAAAGCCCTGTAGTTGTGGAGCTCTGATGTGCAGAAGCTCTGTATGGGGGAAGAGTAAGGAAGATTGTGATGGTGGTCGAGCTCACAACTTGGCTGTGAACATTATGCATAGACAACAGGCTGGCCCTAGTAGCCAAGTTCACATATTTCAGTTCATACTCTCTGCATAAATTCTGCAAAGCTAAAGTCATGCCTTTAGTTAGATGTGATAATATTAAATTTAGCAAAGAAGGAAATAATGCATCCTGCTGCATTTTTCCAGGAATAATCTCTTGGAAGTGGAAGTTGGTGGTAGTTAAAACCTCTATCTTCATACTTCTTCCTCTTATTTACGCCATATTATTCTGTTCACCCACCTCCATCAACCCATTTTTTCATCCGTCCATCGGGGCTTCAAATGCACAAACCACACATTCATCCAAACACTATCTATATATCTTTCCCCAATGCAGTCGTTAATCCATGCATTGTATCCATCAATCTATTCCTCCTTAGCATCAGCACAATGGAAAGAGTGATGAATATTATCCTATGTGGTCATGCTTTAATGATTTATTAGGCTGAATGATACCTTCTGCATTATGATATCTTATGCTTTTGAGTGTACATTCTCTCTCTCTCCCTCTCTCCCCCCCCCCCATTGCATTTTAAAAAAAAAAACCTTCATCCTGTCACCACCTTAAGCTTCAGGACAAACTTGTTTCCAGTAAACAGAATAAAAGATATCACCATAACTCATGACATGAAAGAGAGACTGATGGCCTACACAGGTTTGAAAACAGCTTTTTTAGAGCCAAGGATCTCTGGGATCTTGATCCCAGAATAAATTCACATTACTTTATTGGGTATTCCTTTTTCTGCTTCCTCACCCTCACACATGCTCATTCTCATGTACATGTCTGCTAGGAGCATCAAGTACCAAAGACAAGGAAGAAAGAGGAGCAAAAGGAAGGAGTAAACTTCCCCAGGTTCTGCATCCCAATGATGTAGCTCATGCATGAAATGATCACACATGTTCACTGCTCCCCCCACCCCGTACAAATTCACTTTCTTTTTTCTCCAACCATTTAATTATTAAGACATCAGCTGGTTTCATTTGTATATCCAGTGTAACATCTTTTTCCATATCATTCTTATAACTTGTCATTTTAAATCCACATTCAAATCAGCCTCAGTCTTGTCCAGTAAAAACTTGTTCCTCTTCTACAACCTCTTTTAAATCCAGTTTATCCATGATAGCAGACAATCTTAACTTCTGAGTCCATTGTTCTCAAATATCCTTGAATTTTGTGCTAACAGCTCTCCTTCTGATGTTTATTTAGTTCTGCTGTCTCTGCCCTAGGCAGGACTCCTTCTTTTTAATAATAATTTTATTAAAATGTGCAGTTACAAAGATAAAAGACTAATACAAACTAAGAAAAGTAAAAAAGAATAAAAAAGGGATAGAAAGTGGAGAAAAGAAAATATGAAGAAAAATAAAAAATAAGGAAAAAATAATATAGTAAAGAAAAAGAAAAATATATAAAGAAATGATTTCTTCCTTCATCACAACAAGTGCAAACAATTTCAGTAACTTATCATCTCCATTGTTTCCAGATATCATTGAATTCATCCAAAGTTAAAATATTTTGCTCCATTCTGTATTGTTGTTGTTGTTCAGTCGTTTAGTCGTGTCCGACTCTTCGTGACCTCATGGACCATAGCACGCCAGGCCTTCCTGTCCTCCACTGTCTCCCGGAGTTTACTCAAATTCATGTTCATTACATCAGTGATGCTATCTAACCATCTCATCCTCTGCCGTCCCCTTCTCCTTTTGCCTTCAGTCTTTCCCAGCATCAGGGTCTTTTCCAGTGAGTCTTCTCTTCGCATTAGGTGGCCAAAGTATTTGAGCTTCAGCTTCAGTATCTGTCCTTCCAATGAGCAGTCAGGGTTGATTTCCTTTAGGATTGACTGATTTGATCTCCTTGCAGTCCAAGGGACTCTGAAGAGTCTTCTCCAGCACCACAGTTCGAAAGCATCAATTCTTCGGCGCTCAGCCTTCCTTATGGTCCAACTCTCACAGCCATACATTACTACTGGGAAAACCATAGCTTTAATTATACGGACCTTTGTCGGCAAGGTGATGTCTCTGCTTTTTAATATGCTGTCTAGGTTTGCCATAGCTTTCCTCCCAAGGAGCAAGCATCTTTTAATTTCATGGCTGCAGTCACCATCTGCGGTGATCTTGGAGCCCAAGAAAATAAAATCTGTCACTGCTTCCATTTCTTCCCCTTCTATTTGCCAGGAAGTGATGGGACCAGATGCCATGATCTGAGTTTTTTTTTTTAATGTTGAGTTTCAAGCCAGCTTCTGCACTCTCTTCTTTCACCCTCATCAAGAGGCTCTTTAGTTCCTCTTCACTTTTTGCCATTAGGGTGGTATATCTGAGGTTGTTGATATTTCTCTCGGCAATCTTAACTCTGGCTTGTGATTCATCCAGCCCGGCATTTCTCATGATGTACTCTGCATATACCGTATTTTCCGGCGTATAAGACGACTTTTTAACCCAGGAAAATCTTCTCAAAAGTCGGGGGTCGTCTTATACGCCGGGGGTCGTCTTATACGCCGGAAAATACGTACTCGCCGTTTAAGACCTCTCCTGGCCAAGTGCAGCCGCTCGCCGAGCGCGGGAGAAACGCGGGGAGGGGGGAGCGAGCTCCGTTCCCTCGGAGCAGCCTTGGGAAGGGAGGGGGCAAAACGCAGTGGCTCCACGACGGGCTCCAAAGTCGCCCACAACGCTCAACGGGCACCTCGCTTCGCCTCGCCTTGCCTTCCCTTCCCCTCCCAGCCGCGCTTTAAATGGACTTTTCCTAAACAAAAGCATTTTCCCACAGGAAGGTTTCTTATAATTAATTTCAAAATTATTTCAAATCCCCCTGGACCCTTAATCAATCTGTTTATAACTTTCTAAAATCAAGATTCTAATCACCCTTTTGCTGTTTATTCCCCCCATTGTTTAAAGTCCTTAATCTTGCACTTAAAACTTCTTTCTCCAAGGATTGAAGGAGACTCACCCAGTGAATGTTGTAAAACTTGCCGATCCAAAGTTTCTTAATAGTTGAAAAGCAATTCCAAAAGTGATTAAGAAATTAGACTTGACTGAGCTTTTTGTCCGTACAAGTACATTAACGGCTGTGTGTTTGATGGTACTCTCTTGACTCCCAGCGCTCCACTCACAAGCTGACCGCAAAAACCTTGGTTCCTGCAGTCTACTTGTGAGGAGCAGCTGTCCGGAGTGTGTGGGCAATCTCACAATCTTTCCTTTTTCCGGAGAGATTAAAAGCAGCCAGATTCGCCAATCGCTAATGCAACGCCATCCCCACTCCTTCAAGGACTTTCAGCTTGCCATGGCCACACCCGCCCTAGACAGGACTCCTGAAGAGGAATGTATATTGGAAAGTATGGCCTGGTCAGAACCACACTTTCAAAATTCCCTACTTTTTCTTTAGTTTCACATGGATTACCTTTTCCAGACTCCATGCAGCCTCTTATTTCCAACTGAATAAAATTTAACAGGTGGAGCCCTCAGAGAATCACTGTAGAAGGATCCTAATTTGGCAGGTTTCCCAGTCCATCTTGATTTTCTCTGCTGTGGAAATCAGATTCCAGGATAGTCATGACTTCCACCCTTTCACTGGAGAAAGTAGAGAGATGATTCACCAAATATGAATGAGAAAGGGAACAAGCAGTTGATCTTGAATAATTCAGAAATACCAATGCTGTTTTGTTGCCGTTCATGTGAATGCAGTGTTGAATATGTAGAGTGAATGTTATTTGAATTTTTATGTTGGACTAAGAAAATCTTTTTTGAGGATCATTAGTTGACTGCATGTCAGAATATTACCTATTGTAACTTGGCTGTTTTGTAAGCCAGTTACTTAAATAAGAGTAACAGAATTTAAAAACCTAATCATGTGTGGAGCTCTGTCAGTTCAGAAGTACTTAGTGGCACCAACTATGGCTGGTTTAGATTTTGTTAGCAATCACTCTCTATTTCAAGCAGTTGCCTCATGATTTAACATCTGTGCTGATATCATGAGGTCAAGAAAGTAACAGTGTTTAGGGTGGACATCTGCAGTAATGACATTTTAAAATGTCTTTGGCAGATGTTTGGACTTGAATTGGGTCAGAATTCTAAAGATGTATTTCTCTTTAAACCACATACGGTTTGTGGAGAATCTGGCCTGAACAGAACAAGGAGTTGATATTCCAGATACAAAGAATTAGAAAATATTTTCCAATCTACACAAACAATAACAAAACATTTGTTCTTGCCAAAAAAAAGGCAGGGAGGGGAGAGAGACAGTAATCTGCAATTTGTCAGAAAATATATTTACAGAAAAACAAGTTAATATAGATTCTGTTCCATTTTGAACAGAGCCAGTTTGGTCTAGTAGTTAAGGTGCTGGGCTAGAAACCAGGAGTCTGTGAGTTCTAGTCCCGCCTTAGGAATGAAAGCCGGCTGGGTGACCTTGGGCCAGTCACTCTCTCTCAGCCCTAGGAAGGAGCCAATAGCAAACCAGGAGACTGAGAGTTCTAGGCCCGCCTTAGGCATGAAAGCCAGCTGGGTGACCTTGGGCCAGTCCCTGTCTCTCAGCCCAACTCACCTCACAGGGTTGCTGTTGTGGGGAAAATAGGAGGAGGAAGGAGTAATAGGTATGTTCCCCACCTTGAGTTATTTATAAAAATAAGAAAGGCGGGATATAAAAATTAATTAAATTAAATTAAATTTTGATAACTTAAAATAGTCATTTGGAATATTGATTTATGCCTCTGATAGGTACAGAGTCCAATAAATAAACAGAAGAACAAACATTGCTCATGAGAATCAGCATTATATTTCTAAATGAAAGTTTTATCACCATTTTTAAATAGTAAAAACAATTTTTTATTATAGCCCTGTGAAGAGAGCATGTTAGTGGTTTTAATGAAACCCAATCATTCAATTAGGAAATATGGAAGCTATCACAAAAAGTATAAATTGCTCTGAAATCTGTCCAAATTTCCTATTTTAGTACTGCACCATTTTGGACCGACAAATCACATTCTTTGCCTGTGTCCCTAACTTGCTGCGTATAAATCAAGTTTTT
The DNA here is from genome assembly GCA_023362775.1 of Charina bottae. NCBI lineage: Eukaryota > Metazoa > Chordata > Lepidosauria > Squamata > Charinaidae > Charina > Charina bottae. The sequence continues at coordinate 97,120,081 of JALMGJ010000002.1, read as the reverse complement.
CCATTTTGGTGCTCTGACAGACATGAAATAACCATTCTATCAAATTTGGTGTTATATTTACTATCCAGTGTGTAGCATAAACAATTTTAGCACCTCCTAGGGAATTCATCTAAACATCTCTTTTATATTTACTTCCAGCATTGGTCTTGTTTCAGTTACTTACATGTATTTTGTAATTTTGTAATCTAACACTACAAAGATTATCAGATCTCAGTAACTTTATCATTGGGCAGTCCTAATAACAACCCAGCAAGCTACATCATTCTTAGTATCTTCCCAACAGAAATGTAGGATTGTAAGATTTTCTGCTGCTTCCCCCCAATTCCTGTTTTTTGGATAGCGAGGGGACTGCAGTGAAAAGGAGGGGGCCATGTAGCCCTGACCTATCAGTGGAATTCCTCTCCTACTTCTTTGGATCCAGACTGATGACTTTCTAAATTCTTTAAGTATTTTTAATGCATAAATATTCCCCAACAATTCCTTATTCTCCTTTTTCTTCTGCTTAAATGTTATAAAATATTACAAACCAACTTATTCAAATCATAAGTGTGAGTAGTTCTCCTAAAATCCTATTGTGCACTTTCAGGATTTTGGTATCTCGTGCCTATAATTAAGATATAAAAGAACTTTTAAAATCATTCACACAGGTACTGTATAAATAGCTACAGTTTCAGGTTTTATTAAAGAAAATTTATTTCATCAATTATATTTTTCTTGGTATTCCTACAATTCCTCTAAATTTGACTAGTGACCCATTTTCTAATCTTTCCTTCCAAAACTAGATACTCTTTATCTGTAGCTTGAATCATGTCAACTGGATTTCTATTTTCTCAGTGGAAACGTTTCGCTCCTTATCCAAGGAGCTTCTTCAGTCTGAGCAAAGTTTGCTCAGACTGAAGAAGCTCCTTGGATAAGGAGTGAAACGTTTCCACTGAGAAAATAGAAATCCAGTTAACATGATTCAAGCTACAGACAATTCCACCTGGATGACGGAGAACCTTCATAGACATACTCTTTATTTTTACCTTGAACTTCTATATTTACCATAGAATTATTTTTTTAATTAATTTGTTTAACATTAATAATTATTGTTATAATATTGGTATGTTTTATTTTTCTTGGTTTCTTTCCCCCCCCCCCATGTTCAGTTTACTTTAACCCCTGTAATGTATGTAGGTTTTTTTTACTGTGTCACCACTAATTTTTCTTTGTTTATTACACTTTGCTAACAGTTTTTAATGAACATGTAAAATGTTTGTCCCTTCAAGAAATCAAGTGGACTAGTTGTAAACAATTTATTTTTATGGAAATTGCATTGTTTTATAATAGAAATCTAACAAAGACATAAAGGTAAAGGTTCCCCCCCGCACATTTGTGCAGTCGTGTCCGACTCTACGGGCCGGTGCTCATCTCCGTTTGTTAGCCAAAGAGCCAGCGTTGTCCGAAGACACTTTTCAAAAGAGGAAACTTCACTAAAACGGTAAAAAGTTGAAAAGGAAAGTCATTGATATAATTTGAGGTTATTTTCTTGGAAGTTATTCACAAACAACATTTTTTATATCGGAAATCAAGTAAGATTTCACCAAATCCAAGAGTATGTCACTATGGTTAGCTAAGGCATCAGCTTGATTAACAGTTATTTTCCCTACAAAATAGAATGTTCCAACTAATAAGAAGAAAAAATAAAAGCTTACTGAAAAAGAAATGGAAGAAGACAGTAAGTCCACATCAAGCAACCATAGGCTGCATATGGCCACCCAGCACTCTTTTTGTACCCCTTTAGTGGATGGGATTGAAATTTAATTAATTTGCAACATTTACCCATTTTGATCCTTAAAATTGCACAAACCATCCAAAAATAGAGGGAAATAAGTCCAACATTTCACCCTTGGGCACTCTGGTAATGTAATAAGTCATTGACCATGTCTTTTGCAGTCCCCAGGGAAGAGATAATAATTCAATTTCCACATTGAAAAAGATTGCTCTTCTCTGTAGTGAGCAGTGAAAAGAATGGTTGCTAATAATATTAAGGGTGATAATTTGAAAAGTAGTTAATTTAAGTAAATCAGAAGCAAGGAACCACCTAGAGGAAAGATTGGTCAGTTGGTTGAGAAAGAAGTTACAGGAGTAGCAAAAGAGATGTTACTGAACAGTAATTAAATAGTATTCTAAACCACATAACAAAGGAACCTGGATAAACTTAAGTAATCATGTGATAGGTCAGAGCTTTCCAAACTGTGTGTCGGGACACGTTAGTGTGTCGGCTGCAGTGTCTGGGTGTGTCGTGGCTGCTGCTGCCTCCGAGCCCTGCCAGGATTCCACACAGGTCCTAGTGCCTGCCTTGTGCCTGGCTGCCTCCAAACCTGCTCTGATTCCACGCAGGTCCTAGTGCCTGCCTTGTGCCCTGCTGTAAGTGTGTGTTGCGAAATGATGCCCTGCTGTAAGAATGTGTTGCGAAATGATGCATGTCTAAAAAGTGTGTCACCAACATGAAAAGTTTGGAAAGCTCTGCGATAGGATATATTCTTTTAGTACAACCGGATTTAGAACTAGAAGCAAATGGAAAATGTTCACAAAGCAAAAGTAATAATAATCCCTCTCAAACTTTTATAATGGGCATAGAAACTAGTAGCAAAGCAGCTAAGCTTGTCTTAAAAGCAATTTATTCAGGCCAGTTTGGGTGCACTTAGAATAATGTATACAATTGTAATTACCCCAGGTCAATAGGATATTGTAGCACTTGGGAGGAAGCTGAGATGAGCAACGAAAACAATGATTTATTTATGTACTTACTTGCTTATTTATTTAAAGGTATTTAACAGTATGTTTTTAGAGTCCAGCCTTTCCAAAGTATCTTCCAGAATGCATGTTTAAAACATTACATGAATAATACTTTAGTATAATTATGGTTCATATTTTTATTGAACAGGATTTAGTAAAAATGGTAGAATCAAGTAATTAGAACCAATCACAGTACTGGATAGAAAGTGACCCCAAAGAATTTTTCATTCATTTAAAGCCACTTGTAAATAAATAAACTTGCATGTCCCATGGGCTCACCGTACGTATTTCAATGTAACATAGTTTTACAGATGAAACCACAGCCCATAATACCTCCTCACACCAATACAGGGGCAGAACACATGTTCTGTGAGCAAAGGTTAATATATTTAGGGCTTTCAATGGACAATTGACGAACAGAGAACATGATAGAGGTTTCTATGCTTATTGCTGGTATGAAGAAAACATTCCCCCCCTCCTTTTTCCCATAATATGAGAATAAGATTCTGCCAATGAAATTGACAGGCAAAATCTCACTTCCTAACAGGTGGAAGATTCAGAACAGTTTTTTAAAAATGCTATTCAGCACATGGTTGTTGTGGGTCTTCCGGGCTGTGTGGCCGTGTTCTGGAAGTTGTGGTTCCTAACGTTTCACCAGCATCTGTGGCCGGCATCTTCAGAGGGTAGGAGCACAGACAGAAGCGCTCTTTCTGTGCTCAGGTAGAGTGGCAATGTTTGTTTTCTATTTATAGAGCTAAGTTATAGGAGATTAGGTGGGGTTTTTTGTTTTTTTGAAATGTTAACGAGTGGCTGCTGAGCGTATTTAGCATGTTCATTGTTAGAAGTATTCCCATGTCCTGGTAGTTGAGCTGAGTTCGTTGACCTTTTGTAGGCTGTGTTTTTCAGGACTGGTAGCCAGGTTTTGCTAATTTTTAGACTTTCTTCTTTTTCATTGTAACTCTGCTGGTGTTTGTGAATTTCAGTGGCTTCTCTGTATAATCTGGTGTAGTGGCTTTTGGTGTTGTCCAGTATTTCTGTGTTTTCAAATAGGATTTTGTGTCCCGTTTGCTTGAGAGCATGTTCAGCTACTGAAGACTTTTCCGGTTGCTGTAATCTGCAGTGTCTTTCGTATTCTTTTATCCTGGTGTGAATGCTTCGTTTTGTGGTTCCGATGTATACTTGTCCGCAGCTGCATGGTATACTGTATACTCCTGCAGCGGTGCGGGGGTCCCTTTTGTCTTTTGCTGATTTTAGCATTTGTTGTATTTTTCTGGTGGGTCTGAAGACTGTTTGAAAGTTGTGTTTTTCCATCAGTTTTCCCATGCGGTCAGTGACTCCTTTGATGTAGGGCAGGAATACTTTGTTTGTGGTGGGCTGTTTTTCTTCAGTTGGATGTTGTTTTCTTGGTTTGATGGCTCTTTTTATTTCATTCTTGGAATAGCCATTCACCTGTAGGACCCAATTCAGATGGTTAAGTTCATTGTTGAGATATTTATTTATTTTTTTGTTGTTTATTCGTTCAGTCGTTTCCGACTCTTCGTGACTTCATGGACCAGTCCACGCCAGAGCTTTCTGTCGGCCGTCACCATCCCCAGCTCCCCAATGGTTGAGTCTGTCACCTCCAGAATATCATCCATCCATCTTGCCCTTGGTCGGCCCCTCTTCCTTTTGCCTTCCACTTTTCCTAGCATCAGCTTCTTCTCCAGGGTATCCTGTCTTCTCATTATGTGGCCAAAGTACTTCAGTTTTGCCTTTAATATCATTACCTCAAGTGAGCCGTCTGGCTTGATTTCCTGGAGTATGGACTGGTTTGATCTTCTTGCAGTCCAAGGCACTCTCAGAATTTTCCTCCAACACCACAGTTCAAAAGCATCTATCTTCCTTCGCTCAGCCTTCCTTATGGTCCAGCTCTCACAGCCATAGGTTACTACAGGGAATACCATTGCTTTAACTATGCGGACCTTTGTTGTCAGTGTGATGTCTCTGCTCTTAACTATTTTATCAAGATTTGCCATTGCTCTCCTCCCAAGAAGTAGACGTCTTCTGATTTCCTGGCTGCAGTCAGCGTCTGCAGTAATCTTTGCGCCTAGAAATACAAAGTCTGTCACTGCCTCCACTTTTTCTCCCTCTATTTGCCAGTCATCAATCAAGCTCGTTGCCATAATCTTGGTTTTTTTGAGGTTTAACTGCAACCCAGCTTTTGCACTTTCTTCTTTCACCTTCCTCATAAGGCTCCTCAACTCCTCCTCGCTTTCAGCCATCAAAGTGGTATCATCTGCATATCTGAGATTGTTAATGTTTCTTCCAGCGATTTTGACTCCAGCCTTGGATTCATCAAGCCCAGCATGTCGCATGATGTGTTCTGCGTACAGGTTGAATAGGTAGGGTGAGAGTATACAACCCTGCCGTACTCCTTTCCCAATCTTAAACCAGTCCGTTGTTCCGTGCTCTGTTCTTACCGTTGCTACTTGGTCGTTATACAGATTCCTCAGGAGGCAGACAAGATGACTTGGTATCCCCATACCACCAAGAACTTGCCACAATTTGTTATGATCCACACAGTCAAAGGCTTTAGAATAGTCAATAAAACAGAAATAGATGTTTTTCTGAAATTCCCTGGCTTTCTCCATTATCCAGCGGATATTGGCAATTTGGTCTCTAGTTCCTCTGCCTTTTCTAAAGCCATCTTGTACATCTGGCAATTCTCGCTCCATGAATTGCTGGAGTCTACCTTGCAAGATCTTGAGCATTACCTTACTGGCATGTGAAATAAGTGCCACTGTTCGATAGTTTGAACATTCTTTAGTGCTTCCCTTTTTTGGTATGGGGATATAAGTTGATTTTTTCCAATCTGATGGCCATTCTTGTGTTTTCCAAATTTGCTGGCATATGGCATGCATCACCTTGACAGCATCATATTGCAAGATTTTAAACAGTTCAGCTGGGATACCATCGTCTCCTGCTGCCTTGTTATTAGCAATGCTTCTTAAGGCCCATTCAACCTCACTCTTCAGGATGTCTGGCTCTAACTCACTGACCACACCGTCAAAGCTATCTCCAATATTATTATCCTTCCTATACAGATCTTCCGTATATTCTTGCCACCTTTTCTTGATCTCTTCTGCTTCTGTTAGGTCCTTACCATCTTTGTTTTTGATCATACCCATTTTTGCCTGGAATTTACCTCCGATGTTTCTAATTTTCTGGAAGAGGTCTCTTGTCCTTCCTATTCTATTGTCTTCTTCCACTTCCGCACATTGCTTGTTTAAAAATAATTCCTTATCTCTTCTGGCTAACCTCTGGAATTTTGCATTTAATTGGGCATATCTCCCCCTATCACTGTTGCCTTTTGCTTTCCTTCTTTCTTGGGCTACTTCCAGTGTTTCAGCAGACAGCCATCTTGCCTTCTTGGTTTTCTTTTTCTTTGGGACGTTTTTTGTTGCCGCCTCCTGAACAATGTTGCAAACTTCTGTCCATAGTTCTTCTGGGACCCTATCTACTAAATCTAGTCCCTTAAATCTATTCTTCACCTCCACTGCATATTCCTTAGGAATATTAGTGAGCTCATATCTAACTGATCTGTGGGTCTTCCCTATTCTCTTTAGTCTGATTCTAAATTTTGCAATAAGAAGTTCGTGATCTGAACTACAGTCAGCTCCAGGTCTTGTTTTTACCGACTGTATAGATGTCCGCCACCTTTGGCTGCAAAGGATGTAGTCAATCTGGTTTCTGTGTCGACCATCTGGTGAAGTCCATGTATAAAGTCGTCTTTTAGGTTGTTGGAAGAGAGTGTTTGTTATGCACAGTGAGTTGTCTTGGCAAAATTCTATCAGCCTATGTCCTGCTTCATTTTGTTCTCCCAGACCATGCTTGCCTGTAATTCCAGGTGTCGTCTGACTACCCACCTTAGCATTCCAGTCTCCTGTAATGAAAATAACATCTCTTTTTGGTGTATTATCTAGTAGCTGCAGATCCTCATAGAACTGATCTACTTCTGCTTCTTCAGCATCTGTGGTTGGGGCGTATATTTGGATCACTGTGATGTTAAATGGCTTACCCTGAATTCGAATTGAGATCATTCTATCGTTTTTTGGATTGTATCCAAGCACTGCTTTAGCCACTTTATTATTAATTATGAAGGCTACTCCATTTCTTCTGTGGTCCTCTTGTCCACAGTAGTAGATCTGGTGGTCATCTGATGTGAAGTGGCCCATTCCAGTCCATTTCAGTTCACTGACACCTAAAATGTCTATATTTAATCTTGACATCTCACCAATAACCACATCCAATTTGCCCTGGCTCATAGATCTTACATTCCAGGTTCCTATGGTGTGTTGATCTTTAGAACATCGGATTCGTCGTTCACCACCAGCACCGTCGGCCGCTAGCCGTCCTTTCGGCTTTGAGCTAGCTGCGTCATCACATCTGGGGCTAGTTGAACGTATCCTCTGTTCCTCCCCAGTAGCATTTTGACCATCTTCCGACCTGGGAGTCCCATCTTCCGATGGTATGCCGACATATCTTTGGTTGTACTGATCCATTTAGTTTACATGGCAAGAATACTGGGGTGGGTTGCCATTACCTTCCCCAGGGATCGTATTTAGTCTGACCTCTCTGCCACGACCTTCCCGTCTTGGGTGTCCCTTCACGGTTTAGCTCATGGTTTCATTGAGGTGCTCAAGCTCCAGCACCACGACAAGGTAACGATCTCCTTTGCTGGAGATTTATTTATTTATTTATTATTAAATTTCTATGAATTTGGTTTCACAGTTTCGATTAGCACGATCCACCAAGGTTTTGATCATGCCTCTCTTTTGTCGTGGGTGCTGATTGGAATTTTTGTGCAGATACCGGTCTGTATGGGTGGGTTTTCTGTATACTTTGTGTCCTAGTTTGAGGTCCGGTTTGCATATGACCAGCGTATCTAAAAATGGAAGTTTGCCGTCAGTTTCTTTTTCCATGGTGAATTGTATATTGGGGTGGATGCCGTTTAGGTGGTCCAGAAATTTCTCCAGTTCTTCTTCAGTATGACTCCAAATTGCGAAGGTGTCATCCACGAACCGGAACCAGACTGTTGGTGTAATGGGTGCCGATTCCAAAGCCTGTTTTTCAAAGTGTTCCATGTAAAAGTTTGCTATGACTGGGCTCAGGGGGCTTCCCATGGCAACGCCATCCATCTGTTCGTAGAACTCATTCTCCCATTGAAAGTAACTAGTTGTTAGGCAGTGTTGAAATAAAGCTGTAATGTCTTCTGGGAAGATTTGCTTGATGAGTGCCAGGGTGTCCCTTACTGGCACCTTGGTAAACAGGGAGACCACGTCAAAGCTGACCAGTTTGTCTGTGTGGTTGAGTTTTAGGGTGCTGATTCAACACTATTCAGCACAGTTGATTTATTGCTACCTTCTCCAGCCAATCCCATAAGTGTCAGAGTGAAACTCCCTGAATATAGAAACTGGCTGGTAATTCTGGAGGTTGCAGTTCCAATTCATCTGAAGGTCATCATATTTGGAAAGGTTCATGTAAAGAATTCAGTATCTTAAGATGCAGTGATGTAACTTCAGAAGCAGCTAGTATGAAAGAATGAGCAAAATGTAGATGCTGAAGATCTACTGATGAGTATTTGTCCCAGTACCTCAGTGAAATGACCAGGCATGGAATGCATATGAAACCTAGATGTGATGGCAGACCGTATAAGGTCTTACAGGCTTATGCTTATTTTGAGTATCTCTGAAAGTTTGGGCTGCTCACTTTGGGAACCTGCATGCTGAGCAATATGAATCCTTAGATTCTCTAGCAGAGCTGCTCCTCTTTATTCATGGCAACTATAGTAAGACTCACAGCCTTTTTTGTGACAAATTGCCCACAATTCGTTCTTTTGGAAATGTTGGCGTAAAGTGAATTGAGTGATCACAAATATCTCAGACTCAAAAGTTTTTCCTGAAGGACATACTGTTTGCTCATTTTTGTCAGCATCGGTGTATATTGGCATTTGTGTTACGGTGTGATATTTCAGGGGGGAAATGTGATCTTTGCAAATACCATGGCAAGCTTCACCTCTTGAATGAGCCAGGAACTGTCAGAGCTGGCATCAGAGTCTGCTGCTCAGATGGAACTCTTCCTCTGAGGGTGTATCATTATGTGTGATGCTGCTGTTCTCTATGTGGCAAGTATCCTATGTAATGGTGCAGAGCTCCTATTGAATGTGAAAGTTGACAGCTGATACCTGTTCAGTTCCTACTCAGAAACTGTGTGGACAAAAAGGCCCCTTGGTTTCTTATCCTTATTGCTCAATGTTTAAGGCCAGTTTTTACGGATTATATTTGACACTTTCCTTACAAAGCATCCTACGGGTACCAGCATCTCAGTGCATATTTATTTATTTTATTAATCAAATTTATATGACCGCCTATCTATCCAGTGAAACTCTGGATGGTGAACAAAGTAAAAATATAACAATCCATTAAAAGCAAAAAAAGAAACCAAATCATGGCCTGTGTAAAAAACTTGATTCCCACGTACCACATACTGTATATCCATGCCAGAGCTTTAGTAACCAACATCATGGGCCCAATGCCTGAGGGGAAAGCCAGGTCTTCATGGCCTTCCAAAAGGCCAGTAGAGTCAGGGCTGTCCATAACTCTGGGGAGAGCTACTCTCCAACTTACCTTAGAGAGTAGCTACACTTCCATATTCAGTGTAAAAGTTTTTAGGGATGAGAATAGAGGATGTCTTAATTGAATTTGACCCATAGAACATGTTTAAGTTTCCTGAGTAGCTGTAAGCAATCCCAACACAGAACTTGCTAAATATACCTACTGTCACTTTCTTTTCAACATTATATGCAACCGGTAATAGAGGAGTCTTGCTTAAGATGTAAGCCTATTCATTTGCATATTATTTTTATTGTTTTATTTTTCTGTATTTTGCTTCAAAATTCAAAATGTGTTCTTCAAAAACACTGAACAGTTTCTAGTCTGGCCAGAATATTTTGACTATTGGGAGGATGAGAAATATACTACATAAATAAATAAAATAAACTTGCCTCCCAGACTTCAAGGTTTGTTTGCTGGGTGGCCAAAGCACTGGGGCGGAGGTGGGGGGGGGTGTAGACAGGTGATGTTGCTACTATGCATTGAACAAATAAGGCATGAAAAGTTCCATTGTTTCTTGTACTTGTAGCCTGTTTTGGTCTTTCTTTGTTTCGGCAGATTTTCTCTTGATCATGTTCAGGACTGTCCCAGAGTGGGTGGGGGGCACAGTGGAAGGGGTCAAAAAGTGTGTGTTGCAGGCAAAAAAGGGGCAGTGCTTCAGTCACAGGCATGGCTATCTTCTTGACGTTTTGGACCCCCCTTGCAGATGCCCCTGGCCATCTTGCAATCCAGCAAACATTGCATGTGTTTAAATCACACTGAGATCAATGAGAGTTTAATTTGGAATAAATACTGAGTTTGACTTATCAAACTTGAAATGTTCAAATATGAATTTGAGGAATTGATTGCATAAGCTGGTGGGAAATGGATTCCTTAGAACTCGACAAATCTCAGCACTTTATTATTACATATGGCATATTATACCATGTAGTCATTGGGAGGGAGGAAGCATTTTCCTCTTCTTTTCTGAATTCTGCTGTAATGTATATAGGGACTAACTCTTCCAGAGGCAAACTTCAGCACTTTATTTGTAAATGCAGGGTGTACCAGAAGGCAGGGCCCATAGGCCAATCACTTTAGGTTTTATTAATATTTTTTTTGAGTAAACATTACTGTAGTTAGGAATGTTCAAAAGACATGCATCAAATGAGTAAGGAAGTGCTTAGAAGAAAATGGCAACCAATTTGAACATTTAATGTAATTTATATAATAAATTGTCTACAGGGCCTGAGTTTGCCTATGGGGCCTGACTTAAGGTACATTCTATATATTGGGGAGAAGAGGATGAGGGTTTTTCTAAAAAAAATAACAAAAAGAAAAGGTCTTGGCTTCCTTTCTTCACCTCTAAAATCTTCCCATTTAGCACTGGGAGGGAAGGCCTTTTGTGCATCTTCACAATTGATCTTGGAGAAAATAAATGGACTCATCTACAACAAAATATTGCAGTATGGAGTGCGTGTGATCAGTATTCTGACTCATTTCCACTTTCAGAATTAGCTTTCCACTATCTTTCTTCCCCATTAAAATCTAGCATTCTCTGACACAGGGCTTTCCAAACTTTTCCCGTGGCGACACACCAACGGCGGCGCGCGAGAAAACCCGGAAGCGCCGCCACTGCGGCATTGCTTTCGGGTTTTTGCACGCTGCCGCTACTGCGGCACTTTCGGATTTTTGCGTGCCGCAGCGGTGGCAGCAGCAGTGTCCTTGTGTGCCATGCGAAAACCCGGAAGTGCTGATGGCCCGCCGCCACCGTGCGTGCGGCCAAACGCTTCCAGGTTTTGATGCGACACACCTGGGCCCCCCGCAGGTGACACAGTATTGTGTCGCGACACACAGTTTGGAAAGCTGTGCTCTGACAACTCCATATTCTGTGACTCAGTTCTTACTGGGCTGAACTGATTTGAGGTAAAGAGGAGGAAGATGTTGTGGGGGGGGGGGGGGGGAGTTCCCTGAAAATATTTTCCATTTTCTGTGGACATTGATTTGATTGGCTGATTTATAATCCTTGAGTGGGAGGGAATCCCTCAGACACTTCACTGAAACTGTCCTGCCTTAAATCTGTAAGGACAGTACCTCGCCCTGCTTTCGATGCTGAGGCATAGTGAAGCTCAGCCATGAGGCTGCACAAATTATGTTGACATACTTTTCTGCCAAGTCAAGGACATGTTAATGAGGCTGTGAGGAAGTGCCCATAATTCATGAAGCAGGCAGTGGATGTTACTGGCGCCAATTTCATCAGAGCACCAGCTTACTGAAAGTAAAACATTTTTTAAAAAACATAGTTTGAAAACACTGGCAGTGATTTCTATGAAATGCCATCCAATTCTGCTGGAAAAAATGTGTGTGTGTGTGTGTGTGTCACAGACTGTTTTTCCTAATTTTTCTGAACCTTGCTCAAAATCCAGGGGTCAAGCCAGATTTGACTTCTTCTGAAGCAATCTGTACAGGATTGGGATATTTCTGTAACTTCAGATACATCTCTGGATTGAGAGGCCTTTGCAATAACCTGTATATAAAACTCAGTTCCTGAAAAAAAATACTGAGTTTTACCAACTTTTGCAGAAGTGGGGAAGGCTTTGAAAATATCTTTAATAAGAGTATGCATCAGGGTTGTTGTTGTTTTTAAAAAAAACTTTCACAGTTTAGGCTAGAGGAAGCAGAATTCTGTGGTTTTATCATCTGTTTCTGGAAACCTTCAACGTAAATTACTTTCATAGTTACCATAATTTGGCCTTCTGTATTTCAGTTGAGGCTGAAGCAGCTTGTATTCATTTATCATTCATATCATATATACACATCCAAAATGTTCCTTTTTCCTCCTTTTCTGAAGTGGGGGTTTGTTTGTACATGAGATTTTCTGAGTGATATCTTTATAAGCTCCAGGGGAAAGAAAACCTCTGGTGTCTAATATTATAAGAAGATTGATGTAGGCAGATTTTGTCACAGGGTTATTTGTTTGACTTCAGAATCAAAAAGGGGGGAGGTACTACCGGCAAGTAATGTTGGCAAGGCTGAAAGGAAATAGAAAAATCACATTTAACATGGATGGGATTGAGATGACGACTACTTTTAATCCCTAATGGTGTCGGCAGAAAGTACTTAAATTTCAAATAATCTGTGGTGTCACTGTATAAACTCTTTGAACTGATGGCATCTTCTGAAGATTGTGAAATAAAAATAGAAACTGTTGGCAAAATCCACCTGGTTTGAATGTAGTGGTGTGTGCCTTTAGCCTGAAGGCAGAAGATGAGGAGTAGGGAAGTATGTGGGAAGCAAAGAGACAAAGTACAAGGTATTAGAAGTTTCTCAATTTGTCATTGTGCCATTGTGATCCTTCTAGTGCCACTGAATATAGACTTGTAGGAGTAGCGTCATGGAAAAAGGAGAAACAAAAAGCAAATAATCTGTTGCTACAAAGCTGCAGCATCCTTTCCTCCCCCAGAGGACTATCAGTGCAGTCTGTGATATCAGAATTGTAGAGGAACTAAATAACTCAGTTAAAAATTAGGTGTATTGCCTAAGATACTTGCAGAGAAACTAGGTTTCATTGCTTTTCCCCTTCAAATGAATACAAGTTACAGGCAATAGGAACCCTTGTTCAGATAGAAGACAACCAAGGTAAGAGGGGGGTGAAAATTACAGAGTTAAAAAATAAGCCACAGCGTGAAGAAAGTGCCTGGAGGGAAATTATTCTCTCACTTTATCCTGCAAGATATGAAGATTGCTAACACTAGTGAAGGGTAAGCCCATTAAGGAACATAAACCAGAACAAATTGAGGCTGTCTTTGAGTACCAGCTCCTGGGAAAAAACAACAGGTTTTTTTTGAGTTAATGCCCTCATGCCTTGTTTGTTGATTTCACAGAAGCATCTGTCTGATCACTGCTGGACAGAATGCTGGATTAGATAGTTCCTTGAACTGATACAGTGCAAGGATAAGATCGTCTCCCCATCACTTTCTGTAGTTTGAGGGCTACAGGGATGAAGATGATGACACCATAAACCAGGGCTTTCCAAACGTTTGCCATTGGTGACACACCAACGGCCGGCGCACAAAAGCTCGGAAGCGCCGGTGGCAGCGCATCCGGGTTGCCACCCCAGCAGCAGCATCCTGGAACCCGGAAGCGCTGATGGCCCACCGCTGCCATTTCGAAAGGGCAGGCTCCGGGGACCCCGAAAATGCCCTCGGTTCCGGCAGGGAGGCAAAAAGCCTCGCCGCACGCATATGCTGTCAGGCCACTTCCCTCGGAGAATTTCCACCACCACCCCGGCGCCAATCAGCTGTGCAGCAGGGAAGCTGCCTGGCAGCGCGCGCACGTGATTTTCACCTCCCTACCGGAACCGAGGGCATTTTCATCAGTGCTTCCGGGTTGTCACGCGACACACTTGGGGCCCCCAGGTGACACAGTATTGTGTCGCGACACACAGTTTGGAAAGCCCTGCCATAAACCTTAAGCTTTGCAGTAGTTTGTTCTATAGCCAAATCCTAAACAAAAATTGCTGTCTAAAACCAGTGTATTTGCTGCTGAATGTCAATGGCTAATCTAAGAGTGTTCTGGAGGCTCCAAAAATGGAACCGGGGGCTGTTTATAACCCATGGGTGTTACCCAGGTTTGCAAAACAACATACATTTTAAGGTAGTTTCAAAGTACCACCAGTAATCATACAGTGCTAGTTTAAGATGCTATTAGATTATCTGCCTCTATGGAGTTCTGCTGAACTGGCTTTATGATTAAGCTGTGGGATAAAATTACAAGGTATCAGATGACCAATTAATTAATTATATTATTTTTAACAATATAATTATTATAGGGGCACTGTTAGAATTTTCTGGCTTTAAAAGCACATGGGCTACTCCATAATTTGATCTTATCTTGCAATTATCTCAGGATAGATAAATAAATAAATAAAATTTTAAAAAAAATAAATTTAATTAAATAAATAATAAAATAAATGCTGGGGGTATTTTTTGATACAACAATAAAATCATTTGGTATGAAGGTTACAGTAATTTGTAATCAGATTACAGCTGAATGAAGGAATCTTTTTTGTTATCTGATTTTTGAGCAATAGTTGTTGGGCATCAGGAAAGTTTTGTTCTGAGTGAGAAAGAAGAGCTGCAGGTCATCTAACTTGCACATAATACCTGTGTTTATTGTAATAAGTGTCTTCTTTGAGATTATCTACCAATTGAATCGCTTAAATGGAGAACGTTTTTGTAATAGGGTCATAGGTGAAGTACCTGCAACTTTGAATGACCTTTCTTGTCATTCAGAAAGCCCTTTTTTCTTAATGTACCTGAATATTAAACTGGTATTTAGTGTTTAGGATATTATACCCTTTATTCTCCTCATATTAGGTCTTTCAGAAGACATTTCCTGCTTGTCAGAAGAGTCACTGACAGTAGTTTCAAAGCAGACTCTTAATTTTCTGTGATAAGTCTTGATAGCATATCAGAGGTGTAGAGAGTCGGAAATCAACACCATTTTTTATGTTGACTCTTAATTTGGCTTTTGCAGTATGACCTGATATGCTAAACCATTTCCTTATTCTGGTATATAAGGCTTGTAGTGTGGAAGAGATAATGTTGGAAACATCTATGAAAGGTCCCTTCCTCATCTTCCTCAGTCTGACATTCTGCAGATATTTGAGTCTCACTCCAAGGATTTATTTTATGCCTGAATTTCTCCACTCCAGAACAGTCACTTGCATACTGGATAATGGAACTCAACAGTTACTTTATTTAGTGTTTGTTGTTCTAAATATGCATGTTTATAGTGTGTATGTATGTTGATAGTTTCAGGGTATTACCTTCATGTTTCTAATATGCTAATTTCATCTCTCAACCTGTCTTTTATATCAGAGCTTGTTTTCTTCCATAGGATAATACCTCTGCTAGACCATTCTTCATCACAGACCTTTCCAGGGAACCTGTCCAGCTCTGACAGTTCAGATGCTACAAGAACATACTCTCATAGATTATGTCGCTATGATCTGGATGAAATTGATGCCTGCTGGTTGGAACTTTTCAACATGGAGCTCAAAGAAATGGGTAGGTGTTTGTGTGTCTGTGGTGTGTTTTAATTTCTAATTTAAATTTTATCTCTCTTACCCAAGCCAAAGTCTCATCACATACAATTTTTTTCTTGGCTGATGCTACATAGCTTAAGGTTATACTGTACATAGAAAAAACCTTAATGAACTAATGGTTGGAAGTTGGGCTGCATACAAATTTAATTAATTATCATCAAGAAATAGTATGAGGGTATGTCTGTGAGAGGGTGAAGGATGAATAGATAGGGGTCAGTCTTTTCTGGGTGATGGGCACTCTACTCGGGCAGCTTACTTATTCACAAAATGGTTGGTATGTGAAACATAACCAATAACAAAGCACCAATTTACTGGAATGCAACCTTCTACCTTCTCTAGCCTTTACCCTTTGTGACGAAATGCCTAACAGACCCTGGGAATGCAGAGGAAGGAACATGACTGTTGCAGGAGGAAACAGGGCAGTTCCAGAAATTATTTCTTAGTTTAGGGAGGGGAAAACATGAGAAAGAGACTCAGAATAACTCTGTTAGTTACACTAGGTATAAATTGAGCTGGAAAATTGCTTTCACAGGCTGTCAAGACTCTGTATCACTACCCTACTAGCAATAAAGATATTTCTGGAAATCCAAATGGTTCTTGTTCCCTGAATTTGCCTGCTATGCAGGACTTGATGCTCTTGGGGGTTCTCCCTATTTATTATCCAGGTTGTGTCCCCCCCCCAACAGGTGGGCACTGACCTGCAGTCCCTAGTTTTTATTTTCTAAGAATGCTTATGGAGCCCATTTGGGACAGGGCAAAGGAGTCACCTAGGTTTTCCTTAGCACAAGTGTCAATTACATTAACCATCTACAATCTCAGTAGCAGGCCTGAAAAATGCAAAGCAGAGTATCTGATAAGGGGTGAGAAAGGTGGGGGGGGAGGTGTTGGATTTAAACTGCAGTGGATATCAGAAGGACTGCACTCTCATGTGGACAGAAGGCAGTTATCTGCACTAACTGGCTCCATTCTGGTATGTAATCAAGCTTCTTATCTAATCATGCAGTGATGAGTGGCTGGATAGCGTCTGCCAAGTTTGAACTGAGGAACCTGACAAATGGCATTTTGGGAAAAGAAGACAGTTCTGGAGGGCAGTACTTTGTTTAGAAAGTGTAAAAAAAAACATCATGTGGGAGAGAGACTGACTGGCATGAAAAGTGGTGTCTTTGGGCACATTGACACCACTGGAGATATTGCAATTAAATAATATGTTTCATATTTTTCCGTTCTATGGTGAAATTTTATTTTATTATTTTATTTTATTTATTTTATTTTATTTATTTTATTTTATTTTATTATTTTATTTATTTATTATTTTATTTTATTTTATTTATTATTATTTTATTTTTTTATTTATTTTTTAAGATTTGTATGGCCGCCCATATTAAAACAACTCTGGGTGGCTCATAACGATAAAACTATAAAAGCCATAAAAACCTAAAAACCTGGCGTCTCAATCAAGCTTCCAGGTGCCCCAACAACTCTCCGCAGTGTCTGGGTAAAGAGCCAGGTCTTAATGGCCTTCCTGAAGCTAGGAAGGGTGGGGCCTGCCAGATTGTTGTGGGGGAGTATGTTCCATAAGGTAGGGGCAGCCATGGAAAAGTCACACTTCCGAGGTCCCACGATAGGGCACTATTTCGCGGAAGGGACTTGGAGCATGCTCATCCTATCTGTTCTAGTGAGGTGGGCAGATACTCTCAGGGAGAGGCGGTCCCACAAATATTGCATTGTAATCATTATGTTGTTACTATTATCTTAATAGCATTCTTCTCATCTACCTGGGAATTTTCCCAGAAATAATATAAACAAAACAAAGGTTGAATTAAATTGAATAAGAATATGTAAATAACAATGACCTGAGGCTTGCAGGAGAAATTAAAGGTGTCTGATAGGGCCAGGTCAAGGTAAGGAAACTCCAGTCCAGGTAGGATTATAAGGTCTAGGCCAGGGCTTTCCAAAGTGCCACCGCTGGCAACATGCCAGCGGCGACGGCGCGGGGGTGCGTGCGGCGGCGTGCGCGCACGGTGGCGGTGCGGGGGGGCGCGCGCCGCCGCTTCCAGGTGGTGTGGCGACACACCACGCTGTGTGTGGCGACACACTTTTGTGTCGCCACACACAGTTTGGAAAGCTCTGGTCTAGGCAGATAAGGTTGAGTCAAGAAGGTGGAAGCTAGAGAAAGAAGCGAAATTCTGTGACTTTAGCTATGGACTTAAACTTAAAGCTCTGCATTCCTTTTGCTGCTTGGGAAGAGTAACACTGAATAAAATTGTGTTCCTTCTAGATTTGGGCAAGACTAGCAAGGTCAGCACAGTCCCATATAAAGTCCCATGTTGATAGTTTCAGGATATTACCTTCATGTTTCTAATATGCTAATATGCATGTTTCTAATATGTCAACAGACTCCTCAACACCATGCAAATTGGAAATCTGATTCTGCCTTCAGAAACCCTTTTTTGTTTCCTTTTAGCCTCCCTTTGCACTGGGAAGGAAAAGATGTTGAGTTCACCTCTGAGCTGTTCTGTCTGTATTTACTCATACATCTCTGAAGTGGAACGGCGCTCTGGCTGCCAGTTCTTGCAAAGCTGCCTCGGCCATTTACCAAATATATCAAACAAAATCTGCAGGGAATCGTACCACATCTCAGCTTCAGAGCTGTTTCTTATTTTCATGACTTGGTTGCATAAGAGTTCAGAGCCCTGAAGGAAGCTTCAGCATCCACTCTAAGATCCTCCCCAATCCCCCAATCACACGCCTTAGAAAAATTGGCCTGAGGAAGATGCCATTATGCACATACCACACTTGGTTGTATAAAATACTGTCAGAGTGCGCACCGTGGGGCGGCCTGCTCCTTTTTCCAAGACACCAGTGATCCACGTTCTATGCAGTAAATAGACACTCAAGCAGAGATTAGATAAAATAGCCTATTTACTTTATATACATACGTAGTCCAAAATACATCCAACAGCAGTAACAAATGATACAGCAATACAGCGATGAGAAGTTTCAACAGCAACGAGAAGAAAGAACACCAGGTATTCTCTGCTTATATACATAAACTGACCAATCACATTATAGGTCACTCTCATCATCTGCCACACCCAACTAAATGATAGCACCTGTAGTATGAGTCATTGCTGCCACATCATCCCTACAACAATGGCTGCTAATTGGGTGACTTGCAGAATAATTCCCCTCTCACCTAGATATCAAGCCTCTCCAGTATAATTTTATCTATCTGTAAATTCCTGGGTATATACAAACCCCAACAAATACGATAAAATCTACTGCTTATGTCTACTACATTTCTATTTCCTGTACTGCGATCCTATGTACATTTACGTCTGAGTAAATCCTACTGAAGACAGTGCAGATTGCTTTCAAGAATACATTTGTATAATATTTTATTGCGGTGTTTAAAAAGAAATTCAAAGAAAATAAGATCACAAAGCAGATTAAAAGAAAAACAATAATATATGTATATTAATCCAATGATTAATTAGTTATTAGGTTATAATAGCAAAACCAAAAAAATAAAGAGTAAAATAAAAAACCCTAAAATTTACATACTAAGTCAATATTAAGTACCTAAATATATTACATATTCATATAATCATTTAATAACAAGGTATCAAAATATGCATTAAAATGTCTGTTCTTGTAAAATATTATGAAATCTATGCCAAAGATAACATGTCATTTTTTGATTAGTAGAAAAAATAGCCTTTTCAAAAATAGATAAATTACTTTCTTGAATCCAAACTTCGATGTGGAGGCAATAGTACTTTTCCAGTGTCTCAGTATAGACATCTTGTCTATATAACCAGTATTCCTCAAACACAGATTCCACAATTTTGAAATATAACTCAAAATACTATTTATATCTTTTACTTGAAAATATTTACCCATACATCTATTAATATATGTTACAATATTATTCCAAAAAGAAATCAGAACTGGATGTGACCAAATCATATGTGTTAATACTGTATGCCCTCAAATTTCTTACACTGCTAACAGAAAATCTGCAGTCCATCCTTTCTGACACATTTTTTGAGGATGAAATCAACTTGGGATAAAATCTTGTGATGGATTAATTTCAACCTCAAGGTCAACGAAACAAACTTCACATTTTTAAAAATTTACATCCATTGATGTTCCATTATTGAGTATTCCAATTCTTTATTCCATAAGTCATAAATATGTAATACCGACTTTAAATGTATATTTTAATTTCTGATACAGTTTCGAAGTTGGTTTAATTTCAGAAACAGATTCCATCAAAAAAGCTATCATATCAGGATTTTTTGAGGCAGCTTAATCAAAACATGCTTAAGCTGATGATATTGCTACTGATCTGTATTAGGCAAAGAGAATTCCATCTGTAGTTGCTGAAAATCTTTAAAATAATCATTACAAAGTACTTGATTTAATATTAACTATTCCAGACTCTGCTTATACTTAACACTATATTGTAGAGTGTCGTGCCACCAGTTTCTAAAGTAGAGTTTTTCTATAATGTTAAATAATAATGAGTCTCTGCATCAAAACATAATGTATGTCTCAATAGGGCCCAACTATATCTAACTGTACATGAACCAGGATTTTTTATATATATGTTGACCAAAGTAATTGGCAAGATCTTAACAGAGATACATAATAACTTTCCAGGCTGATACTCAGGCTGATACTCAGTTAATGATACTCTCATTCCACATAAATAGAGATGATAAAATAAATGCCCAGTGATATTTTTGAAAGTCTGATAAATTAAAACCTCCTTCATCAAGAGATAATCTCCATTTAGCCAGTAAGATTCTTGGTGGCCTAACTTGCGATATAAATTTCCTTAAGAGTCTATTCACCTCAATAAAATACCAATTTGAAATGTACATTGGGGTACCTCTAAAAATTTATATACAGTAAATCAAAGAGTAATATTCATTTTAATAACATTAAGCTTATCCCACCAACTTAATGGGATTTTAATCCATCTATTAATGTCCATAAAAATTATAATTTTTTACATATTAATTTCTGCATATTGGAAATAATTTCTGGTATATATAATCCTAAATATTTAAAATGTTTTCTGCATCAAACTAAACCTAACATCTTACATTGATCTATTGATATATCAGATACTAAAGGAAGTAAAGTAGATTTTTCCCAATTGATCTTATAACCTGAATATTTACCATATTATTGAACTACATGTATCAAGTTAGGCAATAATGTAGAATAAAAAAGTAAAGGTACCCCCCGCACATTTGTGCAGTCGTGTCCGACTCTAGGGGCCGGTGCTCATCTCCGTTTGTTAGCCAAAGAGCCAGCGTTGTCCGAAGACGCTTCCACGGTCATGTGGCCGCATGATGTATATAATGTATAATATATATACATTATATATATACAGTATATATATATATATATACATAATATATATACAATAATGTAGAATAGTTTTCCAGAATTGCCAGAATATCATCAACATATAAAAATAAATTGTACTCTGAATCCACCATAGTAACCATCAACGATATTATTAAATTGCCTAACAGTGATTGCTGATGGTTCAAGAATTAAGTCAAACAGCAATGGAGAAAGTGGACAACCCTGACAGGTAACTCAATTGGTGCAGAAATTTAAAAAAAAATATTATTATTGTTATTGGTTGCAATTTTTAATAAAATCAATTTAATGATAGAAGACAGGAAGTCATACCTAGACATAACTTGCTTTAGTTTTCTATGTCAAAAGCTTTTTCAGCATCCAAATATATTAATACAACAGAATCCAATCTACAGCTGTATTCAAAATACCTGTTAACAAATGTAGATTATCCAAAATTATTTTAAGTACAATATTGGGAAGTGGGGAGCTCTTGCTTACAGATAGCTGAAACCTTGTTTCAGAGCTTTGTTCTCATTTCTTTCCATAAGTGGTTTCAGAATTTTCATTTTGAAATAAAAATTTCCTTCCACTGATAAGAAAATAAGCTAGCTTTTGAATTGATGAAAGGACTGGAAACTAAGTTCTACAAGGAACAGTTAAAAGATCTAGGTATGTTTAGCATGCAGAGAAGGTTGAGAGAGGATGTAATAGCTATCTTCAAATATCTGAAGGGCAGTCACATTGTAGAGGGCTCAGATTTATTCTCACTTGCTTCAGAGGGTAAGACTGTAACCAATGGGGTGAAACCTCAAGAATGTAGATACAGATTAGGTATCAGGAAGAACTTCTTGACAGAAAGAGCTGTCAGTCAATGGAACAGGTTACCTCATGGAGTGGTTTCTTCCCCTTCACTGGCGGTTGGAAAGTCATCTACTGGAGATGTTGTAATGAATCCTACAGTATGCAGGAGATTGGATTTGATTACCTCTCAGGTCCCTTCCAACTCTATGATTCTATTAAAGCCTTCAACAGAGTGCCTCATAATACTACCTTTAATGAAATGGTTAAGTATGGGGTAGATGGTACAAGTGTTAGATGGATTCACCATTGGCTGAATAACCACACCCAAAGAGTGCCATTAACAGCTTCACTTCAGCTTGGAGGGAAGTATCAAGTGGAGTACCACATGGGCTCTGTACTGGTCAACATTTTTATCAATGACTTGGATGAGTGAGTTAAGAAGGTGCTTATTAAATTTGTAGATCACACATACTTTAGATGAAAGAGAGGATTTAAACAAATCAAGACAGGCTTGAAGAATGGGCTGAAATGAATCGAATGGAATTTCATAGCGAAAAATTTAAGAAAAATCTGGGTAAGAAAAATGTAAAGCACAAGTATAGAATGGGAGAGACCTGGCTTAGCAGTAGTATATGTGAAAGGGATCAATATGTCTTTGTTGACCACAAGTTAAACATGAACCATCAGTGTGAACCAGCTGCTAAAAAACCAAATGTTGTTTTGAGGTGCCGTAAGAGGAGCTTAGATCATAGGGTTAGGGTAATTATTCCACCCATGGATACTACTGAATATTTCCATCAAGGTCATCTTCCTTACTCTCTACATCAGCCTCATACCTGCACTCAGTCAAGTTCAGTCTTCACCATGCTCCATCTACACTCCAGATGTGACTTTTGCCATTTTCTCTCCTGGAGGCCCTCAGAGAACAGGGGAGTCACCTGGGATTGGCAGACAGAGAGGGAATGCTTGAGGTTGTTCTCAAGGGCCCAAGATACCCTTCATGCAAGTGGTGGACCAGGCCCTAACTGCTTTACCTGCAAGATCATCAGGGGTCTGGTGGATCCTTATGGAAACCAGCTAGATACATAAGACACCTAGGACAGACCATTCAAATGGGTCCAGCCCTGCAGAGGAAATGAACAGCAGCCAATCATGTCTGGACTAGGAAGTGATCTGACCATGGCAAAGAGCAGATATTAGTACCCTCCATATCCAGTTCACACAGCAATTGCCCAGAGATGAACACAAGGTCTAACATGTGACCACCCACAAGCATTGGAGCCAAGATGCCCTGGGTCACATGCATACACTGATCCATTCTCCCTTTCTTTCATTCCCAGTAAACAGATTTTTAGAGAAGTTGCTGTAAGACAAAGAATCCCTATCTAATTCTTCAACATCATTCCTGCTGATCTATATATTAGGCTCATGAGGTACACCCTTGCCAGGGGGTGGGCTCAGGCTTCTGATGTTGGTCTTTTGGACTCCTCCATTGGTTTTTTTGTCATTGGGAGGTAGCTATACAAGCCCATATCTCACAGGGCCTGTGTGGAGGGTGAACCTCCCACATTTAACTAGGGGGGTGGGCATTTTTTCCCAACACAATATTTGTGAAGATGATTTACAGCTCATAGTGTTAGCAAAGTTATTACCCTACTAGGCATAATTTTTAAATTACGTTTTGTTTTTAAGAATAAGCTGCATGATGGGCTGCTTGATAAGGTGCACATAACTTTTCTGCAAAGTTGTTGAAAAGTTTGTAATGCTACAATATGCTACCAGGAGGAAGACATGGTAGACACACTGGAGGAAAAGTTAAATGAGACTATAGAATGGTTCCTATTGTGATGACTAGGCAGTGGAACTGCCAAGCAAAGTATGGCAATTCAGGGCATGTCCTCCAAGGTTTTATTCCAGAGGGAGGAGGGAACTGAGGAAAGGGATTTGGGAGGTGTAGGTTGAAAAACAGGTCAGAGGAGGCTCACAGTCCTAACTTAGGAAAATCTCCATCTATCACAGAGATGGAGTCACCAATATACAGGTAGTCCTTGACTTACAATCACAATTAGAACTGGAATTTCTATCGTAAGTTGTTGCGGTTGTAAGTCGAATCACCATTTGACCAGACCCGATTTTATTACCATTTTTACTTTAAGCGAATCCAGATTTCCCAATGGGCGCTTTTTGCTGGAAAACAGCAAAAAACATTGCAAAGCGTGATCATGTGACCACAGGACGCTGCAACTGGTCGTAAATGCGAGCTGGTTGCCAAGCGCCTGAAGTGCGATCATGTGACCCTGGGGGTGGTGTGACATTTTGCGATGCTCGAAAGTGCTTTACGGGTCATAAAGCACCCATTCAAGGCCGTAGTAACTTCAGACCATCGTTAAACGAACGGTTGTAAGTTGAGGACTACCTGTATTTGGTGTCCAGGGAAGGCAAGTATTGACAGACTATAGGTACACTGTAATCTGAGGTGAACCTCCTTATAGACCATTTTAAGTTATTTAATAAAAGTTATTCATGTCTTTGTTTAAATGTTAACAAAGTGACTGTTTCACCTAGTTTCCTCAGAGACATAAAGGAGAAAAACAAAAGAATTTCTAAACAAGAAAAGGGGTAGGTGGTGACAGCAGAAAAATACATCCTTTAGAGATCTCCCAGATTTAATGGAACCTCACTTTAATTGTGAAGAAGAGAAATATAATAAGAAAAAGACACAGCAGAAAGGATATATTGCACTGATACAGCCCTTTTCCTACTTCTTCCATAATAGAGCCTCTTTTTTGTTAAAAAGCATGCTGGTCAACAATTGGGAAAGTACAGGTTTTCCCAGCAGTCTTACTATCCAGATCTAATACAAGATATATTAACCAGTTAAGACCTTCCAAGGTCTGGTCCATTTTAAGACTCAGGCTGAGTCCTAATTCATCGTTTTGCAAGCCCCAGTGGCCAAAACCAAAGAAACCACATTATGACTTCATGTGTTATGTGAACTCAGTCAAAAAGTCTTAGGCTGCAATCCAAATTCACTGGGACCTAACTTACTTTTTTGTAGACATTTGTAGGATTGCTTTGTTAAGTAGTTATTGGTGATGCCATTAGTCACCAGAGAAGAAATCTGTTTAAAACAGTTCCAGAGGGATGCTCACAAGAATCCATTGAACATAGATTAATTAATGGTGTCACTGTGCTGTTGCTTCCCTCCTGTATAATCTACTTTTGTAGCAAGAAAGTAATAAGGAAACATCCAACAAGAAAACTCAAGGGAGGCCAGAGCCTGAAAATACAAATAGAAGTTTGCCCTAGAATCCAGAGTCTCCAAAGGAGGCTCTTTAAAAATGGACAACTGACTCGAGAAACTTGAGGAGCTAAATACACATAAATAAACCACAGTAGTGCTGATGAAGGGAAAACCATTAAGCCCTGTGAGGTTTGTTTGATGGTAATAAAATAACTGGGCCGCAGATTCAGCAAAAGATTTATAGTAGGTATCTTGGCAACTCTAATACAGGAATTTAAGAAGCAGGCTGACTTGATCCTTTTTCCTTAAAAATCCACTCTTACTTAACAAGGGATTGTATTATACAATAACATGATACTATATATTAAGGTGATATTCTTTCATATTTTATAAATTATGATCCTGTAATTAGAATGATACAGGGAGGGAGGGAGAGATTACAAGTTACATGCAAGAGATATTCATCAGTTGATATAAAAAGGCTCTGTGACCATTGGACATTATCTTGAAAGCTCATTGTTTAAATACAAATCAACTTGGCTAAATTTTGGGGTGGATTTTGGAACGTAGGGTCAAAGGCTTTCAGGACTTCTATAAATAATCAGTCCAAGGCCTAGAAAACTTCTTGTGGCATCAGAACAACTAAGTCAGTTCAATAAATGAACAAGTATAATGTTTTTGACTCATTTCTTTAATTGAGTTCTCTTGATCTAGTTTTAGGATTTGTGTGGAGAACAGATCAGGTCTTAGGTTGTATTTATACAGAAATACTGAAAATTCAAAAGGGTTCACAAACTTTTAAGCAATACTGTATCACACAGAGAAAGCAGATGAAATTAAGAGCCAATTTTTCCAATTATTCTCTTAGCTCAGTATTTTCAGGTTTTGGTTTAATATTGTGTTCAAGTCTTAAGCAAATCTTGCAAGAAACATAGATATAGAGGGTTTCATCTTCATTAACGATGTGGGACTTTTGGGGTAAGAGGGTGGTATCCCATGTATTTCACAAAGACATTCAAATGAAGCCTAGGCTTCTTTCTAGAGGAATATACACTTTTATTGCAGGAGTAAGCAATTTTTGTTTATTACATAATTAGCACAGCTAGTAAACCTGCCACAATTGTCTGTTAACAGTTTTAATGGAAAACGAGATTAAATCCTAGGAAAAGCATTTCAAATAGCAGATATAGGAATCTTGGGAAAATAGGAAGCTAGATCCCATTTGGCTTTTCAACAATGTCAGAACAGTTTCTTTGGATAGAGTTTATATATTGTCCTGTTCTTTAAACATTTCATTTTTCATAGAACATTTATTTATTTACTGCAGCTTTGGTGCCACTCAGTTCCTAAAGGCTGGGAGTGGCTTGCATCCACCAATAAATATCAAATTAAAAGCTTAGTCAACTTCAGAAAACAAGGGAACCACATAAACTATAATAATATTGATGATATGCCACCCAAAACACAAGAAGGCTAATCCTCCATGTCCTCAAACATTCTCCTCTGAAGCGCTTCAAAAGCCAAATACTGTGGAGGATACCTAGAAATCTGGCAGCAAGCTGTTCTGCAGAAGAGGGGCTATCACCAGGTGGCCCAGCCAGAGAGACCTTGTAGATGGCATTTCCTCAAGAGAGGGGTCTTCAAGCCCTCTCTTCTTGATCTCATTGGACAAGCAGATTCAGTCTAAAAGAGGCATTATTGCACACATCCAGGCCTGAGCCCTGTAGGGCTTTAATGGGGATAAACAACACTGTGAGTTGCACCCTATACTAACAGACAGGGAATGCAACAGACAATTTGAGTTGCACCCAAAAGCTAACAGACAGCCATCCTTCAGTGGGAATCTTACAGTGGGGAATCTAGGGTTGTGCATACTGAACCAGCTGAAGTCTGGGTGGTCTTCTAGGACAGCCCATGTAGAACAAATTGCAGCAATCCAGGCAAAAAGTGACAAAGTCATGTAGGTTGTGTACAACACCTCCTGATCCAGAAATGGTCCCAGTTGACACACAAGATGCAATTGTGCAAAGGCCCTCTTGGTCATGACCTCTACCTGCTGTTCCAGTAGTAGCTGAGAGTTCAGGAGAACCCCAAGTTGCAAGCAGCTCAGTACAGGGAATATGACCCTATTCAGAGCTATATATCTGGATTTAATAGGCCTTTGAACCCGCAGCCATTCCATCTTTTAGGGATCCATCTGAATCTGTATTTTCCTGTTCAGACCCTAATAGTCCTCAGATGCTAAGAAAGGACCACCACCACCACTTCTGCTCGACCCAAGGTGATATAAAATTGGGTATCATCTTCTTATTGATAATAGTTCACCTCATCCTAACAGCTGATTTCTCCCAGCGGCTTCATTAAATATTAAAACAGCAGCAGGGAGAGGGCTGAGCCCTGCAGCACCTCATAATAGAGCACCTGCAGACTTCATTGCTCTCCCACTTCACCCAATTAGACTAGCCACTCAGGAAAAAAAGAAGCACTGTCAACGGTGCCTCTTCCAGTCCAGAAGGATTTTTGCTGTTCAGTCGTTTAGTTGTGACATGGTAGTTAATATCAAAGGCCACCAAGAGATCTAACAAATCCAGGAGGGTCACACTCATATCCTGTTCCCACCTCAGGTCACCTATTGCAGTTTCTATCCTGTACCTAGACCTGAATCCTGACTGATAAGAGTCCAGATAATCTGTTTCTTCCAGGATTCTCTAACTGCAAGTCTACCACCTTGGAGAGCAGATGATAGTTATCTAAAATAGCCAGATCTAACAATAGCTTCTTGAGGAGAGGACATACCACTGCCTTTTTCAAGACAGGAGGCAAGAATCCCTGCCTTAAGAATGTATATACTATTGCCTGACCCCCGTCTCCTGTCAAGCCCTGGCCACATTCAGGAAGAGCAGGGATTGAATCCACAGATGGCCAAACTAACAGCACCATTTTCACCTCAGCTGGACCTGCCCAACTGGCACCTAACTCCAAGCACATGCAAGCCACTTTAGCTTCCATACATTGAGCAGATTCCTTGCAGTGGCCCAGGAGCAGATCTTCCAGTCCAGATTTACCTAACAGATACTAGCTTACTCTAAACAACGCTACCAGATGGTTGTCCATGAATATAATAAAGAGTGGAGAAGTAGGCTCATTTTTGCAGCCTTTATCACCATGATCCAACTCTTATCAGGAGGTGCTGATAAGGATACTGGTTGAGTTGATTGATTCTGATTTATTGGGAATTTATAGAAATCCCATCAGACACCCTGTTTATTAAAGACAGCACCTAACTAGATGTGCCTATCTTTAGAATGAATGTCTGGGTATTTCTAGAAAGCATGGAATGGAAGAAAGAATGGCATTCAGAAGAGAAGGCCCTCCTCCTGGACCCTGCCAATCGGCAATCCCTCATGGACAGGGTCCGTAACATGCCCTCTCTGCCTGACCGGGTGGGACGGGTCAATGTAACGGTGAGGCGGTTCCTCAGGTAACCTGCACCCATGCCATGTAGGGCTTTAAAGGTGATAACCAACACCTTGAATTGGACCCGGAAGCAAACTGGCACCCAATGCAGCTCGCACAGCAACTGTGTTATATGTGCCCTCCTTGTGACTCCTAAGACTGCTTGCACGGCCGCATTCTGCACCAGTTGTAGTTTCCGGATACTCTTCAAGGGTAGCCCCATGTAGAGCACGTTGCGGTAGTCTATGCAGGAGATGACTAGGGCATGAGTGACTGTTCAAACTAACACAAACCTAATCCTAGAAAGTACTGTATCATACCATTTTGTAGAAATCTCTAAGAAAATATGCCCAAAGTGCAAATGCAGTGGGATTTTGTCCCCTGTCAAACCCTGGTGATATAGCTAGCGTTCGTTTTGTTTAGTTGGTTTGCGTATTTATACAATCATATTTATATAATGACTACATTTGCATGACATGGCTGACCCAATCAGCCATACCACACAGGTAAAAAAATAGGAAACAGCCTAATTGACAACCTCCCAGCCTGTTCTTTTTTCCCCTGTGGAATAAAAAAAAGTGTTGCACAATTAGGGTTGGTGCCATTGCGGAGGTGGGGGGCATCTTTCCTCACCCACACACCATCTAGACTATGGGGAAAGGAGCAGAAAGTAAAGGACAGGAGAAGAGAGTTGAGTCCTTGTTTGAATAACACATGTGATTAAGGGGAATTGGCTTAGTTAAAATTAACTCCCTGATAGAGCCCCCCACTACACTGTCTAGGTCTTAACTATTTATGATATGCTACCTCCACCCCAATGCAGTTCAGCATGTCATGCAAACAAGGCTCTCTCTCTTTTTTTTTTTTTTTGCTGCTTTTTGTGCCTTTCAGGAGCAAAAGTGAAGAGCAGTGATGGTAACCTTTTAGCTGCTAAGGCAGCACTTGCTTCATTCATATATTTATTGCTCTGAAGGCTGCAGGGGATGCAGTGTTTTTAAATATATATTAGGGAGGATTTATACAAAATAGGAGGAAGATAAAGAAAATCACAATTTTGCCACCGAAGTTGAGCCATATGGTCCACTGGAGGCCATTAAAATAGGGCTAGGAGGAAAGAAATGCCAGGTGACAAACATACTTTGGTGGAGAAGAAGTTAAAGTTTGACTTGCAAGATATTGACGAGGCTGTTTTCCTGAAGGATTGTCTTGAGAAGGAAGATATGCTATGTGGGAGGTTTTCTACTGAGGAGCTTGCTTTTTTAAGGGGGGGAGTTGGACTGTTAAATTTTCTTACGAAAAATGCCTTATGCGTAATATGGAGACAAGTAAATGCCTTGGTATATTTCGATGTGGGATAAGAAATTAAAAATATGTATTTGGATTGATATTAAGGCTTGTATGATTCCATTTTTCTTTAATGATTTAAAGTTTGTTTGATCTTTTAAGATTTATAAGATATAAGAATAAGTGTTCAGTTTTAGGTTTAATAGGGTTAAGATAGTTATAGTGCTATTAAGTATAAAAGTAGACAATTTAAATGTTTCTATAATTTTATTTTTATTATAGTGGCCAGAAATATATAGAATAGTGGTAGGAAGGAAATATTTAAATAATTGGTTTCCTTGTGGGGGGGGGAGTTGATTTAGAGGTTTATATATTTGTTTATTTTTCTTTATATATAAGGGGAAGGAGCAATTGTCTTTAGTGATTTTTGTAATGTGTTTATGGAATGATTTATAGAAATAATATGATCTTGGTTAGATTTAGGGTAAGGGATTGATTATGGAAATTGCTGTATATTCTTGTTGAAAGTCAGAAGTCATCTTGTAATTTCTTAAAACATCTTTTTTCATTTTCTGTTTTCTCATTTTTTTTCTTTTTCTTTTTGTGGTTTTTTGCTTTTTTGTAGTTTTTATCTTTGCTTTGTTGTTTATTCGTTCAGTCGCTTCCGACTCTTCGTGACTTCATGGACCAGCCCACGCCAGAGCTTCCTGTCGGCCGTCACCATCCCCAGCTCCCCCATGGTTGAGTCTGTCACCTCCAGAATATCATCCATCCACCTTGCCCTTGGTCGGCCCCTCTTCCTTTTGCCTTCCACTTTCCCTAGCATCAGCATCTTCTCCAGGGTATCCTCCCTTCTCATTATGTGGCCAAAGTACTTCAGTTTTGCCTTTAATATCATTCCCTCAAGTGAGCAGTCTGGCTTTATTTCCTGGAGTATGGATCTTTGCTTTAAACTTAATAAAATTCTTATAAAAAAATAGGACTAGGAGGATGTCTGACACCGCCCAGAGTCCCCTCTGTGGGGGGAGATGGGCAGTGATATAAGTATGATTGATAAATAAATAAATAAATAAATGTTTGCTGATAAAATTGTTGTTGTTGTTGTTGAGTCGTTGAGTCGTGTCCGACTCTTCGTGACCTCATGGACCATAGCACGCCAGGCCTTCCTGTCCTCCACTGTCACCCGGAGTTTACTCAAATTCATGTTCATTACATCGGTGATGCTATCTAACCATCTCATTCTCTGCCGTCCCCTTCTCCTTTTGCCTTCAGTCTTTCCCAGCATCAGGGTCTTTTCCAGTGAGTCCTCTCTTCGCATTAGGTGGCCAAAGTATTTGAGCTTCAACTTCAGTATCTGTCCTTCCAATGAGCAGTCAGGGTTGATTTCCTTTAGGATTGACTGATTTGACCTCCTTGCAGTCCATGGGACTCTCAAGAGTCTTCTCCAGCACCACATTTCAAAAGCATCAATTCTTCGGCACTCAGCCTTCCTTATGGTCCAACTCTCACAGCCATACATTACTACTGGGAAAACCATAGCTTTAACTATATGGACCTTTGTCGGCAAGGTGATGTCTCTGCTTTTTAATATGCTGTCTAGGTTTGCCATAGCTTTCCTCCCAAGGAGCAAGCGTCTTTTAATTTCATGGCTGCAGTCACCGTCTGCGGTGATCTTGCAGCCCAAGAAAATAAAATCTGTCACTGCTTCCATTTCTTCCCCTTCTATTTGCCAGGAAGTGATAGGACCAGATGCCATGATCTGGGTTTTTTTAATGTTGAGTTTCAAGCCAGCTTTTGCACTCTCCTCTTTCACCCTCATCAAGAGGCTCTTTAGATCCTCTTCACTTTCTGCCATTAGGGTGGTATCGTCTGCATATCTGAGGTTGTTGATATTTCTCCCGGCAATCTTAACTCCGGCTTGTGATTCATCCAGCCCGGCATTTCTCATGATGTACTCTGCGTATAAGTTAAATAAGCAGGGTGATAATATACAGCCTTGTCGTACTCCTTTCCCAATTTTGAACCAGTTGGTTGTTCCATGTCCGGTTCTAACTGTTGCTTCTTGACCCACATACAGGTTTCTCAGGAGACAGGTAAGGTGGTCTGGTACTCCCATCTCTTTAAGACTTTGCCACAGTTTGTTGTGATCCACACAATCAAAGGCTTTAGCGTAGTCAATGAAGCAGAAGTAGATGTTTTTCTGGAACTCTCTTGCTTTTTCCATGATCCAGCGAATGTTGGCAATCTGATCTCTAGTTCCTCTGCCTCTTCAAAACCCAGCTTGCACTTCTGGTAGTTCTCGGTTCACATACTGCTGAAGCCTAGCTTGTAGGATTTTGAGCATAACCTTGCTAGCATGTGAAATGAGCGCAATTGAACGGTAGTTTGAACATTCTTTGGCATTGCCTTTCTTTGGAATTGGAACGTAAACTGACCTTTTCCAATCCTGTGGCCACTGTTGAGTTTTCCAAATTTGTTGGCATATTGAGTGCAGCACTTTAACAGCATCATCTTTTAGGATTTTAAATAGCTCAGCTGGGATACTGTCTTCTCCGCTATCTTTGTTGTTAGTAATGCTTCCTAAGGCCCACTTGACTTCACTCTCTAGGATGTCCGGCTCAAGCTCAGTGACCACACCATCGTATTTATCAGGGATATTAAGATCTTTCTTGTATAGTTCTTCTGTGTATTCTTGCCACCTCTTCTTAATCTCTTCTGCTTCTGTTAGGTCCCTGCCTTTTTTGTCCTTTATCATGCCCATCTTTGCACAAAACATTCCCTTGATATCTCCGATTTTCTTGAAGAGATCTCTAGTCTTCCCCATTCTATTGTTTTCCTCGATTTCTTTGCACTGTTCATTTAAGAAGGCCACCTTATCTCTCCTTGCTATTCTCTGGAAATCTGTATTCAGTTGGTTATATCTTTCCCTTTCTCCCTTGCCTTTTGCTTCCCTTCTTTCCTCAGCTATTTGTAAAGCCTCATCAGTCAGCCACTTTGTTTTCTTGCATTTCTTTTTCTTTGGGATGGTTTTAGTTGCTGCCTCCTGTACAATGTTACGAACCTCCATCCACAGTTCTTCAGGCACTCTGTCTACCAGATCTAATCCTTTAAATCTATTCCTCACCTCCACTGTATATTCATAAGTGATATGATTTAGGTCATACCTGAGTGGTCTAGTGGTTTTCCCTACGTTCTTCAATTTAAGCCTAAATTTTGCCATAAGAAGCTCATGATCTGAGCCACAGTCAGCTCCAGGTCTTGTTTTTGCTGATTGTATAGAGCTTCTCCATCTTTGGCTGCAAAGTATATAATCAATCTGATTTCGGTATTGACCATCTGATAAAATTAACAGCTGATAAAATTAACAGGTAGATAAGCAGAGTCACACTGAGAAAAACTATCCCATTTTTTGTTTATTTGAACAAACGTATAGAAATCATTGGAGAAGTTTAAATTGTTTAGGTAGGGTCAGTGTTAGAGGCGGCCTGGCTGCAAATGTTGGGTCTTTGCTGCTGATGGCAACCTGCACATTGAACTGGGTCGGAGAACCATCTGAAACAATACCAAAAGAGGGCCCGTTTAAGTGGCCCTGTTGCCTCTGAGTAGCTGAAGTAAGTGAGCCATCCCTGTAATATTTTCCCAGTGCCCAAGACACAGAAGAGACAGGTGCTACCTTGAGAAGGTAGGGGAGAATTAACCAGATGGTTCCCTCATTCACTGCATGGGTTTGGAGCTCATTTCTAGAAGAAACAAAAACAAGAAATGTTGCAGGTGCCCCCCCCCCCAAGACCATTGCAGGTAACTGATTGGAGACCTGGAGGGAGCAGAAAACCATTGTTTCATCACTTTTCATACATGGTGCTAAGCCAGGAATTTTTAAACCATGGTTTGTAGAATATTTTTCCCCCAGGAGGGCCATGTCTTTGCTTTGAATTGTTTATATTGTTTTAATATTTGTAAGTCTTCCAGAGTTGTGCATGATTGGGCACCAGATAAGTCAAATTCATAAATAAATAAGCAAGTAGACAGGCAGGCAGGCTATAGTGGCCTTTCACACTACATACTGATCACAAAGGACTGTAAAGAGAAGCTTAACCATAATGCAATTTAGTGTGATGTGTGAACACAGCTAATGTCTAAGTGCAGCGATAATTGGGGGGGGGGAGGCTGTCATTGATTAAAATGGACTTTTCCTGTTGCAATGGTCCTACATTTGACATGGCACCCCACTGCTGCTGCCACCTGCATCACACTGCTTGCCTTATCTCTGTCCTTGAAAGACAGTATGGGGAGCCCTGAGGATACTTTGCCAGTGTCCCAACAATAAACCTGCTGTTTGCTCTGTTTTCAGATTCCCAATGATACCTAGAGCTCTTCTTCAGGAAAGTGAAGCGCACAGCATTACTGCAAAGGCAAAACAAAAAAAAAAGATTATTATAAAGTGGCTTCTGAAAATGTGCCATTATCTTAAATTTAAGCAATAATTGATGTCGGTGGGTGGCATAAAGGGTGATAATTGGTTCCTGTAAATCTTCTAAGTGCATTAGCAGGATGGGTTCATAATGAAATATCAGGGAGCTTCACAGCACACTTTTGGCTCCTACACTAGTTGTTTTGATTCATTTATGGAGATGGTATTCATTGCTATGAGCATCTCAGAACACCACTCTGAGAAGAAAGATGAAAGCATTGTTATTCCCTTTTCCCTTGTCTTCTAAAAGGGAGCAAAATTAGTATGCATGTGAAAGTAAGAAAAAAAATCTAGAAGGAGGCCCTCGTTTTTTAAATAACAGCCCTTGTTTTTAAAATAATGGTACTAATCTAGAATAAGCAATTAATAAAATGTAGTTTTACTTCTTAATCCTGTTTGGAGGGAAATTTCAGTGTTTTCAGAGGAAAATACTTTGACATTTATATGAAGATCTCTGTATGTACTTTCATCATTCACTTTAATGTAAAGAAAAACTGGGAAGGAAATTAAGGGGGTTTGCTGGCATACAACTGCTTCATTTCACTAATAGTGAACTTGATTAAACATCTGCAATTTTTAGCTGATTTTGTTAAGTAGTTTTCAGGTTTTACACCACTAGCCCTCCTGTTCCCCAAATATGGATGGGCAAAGTCTGTTAACCAAGAGAAGCACAAAACCATATCAGTTTGAGTAATTTTATTTTGTGGAAAGCCACAAATGACATTGGAGAAACTGTGTGGTGAATGAAGAAAACATTAGAAAGAAGCTCAAACTGATTCTTCAGGCTTTCAAGATTCTGTAATCGTTGCCCATATCAGTAGAGTTTCAGTATTCTTAGGGAGCCTGTTTCCTGACTTGATCTATCTCTTTTTTATTATCTTTATGATAATATTTTTATTAAACTGACTTGATCTATCTCAAAGGGCTGACAACAGTCTTGAAAGCCTGGTTGTGTTTTCCCTTCCCTCCCTCTTAAATTCCAGGGAGTTAAGTTTGACAGGGTTTTTTCCCCATGTGGACTGCTACAGAGATGATACCGTTTCTCCAATATCATCTCTGTAGCAGTCCACATATTTAGAAGAACTTGAGCACCTCTAACCAGAATTGCCCCCCACACATTCACCCTTCCCGCTATAGAGCAGTGATTGATTGCATACAGTATCACACTTCACAGAGAGTTATGTAGAACGTATTAGGGTGAGCAAGTTGAGTGGACTTATTGAAACTTGGCCTCAGTGTTTGTCACTTGGGATTCATGTTTTGTGATTTTAGGAGGCACTTCAGAAATGTTCACTAGTCGTGTAAGTTTGTACAAAAGTTCATAATGTCATAATCATATAATATATCAAAGAAACTTGCTTTTCTTTAGCAGAACTGTCTCTCTAAATCTCTTTGGAAATATTTGTGTTTGTCATAATCATTACACAATCAACGCACATAATGGCAAGAATCCATCTGCCCAAAATTCAGAGAAAACCATGCTGTTTTGTTTTTGAGGGATAGAGGTGGAGATTAGGTCCTATTTAAGATTTGAAAGCACAGTTTAAATGTTGATAGCTTCTCACACAGCAGTATTATGAGGGGGCTCAGAAGGAATCACTAAGGTATAGCGGCTTTTTAAAATATATATATAAGCGAAGAGAGTATTGAATTACAAGTAAAACATTAACACACACACACACACGAACAAACTAATTTTGGTCTATTATTCCACATGTTTTTTTTTCCTCCAAAAATGTTTGCATCTTATACTTTGGGATTTGTACAAGCAAAAGAAAAGGCTTAGAGAAGAAATACTTTATTGATATATCTGTAGCTACATTTCTGAACCGTTATCAAATAACCAAATAATACTTAGCTTCATACAAGCATACACTAGAAGAAAGAACAAGGTTTGAACATTGTGTCTCAACTTATGAGATGGCCAATGAGCTTAAAATTACTGCTGTTGAGTTATTTTTTTCTCCTTGATATACTCCGGAGAGTGAAAAAAGTCCAGGTTTCAGGGTTTCAGCTGAAGTGCAGTTCAGTTGGAAATAAGTCTCAATGATTGCACAAAGTGGCCCATGCTAATATTTCTCCCTGCCTTACCAAGTGGATCATTATCAGGACTCTTAGAAAGTAGGGAATGTGTGTTTAAAAGGAAAGTGTTAATTTTTTTACTAGGGGAGTAAGACACTTGCCAAGCCTCATTTCTCTAGGTCAGAGCTTTCCAAACTGTGTGTTGGGACACGTTAATGTGTCGGCTGCAGTGTCTGGGTGTGTCACGGCTGTTGCTGCCTCCAAACCTGCCCTGCCAGGATTCCACGCAGGTCCTAGTGCCTGCCTTGTGCCTTGCTGCCTCCAAACCTGCTGTGATTCCATGCAGGTCCTAGTGCCTGCCTTGTGCCCTGCTGTAAGAGAGTGTCACAAAATGATGCATGTCTAAAAAGTGTGTCACCAACATGAAAAGTTTGGAAAGCTCTGCTCTAGGTGGTACTGTATTGTAAGTGCAGAAGAGTGATTGATGCAGATCTAAAAGAAGAATGTTTAAAATGGGATGAGTGGAAGTTTTTCGATTTCAGTGGAAACCCTATTTTACCCGGTGACATCCAGTGGATAGGGAGTCAAAATCTACAGAATGGCAGGTGTAGCCTTGTAATCTCAACCCCACCTCTTTTGTACATGCATTGATGCAAAAGGATTAGGTCTTGGATTCTACCATCTTGCAGATTTTGATGCACAGGCACACATACCACACCCTGCCCTGATGCTGGGCTGAGCTGAGAAATCATTAGCAATGAAAAGTGAGATTTAAAAAAAAATAGTAGAAGTTGCTTTCCTGCCTTGGAAGTAGAAACACTGAAGTGTAAGGTAAGAGTTTGTAAAGCAAAGTGAAACTTAGTTGCAAGCCTTGAATTCATACGTGTTTTGCTTAGTTCCTTCTGATGCTTTGGTATGTTTTCTCAGCATGTTATTCTTTTCCATACAGCCAGCAAAGCACATTAAAGGTTCTTTAGTGTTTCTCAGAAAGATTATGATAAGCAGAAACATCGGGCAAAACCCCACTTGAAATTCAGCAGAGACAAATGCAGAGTTCTATGTTTGGATGTGGGGGGGGGGAATCAAAGGATGAGTGTAAGATGGGGGAGATCTCCTAGACAGCAATACATGTAAAATAAGGGTCTGGGTGTCCTGGTGTGTGTTCACAAGCTGAATATGAGCCAAGATGTGATGCAGTTGCAAAAAAAAAAAATCAGTGCAGTCCTAGATTGCATTGCTAGTAGTATCAAGATCAAAAGAAGTTGCCATTCCTCTCTATTCTACGATGGTCAGACTGTACCTAGCATGCATGTCCAGTTTTGGGCACTGCATTTTAGGAAGAACACTGACAAACTGGAGCATGTCTAAATGAGAGAGATTAAGATGATAAGGGGCCTGAAAGGAAAATCTTACAAGGAGTAGTTGGAGCCATTGGCTATTTCAGCCTGAAAAAGAGAAGACACTAGGGAAATAGGATAGCTCTCCTTAATAGTCCTTCATCTGCAGGACTGTGATGAAGAAGGCAGGGTAAAATTGTTGCCGAAGGCAGGACAAGAAGGCAGGACAAGGGGAGCCAGTTTGGTCTAGTGGTTAAGGCAACGGGCTAGAAACCAGGAGACTGAGAGTTCCAGTCCCGCCTCAGGCATGAAAGCCAGCTGGGTGACCTTCGGCCAGTCCCTCTCTCTCAGCCCTAGGAAGGAGCCAATAGGAAACCAGGAGCCTGAGAGTTCTAGTCCCGCCTTAGGCATGAAAGCCGGCTGGGTGACCTTGGGCCAGTCACTCTCTCTCAGCCCAACTCACCTCACAGGGTTGTTGTTGTGGAGAAAGGAGGAGGAGGAAGGAGTATTAGGTGTGTTCCCCACCTTGAGTTATTTATAAAAATAATAAAGGCAGGATACAAAATGAATGAATGAATGAATGAATGAATGAATGAATGAATGAATGAATGAAAGAAGAAGAAGAAGAAGAAGAAGAAGAAGAAGAAGAAGAAGAAGAAGAAGAAGAAGAAGAAGAAGAAGAAGAAGAAGAAGAAGAAGAAGAAGAAGTAGTAGTAGTAGTAGTAGTAATGGATTTAAATTATAAGGAAGTTGATTTTGGTTAGTTATCAGAAAACAAAATCCTAACAGCAACAGCTGTTTCATACAGACTGCCTTAGGAGCTAGTGAACTGGATGTGTTTAAGCAGAGTCTGGCTGTATTGGGGGATTCCTGCCTTGGGCAGGAGGTTGGACTAGATCTCTAAGATCCCTTCCAGCTCTTACATCTCTGATTCTGTGAAAAATGCCTGGCAAATTTTCTCTGGTGTAAATTCAACTGGGGATTCCAGAAATGGCTACATTACAACTTGCAGTACTGGCCAGCATAGCCAGTGGTGAAGAATTATTATTTATTACAGTTCACCACAGTTTATATGCCACTCTAATCCCAACATATCTCTGTGCATCTTACAAAATAATACAAAGGTTAGTGGAAAAGAATGGTAAAGCAGATAGCAGCAGGATCCAGGCCCATAGGGGAAGGTTCCTCTTGGCAAATGTATTCCCAAGGCTAGCCAGGTTTTAATGCCTTTCCAAGAAACCAGTGGGCTGGGAGCCAGTCTGATCTTGGAAGAGATGTCCAACCATAAACTGAGAAAGGAGTGGTTTTGCAGCATCTCCTGTTTGATAATTTCCTTGTACCTCTGATTAGAAGATGGAAAAAGCATCTGAACTTACAAAGCACGTACCTAGTAGCAGCTGTTTCCATCATATCTCATTTTACAGAAGAAGAGGTATAAATGACTGCCTAGCAGTCAATAGCAGGCAGCGTGCTGCTTTCCTAGGGAATGTCATGGCTATTGTTTCTGTGGCAATGCCTTTATCTTCATATTAATCTAATTATACATTCCTTTGGCACCCTGTCCCAGACTATGATCTCACTTCTACAGAAATGATTCCAGATCTGTTTCAGGAGACTTGCTGAGGGCCACTTACATTTACATATTGCTTTTTCTCTACTGTTCAAAAGTAAAAGCTGCTGAGTATTAACAATTTACAAATGGCTGTTGCTTTCTATTTAAAGATATCCCCCAACATAAAAACGAAGGTCAAAACACTTGAAGGCCGAGAGAAAGCTCCCCTGTTAAATGTTATCAGAAGGCAGCAATTCTGCTCTGTTGTTGTTTTTTAAAATCTATCTTTATGAATAGTAAAAACTTTATAGGATACTGAGGAAAATAAATGGAGCATAAATGGAAAACGTATTTTACCCTTAGGAATTGTTGTTGAGTGATTCGTAAGCCATTAATTGTTTTGTACCTATCCAATGTATTTGTCACTACAAAGACTGGGGGGTACTTCTGAGTTGAACTTGGCACCTCATTACAGTAGTAGGGTAATTACACATAAATGGAAGGTGAGTGTATGTGTAAAAGGGAGGAAAAAATTAGCCATTTTACCAACAAGCCTAAATTGCTGAGGATATCACCATCCATAAGTCATCTTGCATAATTTTTGCTTAGTGCTTAAAAACTTAATGATACTCAGGCCTTCTGCTGAATAATAACACTTCAGAATAATGGGAAATTAGGAGATGGAAGTTTTTCATCTATCCCTTTCTTGTGTAGATTCAGTTGGGCAGTATCTCTAACAATGAAAAATTTATGAGCTTCCTAAATTATGGGGAATAAGCTGTAACAGAAGGTGTACGGTAAGATACAATTGCAGGTATGAGAAGTTTAATTCCTCTTAGAATGCAATACTGATTCTTCTGGGTCTTTTGTGATCTCTGCAGGCAGTGGAGGTGAGTTTTCTGTTTCTCTGGGAATCCTCTCTGTACCTTTCTATTTCTTCAATTTGGCCCTGCAACACAAGTAGAAAAGCATCTTAGATTCAGCTGTAAATTGCACCTAAGCTATAGTTTATTTTAGCCATTTTTGCTCACTTTCTTTTTACATGCCCCAGTTCAAATCTTTCACAGAAGCTTTCTGCCATTATTTCTTCAGAGAATCAGAATGGGAAGGGCCATTTGGGCCATCAAGTCCAATGCCTGTTCAGAGTAAGAATCCAAGTTAAGCATCCCCGGCAGACAGTTGTATAGCCTCTGGAGAAGCTCATCACCTTTCTAGGTAATTGGGTTTACTGTCGGACTGCTCTTGCTGTTAATCCACACTGAACTAAATTACTAATCATCATGTCATGAGATGTTTTGACAAATGCGTCCCTGAAATCAAGATACATTATGTCTGTAATATTCTCACAATCTATTAAGAAAGCTACCCACTCAAAAAGTAAGATAAAGTTAAGTTGGTAAGATTTGTTTTTGTCCTATCACCTGTTCTCCAGGATTTCTCAAAGATAAAAGTTTGGCCATCATCTAGTTCCTTCAGTACCTTAGGATGCACTTCATTTGGCTCTGGAGGTTTAAACTCATCCAAGGTAAATAGATTGTCTAGGCTTAATCCTTTCCTTCTAATCCTAAATTTCTCAAGACTTCTGCCTGTATTCTTATCGGAAGAAGTTACCCATCAACAATTTGTCAGCTATGGAAAATGGTCATATTGGGTCTTTCTCTGAGATACCAGCTTATATGTACAGTCACTGTACTGTAGAAGACAGGTGGGACGCCTCTGGCTTGTAAATTAAGTCCAGTCTTCCAGTCCTTGCCATCCAGCTTAGAGAATCTCAGGGAAGACCCATCCTCATTAACCCACCAGTTCTGCTCTCTCACCAGGAAGCCGCAGTACCTTCAATTTATGCTTTCTCAAATCTGACTTCTCTCTCCCCTTTCCTTAAGATGAAAAGCTAGGTTGAGACAAAAATGTTACCAGGACATTGGGAAGGCTGAGGTAATTCCACAGAGTGATTCTTAGGAGATTGAACCAGCTATCACATCAGGGCATATTTTGATGCTGCCCTCCAGAGTAAATTTGTACTTTTGCATCAACTTAAAGAGATGCTTTAAGGGATTGTTTACAGGGATTATAAATTATACCCTCGTACGTGGCACAAAGGATTTATGTTTAGATCAGCATAAATAGCCAATGATTCTTATATTTCCCTCCTACTTAGAATGAAGCTGGGAGAGTATGTTATTTTCAGCTAGAAGGGAATATATGTTGAAGGACAATGTATTTTTGCACTGGTACCTCCAATATAGGCAAATAGTTATGTTTATGAATGAAATTATAATGTTCACTATAGCAGATTATTAGTAAAGACCTTTTCTAAAAGGTGATTCTCTGCACTGTTCCAAAGTTCTATACCAAACTTGATTTCCTTAAGGACTATAGAAGGTTTGCCAGCAATAAAGCTGATGCAGTCAAGTTTCTCTGCATGTTGTGGTCTAGCCGTTCTAGCATTTGAAAGAACTCTGGTTGGGAATTGTGTTGGCTGAATCCCAGACCAATAGAGACAGGCAAGGTGCCATGCCACCCCAAATCCTTGTCTGAACATGTCAAACAAAGCAAACTTCATAAAGAAGTCGGCACCTTGGGACATCCTCCCTTTGCCCAAGTGAATTGTTTTTTTGAGTCAAACTAAAATCCTTCACCAAGAACATCCAGGTGGTGTCATAAGAATAGACTCTGTAAGCTACAGTTACCCTTTTTTTCTCAGTGTAATTTTAACTCCCCCTTCTCCTTTCTTGTAAAAGCCTACCCATTCCCAGAGAGTTATCCAAGCTCTTTCACAAGCTGCATAAACGAATGGATTACCTTCCCTACATTTATTTTCTTTCCAATTTCAAGTTTTTCAAAGAAGTTAATGTTCTTGGCACAAGCAGAGATAAAGAGAGAAAAGAAAGGATGAATGGGGGGAAAGTACTAGAGACTAAGGTCCCAATTCTTAAGGAATTGTGTGGGAGGTAGATAAGAATAATAGCTACAGGACAAAGAGCATAGATGGCTTATGTTGCCACTTCCAACCACTGCAAATATTTCACCTAAATCAAGAAAAATCAGCAGTTTTTCCCCCATTCAGTTGCTTTATCTTATTTCAGTTGTTTATTTATACCATGTATCTATTGCTTTTTAATAAAATACCAAATAGCTGTGATATAGGCTCATTTCCATGAAGTTAGCTTAAAGGTCTTTTTTTCTTTGTTTATTACATAGTTGAATGAGCCATTAGCAATAAACCTCTGTTGTTTATGCAGATTTGTCTTCATGTATGGATGTTGTTGTTGTTGTTTATTCGTTCAGTCGCTTCCGACTCTTCGTGACTTCATGGACCAGCCCACGCCAGAGCTTCCTGTCAGCCATCACCATCCCCAGCTCCCCCACGGTTGAGTCCGTCACCTCCAGAATATCATCCATCCATCTTGCCCTTGGTCGGCCCCTCTTCTTTTTGCCTTCCACTTTCCCTAGCACATGTATGGATATGAAGTACTAAAATATTGTCTTCACTTTCATAGAACCTGTAATCCTCTTTGAAAGGCAGACTTTTTTAAATATAATTTTTATTGAAGAAATTTTTAACAAGATGGAAACAATACAAGTACTAGAAAAGAAAAAAAGAAAATAAGGAAGAATACTGAATAAGTAAGAAAGAAAATAGAAAGAGAAAAGATTATAAAGAAGTGGCTTCTGATCTTTTTGACAGCGGTTATAAATGCTTTTATATTTTACTCTCTCTCTAAGGTGACATAATTTCCTTCTTTCCATAAGCCACCCTTTCCAATCTTCAAACCCATAAATCACAAGTTCATTTTTCTCTTTTTTCAGCAAAAAGTCCATAAGGGTTTTCCAGCCACTAATAAATGTAGTTGTTGATCTTTCTCTAATCGAACAAGTTAATTTTGCCTCCTCTGCTAGTTCTGTCACCTTCACCAACCATTCCTCCGTTGTGGGTATTTCAGAATCTGAAAGCCAGACTTTTGAGGGGCAAATAAAACGCTAGGACCTTTCATGGAGGCTACTCAAGATTAATACCAATTGGTTGAATCTTTATTATTTATTTATTATTTACTTCTTACTCATTCTCTGGGGGGGGGGATGTTTTTTTTAGTAGCCCAACAACATTCTTGGAGGCACTACACGCAACACCCCAGGAATCCTTGAAAGGGAGAATGTTGGAAGTGGCAGCCTTGGCGCTCTCCTCATCAGAAACAGCAGAGAAAAACGCTCTGCCCCTCCTCTTGCTCCTTTTCAGCCTCCTCCATGATTGTCCAAAACAGACGGGGAATGGGGAGAGGGTAGAGGGACTTTTCTGCATAAGCTGTCTCTCCAATTTGTAGTTTGATGGACAGAGAGTAGGATCTCATCATATCCAGGATGCCTTTTCAAGTGCTACAAGTCCATAAGGGTCCCTCTTTCTTGCTCACAGGAGCAGGAAGCAATAGGTTTGGGCAGCAAACTGGCAGGGCAGGGATGAACGAGCACTTAATAATCAATTCAGCACTGAGTTCCTAGGGACAATGTGCGCTATCCTTAAAAAGTACCATGTAAAATTAATATATGCCCATATCAGATCGCTTTATCTGGTTATAAATACAAACGAGGGACCAGAAATATTTGGAACATAAAGGAAGGAAAGGCACAAAAGATCACCAGTTCTCCAGATTTCCAAATAGAAAAGCTGTTCAATAGCAGGAAAGGAATTTTTGCTGCAGTTATACTGACTCCAAAGAAATAATATGTGGGTTTTTAAATGCTTTGGATTGGCTGACTCAAGACCACAATTTTAAGCCACTGATTTTATCATGAATATAATAGGTAAACCACACTTTTCCTTTATACCACACACATTATATAAAGTGTGAACCCTAAAGGAAAATCACCTTTATGATCCTGCTTATAATGAGGTAATATGCAACCCTCCCACTAAGTTTGGTTAGTACTAAGTGCCATTTTGATTTAATTTTGGTCATTTAATTTTGGTTCCCTTTGCATATCCATCATTTGATTAATCAGTTGGGATTTCAGGGTCATGTCATGCAAATGTCCTAAACAAGGTACAGTGTATAACAGAAGTTCTCTACAAGGAATAACCCTTTGCAGAATATTCCTGTGAAACCCCCTGCTTGAGGGAAGATGTGCTAGAACTAACCATGATAAAGCAGTGTGTGCACATTCTTTCAGGCTGAGGTACAGACTTGGCAAGACACCATACAGTTTTCTGTAGAGGAAAATGGTGTTTGAAAAGGCTTTCAGGTACTATTGAGGTAACTGTGAAA
Source organism: Charina bottae (assembly GCA_023362775.1). Taxonomy (NCBI): domain Eukaryota; kingdom Metazoa; phylum Chordata; class Lepidosauria; order Squamata; family Charinaidae; genus Charina; species Charina bottae. Next base: position 97,075,749 of record JALMGJ010000002.1, on the reverse strand, counting down.
GGCCAGGAAGAGAACACAGCATGAATAAGACTTAGTGCAACTTTTTTTTCCCTGTGGAATAATGTGCCCATCATAACTGCTTACAGTTTCTTTAATAGTAACCATTACGATTGAAATAACTATTTACTACAGAGCTTTCCAAACTTTTTATGTTGGTGACACACTTTTTACACATGCATCATTTTGCGACACACTCTTACAGCAGGGCACAAGGCAGGCACTAGGACCCGCACGGAGAAGACGGAGGGAGGCAGGATTCAATGGTGAGCTGGGGCGGCAAGGCGGTCTCAGAGGCGGCGGTCAGCAGAGAAGGCGCAGGACAATCCGCTCCTCTGCCGGCCACCTTTTTATCCTTTTTTCTTCCCACCATTTTCGGGCAGGCTCCAATCGGGCTGCTTTCCACTGGGCACACTTTTCCACCCTTCTTTCTCTGGCGCTGGCCCCTTCTTCGATTTTCACGCCCAAACTGTCTCCGGCGTGACACACCTAAACACTCCAGGCAACACACTAATGTGTCCCGACACACAGTTTGGAAAGCTGTGATTTACTAGTTATTTTACAGCAGGCTAGAAACCGGGAGACCGTGAGTTCTAGTCTTGCCTTAGGCACAAAGCCAGCTGGGTGAACTTGGGCCAGTCACTCTCTCTCAGCCCTAGGAAGAAGAAGGCAATGGCAAACCACTTCTAAAATCTTGCCAAGAAAACTGCAGGGACTAGTCAGGCAGTTACCAGGAGTCAAAAACTGACTCAAAGGCACCAGAAAAAAAAGTTATTTTACCGGTAAAATGCTTTTCCTGTGGGATTACATTGCTGTGTGCTGTCTTTTCCCCTTTACCAGCATACAGAATCCTTAACAATATATCTCTAAAGCAAACCAGAACTATTATATGCCACATTGTGGATGGAATCAAGTTACTTCTAAAAAGGTGGCTGATTTGATATAATACCAGAGCAGTAATTCCCGCTGTGAATTAGGTACTACCAGGATCATATGGCTGGCTTTAGTTACTTAGAAGTCTGGTTTAATGAAAATAAGCAGCAAGATAGGACAGGCAAATAGTAAGCAGTCTGCTGCAATTTAAGTTGACTTAGAGGAGAAAGCTTTTTTAAGAACTTAGTGGGCATACTTGATTATGTTCAAACATCAAATTGAACCATAGTTTGTTTAACCATGTTTTGCAGAAGAAAGGCCAGTTGGCTGATTTTTCACAATATGTCAAACCATAAACCATGGTTTACAAACCATAGCGACTGGGTTCACTCAACACCACTGTACAAATTACATTTTAGCTTAATGAACAGAATTGTACTGCTACAACCATAGTTCTTACAAGAGATAGGAGAACCTGAATATATCAAGGAGAGATAATGTTTTCTGACTTTTCTTTCCCCCTATGCTTAATATTCGCTCAGCCACAGTGGTGAGGCTGTGAGGAGTATGTGATCCTCAGCTGCAGCCAGTTAAGCTGCAGATCAACATTCAGTGATTTTCCCTCTGAGATTCCTTGCTCTACAGTATTTGTGTTTCATCTACCTTTCTTTCAACTAGGATTGAAAAGAAGCATAACCAGTTGAACTGATTGATGTTCAGTTTATTTTATTAGAATGCTGAGGCTTATAGAGGAATTTCTTTTCTCTCAACTCCTAACTGTCAACAAATATCTTACCACAACAGGGTTTGTGACTCTTCGTAGAAAGTAAATAAAGTTTTGCTGCCTTTTTTCTTTAAGAAAAGCCAGAAATTGATGAATTCACCTTGGAAAGAGTGCTTGAGGAACTGGAGACTCTGTGCTATGAGAATATGAACATTGCCATTGAGACAGAAGAAGGCCTTGGCATAGAATACGATGAGGATGTGGTATGTGATGTATGCCGTTCACCAGAAGGAGAAGATGGCAACGAGATGGTTTTTTGTGACAAATGCAATGTCTGTGTGCATCAGGTGAGTAGCAGTTCTCTCTATGAAGGGGTAGTAGGGACAGTTCCCTCAGATTCATTGATTCATAGATTTGGAAGAAGAGTACCTTACCTTATGAAACCTGATCCAGGCCTGGGCATTGATGTGAAAAGAGCATCCTTGGACTCTTGCTACTGTGTCCTGTGGCTGAACTGTTTTACCTCACATAAAACGCTGGGACATCTAGGGCATTTGCAGTTGCCTAGAACTACCATACCTGGGCTGCAAAAATCTTGACAACTACTAGATGGAACCAAAGCAGAGTTCCTGTAGAGCTGCCACAGCCAGCCTCTGCTCCGGGCAACCTCAGGAGCTGCCTAGAGGAGAGGTGGAACAGGATATGTCCACCTTGTCCTGTTTATCAGCTGGTGGTGGTGATGCCGCCTTTGGCACTTCTTAACCATTCAGATACGTTTGCAGTTAATTGTGGCCAGTTTACTGCTTGTCATGATATAAGGGAATAAACGTGCCTTTAGAACAAATTCAGACATGGCAATGATGTCCAGGAGTTCTTACGTCGAAAAGTCAGTAGCACCTGAAATAAAAGACCATGGGACGAAGTTCACCATCTCCCTTTCTTTTAAAATGTCTTTTCCCTTTTTTTATTCATAAATTGCTGAATCTGGTATCTTTTTAACCACTCCTTTACACTTCTTTATTATCATTCAGCACATATATTGCACTAAGCCATAATCTGTTTTAACAACCTGTTGAGCAAGCCACTATAACATGAAGTCAAAATCGAACAAGCCATTTCATGGTTTTGTGTGATCTGTAAACTTAGCCAGTGGTTGGTTGAAAATTTAATAACCTTTACTTAACAGAATAGGTCTCTGACGTGGCTGTGGAAAACAGCTTTGAAAAATACCTTGTGCTGAATTTGATAGAAAAGAAAGTAGCAAAAAGTATGACTGCTATTGAGATGGTAAATAAAAAGATTTCTTACACAGTAGAAACATCCAGATGAAAAGGCCAAGATTAAGGGAATAGGGTCAGGCACTCATGGAAACTTGGGGGCAAGAATAATGTGTTGCCCATCCTCTTATTCTCTTTCAATTCTCATCAATCATTCAGACAATTGCCTAATCAGATTTTTTGGGAACAATATTACTGTTTCAAGTACATCATATTAGTGGTGGGTGGGAACATGGAATCACATACGCCTAATGTTTGTAAACTACATATGGTCATTTCATTCATAAAGTACATCATATTGTAGTCTTGATATGCACTTATCATGTAAGTAACTAATCTTGCTCCTTGTATTTTCTTAGGCTTGCTATGGAATCCTAAAAGTTCCCATTGGAAACTGGCTTTGTCGGACCTGTGCCCTGGGAGTTCAGCCAAAGTGTTTACTCTGCCCAAAGAGAGGGGGAGCCCTGAAACCTACCCGGAGTGGAACAAAATGGGTTCATGTTAGCTGTGCCTTATGGATCCCTGAAGTACGAGACAAAGTGATTTTTGCCTAAATAGAATGAATGGAATGTGGATGAAATATAATTGAATTTGAGCATGCTTGATGCGGTCAAGCATCATCCACAAATCATTCATATCATTATATTGAATGAAGTTATTTAAGAAGATCTAACATTTGAAACATTATTATTGTTAAACACTATCTGGTTATCAGTTCAGACATTCCAAATAAATGTCTACATGGTATGGGCCATGAGTATTCCCGGAAATTTATGTCAAATGTATCTTTTATGATATTCATCTTAAGGGAGAATTGATTCATTGTCTTTCAGGACAATATGTGAAAACCAATTATTTGTATACTTTGTGTTATGCTCAGGTTAGCTTTGGATGCCCTGAAAAAATGGAACCAATTACAAAACTTTCACATATCCCAGCAAGTAGATGGGCTCTGTCATGCAGTCTTTGCAAGGAGTGTACTGGAACATGTATTCAAGTAAGTAATTAATTCTAGGAAAATCCAAGAATCAGATCATTTTCTTTTGTGCTTTACCCACTTGAAAAAATGATGACATCGCCTTACAATTTTGTATAGAAAAGGTGTGTGTTTTGATTCACTGGGCAGCGATATAGGTAAACAGTTAAAAAAAAAGTCATTCTGTCGTTGGCTTTTCAGAATATTTAATCAGTGCTGCTTCCTTTGTTTAGCATATTAATGTCACTGCTCTTGGATTTGTTAACAACACAGAATCTTTCAACTTAGAATATAGCAAAAGGCCATTTGATTGAGTCCCTAGATCTGAAACACCTTTTCCCAGACATGATATGTTGTTCTTTGATTAGTGCTAGTATAGTTGTTATGGCATCTTTATGCTGCCTGCTGCATCTCTGCAGGTGGCTCTCTCTACTAACAGGAGAGTAAGAGATTGTTCGCAACATCTCAACCTGACTGATAGCTGTTTCTCTACCAGTCAAACAAATTAATAAGATAATTAATTAATCAGTCTTTTGACTGCAACCACAGAACAACCCTTTGGCAGGATTCCGCATTTTGCAGTGGTGCCATGGAAATGTGATACTTGGTACCAAGCGCTGCTTTCTTAGAATATGTTTCATTAAAATCATTTCTATCCTGAAATGAAAATTTGAACACATTTCTTTAAATCTTCCCAACATTGATTCAATTCTGTTTGTGACGGTTCTTGGTGGATCTGCTTATTCACCCTGGCAGATGGAGATATTTTGTCACAAAGGCAGCTGCTTCAAAGAACGGAAGGGCAAAGAAATAAATCAGCTACACTTGGCAGTGTGGGGAAAAAAATGTTTTCTCCAAGATTTCATCCTCTTAGTTCTGGTTCACATCTTAGTTTTGAAACTGAATGGATTTGCATGAAAAGTTACCTGAAATGGAAAACAAGGTATTCTTCTTCTGTTGAAACCCACACTCCATCAGTCTTCATTAAGATTGCCAGTGAGGTTCTTGCCGGTGCTAATCTTGTAAAAGTTGAATGTTATTACAAAGAAGAAGAAATATGTGGATGATTCATGTGTTTAAACATTTAAGCAATGACTAAGCACTAATCTGGAATTTAGAAATAAATGAAATTCAATCTGCGTACCCTCCCACTCCATTAGGATTGCAAATACTTTTTAAAATAGTAATGTTATTAAAATTACAACTACAATAAAAAAACTAATACAAACTAAAAAAGTAAAGAAAAAAATAGGTGCGGAAAAGAAAAAGAAATTGAAAAGAAAGAAAAAAATAAGAATATAGTAAAGAAAAAGAAAATAAATATATAAAGAAATGACTTCCCCCTTCCTTTATCACAACAAGTATAAACAATTTTAGTAATTTATCACCTTTTCTTAAAATACAACAAATGATCTCTTCTTCCCATATCCCATCTCTTATCTATAAACAAACCCTTAAAGCCTTGTTTGTTCACTCCTGATCAGCAAAAGTCCATTAAGGGTTGCCAGAGATAACAACATATCTATTTTAACTTTGATCAAATAAATCAACTTTATATTCCTTCCTTTTACTTTTAACAATCTTTAGCTTAGCTTAGCTTAGCTTAGCTTAGCTTAGCTTAGCTTAGCTTAGCTTAGCTTAGCTTAGCTTAGCTTAGCTTAGTCGGACACGACTAAACGACTGAACAACAACAACAATCTTTAGTCCCTTCAAATAATGTCCTAAAACTTGATTTCTTTTCATTTTTTCTTCGTCCCTTCAAAGAACAAAATTCTTCAAAGCTTTAACAAGTCTCTTTTGATCCAATATAGGAAGATTATACAGGTCACTCTCTTGGTTTGTTATTTGTATATCCCTCCTTTTAATGATTAAGACATGAGCCGGTTTCTTTTGTATGTCCAGTGTAGCATCTTTTTCCATATCATTCTTGTAGCTTGTCATTTTTAAATCCACTTTCAGATCAGACTCAGACTTGTCTGGTAAAACTTGTTCCTCTTCCATAACATCTTTTAAATACAGTCTGTAGAGGCGAGAGCCAGTTTGATGTAGTGGTTAAGGCATCAGGCTAGAAACCGGGAGACCGTGAGTTCTAGTCCCGCCTTAGGCACGAAGCTAGCTGCGTGACCTTGGGCCAGTCACTCTCTCTCAGCCCTAGGAAGAAGGTAATGGCAAACCACTTCCAAAAACCTTGCCAAGGAAACTGCAGGGACTTGTCCAGGCAGTCTCTGGGAATCGGATACAATTGAATGGATTAAAAAAAAATGTATAGAGGCAGACACTCTTAAAATGAACTTCTGGGTCCATTGTTCAAAAATATCCTTCAATATTTATTTTATTTATTTATTTATTATTCATATTTATACCCCGCCTATTCCCTCCCTATCGGAGGACTCTAGGCGGCTTACAATATCACAAATCCAATTACTAACAATTCATACAGTATTTATTTATACAGTATAATATTTATACAGTATAATATGTCAAATGTTAAAATATTTTCCTCCATTCTGTATTAGTAAGTCAAATTTAAGTGTTTTAATTATTGATTATGTAAACCGCCCAGAGTCCCCTTCGGGGGAGATGGAGCGGTAATATAAATGGAATTATAAATAAATAAATGTGGAGTCTTTGGTGCTCTCTGAGCCTTGTTGTTTTCATGCAGACGTTTCATTGCCAGGCTAGGCAACATCTTCAGTGCGAAAAGGGAGTGGAACTTGCTGTCTGTTTATATACCCTGGCTTGTCCTGCCTGTGTTGGTGGGGGTCTTGTACTCTCCTTGGTAGTTCCTTGATTGGGCTGTTGTGTGCTGTTTGGGTGATTGACTGAGTTAATAGTTCCTTGATTAAGGTCTATTGTGTTGTTTGATTGCTCCTCTGCTGCTAATCTTGCTGTTAATCTATGCATATCTTGTTGTTGATTGCTGGCCCAGGGGTGTTCTGGTCTTCTGGCTATTCTATTGCAAGGCGCTGTACGGATTGAAGCAGGCCGGACGTTGTTGGCATCAATGTTTAGATAAGGCTTTGTTAGAGCTAAAGTTTAAGAAGTCTGTTGCTGATCCTTGTGTGTATATAAGAGGTTCTGGAAGTGATTACACAGTGTTGCTAACGTATGTTGATGATTTTTTCCCCAGTTCAACCCTGAGCTACAAATATTCTCTTTGATTGGTAATAAATAAATGTAGACAAAGTGCCCAAAGTAAATGTTGGTTAAGAAACATGATACGGAAAAATATTAATTTGCCTATCCCCAATGATTGTTCAGTGATATTAAGGAATTATTATTATCATTATTTATTAAATTTATACACTGCCCATCTCACTATGAAAGCAACTCTGGGCGGCTGTGTGAAAGTTCTGAAAGCCATAGCATAAGCAGCAGAACAGGAAGCAACAGCCCAGTGCTCCAGCCCTGTATTGGGTTAGGCATCAGTGACACATAACTGTTTGTCAAACATCTTGCAAAGCTATAGCTAGATTGCTTTTGCTGGCAAGCTTAAAGAAGTACAACTAGAATTACCTAACATCGTGTTATGATCCATAATTGTCTGCAGATCTTCATTTACTCAAAGGGCTGTGGGAGGAAGTGGGGAAAATGCATGTTGATGACATCACATAATACTGTACTATGGTGCTATTTGGGCATAGGGGACCTACTTCGTATCCTAAGGCTTTTTGTTGGAGTTTCTAGAACATAAGATTCTACTGTTAATCTCAGTTCTGTCTGGAATGAGATTGATGAGTCGCCTGGAGATTACTTGTTTCCTGCCTACTCCTCCTTACTTCTCTCTCCCTGCATATCAAGTGATGTTCAAACCAGAAGATGCTATGTTGTTCAGTAACAAATCCTGTTGGGAAAAAATGTGTAGATATATCCATTACAAGCCGAGAAAGAAGAGGAAGCTTTATTCTTCTTTATGTTATGAACCCTTGGCCTTGGAAGGATTGTAGGGAAAAGAGATGAAAGGCACTTTCCTACTATGCCAAGATACCTATGTGCACTTTAGATCTTTAGCTGACCATAAACCAGCTTTAACCCTTACCAGGTGTGTAATTCCCTGAATTTCCCTTTCCCCATTTTGAAGACAGGGACAACAAAGCTCAGATTCAACCCAAACAAGATGGAGTGGTTGTTGATTTGGAAGCTGTCTGATTCCATGATTACACCATATTTGACTCTTGATGGTTGTGTTTCCCCAGAATGAGCAGGATCACAGTCTGGGGAAAGAGCAGATGGAAACCACCACCAGGAGGAGGTTTGCACAGCTTCATTTGATGCAGCAGCTGTGGCCTTATTTGGAACAGAATGCAGTGAAAGTGGTCACTAATGCCCTTGTGATCTCTAAATTACTGTAACATATTGTACATAGGGCTGCCCTTAAAGACCACCTGGAAACTTCAACTAGTCCATAAGGCAGCAGAATGCATGCTCAGTGGACAGGATACTGCTATGTTACATCTTTGTTGTATTGGTTACCTATAGATTCCTAAGTGCAGTTCAATGTGTTGGTCATTACCTACAAAGCCCTATGTGGCTCAGAGCCTGAGTATCTTAGGGACTGCCTTTCCCCAATAGTTTCTAGCCATCCTACCCAAACAATTAGGGAGCCCTGTTTCTGTTACTCATGCATTGGTGATTGTACAGCAGTCTATATGGAGTTTCCTTGTAAGTGGTTTATAGACTGCAACTAGATTGGTTATTCAGTGGAATCCCTTTACACACACACAGACACAAAAAAAAAACATTGACATTGAAGGCTCTGCACTGGCTGCAATTTAGCTATTGAACTGATAAAACATATTACATGAAACTGTTGTAGCTAAGTAAATAAAGTAAATAAATATAAATAAATGAAGTAAATATAAATAAATGAAGTAAATATAAATAAATAAAGTAAGCATAAGGTTAGTCAAAACAACTCCAATACTATAGGACTTGTTATCCTGAATTGCATATATGAATAAACATATGTAGGTTGTCAGCCAGTCATTGCTGTACTCTGACTACAGCATTCAGGTAAGAATGCTTTAACACAGGTTTATCAGCCCTGTGGTTTATCTTATTGCTGTTAGTGTGTGAGTGCACATCATCACATACCTTAGTTCATTTTCTCTTTCAGTATTTTCTCCCTTGCCCTTCTGTACAGTTTCATTCTACTAGCCTGGTTTGTGGGTCAAAAATAATGCATCAATAATGTTTTCATTCTCACTTTATTAGCATTCTTTGATAGCAAAGGTTGAACAGGTATTTTTTGCTGTTGACCCATCAGCCCAGCTTACTAATTATTTCCTGTGTGCATTCTGGGCAGAGTCCCTGATAAGCACCACTTGCCATCTGTCAAATGAAACCCTGGATGTGTGGCATTCTATTTACTTTATCTCTAAGGTAGCATGGATCATCTTTTCTGTGTAAAAGGGCATTGTGTAGGCTGTTGTTCTAGCAAAAGCCATAAACAATTTAAGAATGATATTAATACTGTTTGTGACGCAAGTAGGGGGATGGGACAGATTCATTTATTGCAGTAGCTTGAAAACTGTACTAGAGCCAAATAGTTTCTTGCTCGGCTTTCATCTCACTACTGTGCATGCTACTTGTGCACATAACAGCACAAAGGATCTTTCCAATCACTCATTTTAAAGTACCCCCAGATGTTACTCCAGTATAAACACAATTGCCTCTATTGGTAGCTATCTGGCTATGTATGCAATAAAATTATAGCTTTGGCTACTGGACAAGAAAACTCAATCAGAGCTGTTTATGGTTGGCAAAAGCCTGCAACCTCAAAATGCAATAAGAGTAAGAAAAATAACGCCATTGCATCTTTTCAACATAATATTTTGTCCCCCTGAGTCACATTGGGTATGCCCACAATCAAAGCTACATTATAACCAACCAACTTTGCTTTATGAATCTTTTTTTTCTTTTTGTGCATCCAGCAAAAATTAAAAAAATTAGAATTTTTATCTTTACCTGAGCTTCCCTGCTGTGGATTCCTCCTTCCTATAACCTGGCTCTAAAAAGCAATTTGAAATATTTGAGTAGGACAGTTACTCAGAGCCTGTTTAATCCTGGCAGATTCCAAGTACATAAAGCAAAGACAAGGGTCTAATTTTTATAGAAAAGGTTATGAAGAAAAATGATAAGGAATAAAATCATTCATACCAGCCTCATATTCTCTTAGCCTCTCAGGGTGATTTTTGGAGTTCAGCAGAGCAGAAAAATGCCTTGGGGTATCAATGAAGCAAAAATGAAACCAGCAAGAATGGATATATAAAGCTATCCATAGAATCACTCTTCCTTTTCCCTGAAATACCAGTTCTCATACTTAACTAACTAATCACTTCTCAGTATCCTTGGTGTTAATGTAGTCATTCAAAGCCAGCATTTTTTGTAACTATAAGATCCTGATTATGTAAGCCATTCAGGGTGCTGTCTACAGCAATAAACCCTTCAAAATAGCTCCTTACTGCTGTTTAACTGATCATTAGCAGCTAGAATAGACTGATTTCATATGGGCTATGGCTTGAATAATTACCTGACACTCTGATCCATTAAAAAACAGTTGATGAATAGTGGGAGGTTTGTAAGAGGCAGCAGTATTATATACATGTTATATTCAGAGGAAATGGTTCTTTAGGTTTTGTCACCTGGGGAAGGAGAATCTAGCAGAAGACTTTCATAAAACTGCTTTAAGCTTCAAAACTATATATACTTTGGAGACCTTGGTGCTCTCTGAGCCTTGTTTTCTTGCAGACGTTTCATTGCCAGGCTAGGCAACATCTTCAGTGCGAAAAGGGACTTGCTCTCTGTTTATATACCCTGGCTTGTCCTGCCTGTGTTGGTGGGGGTGTTGTACTCTCCTTGGTAGTTCCTTGATTGGGTGGTTGTTTGCTGCTTGGATGATTGACTTGAGTTAATAGTTCCTTGTTGACATCTATTTTCCCACTGCAGTAAGCTTTACTACATTTATTTTTATGACAGTGGCCCATAAGTTACTTTAAGTTACTTTTTTCTTTTTAAAATTATATTAATTAGAGACATGCATGCATGTGTGTGTATCTCATATCAAAGAGAAGAAACTAGTAAAAGTTAGTGCTGCCAGGTATATTACAAGCTCCTGAAAATGCAGCTTATAAAATTACAGCCTGTCTACCAACCAAAATCAAGACAGTTTAAAAATTAAAATGAATAGAAATAACTATGAGATAAGACCCCTCTTCCCAGCCGCCAAGAACATTAGTGCTTAAGAAGTATATATTCTTGTGTTGCTCTGTTTCCATGGTCAAAATCCCAATAGAAAAGGATGATTCAGTTGGGAGAATGGGGAGGGAAAGCTTTTAAATTTCATTTCTCTGCCACTCTAATACCTTATGTATCAGAACATCTCCAAATTACATTACTTTTATGTAGTAATGTTCTTGTGCCCTATGGCTTTGCTCAGACAGCCAAATGCATTATTTCTTATAACAGAAGTTTACGGTCCATGTTGAAATTGTTTGTGTCTTACTTTATCTACTTTATCCATTTAAAAACTTTTCTATTTGTTTGTTTGTTTGTTTATTTATTTGATTGATTTCTATAGCTGCCCATCTCAACAAGTGACTCTGGGCAGCGTACAATCATAAAAAACCATAAAACAATACAAAATAAATATATATGGTCGCCGAGTAACCAAATGCCATAGATGTTAATATAGCCAAAAAACAGGGCCCTTAACACACTCGGGGGCCCAGGCACATAACCAGGTCTTCACGGCCTTACAGAAGGCCAACAGGGTCGGGGTCATCCTGATCTCTGAAGGGAGAATGTTCCAGAGGGCAGGTACTCTGGCAGAGAAGGCATGCCTCCTAGTCCCCACCAGCCAACGTTCCTTGGCTGACGGGGCCCGTAGCATGCCCAACCTGCCTGGCTGGATTGGACAGGTAGAAACAACTGGGAGAAGACAGTCCCATAGGTAACCTGGTCCCAAGCCATGAAGGGCTTTAAAGGTGACAACCAGCACCTTGAATTGCACCCGGAAGCACACTGGCAACCAACCCAGCTCCCGTAGTAGTGGTGTTACATGTGTCGAACATCCGACACCATTTACTACCCGTGCAGCTGCATTCTGTACCAGTTGAAGCTTCCAAATGCTCTTCAAGGGCAGCCCCATGTAGAGCACATTGCAGTAATCCAGACGGGAGGTCATGAGGGCATGAGTTTTCTTCTGATGTTTTCCATTCTTGTTTTTTCTCAGCAAAAACACTCTGCCATATAGCTATTATAAGTACACTTTTTCTGAGACTTGTTTATTTCATTTCCCCTTTTGAATCTTTTTGATACAATGAATCTGTTATGATAAATAATAGTTTGGTTTTTTCTATCTTTTAATGTATTTATTACTGTTTTAACCCTGATCTACGCCGCCCACAGTCGCTTGTTTGTGAGATGGGCGGCTATATAAATTGCATAAATAAATAAATCACGTTGCTCCATACAAATAAATATTAGGCCTGTGTGTCCAATCCAAGTGGTCCACCCTGACTCTTTGACTGGAGGCATCAAGGTGGAGTCCCTTGCTTTTGTTATGTTATGGCCCCAATGAAGTGACACTATTTCACCCAGCCTTAATAAGTACTGTGTCCTGATTCACATTTTGTCCAGTATATAGGCTAATTAGCTGAAATTCTATAAATGAAAGTAATCAGAATATACTGCGTAGCCTCTGAAAAACTGCTATACAGAGAACTAAGTGAAGGTGGGGAGGGAAATAAAATTGCTCTATTGTTATTTGCTAAACTTGTTTCTTTGGCGGGATGTATATCCTTGTGTACCTTACCTTTGTGATATGCCATAGAACATGAATTATAGATACTTACAAAAATTGATTTTGTAGTGGGGAGTAAGCACGTGCCTCCTTAGCAGCGCGGTGCACATTTTAAAAGCTGGAGCAGTGTATCAATTTATCTGTTCCACTCCTGTCCCGTCTTGCCCCACCCTCCTCCTCTTGGATGAATCTTTCATTATATTTCATAATGTCAGGGCTTGCGAGTTATCACAGGAAGGCTATCAAACAATTGGAACTCATTTTGGTAAATACAAATTTAAATAATAAATTAAATAAATAAATAAAATTGGAACTTTTTATCTGATCATACTGAAATGCATACTCGCAGTGGATCGGTTTAGCAGGATAGAAGTTCGGCTATACTGAATAATTTAATTTCGTCTCAGCAAATCAAATAGATCCCATGAGAAATGGTTATGTGATGTAAAAATAATGAGAGCAGCAATGTAGCATATAAACAAGATATTTCTCAATGCTTAAACAGTTTGTGCAAATACATGTGGCAGGTGGGGGTATTTCTTCATCACCTTAAGAAAACTCCAGGGTGGAAGCTAATGGGCACGCAGTACTTTCCATTCCTTTCCCCCTCCTCCTCTTTCTGTTCTGTTGGTAATTCTCTCTCTAGCTTATATTGAGATCTTCTTGTAAAATGTTAAGAGTTGACAGTATTTTATGTGCAGTGTTCCAAGGGGCTATTCAAGCATTTGTTCTCTTTCCCTTCCCACTCTAGTGTTCCATGCCTTCCTGCGTCACAGCCTTCCATGTAACATGTGCCTTTGAGCACAATTTGGACATGCGGACACTGTTAGCGGAGAATGATGAAGTAAAGTTCAAGTCATTCTGTCTTGAGCATAGCACTGGTGCCACCAAGCCACCAGATGAAGCACGGATGGATGCAGATCAAGGTAAACTAGACATGGAAAAGGTAACGCTGAGAAAACAGAAGCTCCAACAGTTGGAAGAGGACTTCTATGACCTTGTGAAACCTTCTGAAGTGGCTGAGAATCTTGATTTGACTGAGTGGCTAGTTGATTTTGTATATCAGTACTGGAAGATGAAGAGAAAAGCCAATTGTAACAAGCCACTGCTGATGCCCAAGACAGATGAAGTGGATAATTTGGCTCAGCAAGAGCAGGATGTGCTGTACCGACGCTTGAAGCTTTTCACACACCTTAGACAGGATCTTGAAAGGGTGAGTAGAATTTCTGGGATTGATAACTCTGTTTATGTAATCTGGCTTTCCACTCTCTGGCACCATCCAGATGTACGCCATGGTGCTCAAATGTACACCATCCAAATGTACCAAAGATTGCAGCTCCCAGAATTCCAATGCAGATTTCCCAATTCACCTGTAGATTACCAGGCTGAGGGAGGTTGGTTTAATCAGCTTTCTCTAAAATTACTTAAAACCTGCAGTGTACAGACATACATTACCTCATGATTGTAAATTATTCCATTTCGTTATAATAATAATCCATGGGTTTCATATTTTTGTTTGCTACATTCATGCTGAATATGTCTTTACCATCTAGTGAGGAAATGATAAGAACACCAGCTTTTCTCTCTAGCTTGGGGGAAAGTGACCCTAATTATTCAGAACAAACCGGTCATGAATAGTTCAGAAGCATGCAAAAAAAATTATCACTATTTCAGTTTCTCTGTGGTTAAATGTGTATTTTTGTTTTTAATTTCAAGTGTGATAAAAAGGTTAATAATTAGTGCAATCTAAGATAAAGATAATCTATTAACACACATTCACTGGTTTGATTGGAGGACAAAATTTATGTCTATTACATCCTCTGGTCCCTTCATTGTATTGTATTATATGATAAGATATAACTGTAGCAAGACGGGGGCCATAGGATGAAAGACTGGAGGTACCAAACCTCCTCTTCCAAAAGCCCTTTGGGTCTTCATATCTTGGATCCACTTCTTGCTTTGGGATAGCAGCTTGGTTGTTCCTTTGTCAAACACCTGTCTTCCAGGAAGCACGTCATCTGTCATCTTTCTATCCCCTAACTCTAGTACAATATGTGTAAGAGATAGAGATGTCATATTCTGTGCCTTTCTGGTGATTAAAAACTCAAAATGCAAAAGTTGAAATAATTTCTATAGTGCTACCTCTTGACTATGTAGTGCAGGGCTTTCCAAACTGTGTGTCGCGACACATTATTGTGTCGCCTGGGGGCCCAAAGTGTCACGCAACAACCCGGAAGTGCTGATGGCGTGCTGCTGCTGTGTGGGACAGCGCGCACAGCGGTGGCGGGCCATCAGCGCCTCCGGATTCCAGGACACCACAGTGCGCAAAAACCCGAAAGCGTGGCGGCGGCAACCCGGAAGCGCCGTCAGCGGCACTTCCAGGGTTTTGCGCGCCGCAGCAGTGGCGGCACTTCCAGGGTTTTGCGCACCGGCCGTTGGTGTGTCGCCAACGGCAAAAGTTTGGAAAGCCCTGATGTAGTGTATAAGTGTGGTGACTAAAGGATTCAGCCCTTTCTCCCCCAACCCCCCCTTGAAAAATCAATCTCACAGGAGATAAACAAAGCGAAACTTCATTAGAAAAAGAATAAAATGTAAAACCTTTTTAATTTTAACATGCACACATTCATTATAGAAGAAGATAATTACAAAGTTGTCCCAGCGATACACTATAGCAACTTGCAGATTAGTGAAGAAAAAAAGAAAAAAGATCCAAGAGAAAATACGGTGTTCCAGATAGACCATTGCTACAGTTGAAGAACCTTCTACTGAAAACCTCTGAAAGGAGAATGGAGAGGTTTCAAATTATTATTACAGATCACAAGGGATTCTAAAGAAAAAACTATATCCTTTGAACACAGCCTGAAGTATAATTGAAAGTAACCACACATTTCCATAACCTGTATAAAGAGCTAAAAACTTGAGACTTAGCATGAAACAGAAAACAAAGCCTAATGCAAATTCTTGACTACTGTACACATTTTACCAGTGTCTACAGCCCTGAATCAGATAGTCTGCTTCAGAGTTCCTGGATTTCACCAGCTTTTCTTTGGATCACAGGGTTACTGTGTAAGCCCAAGACTCAACACCAGTAGCTTTGGCATGCATGCCCACACCTCCTCCAAAGCACTTTTTCAGCTTCAGATTCAAAGCACTGTGCATCCCTATTTATACGATGATATAATGTAATACATTTCTAGAACACATGGTTATTTGTAGAATTAAGTCTGTTCTAAGTACTGTAAAGCTATTCCCTGCGTCTTTGTGTGTATGTGTGTGTGATTAATTCTTAGAGATGAGTTTATAAATAGGACCAGGAAATACATTAACATTGTCTTTTTGAAAGGATAGTTGATATTAGTGAAGTCACGCACAGTAACCAATTACCATGGCAAAATTGGTTCTTTTTTTCCCTCTTGTCCCTGCTGTATATAGTGTTGGTAGGGTTGATGCATACAAGACAATAAAAGGAGATTTCTTAAAATCCTGCTTTTCAAAGTACCATGCTATAAATACTTTTGAATTCTTATAAATTGCTCTTTTATTAGCTATGCATATCTGAAATTTTTAAAAAAAAGACTGGTAGAACTAGTCATGTAGCTGTGGAAAGCTAAGGAGATGGGGACAGAACTGGCAGTACATTATCAGTTCAGGAGCTGGAAAAAGCAAAACAAATTGCCCAGGGAAGATCTCTGGAAACGAAAGTACAGACAAGCTGAAAAGAGAAGTCTGACATAGGAAGCAAGAGGGAGATAATAATGTGTGGGAATAAATATATGCAGGACAAGCCCTGGTAGAGAATATTTCAGGTGCCGTGTGGCTTCCCGTGGTTGTGCCAAGTTGAAGGCTAAAGCTGTGTTAGATGTGTTCCAAGTACAGTGAGATGAAGAGTCAGAGCACAAATAAAAAGGTGTTCATTATTTATTTTTATTCTATCACTTAATGTTATGAATATGTTTTTATGAAACGTACAGCCTGTCTTTTTATAAAAAGCAGTACTCCACAGCAAATATTTGTATGGGCATGGAGTCTATATGCAATGTACATGACACTGCAAATCTCATTTTTTTAAAAAATCATTGCCTCCACGATCTGAAATAAATAGGAGGGGAGGTTTTTACTATTTCAGTAGAAATGCCACAGGGTCATATGAAACAGCTGTATGCAGTGAGAGGAATTTGTCAGAGAGAAAAAAAATCTTTTTTAAGAAAAGCTTTTTTCAAACAAAACAAGTGTTAAGATTGCATTGGTCTTGACTGTTCTTCTAATGTGTGATTTTATTAGTACTTTTCAACAGCTGTTGCTCCTTTCCTGTTGATATAATAGATTTCCACATTACCTCTTCAGTCACAGGTTATTTTGGTCAACTTAGATTTGAAAATAATAATCTTTCCATAAAAACTGAATCATCTGATACCCCTTAGAAAATCAGTTTTCATTTAGTTCACAGAGATCTTGATGATCATGCCATCCAGGGCCCTTGGTATCAAGATTCTAGACTTGTATTCCTGTCACCTATATTTCTCTTTCTTTAATACTTTAAATTATATATTTCCAACAACAACTTCAAAGTTCTATGCTACGGGATATTAGCTGATATTTTCAAATCTACCTTTCCCTTTTTTTCAGATTTTAAATACTGTCTTAAGCAAAAAAAAGTGATTAAGATCATTTGAATATATTTAGGATGGGTGGCTAACTGATATTTAATTTCTAATTGTTCCTATTGCACATCCCCCAAAAGAAGATAAAGAGCATCATGGAGTAGAGAGGTAGATGGATTAATATTGGGGAATAACATGGAGAATAAGTGTACCAGTTTGCCATCTAGAAAATAGATGTTTGGGGAATAGAACAGCAATTTGGGAATAAGTAAGATTTTCCCTCCTCTTCCCCTAGAAGACATTTTCTTAGAGCATCCACAGCCCAGAGTTGCTGAGAGTCAGGAAGAAAATACATTTAAATCATCATCATCATCAAATTCTGAATTTATTTTTATTGGGCCAGTCTCTCTCCCTCAGCCCTAGGAAGAAGGTGGCAATGGCAAACTACTTAAGAAAAACCTTGCCAAGAAAACTGCAGGGACTTGTCCAGGCAGTCTCCAAGAATCGGACACGATTGAATGGAGAGAGATTGAGATTCCAGTCACAATGAGTCCAATCAAATGGATGACAACATAAAATCCAAACAAAGTACCACCCTCATAAACCATCTTTTTATAAATTAAAAACTATCACCGGAATTAAAATCCAGCTGCAACAAAAGCTACCCCAGTAGCGGCCAAAAAAACTGCAGGGAGCAAAAGTGGGGGGGAGGAAAAGTCCACCCCGTGCCCCGCCGGGGTGCCCCTTTGAATGGGCAGGCTCCAGGGACCCCGAAAATGCCCTCGGTTCCGTAAAAAAACGCACTGAGCGGCAGGGAGGCAAAAAGCCTCGCCGCATGCACGCACTGCCACCGGCGCCGCCATCTTCCCGACCCAGCTGTCGCTGTGCCTTGGCCGCCATACCCTCACGCCGCCTGCCCTCTTGCGACCCCCAGCCCACTTGCACTGCCGCCGCTTCCCTTCTCCACGGCAGGCTCGCGCACCACCCGCTCCTCCTCCTCCCTCAGGCAGGATGGCTCGGAAGAGCAGCGAGGGGAGGCTGATTGGCGGGGGTGTTCCTCGGCCCGTCTCCGCCCTCCTTTGCCACTTGCTAATTGGTGGAGGGGCTTCTTCCGGGCTGCCTCCAATCAGCAGCTCCGGCTCGGATTCCCCTTTCGCGTCATGCCAGCCTCTTCCGTAGTCTGGCATGGCAGTGGGGACAGGAGGCTCATTCCAGACCGGGCCGGGCCGCATTGCTAACTGTTCAGGGCCGCATGCGGCCTGTAGGCCGTGGGTTGGACACCCCTGCCTTAGGTGAAAGGCTGTTCAACAGTGTCAGGGCTGATATAAAAAGGGTCTGCTTTGGGCCCCCACCTTCTTGTTCTCTCATGGGATGAGGATCCTAAGCACCCTCTCTCAAAATGAACAAATAGAGTAGATATATTCTAGTTGGAGGAGATAAACATGACATCAGCCTTATTTATTTATCATAATTTTTGGGACTTCACCAACTTCGAAGATCAGACTTCTCTGCCAGAGTTCCTTTCTACTGTCTTTTTTATGATAAAAATTTTATTAAGTTTAAGCAAAGATAAAAAACTAGAAAAAGAAACTACAAAAAAAGGGGAATATATATATATTTATATAATTGAATATATATATATATATATATATATATAGATATGATATGATATGATATGATATATATATATGATATATATATAGATATGATATATATATATGATTGATATATATATATATATATATATATATATATATATATATATATATCATATATATATTCTGCTCAAAAAAATAAAGGGAACACTGAAATAAGACATCCTAGATCTGAATGAATGAAATATTCGTATTAATTACTTTGTTCATTACATAGTTGAATGTGCTGACAACAAAATCACACAAAAAGCAATGGAAATCAAATGTAAGCAACCCCTGGAGGTCTGGATGTGGAGTTACACTCAAAAATTAAAGTGGAAAAGAACACTACAGGCTGATCCAACGTTGATGTAATGTCCTTAAAACAAGTCAAAATGAGGCTCAGTAGTGTGTGTGGCCTCCACGTGCCTGTATGACCTCCCTACAACGCCTGGGCATGCTCCTGATGAGGTGGCGGATGGTCTCCTGAGGGATCTCCTCCCACACCTGGACTAAAGCATCCCCCAACTCCTGGACAGTCTGTGGTGCAACGTGGCGTTGGTGGATGGAGCGAGACATGATGTCCCAGATGTGCTCAATTGGATTCAGGTCTGGGGAACAGGCGGGCCAGTCCATAGCATCAATGCCTTTGTCTTGCAGGAACTGCTGGCACACTCCAGCCACATGAGGTCTAGCATTGTCTTGCATTAGGAGGAACCCAGGGCCAACCGCACCAGCATATGGTCTCACAAGGGGTCTGAGGATCTCATCTCAGTACCTAATGGCAGTCAGGCTACCTCTGGCGAGCACATGGAGGGCTGTGCGGCCCCCTAAAGAAATGCCACCCCACACCATTACTGACCCACTGCCAAACCGGTCATGCTGGAGGATGTTGCAGGCAGCAGAACGTTCTCCACGGCATCTCCAGACCCTGTCACGTCTGTCACATGTGCTCAGTGTGAACCTGCTTTCATCTGTGAAGAGCACAGGGCGCCAGTGGCGAAGTTGCCAATCTTGTGTTCTCTGGCAAATGCCAAACGTCCTGCACGGTGTTGGGCTGTAAGCACAACCCCCACCTGTGGACGTCGGGCCCTCATACCACCCTCATGGAGTCTGTTTCTGACCGTTTGAGCAGCCACACGCACATTTGTGGCCCACTGGAGGTCATTTTGCAGGGCTCTGGCAGTGCTCCTCCTGTCCCTCCTTGCACAAAGGCGGAGGTAGCGGTCCTGCTGCTGGGTTGTTGCCCTCCTACGGCCTCCTCCACGTCTCCTGATGTACTGACCTGTCTCCTGGTAGCGCCTCCATGCTCTGGACACTACGCTGACAGACACAGCAAACCTTCTTGCCACAGCTCGCATTGATGTGCCATCCTGGATGAGCTGCACTACCTGAGCCACTTGTGTGGGTTGTAGACTCTGTCTCATGCTACCACTAGAGTGGAAGCACCGCCAGCATTCAAAAGTGACCAAACCATCAGCCAGAAAGCATAGGAACTGAGAAGTGGTCTGTGGTCACCACCTGCAGATCCACTCCTTTATTGGGGATGTCTTGCTAACTGCCTATGCTTTCCGCCTGTTGTCTATTCCATGTGCACAACAGCATGTGAAATTGATTGTCAATCAGTGTTGCTACCCAAGTGGACAGTTTGATTTCACAGAAGTGTGATTGACTTGGACTTACATTGTGTTGTTTCAGTGTTCCCTTTATTTTTTTGAGCAGTGTATAATGATATATATATATGACATATATATAAATACATATATATATATGAAATTATATTTAAATTTTGTACTTAATAGTATTATTACACTTGATAATAATAATGTTTAATAGTAATAATAATGCTGCAATAGTCTTAACCCTATTAAATATATAATCAAACTCTAATTACATGGGGCTACCCTTGAAGAGTATCTGGAAGCTTCAGCTGGTCCAGAACGCGGCTGCACGGGTAGTCACGGGTGCTATAAGATCAGCACATGTAACACCGCTACTCCGTGAGCTGCATTGTTTGCTTCCGGGTCCAATTCAAGGTGTTGGTTATCACCTTTAAAGCCCTACATGGCATGGGACCAGGGTATCTGAGGAACCGTCTTATCACGATTACATCCACCCGCCCCACCCGATCATGCAGGGAGGGCATGCTTCGGATCCCATCACTAAAAGAATTCCATCTAGCGGGGTCTAGGAGGCGTGCCTTCTCTGCGATAGCACCCGTCGTGTGGAATATCTTGCCCCCTGAGGTGAGACGGGCACCCTCGCTCCTGGCCTTCAGGAAATCTTTAAAGACCTGGTTCTGCCGCCTTGCCTGGAACGAAGGAAATAATAGTTCCTCCTGGGGGTGGTTAGCTCAGCAATATCCTCTTTTTAAGAACATACCATCTCTTGGATTTTTATTTTTATTTTATTTTTATAATATATTTTAGATATATAGGTTTTTAACTTTTTATAATGTGATTGTAAACCGCCCAGAGTCTGCCATGGTAGAGATTGGCGGTGATAAATCCAAATAATAAATAAATAAATAAATAAATATTATTTCTTATAAATCAAACAAACTGTAAAAACAATAGAATACATCTTAATCCATCTTAATAAAATCCATCTTAATCCAAATCATTAAAGAGAATAAAATCATATAAGCCTTAATATCAATCCACATACACATTCTTACTTTTATGCTTATAGAGTTTTGTCAAGAGAACACGCTGCTCATAGCAAACACTCTTTTCCAACAACACAAGAGACGACTCTACACATGGACATCACCAGATGGTCAATACCGAAATCAGATTGATTATATACTTTGCAGCCAAAGATGGAGAAGCTCTATACAATCAGCAAAAACAAGACCTGGAGCTGACTGTGGCTCAGATCATGAGCTTCTTATCGCAAAATTTAAGCTTAAATTGAAGAACGTAGAGAAAACCACTAGACCAATCAGGTATGACCTAAAACATATCCCTTATGAATATACAGTTGAAGTGAGGAATAGATTTAAAGGATTAGATCTGGTAGACAGAGTGCCTGAAGAACTATGGATGGAGGTTCGTAACATTGTACAGGAGACAGCAACTAAAACCATCCCAAAGAAAAAGAAATGCAAGAAATCAAAGTGGCTGACTGATGAGGCTTTACAAATAGCTGAGGAAAGAAGAGAAGCAAAAGGCAAGGGAGAAAGGGAAAGATATAACCAACTGAATGCAGATTTCCAGAGAATAGCAAGGAGAGATAAGGCCTTCTTAAATGAACAATGCAAAGAAATCGAGGAAAACAATAGAATGGGGAAGACTAGAGATCTCTTCAAGAAAATTGGAGATATCAAGGGAATGTTTTGTGCAAAGATGGGCATGATAAAGGACAAAAAAGGCAGGGACCTAACAGAAGCAGAAGAGATTAAGAAGAGGTGGCAAGAATACACAGAAGAACTATACAAGAAAGATCTTAATATCCCTGATAAATACGATGGTGTGGTCACTGAGCTTGAGCCGGACATCCTAGAGAGTGAAGTCAAGTGGGCCTTAGGAAGCATTACTAACAACAAAGCTAGCGGAGAAGACAGTATCCCAGCTGAGTTATTTAAAATCCTAAAAGATGATGCTGTTAAAGTGCTGCACTCAATATGCCAACAAATTTGGAAAACTCAACAGTGGCCACAGGATTGGAAAAGGTCAGTTTACGTTCCAATTCCAAAGAAAGGCAATGCCAAAGAATGTTCAAACTACCGTTCAATTGCGCTCATTTCACATGCTAGCAAGGTTATGCTCAAAATCCTACAAGCTAGGCTTCAGCAGTATGTGAACCGAGAACTACCAGAAGTGCAAGCTGGGTTTCGAAGAGGCAGAGGAACTAGAGATCAGATTGCCAACATTCGCTGGATCATGGAAAAAGCAAGAGAGTTCCAGAAAAACATCTACTTCTGCTTCATTGACTACGCTAAAGCCTTTGATTGTGTGGATCACAACAAACTGTGGCAAAGTCTTAAAGAGATGGGAGTACCAGACCACCTTACCTGTCTCCTGAGATATGATATGATATGATATATGATATGAGATATGAGATGAGAAACATACAGGTTTGTATGTGGGTCAAGAAGCAACAGTTAGAACCGGACATGGAACAACCGACTGGTTCAAAATTGGGAAAGGAGTACGACAAGGCTGTATATTATCACCCTGCTTATTTAACTTATATGCAGAGTACATCATGAGAAATGCCGGGCTGGATGAATCACAAGCCGGAGTTAAGATTGCCGGGAGAAATATCAACAACCTCAGATATGCAGACGATACCACCCTAATGGCAGAAAGTGAAGAGGAACTAAAGAGCCTCTTGATGAGGGTGAAAGGAGAGAGTGCAAAAGCTGGCTTGAAACTCAACATTAAAAAAACCCAGATCATGGCATCTGGTCCCATCACTTCCTGGCAAATAGAAGGGGAGGAAATGGAAGCAGTGACAGATTTTATTTTCTTGGGCTCCAAGATCACCGCAGACGGTGACTGCAGCCATGAAATTAAAAGACGCTTGCTCCTTGGGAGGAAAGCTATGGCAAACCTAGACAGCATATTAAAAAGCAGAGACATCACCTTGCTGACAAAGGTCCGTATAGTTAAAGCTATGGTTTTTCCAGTAGTAATGTATGGCTGTGAGAGTTGGACCATAAGGAAGGCTGAGCGCCAAAGAATTTATGCTTTCGAACTGTGGTGCTGGAGAAGACTCTTGAGAGTCCCTTGGACTGCAAGGAGGTCAAACCAGTCAATCCTAAAGGAAATCAACCCTGACTGCTCATTGGAAGGACAGATGCTGAAGCTGAAGCTCAAATACTTTGGCCACCTAATGCGAAGAGAGGACTCACTGGAAAGGACCCTGATGCTGGGAAAGACTGAAGGCAAAAGGAGAAGGGGACGGCAGAGGATGAGATGGTTAGATAGCATCACCGATGTAATGAACATGAATTTGAGTAAACTCCGAGAGACAGTGGAGGACAGGAAGGCCTGGCGTGCTATGGTCCATGAGGTCACGAAGAGTCGGACACGACTAAACGACTGAACAACAACAACTACTACTATAATAATCTTATCCCTATTAAACCTTAAAAAATCAAACCAACTTTAAATCATCGTAGAAGATAGGGTCATAACATTTGTTTATCTCCATATTATGCACAATATCAATCCACATACATATTCTTTTATACTTAATATTATAGCAATCTTATCCCCATTAAACCTTAAAAAATCAAACAGACTTTAAATCATTATAAAAAATAAGATCATACAGCCTTGAAATCAGTCCACATACTTGTTCTTTTCAATTCAATTCAATTTATTACGGTCACTGACCAGTACAAGTTAGAATTCTACATGGTAAACACATTGGGCTTTAAAATATAAACCCTCTGATTTGAAATAGTTTTAAATCTAATTTAACAAGTCCCAATTAAATATTAAAATGCATTTAGATCACAATGTAAATGAGCCCCTTATCAAATTTAAAAACAGTCTTATTCATTTACATTATCACGACTGATATTCTCTCAGTTGTACATAATTATAAAAATATAAAATACAAATATTAAATTGAGTGATACAAAAATAAAATATAATATAATATATATATATACCACTTACAATTATTACAAGGAATACCATACTACATTTCATTTGTTGTTTATTCGTTCAGTCGCTTCTGACTCTTCGTGACTTCATGGACCAGCCCACGCCAGAGCTTCCTGTCGGCCGTCACCATCCCCAGCTCCCCCATGGTTGAGTCTGTCACCTCCAGAATATCATCCATCCATCTTGCCCTTGGTCGGCCCCTCTTCCTTTTGCCTTCCACTTTCCCTAGCATCAGCATCTTCTCCAGGGTATCCTGTCTTCTCAACTACATTTCATACTTGTTCTTAATTTCTTAACCGACCTCAAAATAAACTAAAACATTTATTTGTCTCCATATTATGCACTGGACATTTTTTATAAAAGAATAAAAAACCCAATTGCCCCTCCTAAAAAGTCAACAGAAGATTTCCCACATAGCTAAAACACCATCTCATTCTCAAAACAGAAGTTGAAGTAAACAGGCCATTTTTTTCCCTGCAAATCAAGTTGTAACTCTTTCATAACCAACATGTATTCATCAGCTGGCAGTTCACGGTCTGGATTCTCAGAATCGGGAAAAGTATTTCCCGCTTGATAAGTCTCTTCTTCTCCCTTCTCTTCTTTTCCCTTCATAAAATTCTCAGCCAGTTGATACATTTCAGAAATAATATCCTGAACATCTTGCAAGAGAACTTGAGCAGTTTTACGGCAAATTTCTTCAAAGTCAGCATGGAGCTCAGAGAATGCTTTCTTGTCAAGTCAATTTTTATTTCGGTCATAGACCAGCATACAACTAGTAACATAACCCTAACATAACAGTTACGCTAAAATAGAAATAAAATAAATATAAAAAGTCGTATTGATAGCATAAAATAAGATAAAGATAAAAATTATTAAGGTAAAATTACAGAAAAAACACTTAAAATTCTAAAAAATCTAAGAAAAATTAGAAGAGATATTGTGGCGTGCTGTACAGATTATAGAGCAGTATTTAGCTATGGTCAATGAAGTAAAATCAGATTGGTCTGATAAAAACAGTTTGAGATAAAAAGAATTTTAAAAAATCATTTTTAAGAATGCTTTCTTAAAGTCTTTCTTAAGGTCGTCCATAATTCAAACAACAAAATCTAACGTCCTGTATGCAAACCAATAAATACAACGTCCAAAGAAAGTGAACAGAAAACTAAAAACTCAGACCATCAAATTAAATGTGTAGGAGAATGTTAAATCCTTCAAATTAGATGCAGAAATAATAACGGAGAGATGATTATTTCTCAGTCCTCCTTAAATTTTGAATGGGAAGTAAGCTAGCAGTTAAGAAAAAAAAATAAAGCGCCTCCAGAAACAGCTAAAAGCACCAAGGGATTTGTATCTTCTTCTTGTTAACAGCCTCTCTTGGGGTAAGAAAAACTTAAAAATATACAAATTGGGTGGTTTAGAGATGAGAAAGGCTCGACCTAGTGTCCCAATAGGGCTGCAGCGTGGTTTGGAAATGGTGGTAGCCCCGACTCCCGTCTCCTCTGACTGGATTAGCGCTGTTGACGTTCCTCAGACTGCAAGGTGACGTTCCGAAGTGCAAATGGGGTAATTCTGAGTGTTTTCTGTCCATGAAAACACTCTAGGGCAGGGCTTTCCAAAGTGCTGCCATTGGCGACACACCAGCAGCGGCGGCGGCACGGAGGGGCGCACGTGCACCGGGGGGGCGTGCGGCGGCGTGCATGTGCACGGAAGCGGCAGCAACCTCCGCTAAAACGCGGAAGCCGCAGCCACCGTGCACGCACGCGCCACCGCTTCCGGGTGGTGTGGCGACACACTTTTGTGTCGTGACACACAGTTTGGAAAGCTCTGCTCTAGGGCAACAGGAAAACCTGCCTGCGCGCCCCCCCCCCCCCAAATCCACACTGGCAGGTTTGCCCGCTGAATCGCGAGCAGGGTGTTCAGTCGGCCATATTCTCACCAGAATTCTCTACTGTCTTTTTTAGATTTTCCCAATACAGCATAGCTTTCCAAACTGTGTGTCGCAACACACAGTTTAGTGTGTCACGAAGCGGCGGCTCAGGGGCGCGCGCGACGGCAGTGGCGGCATGCCATCAGCGCTTCTGCGTTTTAGCGAGGCCGCCGCGCACCCCCCGCGCCGCCACCGCTGCTGCCGTTGGTGTGTCGCCAACGGCAGCAGTTTGGAAAGCACTGCAATACAGTATCTTCTGGGTAAATTGAACTGTCACTCCCAGTATCTCCAGCCAACTTGATTATTTGCAGGACACCAAACTGGAGAAGATTGATTTTCAGAGTGGCACTAAAAGAACATTTTCGTTGTTTTGAAATTTGGCAATATAAAACCAAATAATGCCATGAATAATGATTATCACTGTAGTGATTTATTGGAGCATATTGATAATGTGACAGCTGACTTCTGGGATGAAATTAGATGAACATTTTACTAATCAAGTCTCCAAAGCTCAAATGCAATACTCCTCTCCTCACTGACACCTGCTACAGTGCCACCCAGTTTCTAGAACTCAGCCCCAGAAAGCCTCCTTTATTCTCTGTTGGCTCTCCTCAAGTAACTCATCTCTCCCACAGAATCTCCCATGTAGGATTCTTCTAACCACTATTAACATTGTTCTACATTTCACTTCCTACAGTGTTTTCATCATCAGGTTTCAGTGATAGGAGTCCTTCCTCAATTTAGAAGTTGTCTTCTGGTATTATAGCAAGATGTACCTGGAAGCTCCTGATGGTTATCTGCAATTATAGATAATTGCAATTGGGAGAAATGTCAGAAGCTTGCAAAATATAAACTGAGATTTTCCAATAATTGCCCTGAAAGACAGTATTGCCAATATTATTCCCCTCACAACCACCATATCGGCATTTTAATTTGATGGCTAGAGTCCCCTTGATGCATTCCCAATTAACTAACCATAAAGCAAGCTGCCTCTTAATTTGATCATACATACATGCGTATATAATACTTTATTTCTATCCCACCTTTCATACAGGAACTTAAAAGCAGTATAGATTGCACTCTCTCCTCCCATTTTTCCCCACAGCTGCAGTCCTGTGAATTAGGTTGGGCTTGGAGTGAATGACTGATTTAAAGGCGCCCAGTGAGCTTCCATGGCTGAGGATGGGTTAGAACCTGGATCTTCCCAGTGCTAGTCCAACGCCTTAACCACTCCGCCATTGGCCTGGGATTTATGGTCGTCTCCGCAAGCCTGGCTCTCAATATCTTGCCCTCTTCAGCAGCTCAAAGATACATAGCTCCCACAAGTAGAGTAAAATGTTTCAGTGAAGCACTTTAGCATTGAAGCCAACACAAACCTGAACTTTTAAGGAAGACAACAGAAAACATTCTTGTCCCAAGGCAACCATTAAACAATACAGTATTTGATCTCCCCCAAATAATAAATAATAGAAACTTCATTAGAGAATGAAGCTTAGAATTGTCTTTTTATCCTCATAATTCCCCAATTAGGTAGAAAATACTTAAAGTCCTGTTTTTTTATTTGAACGATCTTAATATTTAAGGCTTGCTCAGATGAATAGATCACTTCTATCATAATTGGCGATTAACTGTTCAAATGAGAACTACTTCATTTATGAAAAATACACTCAGTATCTGCTTCTCTCTGTGTTAAATAATTTTAGTGAATTTAATGGGTTCTACTCAAGTAGAAGAGCCTCTTTGGTCTAGTGGTTAAAGTCATGGGACTGGGAGTAGGTAAATCTGAGTCCTAGTCCTGCCTTAGGCACAAAAAACAGCTGGGTGACCCTGAATCAAGCTTTTTCTGTCAGCCTTAGGAAGAAGGCAATGGCAAATCACTTCTGAAAATGTTGCCTAGATAACTGCATGGATTTGTTAATGTAGTTCCCAGAAGTTATATCTAACTTGAAGCTCATCCTAAGTAGTCATGCAGAACTGTATCACCTGAAATGGTTATGCAGTGGGAGCCAGCCTAAAAGATATGTGTTGGCAAAACATTGGAATGAATTCAGTTTTCTCATTTTCTGCACGAAACCCAAGACAAATACTTTGTCAGTAGAAAAATCCAATTAAAGCTGCTATGAATAATACCTGAAAGTGCTGAGAGTAGAAAATTATAAATAAAACATAAGAGTACAGTATATCCTAATAAAACAATTTGTTTTGATCACTAAATGCACAAAATGCATATTACTAATCTAATAAAATCCTTTTACACATGAATGGACATTTTATTTGTAGTTGACAAAAGCAAACCATTCAGTTTTGGAAACTTAGTTCCCTTTGAAATGTAACTGCCCACATTTGTTTCAGGTTGGTTAATGAGAATGTATTAAGCCTATTATAGTCATATTTTCCATTCCCTTTTGATTGGTTTTATTTGTAAACGGACATCCTTTGTATTAATTTGCATGATATATTTCACAGGGAAATGTGTTTAAATGAACCCAAAACCAAGTTAACAAATGGGACCATCTTACAAACACCCATTGTTTTGTTTCTTTGATCCTGTTACCACTCACATTTTTTAAAAATACACCTTTCAGAAATAGTCATACAATTGTCTCACTGCATCCAGAAACAATTAGAAAGAATAAAAATTGAATGCAGGGCTCTCCCAACTTAATTACAACTGTTTTGTATTTGTTTGCCTAGCTTTTGTTGTTTATTCGTTCAGTCACTTCCGACTCTTTGTGACTTCATGGACCAGCCCACGCCAGAGCTTCCTGTCGGCCGTCACCATCCCCAGCTCCCCCACGGTCGAGTCCGTCTTTGCCTAGCTAGTTATTTACAATTCAGGTCCTGCAAGTTCACTGTCCATGTAAAACCTCATTCACATTAATTCATCAGGAAAGATGAACCCTGATAATTGGGTATTATATTAAGTCTCTTATCATGGTCGGTGAGCTTTCAAGAAGAGCCTAGGAAACCAGCAATTCTGTTATTACTTTGTAGTGAAGCAGGAGGGAATTCAGATTGATGATAGATGTATCCAAACTTTTTAAAAACTCTCACTTTTTAAAAAAGGTGACTAAACATGTCATCCTCATAGATCATAGGGCAGCATACCAGTGGCTAAAAGGGTTGATGTTGGGTGACAAAGTAAAAACTGTTATGAAAATATCTTGATGTGTCAATATAAATTACTGCCATAATCATTAATTTTTCCTTTTTTCCTTCTACTTTTTAATCATAAATATAGTGTGAGTTTTAAGACAATAAAGAGGACTTTTTAAGTTATTTTAAAGTGTTGACCATTCAGGAGGGAGCATAAACATCTGGAATTGGACCTCTAGTAGATTCCAGTATCCTCAGCCTGGTATCCTTCACTTACATTCATATTATAATTCCATAATATCCATCTACCATGACCAGTGGTGGGAATTGGAAGTTAACATACCTGAAAGACACCAGATTGAGAAAGATTGCACTTCTTGATTGCTTTATCATAATGCAACATTGGTCATACTTTCTGTCTTCTGCAAACAAATGAGTGTATAGTGGTCTCTGGGCAATGAGAGTTTCTGTGGATTGAGCTAAGTAACCATATTAGAAGTAGAAAAAAAATTGAATAGGATCTCTCCTGTCCCTTCCTATAAAGCCCTGTTGTACTAAGGCGTCATGTGATATGTTTGTTTGCAGGTTGACATGCATAACTATTAACTTCCTCAAGGGCAGAAAAGTCCAGTAAACAAAGCAAAGCGAGTACCTATTTTACTAATAAAATGCACATCCAACTTTTTCCCTTCCCTGAAATGAATTGCCCAAAGCAGCTTGCAGCATATAAAAACATAGAACCAATCATAAAACATATTCATAGTACTTGAAAGAATGCAGCATTAAATTGGCATAAATAATTTTGAGTGTTATTTTTAACTATGATTATGACTTCAGTGGCATTGCAGAGGCTCAATGGAAGCAAAATTCAACCCATTAATATGTGAATAAACCAATGAGATCAAAAGAGGATGGAGTCTATTAGATGCCTGCTCAATCTTGATTTACCTCACAGCATCTCCCTGTCAGCGAGTGACAGGAAGACTTAAAACCATCCACTGAAGCTAGGTTGGATTCGTAGTAATCTTTCTTCTCTCGGCACTAGATTTGAAGAAGCAAATGGTGGAAATCAAGAGCTCTTCAACTGAAGAACTGATCTTGAGTGTTGGGGTCAGGGGTTATGCTCTCAGGCTCCTGTAGTGGCTTCAGCATGATAATGTGTCAGGAACTAATCTGACACTTGAACAGCTCTTGTTGGTCTCTTGATCTGTGTCTAGCTTCGCTCCCTCCAGAATGGCTATGCTGTCGATAAAAGATAGCTAACCAGTTTTTTACCGCTTGACAATCCCATTGCATACAGTATTTATGCTGAATGGAGCTTTTCTCGGGGGGAAATTTATTGCAACTGGGTCATTGGTCAATGGCAAAACAACAGCTCTCCTGAAGGAATCATGGCAGAAGTGACCTTTGGATGACTGGGGTTTATTTCAGTAGAGTAGTTGTTTGTTGTACACCTGCCTGGCAGAAAAAATGGCATAAAACAAAGGTCCCTTTATTGGTTGGAACAATCCAGCTATGAAAAACAAATATTAAAAGGTCAAGCCATTACCCTGAAAGAGTTTAGTATGCAGGAAGCTGAGGTATCTGGACAAAATGAAATTAGAACAAATCCAAATTGGAAATACAGAATGCAACAGAGGGTGCTTAAGAATAATTTAATAAACAGTCTTTTTCAAAAAGGCATGGGCAGTGAAAGTGTTTTGGGGTCCAACTCACAAGTGAGCTACAGGACATGAAAAAGGAAAAATTATTTTATGGCATAATCCTGTGGATTTTTACTCAGAAGTTAGTCCCACTACGTTCAGTGTGATTTAATTCCCAATAAGCGAACATAAGATTGCAAACTCATTTTCTAAATGTAAATAAAGGAAACTGCTTAGTTGTAGGAATGATAGCCTCTTCTTCACGGCCAAGAAGAGAGCAATCAAAATAATTTCTCCAAGTAACTAAACATTTTTCAGGTGGCCCTGATTGTCCTGAGAAGTATGTCAGAATACTATATTCACTGGATAGATAAGGTTTGCAAGTCCATATTTTTCATTATGCTATGTTAAATAAACAATATTCTGGTTAGAATTTTAAATTGAGTCCAGGTGGAAGGTACTAACTTACTGTACCCATATTGTATACAGTTACAATATTTCTGTTGGATATAGTTCCAGAATCCTGAAATAGAGTATTCACATTTCCTTAATGAAGAAAAATGGGATAAGTAGAAAAAGAAATGATTTCATGGAATTGCTTATACCTCATTCATTTCATATTAGTGTGGGGTTGCAGCTCATCTTCATACACCTGAAATCTTCAGGTGTATGCAAAAGTTCCCCACGGAAAACAGTCTTGTATTTGTGGAGATCAGCTCTTCAGGAGTGATACTATCAGCAGGACTTAGAGAAGGGAGAGGCTGTTCCTCAAGTGTATGTATGCATGGATGTAACATCTGAATAGCGCTATATGGATGGCATTTGCATATCACTCTGTCACAGTAAAAAGACCCTGTTCATTAGCATCAGAAGCTATAAATATAAACTTCAAAAAATTATAGGAACCAAGGAATCTGTCCCCAGAGAGTTAACATTAAATTGGATTGAAATACTCGGCATGATCCTTGATAGATTGTAGAAATGAGCTGCAAGTTACAGAATGAAATTTAACCGAGGCAAGTGCAAAGTTTGTCACTTGGGAAACAAAATGAAAATGCACAGGTATAGGTATGTCATGGAGCAGAGCTTTCCAAACTTTTCATGTTGGTGACACACTTTTTAGACATGCATCATTTCGCGACACACTCTTACAGCAGGGCATCATTTTGTGACACACTCTTACAGCAGGGCACAAGGCAGGCACTAGGACCTGCGCAGAATCCTGGCTGGGCAGGTTTGGAGGCAGCAAGGCACAAGGCAGGCACTAGGACCTGCGTGGAATCCTGGCAGGGCTCAGAGGCTGCAGCAGCCACGACACACCCAGACACTGCAGCCGACACACTAACGTGTCCCGACACACAGTTTGGAAAGCTATGTCATGGAGAATATCCGGTTTGATGATAGTGCTTAAGAGGATGGTCTTGGAATGGTAATTGATTGCAAAGTAAATATGAGCCAGTAGTGTGATGTGGTTGCAAAGAAGACAAATGCACCTTTAGGCTGCATCAACAAGATTATCATTTCCAAATCAGAGACAATAATTACTCAGCTATGTTCTGATTTTGTTAGACCTCAGCTTGAGTCCAGTTCTGGGCATCACACTGTAAGTGGGATTCAGAGAAATTAAGCAGGTTCAGAGAAGGGCAATAAAGATTATCAGAACTAGAATGCCCTATGAAGAAGTTGCTGGGTATGTTGGGCCTTGAGAAAAGACTGTAGGGTGAATGGGATATGATAGCACACTTTAAATACAGTACATGACAAGATGTCACACAGAATGAGGTGAGGACCTCTTCTCTCTTATTTCAGAGTTAAGTTAGAGAAGGCAGATTCTGTTAATAAAAATATCCTAGTCGTATGGAACCTGTTACTCAGGAAGGTGTTAGACTCTCCGTTGTTGGATGTATTCAAGCAATGGCTATATAGCCAAATACCTGGGATGCTTTACGTGATTTTCATTCAAATTTTATGCTGGAAAACAGCCTTATTTCTGAGTTATACTGCCTACATTTTAAGCTTCTTCTCCAAGACAATCTGTTTAAGTTTGGAGAACAATTAATAATCCTTCAGTGGAGTACTGTAGTGCCGGGACAAAGAAAGCTAGCAAATTTCTATTAGTGCAACTCTTAAGTAACAATCCTTTAATTTTTTTACCTTAATAAATAATCAGCTGCAGATAGAATTCTTATTTTGTATATATTAGAAGTGGTAGCTAGTTCAATTCTATTTCTGAGCTGTTTTCAAATATTTTATAGGCCTGTTTTCATTTTCTATAAGATAATCATGGCTTCATTTTAAACATAACAAAAATATTACCTGCAGATTTCATTTATAGTATATTTTAGATACTTCTGCTTTTGTTAACATGCCATGCTTATCTTTGGTTATTATTTCTGGTTTCACTTACCCAGACTGGCTGGGCTGGCAAACTATACTAAGACAAAAATGTGATTATTGCTGTTTATTGTATCCTAATCCTATCTATAATTGTATCTGTATTTTGGGGCATTCGTAAATTAAGCATAGATTTAACAGAAGAGTGTGCAACTTTCATAAGCTCAAGGATAGCATCATACTTTGCCCAGCATGTTGAGTAGACTAGAGTTACTTCATTTGATCTAAGCTTCTTACTTGTATTAATGTGCCCCATTCAGATAGATTGCAGATAAATTAGGTACTGAGCTACCAATCATTTTTCAAATAATTAATCATTGAAGTAGAAACTCTTACTCTGCTTTGCAGGTTAGAAATCTTTGTTACATGGTGACAAAACGAGAGAAAATGAAGCACTCCATTTGCAAACTCCAGGAACAGATTTTCCATCTCCAGATGAAACTAATCGAGAAGGATCTTTATGCAGGTAACTTTTCCTGCTGAGACATAGAAAATCTGTATTATAAATTCTGTTACTGCATTTTACTTTCTTTACTTAGTTTATTTTTAAAGAGATTAGAGAAGGTATGTCTTTTTCCCCCCCTTTTTTTTTTTAGAAAACTTCAAGAAGTGGTGTTATCTGACATTTGAAAGTTTTGAGGTATTTATTGCTTTGCTTTGGGCAATGTACGTAATTACAGCAATGGCTTCTGTTTTCAAAAAATGGAAGACTTCCCCATGATACTGAATTCATATCTGCAAAAATGGATTTTAAAAATGTTTTGGGGAAATAAGTGACCATTAATCAACCTGCAAACTAAAACTAAAAAAAATTAAGTTGGTGCAAAAAGAATATAGTATCAGCACCAGTTGTGTCTCTTTCAGGAAAACATCCCAGAATTGGAGAATCATCAGAGTTAAGGCCCTCTCTTCACTACACACTTACATTTCAGAATCTGTGTCTGCTTATAATAAAATATTAATACAGGTTTATCACCTTTATTTATTTATTATTTGGATTTATCCCCGCCCATCTCTACCGTGGTAGACTCTGGGCGGTTACTTTATAGGTAAATGCAAAGCACTTCTTTGTCATAATAATGCAGTTCCTCCTGAATATGTGCAATTAAGACAGGACAACTCCTTTAATTTCATGGTTTCTACAAGAACCTGATAATGTGGCCTTAACTGACCTTGTATAAACAAACCATATAACATCTCTAAGAAGAACCTTAACTCTGACCAAATTTAATTAATTTTTGTTTTCTCAACTTGGCCTGGGATGAAATCTCTGGCAGAAGTTTGCTGTTCCCTTCCATCTCTTTGAATTCTTACTGCTAATCTTGACCCCCTAAAGCTGTAGATACTAGAGTTTTAGTGGTGACATCTGGTTCATTGGCAGAGTTTAGTAATGTTGCATTGCCTTTTTGGCAGCCACTGTTTTGTTAAAGATCAAAGGTTAAACAATTGCCAGATAATTTTTGCTCCTTTGTGCTTTTAGCTTTATCTTTAAATTAAGATGTATGTATGTATGTATGTATGTATGTATGTATGTATGTATTTAGTCACATTTCTATCACCGCCCATCTCCCCCGAAGGGGGACTCTGGGCGGTTTACAATAAAATCAACAAAAAAACAATAAAAATAGAAAATTACAAATTACAAATTACAAACAACGATAAATATAAATAGAGAATAAATAGATAAAAGTCCAAGTGACAAACAGATCTCATTCAGTAGGGAGGACACTACAGCACCAGCCATCCCCAGGAAGAGCTATTGCCCTTCCCATCCCAGGCAAGGCAACAAAACAGGTCTTCAAATTCTTCTGGAATTTATATTTATAACTTATAAATAAGGAATGCCTTCCAATACAAAACAGTCCAAAGGTTTTTTTAATGAACATGAAATCAATACACATCCTTGAAAAAAATAATACAACACACAGTTGCTAGTCTGCAACTTGTACATTTTTTTGTTGTTTTCAACAGGAATGCAGAACCCAAAACTCAAGCTATGTAACATCCAGAATAAGCATCTGGCTCTTTGGCAGGGTGTTTAGCCAGTTATGTTTGTGGCTTTGGAATCTTCTCAGTAGCCATCACGTGGTTCAGGTTTCTTTAGGACTGTCTGGATTACATTCTTTGCTGAAATTTGAGGACCTTAGAAATGTGAGCACTGAAGAATATCTGGATTTCAATCAATTGATAATTATACAGATTTGAATTTTGTATATTAGACTATTTCTTTCAAGTGAGATGTTCAGATCCACTACCTTCAATTTTGCAATACTAGAAAAAATTATATTTTGATGATATTTGATATATAGTCTGTTGCAGGAAAAGCAACTATTGTTCTTGTGACATCTTTGTAACATATGCTTCTGTGGAATACAGTTAATTCTCAATTATGGGCTGAGAATGAGACGCTGGGGCCAAAACATTATGAAATGCAAAAGTACAGCCATAGCTCTGTGACATTTCCGTTTATATCCCAAATGTACCCATGATAAGAACATCTGACACCTCTTAAAATTGTTAAATTAGACTGGTATAGCTAGAAAGATAATGTTGTCAGAGTGATCGCAGTTGTGAATGGGTTATTCTATTTTTATCTTGTAAGCATTGGGGATTACACATAGAAATGTCACAGTCTTACTGCTTGAATTTCACAGCCTGATTGTTTACAGTGTTGTCAGGAACTAGATATATAAGTAGACCTTTCTGCCAGAAAAATATCATCACTTTAGGCTTTTAATAAAACTTGCCAGAAAATGCTTACCTTTTCTTATCAAAAAAGGATGCTCATAACAGTAAACTTCACAAATGTTTCTTCACTTAAAAAAAAGAATATACTGATTGTCCTCGCTTAATGTACATAATGGTGTACATTGAATGGTTCAGCGACCATTCAAATGACAGCGCTGAACAAGGGGGACTTACGACGGGTCCTTGTAGTTGCAGCCATTGCAGCATCTCTACGGTCGCGTGATTGTGATTCATGCACTTGTCAACCAGCTTGCAATTATGACATTGCAGTGTCCCGCAGTCGGGCGATCGCCATTTGCAATCTTCACTGCCAGCTTCCGACAAGCAAAATCAATGGGGAAGCCGGCAGGAGGTTGCAAATGGTGATCATGTGACCGTGGGATGCTGTGACCGGGCAGGATTTGCCTAACAATGGCAACCATAACTGCCGTTGCAAGTCGGTGTAGTCACATGATTTTGCACCAACTTGCAAGGACTACCTGGAACCCAGAATCAATTAGGTTGCAGAGGCTACTGTTAATTTAATCTTAGTTGTTCTGTGCTGGCTTATGGCTAATTAGTAATTTAACCCTGTTTATCACAATGTCTGATAGGACAACTCATACCTGCTCTTTATATATAGTGTTTGAAGTAGCATTGGGGTTCTTTCCAAGGAAAACAATTGTTTGTATGGTTGCTGTTGTTTTCCTTTTGGAAGCAACCTCTTTTAACCTACAAGGGAGCACTGGAGGGTTGCCACTCGAGATGAAAAGATCACATCCGTGCGTGGAATGTCACCAATATATTCAATTTAATGGTTCAGCCAATGCAGAGTTTTTTGGTAAATATACAAATGTAAGATGAATCTAAAATATAAACTCACAATTTAACCTTTTAAAATAAAAAGTACAATCTGTTCAAAAGTTAGTATGATGCCATCTGTTTAAAAACTCAGCAGATGATCTTCAATCCTATCCTTTTCTTAATGAAGACTTGACTTCACTGCAGCTTGGTATTCAAAAGAGATGATAATTGTTTGAAAGATCAGCATCAGTGGTGAGCCATGTTAGCTAAGGAGATAGAAAAAGCATTTCCTTGAATATTAGTAGAGGCTGAGAACAAGCTGCAGTTGAAGGGGATTCCTGACTGGTTGTTTTTGGAACACAGTAGATTGCTGACCTGCTGATCCTTTTCTGATCCAGCACCTGTACCACCACCTTTTTGTGTGTGTGCCTTCAAAACACCCTTGACTTCTGGTGACTGCCTGGAGAAATCTAAGCAATTTTCTTGGCAGGATTTTTCAGAAGTGGCTTGTTGATACCTGAGAAGAAATGACTGGCCCAAGGTCACCCAGCTGGCTTTGTGTCTAAGGTGGGACTAGAATTTATGGTCTTCAGGTTCCTAGCCTGGTGACTTAACCACTACACCAAACTGGCTATCTATGTCCCCTACCTCTGGTAATCTAATATTCTGGGTTACTTTGATCATATGCATCACTCTTAACATTTTTATTATTTCCTTTTTACTTCTAATTTAGAGGTATAGCCATTTCTGGGTTATGGGGATTGACTGAAATCTTGAATGAGATGAACACACAGTTAGACATCTCTGTCTTCTTATCCTAGCATGTAATGTGGCACTGCTTTTCCTTTTTTATTTTAGACAGCTATTAAGATTAATTTATTCTTGTGAAATATTGGTTACAGAACAACTCAGTTCATCTTTTTGTAGCTATGGGTGTGCATTATCTCTGGGTTGTTTTTTATCTGCATTTATCTTTACTTGTCAGTGGGTTCAGGGTACTTTCCATTCCTAAGAATTATGATTTTTGGAATTCAGAATTGGGAGTTCCTTCAGACAGTCCTTTATACCCTAGTCACCTCAAGATTGGATTACTGTAATGAGCTCTGTCCTTAAAGACCATTGGGAAGCTACAGCTGGTGCTGCCAGCCCTATAAGATAGACCAGACTAGGAAACCAGTGCCATGTAGGTCTAAAACTGCTTTTATTGGAACAGCTATAGTAACAGAAAAGGGTCGTGGTGGCTCAGCGGGTAAGACGCCAGGCTTGTTGATCAGAAGATCGCAAGTTCAGAGGTTCGAATCCCTAGCCCCGCATGACGGAGTGAGCTCCCGCACTAGCTCCAGCTCTTGCCAACCTAGCAATTCGAAAGCATGCAAATGCAAGTAGATGAACAGGTACCACTTCGCATGCGTCATGCCGACCACATGACCGTGGAAGCGTCTTCGGACAGCGCTGGCTCTTCAGCTAACAAACGGAGATGAGCACCGGCCCCTAGAGTCGGACACGACTGCACAGATGTGCAGGGGGAACCTTTACCTTTACCTTATAGTAACAGAATCTTGCAAGCCTGAATGTGTTTCCCCCTCCCTCACATTACCTTTGTATGAATTAGGGAGGGGCTTGACTGAGACATTTATTCAAATTAGTTTCTTGGAATGGGCTCAAGCCACGCTTGTCTGATCATTACCTTAGCAGCAGTTCTTCCTTCTGGCCTTCAAAGCTATTCCCTATGCGCTCTATATTCCCATAATGCGGCAGTGTGGGCAGTGATGGTGGCACCGTGTTATTCACGCATTGCCCTGCTGCTTCACAAACTGCACTGGTTACCACTTGGCTTCAAGGTGCTGGTTATCACATACAAGGCCCTTCGAGGCAAAGGGCCTGGCTATCGGAGGGACCGCCTCTCTCCTGTTGTCTCCAGTTTGATCCCTAGCAAGGTGGGTCGACTCCGGGCCTCATCAATTAAGGAATGTCATCTTTCAAGGCCCACGAAGCATGCTTACTCTGTGGCAGTTCCTGCCCTCTGGAATGATCTCTCCAGGGATTCATGTGAATCACACCCTTAGGTCATTTAGGAAACTATTGGAGACCTGGTTGTTCTTCTAGGCCTTGGGGAGAGGGTGATTGTGGAACACCTTTTTTTTTTAATGGCTTGCTTTGATTTGTTTTGATTACTTTTCTCTTCCAGTCTGTTGTATGAGAGTCAGGCAGCCTATGAATTAAATAAATAAAGTTGTTCATAGCTAAATTACCTGACAAACAACTAAACTATCCTTGTATAATTGGGAGGAAGAAAAAGAGTGCATGTGGCATGAAAAGCTGGTGGCTGCTGCCTCAGTGGCTCCTCTGCACTTAAAAGGGCTGCACTGAAACTGCTCAACTGGTGGAGCCACTGCTAGCCTATATGGCCCCTCCCTGCCCTTCCCAGAATCACACTGGAAAAATGCAACCAGGCTGCTGAGAAAGCTGCAGCCTGATTGGCCCCAACCCCACTTGCCTGCATCTACAATGGCATGCCTGGCCGGCCACACCCAAACTTTTAGGGCACATAACTGCATCTGTAGCAGGCTACTTTAACCTCACCTTTGCCTTATCAAGGATGTGACTATGTCCATAATTGGCCAGCTTAACCCACTTTGACCCAACCATCCGAGGGGAAAGTATGGGGGAACAGAAGAGAATGGAGAAGGACTTGGAACAGAGGAAGCAGAGGTGTCAGGGCCGGCTTTAGCAGCAACAGTTATTACTGCTATAAGACAGCAAAGCCTATTGAAACATCCAGCTGCCAGGACAAGACTGACATTAAGCTATAGGAATCCTGTTTGAAAGACTGCTGGGAACTCAGTTTGATGCTTGGCAGCCATCCTGCTTAGAACTCATTTAGGTCTGGAGCTTGGTAGCAACCCCACCTCACAGCTGGTGCAAGCAAGGCAAGATTACAGCAAACCCCAAAGTAGGGAAGTATCCCTAATGGAAGGCAAGAATTGAACCCCACATTAACATTGGAGAACTTAAAGGGCCAGAAAGGGTTAAGTATGCCAGAGCCCTACCCTAGGACCTGGCCAGGCTGATCATTACTTGGAGGATTATGTTGATCCTATTCAGTTTATCCAGAATAAACTGCACCTACAAGGGACAGTGGAGAAAAGGGCTTGTATTGGCAAAATCTTGAATCATAATAAAGACCTTTAAAAGCATCCACTCGGGCTCCAGTCATAGTCAAAAGAACCCACTCACAGTAATTACCCTTGGCATTAATTGGATCTCTGGGAACAACGGATAATTTAATCACTCCATCTCAAAGATATGGGCATTTCATAGCAACTTTTTATTCTACTTCATCTGCTCTGGATTACTCTGAGCATCCATTAGTCAGAAAGCCCTTATCCAATCTGTGACATGGTAAACCATAAATGAGTATTTATAAACCATAATGTTGCCAAGCCAGAATCAAACAAAATACGTCATGTCTTAAATCAGAGTATCACATTAAGTCATTATGTGGATTGTTTTAGCTTGGTATGTTGGTTAACCATAGCTATTGCTATCCTGTTAACTATGGCTTAGCATGTAATATGAATACAACCTCTGACTCGTCCACCTATACTGGCTTGATTGCAGAATTTGATTTGGTATTTGTTTGTTTGTTTGTTTGACAGAATTCACACAACAGAGCATGTAAGCAGACTTGTCAAATAAAGGGAAGTGTTGGTTATGTAAGCTGTGATGGTGCTCTTGTGCTTTCAACCACACTATATTATGCATAAGTCTCATTTAGATTAAAAGTACGCTACTGTGAATATGCATGAGAAAAAAATTCTCCACCAGCTAATGTAGTAGCTGTTTCTGCCAAAATAAGCAGTCTGGGAGAATACTGCAGCCCCACACGTGGTTCACATGGCAGCTTCCATGCTGGGTTCATAATTAGTCAGGTTCTTCAGTGCAGGTGTCTTGTTTTGGGGGCCCAGCCAGTGGTTCATATTTGCCAGAAGAGGTGCTGAGCTGACTGGACTTGAGTTTAATTTTCTGTCTGGGTTGAAGTTGAGACTTGATTGCTAGCCTCAGGTGATACAGACTTCCACAAAATAAAGTGTGTGTGACAGGCACACTTTTCTACTGGAAAAGTTTTTTTGTTCTCCCTGTTAAGTCAAGTGGTACTTCTGTCATTACCTTCTTCCTGAACCTACTGTACCAGCCTGGGAATTCCCAGTGGGTCTCCCGTTCAAGTAGTAACCAGGTTCAACCCTACTTATTTTTTTCAAGACCAGCAAGGTGTTCCCGCCTCCTGTGACTTCGAATCATAAAGTTGGCATTTAAGATTTGGGTCTCCTGCTGGTCTCTCCATCTATATTTTTACAAATCAGAAGGAAGTAATTTAAAACTATACAGTAGAATTGAGATAAAATTGAATGTTTTTTTCTCTAACACAGAGAAGTATTTCATTCAAACTTGTCTTCACACTTTATTATGTACTAGATAAGCCTATGCCAATTATTTTCATATTTATTTTCTGTTCAGAATATCATTGGGCAAATAACAACTCTTGCTCATTTTATTTTTTCACATAATTCTGTATTCACAGAGGTCACAGGGGCTGTTAAATAAATTGAAGATATACATAGGACTTAAATGTTGCTCTTTTGATATGTAGCACAGAAGCCTTTTTTGTCCAAAACAGATTGCTTTCTTGGAAATGTGTTTAAAATGGCCTTTTTTACTGTCACTTGTGGTTTCTTTGAATATTTGGCTTGTGAAACATGGAGTTATAGAAATCTAAACAGTGTACTGTAGCTTTATATTCACATAATATAATTTATTTCCCAAAGCAGGGAATTTTTATATGTGGGAACAACTATGAATAAGATGCATTCCAGGTGATCTCAGAGTTCAGGTTGATTCATTTGGGAGCAAGCAAGTCTTAGGATATTCTTAACCAAAGCTACTTAGAGCTGTAAGGATTTTCAGGATTTGAACTGAACCCAAATATATTA
Source organism: Charina bottae (assembly GCA_023362775.1). Taxonomy (NCBI): domain Eukaryota; kingdom Metazoa; phylum Chordata; class Lepidosauria; order Squamata; family Charinaidae; genus Charina; species Charina bottae. The sequence goes on along the minus strand of JALMGJ010000002.1, from coordinate 97,033,661 downwards.
GTAGCCTATGCAGTTGAAAAAAATAGAGCCTTGGATTGCAGCCTTTTTGGCCCTCTTGCTTCAACATCCTATTTAGCAGAGGTTTATGAAGATTTTCCAAGAAAGGGAAGAGAAGGTTGTTCCCTTGAAAAAGGAATGGACAAATTGGAAGAGATGGGGCATACATTTTACCTGTTTGTTTTTCATGAACTTTGAAAAATGGGAAGTTTGTTAAGCCTATTCTGGGAAAACTTTAATAATAATCTGGACTGTAAATAAATATAAATTAAATAAATAAAAAATAAAATAAAATAAATAATAAATGCCACCACTTGTCAGTTAGAACCCTGTCCCTCCTGGCTAGTGAAGGCAGCTCGGCAGGTGACATGTGGGTGGGTTCAGGCAATGGTGAATTTATCCTTGGAGGAGGGAGTGTTCCCGGCTGCTTTTAAAGAGGCGCTGGTACACCCCCTCCTCAAGAAACCATCACTGGATCCCACCGTGCTAGACAATTTCCATCCAGTCTCCCACCTCCCCTTTTTAGGGAAGGTGGTTGAGAAAGTGGTAGCGTTGCAGCTCCAGAGGATCCTGGATGAAACAGTTTATCTGGACCCTTTTCAGTCGGGTTTCAGGCCTGCATATGGGACGGAAACAGCTTTGGTCGCACTTTTGGATGATCTCTGGCGGGAGCGGGATGGGGGCAGTGTATCCATCCTGGCTCTTCTTGACCTCTCAGCGACTTTCAATACCATCTACCATGGTATCCTTTTGGGTCGGCTTAGGGAGTTGGGGGTGGGTGGCGTGGTTTTACGCTGGTTCACCTCCTTCCTCCAGGGCCAGTCCCAATCTGTGTTGATAGGGAGCAAGAGATCCAGCCCGCGGCCCCTCCTTTGTGGGGTGCCACAGGGTTCGGTACTCTCTCCACTCCTCTTTAACATCTACATGAAACCGCTGGGCGAGATCATCCGCCGCCACGGGATGAGGTATCATCAATATGCTGATGGTACCCAATTATACATCTCCATCCTGGGTGACTTAAGTGATGCTGTGACCGCCCTCTCTCGGTGCCTGGAGGCTATAGGGGTCTGGATGGGGAACAACGGGCTTCAGCTGAACCCTGGTAAGATGGAGTGGCTGTGGGTTGGGGGCTCCTCTGCATCTGGGAACTTACCATCTTTAGTTCTGGATAGGGTTGCAGTGCCCCAGACAGACCCGGTGTGGAAACGGGGGTTTCTCCTGGACTCTCGGCTCCTGTTCGAAGAGCAGGTGGCAGCTGTGGCCAGGGGAGCCTTTGCCCAACTTCGTGTTGTGCACCAGCTTCGCCCCTTCCTGGATCGGGAGTCCTTCCGGTCAGTCACTCATTCCCTAGTCATCTCCCGTATAGACTATTGCAATGCGCTCTACATGGGGCTACCCTTGAAGAGTATCTGGAAGCTACAGCTGGTCCAGAATGCGGCTGCTTGAGCAGTTTTAGGAGCCCCGAAGATGGCCCATATAACACCTTTGCTGCATTGGGTGCCAGTCTGCTTCCGGGTCCAATTCAAGATGTTGGTTATCACCTTTAAAGCCCTACATGGCATGGGGCCAGGGTACCTGAGGAACCGTCTCATCCCCATGACATCGACCCGTCCCACCCGGCCATGTAGAGAGGGCATGTTACGGACCCTGTCCATGAGGGATTGCCGATTGGCAGGGTCCAGGAGGAGGGCCTTCTCTGCCATAGCCCCCACCCTCTGGAATAAGCTACCCCCAGAGATAAGGCAAGCCCCCACTCTCCCAGCCTTCCGAAAGGGGCTCAAGATGCGGCTGTGCCATCTCACTTGGGGTGGGAGGGGGGTAGTTTGTCATGGGGATGGCTGGCACCTTGATGCGGCCCGGGGAATTTTATCAAGATTGCGATCCCACCATCTTGGGTTTTAGCTTTCATATTTTATATTGTAGAGTTTTTAGTATATTTGTATAGGTATATTTTATAATGTATCTCTTTTAATTGATATTTAATGTTTTAATGTTATTTATAAATAAGAAAGAAAGAAAGAAAGAAAGAAAGAAAGAAAGAAAGAAAGAAAGAAAGAAAGAAAGAAAGAATCCTGAAACATACTCTTCCTGGCATGTTGCTATCACAACTAATACTTATTGAATCAGAATGTTCCAGTATGTTGGAAATATTTGTAAATGTAACTGTATCCAAGAAAGACCTGCTGATGCTTCCTGAAATATTGCTTGGTGTACCATTTCATGAGTTGTGACAAAAATTGCTTCATGAACCTTGTTAGTTGCTGAGCCTGCCACCGTATGTTTTTCTTACAAACATCAGATGCACTGCATGACATGCCACATGGAGCCAGCACTGATCCTCATGCATATGGCTCGTCAATGGTTGGTACAGAAGATTAGGACTAGCAGGATGATTAAAAGTTGTTTTCCTTTGAGAGTGATTGGGAAATGCATTGTTTTGCTTCTCAGTTTCTGAGTGCTGTATTTCACTCATCATCTCTGTTGCAGGCACTAAAAGCCGGGGATATGTCATCTGTAAACCAGAAAGTAGCCTTTCCTATCATGGATCCCTCCAGATGTTTTGGTTTATAATACCCATCCATCAATCCCAGGCTGCCCTAGAGAGAAAGATGTGAAATATGGCTGGCTTCAATGCACCCTGCTCCATATTTCTTGTTCTGTTACTCTTACATTACCAACAAATTCAGAACCAAACTAGATAAGGAAACACAGATCCGTTACTGGATTTCCTGCCTCTGCGTTCTGGCAAATAAGCATGGAGGCTGGGGAAGGAGGAGGAACCCAGATCATTAACCCTTTTCCCATGCCATTTTCCTAATGGAAATTGCTTCTCTCCAGAGCTGCTGTTCTCCCAGCTCTGTTTCCAGAGAGACTTTGTGTGTAATCAGCCTGCATATATACATTTCTGTAATGGGACAAATAGCAGATTTAAGGGGTAATTATGCCCTGGAAATGGATCAGGGAGTGGAAACATTTTCCCCTCCCCCAGTGCCACGGAATCAGCCTCCATCTCTCTTGCCGCTGTTATAAGTGTTATATTGTCCTCTTTGTCCAGTCTGGCTCTCAGATATCCCACTTGAAGGAAGTACGCTACAACATTCAAGTGTTGCCTTCTTCAGAGCCTAGATCAGAAATTGCAAGCTTTGTATCAACCATTTTTAAAAGGAGTAAAAATACAAAATTAATAATAGACTGCCGGCAGAGTTTTTGGTAAAGGCGCTTTTCTAATGGAAATTAGTAGATTGAACTAAGAAACATTTTATACCATATTTTACTCACTGTACTTCACTGTACTTTTGTGCCTCTGTGTATTTTGGGGGAACTTTGCTTTTTATTATGGTTACAGAAAACGGTTGAAACACTTCCTAGTAAAGAGTACTGTGTGGATTATAGCCCTATGAGTGGCATTGTAAAGAGAGGCAGGCCTGAATGATGCTGATAGGCTTTGAAGATCTGCTGAGCATCCTCATTTCCAGTATTCTTACGTTTAGTATTGGTATAGTTACATGACTCGGCCTGTTTTCCTGCTGCATTGTTCAGATTAACCCAAGTTGTCTTTGCCCTCCTCCTGCACAGAGGGAAAACATGTTCCTCCTTTATCATTGGCCTAGTGTAGGTTTATTAATTACTGCATGCCATCCTAGTTAATGTACAAACCGTGGTAGAGTGTATTTGGCACAGTTGACTCCTCGTAAAGCTGAACTTGGTGGTTGATTGTGTGGCTGATGAATAATCATATAGGTAGGCAATGTTTCCTAAAGCTGGAAAGGTTGCCAGTCTGAAATCTGCTTTTCCCCTATCTATCTTCTGTGAACTGAAAAACAACCCTCTAGTTGTCAGGCTTTGAAATGCTGCTGTTCCTTTTGACAGGCTTCTTTTTCAAAAAGTCTAGCATTGATATTGTTGTTTGAAAGCATTGCACCATCTAAACAAAGCAATATATTTTATTTGTTAAGTCAAGTGAAAAATGTGTCTGCCCTTCTCCAGTTCGTTGGCAGGAACTGAGCAAACATCAATTTTGCTTTTCTTTTCTTCCTGGAAGTCAGTTCAGTAATTGTAAGAAAAATCTTTGATTGGCAAGCCTGCAAATATAAATCCTTTATAAAAGAATAATAGCGGTTTATTAACTGGCTACAAGAAAAGCCTAATTGCTTTAAGCCGATAGTACTTAACTCCAGTATTCTTGTTGTGATGGCAGCCAGTTCTGGAGGCTTAGGAATAAGTTCATAGTGGCATAACCTATTGGTGTGACTATGGAGACGACTGCTCTGTTTTCATCTTGGTAACTCCAACCACAAAGTAGCAGCTAAAGACAATTGACTGGCATTAAGCAAAAACTTCCAAAAGTGGGTACTTTATAAACTGCCGTCTAGCATTACATCAAGGCCTCTTGGGATAAGAGAGACAAAACCACAGCATGTTTGCACTCCCAGTAAGCTGTTGATATTCCAGCAAAAACCTATCCATCATGGATAGAATCAGATACACACATTTGTTTTTCCAGTATCAGTTTGGCACCATAATACAGACTAGTTGTGAAAATTCACACTCTGCTTTTAAACATCTTCCTTATGCGCCCATTGAAATTAATAGGAGTTAGCGAGAATGCTCAGCATCCCAATGAGCTAAAAGTTTGAAGTAGTTAGAGCAATAGCTAATAAACTATGAGTGTAAGTAATCCAGGAGGAAAAATGAAGCAGTCCTAACCATTTGTGGGGGGAAAGAAGAAAATGGCAGATCCAGATGCTATTGCTTGTAAGGGGAAGATGTAGCAGGGTCCAGGAGGCGTGCCTTCTCTGCAGTAGCGCCCACCCTTTGGAATATCTTGCCCCAGAGCTGAGGCGGGTTTCTTCGCTCCCAACCTTCTGGAAAAACTTGAAGACCTGGTTCTGCCGCCTGGCTTGGGATGGGAATGCTAACAGTTCCTCCTAGAAGTGGCTGGTGCCATGAAGCCCGCCTTATTATTAACATCAGGGAGGGAGAGAGAGAGAGAGAGAGAGAGAAAAGATGGGCAGCAAGGAGACAAGCTGGGAGAAAGGAAGTCATCCAGTAGAGTTAGAGAAGGCAGTGGGGATTCCTGGACTTGGATAGGAAGAGGCGGGACCTGACACGGGGAGGAAGAAACAGAAGACAAGAATCTCGAGACTCTAGGGCAGTGTTTCTCAACCTTGGCAAGTTTAAGATGGGTGGAGGAATTCTGGCTGGCTGGGGAATTCTGGGAGTTGAAGTCCACCCGTCTTACAGTAAACTTGACATGGTTGAGAAACACTGCTCTAGGGGTAAGAGGAAGGATTAAGAAGGCCTGTGAGGACAATACTTGCCAGAGGATGGAGAAAAATCATAGATCGTTTTGACAAGGACAAACGGAGGGAGATGGGCAGTGATATAAATTTTACAAATAAATAAATTAAATAAATAAAAATGGAAGTGTAGGGCTGGCTTGACTCTCATGACTTCTGGAATTTCCTCCTCAGGGAAGCCCAGAAGTCTTGATTGCATCCTCATCCAAAAAATTAGCCAAATGTTTCTACTGTAGCAGGTACTTGGAGAGCAGGACAGATTTAATTTTAAACTGACTGGTTTTATTGCTCTGCTGTTTTGTGTTGCCCTGTAGATTTATTAGGCTGCTATTTTAAATTAATTGTTAAGCATTTATTGATATTTTGTGACCATTTAAAATTGGATTTTAATTGTTTTGTAATTTAATATTGTAAGATGCCCTGAGGGGCCCGTTCAGGCAGTGTAGCAGGATATAAGAATAATAAATGTGCTCATGTGCAACCCTTACTAAACTTTGGTCCAGAAAATGTGTGTTTAAATGGCTAGCAGTGTTATCTTCATAAATTTGTTTTACAAATTTAATTGCCAACCAAACACTTGACCTCACACACGAAGGAGTCCAAGCTAGTGAAAACTGAGAAAGCTACCTTACTTCAAGTCAGGCTCAAACTATTTGTACGTTATCTACTCAGACTGCTAGAAGTTCACTAGCTAAGATCTTTCACATCAGTTGCTAGCAGGGGATGTCCAAGGTTAAACTTGGTACCTTAGGTAGGCAAAGCACATTTTTTATCATTAGACCATGGTCCCTTCTGGCACTATCCAGCTGAATCCATTATGGAGCTTTACAGCCTTCACATCTTTTTTACCTTAGTCCTTCATAATCTCAAATCCTTGTTCTGTAAATGATTAACTACGTGCTAAGATTCAACTGAAAATGTGGAAATTACATTGAAATGGAACTGTAGCCTTATAGAAGGGATAATAACTACATGATGTGCTCTTACTGTAATGCTTTATTGACCCAAATACAGATGTGCATAGTCTGTATAATGACTTGAGAATCACAGTAAAGAGGAACCACCAGAATTTAAAATAACATCATTGGGTTTAATTCAGATAGTCCACCTGATGTTCTTAATTAAATTAAATAATAAGGCTTTAGTATCCAGCATGTCATAGAAGAAGCTCCTAGATCAGGGCTTTCCAAAGTTTTCCCGCGGCGACACACCAACCGCTGTTGGTGTGTCGCCGCGGGAAAACCCGGAAGTGCCACTGTTGCGGCAGCGCACAAAAACCCGGAAGCGCTGCTGCCGCTTTCGGGTTTTTGCGCGCCGCCGTTGGTGTGTCGCCGCGGGAAAACCCGGAAGCGCTGCTGCCGCTTTCGGGTTTTTGCGCGCCGCCGTTGGTGTGTCGCCGCGGGAAAACCCGGAAGCGCTGATGATCAGCGCTTCCGGGTTGTTTGGCGACACACCAGACTGTGTGTGGCGACACACTTTTGTGTCGTGACACACAGTTTGGAAAGTTCTGTCCTAGACAGACAGACAGAATATTACAATCTCTGATTCATAGAATTAATAGATGTGCAACACTCACTTGATTACAAGGGCAATGCTTCCTGTAACCAATAATCATTGTAATATCGTTTAAGGATACATACCCTGTTCAAGGATGGCTTGGATAATAATCCGTGCTCTGGCAACCTCCCATCTAGATTCCTGCATCATACTAGATGTGTATCTGCCCTTGAAGATGACACAGAATCTGTTACTGGTACAGAGTTTGGCAGCAAAGCTGCTATCAAGAGTATCTTTTTGAGACAATACAATCCCAATCTTAAAATAAACGCTTTGCCTGCCTATACATCGCTAGTCTGACTTCCACAATTTTAAGTAATGATGTTCAAAGCCCTCAACAGTTTAGGATCCTGGTACTTATGGAAGCACCTCTCCCAGCACCTACCTCTCTGGATGTTAACAGCTGCAAGGGAGGGCCCTCCTAAGGATTTCACAGCTGGGAGTGGTATGTCCCAAGCTGAGAGAAGGCTTTCGTTTGGCCCCCTGGCTGTAGAGTGCCTTCCCATGGAGACCAAGCTAGTGCTGTTCTTACCTGCCCCTCAGTGCCAGGTGAAGACCTGGCTTTTAGTTCCCCATTCTGGAGTCCCGACCTGACTCCGTCTTTTCTTCCTTGAGTGGTTCTCTAAAATCAGGAATCTGGTAGCATCTTTTCAGACTAAGATATTTTATTAAAAGGCATAAGCTTTTGTGAGCTACAGCTCATCATCAAATGCAAATGGTTCTCTGTAAGTATCCACATTTTTATTTTTATTTTGGTGCTTTCGAGTCAGTGTTGACTCCTGGTGACTGCCTGGACAAGTCCCTGCAGTTTTCTTGGCAAGGTTTTTGGTAAGTGGTTTGCCATTGCCTCCTTCCTAGGGCTGAGAGAGAGTGACTGGCCCAAGGTCACCCAGCTGGCTTTTTTTTTTAGATTTTTTTATCTTGCCTTTATTATTTTATAAGTAACTCAAGGCGGCGAACATACCAAATACTCCCTCTTCCTCCTCCTATTTTCCCCACAACAACCCTGTGAGGTGGGTTGGGCTGAGAGAGAGAGTGACTGACCCAGAGTCACCCAGCCAGCTTTCATGCCTAAGGCGGGACTAGAACTCTCAGTCTCCTGGTTTCTAGCCCGTTGCCTTTGCCACTACACCAAACTGGCTCTCTGATCGCACATATTACTGTATGTTTAAAATTGTTAGCTTGTTTTACTTGATTTTACTGTTTTACTTGGTTTATTTTACAGATTGTAATTCACCATACGATATTTTGAAGAGCGGGAAGGAAGCCAATGTTCTAAATTAATAAAATAACCAATGCCTTCTCAAGTTATGAAGTCTACCTGTTGCTTATGTTTTTAATGTATTTTGATATGCCATTTATTGTGTTACCAGGTTATGGACAGATTATCACGGAAATCTGTGTGGTCACTAAGTCAGCACGTAATCTTGATAGCACATAATCATTTATTGTGTTGTTAATTCATTCTGTTTTTAAATTTGAACAGAGCAAACTGGGAAGAGAACAAAAGGAAGGAGAAGTGACCCAAAAAGAAAAGGAAGAGATGATAGGAAAAGCAGTCCTGAGAAGAAAGAAAAAAGAAAATCAGGGAATGAGTTAGTACTAGGACAGCTAGGTAAGTTTAGCTTCAAAATGTATGTTTGAAACCTATCAAGCATTTAGAGTCACAAGGATGAGGGGATTATAAATGCTCAAAATATTTTCTCAGAAATAAATGTTTAACAGTAAGTATTTATTTATTTGTCATATTTATTTGTCATATTTCTTTACCGCCCATCTCGTATTACGACGACTCTGGGCAGTTTACAAACAATTAAAGATAAAAGAATAAAATATTAAAACAATACAATATAAATATATATAAATATAAAAGTGTAAAATATAAAATATAAAATTCAAGATGGCAAATAACGATCTTATCATTGGCCCCATCAAGATGCCAACCACCCCCATGATTGGCTATCTCCCCTCCCACCCCAGGCAAGGTGGCACAACCAGGTCTTCACCCCCTTCCAGAAGGCTGGGAGAGGGGGGCCTGCCTTACCTCCAGGGGTAACTTATTCCAGAGGGCGGGTGCCACGGCAGAGAAGGCCCTCCTCCTGGACCCTGCCAATCGGCAATTCCTCATGGGCAGGGTCCGTAACATGCCCTCTCTGCCTGACCGGGTGGGACGGGTCGATATAACGGGGTGAGGCGGTCCCTCAGGTAACCTGGCCCCATGCCATGTAGGGCTTTAAAAGCGATAACCAGCACCTTGAATTGGACCCGGAAGCAAACTGGCACCTTGTGCAGCACGGTGTTATATGTGCCCTCCTTGGAACTCCTAAGACTGCTTGCGCGGCCACATTCCGAACCAGCTGTAGCTTCCAGATACTCTTGAAGGGTAGCCCCATTTAGAGCGCGTTGCAATAGTCTATACAGGAGATGAACAGGGCATAAGTGACTGACCGGAAGGACTCCCGATCCAGGAAGGGGCATAGCTGGGGCACAACATGAAGCTGTGCAAAGGCTCCCCTGGCCACGGCTGCCACCTGCTCTTCGAGCAGGAGCCATGAGTCCAGGAAAAACCCCACGTTCCGCACCGGGTCTCTGGGGCATTGCAACCCCATCCAGAGCCAAAGGTGGTAAATTCCCGGATGCCTGGGAGCCCCTAACCCACAGCCACTCCATCTTACCAGGGTTCAGCTGAAGCCTGTTGTTCCCCATCCAGACCCCTACAGCCTCCAGGCACCGAGAGAGGGCGGTCACAGCATCACTTAAGTCATCCGGGATGAGGATGTATAACTGAGTATCATCAGCATATTGATGATACCTCATCCCGTGGTGATGGATGATCTCACCCAGCGGTTTCATGTTGATGTTAAAGAGGAGTGGAGAGAGTACCGAACCCTGTGGCACCCCACAAAGGAGGGGCCGCGGGCTGGATCTCTTGCTCCCTATCAACACAGATTGGGACTGGCCCTGGAGGAAGGAGGTGAACCAGCGTAAAACCACGCCACCCACCCCCAACTCCCTAAGCCGACCCAAAAGGATACCATGGTAGATGGTATTGAAAGTCGCTGAGAGGTCAAGAAGAGCCAGGATGGATACACTGCCCCCATCCCGCTCCCGCCAGAGATCATCCAAAAGTGCGACCAAAGCTGTTTCCGTCCCATATGCAGGCCTGAAACCCGACTGAAAAGGGTCCAGATAAACCGTTTCATCCAGGATCCTCTGGAGCTGCAACGGCACCAACGCCAAGTATACTTTCATATTGATTCCACCTTCCACCCACATTCGTTGGGGCCATAGAAGATAATTTTTGAAAAACAATTCACAGAAAAGCTTTCTGTTTTCCTCCTCAGTTTTGTATTCATAGTAGTCTGTGTCAAATATATAGGGCATAATACTTCGCAAACTGCAGATGGCATTCCTCTGGGCAGAGTGCTCAAGTATATAATGGCTGTTCAGCTATAGATATTCTTGGATGCAGCTGTTTAATTGGATCATTTAGGTTGTGACACAGAAACTATCACAGTTGCTCTTATGCTGGAATAGACGTTGTGGTATGTGGGCACCAGTGTGCTAGTGGATGTGTCTCTTGCCACTTGCCAGGCTCCCTGTGCTACTTAACTTCAATTTTATTTGCTTACTCTTTTATAGATTGTTACCTTTTCTTCTATAAAGGCCTCTGGATTCCACATAGACCATCTAGTAGCCTTAGAAAATAAAAGCAGTGGAGTACTGCAAGCCAGTGCTGTATTTTGAACAGTGTCCATGTAGCCAGAGAAAAGAGCATGGTGCATGGAGAGAACAGGCATGATTTCATGGGGCTAATGAAAAGGGCCAACCAACTGTAAATGTGTGCTTTGGATTGGCCATGTTCACCATGATGGCCCCTTTATGACTGGGCAAGCTCCCTCTCTCCAACAGCATCCATTTGGTAAAAATGTCCACAATTGCTCCTCTGCTCTGGTGGATGACTGATGCTAGAGAAGGACCAGGACTGAGACCAAGATTAATTAGATTTTATCTCTCAGCAACTCTCCATGCACTTACATGTGATACTGTTCAGAACAGACTCTTCAATTTAGGGATTAGAATCATTATGTAGAGTTAGTTGATTCCAGATTTCATTGAGCAACTACTGTTAGATTCCATGGGATATATATGCTGAGATGCTATAGAATGTTACCCTTTTTCCATTATTTTCTTTAACAGTATCATCCATACTTTGGGTATGCTTGTAATACAACTCTGCTTCTCTTTTACTTTTGAGAAGGTTACATTTAGAAGGGCTAAATCAGCAGCATCAGTCAGTGACTGAGAAAAGGCTGCACAGTCACCAATAGGCTGAAGCTAAGTTAAGTGGCAGAGATATTATTAGAGCAGAGCTTTTCAAACTTTTCATGTTGGTGACACACTTTTTAGACATGCATCATTTCGCGACACACTCTTACAGCAGGGCACAAGGCAGGCACAAGGACCTGCGCGGAATCCTGGCAGGGCTCAGAGGCAGCAGCAGCCGCGACACACCCGGACACTGCAGCCGACACACTAATGTGTCCCGACACACAGTTTGGAAAGCTCTGTATTAGAGTATGGTTCATCTATCTGGGGCAGTGGTTCAATTCTGGATGCAGTTTCACATGTCTTTAAACAGAACTGGGTTGCTCCTTAAGATGGGTTTGGATTGTTGTCAGAGGCTGACAGATGATGGTGGCAGGGACCAGAACTTTGCCTCCCTTTCCAAAGCTCCATCTGCTGACCTAATCCATATTAGGGAGCTACTTCTTCAAATCACTGGGAGCATATGGCCCCCTTGAAACAGCTTTACCCTTTGGGAAGGGCAAGAGGCAAGCAGAGCTCCAGGGAGGCCCTGCTTCAAAATGCAGGGACTATCTTAAAGGGGAAATTTCACTCCTTCTGGATTTCACTCCCTCTTCACCTTTCTCATTGATGAAGGCAATGGGGAAGAGAAGCTCCAGAGAGTTTTGGCTTCCGTGTTCTTGGAAAGGTGAGGAAAGACTGAAAACATTCCCAAAGTACTGCAAAGGGGGGGGGGAGGAGAAAACATGCATCGGGATGCAAACTCCACCCTGTATGTACGTTAATGCAGGTACCTAAGGGGTGGAGAGAGTGACCTGTGACCTCACTCCACATGTTTTGTGATTTTGACAAAATCTTGGCTTGCTGTGAGGACACCACTGCTTGAAAAGACTGTTAAACAGAAGGGAGGGTTGGCTTTACTTGACACGTGTAGGCTAGATGGGCTTCCCAACTCTGTTCTGACATCTGCTGATGGAGAACCTCATCATTCCAGGTCTGTTGCTGGGGAAGGTTTAGAGAAATAGCATGTTCATAGTGATCCGTGCTCTATAGCCTCCAGATTAGTCTGTGGAAATGCACAGAATTCCAGCAACACTTTGGAAACTGCTAATTAAAACAATCTGCCAGGCTGTTAATAGGGTCCAGTTGCTGTGGGAGCATTTCACAACGATTACATTGGCTCCCAGTGTATTTTTAGTTCAAACTACTGGTGTTTACCTTTAAAACCTTCCACAGTTTGAGACTTGCTCTTCAGAGCATCGCAAGATCCACTAAGATCTTCTTCAGAAGCTATCTTCCAGGTGCCACTGCTATCTGAAATAAAGCAAGTTTCAAATGTGGAAAGTGCTCTTTTTGGCAAGGTGTCCAATTTATAGGATACTTTCTGCCAAGAGAATTGCCTGTTGGCAAGGATGGGGATCCTTGCCCTGTAAGTGAAATTACTTGGTTATTTGGATTATCCTTTCATTCTCACTGTGTAGTGAGCTCATCCAAATCTGCTATCCAGTGTTTTCCATCTCTCAAGAGCAGGAAGCCTTCTTACCAGCATTTTTCCAAACCATTGGAGTTTTGTTGTGCCTTAAAAACTAGCAAATATATTATGGCGTAAACTTTTAGGGATTTCAGTCCTTTAGTTATTATTCATGCATGCAACTTCTATCGCACTTATTCATTATTAAAAACAATATCAAAGAGGTGCATGGAATATTAAGGTAAGAATATATACACTGGAAAGGGCATTATTTAACAGTGAGGCAAAAGGAGAATTACATTCAGAAGTGCTCAGAATTACATTCAGAAGTGCTTTTGACAGTGCTCACAAAGTAGTTGTTAGATGTGATTCAGATATTCTTGCATTATTGAATTTATTTCTTGTATTAAGACAGTGCTTAAATTTATAATGAGATGAAAAAAATTAATGTCTGACTTTTAATGCTTTTTATGTTTCTACCCATTATTGTAATAGGTTTGTCAACTTCCTTTCCCATTGCCGGGACCTTCTTCAACAGCTGGTTGGCTCAATCTGTACAGATTACCACCGAGAACATGGCAATGAGTGAGTGGTCCTTGAACAATGGCCATCATGAAAACACTACCCCAGGCCTTTCTGAGGAACTTTTACAAGACGAAGAGACCTTATTAAGTTTCATGATGGATCATTCCTTGAAGTCCCCACTGAAACAGAGTGACACAACTAAGAAAACTAAGAGTAAAATTCGAACACACACTAAGAAAAAGCCAGCAAGAAATGGCTTAAATGCCCTCTTCAAAAGACATCAAGAAGAGGATTCAAATAAATGGACTAACAGCAGTTATTTGGCAGATAATACTACGAAATCTTTGTCCCATGATTTAAGAAATGGCAAGGCAGAGAAAAGTATGGACAAACTTCAGTCAGAGCGCAAAGGGATATGTGAAGTGAAAAAGACATCTAAGAAGGGCTCTTCTCATCCTGCACTTCCTCTTCCAAAAGCAAATGATTCTCAAGCATCTCAGAGTCTCATAAATAACCTAAACAATGATGAGGATATAATGAAATACACCCCATCTGATCCTAACTCTCTGGTTCAAGTGCCTGATTCAGTAGGTAGTCTGAAAACAGTGGTGAGGTTCAAATTACCGAAAGAAGGCAAAGGGACTCACAGACCACAGAACAAGACGCCTGAGATGCTTCACGGACCTCCGGAAAATGAAAAATCAAAGGTTATCTTACATCCTTTTGACAATGAGACTGACGGCTACTTTTCAGATGCAGAAATGAGTGACTCTGACACAGAATCTGGAAGTGGCAGAGGGCACCATAGCCAGTTAGATTCAGGAAATGAGGATAATTTCAGAATGGGTATTTTAGCATCTTAATGCACCTCTAAGACCAGTCATGACAGCTTTGTGAGGCCTAAATCCAGTTACAACTGCCATGTTCAATTTCACCTGGTATCATAACAAAGGGTTTTGGTTTGTTACTTTGTTTTTAATTTGTATATATAATTCAGAAATGAGCACTGTTGTTGCCTCTCTCTATATGCTTGAGAAACAGCTCCGAGCTTCACCAATTTAGACTTCTATACAGTCACAGTAGTTAGCCCTTGTTACATGTATATCCTGGTTACATAGAATGCAAGCATACACATTATTAGGGACATCAGTTTTCTGGGAGCAAGCAGGACATCCCAGATTTTAATGAGGAGGTCTGAGATTGCCAGTGTCTGTTGTTCATGCAGGGATGGCAGTTTTATGGGCATTACTTAAGCAAATTGATTTCATGATCTGCCAGACGTTACTGCCTCTTTTAGGGCAGATTTCAGAAGGGGAGTACTACTATGAAAGCCAACTATATCCATACAACGTAATGGAAAAGTAAAAATAGATGTTCGTATGTATGTGTGTGTGCGTGCACCTGCACATGCATGTACACATGTGCAGGGTTCGCCAGTGTGTATGTCTGCGTGTGCAAGTATGAAGTAAAATAAGCGATTTTTTTTTAAAGAAGCACAACAAGCTTATTTGAAGAAAGCACTTAATGGGTAGAGGGATACAGCATTGTATTTATGGTCTACTAAACCTTTTTTCTTCCTCCTCCTCCTCTTTCTCACCTCTTCAGTTCAATCAGGGTCCATCCAAGAGGCAAGAACCAAGATTTAACTATCACTCCAACTGTCAGCTGAGCAGCCCTATAAAGATTCATCCAAGGCGCTCAGTGGATAGAATTACAGATTCATGCTAAGGCTGTTTTGCTCCCTCTCAGTATCTTTCCAGAGTAATTTGGGGTATTATTTATACTACTCATTGGTGAAACCTAAACCTTTGGTTTTTGGAGCCATTCCCATAATTTCCTCAGGTTAATTAAAATAGCCTAGTATGGGCCAAACAAAGATCAGAAGAAGAAATGTTTCCATTACTCAGAGGGGGGGCTTATTCAAATGGCTCCAAAGAGCTCCAATCTGTGCTTTCATGATAAATCAGTAAATCTCTACTCATTTGTTCAGGAGCTGCTTCTGTACAGTAGCAGTCACTTGGTTGAAGAGGCAGCATCATTGAGAAGCAACTGAAACATTTGCCTTTCCCATGTTATTTGTTTCTATAAACACTAATTAAATTGATGGCTTTCCCCCTTTCCTTCCTTTCAAAGTAAAAACTTATTAGTGAGCCATCAACACATCCTAAGAGGGTGATTCACAGAAGTCAGCGTTCTAAATATTTCAATAATATTGTACATCAGATGTTTCTAATAAGCCTTAAATGTTGTTCAAAAGCTGGTGTGACTTCCAAGTCATGCAGATTTCCAAGTTTGCACTTCGTTACACTATTGATTCAATTTTGGCTTCAAAGGTTACAGTCAAGGTTTTGAGGTTTGCTACAGGCTTGATGGGAGTGGCCCCAGTGTAAGCTCAGGGAAGTAAAACAAAAAGAAAAGTGAAGTTCACTAAACATTTTTGCTGATGGTAGGTGACTTTTAAATACATGTGTGAGTGTGTGTATATGTGGCATATGCACACATATACATAACCTCACATATGCACACTGGGACATTTTCAAACGGGGGGAGACAAATATCTTGCAGTTCTGATGAATCTGTGAAATTATTTTATGGATGCCAAAGAATATAGTAAAATAGCACAGCCAGAAACCGGAAACTTACTATGAACAAAAGCTGTTGAGTAACTAAAGGACTAAATCTGTATTCATGACCCAGTTTGCAAGCTTGCTGAAGATGATGCTTTCATCATTTGAACCACCTCCCACCATTGTGATTTCTGATGTTCCTTGTTCACTGCAGTCTGAGCAATATTGGTTTTCTGTTCTCTGATGCCATATACTGGCGATCTTTCATTTTTAGAAAGTCACATTATTTTTACCAGCCTTCTGAAGTCCTTAATACTACTCCAGTTGAGCTATAATTTAGAGAATCTCTATTCTGAAAAAAAAACCAAAATCAGTTGCCAAACACACACCAGTGTTTTACTGATACAAGTTTTGTTTGCAAAATTATTTTTCAAAAGTACTGACCGAAATGGAACAGTTCAATGTTAGCCTAACCTATATGGATTGGCAAGTAAATTCTGCTCCATCTTCAAGGCTTGGTATGTTCAGATAATGTTAAATACAGTAAATAGGACTTAGTTTTATCTTATCAAGCTTGCTAGGCTTTAGCTACAATATCCTAGTTATGTCATACAAATAATCAATATGCTGCCTTTAATGGACCTTGCTTCCGTGTGCTTCAGTTCTACTATTGCTTTAAAAAAAGAGGGGAAAAATCCAGAAATCTTGCTGTATGCAGCTTCATTTGCCAGCTACCGCATTACTTGCTTGCTCACTCAATACAGGACAGCAAAAGGGGTAAACTTTAAAGAACAACCAAACTAAAGCAACACCTGTCTTCATTTGGATGATGTATAGAAGGATGGGACACTCCATTTTTACTGTGAATAAAATGCTATTATGAAAAAAAAAATTTTTTTTAAAAAATTAAGAATCTCATTGAATGTTGCTGACTCAGTCTTCCTTAAAACTGAAGGGAACAAGATAGCCTCTACTCATGTGGGAGTCGAGTGGAATTTTGGAGCACAGCCTTTCTATATGATATGCTCATATTGCTTTAGCTATCATGATTTTGCAGAGAGCAAACGTTTAAAAGGCTACACTGGGTTTGTTGTATGGAGAGTAAGAACTACGTGGGGAAAATGGACATAGACTTCTCAAAGAAGCAGGAACTCAGCACGTTCCTAATTACTTTAATTGCCCTTCCCCTCACAGAAATGGTTTGACTCCAGAGGGGCTTCTGCCAGCAAATAAGAGCCGTGTTTTCACTGATTGCCTCCTGCAGCTCTCCGCCTGGTATGTTGTACGTTACTGAGGGCTTGCAGCAGATAGCCGGAATTGGTAAAAACCTCGGTCGTTCACTGAAACCTTATGGGGAAGTGTATAAGCTCTTTCTGTGAATGATGGAACTCGGTAAGGTTAGGGTTCGTGAAGTGTATGTATTTTTGCAAATGCTGAGGAATCTGGGTTTGGGTTTTTTTAATATGCTCAGACTGTAAGTAATGTTCACAAGCGTTCACAATGTCTCTATAGCTACAGTGAAGTCCAGTAAGTGCCTTGGACTTGGTTTCAGTCTGTGGGATTATAGAAGAACCCCTGGCAGCTGCTGTTAATGTCATGTGTAGGGGGCCCAACTTCTGTTAGCCCAGGGGCTGCAGCCGCTTTGGGCAGTGTGCTGAAGGTGGGCAGGCCCAGGGCCCCATTTGGCCAGAGGGAAGCTGGGAGCTTAAAGGGGTAAAGTGAGTGCCTTAAGCATGGACAAGGTAAAAGGCACAGAGTTTGCTTCCAAATCCAAACTACCCACTCTGAAGGCCATAAAAGGGGTGCTGGCAGGCCATTTTTTATTTTTTTATTTTTTTATTTTATTTTATTTGTGCCCCTGATAATAGTGCTGCCGTGCAGTGGAGCAAACACTGTGAAATGCTCCAGATGGCTAATTCAAAGTTGTCTCTAGTATATGAGGCTTGGTATATTTAGCTAGCTGTCCAAGGGAGTTGCTCATAGCACAAGTCATTGCTAAAAAGTCGAGTGTTTTGTCACAGTCAAGATCCAGCTCTGAGTTACTTAAAATCCATTCTTTTGAATTGTTTCCAGTCGTGTCTATGTTAGCTCCTGCTCAGTTGACAGCTATGTGCATATTAGTCAAAGCCCTTTTAAGGAGAATGCCAATCTTCCTTTGATACTTAGCACCTGCCTCTTTTCTTGTAGAAACTAGAGATTTGCATAAACAAAGGAATTGTATGTGAAAAATATTTTTGATGCATTATAAATGTATTTTGAAATGAACAGAAAAAAAGCATAAATGGTCTATTTTATTACATAAAGGTCTTTAATCCAATAATGTGTGAACTTCAGGCATTGACATTTGCACTGTAAAAGGTGAATCCTATTAGCATCATGATTATGTATTAACATGGCTATAGTAAAACTCATTTTTTGTTCATTAATAAGGATCAAACGTTGCTTTTGAAACCTTAGATTTAAAAGGAATGTCTTCGAGTCCAGTTTTGGAATATGCTCAAATACACTTCCACCTTAAATTTTTGGGAACGGGGTTTTTTTGTGGTGTATTTTGAATCTTTTGTTGATAGTTATTTTGTCAGCATGTTTAAAGAAACATAGGTTTGGCAGTGCTTTTCCTCAAAGCACAATGGAGAATTAACCATTTCTCCCAAAGAGGGGGGGGGGGATAGAATTCATTCCTGCCTGTTCTTGCGACCTGTCATGAGACTCCATTTCCTGTTACTAGATAGGTGTGGCAATTTGGTTGTTCTTTAAGGAAACTCTTGCACACTTTGGTCCATTCCACACTGACACAATATAGGCCCACTCTGTATCAGTTACAGGAAACAATATGAATGTCACAGGAGGCAAAGGCCTTCTGTTTTCTTTGTTTCAAAGAAAGTGATGTGCCATTTGTTAATATAAAAGAGAAATATTGAAAATATATTGAAAAGAGCAATTTTAAATTATTTTTGGCTTATGTTGCAATATTTATTTTCTTGTATTAGAAATTCCTTTGTAGAGAAAAAAATGTATTTTTCATTAATGCAAAACCTATTTCTCCTTTTTGTACATTTTCCATGTTAGTTAACCCTTAAAGCAATATAATGTATCAAGGTTGTTCTGTGTGAAAGCTGTATTATGCATGCTGTTTGTGTTGCCTTGGAATAGGTCTGTCTGCCATAATTTTCATCATGTTTCGATTCAGTGTATGCTTTAATACACATTGGGACCATACCCCATTTGCTTATGGAAAAAGAAATACCTTTGCATTCTTCAATGTGTTAGCAAATGCAGTCAATAAAGATGTGTTTTCTGTGTACTTTGGTCTGAATATTGAATATTTAGCAGCCCGAGTTATCTCGGTATTAAAGGAAACCATCCTTTAATATGTCTATAAGTGCTTTAGAGTTTAAGAATCTATGCAATATGAATTAGTTTCTATGAGGATGGATGGCATAATTCAATTTTAATTTCTTAATTGTGTGGTCATGTGTCTGCCACAATTCAGTGAAAGGACAAAAAAGCTGCAGAATGTGATATGAGCTACTCAGTTCAATAGCTTAGGAACAGAAAGGGATGAGTCAAAACCAGAGCAGTGAGTGAACAAGATTTTTAAGCAGAGGAAAGTGCCTATTTTCGTCTATTTTCTAGTTCACTGAACACTCCAGTGACTGTTTACACTCCTGATTGAGCCTTTACACACAACCCAGAGAGCAAGAATTAAAGTTGCATGAATTATGTGTTTTTAATGTTTAACTTGCAAGACTTTAAATATTGAAACCCAGCAAAAAGGAGGATGAATAAAACAAGAGTTGATTGCAAAGAAAATGATCAGGTTTATATGACAAGAAACGTTACTAACACTAAACACCTAGGTATAAAATCATATTTATTTATAACTGAACTGAATGTATATGTTCTCTTTAATGTCATCTGGCTTTCAAGTTAAAGGAGACAACAGTACAGGTAGTCCTCACTTAACAATGGTAAATAGGGTCATGCAGTTTCGGCAGATCCAGTTGCCATCGTTAGGTGAATCCCACACAGTTGCAGCATCCTGCAGTCATGTGATCGCCATTTGCGACCACCTGCTGGCTTCCCCATTGAATTTGCTTGTCAGAAGCCAGCAGTGAAGGTTGCAAATGGCTATCACATGACCGCAGGATGTCATAATTGCAAGCCGGTTGCCAAGCACCCGGATCACGATCATGTGACTGCAGAGATGCTGCGATGGCCGCAACTATGAGGACCTGTCGTAAGCCCCCCTCGTTCACTGTTGTAACTTCAAACGGTCACCAAATGAGTGGTCATTCAATGAAATCTACCTGTAAGGTAGTAGAAGCATCCCATAAGAAAGAAACATGACCTTGGATCTTCAAATGCCAGAACACTGGCTATATACAAATAACAGCAGATAAGTCATATACAGTATATAAAGGCAAGTAAACTAAGTCCCATTCTGAAGTTAAGTGGACAATGTATGTCCAGGTAAATGTGTTTGGAATTGGAGTTATAAACACACAGTGATCAAAATCCAACACAGTCCTTCAGGTCTTCAGTTGCTAAGTACAATTAATTCTGAATTCAGTTCTGATCAGACACTTAAACCAAGTGAGCTACCAATAAGATATTTTAGTTGCACTCTGAAAAAAATATTTAATTTACAATTTAAATTAAATATAACAAATTAGATTATTCCCCAATCATAATTTTCTCCTGTCACGTTATAAAAATGTAATGAAAACTTGTGGAAAGTTTTGCCTACTTGTGGCTATCTTTGCCTACTACTGCTGTAGGAGTGGGGGAAGAACAGGTTTTTGTAGCAGCCACCTTCCAGTTTCAGCTATTTAGACTCTTGAAATATTAGAAGGCAGTTAAGAAATCACAGAAATCTAAAAACCTTTTCAGTAAACTGCTTTGTTCCAGACACACACACTGCTGCTGCATCTTTAAAACAATGTACTTGGAAATATATTTCATTGATCATCACTGATGGGTCAGCAATACTAGCTTCCAAATCCTGCATTCTTTTCCATCTATTTGATCTGACTGGCCAAATATATTCAAAATGGAAATGATCCTGTTGATAGATCTGATGATTCTCTGCTGGGACAATGAACCTCTGAACCAGAAAAGATTAGAAAAATGTTTTAAGTGTTCTTGCTTTTCATTAATAGTGGCAGTAAATTTTGGAATAGAGGACCAACAGGCTTTAAATAATTGAATTCCCCACTCCCAGGCTGGGATTTCTGAATCTCTTGTAAACGAAGCCAAAACATCTTCAGACAATACTGTAGTAGAAGCATTGGAAGGCTAACAGCAAGGCATCCAGTGTTCCAACTCCTATGTTTTCCCACCTCTACCAAAGTATCCGGAGTGGGGCTTGAGGGAAACCCCACTTAGGAAGTTTGTTCCCCGCTGTGCCCTGCTCAGGCACTGACAGTTCTCTCTTTTTTTTCCCCATAAGTTTTATTAAATTTTAAAATACATATTAAAAGTTCAAAATAGAAAAAGAAATAGAAATACAAAGTAAAGAAAGAAGAAAAAGTAAAGTAAAGTAATAAACAAAAGAGAGTATGAAAAATAGATGACTTCCAATCTATCTCTGGTCATTAAGTACAATATTCTGCTTTAAATGTTAGTCTTTCGTACAATACACAAGAACATTTCTTTGTCAAATACACTTTAATTTCTATATTCCAATCTTCTGATCTTCATATAAACTTCGCCCTTCTTGCAATTCTCCAATAGTCCATCTGTGGTTTCCGCTCCTTGAAGTGATAGCAATTTAAGTTTTCTTTTCATTTAAATGTATCAATTTGACATTTTTTTATCAGTCTTTCCATTTTTGCATCTATATTTATATCCTTGATAAAGTCCAATTTTCTTGAATTATACATAAAAGGAAAGTCTAAAATATATTTCTATTTATATATATCCATAAAAATAATTCTAGTTTAAACATAATCTATATTTGAACTATATTTATACTATATTCTACATCTTCATGCACGTTTAACTAATTGACAGGTTTTTATAACTTCCTGTTCCATTAATACATAACCTTATAACAATTTTCATTAATATTCTTAATAATAATAATTTGAACTTAATCTTCATTTATTATATGTTTTAATATTCTTAACAATAATAGTAGTAATATTGATTCTAATTTGAACTCAGTCTACCTTTATGTTTTATAATACATTTCACATTGAAGTATATATTTAAATCCCAATTTTCTTTACATCCTTATACATCCAATTCTAATAGAATATTTTTCCATTTATATATCCCCTTAGAAATAATTCTAATTTAAATTTAATCTGTAACATCAACGTGTATTTATATCTGATTTTAGAACTTTGTATCCATCACTTAAAATATCAAATTTTTATACATACCTTCAATACATTTTCTCATACCAATTTTTAATATTTAATATTCCCAACAATTATATTACTAGTTTAAACTTAATTTGCATTCATAAAATAATCTATTTCCAGTTAGAATCCATGTTTTTTTATGACCTTATATCCCTTCATATCTTCTTATAAAGTCTTCTGTTCAAGTTATACCAAAGTTATAATATATAATCTGTTTTGTCATCTGTCTCATGTAAAATGTCAAGGTATTTTTCTGGACTTTTCTTTGTCTGACACTACTTTTGTTCTGGACCTTTCTTTGTCTGGCACTAGGTAAATCAATTCTAAAATATTTATCAGTTTCTAAATTCGAATCTCTTTCTCTTTCTCTCAACTGTAACAAGGTATTTAAAATCTCTTTCTCCCTCTTCTCCTCTATTTCAGTGGCATCCCCTTTTTGTTGAATGTATATCACAACCTCTTCTGATTCAGATTCTATCTTTTGTATCTGACCCTGCATATCAAACAAGAGACTTTTCAGTGTTTCTTTAATTTCTTGAAATGCTTCTCTAATCTCCTGTTTAAAGTCTTGAATCAACTCTCCTATTGTATTTGCCATTCCCCCCCCCCTTTGTTCCTTCTACTGATTCAATACTGTAAATTTCTGTGACGTCTCCTCCACACTCCAGCACACACAGTAGATTCTGTAGACACAACAGAGGAATTTCCCGGAGGGAAGGTAAACAGCTACTCCACTCAAATGGAAAATTACCAACAGGATCTAATAGGTTCCAGATATAAAAAAATGGATTGTTGCCTAAATACAAAAGGCTGTTAGAAAAAAAAAAGAAAAAACCCAATATACAAAAATAGGAAAGAGAGAAGTACTTCAAACAGTTTGTATTCAATACAAAAAAAAATTCAGCCACTATAGAAAAAAGAAAAAGAAGCAGGTTCACTAATAATTAATCCAATAAGATATATTCAATAAAAACTCAGCCACTGTATATAAAAATTTTCAAATCACTAATCATTAATCCAATAAAGAGTTTGAAGAAAGTTTATACTTCCAAGTAGGAGGCAAACCACTCTAGTACAATAAAAAAATGAAGACGTTTCACTGTATTTCAAAATGCAAAATCCATCTCAATCTTCCACCACAAATATCACAGCACTGACAGTTCTCAGCCTCTGTAACAGAGGAAGGCAGTCTCATGCGGAATGGAAGGTCCCACTTTCCATCTCCAGCACCTACATACAGGAAAGAAATGGGGAACACTTGCTCCCTTCTTCCTACAAAGGAAGGAAAGAGAAGGAAGACAGTGGATTTGGCAAATCCATGAAATGAAAAAGGCAAAAGATCTAGAACAACGTCCTTGTCAGAACATTGGGCTGGATGAACCATGTCCAGACAGCAGCTGTATGGAAACTCAGCCCAGGAACTCCTTCATGCTCTATCATGGATCCATGGTCCCACCCCCACAAGCATTATCCTTCATAAAGTTCAACAAGTTACATAAAGGGACCTGGTGGTTTTGGGGACTTTCCGTGCAATTTTCTTGGCAACACAGTGGAAGTGGTTCACTACTGCCAAATTCTAGTTTTATAACTTCCCAGTTTAGCCTACAGCCCTAAAAATTCCCCGTGAATCTCCAACTGCTAACGGGGCCTGATCTGCTTACCTTTAGCCCAGGTGTTAGAGCGAGTGGTTATGGCTCCCTCCCTTTGTGTGGAAAAACGACTTTCCTCAATGTGGGTGTGGGACAATTGCTCACTGCAGGATTTGGGGCAGTTGCTTGTTCCCTTTTAAAGATGGGAAAAGTGAAAGCTTTGAGAAGGCAGAGGTCTGTATTCCACTTCAGGCCCTGAAGCCAGCCAGGAGCCTGGAAGCCTATTCCCCTCCCAAGCCAGATTTTTCCCATGCATGCACAGAGGTCATGGTATCTGGAATATTACCAAAGAAGACTCATAAGACTAATGGAGACACTGGCACCACCACTCTGTTTGGGATGATGGAAAGAATAGGATAGGATAGGCCAGAGAGTCCAAGCAGAATAGAGACCTCTCCATCCAGGCTTCATTTATGGAAATGTGCAAACTTTTGCTAACGGGAAGCCTGAAAAAAGATTCTTGGTGGTTTGATGGAGTGAAAGAAACTGTGGAGGAGGGGGGGAAAAGTGCATAGAGAATGATCCCTGCAAAAATGAGGATGAAGGAAAATAATTTATCTTGGTAGCCAGGAAAATGTAGCAGCTACCTCAGGTTTTGCTGGATATACTACAACCTCACAGATAATTCTCCTCAAACAGGTCCACAATACATAAAGACAACCATACAATTTTTTTAAAAAAGAAACCAGCTTCTTATTTATTTATTTATTTTTATTTATTATTTCAATTTATTCCCCGCCCATCTCCCTTGCAAGGGACTCTGGGCGGGTTACAACAATTGAAAGTTTAAAAACTATAAAAATATCCTCTAAAAATACAATAATAAATAATACTATACAGTAATAAATTATCTAAATCCAAGATGGATTGGAGACCGTGGTGTAGATTGTATTCTTACGGGGCCAGCCAACCCCAGGAGGCACTGCCACCTCTGTCATCCCAGGCTCGATGGCAGAGCCAGGTCTTGAGGGCCTTCCGGAAGGCCAGGAGTGAGGGGGCGAGTCTCACCTCCGGGGGCAAGATGTTCCATAAGGCGGGCGCTATCGCAGAGAAGGCACGTCTCCTGGACCCCGCCAGATGGAATTCTCTTGTTGAGGGGGTCCGAAGCATGCCCTCCCTGCATGCACGGGTGGGGCGGGCCGACGTTATCGGGACGAGACGGTCCCTCAGGTACCCTGGCCCTATGCCATATAGGGCTTTAAAGGTAATCACCAACACCTTGAATTGGATCCGGAAGCAAACTGGTAGCCAATGCAGCTCGCGTAGCAGAGGTGTTACATGTGCCGATCTCATGGCACCCATAACTGCTCGCGCCGCAGCATTCTGAACCAGCTGAAGCTTCCGGATACTCTTCAGGGGTAGCCCCATGTAGAGCGCATTACAGTAATCTATACGGGAGATGACAAGGGCGTGAGTGACTGTTCGGAGGGCCTCCCGATCCAGGAAAGGGCGTAACTGGCGCACAACACGAAGTTGTGCAAAGGCCCTCCTGGCCGTGACTGCCACCTGCTCTTCGAGCAAGAGTCGCGAGTCCAGGAGGACCCCCAGGTTCCGCACTGGATCCGAGCGAGGTAGTGCCACCTCACCCAGAACCAAAGATGACAACTTCCCGGATCTAGGGGGGCAATCAATCCACAGCCACTCCGTCTTACCAGGGTTCAGCTGAAGCCTGTTGTTCCCCATCCAGGCCCCCACAGCCTCCAGACACTGAGATAAGGCATCGACCGCATCACTTACTTCACCTGGGATGGAGATGTACACCTGGGTATCATCAGCATATTGGTGATACCTCATCCCATGGTGACGGATGATCTCGCCCAGCGGTTTCATGTAGATGTTGAACAGGAGAGGAGAGAGAACCGACCCCTGCGGCACCCCACAAGTCAGGGGGCGGGGGTCAGCCCTCTCCTCCCCTATCAACACCGACTGGGAACGGCCCCGGAGGAAGGAGGTGAACCAGCGCAAAACTACGCCGCCCACCCCCAACTCCCTGAGCCGTCCCAATAGTATACCGTGGTCGACGGTATCGAAAGCCGCTGAGAGATCTAAGAGAGCTAGGATGGACGCACTCCCTCCATCCCGCTCTCGCCAAAGATCATCCATAAGCGCAACCAATGCGGTCTCCGTCCCATATCCCGGCCTGAAACCTGACTGGAAGGGGTCTAGATAATCCGTTTCCTCCAGAATCCTCTGGAGTTGCCAAGCCACCACCTTCTCAACCACCTTTCCCAAAAAGGGAAGGTGGGAGACTGGGCGAAAATTGCCCAGGATAGTAGGGTCCAGGGACGGCTTCTTGAGGAGGGGGTGCACCAGCGCCTCCTTAAAGACCTCTGGGAACACCCCCTCACTCAAGGACAGATTAATCATCGCCTGGACCCATCCACATGTCACCTCACTGGCCGATTTCACCAGCCAGGAGGGACAAGGGTCAAGCTGGCATGTGGTGGCGTTCACAGTCCGGAGGATCCTGTCCACTTCCTCAGGCGCAACAGGATCAAACTGTTATACTAATAAACATTTTAGTTCCAAATACAGCAAGTCTCTCTACCTGCATCATTCACACCACAATATTTCTCTCTTTTAGAAAGCTTCATACTCAGAAAAGTTCAGGGAACTGATGTCTTGCAGAAAATAAACAAAATCCGAGTAAGAGTTGTCATGTTTACAATAGGAGGTGCCTGGCTATTTTTTGTATAGATGCTCCACTGTTATGGTTTACCAGTTTAGGAGTATCCAGGAAAACAAGCGAACAAACCAGCTGCTTCTGGAAAGGAAATGTTAAAATAAACCTTAAGGAGGGTAAACATGATTTGGTCTCATCAAGCTGCTAAGTATGAGCATTAATTAATTTGCCCTCACTATATCCTACAAGGAGCGGCAACGGATATTTTATGTCATGCTTGATTAAATGCTTGCTTGATAGCAACATGTTCCCTAAATGCGGAAAAGATGGTGCTGTACTTGTGCATAAATGTGCCTAATTTGATGAGTCTGTATTTAAGATTTAGTCCTCCCCAGTCAATCCATTTGGAGCAGCCATGCTGGGCACTAAAATAGCATCTTTCTTTTGGATGTCCACGTAGGGCCGTAAAATGATGTGCACCTGCTGCAATTTCGGAGAGATGTTTGGAAAACAAATCTATTTACCAGCACAGGACCAAGGGAAACATTCTCGATCAAGGGAAGGGAAGGCCTGGCTCACACGCATGTGTTACCATGTCAGCTCTTGTGGAGTCTGCAAAATTCTGCCAGCAGCCCACAGGAAGGAATCACATTCTGACAGCATGCAAGTGTTCCGTGGTCCCGGTTTGAATGGGACCATCCACAAGTCTTTCTCGTCCCGGGAGGCCCCCACTTCTATGTCCCGGCTGTTTTATCACCGGAGGGCAGTGTTTCAAAAGGAAGCCCAGGTGCACACTCTGGAGCTCTTGAATAAATGCACACTGATATCATCGGATGGGAATGGAAGGAGGAGGACAAATAACAAATGAGCACCCAGGAGGGAATGTCCTTATTTGTTGCAACAGTGCTGGATTTCTTTGTTCCGTCACTCACTGCTCTCTGTTTCCAGGAAGAAGAAAAAATAGACAAGGGTTATCTGCAGCAGAAGTATGTTAGGAAAGCCTGCCAGTGGCTATGTTTGGAACTGTACTAATCCTGAAATGAAAATCAGCAGCCTTTTGCTGCTCTTCGGACAAAGCAACTGCCAGCATTCCTCCTTCAGAGAGATGGCCTGCAAGAGACGGGGAGGGCGTGAAAGGGGCTCTCCAGTGGGATTAGTTTTGACTTCTCTCCATGAGGAAGGAAGGAATTAGGCCTGTGGGAAAGAACCCCAGAGCAATCCTTTATATTGGTTCTTTTTCTGCTTTTCAATTTTATTTTTGTTGTTGGCCCCCCAGAGTCCTTTTAGAGTCGGGGGAATTATAAATACTATGAAATGAAAGAGTCAGTCAGACACTGCAATGCAAGACAGATTGTTTGCAGCTTAATAATGTGGCACAGCTGGAAACACCAGCCCAGAGAGTGGCATGAATGATTTCTCCATGTGTCGAGGAGCTGGATGTCCTCCTTTCTTGTGGTGAAGGCATTTCATTTCACCCCAGCCCCGCACTCAGGCGTGGGAAGAGAAGTCAGATGCCTGCATATTTCACAGTCCTTCCTAGGAGGCACATTAAGATGACTGAGGAGCCAAAAAACTATTGTGAAATAACTTGTACCAACATAGAGAAGTTCTTCTGTGCAATCTCCCTTTCATGACAAAGGAGCTGAGGCAAGGAACAGTCAGTGGATTGGGGCCATAGCACTGGAGGGTTTTCTTGCCATTGATTTCAGCCAGAGAAGATAGGTGGTTTTCCCTCCTTTATAAGTTAATGTTTCCAAAACAATAATAGAATGATGAGTACTATTTCCTTGAATGATGTTTTCAGATGACCGAGGCTTCAGTTTTGTAGCAAAAATGGGGTCACTGAAAAATAAGAGGGATGTATTATGTATTATGTCATGGTTAAGGCAGTAGGCTAGAAACCAGGAGTCTGTGAGTTCTAGTCCCGCCTTAGGCACAAAGCCAGCTGGGTGACCTCAGGCCAGTCTCTCTCTCTCAGCCCTAGGAAGGAGGCAATGGCAAACCACTTCCAAAATCTTGCCAAGAAAACTGCAGGGACTAGTCCAGGCGGTCACCAGGAGTCAAAAACTGACTCAAAGGCACACACACAAAAATCCATAAAGAGGCAAAACAAATGTACAAAGTATCCTCTTGTATATGCAGGTAAGTACCTTGTAGTCTTCCTTGATGACAGTTTCTTCTCCCTGTAATCTGAAGGCAGGTAATTGGAATGCCAAAGCCCACATTTCCTTTCAATCTGATGCACTTGATACCTCTCACAGAAATAAGGCTGACATTCTTGGACAATTTTTATTCACTGTTGGGTGGGTGATGGGGGAATAACAGAAAATGAATAGCTCCTCAAACTCTGATGCGATAGAAAGGGAAGGTATTCAACAGTTATCCTATGATGCTGGTGATTCACATCTCCATAAGGTGGGAAACTAATTAAGTGTGTAGGAATGTAAATGAATATAAGGACATCCAGAAGCTAAGATCAAAATGTGTTGGTGAAGGAAGGACTCTACAATCAAAAAAAGAATTGAAAGGGAGGGACAGTTAGATCCCAAGATCGACCACACAATTGGAGGCCAACACCTCTGGGAAGGAAAAGTATTTTTTAATATAATTTTTATTAAGAATTTTGATTACAATAGTAAAAACTAGTGCAAACTAAACTTAGAGAAAGAAAAGAGAAGAGGAAAAAAAGAATAAAAGGTGCAGGAGAAAAGAGAAAGAAAGAAGAAAAAGAAAAGAAAGAATATAATAAAGAAAAAGAAAAGAAATATATAAAGAAGTGACTTCCAACCTTCATCACAAGAAGTATAAAGAAATTTAGTAACCCTTCACCCCCTATAAGGTTACAAACTGATATCTCTTCATCCTATGCCCCATCCCTTATCTATAAGCAAATCCATAAAGCATCAACTTTTCAATCCTGGTGTCAGCAAAAACTCCATAAAGGGTTGTCAGAACTTTGCAAAAAAAAAAGTCTTATTTTAACCTTGATCAAATAAATTCACTTAATATTCCTTCCTTTTACTTCTAACAATCCTAATCTTTAATTCAATCAAATATTGTCGTAGGATTTGATTTCTCTTCAATTCTTTTTTATCCCATCACACAGATTTCTTCAAGGCTTTAGTAAGCCTCTTTTGTAAATCCAATAAGAAAATATTTTCCAGGTCATTCTCTTGGTTTATCATTTGTATTTCCCTTTTAATTTTTAAAAATTTAACCAGTTTCTTTTGTATATCCAGTAAAGCATCCTTTTCCAAATCATTCTCTTGACCTGTCATTTATAGTTCCTGTCCTGTTCCGACTAAGACTGACACGGAAGCGTTACTGAAATAACTTTATTTATACAGTTACACAAGCAGCCCAGTTTACACAGTCCTCTTCTTCTTCTGCAGGCTGGATAACAACGGGTACAGTGGATTCTACTGGCCGGGAAGGAAGGACCAGAGGGGTTACAGGAACTACGATCAATCTGGAGATAACAGGCAAGGTGACAGCGGGTGTCTCGTTAGCTTGGCAGGTGGAACTTGAGGTAGACCGGGGCCCAACAAAAGCAGCCCACTGGTTACTGGTGTCGGCTTGAACCAGCTGAGGATCTTGGCTGGCTTGGGTATAAGCAGAACGGGGCCCAACAAAAGCAGCCCACTGATGTCCGGCGCCAGCTGGGTTAGGTTGAGGATTGTGGCTGGTGGCTAGATGGGTAGACCGGGGCCTGACGAAAGCAACCCACTGCTGGCCGGCTTCAGTTGACTCAGGTTCGGGAAGCTGCGGAGAATCTGTGGTGTGGGCAGTCAGGGCGGAAACAGGCAAGGCAGCAGCGCTTACCCCGGTGACGGCTTTTTCCTCAGGGAACAAGGAGTGCTCCGGAAGACGCTCTGGAACGGGAAGCTCGCTGGAACAAGGCGTGGCAGCAGGAGAAGGCTCGGCGCTCAGCGGCAACAGGTCTGTGAAACTTTCCCTTCGCTCGGTCTCCTCCGTGGCTATCAGGCAGTTTGCGGGGCTTCCATTGTCGCGAAGCTCTTGGACAGTTTCGGTTTGGTTGGTGTGCGTGGCGGGAGGATCAGTCGAAGGCACGGGTCCCGATCGTGAGGAGGATCGGTTGTCTCCGGCAGCTGAGGTAAGTTGCGCCGGCTTTTTATTTCTTTTTTCGCGCCTTGGGAGAGCAGGGGCCAATCGGGCTTCACGTTGCTCAGCCCGCCTTTCTGCTCTCCTTTGGCGCGCGCTGATTGGCGGAGGCATATTTCTTTCAGAGCCTCGGCCAATCAGCGTTTCCGGGTCCCCAGTCAATTTCGCGCCGAGACTGCTGCCTCCTGTGATTGGCTCCTCTTCCGGTTCGGAGTCCGGCATGTCGGCCGGTTGCCAGGTAAGTGGACGAAACCTCACAGTTCCACTTTCAGTACTTTCTCTGTCTGGTCAGATAAATTTTGGTCCACATCTGTCATTCCTTCATTAACATCTTTTGGACATAGTCTATCCATAGAAGCAGACATCATTATAGACAGTACTGATATTGTAGCTACTAATTTCTGGTGTGAGGACTGAAGGGGAGACTGTATCTGACATAGAAGAGGGGTTAGAGGTTGGGAAACAAACAAGATTCAACCAAGTGGCAACATCAAGCCCAGAGCCTCCGATTGGAGGAGAGATGGAAGGAGACTCCCCACCACCAATCAGCACACGCGCCAGAAGGGTGGCAAGATGTGCGGAACAGAAGGAAAGGCGATTGGCTCCTGTCAAAAACAGGCGGGAAATCAACAGTATAAAAAGGCAGCAGAACCAAGGGGAAATTGCCAGTGACAACCGTCTTACAAGAGCCTTCGGACCCAGTGAAGATATTCCCTCAGAGCTGAAGTCCTCTTTTTCCTCAGAGCTGGAATCCTCTTTTGCCATTGGCCTCCTCGCCGGCCGCAATCCACCTTCCCAGACAACTCGGCTTACCTTTTTCAGCTGCCTTTCCGTCGCTTCCACTACCTTCTTTGGCTGAAGTAGATTGCCTGCCCTGTTCAAGCTCCGAGTCAATCCTAAAGCCCGTCGAACCCCACAGTAAGGAAGTGTTCCTAGGCTGACGTGGAAAGGAATAGAGTTTTAGTTAAGTGACCATTGATTGTTAAATAAAGTTGAATTGTTGCTACCTTGGGGTCTCCCCTTTGTTAGACAGGACATCTGGCTCCATTCTTCAAAGATCTTTAATGTTTCCAATGTTATAATCTTTTGTGTCATTTTGTAAGTCCCAGTATTAACTGACATCAAGAACATGCTTGTATATTTTTTTCCTTCTCCTTAGAATCTTTAGTCCCCTCTAGTGTCTAGTTTCTAAAATCATAAAGAAACTTATCTTTGTTATGACTTACAATACCCAGGATAGCCAAAATAAGTCTGTTTCCCATGAGAAGCTATTTATTGTTTGATGGTTGTTGTGGGTTTTCCGGGCTGTGAAATTTATTTATTGTATTTATTTATTGTATTTATTGTTTATTGTTAATTCCAAAATCTTATAGTAAAAGTCCATATTTCAAATTTATTTGAACCCTTGATCTGTTTGTAACTTTCTTAGATCAAAATCTTATTTAGCTTTTTGCTGTTTATTTCAAATTCTTAAGAACTTAAACTTATAATTAATTTTTGTTTGTTCAGAGTTGAAGATAAACTCACCCGATGAAGACTTTCCTTGTACAGTGACTTTGAATGATGACATAATGGGGAGCCAAAGATGCTTTTATTTTGAAAGGGCGAGTTATGCTGCTGCCACTGAACAGGGAAACAAACATTCCAAAAAGATTGAGGTTAAAAGAGTGTTTGTGCAGACTGGCCAATTAGCAGTTTCACACTTGAGGAGGAAATTGTTGGATCAATACAATGGAATTTTCCCTGAAAGGCAGTCAAGTTAAGTGAAAAAACAATGCATGTGTATAACCAACTCCTGCCAAAAAGATACACAAGATAACAGCTTTCAAACCTCCCTCAGCAAATCCATCAGGCCATAAATGAGGCACTTACCCAAATGTACCCATGCAATTCATTATCCCTCGTTAAGAGCTCTCCAGCACACATTCCTCCCAACTGCTGGACTTTCAAGAGAAAAAAAGTAGGATAAAAAGCCACCGAATGAATTGGTGGTTTGGGTTGGACAGGTGTTACGCAGCCTGCCTCCCTTCTTTGCTCACCATCCATTGATGTGCTCGCAATTTCTTCACCTACCCCTTTGGAAAGGGCTGACTAATGGCAAGTCATGGGGAGGAAGCATCTGTGGAAAAGGGAAGCCAATCCAGGGTCTAAAGCTCGGATCCTATTCAGCAGGAAGGAAGACGGAACTCCCTCCCCGTAGGTGCTACGAGATCCACACTCTCATCCTCTGTCCCACATCTCCTCCTCTTCCTTACTGCTTTGCCTCTCTCTAGTTCCTCGTGCTTTTTAGTAACTTCACTACAAGCACTGAAACTCACTCAGACATCCAACGTCCTTTTTTCTTTTCTTATATGTGTCACATTTCTCTAGACCAGAGCTTTCCAAACTGTGTGTCGCGACACAAAAGTGTGTCGCCACACACAGTCTGGTGTGTCGCCACACAACCCGGAAGCGCTGATCATAATCAGCGCTTCCGGGTTTTCCCGCGGCGACACACCAACGGCGGCGCGCAAAAACCTGAAAGCGGCAGCAGCGCTTCTGGGTTTTTGCACACTGCCGCAACGGCAGCACTTCTGGGTTTTCCCGCGGCGACACACCAACGGCGGTTGGTGTGTCGCCGCGGGAAAACTTTGGAAAGCCCTGCTCTAGACACAAACACTCAAGGACACTCAGCCCTGGCATCTAAGTCTGATGCTATCCAATTGTCTGGATAGGTTTAGCAAATGGCTGCTATTTTTTAAAATTACACACTCATGAAGATATATGCACATGCAAAGATGTTATTTATTTATTTATTTATTTAACAAATTTATATAACCACCCATCTATCCATGGAACACTAGGTAGTGAACAAGAAATAAGACATAATACACAATCAAATCAATCAAAACTAGCAGTCGGAAGACATGATGAAAACTTAATCTCACAACACATGGACAGATTCAAACATAGGTTCAACTGGGAAACTGAGCATCTAAAACCAAGCCAAATCCAAAAATGCTAGAGAATTCCTGGACGCTTGGCACTCAGACAAATCAGCCATCAAGAGACACATAGAAATAAACCATATTTACACACCATTCAAAAGAGACAATTAAAAAAGCTAAGAAGGGAACAAAAAGACCAGAACACATCCTCTCCAGTAGCCAACTCCCAGATAAGCAGGGATTAACACCAGGCAAACAATCAAGCAGAAAACAATACCCTAATCAAGGAACTACCAAGGAGAAAAACACACCCCCACCAAAACTGGCAGGGCAAGCCACTGGATATAAATAGGGAGCAAACCCCACACTTATTAGCACTGATGATGTTACCTAGTTGGGTAATGAAGCATCTGCAAGCAAACAACCAAGCTCAGAGAGCACCAAGGACTCCACATCCCATATTGTCACACCAGGCTCAATTTAACATCCCAGCCCCAATGCCTGGGAGAAAAGCCAAGTCTTCACAGCCTTCCAGAAGGTCAACAGAGTCGTGACTGTCCGAATGTCCAGAGGGAGGTTGTTCTACAAGACTGGTGCCATGGCAGAGAAGACATGCTTCCCAGAGCCTCCCAGGGGGCACTGCTTCACTGATCTGATCTGATCTGGAGCATGCACGCTGTGCCAGGCCTAACAGGATGGGCAGAAGCCCTCAGGGATTGGGGTCATGCAAATAACCTGTCCCAAGCCTTGTAGGACTTTAAAGATGACAACCAGCACCTTGAATTGCACCTGGAAAACTATTGGGAGCCACTGCAGCTCACACAACAGTGGTGTTGCATAGACATACCGTAGTGTACAATACGTGTACTGCATGTATTGCTGCATTCTGGACCAGATGAAGCATCTGAACACTCAAAGGGGAGTCCTACAAACAGTGCGTCCCCCAACTCCAGTTCACATTGGCACCACCCTGAGAAAAAAACTAGATCTAATATATGACCCCACTGGGAGCTGGGCCATCAATAACTTGGATCAGGTCCATTTAACCTAACATTTAGTCCAAGGGCAGAAGAGAGAAACAGCTAGAGGACCCTTTGAAAATGGAGTCAAGTAGAAATAATGTATTTTCCCTTCTGCTACCAGAATCCTTTACTGATACTGCATCCAGGAGGTACATGAAACTAATTTCTCTCTACCCTGCCATAATTCAATAAGTGATTCGTCTTTTCCAAATTTCCCTTCTCTATCTGAATTCATTTGCCTGCACAGACTTAAACAAATCTAGTGGTGTAATGTTTGCTAATGTCCCAGCCATCCGATTCCAATATCTACCAGACTTCATTAATTCCGTATGATGTCCGGCTGCACCTGCCTAACCGGTTCAGTTGGACTGAGGATGAGTGGAGCAACTACCTCTCTGACCACAGCGAGCAACTACCTCTCTGACCACAGCATACAGTACTTCGAGTTCCAAAGCAAGGAATGAAGCATCCCTTCACTTTGCATATCAACACACAGGGCTATAAATAGAGCAATAAATACCAGCCCATATTAGCCAAACAAAATCCTCTAAAAGGGTGAGGGGGGAGGGAGGGACAGAACAGCAAGCCAAGTGCAAAGGTATTCCAATTGGGAATTACTTCACTATAGTAAAAATCCAAATATTCAGATCCATAGTGGTGGTTGTTTTTAAAGCAACCAGCAATCACAGAAAAATCAACATTTCCTGTAAAGCTGTAATTAGAGCAATTCAACAGTTGATGAGAGGTTCAGGTCCATTCTAGGTTAGTGGAGATTAATTGGTTGGAAGCTATTTTATTAGCCTATGAGAAATTAGCTAATGTTCTGAAAGTCTCCTGTTTTAAATCATCAGTGTGCACATACTCACAGAGCAGTTTGCTAGTTTATACTGCACGGAAAATGTGTCCTCAGTGTGGTAACCTTATTAGTCTGTTACAGCAAAAGTCCTATGGTTCCTTAAAGACTACCAAATTTACATATTTGCTGTTCTTTTTCATTCCCCAAGATTCTTAACTGTTTAAGTGAATTAGTGACTGAATGTCTTCAGTAGATTCATTTTAGCTTAACTGCTTTTCATTCTTCCATGGACTGGTTCTTAAGATCTTGTGTTACCATCCTGTGTTATGGTTTTTAAAAATGGTTTTAGTTACTGTCGGACAGAGAAAGTGACCGGTAGTTTTTTCTCCCAGTTCTCAATCAATTTAGTGAAAGCAAATTTGCTTTAGAAATAATTTCAATGAAAAAGAACGTTTGGGAGAATTTCTCAAGGATGGCACGTCTTGACTTATGATATGAGCAAGGGATGTGTGGGAAGGTCCCAACCTTCATCTTACAGTAACTTCTCCTGACTTCCCGCCCTTCATCGGAATTGTGGGGGAATTCCTCCCATGGGGCTTTTCAGCATCAGGGCTGTCACCACTAAGGGTCAGGGAGGATTCCTAAGAAATTGTTGTGAAATTTCCCTTCCCTCAAGGAATTTGGATACATTATCCATCCAGTCCGTCTACTTGGAAATGTGGTAGTAGTATATTCCAAAGGCCATTTGTGCTCAGCTCCACATTTTACTACTTAAATGTAAGCCCCTATGAGACTCCTCAGGAAGAAAAATATAAATTCAAATATAAAGGGGTAACAATAAATTGGATAGGCCTTGATTATGATCCCTCTCCCAGCTTAGCTGAATTTGTTGGCACAGAAAAGCTTTTCTGTCTCTATATTTATGCCGTGCACTGAGAAGTAGCTTTGCCCACAGGGATCCTTTATCAGCTCCATTTCCTCTGTGGCTGAGGGCTGCATGAAGTCAAAAGGGATTGGGAGCCCCTGTGAACACGTTTCCTATAATTGGCATCTAACCTGAAAGCTTTTATAAAGCTCAGGGTCATCACTGAGGGATATTGGGACAAGAATACTTCCTGTGGCCAGTGCTGGGGACTGGCTAGTGGCCAGGCTGTTCACATCAGTCATTCAACACTTTTTGGAGCCTCAAGCCGCCTGGCCTGGCCTGGCCTGCTGCCCTCCAGAATTGATAAGTGAGCTGGGGACCACCTTTGGCCTGAAAATGCAGAGTTAACTTCCTTTTTCCGCTTTGCATTTTGCCAAGGAGCAGCTTCTTCAGAGCGGTGCTCATCCCCAAAGCAACAGCCCCCCCTCCCTCCCCATATCAAACAGCATGGGACTGGAGGTGGAGGGAACTGCACTGTGCTGTGACAAGGACTTCAATTGGCACGTTGCTTTCATCTGGATGAATGACTACAGTATGGTGACACTTGCTACCGTGGGGTCCCAGCTGTGATTTGTTTCACTTTAGTTGGCTCTTTTATACATTATTTGTAATACAGCAGGACAGGGAAATCAAAGACAGCCATAGACATCCAAGGATTGTTTTGCTG
Source organism: Charina bottae (assembly GCA_023362775.1). Taxonomy (NCBI): domain Eukaryota; kingdom Metazoa; phylum Chordata; class Lepidosauria; order Squamata; family Charinaidae; genus Charina; species Charina bottae. The sequence continues at coordinate 96,996,834 of JALMGJ010000002.1, read as the reverse complement.
ACATGAATCACAGAGCATGGTCCTAATGAAAAATGAGCCGATAATTTCAGCACTTTCACTAACCAAAAGACTCTATGAACCATTTTCTAGAAAAAGAAAAAGTCTCGGAGGATAGCGAACACGCAGAGACCTCAAAGATTGTGGGTGAAGCTGCTCAGCTTTGGCATCTAACTGGTCAAGCATTGGTTAAATCATGGTCAAGTCTTTAAAGCACCAAGTTATTTAGACAGTAGCAAAATAATGCCAGGTTAGATGGAAGCCCATTCCTCCTGTCAGTAACTACCATGATCTCAGAAGGTTCTTCTGATCTGGGGACATTTGAGAAGGAGGGAACCTTTAAAAATGGACTTTTGTATGATGTAGTTTAGATTAGATTTTATTAATTTTGGTCAATGCCCAGTGTAAGGCTTTTGTGTGTGTCTCTGAGTATGTGTAGAAATTTCCCCCCCCAATCTGCCTAGATTTATGCTACCCAAGAGATAAGATGGTACTGTATGAGGAAAATTGTAATTTAGCTGAGATTCAGCTTCATGAGAATAGATGCACTTATTTCATAGCCAATGTGGTGCAGTGGTTAAGCTATTGGGTTTGGACTGTTAGAGATAGGATTTCAACCAAGCACGTCTCACACACAGACAGCCTCTGCTGTAACCTGATCTCACTTGCTGTGTGTGGGAGGGGCTGAATCCCGGTTTCCTGTTTCCTTCTCTTTCGCCCTCTCTCTGCTTGAATCTCCACCAAGGAGGAGTTGCCACATGTTTCTCATACTTCCATGCAGCAGGGCCACAATAATGAAGACTGTGGGTTTGGTCAGAACCACTTGCTCGCACGCATGGACCGTTTCTACTAAGGAACTATGAGTTACAATAACATTGTAAACTCTTTATGTAACTTTACATTAACGTTTGAAGTGTGTTTATTTTGTGTTTTGAACTGATTAAGCCTTGTGCAAGTTTATGGGAACGCTTCTACTCTGCTATATACAGTACTAATAAGAAGCTGCGTGGAGTTCTGATACTACCATATCAGAATTCCTACACGGACTGGGGAGATTCAGGCTCAGGTCTACCCTTAGCTATGGAAACTCAGTAGGTGATTTCAGGCCAGTAACGCTCTGAGCCCTACTTACCTCAAAGGGTTACCACTGAGAGATAGAATGAATGGAGATTCCCATGGAAGCCACCTCAGGCTGTTAAAGGAAAGGCAGGATATAAATCTAACAAATAAAAACAACCAAAGAAATAAATTATAAACAAAATGTGCAATATGACAAAATGTACCTGAAATGGTACCCTTAACCTCCAAGAGCCTTAGCTATACAGTAGTTAGGACAGCTGTATTTGTGTCACCTCTGTCTACATGATTTCCTACAGATTGAAATAATGCAAGCAAAAGTGTAAATGGCAAAGTTTCATGTAATTTGAACTACAGTATGTGCAATGATGGCAAATATCAGACTAACAATGCAACCAACTCTTTGCCCTAAGAGAAATATGTAATTCTCGCTTGCAGCAATATAGTCAGTGGATCCAAACATTCCTGTGCTTCTTCAGTTATTCTTCCAAAGAGAAGTTTAGTTCCAAGAAAGTGGATAATAGCAGCAACCAGCAACTCATAAATTTCAGCTTGAATTAATTAATTAATTAATTAATTAATTATCCCACCCTATTACAATCCACTCCAGCAAAGGAGATCGTTACCTTGTCGTGGTGCTGGAGCTTGAGCACCTCAATGAAACCATGAGCTAAACCGTGAAGGGACACCCAAGACGGGAAGGTCGTGGCAGAGAGGTCAGACTAAATACGATCCCTGGGGAAGGTAATGGCAACCCACCCCAGTATTCTTGCCATGAAAACTAAATGGATCAGTACAACCAAAGATATGTCGGTATACCATCGGAAGATGGGACTCCCAGGTCGGAAGATGGTCAAAATGCTACTGGGGAGGAACAGAGGATACGTTCAACTAGCCCCAGATGTGATGACGCAGCTAGCTCAAAGCCGAAAGGACGGCTAGCGGCCGACGGTGCTGGTGGTGAACGACGAATCCGATGTTCTAAAGATCAACACACCATAGGAACCTGGAATGTAAGATCTATGAGCCGGGGCAAATTGGATGTGGTTATTGGTGAGATGTCAAGATTAAATATAGACATTTTAGGTGTCAGTGAACTGAAATGGACTGGGATGGGCCACTTCACATCAGATGACCACCAGATCTACTACTGTGGACAAGAGGACCACAGAAGAAATGGAGTAGCCTTCATAATTAATAATAAAGTGGCTAAAGCAGTGCTTGGATACAATCCAAAAAACGATAGAATGATCTCAATTCGAATTCAGGGTAAACCATTTAACATCACAGTGATCCAAATATACGCCCCAACCACAGATGCTGAAGAAGCAGAAGTAGATCAGTTCTATGAGGATCTGCAGCACCTACTGGATAATACACCAAAAAGAGATGTTATTTTCATTACAGGAGACTGGAATGCTAAGGTGGGTAGTCAGACGACACCTGGAATTACAGGCAAGCATGGTCTGGGAGAACAAAATGAAGCAGGACATAGGCTGATAGAATTTTGCCAAGACAACTCACTGTGCATAACAAACACTCTCTTCCAACAACCTAAAAGACGACTTTATACATGGACTTCACCAGATGGTCGACACCGAAATCAGATTGACTACATCCTTTGCAGCCAAAGGTGGCGGACATCTATACAGTCTGTAAAAACAAGACCTGGAGCTGACTGTAGTTCAGATCACGAACTTCTTATTGCAAAATTTAGAATCAGACTAAAGAGAATAGGGAAGACCCACAGATCAGTTAGATATGAGCTCACTAATATTCCTAAGGAATATGCAGTGGAGGTGAAGAATAGATTTAAGGGACTAGATTTAGTAGATAGGGTCCCAGAAGAACTATGGACAGAAGTTCGCAACATTGTTCAGGAGGCGGCAACAAAAAATGTCCCAAAGAAAAAGAAAACCAAGAAGGTAAGATGGCTGTCTGCTGAAACACTGGAAGTAGCCCAAGAAAGAAGGAAAGCAAAAGGCAACAGTGATAGGGGGAGATATGCCCAATTAAATGCAAAATTCCAGAGGTTAGCCAGAAGAGATAAAGAATTATTTTTAAACAAGCAATGTGCGGAAGTGGAAGAAGACAATAGAATAGGAAGGACAAGAGACCTCTTCCAGAAAATTAGAAACATCGGTGGTAAATTCCAGGCAAAAATGGGTATGATCAAAAACAAAGATGGTAAGGACCTAACAGAAGCAGAAGAGATCAAGAAAAGAATATACGGAAGATCTGTATAGGAAGGATAATAATATTGGAGATAGCTTTGACGGTGTGGTCAGTGAGTTAGAGCCAGACATCCTGAAGAGTGAGGTTGAATGGGCCTTAAGAAGCATTGCTAATAACAAGGCAGCAGGAGACGACGGTATCCCAGCTGAACTGTTTAAAATCTTGCAAGATGATGCTGTCAAGGTGATGCATGCCATATGCCAGCAAATTTGGAAAACACAAGAATGGCCATCAGATTGGAAAAAATCAACTTATATCCCCATACCAAAAAAGGGAAGCACTAAAGAATGTTCAAACTATCGAACAGTGGCACTTATTTCACATGCCAGTAAGGTAATGCTCAAGATCTTGCAAGGTAGACTCCAGCAATTCATGGAGCGAGAATTGCCAGATGTACAAGCTGGGTTTAGAAAAGGCAGAGGAACTAGAGACCAAATTGCCAATATCCGCTGGATAATGGAGAAAGCCAGGGAATTTCAGAAAAACATCTATTTCTGTTTTATTGACTATTCTAAAGCCTTTGACTGTGTGGATCATAACAAATTGTGGCAAGTTCTTGGTGGTATGGGGATACCAAGTCATCTTGTCTGCCTCCTGAGGAATCTGTATAACGACCAAGTAGCAACGGTAAGAACAGAGCACGGAACAACGGACTGGTTTAAGATTGGGAAAGGAGTACGGCAGGGCTGTATACTCTCACCCTACCTATTCAACCTGTACGCAGAACACATCATGCGACGTGCTGGGCTTGAGGAATCCAAGGCTGGAGTTAAAATCGCTGGAAGAAACATTAACAATCTCAGATATGCAGATGATACCACTTTGATGGCTGAAAGCGAGGAGGAATTGAGGAGCCTTATGACGAAGGTGAAAGAAGAAAGTGCAAAAGCTGGGTTGCAGTTAAACCTCAAAAAAACCAAGATTATGGCAACGAGCTTGATTGATGACTGGCAAATAGAGGGAGAAAAAGTGGAGGCAGTGACAGACTTTGTATTTCTAGGCGCAAAGATTACTGCAGACGCTGACTGCAGCCAGGAAATCAGAAGACGTCTACTTCTTGGGAGGAGAGCAATGGCAAATCTTGATAAAATAGTTAAGAGCAGAGACATCACACTGACAACAAAGGTCCGCATAGTTAAAGCAATGGTATTCCCTGTAGTAACCTATGGCTGTGAGAGCTGGACCATAAGGAAGGCTGAGCGAAGGAAGATAGATGCTTTTGAACTGTGGTGTTGGAGGAAAATTCTGAGAGTGCCTTGGACTGCAAGAAGATCAAACCAGTCCATACTCCAGGAAATAAATCCAGACTGCTCACTTGAGGGAATGATATTAAAGGCAAAACTCAAGTACTTTGGCCACATAATGAGAAGACAGGATACCTTGGAGAAGAAGCTGATGCTAGGGAAAGTGGAAGGCAAAAGAAAGAGGGGCCGACCAAGGGCAAGATGGATGGATGATATTCTGGAGGTGACAGACTCAACCATGGGGGAGCTGGGGATGGTGACGGCCGACAGAAAGCTCTGGCGTGGACTGGTCCATGAAGTCACGAAGAGTCGGAAACGACTGAACGAATAAACAACAACAATTACAATCCATCCATGCACACATATTGGTCTTTTCTAGATGCCCTCCAGATGTGTAGATTTCAACTCCCAGAATTTTCATTGGCCTTATTGGCTGTAGAATCCTGAGAGTTGATGTTGGGGAAGGCTGACATATCTCAGGGCAACTTCTTTATTCCGGCTGATAAGAGTTTGTAATGACACACCTCTCTAACAATCAGTTCCACAGCAAAATACAGCATGTCTCTCAGTTCCAATTTCTCCTTCACTGTTAACTCTGGGATTCAAGGCTAAACTAAGGACTTACATGTGATGCATGGCACAACACTGCTATTATGTTTGCCCATGTGCTACACTACCTATGAAACAGCCAAGTTCTAAACTGGAAGGGGCTACTCCCTTGGAGCAATATAGTGACTATGAGAGAGGTAGGAGCTAAGATTTGGCTCCACCCAATGATATTATGAGGCTTTGGGAGGAGGCTGAATAAGGAACTGACTATGATTTAAAGAAAAAACCACTGGCGTTTTATAAAACACATTGCCCATAATACGCAGTTTGCCGCCAGATTTCTACCTCTCATGAGTGGGTGGAATATGGGCTCTGAAATGAAAATGTGAGCAGAAGATGCATAAATGTCTTCAACATATCAGCTTAAGGATTAATAGAAGATTTATTGGCATAAACAGCTCAAACTTCAACAGAATGTCACAGACTAAATACGGATAGACCTTCAGTAGATGCCTGGTGCTTGCCACATATATGAAATGTACAGATAATTTATATTGACTACATACACCTTATTACTGTACATTAACTTACTCATTAACTTACTCATTACGCAGCTTCAGTGGGGTCTTCGGTGCTAATGATACTTTCCAATACTGAGCATAACACAAGCTTTGGAAGGCTGCAGTAGCCAACCCAGTAACATAACTTAAACCTACCAGTGAGCATATTCCACTGTTCCTCACTCAGATGGGTAATTGTTATCATTTAAAAAAGCAAAATGAAAGTGATTCGGAATCCCTTTATAGAGCCGGCAGATTAATAATGCAAACCAGTTATCATGTGGAATACTGACATTTCAGTATGTCTGAAATCATACTAATGGGGGGGTGTTGCTTGTCCTCAGTGAGGTCAAACATGAATAATGATATTAATTTACAAGAAGGCAGTTTTCAGTTGAGACTTAGGAAAAGCTTCCTAATGGCAGGAACAGTCACTAGTGGATCCAATTACTAAGGCCCTCCCCTTTGCTGAACATGTTCAGTTAGAGAGAGGCGGGCCACCTGCCTGGCATGCTTTGATTTGGATTCCTGCAGTCAGAGGAGGTTGGACTGAATGGCCTAATTTGTCAAGGTCTCCAGCTGTAACTTGGCAGAACCTATCCGGACACTCAACATGCCATGGCTAGGTAGGAATCTTTATTATATGCCAAGACGAAACCACTTAAAGCAGTTGATTGCCCTTTGTCAGTATGAAATGTGTTAGAATTATCAGAAGTCAACTCAGCATTGTCTCACAAGCATTTTGTTGTTGTTGTTCAGTCGTTTAGTCGTGTCCGACTCTTTGTGACCTCATGGACCATAGCACGCCAGGCCTTCCTGTCCTCCACTGTCTCCCGGAGTTTACTCAAATTCATGTTCATTACATCGGTGATGCTATCTGACCATCTCATCCTCTGCCGTCCCCTTCTCCTTTTGCCTTCAGTCTTTCCCAGCATCAGGGTCTTTTCCAGTGAGTCCTCTCTTCGCATTAGGTGGCCAAAGTATTTGAGCTTCAGCTTCAGCATCTGTCCTTCCAATGAGCAGTCAGGGTTGATTTCCTTTAGGATTGACTGATTTGACCTCCTTGCAGTCCAAGGGACTCTAAAGAGTCTTCTCCAGCACCACAGCTTGAAAGCATCAATTCTTCGGCGCTCAGCCTTCCTTATGGTCCAACTCTCACAGCCATACATTACTACTGGGCTCACAAGCATAGGGGAGGACTTTTCTACTGAAGCGTATCTCTACTGTGCTTGTGGGAGGTGCCTGGGTCACCTGACTTCCTGTTTCCTGCTCCTCCTTGGGTCTCTCGATGCCATTCTCCATCTTCCCTTCTTCCTAACCACATGTGCCATGCAGGAGGGCCACATGGCTATGTGGGACTCGCCCGAAACATCTCGCTTGCACGCAGACCGGAGATGATTAAGCCTTTCTACCATGAAACTGCTTATAACCAAGATCTACTGAATAAAAATGTAAGCTATCTTTATTTTTCTTCAGTTAACTAAAGCGTGAAGACTGTTTTATTTCTGAACGTTAATTAAGCTGCATGTGCAAGTCTTTTCTGGGTGCTCCTACTCTGCAAGATTGTTGTTAGCTGCTTGGAGTGTTTTTCTAACCTTCCAGACTCCAACAAAATGGACACCTGTCATGGGCAACCCAAGAACTACGATGAGTCAGTGTATTCCAAACTCCAGTTCTTTATTGCTCTCACCATACAGACAGAATCTTGCCAGACTAAAGCTACTCAAACTAACCTAAGCACAAATAACCCAGGAGACTCTAGGGCGGGGTGACCCTGAACCTGAACCTCTTTGCTTTCCCACCAACACTCTTCGGACTGCTGAGAATCTGTTTATCTCCTTGGAATGCGCTCCCTCCTTCCTGAGAACCAGTGGGAGCGCCGACATTCACCACATCACCCTCCCCTTCAGGAACACATTCCATTACACACCTTCTTACACTCACAGCAGTTTAATTATTCCAATATTTTCCAAGGTTTAAAATAGATATTTAGCTTTGCAATTCTAAGGCCTGGAGCTAGGCAATTGTTGCTTGTTGATATAACTGACATTTCCGCCCTGAGAAACTTTAGTTGCCAACATAACTCCTACATAAATGACCCCTTCCATGATTTTAAGAAGCATCATTATATAAATAAATGTCTTAGCTATGTAGGGTAGTGACATCCTCACATCCACTCTAAATCTTTATCACTAGGATCATCCAATACTGTATAGTTATATCAGGTACTGTACAAAAAAACTTGGCTGAATCAGCAAGTGAAGAATGCACTGATGGTAGCCAGGCACAAAAATGTATGTCAGGGTAACAGTAATGTGCTTGCTTTACATGTAGCCTTTCATCTCACCCCAATCCTGAAGGGATGATTGTTGTACTAACATCACAAATATTCATTGCAACTAAAGAAGATCTAGGAGAGACTCTGAAATACCCACAATGGAGAAATGGTTGGTAAAGATGACAGAATTTGCGGAAATGGCAAAATTTACTTGCTTGATTAGGGAAAGGACAATAACTACATTTGTTAGTGACTGGAAACCCTTTATGGACTTTTTGCTGAAAACCAAAAAAATGAATTTGTGATTTATGGGTTTGATTATTAGAAAGGGCAGAATATGGAAAGAAGGGAGCCACGATGTAACCTTAGAGGGGATAAAATATGAATGCATTTATAACTGCTGTAAAGAAGATCAGAAGCTACTTCTTTATTCTTTTCTCTCTCTTTCTCTCTCTTTTCTTTTATTTCTTTCTTTTACTTATCACTTTTCCTTACTTTCTTTTACTTTTACTTTCCCTTTTCTTTAAAATTGTATTGCTTTTACTCTGTAAAAACTTTCTTCAATAAAAATTAATTTAAAAAATGAAAAAGATCTAGGAACATTAGTTATTTTTTTCCCCTAAAAAACAAAATATCATGAGAATTGTTTCTAGAAGTGTATGTAATGCTTCTGAGACTAAAATGCTGTCTTAAACTTCAGATTTGGCAATACCTGTACTGGAGAACTATGATAGGCAAGTGAGAGACCCAGTTTGGTGTAGTGGTTAAGGCACCAGGCTAGAAACCAGGAGACCGTGAGTAATAGTCCCACCTTAGGCACAAAGCCAGCTGGGTGACCTTGGGCCAGTCCCTCCCTCTCAGCCCTGGGAAGGAGCCAATAGGAAACCAGGAGACTGAGAGTTCTAGTCCCGCCTTAGGCAGGAAAGCCGGCTGGGTGACCTTGGGCCAGTCCCTCCCTCTCAGCCCTGGGAAGGAGCCAATAGGAAACCAGGAGACTGAGAGTTCTAGTCCCGCCTTAGGCAGGAAAGCCGGCTGGGTGACCTTGGGCCAGTCACTCTCTCTCAGCCCTGGGAAGGAGCCAATAGGAAACCAGGAGACTGAGAGTTCTAGTCCCGCCTTAGGCAGGAAAGCCGGCTGGGTGACCTTAGGCCAGTCACTCTCTCTCAGCCTAGGAGGAAAGAGGCAATGGGAAACCACTTCTGAAAAACCTGGCCAAGAAAACTGCAGGGACTAGTCCAGGCAGTCGCCAGGAGTCAAGACTGACTCAAAGGCACCAAAAAAAAAAGGGGGGGATAGGCAAGTGGGGAGGATAGAGTCTAATTTAGTTTTAGCTTGTCAGTTAAAACTAGAAACATGTAAAGGCTAACTGGGAGACACGGAATTTCTGCAATATTCTTGATAGTCAAGGCAATTTTTTTTTCTGAATTAAAATTAAAAGTACAATTTGCTTCACTCTTACAGACAGAAAAGTTAGCTTTTAGAATAGGAAAGTGTAAACCTCACACATTTGCAATAGAAAGAGAATGAGCTTAGTGGTATGCCAAAAATATGTAGAGAATCAAATTACCTCAAAGGACTGGAGAAGTGATGAAACAGTGCACTGCTGGATTTAAAAACAGTAAAAAAAAAGTAGGTAGCTCAGGAAAAGAAAAATTGTATGGACTTTTAAAAAATCATTTCATACTTTATAATGAAAAACTGTGAAGAAGGTAGGTCCTCAGGCTTCCTAGCAACTCCAGTTAGATATGTGATACAAAATAACTATTGGTGCAATGTTTCTCAACCTTGGCCACTTTAACATGTGTGGACTTCAACTCCCAGAATTCCCCAGCCAGCTGGTGAGTATGCACTGTTTCACATGTGGATTACAGTAGACTTAAATTAATGACATTCAAAGAGACTTCTCGGTAAAGTGGCTTCCTGAAAGGAAAATAAATTATTTCCTTCAAACCACAATAGTTTATCTAGTGAACATTATATTGAGGAGCAGACCCTACAGTTCCTATGGGAGGAAATGAAGATCTAAATAATCTTTCCAGCCCTGATTTCTGGGATTTCTATTCAATAATGACAGCACCACATCACAATTCTGAACTGTTGTTAAGAAAGCTGCAGTATTGTTCTCTGTTTTCATCACCACTGCAAAGAGAAACCGAATCTTCCATAAAGGTTGTTTAGTTTCATCCAGCAGATTGTTTCTGAATAACCTCCATGTTACAGAAAGTCATATAACACTTTTGGAAATTGGCCATCTAACTTGAAATTCTGTCTAATTATCGATAGTGTCGCAGGAATGTGTAAACTTCAACATGGTAGAAACTTCCTTATTTTTTTATTTTTTTTACCAGTATTCTGAAATCCATTCCTTGTTTTCTGGTTCAGTAAGGTTCTATCTCAACTCCTATATTCTTCTATCCCTGACATCTTTTTCATGGCACTTCTGAAGTGAGCAAGACCACATTTTTTTGCCTATTGGGGAGTTAAGGAGCAAAATGGGCCTATTAAGGTAGTGCTACCAGATCTGAGCTGTAGAAGGGCAGATAATCATTAGGTGGCAGCAAGGAAATATAGAAAATGTTAATCCTTTGCTGCCATCTAATGTTTGTTCACAGTTTTGCAGCCCAAATCTGATATAGCCTTGCTGAAGTTCTCTTTCCTTTCAGAGTAAGAATTAAAGTAAAATAGATAATATCACTCCAACCTCCCCACTACCATGGATCAAGTTTTCATGTTTGGGGGGAGGCTAAGGAATGAAATGGGTGTCTTAGACCTTTGCAAGTCTTAAGGCTCCCTGCATCCTTGGATGCCCTTTCTCTCTCTCTCTCTCTCTCTCTCTCTCTTTCTTTCTTTCTTTCTTTCTTTCTTTCTTTCTTTCTTTCTTTCTTTCTTTCTTTCTTTCTTTTTCTTTCTGGCAGCAAAACCTGGCTGCCAGTCCTGAAAAACACAGCTTGCAAAAGGTCAACAAACTCTACTCAACCACAGAAATATACAAACAACTCACACAATAGATGTGCTAATCCCACACATGACAGCACCACACTCCCTAATCACCACAAAAAACCCTCTCCCAATCTCTTGTAAATGACCTCTCAGCAGCTATAATCACCAGCAGGATCACACACCCTCCACTTGGGCACAGAGAGAATCTTGTAGCTGTGCTCCTGTCCTCTGAAGATGCCAGCCACAGCTACTGGCGAAACGTTAGGAACCAAAACTGCCAGAACACGGCCACACAGCCCGGAAAACCCAGAACAACCATCGGATTCCAGCCGTGAAAGCCTTCGACTATACATTAAACTGAACATAGTCAAATAGTGACATATGGTTTTGATGATTAGTTATAAATTATAATTATAGATTATCGGGAAAAGTAGAAGCAATAATATAAAGTTAAACAAGGGTTGTATGAAAGGTTTTTTGTATATATCCTTTGTAAAGGAAGTCAGAAGTCACTTTGTTAAATGTCTACATATGTTTGTACAGTATTTCTTCTTTCATTTCTTCCTTTTTTTTCTATTTTCTGTTCTGCACCTCTATTCCTTCTATTTCTCATACTTTCACTGTAACTTCTTTTTTCTTATTTTTAATTTATACAAGAAAGTGATGTAAACCCCAGAGCAAGGACCCTCAATGACCTAGAGCAATGATCTTGGAAAAGCTGATTAGTAGCGGCCAGCCCATCAAAACAAGGAAGTAAAATATCAGGAGAAGCAAAGTTATTGCATTAAAACAGGAGCTGTGAACTATGGTAAAAAGATAAATGGTTATGCTCTGGTAAGCTATGTGTTCAATATTAATGTAGCGAATACAAATAATAATTTTGAAGTCCCAGATAGTGGGTCCAAATTGGCTTGGACTTGAATGAGCATCGGTGATTGTATTTTACATAGAATTCACTACACAGGCACTCCCAATCACCCCCTCCCACCCCAGATACCACCATCAAATAATTTACTGGTTCAAGTGGCAAAAGTCCATCAACGTGAGCATGCAACATGTGTCGAGAGGCTACATAGGGAGGAGCTTGCCTCTGAAGTCTGGATATTTATAGTTCTCTCCCTGGAAATGCAATTAGGCTGCTTTGGATTGTGTTTTTGAAAATTCTTTCATTCTTGCTTGTCCTTTCCTGCTTGTCAGGCTTTTAAACAGAGAGAGAAGGGGGCCTTTCTTTCTCATCCTTAAAAGGTAAAATTTTATAAGTAACACGCTGAGAGAAAATTGGTCTGGAAAACAAATTTCTGGCAGTGGCTGTCAGTCCATTTCTGCACATGAGTCAGCAGCAAATAGCTCTGCAAACATGCCTCCTCTTTGAAGACTCATCAGGCCCTGGCAGTGCCAAGGGGCTTCCTGCTGCCAAAGAGAACCAGCCATCAAGGCCACAGCAGTAAAGGCAGCGCTGACATTTGACCACCCCAGGCAGTGTCTGGCTTTTTCCCTCAAAGCTTTCCGCAGCATAGCCAAAAGGAGGTATGTGTGGTCATTTTCAGATCCAAAGAACTCACCAGCTTTCCTCATCAGTAAAAGACCAGTCTGTTTTTATCTCTTTCAGATCATTAAAGGTCTGTGCCTTTTAAAGATTTGAGTTGGTTTTGCTGCCACGCTGGGACCCAGATCTTGGCTGCAGAAATCAAGACAGTTACTAGGGGGCAGTAAAGAGTCAGAGTTTTCCATCTCTTTGCTGCCATCTATTGGTTACCCAATTTTTGCATGCCAAGCCTGGTTGTCCTAAACCAGACAAACATAGGACTCTTCCTTATGGCCTTATTACTATGTGATCCTCCCCTCCTTAATTCCAGAAAAATGTGTTGAAGGTGTGAATCTATTGGCACTGACCCTTTAGCACTTCATGACCCACTGACCACAGGGGAAAAGTGGAGAAAAGGCAAAGTGTTAAGAATTTACTGTGTGCCTCCCCTTTGTCTATTGACCTGTCTGCTTGTTGGCTAAAAGATTGCTAATCAGAGGTCACCTCCTTCTACCTTTTCTCCCTAGGTATACATGCCTAGAGCACATCTTCCTGGTAAGATGCAGATAGCTAGTGGTGGATTTTCCCTATCCTTATAATGCATTTCCTGTAAATAAAACTCCATTCTGTTTGAGTTATAAAATCTGCTTCACTAATTCTTCCTCAGATTAGATTCCTTCTGTCAGGAAAGCTCTCTCTCTTTCACTTTCACTTTCACTTTCACACACACATACACAGAGAGAGAGAGAGAGAGAGAGAGAGAATGCTTCAACCTTCAGTATAAATTGTGGTGCCTTGATTGCTGAGCCTTATTTTGTCTCAAGTGTGAGGCCAGCAAGTGGTGCTGTCCTTAATCAGGGCAGGTTAAGGAAAGCGATTGGTGGATTCCCCTGTCACTTTCCCCTCCCACTGCATATCTCCTGTTGATGATCCACCACCAGTTGCTCTCATTAACATGCAGGGGGGGCAGAGTTGGGCAAGAATAAGAGGGTTTAGACCCCTTTTAAGTTGCTTGAGTGACAGGCCACAAGCCTCTCTGTCAGGCTATTTCAGAACATGAGTCTAGTACTCTTTTGAAAGAGCACTAAAGCCACATCTGAAAATAACCTGGCTGTGGGGTCCCAGGCATGGGGAAGAGGCATAGGGTTAAATGGAAGGGAGCTCTCTTGGCATTATGGACATCCCCTCTGCTACAGCCTGGACCCATGCCTGCAACTCTCACTTCAGCAATCTCTGAAGGTAAATATAAGATACTTTGCATAATAAAAGACTGCCCTTGTGGGAAGAGTGCATTAGAAGCACCAGGCCATGTCCTTCAGTACTGTTGCCTGGGTAGAAATACTCACAGAACTTTGATAGCCTCCCTGAAGTCTGAAAACTCCAGAGGGAACTTATGTAAAATATCTACTTGCAAATAAAGAGCTTACATTCACATAGCAAGTAGTGAACTTGTGTCAAGCAGCATGCAGAATACGGCACTGTACTATGGAGCTAACATTTAACGGGATAAGGATTATTGGATTTAGTATATTATGTTGACTATATGGAATTTAAATACTGCAATTGACGCGTAATAAAGTGATTGGTTAATAGACTAGTGGAGTTATATCTAAGATATTTTAATATTTTAGTAGATTATCAGACAAGTATTTACTACTAAGTAGCTCAATGCACTAATAAAGTATCCCATTCACTTAGTAGCTTTGCAATTTAGCATTTAATTCAGTTATTTAGTGTTTTAACTTTAAGATATTAAAATGTGTTACAATTCTACTTCTTGTACATACAAGATAGTTGTAAAAGGTAAAGGTTCCCCCCGCACATTTGTGTAGTCGTGTCCAACTCTAGGGGCCAGTGCTCATCTCTGTTTGTTAGCCGAAGAGCCAGCGTTGTCCGAAGACGCTTCCACAGTCATGTGGCCAGCATGACGTGTGCAGAACACTGTTAACTTCCCACCGAAGTGGTACCTATTGATCTACTTGCATTTGCATGCTTTCGAATTGCTAGGTTGGCAAGAGCTGGGGCAAGTGCAGGAGCTCACTCCGTCATGCAGGACTAGGGATTCGAACCTCTGAACTTGCGACCTTCCAATCGACAAGCCTGGCGTCTTACCCGCTGGGCCACCACGCCCCCTGATACCAGCCACCACAAGATAGTTGAGCTTGCTCCAAATACTTATCCCAATTTATTTAGAATTGTTTATCTTTCTTTACCCAAGCTCTGTAAATTATAAAAGTGGATATACTTCTTGTCAGTGACCATAATAAAGGTGTTTGTTAGTTTGCATTACACAAGTAGCTGATTCTGTGGAAGCCAGGAGTATGGTCTCTTCTGTGGTCCAAGCTAAGATGGTGACAGAGGGCAGATCCCAGCAGCTGGAGGGGAGGGTGTTTCTGCAATAGCCTAAAGCGGCCAATCGGAGCTGGGCAGATTCCACCTTGGGCCATGCTAGCAACCAGAAAGGCAATAAGGGTTGTTAGATCATATCTGTGGCCATTACTGGGTCAGGAGGAGGGGGAAAACTTTAAAACTGGAACAGCTAAATATTACTGTAAGCTGCCTCTTGTGGGCTGCAGGCTGGGAATGAAGGCAACCTCATGATAACATGTGATTTAAAATTGGTTAGCCATGGCTGGCTGGGGAATTCTGGGAGTTGAAGTCCACATGTCTTAAAGTTGCCATGGTTGAGAAACACTGGTTTAGAGAGATATGAGAGTGATCCCTCTAGAATCGCTTTAAACTTTCCAAAGACTACTTTACCTGAACATCATAAAAATATAATGAAGCGGGTGGATAAGTATTTTAATGAGTTTAGTGTTTCTGATTTTTTCCCACTCTGATAGTATTGTAAATCTGACCAAGTATACCCCCACCCCAAAATCTAACTTAGATGGATAATGTATAGTCGAAGGCTTTCACAGCTGGAATCCGATGGTTGTTGTGGGTTTTCAGGGCTGTGTGACCGTGTTCTGGCAGATTTGGTTCCCAACATTTCGCCAGTAGCTGTGGCTGGCATCTTCAGAGGAAAGGAGCACAGCTAGAAGATTCTCTCTGTGCCCAAGTGGAGGGTGTGTGTTCCTGCTGGTGTTTATAGCTGCTGAGAGGTCATTTACAAGAGATTGGGAAAGGGTTTTTAGTGGTGATTAGGGGGTGTGGTGCTGTCGTGTGTGGGATTAGCACATCTATTGTGTGAGTTGTTTGTATATTT
The DNA here is from genome assembly GCA_023362775.1 of Charina bottae. Taxonomy (NCBI): domain Eukaryota; kingdom Metazoa; phylum Chordata; class Lepidosauria; order Squamata; family Charinaidae; genus Charina; species Charina bottae. The sequence continues at coordinate 96,981,221 of JALMGJ010000002.1, read as the reverse complement.
CTGTGGTTGAGTAGAGTTCATTGACCAACGAACTCTACTCAATCACAGAAATATACAAACAACTCACACAATAGATGTGCTAATCCCACACATGACAGCACCAGACCCCCTAATCACCACTAAAAACCCTCTCCTAATCTCTTGTAAATGACCCACGGAAGACACACACCCTCTCAGGAGATATAAACACCAGCAGGAAGACAGACCCTCCACTTGGGCACAGAGAGAATCTTCTAGCTGTGCTCCCGTCCTCTGAAGATGCCAGCCACAGCTACTGGCGAAACGTTAGGAACCAAATCTGCCAGAACACGGCCACACAGCCCGGAAAACCCACAACAACCATTAGATGGATAAACTTAGAACTTAGGGAGCGACAAAGAAAGTTTGGGGAAAGTGTAATAATATTTTCCTTTGCATATGTTTTTTTCTCTCTAAACTAGCTTAGAAGCATTAATGAGCATATCTGATTGCAGTTCTCTTTTTAGCATCTCCAACTCTTCCTCCCCTGCCAAAAAATACTGGGTTCATTTTGGGCTCCTTGATTGTATCAAGCTTAGCCCTTGAACTTAGATACAGGCAGTTGAGCTCAGGTATTGCTGCATTTCAAAGAGAAAAAAATGTTTCCAAGGATACAAACAGAATTCAGTAGGGTAAAAGTTTTCCCTGTGCTCAGAGATGAGAACAAACATAGTAAAAGATTAAACTAAATAATTTCCTTAAATGACAATTAAATTGTAAAAAGAAAAAAAGAGAGGTAAACAACCACAAAATATTATTCTAAATAATCAGCATCCACTGGAGGGGCAAGTAACAAAACAGCATGGCAAAATTGCAACAGAAACTCCTCTCCTGACATACTTGCTGTCAGAGCACGCAACGCTGGGGCGGCCTGTTCTTCTCCAAGACATCAAAGGTATACATTCTATGCAGTAAACAGACACTCAAGCAGAGATTAGATAAAATAGTCTATTTACTCTATATACATACGCAGTCCAAAATACAGTCCAGTAACGTCCAACACAAACAAATTATCTGCCACACCCAGTTAAACTATAGGACCTGTAATATGAGTCACGTCATACCTTCTACAATGGCTGCTAATTGGATGACTTGCAGAAAATATCAACTCTCACCTAGATAACTCTAGCCTCTCCTGTATAATTAATCTACTTGTAAATTCTGGGTATTTTATAAACCCCAACACACCTCCAATTTACAATAGACATTACATTTCAATTACACAATATAGAAGAAATACACATATTGGATACACACATCCTATGTCTCTCTATACATAGAGGCTTGGTCATTATATCTGCAACGTTATTCTCAGATGGACAATATTTTAATTCAATCAGAGATTCCTTTACAGCATTCCTAACATTTTGATATTTAATATCTGCATGTTTGCTTCTCCCTCTGATTTTATCATTCTTTGCCATCTGTATACACGCTTCACTATCTTAATATACACATATAGGTCCCTCAATTGTTACATTTACATCCCTTAACAATTGCCTATACCATATGAGTTCTGAACATAGGTCAGATAGTGCAGCATACTCTGCCTCTGCAGTAGATACGGCGACAGAACTCTGTTTCTGAGACCTCCACCCCACCAAGGTGTCACCAAACATAATTATTAATCCTGATATTGATTTTCTATCATGTATATCATTGCCCCAATCACTATCTACATAGCACTTAATATTCAATGGTTTACATGGTTTAATTAATAAACATTTATTAATTGTTCCTTTAAGATATCTAAGCACACGTTTAATACCTTTCCAATGTCTCTGGGTAGGTTGTACAATGTACCTACTCAGTACATTTACCGCATTCCCGATATCGGGACGCGACCATTGTGCTAGGTATAACAAACTTCCAATTATAGATTGATATTGTTCTTGATTACATGATGTTTGGTCTTCATCTCCAGCCTCTGCCTTAACAAAATCAGTTGTCATCGGGGTAGGAACCTCCTTGCAATGTTCCATATCATTGTCTCTTAGCAGCTGTTCAATTTTCTTCCGCTGCTCTAGAACGTAACCCCCATCAACCTTCTGAATACCTACGCCTAGGTAATTCCTAATCTCTCCTAGATCTTTTACATCAAACTGTTGCTTGAGTTGTTCAGTAAATTCATTTACCCTCCTTTGATGTTTAGCTATAAAACATAAATCATCTACAAAGATCAATAGCAACACCTGTTCATCATTACATTGCTTAATATATAGACATGGGTCTGCCTTACTACACTTAAGACCCATTCTTTGCAATGCTACATCTAAACGCAGATTCCAGCAACGTGCTGATTGTCTGAGTCCATACAAAGCCTTCTGCAATTTGTACACTCTTCCTGCCTCTTTAGATTCATAACCCGGAGCTTCTGCCATATAAATTTCCTCCTTTAAATCAGCATGCAGATATGCTGTGGTGATATCATAATGGTTTACAATACAATTCCCAGCTGCTGCCATCGCTAAAGCAAACCTCAATGTCTCCCCTCTTAGCGTTGGTGCAAATACCTCATCATACGTTTGATGCTTAACCTGGGAAAACCCTTGTGCTACAAGCCTAGCCTTATACTGTATATCACCATTTACTAAGGTCTTTTTCTTATAAACCCACCGACAACCTACTGCTCTCTGCCCGTCAGGCAGCCTGGTAGATTTAAACACCTTATGAGAATTAATGGCATTCATTTCCACATCCATAGCAGCTTTCCACTTTTTCTGCTCCCGTGGTGGCAACTCCATTACCTCTGAATAGCTACGTGGTTCATAATTAACAAAACACAATTTAACATCACCTGGTTTGTAACGCTGCGGAGGTATGCCCTTGATAACTCTTTCAGATCTGCGCAATACAGTGGTCTCCTGTTTCATTGGCACACTAGGAGTTAATTCTTCTTCATCCTTAATTACATCTCTGGAAGCTCACCGCTCTGATAGCTCGATCTGTCCCTGACTAGGAATAAAAGCCTAACCCTTCCTACGTACTTCCTTATGCACGTGAACCCAGGCTGAGCAACCAAAAACTTTTAAATGAGCTAATGATGGCTTCTTGCCATACAAAATATAATATGGTGATTGATTCACTGACACACTCCACAACCTGTTAATTAAATAATTAGCAGTCAGTATAGCTTCTCCCCAGTATCCTCTAGATAACCCTGAGTCAGCTAACAGTGAATTCTTTACTGTCTGTAACGCTAAACTTCTTTGTTCTGCCATTCCAGGCTCTGATGAACTATGTGAATTGGTTCTTCTGTGTGCAATGCCCCTCCTACTGAGCCATTGCTGAAAACTGCCATTCATAAACTCAGTACCCTGGTCAGTCTGCAAACTACACACCTTTGTGTTGTACCTACGTTCTACAAACTGCACCCAATTCCTGAACTTATCAAATGTCTGGCTCTTAGCTTTCAACAGATAACAGAATCCAAAACGCGTGAAATCATCAACAATTACTAATACATATTTAGCACCACTTAATGTGGCTGGTAATGGGCCAGTTAGGTCAGCATGTACTAATGCAAAACATTTCTGTGATTTTCTATCACTTAGTTTGCTTACAGGATACACCTTTGACTTAGACATCTTACATGCCGTGCAATCCAGATAAGCTTGGCACGGTTTCAAATCCATTCCAGTACTTGCTTCAGACATCTTTTCAACCACTTTGAAACTTGGATGCCCCAACCTTCTGTGCCACAAATGTTCACATGAATTATGGTATGGTTTCTTGATAATTGCTACCTCATGGGTTACATAATCTGTCTTGGGTTTCAGCTCATATAAATTGTTCTGCAATACACCCTTTCCACAGACATGATTATTTTTCATAATAATGCATTCACCCTTAACAAACCTTACTTCATATCCCTTCTTATCTAATTGAGAAACACTCAGGATATTATATTCCAGGTCTGGTACACATAACATAGTTAATTCAACATTCAATCTAGGTACAAAAACAAACCCCTGCCCAATAACAGGTGCACAGTTTCCATTTGCCAGGCTAACATGATCCCGTTCAGCCTGCTTAAAACCTTTAAATATCTTCCTGTCATTGGCAATATGTTCGCTTGCTCCACTGTCCAGAAGCCACGTCTCCTTTAAATTCCTTCCAGTAGAATTTATCACCGACAGCTGGACACCACTCTGTTGCTTAGCAATCTTCGTCTTGACTTTTGACTTACTTCTTTTATCACAGTCCCGTTGAAGATGCAACTTTGAGCCACAGCGAAAACACCATTTCACAGTCAAAACCTTCTTATCTGTACAGGAAAAAGCCGCCCCCACAGAGCTTCTCTGCATCGGCTTATCTACAGTGCTCTTGCTATAAGCTTTTCTTCTCTGCTCTTCTTCCAGAAGCCGACCAGTTAGATAATTAACAGTCAAATCTCTTTCAGATAATGACCCGAAACTGGTTGCTAAATTATCCCACGTTTCATTAAGTGAACTGAGAATAACATAAACCTTATGTGCTTCTGTGAATTGCATCCCATGTTGTGCCAACTCCAAGAAAAGCTCTGTCATGTATTGCAAATGCTCAGAAATGCTGTCTCCCTCACACAAATTAGGATGATACAGCTTCCTGCTTAACATGACTTTACATAGAGGTGTGCTTCTTAGATATACATCTTTTAAAGCATCCCAGCACTCCTTAGCTAACTGTATTCCTCGTACATAATTTAATCGACTGTCTTCCAAACATAAAATTATGCTTGACAATGCTCTCTCATCCTTCACAATATCCGCATCCTGATCCAAATTAACAGGTGGATTACTCACTGCTTTCCAAATTCCTTCACGTCATAGAAACATTTCCATTTTATACGCCCCCAAAAGATAATTGGAGTCATTCAGCCGTTCCAGAGGGAAACCTCCTCCGATAGTTGACTGAATCTTTGCTGTGCTCATCGCTCCTCACAGCCCCTCCTGGGCAGACACCGATGAATAAACAGCACAGACTTATCAGAACGTCCTTCAGCTGCAAGCCAGTCCTAGGAAAACATACAGCCAGGCACGGAACCTGTAAAAGCTCCAAATTCGCCCCAGATATCCACACGACTCCTGGATAGGCTTCCAATGTCCTCACAGCCGTGCCAGTGACCAACTGCACACGTTCCACTGCTGGGCCCGTAACCTGTCAGAGCACGCAACGCTGGGCCGGCCTGTTCTTCTCCAAGACATCAAATCAAATCACCTAGATAACGCTAGCCTCTCCTGTATAATTAATCTACTTGTAAATTCTGGGTATTTTATAAACCCCAACACTTGCATACAACTTTGCAAAGCAAGTGCGAAAGGGTGGAGCTTATCTCATGAAATCACAACCCACAGTCATCATTTTGGAATCACTGGAGTCAGGAATAGATGCTTATTTCTAAGTATGATTTATTTGCTGGTATTTGCCTTAAAAATTAGTATTATTTACTGTACTATATGATTAGGAATGTATTGGGGTGAGGAGCGTTAACTGTAGCTGCAATCGCCCTAAGAATTCTCTTCCCCAGAGTTGATCCTGCACACCAACCCACAATTGTTTCTCAGTAACCTGCTGAATGATCCAGTCATACGGTCCATGCGCAATGTTGGGCTGAGCCACAGTGTAGCAGATCTGGGGTGCCAGGTGTACCACAAGAGTAAAGTATGAATTGTGACATTTAGTTATTCCTTGGAGCTCTTCTGGAGGTAGCAACACAGTGACCTTAGCAAGCACAGAGGAGAAATTCTGGGAACCATATACAGCTGAAAAGATGTATTCTTTTCTGCCTCGGCCAGAATTCTTACATTAGAAGGCATGGGGTATTTATGAATCCCTTTATATTATTCTTCATAGGTGTTGACAATGCTTTAATTTACAAATTTACTTTTTTTTTTAATTAACATGAGATTTCTAATGATCACAATAATCAAAGTTCTCTGGAAGATTATAAAATTACTTAAAATGTTAAGCCATTCTTTTTTAAAAAAAAGTTTTATAGGTAGCAAAGGAAAGATATAATAAAACATATAACAGCAGTATACTGGCATTATGTTGGCATAATGTGGGCACTTAATACATTAAAAAAAGCTAACCGTAAAAATACATGGGAGAAGAGAAAAAGGAAGTGAAAAGTCTTGGCTTTGACTTCTCAAATGGGTCTGTATACACATCTCTTAACAATGAAGCTGATTGTTCCTGTTTACTAGATGCGATAGCAGACTTTCATCGGGAAGGATAACCAGGAGTACTTAATATGTCCATAACAGAGGAGGGAACTACATGCAAGTCTACAAGAAAAAATGTAGTACACACTATTGTCATAGTATTGTTATAGCTAGGTCTTCTTTGTAATCTGAGTTTCAATTTCATCTTGAAGCCTAGCACTCAGTTTCCTTCATAGGTTTGGAAGAGTAAATCATTTGTTCAAGATGAAGTCTAGTGGGATACTTTGCAGGACAGTTCTTCTAAACATGGAAGGTACCCTTGAACAGGAATAAAATAATCTCAAGGTAATAAAAAGACAGCAACCACCAGGTCCAAGTAGTTGACCACCACTTCCTTCTCTAGCTGTGTTAATGCAGGCTAGGAGGGAAAAATGTTTTCTCCTTGGCAAGGTCCCTACCCCTTGACCCTAGATCTCCCTTTAAAATGTGCAAATTCACAACCGGGATAAAGGTGTCTTCTTTTTGGTTCATCACCTTTGAAAAGCAGAGGCAGAATGCGGCTTCTTGCAAATTACTTTCAGTACCTACCTCTTCAATTATCTTTCCTAATATCTGATTTCAACCATTGTTTGACTTTGGGCCAGTCACTCTCTCTCACCCCACAATGTCAGGCTCGGGCGACAAGCCGGTCAGTCAATTCCTGTTGCAACCAATGGATCAACATTCGGTTGATCTGAAAAGCAGACCCTGCACCAGCGGGAAAATGCTAGGAAGAAAAAAAAATTGTCTCTGACATCACTTTGGGAGGGGAAAAAATGGTCAACTATAAAGAAGCAACAGAATTCATCTGTCAGGGTAGCCACTTCCAAGGATACTAATGACAGAACTGGAATCAGACACAGGCAGCTCCCTCCTCTCTTCTATCGGAAGGTCAAACTACTCATTAAATATATTGTACATAGTTGACTCTCTGCCTTTGGTTTATTGCCAAGTAAATGTGCAGACTGGAGAGAATTCAGGCTCCCCAGTTGCCTAGATGGGGAATCCCACTCACTTCTCTCTCTTGTGTAAATGTTGAAAGAAAACCTGGTGCCGATCAAGTTGGGTTTGCTTGTTTCTTTTTTGGCCCACAAGCTGGGAAAAACCGCGTTCTCCTGAAAGAACTAGTGGGATGAAAGTTGAACGTTTCCTAGGGTGAGCAGAGTGATCCCTCTCCAGTTCAGGATCCCACATGTTTACTCTCAGGCAAACACGATACAGAGAAATTGCTGTGCATTGCAGCCTTAAGATGAAGTCTGATCCTTAGCTTACCGCATATGCTTCTTCACAGGTCTATAACTAGTGTGCAAAGACTGAACTACAATATTCCTATAAGTGTAAAAGAGAATGTGCAATTCCAAAGCAGGGCAGTACCATCAAATATAATCCAGAGCAAACCTTGTGGCCTCTTTGTGGGACTTCCTTGTATCATTTCAAGTTTTTTAAAGGGGAAAAAAAATCAACGTTATTCAGAATGGGAGTTTCAGAGAAGTCAGAGCAAGCAGCTTCTTGCTATATGGCAGCCTGTAAGCAGACAAACCCCTGCAGATGGCCTGGATGCAGCACTGTTGCTATCCCTCCAGGAGAGATCATGTGACAGCAGGTTCCACATCTGACTCCACACCACACCACACCACACTCTACAAACTGAACTATTTATGGACCACCTACTCTTTTCTTTCCACCTCACCACTTGTTTTCAGGCCATCAACTCTGCCAGATTCACTGACCCAAGGCCAACAGCTCAACCTGTTTTGGTGGAAATTAAAAGGGCAAAAACAGCTTTCTCCAACCAAATGCCCTCCAGAGGTTCAGGCTGCAACTCCCATAATTCCCAATAAGCACAGCCAAGGAGGGCTGCACTATGGTGGATTGATACTAACTGCAGTTTTAGCCTCTGCATCCTGTTAACTACTTGCAGTAGTGAACACCTATGTGTGATCTATTAAGCATATTGTGCATACCCAGCCATGAAATGTCTGTGATACAAGGTTCATTTGCACATGAATACAGGCAGCGCATGGGAATGGGGATAGATAGCATTAACATTACATCAGATTCCTGTTTCCCATAATATTTCATGGGGGATCCACAGCAGACTTTTGCGAGGAGGAGGAGGAGGAGGAGGAGGAGGAGGAGGAGGAGGAGGAGGAGGAGGAGGAGGAGGAGGAAGAGGAGGAGGAGGAGGAGGAGAAGTAGTTGTTGTTGTTGGCTAGCCTTCTCTTTTGGAGCCAGTATCACAAAAGGTTGGGTCATCTTTCATTCAGAGTTAGGACATGTCTGGGCAAGAATCAGGGCAACCACCCTGTGGAGATCTCAGTTTACAGAAAGCTAAGCAAAGCTGAATGACACTTTGCCCAGCTGGAAGGGGTCCTTGAGGATCAGTGTGATTCTTAGCCATTTTATCATGGATTTCTCTCTTCAGCCTAGCAGTTGGAGGAATAGAAAGGAAGGTCCTTTGAATATTCCTGCCCCAAAGCCATCAATTCAGAATTTAACAAACTTTGGGCCAATCCAAGACAAGAGATAGTTATGTAACCATGTAGTCTTGGGGAGGGGGGTTGATGCAAAATTCCGAAAGCCAAATCTCTAACACTGCCCCGTTCAGATTCAGTGCGAAACTTGGGGGTCTTCCTGGACTCACGACTCCTGCTCAAGGAGCAGGTGGCAGTCGTGGCTAGGAGGGCCTTTGCACAGCTTCGGGTTGTGCACCAGTTACGCCCTTTCCTGGATCAAGAGGCCCTCCGAACAGTCACTCATGCCCTTGTCATCTCCCATATAGATTATTGCAACGTGCTCTACATGGGGCTACCCTTGAAGAGTATCCGGAAGCTTCAGCTGGTCCAGAATGCGGCTGCACGGGTAGTCACGGGTGCTATAAGATCAGCACATGTAACACCGCTGCTCCGTGAGCTGCATTGGGTACCAGTTTGCTTCCGGGTCCAATTCAAGGTGTTGGTTCTCACCTTTAAAGCCCTACATGGCATGGGACCAGGGTACCTGAGGGACTGTCTCATCCCGACCACATCTACCCGCCCCACCCGGTCATGCAGGGAGGGCATGCTTCGGACCCCATCAATAAAAGAATTCCATCTAGCGGGGTTCAGGAGGCGTGCTTTCTCTGCAATAGCACCCGCCCTGTGGAATATCTTGCCCCCAGAGGTGAGGCGGGCGCCCTCGCTCCTGGCATTCAGGAAGTCTTTAAAGACCTGGTTCTGCCACCTTGCTTGGGACAAAGGAAGTAATAGTTCCTCCTGGGGGTGGTTAGCTTAGCAATATCCTCCTTTTAAGATCTCACCATCTTCTGGGTTTTTCTATTTATTATTATATTGTATTTTAGATGTATAGGTTTTAATTTTTATAATGTTGTTGTAAACCGCCCAGAGTCTACTGCTGTAGAGATAGGCGGTGATACATCTGAATAATAAAAATAATAATAAATATTAAAATTAAAAGGAGCTTACTGGAAAAAGAGGAATACAGGAAAAAGAAGACAAAGCAGCAATCACACACAGAGAATTCAAATAAAATCAATACAGTTAGCTTAACTAAACTAGTTACTGATTACCTGCAAACCTTCAAAACTTTCAGCAAACATTCAAAAGTTTTTGAGGAGAAATCATTTAGGTCTTTGGTTTGGATGTTAATAGGTAGGCCCTCCTTGTTCTTCTTGGGCACCATATCTCCACAATACTATAGAATACAAAAGTTAAGTGAAAGCCTCTTTGTGCAGACTGAATGTTGTTTTGCCTAATCAAGCAAAGTGTCTATTCTTTAACATCATGGGTCTAGCCAGCAAACCAGATCTATCTGACAACTTGATTTATCTTCCTAATAATCTGTGGTTGAAAAAAGAAAGGTTAGTTATTAGTTATGTTATACTGCTGGCTGATATTCAGTTTATGATCAGCTACAATTCCAGCATTTTCTTCAACACTTGCTATTCCCAGCTGCCTTTCCCCACTTGTGCCTAACCACAGTACCAATATTTTTGGCAACCTTTTTCTTTCTGCAGTGCCCCAGAGATGCTGCCTTTATCTTCTCCCTACCTCAAGTGACAGGCTTAAGTCATAATTTTCTGTACCACAGTTAAAGTAATGTTTCCACTTCCAAGCCAACAGCATCCAAGTTAACCTGCTTTATCATCTACAACAGGGCTTTCCAAAGTTTTCCCGCGGTGACACACCAACTGCCGTTGGTGTGTCGCCGCGGGAAAACCCAGAAGTGCCGCCATTGCGGCAGCGCGCAAAAACCCGGAAGCGCTGCTGCCGCTTTCGGGGTTTTGCGCGCCGCCATTGGTGTGTCGCCGTGGGAAAACCCAGAAGCGCTGATGATGATCAGCGCTTCCGGGTTCTGTGGCGACACACCAGACTGTGTGTGGCAACACACTTTTGTGTCGCGACACACAGTTTGGAAAGCTCTGATCTACAACATGGGATGCAAAGTTGATCAGTAGTGTGTGTGATCACAGCAATGTTTATTGTCCATTTCCGGCTGTCTTCTATTTCTCCATTTGTGCCTCTCCCATGGTTCCTCACAACTTCTAATTTGTTTTTAACAAAAAGTAAAAACTTCCCCAGATTCTAGCTATTTCTGTCTCTCACCATCCTCTAATGCAGGGGTCCCCAACCCCCAGGCCGCGGACCGGTACCGGTCCGTGGCCTGTTAGGAACCGGGCCGCCATGCCAGTCTCCGAACCCCACTCGCTGGTCCGTGCGATTGGCTCCTGCCTGCAAACCCCACCCCCGGTCCGCACGATTGGCTCCCACCTGCAAACCCCGGCCCCTGGTCCGCGCAATTGGCTCCCGCCTGCAAAACTCCCCTGGTCCGTGGAAAAATTGTCTTCCATGAAACCAGTCCCTCGTGCCAAAAAGATTGGGTACCTCTAGTGCTCTAGTGGTTGCTGCCATATTTTGAAAGCAAAGGAGTGGATATTTCTGCAGTCAAGAACTGTTAAAAGTCTACTCTTACATCCCAGCCATCCATCAAGTTTAATCCTGTTCAGGTCTTCTTGGGCCATTCGTTTGAAAGAGACATACTATTATTGTCATGGACGAAGCACGGGGATTTAAAGGGTGACTTTATTCTCCCCACTGATCTTCCATTTTTTTTTCAATATACAATTACAAAACTGTATGCTCCAGGTGTATTTCAAGTTCAATTGCCCCCAGTGTTAGTCACCTTCTGGAAACAGCTGAAAGCAGAGCTTTCCAGAGGGCATTGGGAAGTTGACAGCAGATACTGTTTTGGGTTGTAAGTTTTTGTATTCATCATTTCATTTTGTGAGCTGCCAAGAGTTTATTTATATTGCGGTGGGATATCAATGCAATGCAATGCAATGCAATGCAATGCAATGCAATGCAATGCAATGCAATGCAATGCAATGCAATGCAATGCAATGCAGCGCAATGCAATGCAGCGCAATGCAATGCAGCGCAATGCAATGCAATGCAATGCAATGCAGCACAATGCAGCGCAATGCAATGCAATGCAGCACAATACAATGCAGCGCAATGCAATGCAATGCAGCACAATACAATGCAGCGCAATGCAGCGCAATGCAGCGCAATGCAATGCAATGCAATGCAATGCAATGCAATGCAATGCAATGCAATCCAATGCAATCCAATCCAATCCAATCCAATCCAATCCAATCCAATCCAATCCAATCCAATCCAATCCAATCCAATCCAATGCAACAAATAAAGGCTGCTAAAGACTGGAGCTATGCTCTTCCAATAGATGCTCATACTCAGGGAATAGCACTGGCTATACCAGAGCTTTCCAAACTGTGTGTCGGGACACGTTAGTGTGTCGGCTGCAGTGTCTGGGTGTGTCGCGGCTGATGCTGCCTCCAAACCTGCTGTGATTCCGTGCAGGTCCTAGTGCCTGCCTTGTGCCTTGCTGCCCCCAAGCCTGCTGTGATTCCATGCAGGTCCTAGTGCCTGCCTTGTGCCCCGCTGTAAGAGTGTGTCGCGAAATGATGCATGTCTAAAAAGTGTGTCACCAACATGAAAAGTTTGGAAAGCTCTGGGCTATACTGTTAAGTTCTTTAACTTGATGATCTTTCCTGGTTTAACACAAGGCTGAAAGAGCAAAACAGTAGGAATCAGGGGACCAACATCCCCCCTCCCGCTTTGTCTCCTGAACAGAGCATGAAGGAATCTGCCAGATGGCATTTGTTGCCCATATAAAGAAAGGAAGGGGGAGAGAAAACCAAGGTGATAGTGCTGCTTGTATTTCAGTTTCCTCTGTGAAGCCCACCTGTGTGTTTTTTTGAAAACTATATTCAGCTTGGGTAACCGCAAAATGAAGCGTAGGAAGAGGGGCACAGAAAGAAGCACAGAACTGATGGACAAAGACCTGCCCCATTCCTGCTGCAGGGCTGTGATTAGTGGATCTTTTCCCCACCACCTTAAGAGGGAAGGCAGCAAAGCTCGAGGATCACATGCCCTACCTGCATAATCTTCTTTGATTCTTTTCTCCCTAAATGACCATTTTAAAATTTTATCCCACCAATTTCAGGCCATTTTTCTAACCTATCACAATTTCTCTCACCCACCTAGCTCATGTTTGTCTGACTAGTTAATTAGAATGTCATGGGGTACTTTGTCAGATGCTTTGCTGAAAACAAGATATATTATGCCCATAACATTCTCATAATCTGTTAAGGAAGTTCCTCAATCACAAAATGAAAGGATTTTCTGTGTTTTATAGGGAGTGCTCTTCCCCCACCCCCCAACATTCCACCTCAATATAAAGGTTGAGATTCTGGACTTGGCTCTGGGGAGAGTACCTCACATTATTTGTCTTCCAGTAGATTTTGGAGTAATTAAACTTGCCCATCCCTGTCGTTTTGAGTATCTTTGAAAAACGGACCATGTGCTTTGAGAAAACATCCACCACATCTTCTCTTTCGCTGAACAGTGGATTCCAACATCAGTAGTGCTTTCTTTTCTTTCTTTAATTTAACCCAGATGTTCTCTACATGTTCATTCGCTTGGATTTCTGAACAAGCATGGATAATTTAACATATAGTGCAACTATCCTTCCTTTTCTATTGCTTCTGTTCCTTTTGAACATATGGTATCCTTGAACTGCTATTTTCTAATCATGGGAAATATCCCACTAGTCTGTTATACTGATTCAATCATATTAGACTTCCTGTGCTAAGTGTTCCAGCTCAACTGGTTAATTTTCCATAGTCTTAGCATAACAACATGCACAGCAAGTGCTATGAACTTTATGCATCAAGTTTCCTGATTTCTTTTTTCTTTTTATTTGAGTGGGTTAGTAAAGACCAATTTGGTTGCTCTTACATTTACTCCTTTAGTGCAAAAATCATTATCAAAAGTTGGAGGCTTCTAATCCATAGCATTCAGTTTAACAAGGGCTAAGACAGAGCTTTCCAAACTTTTCATGTTGGTGACACACTTTTTAGATATGCATCATTTCGTGACATACACTTACAGCAGGGCATCATTTCGCGACACACTCTTACAGCAGGGCACAAGGCAGGCACTAGGACCTGCGTGGAATCACAGCAGGTTTGGAGGCAGCCAGGCACAAGGCAGGCACTACGACTTGCGTGGAATCACAGCAGGTTTGGAGGCAGCCAGGCACAAGGCAGGCACTGGGACCTGCGCGGAATCCTGGCAGGGCTCGGAGGCAGCAGCAGCCCGGACACACCCAGACACTGCAGCCAACACACTAACGTGTCCCGACACACAGTTTGGAAAGCTTTGGGCTAAGATATGGGTTGCAGAAATCTGGATGACCTTTCTGTATCTCTTTGCTGCCATCTAATGACCATCTGGGATATTTCGGGACAGATCTGGTCACCCTAGTAAAGCCCTCCTAATTAAGCTTAGTATGCTTTGGCCTCACGTATTCTTCCTACTCTTTGTAAGTGGCAACCCATCTAGTGCCAGCAGCCCATCATGTGGATAAAATGGACCTTGGCCCAAGAAATCAAACCTCTTTCACTGACACAACTTTTATAGCCAGTCATCCACTTCCAATATCTTTCTTTCATTTTCCAATTGTCGCCCAAGAGAACACTACTGGAACCCTCGGGTTCTTCAGCTTCCTTTCTAGGGCTTTCAAGTCCCAGGCACAGTGGTTATAGCTGCTTTTGTTGGTATCATCTGTCTCCATGTAGATGTGATGGGAATGAGATTTATGGGTTTTTACAGCTGCTTTGATATATTCCTGATCCATGGTCTTGTCAGTCAGCATACTTCACATGCTATAAGTCCAGCAGGCACACAATAGTTAGTACAAAGCACGCAACTACTACAACTCTCCTCTTCGGTCTCTTGTAGGTGGCGGTCCCACGCCCTCTGCTCTTCAAGGCTCAGCCTCTTACCTTCTGGGCAACACAATTTTCTGTTATTTCTGCCCTGAATCAAGGCCTGTTTCTTCTGCAAAGGCCTGAAAGCTTCTTCTGAATTCCAGCATTGTTTCTGTTTTTCTTTCTTGTCCACTGAACTTGTTTTTTCATTGTCTTTTTTTGCAGAAATACTTCCTCTGTCAGCTTCCGTGGTAGCATTTCGTTTGTTTGGTCTAATAAATCTCTGTCTCCTGTGATGAACTGAAGTATGACAGTCACTGCTCTAATTCTGTTATTTTTTTTTTCAAGCACTGTTATAAGCTTTGCAACTTTTTCCCCCCAGGTTGCTTATTAGCTAGTAAGATATCCAGCACAGGAGCTTGCTGAGGATAATATGCTTCCTGTATCTCGAGGCAGGATCCTATACATGTTTTCTTCAGATTGTCAGTTTTTACAGAAATAGTTGTTGATTCATCAAACAAAGCTAGTATAGTCCGAGTGGTTAAAGGGAAAAATATTTGGCTAAAAAGTCAGTGGAGTGTTTTGCTGTTAGAATGTTATTTTACTCATCAGCTGGAACATCATTAGAGGCATAGGTACAATTGCTATCTTCAAAGCAAACAGTATACTTAACAGAAGCAGTATTTTCCTGGAAGTCTTCACTCTATAGGAATCCATTGTCTTTGTTGGCAAGGGGAGAAGTTGGCGTATCATCTAATTGCTGGAATAGCACTCTGAATCTGTTCACAGAATTACGGAGTTCCAGGAGATGAAGTCCTCCGTGGAAGCCTTTGAGATGAGGAGCTCATTAATCTTCAGTTGTTCCAGGGTTGGTTTGGTCTCCCTTTTTCCTACCCATAGTGCCAGGAGCTTGAAGTTACAGATTGGAAACTTAAATCCATAAAATAAGTAAAATATTAAAATAAAATTTAAAAAAAGGTCAGAAAGAAGAAACAGTAACAAAAACCAGATAAAACAAGAGATTATACAGAGCTGGCTAAAAGAGTTGCTATTCTAGTACCATCTTAGAAAAAGAAAAAAGAAAAAAATTGTGGCAAATATATACCAGGATGGCTATGGATCCTACTTTATGTAGGTTCTGCCACGATCCTGTCACTGACGCAGATCAGTCTGAGGAGAGTGCTCAGGGTTCTGCTTTAATATTGTGAGGAGGAGCCATTGGTAATAAACCACGAGAAAACAAACATTGTGGTATTTTTTAATAGTACCAAAACCTATAATTGGCACATAAGAGTTAAGTGCTTGGCAATCAATTCTATTCACTTGGCTAAGGCTCAGTCCAGCCCTTATGGGATTGCTTTCCCTAATCGCACAGGACAATTGCAGATCAAAATGGGGGGCAAACTGTGTACTTGTGGCTTTGCATTTATTTGCTAATATCAGGGTGGGTAAGGCCAATTATAATTAGACACTGGATCAGCAGTACTGATCTTCAAAATGAGCTGAGCCAAACTATAAAGATCAACTGACCATTTAGGGAAACTCAAAGGCTCATCCGAGCAGATGAGCAGACAATATCTCTCTTGTCTTACCTATTGTAATTAACAATGGGCTTTCCCTAGAGCTCATTTTAATTTCTCCCTCAGCAATCTTGGATTGCAAATTCAGCAAAACTCCGTTATGACAGGGGTTATGCCCATGCAGTTCAGGTGAAATGAATCTATGGAACGTGTGTGTGTGTGTGTGTGTGTGTGTGTTTTAATGCCATGTATTTTATCCTGACCTGAGACAAAGGCTATTGCAGCTGCTTTTTTAAAAATTGCCTGGTCAAACATAGGAATTTTACATAAGTAACTTTATAAGCTGTCAGAGATCCCAATGTTATCTATTTAGTTGCCAAATTCTGCCACTTAGCTGCAATGATCTATCAGATTACAATTATGGAAAAGGTGACTAATGTGGATATACTGATAGCTAATTGGGTATATAATAATAAGACACCATGTTTCCCTCTGTAATTTATTTTATTGACCCTAGTCTATGACTGTAAGAACATTTTGTTTTTATTATACTAGGATGTTTTCAAGAGGATGTTTGTTTTCAACAAACATGCCACAAGCATCGCAAGTCAAGACTGCAGAGCTGTATCTATTTGTCTTCACTTCTGATATGTAGGACCCTACCAAGAGAAAAGCTTTGATTTCCTTCTGTTCCTTTTTCAGGCTCTCTGGTTAGCTAAATGCACAGTGCCAGTGGAAGGGACATTTGTTAGGGACACAAACACACACCCCTTGAATTTTCCTGTCAAACTCCTGCAATTTTTTCCTCTTCACTTGTTCAGTGAGCCTGCTCCCTGGAAACTGTCTGCATTGTATTCCTTCTACAGTTTTTGTAGTAGCATGTGCTAACCCTTCAAAAGCAATCAGCAAACTTTCTGGGCATATCCTCTGCAATCAGAAGTTATTCAAGTGATGGTTCCACCAGCTGAGCATACAGCCCTCAAAACAAACAGCTTCTCTGTTCCTTTCTTTCTTATCTCTTCCTCCTGTTGAACCCCACTATGAAACTCCTGTTAACCCTTCTTGGTTGCTCTCTCAGCATGCTCTCTCATTCCCTGGAAAACAGCTGCCTTATATTCCTTCTAAACTTTGTACAGCAGCCTCAGAAGAATTGCAGCTTGTGTAGGATTATGGTTTCCTAAAAAAGGTAAAGGTTCCCCACGTACATTTGTGCAGTCGTGTCCGACTGTAGGGGCCGGTGCTCATCTCCGTTTGTTAGCCGAAGAGCCAGCGTTGTCCGAAGACGCTTCCACGGTCATGTGGCTGGCATGACGCGCGCGGAACGCTGTTACCTACCCACCAAAGTGGTACCTATTCATCTACTTGCATTTGCATGCTTTCGAATTGCTAGGTTGGCAAGAGCTGGGGCGAGTGCGGGAGCTCACTCCGTCCTATGGTTCCCTAGGAGTGGGCAATTTCTTTATTTCCTATTCTCTTGGGCATAATTCTGAGGCAGAGTAAGCAGTAATGGGGCTAGAATCAGAAGTGGGCAGAGATACCCATTCTCTGTCTGATACTCTTTTTCCCCCGAGCAACAGCCTACCAGGGAAGCAGAGGTATCTGCAGGGTATGGTCAGAAAAGTCAAGATGGGGGCTGTGATGGTGCAATAGAAGCTCTGCCTGGTTTTTATTTGTGTCACGTGTGCAATGCACATAAAAACCAGGTGGAGCTTTGATCACACCACTGCACTGCACCACCTCTTTGACTTTTTTGACCACACCCTGTGAACACCCCATCAGGGAAGAGACAAATTGCTCTTACCACTGATTGATCTCCTATAGAGAGATTGTGGAGAAAAACCTTCAAAACAACATGAAATTAGCTCCAGATTTGGGCTAGATGGCACCAAAGAGATCCAGGACACTCTAATGCTTTCCTGACTTCTAATCGTCATCTGGATTTCTGCAGCCCAGAACCAGGTGTTCTCACAGAGAGACTGAGGGCCTGAAGAGTAGCTGACCAGCAGTGGCAGGGATAAGGGATACAAGCCAGCATTATGCCTGTGGCAAGATAGGGGCACCAGTGGGAGCAGCACATTCTGTGTTGGTATAGTTTTCTGCCAGCTAAAGGACTGGAAGACAGCGGTTTAACTTGGCTATGAACAATAGCCCTGAGCCTGCAGTTCTAAACAAGGAGTAAAGCAACTCACTGAACATGGCCCTGAAATCCAAGGCGCTGCTCACTCCCATTTTGTTAATCGGTCTACTGGACATGGGTCTCCCCTTCACTAGGAGAATCTTCAAGAATGCACACAGACCTTCTCCTTCAGGCCCACTCATTACTGCAATTCCATAACAAACAGCATGCCATGAACATCACCACCTCTCTGAACCAGGCACATTTTCCCACCTGTGCAGAGATATGGTCAGTGTGTATCTCACGGTGTATCATCGTTTTCCTTTGATATGGCTGTCCCCACCTGGGGATTCTCCCAATTTGCTGGCTGTGCATGGCACAGATTTTTGCAGATAGGGGAGGCAGCTCCAACTCCAACATCCTGTAGATTTAGCAGCGAAATGGGCAGTGAGGCGGTGGGGTCGGTGGTAATATTGCTTCACAACTGAACTAATAAATAAATACAGCTGACCAAAGGGGGCAGAGGAGGGCGAGAGGCCATTATATCCAGGAACTAAATCACGGTGGCTGAGAGAAAGCGAGAAAGAAATAAATCTGTTTTCCTGTTGATCTTGCTCCGATCTTCCATTTCCGAGCCTCCCTCAGCGCCCCCCCGTCCCTCGTCATCTGCCTGCGGAAGGCAAATGCTGGAGCAAGTTCACGGGGAGGAGGGGAATAGGAATAGCGGAAGCGGAGCGGGAGGGCTGATCTCTCGCAGCAGAAGCCCGCGTCCTCTTCCCCGTGAAGTGCATGAATCATCGCTGCAGCGCGCTTCTCCTGCCAGGCTCCGACAGACTCCTCGCCCCCCCCCCCCAAAAAAAAAAAAATACACACACAGGGCCCAGACTCTGCCTGCGAAAAGAGCCCGTCACAGGGGCGTAGATACAGCGAAGGCAGCCGCCTGGGGTTCCGCAGACCCAGGGCGTCCGGCGGGCTCCTCTTCGCTGCCCACCTCTAGCCCTGCGGCTTCAAAACAACGGGTCGCGCAGGGGTAAAGCTATCGTATCCGCTGCAAACATTTGGAGAGCCACTGAAGGTCAGCAAAGATACGGGGTTTTCTGGGTCTCCTTGCTACCAACTCTAGCGGTCACCAGGATTTTTACAGCCCCGAGAGAGTAGCCCCGAGGGCTCCCGAGATGCGGAGGAGCGAGCGAGGGAGGAGAGCCGCTACGCACTCCGGCCGTTCCTTCAGGCTCAGCAACGTGTGCTGGAAGTGGAGTCCTCGGAGGCTTCCCCGGCAGCCGCTGCTGGCCGGTCTGTTCGCCTTTTCGCTCTCGTTCTCCTTCCTGTGAGGAACTGGGGAGAGGCAACAAGACACCCCTTGCTGCCATCTAGCGGTCATCCGTATTTTTGCGGCCCGGGTGACAGGCTTGCCTCGCGGTCCAGAAGTCTCTGCTTGTCCCTAGCGCCGATCCAGACAGCCCAGAGCCCATCCTCCACCCCCACTGTTGGGTTTAACCCACCTCCATCCCATTCTTAAGGGGCGTGGTGGCTCAGCGGGTAAGACGCCAGGCTTGTCCAAGTTCGGAGGTTCGAATCCCTAGCCCCGCGTGACGAGTGAGCGCCCGCGCTCACCCCAGCTCTTGCCAACCTAGCAATTCGAAAGCATGCAAATGCAAGTAGATGAATAGGTACTTCGGTGGGTAGGTAACAGCGTTCCGCGCGCGTCATGCGGCCAGATGACCGTGGAAGCGTCTTCAGACAACACTGGCTCTTCCACCGGCCCCAAGAGTCAGATAAAAAGGTTAAAGGTTCCCCCCGCACATTTGTGCAGTCGTGTCCGACTCTAGGGGCCGGTGCTCATCTCCGCTTGTTAGCCGAAGAGCCAGCGTTGTCCGAAGACGCTTCCATGGTCATGTGGCCGCATGACGCGCGCGGAACATGTTGCCTACCCACCGAAGTGGTACCTATTAATCTACCTGCATTTGCATGCTTTCGAGTTGCTAGGTTGGCAAGAGCTGGAGCTAGTGCGGGAGCTCACTCCTTCACGCGGGGCTAGGGACTTGCAGTCTTACCCGCTGAGCCACCACGCCCCCTCAGATATTCAGATAGAGTCAGATACGACTGCACAAATGATGCAAACCTATCCCAACCTATTTTTCAGGATGAGTAACTATGCAAAACTATGCCAACCTAGCAATTCGAAAGCATGCAAATGCAAGTAGATTCATAGGTACCACTTCGGTGGGTAGGTAACAGCGTTCCGCGCGTGTCATGCGGCCACATGACCGCGGAAGCGTCTTCAGACAACGCTGGCTCTTCGGCTAACAAACGGAGATGAGCACCAGCCCCTAGAGTTGGACACGACTGCACAAATGTGCGGGGGGAACCTTTACCTTTTTACCTATCCCATTCTTAGCTTATTTGTATGGACAGCGGCTTTTTAAAATAGGCACTGTAGACCCATTTTCAATTATTTGTTTTTCGGTCTCAAGCCTTCTCTTTAGAGAAAAGATTGTTGTGCTTGGTCCAACTGACACAAGCAGGGTAATAGCAACAAGAACAATTATGACGGCATCCACAATCGGGCTTGTTTCGAAACTGGGAAAGGTGCAAACAACATCAAGTTCTTTATGACGGGCACTGCAACGTTTGCACTGCTCTGTGCAGCTCTTGGCACAGTTTGCTGCAGGGAGGCCAAAGGATATTTTTCCTGCTGAGGAGTGAGAGAAGAATCAGCTTCCACCTCGCCCAGTCACGTGTTTCTCACTGGCCTTCCCCACCTACACACAGTTCAGTGGGGAAGGATGAATCAGCGCAGTGGAAGGAAATGGGGCTGTGTCGTCGGCAGCTCTTCCTCTGCTGCTGAGGAGGACTGCAGCACCTGGGGCAGGGGCTGCTTTTTTAGCTTGGGGTCTGCCAAGCCTGGCATTAGGGCTCAGCCGTCACAACACGGCATTTGTCCCATTAAAAATGTTGGAATCCAGAAGGGCACTTGGAGAAGTTTTCTGGGTATGGAGCACAAAGAAACTTAGTGTGTTCAGACAGAATGGGCCCAAAGGTGATCATCTTATCCTTTGAATGGGATAACCTTCCAAGGGGTGATTGTGTTGTTAAGTCCTGTGGTCAAGAAGTGGCTCTCCGGAAATTATTACTAGCCTCGGTTTTTAATATTCTGCTTTACTGGTGTTGTTGTGTGGTTCAGGCAGGTAATGTCCTTGGTTACAGCTGGCTAAATTCCCTTTTATCACCACCAATTTAACCCAAAGCTAGGTGAGCAAACATCCAACTGTTACTAGACAGGGAGGAATTCTACCACTGGGACACTTGTCTCAACGCTTTCCATCTTGGGTCACTGGGTATGAATCCCTGACAGATATGCAACCTGTAAGAAGGTACCTCCACTTATAGTTTAGCTGACAGGTTGCTACATATGGGAGCAAGTGCGCTATTAGGTACTCAGGTTTTATAGGACTTCACAAGTTCCTTGATTTTTCCAGAAACATCACCCTCCAAAATTCCTGATACAGGAGGTCTCTTTATGCACAAAACATGTTTGTCTAAGAGCTCCTTTAAAAGCCCAGAGTTCCTGCCAAGGTCCCTGTGGGTTATTTTTATTTATTTATTTTTATCCCACCTTTATTATTTTTTATAAATAACTCAAGGCGGCGAATGTACCTAATACTCCTTCCTCCTCCTATTTTCCCCACAACAACAACCCTGTGAGGTGAGTTGGGCTGAGAGAGAGTGACTGGCCCAAGGTCACCCAGCCGCTTAGGTGGGACTAGAACTCACAGACTCCTGGTTTCCTATTGGCTCCTTCCCAGGGCTGAGAGAGAGTGACTGGCCCAAAGTCACCCAGCCGGCTTTCATGCCTAAGGCAGGATTAGAACTCACAGTCTTCTGGTTTCTAGCCCGTTGCCTTAACCACTAGACCAAACTGGTCTATTATGCACCATGTCTAACTCAGGCAAGGACAGGAAGGATCAGATGGCAACATGCACATATGACCGAGAACAGGAATGGAGGCCACTTGGAGCCAGTTCAAACAGATCTGCACAATGTAAGCCTTTGAGCTAATTGGGAAGCCGATGACAACAGCACCAACATTTGATAGTGGCTCCTTTCTTTCAAATGACACAGTGGGATCCTCCTCCCACAAGAATTAATGACACAGTTTGTCTGGATACAGGACCAGCCACAGGGTAATTAGCATCCTTGTTATTATTATTCCTTGGGTGCAACACAGTTGTAGATCATTTGCAAGGAACCAGGTGCACAAAGGTATATTTAATACCCATGGAAGGGCCTTTATTTCTTAATGATCATTTTGGTTGGCTCTTGAGGAAACAGGCAAGAACATTAAGAGAGGCAATCATCTTGGATAGCTGCTCTGTGGTGAGTGGAGCAGAGTCTTATTAAATCTTAATGTGAGCTTTATTCCTGGGAAATGTACAAAGCAATTAGGTAAAAATTTCTCATAATTTAATTAGAAAAAAATATGTGGGAAAGAGTGCATCACGTGGCATTTCGGTTGGAGTCAATTCTACTCTGAAAAGGGAAAGGCCAACCGTGCAGGATAGGATAGACGGCATTGCTTCCCCACCTGGCTTTGCAAAGACGGTGGGTGGTATTGCTTCATGTTCAGGGCCTGGGAGACGATGTCGGAGGACAGAGTAGAACGGACAGAGTAGCATCACTGTTACACTGTCCCTGATGTCACCCAACCCACCAGAGGAGACAAGAGGTTGGATTCGGCCTGGGGAACTTCTGCTTTAAAGAAGCATGAAATACATAAATATAAGCAGTGAAGGACTGTTAAGGACTGTTATCAAAGATTGAGAATTAGCTATAGAAAAAAAAATCAAAGTTGTATTCTAACAGATTTTGTAAGAGAGCCAGTTTGGTCTACTGGTTAAGGTGCTAGGCTAGAAACCAGGAGTCTGAGTTCTAGTCCCGCCTTAGGCATGAAAGCTGGCGGGGTGACCTTGGGCCAGTCACTCTCTCTCAGCCCTGGGAAGGAGCCAATAGGAAACCAGGAGAGTGAGAGTTCTAGTCCCGCCTTAGGCATGAAAGCCGGCTGGGTGACCTTGGGCCAGTCACTCTCTCTCAGCCCTGGGAAGGAGCCAATAGAAAACCAGGAGACTGAGAGTTCTAGTCCCGCCTTAGGCATGAAAGCCGGCTGGGTGACCTTGGGCCAGTCACTCTCTCTCAGCCCTGGGAAGGAGCCAATAGCAAACCAGGAGACAGAGAGTTCTAGTCCCGCCTTAGGCACGAAAGCCGGCTGGGTGACCCTGGGCCAGTCCCTCTCCCTCAGCCCAACTCACCTCACAGGGTTGCTGTTGTGGGGAAAATAGAAGGAGGAAGGAGTATTAGGTATGTTCACCGCCTTGAGTTATTTGTAAAAATAATAAAGGCGGGATAAAAATTAAACAAACAAACAAACAAACAAATAAATAAGCTAGAGCCCCCAGCTTATCAGAAACGTGGAGTTACTGGCATGTCTTAGTGAACTTTGTGGAAACGGACGAGTTCTACTAAGAAAAGTGAGGCAGTTGCCTCAGGTGAGAAGTACTGGGAGCTGCAGCCAGGTGCTGGAGGCTGTGTGCCTCCTGGACCCCCTAGGTGAGGTTGGAGGAGAGCTCTCTGTCAGTGCGGAAGGAAGACGTACAGTATGACACTGCCAAATCCTTTGGCTTTTGTATGTACTGTAGAAAGGCGGGGAGGGGGAGCCATCTTTTCCTTGCCTCAGGCAGCACAGTCACTTGGGCTGGCCTTGAGATAGGATTTAAATATAGATCCTCCATGAAGTGCAAGAATATCACAGTCCATTTGTGCTCTGCACAGTCAGCAGTAGAAAGATAAAAGGCGGGAGCCAGAACGCTGACAAGTCCTCTCCTTCCTTTCCTCTGCATCTTGTCGGCCGCTGCCACCCCCTCTGTTAACAGGAGAGAGTTGAGTTAAAGAAGGCAGAGCCTTTTTCTCTTTTGTGCAGGAAGTAGTTCACCCGGCAGGATCTGTGGCATGCAAGTTGTGCACTAAGATGCCATCTTCTGGAAGCTGGCAGTTGTAAGTGAATGTATTTTGACAGGAGAAGGAAGCCCACAGAAGGAAGCACACAGGCTCGCTCCTAGCAGTAGTAAAGGATTGTCCCCAGGAGCTGATGGTGCTGTTTGCTTTTGTGGCAGAGAGTTGGGCTTCATTTTGGAACCGTTCAGCCTGCAGATGAGAGATTAGTATGAATATTAAGCAAACAGAGATATGTCCATACGAATCCCTGGCCAGCATATTTCCCTTTCCCTCATTCTAGTCAGCAATCAGTTTGTTTGACAATCATGATTACCACCAAATCAGATGTCAGATCCCTTATTCTTCCTTATTCCTTCCTCACCCTTTTAAAAGTTATTTATTGTATGTATTGTTATTCAGTTAAACATATATTTATCTTCCTCCTCTACTTCTGTTTAAAGAACAAAACGATTTTTAGAAACACTGAAGGGCTTTCCTCCCATCTGGGTGTGTGAGTGTGTGTAATTAGATACATCTTAAGAAGAATTAAATTAACTTGCTCTGGAAAAACGGTTCTTATCACAGTTCTGCTCCTAAGAGTCCCCCAGTGAATGAAACAAATTAGTAAATCTGATCCATTGGCCAGAGACGTACTGCAGATGCCATTTCTATAGCTCCCCAGCAGTAAATGTATAAAATGAATGGAGCAAGTAAATAGGTGTCATTGGGAATGGATGTGTGCTGGAAACCCTCCACATCCCAGTCCAATAAAGATCTCCAGTAGAGAAATTTGTGCAATTCATGCAAATGCACATCCACATCTCTTGTGCAATTGGTCAGGGGAGGGGAGGGATATGCAGCAGATACGGATACTGACTTCTGGGGATACAACCCAGGTGGAAATGGAGGCCCACTCATATTCACGTTGCAGTGCTCATCGAATCCTCCCTCTTCTAATTCTACCTGCAAATCTTAACAGATGATTGACAGTTTCAAAAAGGATAGATGAACACTATCTGCTGAGTTGCTCGCTACTCCTGCTGGCATCACACTGCATTTGGACTGGTCCAGACTTGAAGATGTTGCAAGAGAATCCTTTCTTGAAACATGGAAAAGAGCTGGGGAACCCTTGATCCTTCAAATCATGTTGAACTATAACTCCCAGCAGTCACAGCCAGCACAACTGATGGTGACGGACATTTGGAGATTTAGCACACAGATTCCTTATTCTTGAATTCAATGACATATCTGACTGCATCTATTGGCAGAATCACATAAACAGATGCAACATTATACTATTGTAGAGGGTGAAGTTCACTTTAATTAGCTCGGGTGGGGCAATTCTGCCTGGAGGTGCCTGATGGGAAAGGGTTGCTGGGAGTTTTTGTTGTTTATTTGTTCAGTTGCTTCCGACTCTTCATGACTTCATGGACCAGCCCACGCCAGAGCTTCCTGTCGGCGGTCACCATCCCCAGATCCCGCAAGGTCGAGTCCGTCACCTCCAGAATATCATCCATCCATCTTGCCCTTGGTCGGCCCCTCTTCCTTTTGCCTTCCACTTTCCCTAGCATCAGCATCTTCTCCAGGGTATCCTGTCTTCTCATTATGTGGCCAAAGTACTTCAGTTTTGCCTTTAATATCATTCCCTCAAGTCAGCAGTCTGGCTTTATTTCCTGGAGTATGGACTGGTTTGATCTTCTTGCAGTCCAAGGCACTCTCAGAATTTTCCTCCAACACCACAGTTCAAAAGCATCTATCTTCCTTCACTCAGCCTTCCTTATGGTCCAGCTCTCGCAGGCATAGGTTACTACGGGGAATACCATTGCTTTAACTATGTGGACCTTTGTTGTCAGTGTGATGTCTCTGCTCTTAACTATTTTATCGAGATTTGTCATTGCTCTCCTCCCAAGAAGTAGACGTCTTCTGATTTCCTGGCTGCAGTCAGCATCTGCAGTAATCTTTGCGCCTAGAAATACAAAGTCTGTCACTGCCTCCACTTTTTCTCCCTCTATTTGCCAGTTATCAAGCTGGTTGCCATAATCTTGGTTTTTTTGAGGTTTAACTGCAACCCAGCTTTTGCACTTTCTTCTTTCACCTTTGTCATAAGGCTCCTCAGCTCCTCCTCATGTTCAGCCATCAAAGTGGTATCATCTGCATATCTCAGATTGTTAATGTTTCTTCCAGCGATTTTAACACCAGCCTTGGATTCCTCAAGCCCAGCACTGTCGCATGATGTGTTCTGCGTACAGATTGAATAGGTAGGGTGAGAGTATACAACCCTGCCGTACTCCTTTCCCAATCTTAAACCAGTCCGTTGTTCCGTGGTCTGTTGTTACCCTTGCTACTTGGTCGTTATACAGATTCCTCAGGAGGCAGACAAGATGACTTGGTATCCCCATACCACCAAGAACTTGCCACAATTTGTTATGATCCACACAGTCAAAGGCTTTAGAATAGTCAATAAAACAGAAATATATGTTTTTCTGAAACTCCCTGGCTTTCTCTGTTATCCAGAGGATATTGGCAATTTGGTCTCTAGTTCCTCTGCCTTTTCTAAACCCAGCTTGTACATCTGGCAATTCTCGCTCCATGAATTGCTGGAGTCTACCTTGCAAGATCTTGGGCATTACCTTACTGGCATGTGAAATAAGTGCCACGGTTCGATAGTTTGAACATTCTTTAGTGTTTCCCTTTTTTGGTATGGGAATATAAGTTGATTTTTTCCAATCTGATGGCCATTCTTGTGTTTTCCAAATTTGCTGGCATATGGCATGCATCACCTTGACAGCATCATCTTGCAAGATTTTAAACAGTTCAGCTGGGATACTGTCTTCTCCTGCTGCCTTGTTATTAGCAATGCTTCTTAAGGCCCATTCAACCTCACTCCAAGATGTCTGGCTCTAACTCACTGACCACACTGTCAAAGCTATCCCCGATATTATTATCCTTCCTATATAGATCTTCTGTATATTCTTGCCACCTTTTCTTGATCTCTTCTGCTTCTGTTAGGTCCTTGCCATCTTTGTTTTTGATCATACTCATTTTTGCTTGGAATTTAACTCCAATGTTTCTAATTTTCTGGAAGAGGTCTCTTGTCCTTCCTGTTCTATTGTCTTCTTCCACTTCCGTGCATTGCTTGTTTAAAAATAATTCCTTATCTCTTCTGGCTAACCTCTGGAATTTTGCATTTAATTGGGCATATCTCCCCTTATCACTGTTGCCTTTTGCTTTTCTTCTTTCTTGGGCTACTTCCATTGTCTCAGCAGACAGCCATCTTGCCTTCTTGGTTTTCTTTTTCTTTGGGATGTTTTTTGTTGCCGCCTCCTGAACAATGTTGCGAACTTCTGTCCATAGTTCTTCTGGGACCCTATCCACTAAATCTAGTCCCTTAAATCTATTCTTCACCTCCACTGCATATTCATTAGGAATATTAGTGAGCTCATATCTGACTGATCTGTGGGTCTTCCCTATTCTCTTTAATCTGATTCTAAATTGTGCAATAAAAAGTTTGTGATCTGAACTACAGTCAGCTCCAGGTCTTGTTTTTACCAACTGTATAGATGTCCGCCACCTTTGGCTACAAAGGATGTAGTCAATCTGATTTCAGTGTCAACCATCTGGTGAAGTCCATGTATAAAGTCGTCTTTTAGGTTGCTGGAAGAGAGTGTTTGTTATGCACAGTGAATTGTCTTGGCAAAATTCTATCAGCCTATGTCCCGCTTCATTTTGTTCTCCCAGACCATTCTTGCCTGTAATTCCAGGTGTCATTTGACTACCCACCTTAGCATTCCAGTCTCCTGTAATGAAAATAACATCTCTTTTTGGCGTATTATCCAGTAGGTGCTGCAGATCCTCATAGAACTGATCTACTTCTGCTTCTTCAGCATCTGTGGTTGGGGCGTATATTTGGATCACTGTGATGTTAAATGGCTTACCCTGAATTCGAATTGAGATCATTCTATCGGTTTTTGGATTGTGTCCAAGCACTGCTTTAGCCACTTTATTATTAATTATGAAGGCTACTCCATTTCTTCTGTGGTCCTCTTGTCCACAGTAGTAGATCTGGTGGTCATCTGATGTGAAGTGGCCCATTCCAGTCCATTTCAGTTCACTGACACCTAAAATGTCTATATTTAATCTTGACATCTCACCAATAACCACATCCAATTTGCCTTGGCTCATAGATCTTACATTCCAGGTTCCTATGGTGTGTTGATCTTTAGAACATCGGATTCGTCATTCACCACCAGCACCGTCGGCCGCTAGCCGTCCTTTCGGCTTTTAGCTAGCTGCGTCATCACATCTGGGGCTAGTTGAACTTATCCTCTGTTCCTCTCCAGTAGCATTTTGACCATCTTCCGACCTGGGAGTCCCATCCCAAACCGCCCAGGGTCCCTCCTTGTGGGGGAGATGGGCGGGGTATAAATGTAATAAATAAATAAATAAATAAATAAATCTTCCGATGGTATACCGACATATCTCTGTACTGATCCATTTAGTTTTCACGGCAAGAATACTGGGGAACAACCTTCCCCAGGGATCATATTTAGTCTGACCTCTCTGCCATGACCTTCCCATCTTGGGTGTCCCTTCACGGTTTAGCACATGGCGTCATTGAGGTGCTCAAGCTCCAGCATAACAAGGTAACAATCTCCTTTGCTGGAGCTCAAGGCCTTACACTTCACATAAAAAATCCCATCTTGATTTTTCCCTACCTCTTGGATAGCACATCTCCCCAACAGGACAGTGACAGGCAACTACCATTGCGCTCTTTCTGCATGGCATTGTGGGAATTTCTAATGGCTGCCATCCAGTAACCATCAGCAACTCAAAGAAGAGAGCCTTGAGAAGTGACATGAGAAGAAGTGGGCCTTTGCTGGAGTGCTGGGAGTAGGACATTGATTTTATGAGTCTGACTGGACAGTTCCAAATACAAGAGGAGATGTCTGACTCTGAATGAAGGCTGCTGATGGAGAGACTGTAATCCTCTATGTTCTGTGTCTTCAAGTCAGTGTTGACTCCTGGCAACTGCCTGGAGAAGTCCCTGCAGTTTTCTTGGCAAGGTTTATCAGAAGTGGTTGGCCATTGCCTCCTTCCTAGGGCTGAGAGAGAGAGACTGGCCCAAGGTCACCAGCTGGCTTCGTGCCCAAGGTGGGACTACAACCCATGGTGTCTTGGTTTCTGATGCTTTCACCACTACATCAAACTGGCTCTCTTCTATGTTCTAGCTCTCCTAAAACTTGGGGGACCCTGGTTTGCATGATTCTGTTCCTCTCCCTTTTGGCATTTCAGCATGATTGTTATATTACCTTTCCAACAAACTCAGATTAATCTTAATGATGGTTATATAGATGATTTATAGTTAAGATACATCACTGGTTATAGTTCAAGCATACTACAGTGCAGATAACTTAAGATGGAAGTTGAAGTTTCTGATTTCCTGCTTGAGTGAGCCATAAAAAAGAATGCCTGGGGCTCACTGAGTTGGTATTGGTAATTAAATCAGGCTTTAACATTAGGCATGAACATAGCTAATGAGAGTTTAAAAATCAATATAATTCTTAAGCTCTAAAAATGGATGAGGCTGCCCTAGGAGATCAATTAAAAAATTGCTCAGAGGAGTCACTTTGTACGTGTGAATAAACTGTTGGGATATATTCTGTGGAATGTAAAGGCTTAGGTTAATGGATATTGGTATGACCGATTATAAAGGCATCTGACTCAGAAGCACTAAAGTGAAAGAGAAAAGAGAGAAAGGCTGGGGAATGTCAAAATGTATCACAAGATATCAATGTCTCATTTCAGCTCATACATACCTGAAATACTCCTGAATTTCAGCAGATTTATAAAACAGAATATCAAGAAGTGGAATGTAGCAGTTACTTCCAAAAGATTAGTGCTAGCTGTAGTATAGACATCACATACATACATACATACTGTACATACATACATACATACATACTGTACATACATACATACATACATACATTTCACTTCCTTCTCTTTCTCTCCTTCTTTCCATCATTCTTTCTTCAAGTATGTCCTTTAAAATGCATATTTGTTGATCTGAGTTTCTTTAGGAGAGCATATCTCAATCTGGTTCATTCTACATGTGATGGACTTCAGTTTCCATAATTCCTAGTCAATATGACCATGTTTATTAAAATGTATTTTAATACATTTATTTTAAAAATATTGGTTTAAAACAAAACCTAAAAAAGCACCCTGAAATTATTGTCTTTCAAAATTTACCCAGCAAGAGCAATACAGTAGAACCCATAATTAATTGCCTATCATGTAAGATATCTTATTTACAAAATTAATTGATCCCATCTACATATACTTGCCATTCATGCTCACAACATGTTCCAGCAGAAACAGTAAAAAAAGAAGGAAAAAGCAGATAGAACGGGGGTTGGCCCACTGGGGAGGGAAGGAAAGAGAAAGGAGGAAGAAAATTGATGGAATGGAGCAAGATGAAGAAGTCACTGGACATCCAAGGAAGAAAAAGAAAGAAGCTGTAAGTAGATGTTACAAAAAGGGTTAATTTCATTAGGCAAGCAATCTCACCCAATCAACAGTTAATCTTCAAAGATATCCATGCTTTGCAGCAGTGCTCTGCATCCATCCACACCTCTTGCATGTTACCTATTTTTCAGCAGCTTCTTCAATTCTTATAAGTGAATCATAATTCACTGGCAATTATTTGGGAAAAAACCTTGAGGAGAAGGCAGGGAGATTCTTATAAATTCATAAGAAAATGATGCTCCTAGAAAGAAAAGTGATTGATTGATTGATTGATTGATTGATTGATTGATTATGTGCCATCAAGTCAGTGTTGACTCTTAGTGACCCCATAGATAGATTTTTCTCCATGACAAACTGTCCCTAACTTGGTCTTTCAGGTCTTCCAACGGGGCACTCATCACCACTAACTGAGTCCATCCACCTTGCTGCTAGTCATCTTCTTTTTCTCTTTCCTTCTACCTTTCCCTGCATTAGAGCCTTCCCTACAGAGTTGGATCTTTGCATATGTCTGAAGTAGAATAATTTGAGCCTGGTCATTTGTGCTTTGAGTGAGAATTCTGGGTTGATTTGTTCAATGATCCTTTTTTTTGTTGTTGTTTTCTTGGCTGTCCATGGTATTCTCAGGAGTTTTCTCCAACACCAAAGTTCAAAAGTTCCATCTTTGATCTTCTTTGAATTAGTTGCTATCTGTCCATTATCAGCCTCGTGTGGCACAGAGTGATAGGTGGCAGTATTGCAACCGAAACTCTCCCCATGACCTGAGTTCGATCCCAGTGGAAGCTGGTTCTCAGGTAGCCGGCTCAGGTCAACTCAGCCTTCCATCCTTCTGAGGTCGGTAAAATGAGTACTCAGCTTGCTGGGGGAAAGGTAATTACAACTGGGGAAGGCAATGGCAAACAACCCCGCTCTATAGTCTGCCAGGAAAATGTCGCGAAAGTGGCGTCTCCCCAGGGGTCACATGACTCGGTGATTGCACAGAGTAACCTTTCCTTTCCTGTCCATTGGAGTCCTTTAGCATACTAATTAGAGGTTGGAACCTCCTTCTGAGTTCAGAGATCTTTTAGAAGACTTTCCTTTTTTCCCAAGTCTGTTTCTATCTTCAATGTCTTTACAGATGTTGTTGTAATACTGCTTCTTTTCTCTTCTTACAGCTGTCTGAAATTCTTTTTTAAGTTCCTTCCTGAGATTTTTGTTTTTCTTGGCTTTGGCTTCTCTTCTATTCTTGGCAATTTCCATGGTTTGTTCTGACATCTAGTTTGCTTTCTTCTGTTTCTCCATCTTTGGCAGTCTTTTTCCACATTCATCTTTAACAACTTAAGTTCATTCCACAGTTCCTCTGGTTTTCTATCAGTGCGGTTCAGGACCTGGTTGGAAACTGGTTGGCTTTATTCTTCTTCCTTAGCTTAACTTCCACCTTGCATATGAGCCATTTGTAATCTGTTCCACAAGTACCTGGCTATGTCTTTGATGCTATAGCTGAGTTCCTCCACCTCCTTTTAGCAATAATATAGTCAGTTTTATTTCTATGTATTCCATCTGGTGATGTCCATGTATGATGGCATTGTTTGGGTTGTTTGAAGACAATGTTAGCTATGAAAAAATCATTGGAGTGACAGAAATTGACAAGTCAGTCTGCTTCATTTCTGTTTCCTAAGCCATACAATCCAACTACATTTTCCTCTTTCATGTTTCCAAGTTTCGTATTCCAGTCTCCAATCACAAGCATCACATCTTGCCATTCTGTTCATTTCAAATTGAACTTGATCATAAAACTCATCAACCTCTTCTTCTATATTGGTGGAGCATAAACTTGGATGATCATCATATTAAAGGGTTGTCCATAAAGTCTAATTGATATTATTCAGTCACTGATTGCATTGTAGCCAAGTACTGTTCTTGTTATACCCTTCCTAACTATAAAAACAACGGCATTCCTTTTTTTTTTCATGACCTGAGTAATAAACAGTGTGGTCTTCTAACTGAAAGTGTCCAATCCCAGTCCATCTCAATTTGCTGATGCCTAAGATGTCAATTTGAAGTCGTTTCATCTTTTACTTTGTTGAGCTTTCCTATATTCATGCTTCTTACATTCTGTGTTCCCATTATAATTCTGTCTTGCAGCTTCAGATTTTCTTTTCCTGTATGGCAATATCAGCAACTAGACATCCCAAAGCTATAATCTAGCCATGTCATAAACATCATTAGTACTCTGAAAGATCCTCATCTCTTTCAGCATGTTGAGTACCCCATCCATTTTATATTTTCTATCCATGTGGTTTTCTTATTAAAAATACAGGAGTGGTTTACCATTGCCTTCTCCCATACAGTATAAATTGATGATTTGCCATTGTCACTAAAGTGATTGTCTGCCTCCGACATCTTCCTATATTGCTGCTGCCTATTATACCTGTAGATGCCTCCTTGCTTTAGCTGGGCAGCTGGGATGACCTTCACATCTTGGGTGAATCTGCTGGGAATATGATGTAATGGGTTGTGAGAATAACTTTGGGAGACTGGAGGAAGAGCCGCAGCCAGAGCAATGCAGACAAGAGATATCTCAGCCCACAGAAGGAATGGGGATGGAGAAAGCGTATTTTCCCACTATTATAGTTCCCACTATTAAGGCAAGGTGTCTGTTTCCTGTACTTATGTAAGAAATATTGACTGGATATAAGATCATTTTGTTGTACATGTATGCATATGTTCTTCCAATGACTCATCCAACTTCAAAAGCAGACAGCTGTATTAATATAATCTATACGTATAGATTTTCCATGGAAGCTTTTAAAAAGATATTTCAGAAGTATCTTTGGCAGCTGTAGAAAGGTAAAGGTTTTCCCCTGCACAGTCGTGTCTGACTCTAGGGGGCGGTGCTCATCTCCGTTTCTTAGCCAAAGAGCCAGCGCTGTCCGAAGACGCTTCCGCGGTCATGTGGCCGGCATGACACGCGCAGAACGCTGTTACCATCCCACCGAAGTTATTTGTTTATCCACTTGCATTTGCATGCTAGCTGTAAGTCACAGTAAAAGAAAAGGAGAGGAATTTGTTCAGTGTTTAAGGGTTGCTGCCGCCTAAAGATGGAAAATAATAACAACCTGAAATATTTGATTTTCCATTATATTATATTAATATTATTTTCAAGAACAGTTGAGAGAGTGGGGGATCCAGTCAATATGGTTAGCTTTGCAATTGACTTCTTACTGCTTCTACAGTTTGGAGGCAATATAACTCGGAATCTATCACAATATAGCAGGTAGATTATTATAATATTATTTGGATATACTAAAGAATTAGATGCCAACTGAGAATTGAGCTCAGCCCTGACAAGGCAATATCCTTTTAAATCAATTAACTTGCAGTCTAGTGTAAGGGATTGACCTTCCTCTGAAGAAACAGGTTTCTGGGCTTAATCAAGACACTTAAGCCCTAAATAATTTGAGGTGGGGCTGTGTAAAAGCCTGCCTCTTTCCAGAGGAATCTGCATATAATTTATGATCCTTTTCAGAGGGACCCTGTTATGTCATAACATCAAGATTACAGTATTTAATTTCTGAGGGATGCAGGAAACTCCCATTATATGATTCTCTCTATAAGGACATCAGTTATTCCATCTTTTCCTTACTATAGATGGATGGTAAAGATTGTTTTCGTTGGTTCTAAAACTTTACTATGGCAATGCTCTTCACAGGCCACATCTAAGGTCACAGCAGGGGTGCTGAGTCCAAGTTTGAGTCAAATATTTTTAAAAATGTTTAATCGGAAGAAACAAAGGGGAAAAGTGGAAAAACTGTTTGCTAATGTTGAAACTGTGAAACCTGCATTTAGACTTAGGCTCTTCCAGATGGATGTTTAATATGCAGTGTATATAGTAATATCATGGAGCATCTGACTGATGTCATCCTTGAATCATCATTTTATGTTTCATCTCCCTTTGTCCCTTTGTCTACAGCATTATTGGAGACTAGACTCAGAAGCACAAATCTCTAATGCATGGATGCTTCTTAATAATTAAATTCCTCTATGTGTGCTTGCATGTGTGTGTGCACGAGCATGTATGTGCATGCACATCCATGTGCATGGACAGGGGTATGTTGATTCTGTGGGAACAGTACCTGCCTCTTTAAAATAGTTTGCTAAATTAATAGGAACTGATTGTGACTGCTTGCAAAGTCTAGATGGCTTTTTCTAGAAGCAAGTCAGTTGTATGAATTCTATGCAGCACAGTAAATGAAATATTTACCACTTTATGTTCTTTTCATAAAGCATTACTTCGATATCAACAATGACTGCTCTCATCCTTCCTGTTCCTGTTTCCTGCCCTTTGATGAATCTACAGAGGTTTCTCACATCTGTGTGTGCCTGAACTTTTCTATATTCTGCCAACTAGAATTCCAGAAGTTCAAAATACCAAAACACATTTTTTAAAACTAGCCCTGTATCTCTTTTTTCATCCTTTTTCAGAGTAGAAAGCATATTTTACTGTCTATGTACACATGTTAATGAACTATTATTCCGTAGGGACAATTTATTCACAAATTAATTTCTCTCTGTTGACCTCACCATCTCCAATTTCATGACAAGGTTTCATGACAAGAACAGCTTCTTCCGTTGCTAGAAAGCACTGGAAAGCTTTATGGGATTGCCAGGGATCAGCAACCTTTTTGGCACCACGGACCACTTCTGTGGAAAAAATTTTCCAAGGACTGGGGGGCGGGGTTTGCAGGTGGCAGCCAATTGTGTGGGCTGGTGAGCGGGGTTTGCAGGCAGGAGCATTACATTTATTGTGCACTTTATTTCTAGGGGTCCCTGCCCCCCGGCCCACGTGATTGGCTCCCGCCTGCAAACCCCATCCCCCCGGCAGGCGCACAGCTGATTGGCGCGGAGATTTTCCACCCTGGGCCCCCCCCCACCGTCACTTTTTGTGGTGATCTGAGGCTTTTTTGCCTCTCAACAGTGGTGCTCTGCCAAGAAAATGTGTGGAAAATCTCAGCGCCGATCAGTTGTGGGGCGGGGAGGCGGAGGTGTGCTCGAGCTACCCCGGTAGGGGTCGAAAAAACCGTGGGGAGCAAAAGTGGGGGGAGGCTCCGGGGACCCCGAAAATGCCCTCAGTTCTGCGAAAAAACGCTGCACTGAGCGGCAGGGAGGCGAAAAGCTGCCATCTTCCCGACCCAGCTGGCACCATCACTGTGCCTTGGCCACCAGACCCTCCTTGCACCGCCCGCCCCCTCGTGACCCCCAGCCCACTCGCACTGCCGCCGCTTCCCTTCTCCTCCTCCTCCGCGGCAGGCTCGCACACCGCCCACTCCTCCTCCTCCCTCACGCAGGATGGCTCGGAAGAGCAGCAAGGGGAGGCTGATTGGTGGGGGTGCTCCTCAGCCCGCCTCCACCTTTCTTTGCCATGCGCTGATAGGTGGAGGTGTTTCCCCTTCCGGGCCCTCACCAATCAGCTGCTCTGGCTCACCCTGCAGCCCACTTCCTAACAGCCTGCAGCCCACCAGTGGGCCACGGACCACAGGTTGCTGACCCCCGGCTTAGGCCATAGCTTTCCAAAGTGTGTGTCGCGACACACTACTGTGTCACCTGCGGTGTCCTGCTGTGTCGCGCAAAAACCCGGAAGCGCTGATGGGGGAACCGAAAGAAGCGGCACCCCCGTCAATCAGCGCTGCCGCCGCCACTACCACCAGCACGGCGGCGGCAGCGCTGATTGTCAGGGGTGCCGCTTCTTTCGGTTCCCCCCATCAGCGCTTCCAGGTTTTTTACGCAACAGACCAGGACACCGCAGGCCACGCCGCTGCTGCCGTTGGTGTGTGTCGCCAATGTTAAAAGTTTGGAAAGCTGTTGTGTGTAGGTGCAGAAATAACACGCCGAGGCTTGGAATCTAGTCTCTAGTGTTTATTGCTTCCTACATACAGAATCCTGCTAAACTGATAGTGCCCGAAGAATCCCCGAGACATGAGTCCAATCTAGGGCGGAGCTTTCCGGAGGCGTTTGGGAAATAAGGCCAGGCCCTCCGAGCTTCGTGCTCGCTTCTCTCCTGTGAGTAAGCTCCCCCCACCGCTCTCCTGTGTCTCCCTGACAAAAGCTCTGGCTTAGGCTGTCACTAACTTCAAGCCCATCTGATCCAGAGGCCTTGCAATCCAGTTGTTTTTTTTAATTGTTTGAATAAGTTTTGATATGGGGTATGTTCTTATGTTTATTGTGTGCAGCCTAGAATTGTTAGTTTCTCGCATGGAAATTCATAGGCATTCATGTATAAATAAACAAAGAGAGAGAGGCAGAGCGTTAATAGGAGTCAGCTCCAAGGTGAGCAGCTGGCTTTTGCTGACCCTTGCCCGATTCACTGCTGCCTTAGATGTGGCTTGGTTCATACATCACACAAACTCAAGTTTTGCTTAGCCAAGGTTTAATAAATAAACCCAAATTGGCAGTGTTCACCTATCACACTAAGCCATAAATTATGGTTTGTAAAGTGCAGTAGCTCAGTTCTCGTAACCCCAAACCCACCTTTTGTCTTCCTGCATCCGCATACAGTGCTGTTCTGTACCTTTGTCATCCTTGCCATTCTATTAGGACAGATTCCTTTATCATTTGTTCTGGGTCAGCCTTTCCCAATGTGGGTCTGTCCAGATATTTTGTTTTACAGTTTAGGCCAGTACAGTAATTGATAAGAAATTATGGCATGATAGGCTGAGATATCTGGAGGGAGGTAGACATAAAAAGGCTACTTAAGGTGGACATCCACTACTGACTTCAATTTATCTTCTTTTGATCTTAGGTTATTCCTTGCTATTGCACAGGCTAAGAAACATGTCACTTAGAACTTGACACTTAATAATGAAAATCGTATCACAAGAGTAATAAGGGTATTTTTCATCCTTGTGTTCAGATTAAATTCAGTACAGTATAGTACAAAGGTTCTCTTTTTAAAAATGGTTTCAGAATACCATTTTTGAAATGCCTCTTTCAAAATGTTGGCCTCTTCACCCCAGAATGGTCTCCTTAGAGAATCATGGCAATGAAAACAAGGCCTGTCTAGAATTGAAAAAAATGTTAGTGTCCAGATAAGTTGGCCTATTATATCTGTCCTCTGTGAAGCTCTCCTCCAGCTGAACTTGCCAACTGAAATTATGCCCCTGGTATCTATCATTTTTTAATTATTTTTTTAATTATTTATATGACTGCCCATCTCCCCCAAAGGGGGACTCATTTTATGGATTGCTAATTGGTTGACAAACAGATAGCAGATAATAGGAATAAAAGTTTTCTTTTTCAGTGGAAGGAGGAAGGAAGGAGAATCTCTTCTGTCATTTGTATTGGGAACAGTGCTTTTTAACACACACAAATGATCATAACCAAGAAGTTAACAGGTGGCCAAGTTTGCAGATTACATAAAACTGTTCACTTTTGAAAACCAAAAGTTAAGGAGCTCCAAAAATCTGGAGTGAATATTCAACAAAATTGCAAATGAGGTTGTTTAAGAAAGTCTAAAGTGATGCATACTGGGTACAAAAACCTCACTTCACCTACACACTGATGGGGGGGGGGCAGGGTCTGCGCTGTAATGACTAATGACTAATGGGGAGATGCCGAGGGAATGTCTTTGCCCGGTTATCTGGGAACGGTTTGATCCTGTTGGGCCTAAGGAAGTGGACAGGATCCGCCGGACTGTAAGAGCCACCACGTGCCATCTTGACCCATGCCCCTCCTGGCTTGTGAAAGCAGCCAGGGAGGTGACATGTGGCTGGGTCCATGCGATGGTTGTTAGGTCCTTGGGAGAGGGAGTGTTTCCGGCTGCTTTTAAGGAGGCGCTGGTGCACCCCCTCCTCAAGAAGCCATCGCTGGACCCTACAGTGTTGGACAACTTTCGTCCCGTCTCCCACCTTCCCTTTTTGGGGAAGGTGGTTGAGAAAGTGGTGGCATTACAGCTCCAGAGAATTCTGGATGATACGGATTATCTAGACCCCTTCCAGTCAGGGTTCAGGCCGGGATATGGGGTGGAAACTGCATTGGTCGCACTTACAGATGATCTCTGGCGGGAGCGGAATGGAGGCAGTGCATCCATCCTGGCTCTTCTTGACCTCTCAGCGGCTTTCGATACCATTGACCATGGTATCCTTTTGGGGCGGCTCAGAGAGTTGGGGGTGGGCGGCGTAGTTTTGCTCTGGTTCGCCTCCTTCCTCCGGGATCGGTCCCAATCGGTGGTAATAGGAGATGAGAGGTCCGACCCTCGGCCCCTACTTTGTGGGGTGCCGCAGGGCTCGGTTCTCTCCCCTCTCCTGTTTAATATCTACATGAAACCACTGGGTGAGATCATCCGCCAACACGGGATGAGGTATCATCAATATGCTGATGATACTCAATTGTATATCTCCATCCCGGGTGAGTTAAGTGATGCAGTGGCTGCCCTTTCTCAGTGTCTGAAGGCTGTGGGGGTCTGGATGGGGAACAACAGGCTTCAGCTGAACCCTGGTAAGACAGAGTGGCTGTGGGTTGATGGCGCCTCGGGATCCAGAGAGTTGTCAACTTTAGATCTGGATGGGGTGGCACTACCCCGTTCGGACTCGGTGCGGAACCTGGGGGTCCTTCTGGACTCACGGCTCCTGCTCGATTAGCAGGTGGCAGCCGTGGCCAGAAGGGCGTTTATGCAACTTCGAGTTGTACGCCAGCTACGCCCTTTCCTGGACCGAGATGCCCTCCGTACAGTCACTCATGCCCTGGTCATCTCTCACATAGACTATTGCAATGCGCTCTACATGGGGCTACCCTTGAAGAGTATCCGGAAGCTTCAGCTGGTCCAGAATGTGGCTGCGCGCACAGTTATGGGTGCCTCAAGATCGGCACATGTGACACCTCTGCTGCGTGAGCTGCACTGGTTACCAGTTTGCTTCCAGGTGCAATTCAAGGTGTTGGTTGTTACCTTTAAAGCCCTACATGGCATGGGACCAGGTTACCTAAGGAACCGCCTCACCCCCAGAACGTCGACCCGCCCCACCCAGTTATGCAGAGAGGGCTTGCTACGGATCCCATCTATAAAAGAGTTCCATCCGACGGGGTCCGGGAGGCAAGCCTTCTCTGCAGTGGCACCCGCCCTTTGGAACTTTCTCCCCCTGGAGGTGAGGCAGGCCCCCACACTCCTGACCTTCCGAAAGCAATTGAAGACCTGGCTCTGCCACCTCGCCTGGGATGGGGGGGGCGTAATAGCTCCTCTTGGAGGTGGCTGGCACCATAGAGTTCCTTTAAACAATAACATAACCTCTTGGATTTTATATATTTATATATTTATATCTATTTAATTGGAATGATGTATTGTATTTCATATGTTTTTAATTAATCAATTTTGTTGTAAACCGCCCAGTCCCCTTGTGGGGGGAGATGGGGGGTGATATAAATTGAACAATAAATAAATAAAATAAATAATTAGAAAAAAATATCTTAAGAGTCATTGGGGATACCTCAGTAAAGATGTTGACTTAGTGTGTAAGAGCTGTAAATCAAACAAATTCTATACTAAGATGCACAAAGATGGAAGAATGATGAAATCCCCACAACCCCACAGGATTGTGAAAATGTCAGAAATTTGCAGAAATGGCAAAACTGACCTGTTTGGTCAGAGGAAAAAACAACAAAAATTTTTCTGAAAGACTGGAAACCTTATATGGACTCTTTGCTGACAGAAGAAATAAATGAAATGATGATTTATAGATTTGAAGGTGGATTAAATGAGGTGCTGAAGGGATTTATACAATATCTAAGAGGGAGGAGGGACAATAAGATTGTAATTATCTGTTGAAAAGAAGGTCGGAAGTCATTCATATATTTCTTACCTTCAGTTTTTTTTCTCTTTTTCATTTCTTGCACTTTATTTTTTTTCTACCTTTCTCTCTTTCCTTTTTCTTTCAATTTGTCTTTTATTCTATGAAAAAAATTCTTAACAAATATAAATAAAAATAAAAATAAACAATTCTATACTAAGGATTATTAGGAACACGGTTGAAAATAAAACTGACAACATTGTAAAGTCCTTATATTAATCTATGGTATGTTCTCATCTGGAATACCATGCCCAGTTCTGGGCACATTTGAAAAAGGAAAATCTGGAAAAAGTGCAGAAAGAGGTAACTGAAAAGAGAGATACATTTGGAATTCTTTACCTTGGATAAAAGATGATTAGAGGAAGACATTATCAAGGTATATAAAATCACGCCTAGGATGCACAAAGAGAGCAGGGAGTTTTTCCCCCTCTCTCAGAAATTTAGGACCAGGAGATATCAATGAAATCTATTGGAAGATCTAGAATAAAGGAAATACTTCTTGACACAGGAGATAATATGTAGAATTTATTACCACAGGACATGGTGTTGGCCATTAACTTGGGTGGCTTTAAAAGGTGATTGGATAAATTTGTGGTGGTCATGACTTTCCAAAGGCCATCAGCCTTGATGACGTAATGTTACATCCAAACCCTAGTTGCAGAGGAAAAACAGCAGGGGATGCATAGTTCCAGTTGATGCCTGTGAACACCAGAGACATCTGGTTGGCTGCTGTGAGAAGCAAAATGCTGGATTAAAAAGGACCGGGGCTTGATCCTGCAAAGGTACCGTTATGCCTAGATGATGGAGTGATGGGGTTTGTGTAATAGATGGGAATACCCACTTAATTGTTCCTTAAGGAGAGAAAAGGAAAATTCTGGAAAAGGGCACCGTCCTTTTTTTAGAAGTGCTGCTCTTTGGCCTGGATTCTTGTCCATTTAAACTGAAGGGTATATATTGTAAATCTCAAAGTCTTGGCAGTAAATATACAGCAAAATAGATTAGAGGAAGTTGGGCATCTTATTCTTGGGGGTTGAGATGCTGCTATCCCATGGCTTGTCATGTCTTTGTAGAAGTCAGTCTCCATAGCAGTTGGATAAGTTCAGGTCAGGAATCAAATAAACCTCTGTGGACGACTTCATGTTTACAATCCTTTAAATAGATCTGATGCTGCTGTCACATGGAGAAATATTAGCTTCATATTCTTAGAATGAAGAATAAACAGGCTAAGCTCTTCCCTAGTATTTGAACAAATGCTTTTACTGCTAAAATTACAAGGCATAAACAAGGCAGCTGTAAGCCCTTCCTTTTGTCCGAAGTGATTCTGTCTATGCCAAAGGTTGCATCTGTACTTCCAGATGCAAAAATAGGGTCAGGAGCATGGCAAAGTTAGAGGCCATGTACAGTAAATCAAGAAGGAAGGTGGGTTTTTTTCCCCATATGTGAATGCACAGTATCATAGCTGATTTTGTAGAATCTTGGTTCTGATGTCCACTTTTGAAGTTTGCAATTACCTTTCATGGTTGCAAAAACCAGAAGAAAGTTATCTGTCAAGTTTTAGAATTATTAATTTGGAATTCCTGGATTCTTCAAATGGCACCGAACATTGACTTCTTAAATAGTGTTAATGTCCTTAACCCAGAGCATCCAGAGGAAGTTTCAGAAATAAGAGTTAGATCCCTTCTGCATGTAGATAAAATGTTAAGATTTACTCCCTTCTGTGCTAACTTTCTGCCTCTCTACCAACGTATCTTCAAATTAGGCCTGAGTCAGACAGATCTACAACTGGAGTTTGGAGGCTTCTGAACAATTTCTGGGTGGGGTTCAGAGCTAAAAGAAGATAACAGAGAATTTCTATTTATCAGGCAAATGGACCATTAATGTATTCCATATTTAATTTCTATAGTTTGAGTTCCCAAGCAGCTCTGTGTAACTTTCCCTGAGCCTCTTTTTCCATGATTACAATAGTAAGTAAATACAAATGCAAACTTCTTCACATTTTAAAATCTGAAACTTGAAGGGCAGAATGATTAAACGGTCAGGGTTGTGTATATTCACATATCTTACATGGCATCTGGAGCAACATGTTTTTTTTAGAGCACATAAAGGTTTTATGATAGTTCCAAAATGCTGGGTGTTTATAGTAGCAATTTAAATACATTTAGAGATAGGGAATCTGTGGCCTGCCAATTACTACTGAACTAAAGCTCCCAGCAAGGGGCACTGGGAATTGTAGATCAATAATTTCTTGAGGGCTATGAGCGTGGTGGCTCAGCGGGTAAGACACCAGGCTTGTCGATTGGAAGATCGCAAGTTCGGAGGTTCGAATCCTTAGCCCCGCATGACGGAGTGAGCTCCTGCACTCACTCCAGCTGTTGCCAACCTAGCAATTTGAAAGCATGCAAATGCAAGTAGATGAATAGGTACCACTTCGGTGGAATGGTAGCAGCGTTCCGCGTGCGTCATGCCGGCCACATGACCGTGGAAGCGTCTTCAGACAACTCTGGCTCTTCGGCTAACAAGCGGAGATGAGCACCGGCCCCTAGAGTCGGACACGACTGCACAAATGTGCGGGGGGAACCTTTACCTTTTTTTATACATTTCTCATTCTTGTCCTACATCACCCCAGAGAAATTCAGTGGATAATGTATTGGAATGACCATGCTAGCTGAGGAATTATGGAAATGGAAATAGGATCCATTGGGATGGCACTAAGATAGGGAAAATTGGTCCTCATTGGACACAATTCTCATACAGTAGTCTAAGAAGAAAAGGACTTGGGTTCAGCTTGCTTGCACATTGTATGGACATTTACAGTTGACACACAAATAAGTGATAATGTATATCTGCTTGGTTTCTAAAGTTAAGGATCAAATGTAGGTATTCTTTTGCCAGTCAGTCATTTTTCTGCCCTAGTACATCTAGATCCAAGGCTGATATTAGGGAATAATTAAATACTCCAGCACGCTGCAATCAAACTTTAAATCTAAATCAATGATTGTACCATGTTTTTTGCTTTGTCTGAAAAATAAGCTCTGGCAAGCAGGGGAAAGATGAAATTCTAGTAATACATATTAAGTTAGGCACACTTCATATGAGCATTTTATTAGTTGATTTTATTTTTTCAGCACATAGTTGCTGTCCTTTAAATGAAAGCTATTTAACAAGCCACCCCTCAGAGGGGGAAACATTGCTACAAACACTCACACAGAATTAATGACTGAACAATTTCAGGAACTATTTCCTGAAATTAAATGCATAACTTTTAAATTGACTAAAATTGTTCCATGTTGAAAGAAGTGGGAGGGGAAGGAGAGAGTTTCTTCATATCACAGAAGCAATTCCCACTTAAGTCATATAAAAAGTCATTTTGTGTTTCTGTATCTAATTTTTTTCAGTAAATACTGCTACACTATCCTGGCAGAGGGAATTAAAAAAGAAAAAAAAGATTGGCATTATGCACATGCCCCAAACATAATAAGCTGTTAAAGTTGCAACTTAAATTATTTCTACAGAAATCCTAATGGATGAAATTGTATGAATTCTGATGTTGCTTAGTGTGTTTATCCCACAAACTACAACAACGATACCTGTCCTGGATGCATGTGACTTCACTGTGTGTGGAATTAATGCAGTTTCCTACAAGGAGAGGAATCTCTCTGTATAAAAAAGTTTCCCCTGGGTTAAGCGGCTCTGAAAATGATAATCAAGGGATGGGAAGCAAACAATGAGCATGCTTTTCACATACTAGGCCGTTTTCCTGAAAGCATTAGCATTTTCATTTCGAATTCTTAACACACATTGCCTCTTCCCCATTTTTTATGCTAGTAGTCCAGTAGG
The DNA here is from genome assembly GCA_023362775.1 of Charina bottae. Classification (NCBI taxonomy): domain Eukaryota; kingdom Metazoa; phylum Chordata; class Lepidosauria; order Squamata; family Charinaidae; genus Charina; species Charina bottae. The sequence goes on along the minus strand of JALMGJ010000002.1, from coordinate 96,936,924 downwards.
GCAGGGGTCGGCAAACTTTTTTTGCCGGGAGCCATTTTGACATGCTCGTGCACATTTTGAAGTGCTCGAGAGCCAGGGGGCGGGGTTTGCGGGCGGGGGCCAATTGCGTGGAAGGGGGCGGGGTTTGCGGGCGGGAGCCAATTGCGTGGAAGGGGGCGGGGTTTGCGGGCGGGAGCCAATCGCGTGGAAGGGGGCGGGGGAGGTTTGGAAAAAGAAGGGAAAGAGAGGCCCGACTGCTCCAGTCGCTTCTCTTCCGGAGCCGCTCACGCTCCCAGTCCAGGCAAAGTAAAGCTGGTGGGGAATCCAGCGCAAGAGCGGGGTTTGCGGGCGGGAGCCAATTGCGCACACTTAGGGCTGTGGGGTGGAAGCTTTTGCACGGAGAAAAAGCTCCGAGCTTTTGCACGGAGAAAAAGAGTAAGCAGAGCAGCAACGAAGAGGTTAAGGCAGGGCTTTCCAAACCTTTGCCGTTGGCGACACACCAACGGCCAGCCCACAAAAACTGGAAGCACCGGCGGCGGTGCTTTCAGGTTGTCGCTGCGGCGGCAGCGGCTGCCCCTTCGAAAGGGCAGGCTCCGGGGACCCCGAAAATGCCCTCGGTTCTGGCAGGGAGGCAAAAGCCTCCCTTCCCCTCCCCGCACGCACACGCTGCCCTGGAGTGGGGTGGAAGTTTTCCCCGCAGAACAGCTGAGCGCTGCTTGCGCGCAGCCTCCCTGCCTAAACTGAGGTGCTGCCCCTTCGAAAGGGCAGGCTCCGGGGACCCCGAAAATGCCCTCGGTTCTGGCAGGGAGGCAAAAACCTCCCTTCCCCTCCCCGCACGCACACGCTGCCCTGGAGTGGGGTGGAAGTTTTCCCCGCAGAACAGCTGAGCGCTGCTTGCGCGCAGCCTCCCTGCCTAAACTGAGGTGCTGCCCCTTCGAAAGGGCAGGCTCCGGGGACCCCGAAAATGCCCTCGGTTCTGGCAGGGAGGCAAAAGCCTCTCTTCCCCTCCCCGCACGCACACGCTGCCCTGGAGTGGGGTGGAAGTTTTCCCCGCAGAACAGCTGAGTGCTGCTTGCGCGCAGCCTCCCTGCCTAAACTGAGGTGCTGCCCCTTCGAAAGGGCAGGCTCCGGGGACCCCGAAAATGCCCTCGGTTCTGGCAGGGAGGCAAAAGCCTCTCTTCCCCTCCCCGCACGCACACGCTGCCCTGGAGTGGGGTGGAAGTTTTCCCCGCAGAACAGCTGAGCGCTGCTTGCGCGCAGCCTCCCTGCCTAAACTGAGGTGCTGCCCCTTCGAAAGGGCAGACTCTGGGGACCCCGAAAATGCCCTCGGGTCCGGCAGGGAGGCAAAAATCGCGCGTGCAGGCTGCTGGGCTTCCCGACGCACAGCTGATTGGCGCGGAGAATTTCCACTCCGGGTGGCCTGGCAGCGCGCGCGCACGCGATTTTCACCTCCCTGCCAGAGCCGAGGGCATTTTCATCAGCGCTTCCGGCTTGTCACGCGACACACTTGGGGGCCCCCGACACACAGTTTGGAAAGCCCTGGGTTAAGGCGATGGGCAAGTGCCCGTCGTCAAGATGGCTGCTGGAGACGGAGGCTTCCAAACTCCCGCGAGACTGTGTGAAGCCCGTCCCCGGAGGAAAAAGAGAGGCTGGGCCTAGGTTGCCAGGGGTATGCCCACAGCAACGCACACCATGCCCACTGCCGCGCCTGCCCCGCCACACTCGCTGCCGCGCCTGCCCCCGCCACGCCCGCCACGCCTGCCTGCGGAAGAGCCACACTCAAGGGGCCAAAGAGCCGCATTTGGCTCGCGAGCCGCCATTTCCGACCCTTGCAGTAGGGCATTCCTGTCTTGTCAATAATGTATCTGGTGCAGTAGCTTCTTCTACCACTGCAACACAGCAAACCTTCCACTCCAAGTCTCTTGATGTCAGTTGGGTTAGCAGTTGGCGACCTTGAGCTGTTGTATTTGCTTGCCATATTATACAGAAACTACCCACTTAACTTTGAAGGTCTTCTAAATGCATCAGCAGTGATTGCATTCCAGAGCAAAAGATGAAAAGCAAATAGCTGTCATTTACAATTTCGTATCTGGAAGACAAATTGCTACAATACCTGGTCCAGCAAGATGCAAAGCGATGTAAAAATATTTACACAGTTTTGCCCTTTTTTTATGTAAGAGATAACCATGAGAAATATCAAAGGAAAAATAAAATCTATCAAGGATCAATTTAAAAATTGAGAGTTGGAAAACCTGTTAGATTCATTATGGCATAGGGGAGAGATCTAACTACTAGTGATCACTAACTCTTCTTCAAATATATTTATACTATATCCAAGAGACTTTATCTACCCATTGTTTTGCTTTAGGAAAAGGCTTCCTATGTGTCATAGGAACATCAAGAACACATTAAAATAATAAGCTGTATGAACTAATTCAAAGCCCTACATTAACATCAACAGCATAACAAAAGGACTGAGATGGCTACACAAGTCCAAATATTGAAAGAACTATAGTGTCTTTCTTTTACAGATCTGAAAGTGTTACATTTAAAATGAAGAATCAAGTAAGATAACATTTCCAGATGCTTCCTAGCAGGAACAAACCATTTTTCCAATTCCTTTGCAACAACTAACATCAAGATACCAGTTCCCTCTAATACTGATCATTCCTCATCTGATTTTATGAAACATCTTGAAAAAGATGCCTTCAAGTTCTAAAATTCTTTCATTTTGAATGAAAAGTGAAAAAAACTAAAATGCTCACTTTGATCAAGACTAAAAAGAGATCTACAGCATACAGAATGAGAGCTACCGGCAGTATAAACAAATTGATTTAATGGTCAAAGTCTCCTTTTTTCAGGAACTATAAAGCCTAATATGGTGTTGAGAGTTTCTTAGTATCTTCCCAAAAATATTCTTTCTTTCTTAAGGGTAACTATATACTTGAACAAAAGTTAAATGTTATACTTGTATACTGTATTATAACTCAGTGAGATACAAGCAACCACATCAACTTTTTCCTTTACTCTCTCATTTCCACTTCTTCTGAAAAGGGAAATGGGTACACATCGCTGAAAAGCTATCTCCTGATAGTAATTATATGTAATAAAAATAATTATAGTCCCTCAAAAATAAGCAACCCATATCCAAGGCTTTACACAAGGCTGGCTAACAACCCAAATATACTGTATATGAGACCTTGTCTCCATTCACTTGTAAATCTAGCATATGAATCTTAATCAGTATCTGGATTGAAGGAAGAAGTCAGGGAAAGCAGTTTCAGAGAACATCCACAGAGGTCTCCCTGTGCCATCTTAAAACTTGGCTCCAGAACATAAAGAAATGGCATGCAAGGAGATTAAGATTCTTAGAAGGACTCACTGGTTGACTGGTCTGTTTTTTTCCCCATTTCCTAAAGCTGTTTTAAAAAAAATCAAAGTGTAGAACCTCATGGTAATGCTGAATAAAAAAAACCACTTGAACTTGCTGCACAGCTCCTTCTCTGAATGACTGCTCTTACTTTATAAACAGATATGTAGTTAAGAAAAAAAAAATCCATCTCTGTAGCCAAAGAAGGCAACAAAGTACTGACCTGTTCTTTATACAATTTGAATGGTAGCCACCTTTTGCAACCTTTGACAGGTTGTTATGAATACTTTGACGGGAAAGACAGATGCTCAGAGCAGTGGATAAGACAGCAGGCTACTCCAGACTCAATCCAGTAACATAATTCACACAGGAGCCAGGCTTCTAAATGTGTATTTGCAGTACCAACCTGGTGGTTTTCTAAAAAGCTGCATTCAGGGACTCACTAGCACTACACGGTGTACTACACAACAAGGCCATAGTGCTTCTTCCTGTACAATGTGAAAAACAGTGACTGAACATTTACATCCAGAAAGCATGGATAACGTTAATGTGATTCATTCCCAGCATAAAGATAATCAAATAAATAATAATTCTACAGTACACAGAAATTATACTGCATTTTAGAAAACTACCCCACAGATTCACATCTTGAAACATCTTTACTAGGTTAAGACACATTAAAATGAAACATTTCCCCATTAAAGATGCCAAGAAATGGGATTTAGTTTTATTGCATGGCGTTGCATAAGAAAGTATATTATTGAAAACTGTAAGGCATCATGCAATTATTCATAAGCTTATTCATTACTATCCTTTGAGAAGTGGTTATTCACTTTACATTTATAAAATTGGTTCTGAAAAAAGTACTTAAAAATTTAACATGATGAGCATTAAATATGACCAACAAGTCTTTATGGTTGAGCTGTTAAAAAGTGCATTCAAAAAACATATGTGCTGGAAAGCTAAAAACAAAAATGGGGGAGAACTGCAGACAACATATAAATTAATCCAAAAAGAAGGTGGTTTGATAGGGCTAGAGACTAATGTTACAAGATCCAAATTGACAAACTTGCTTAAAATCTGTTTTCAGTCTTTACACTTAAAATTTAACACAACTGATACAATAAAAAAAATACGCTTTTGTAACCAAAGTCTATTAAGTTCAAGTTATGTACATTGATCAGAACATGAACAGGTTTGGATAGTGTGTACTAATGTGATTTTGGCATTAGTCAATGTACTGTGCCATCCAACGAAATCCTTCGCCATAACCTTGTCTCTTTAACACACTGCACATGAAAACTTCTAAGGGCCGAGTGTTCAATTCCTTCACAGAGACATTCCCCTGAAAATAAAATAAGGAGGAGCAGATTCAGTCAAGAGTTCTTGATGGAGATTTCCTCATACAGGAAGACAATGCTCAATAGTACTATTTGAGAGTGCTGACCAGCTTTGACACTTGAATCACAAAGCATGAAAAGCTTTTTATCTATTGCCACGTGTAACTATTCCTGGACAGACATAGTTCAGCTATAGGTATCTGTTTCGTTTCTAGGCAGGCATGTGTCTGGCAATAGTTTCACAAGGGGGAAAAAAAAGGAGAAATCTACTTTTAGAAAACCCACTCTAATAGGGTAATAGGTGATACTGAATTGGAAAAATTCCAACAAACTTGTTACAACTGAATCCCTGAGTGTATTGCTGTAGATATTATTAAGCTCTGCAGAAATATGGATGGAATTGTTACAGAATTTTAGACAGGCTAGAAGTAAAGCAGAGCTTAGAAATACATGAGGAAAAATATGGCTAACACACTCAATCCCAGAGTTTGGAGGTACGGAAGAAGGTACATACCTTTCCTGTTGTTTGGCCATACAAACCAAACATTTCCCGTAAACTCTCTTCACTGATGGCTTCTGGTCTGTCAATCTTGTTGCCAAGTATTAGGATAGGCACATTAGCAATAGTTTCATCTGTCATTAGTGCCTATGAAGAAAGGAAGAAAGGTTTCATACAACCAGTGTCAAGTAGAAGGAAAACAAACATAATGACAAACTTCTGAAGACCTTCCGAAGAGATACTGGAAAGTATATATACAGATTGACTACCAGATCTCTTGAACATTAAAATAAGAATTCAGAAGAAGAGTCAGATACACTGTGTACAAAATGGCTTTCCTCCATGAAATTCTACTTCATAAAATTAAATAAGGATCAAAGATTATATATAATAAAGCCCCATCAATGGATTCATGTTCTTAAAAATGTTAAAATGGTATCAACCAAGCTAAGATTAAAGTTGATTAATAAAAAATTGTATTTAGGGTGTACTGGACTCCCCAAAGAATGTATTTGAAAGGATGGACATCAGATTTTCTAGGTATGGAGGCATGAAAAAAATTGAGGGTTCACTGACCCATATGAAATGGTCATGTGATCATATGATATCTTTTTAGGGTAGTGTATTTATGGGAAAATCTTTAAATGTTAAATACGTTAATGTAATGTTGAACTATATACCAAAGCTTTGGCTATTTATCAGAAATTATGGTTGTATCAAGCATGGGAGGTGGCTAAAAGAATCATACTGAGAAATTGGAAACGTGACATTAGTCCAGGTGTCAAGGAATGGTTGTCAGAAATGTGTGATCTATCTGTTTTGGAAAAGGCAATATTTTTTACTAATCGAATGATGCAGAAATATGCATTACTATGGCAGAGATTTTGTGATATTTTACAATAATATTTTGTACTGTTCATACTATAGTAGTGAATTCGTTAGTAATCCAGTGACTATTGATAAGTAAAAAATATAAGGTAGAATTTCTTTTTTTATGTTTAAGTTTTCTTAATTGTATGTGCATAAAATAAATAAGAAATTATATAAAAAATAAAAAAGATGATATATAAACTTAAAACTACCAAACACATACACAAAATCCAAAACTGGCAGTCCAAAAGATCCATGGAAGAGGGAAAGAGGGGAAATAAAATGACAGATGACGAACCAGTTGTCACCTCCAAAGCCAGTCATCTTGCATAAGCCAAAGCCGGCCATCTAATTATTTCTCTTATCTAGCTTAAAACGTTTTCCATTATGTTATTCTACTGACTAAACCGCTTCCACCAATGGAGCTGGCATTTAATTGCAGCCCTCCAAACATCTCTAGAAGATTGGGAGACCAATGGACCAGATTTTGGGAACCAGAGGGGAGGAATAAGTCCCATTATCTGAATGGAAATTTGTTTGCATGATGTTGGAGTCCACCTTCTTTCTCTCTCTTTCAGCCAATCTCACTAAAGGTCATGAACTGTCCATGAAGATTCTATATTTCTTTAATTTATCCCAATTAGTGTATTCATTGGCATTTCATAAGATTTATATGGTGCTTTTATATGATTTTAATTAATTAGATATTACTGTGCATTATAAAACACCAAAGAAAGATGATGAGGCTAGATGAATAGAAAACAACAGCTATGCATCCCACAATTCATCCACTTAACCTACTCTGCCACCAAAGTAGTAGAGGAGAGGAATAATAAGCATAATTTCTCTTCCATAATTTCTCAAACATACTCCTCTTAGAACAAGAGCACTCCTCTCTTATCCATCATTGCCCTGCGATGTTTCTGTTAGAAAACTGGGATAACTCCAACCAGATTATAAAATGGTGACTTGTATATGATAACAAGTGCTAAATATTAAAATTATGAAAGCAAAAGGGTAACTAGTTTGCAATCACAATAAAGTATTAGAAACAGTTCACCCCAATCGCCAAATCTTAATTGTGATTGCAAACTAGTTACCCTTTTGCTTTCATAATTTTAATATTTAGCACTTGTTATTCTTTTTTCAGAAACATTCACTCATTTTAATGTTCTTCATTATTTTCCTACAATGGCTTGCAAAGAGATGAAAAATTGATCTCACACTGCATATTACTTCCCAATAATGCTATGAAATAAGAAACATGGTCAATCTTCCTCTATAAGATAGACATCTGGTAGCATTTACAGTATGGGCCTTGAACATCTTCTATTGATTGAATATTTTCTTTAATAGGGCAGAAGTGCTGTACCCGAGGACACAGTTCTGACTGAGCAAAATGTGGATCTCCTGGCCTGTGACTTTTGATAGTTCAGACTTCACTGACACAGATTTAAGGAATAGTGAAGGATAATAGTAAATGGTCTTCCCCAATATGACACAACAGATGCACACAAATTTTATAAATTTTGTTGCTTTCCCCCACTCATCACAATGTTGGGCTTTTAATCTGGATTTCAGAGCCAAATATTTATGAACTCACATCAAGTTCTTGCTTAGATTCAGCCAACCTTTCATTATCCGCACAGTCCACCAGAAAGACAATGCCGTTGATGGCAGGAAGATAGTTTTTCCAAACTCTGCGAGCTAAGAGAAGAAGGTTATTTGTTTGTTTGTTTGTTTGTTGAATTTCTATAACCGCCCATCTCCCCCTCAAGGAGGGACTCTGGGCGGTTCACAACACAATATCAACAAAATACAATAAAAACTGTGATAAAAATAGAAATACAATAAATTACAATAAAAATACAATAAAATCCAAGAGGCAGATAGTTCTAAAGTGACGTTGACTATAATTAAAATATTTTAAATATCTAAGGTGGCTCTAAGGGATCAGCCATCCCCAGGCTTGACTGCTTTCCTTTTTGCCCCAGGTGAGATCACAGAGCCAGGTTTTTAATTTTTTCCTGAAATCCAGGAGTGAGGGGGCCTGTCTTATCCCTGGTGGGAGGATGTTCCATAGGGCAGGTGCTGCTGCAGAGAAGGCTCGCCTCCGGGACCCCGTTAGGTGGAATTCTTTCATAGAAGGGGTCCGCAGCATGCCCTCTCTGCAAGATCGGGTGGGATGGGAAGATGTAATGGGGATGAGGTTATAAAGAGACTGTAACAGGAAATTACCTGTGACTCTTGTTACTCTATTCATAGACACCAGTAGCATTTCACTCAGTTGGATAAACTTTTTAAAAGGGCACATGGGGCCATGTGTAAAAAGCTTTTTGAAAGTGAACAATCTTTTCTTTTGTGCTGGGTCTAAAACTGAAAACTGTATTATTTATATTGAGAAAAAAAGTTTCTTATGGATTTATTGTAGAATTACCATATAGTATTAAGAGCTTTTGAAAAAATTACTACATTTTGAGGTGGAATTAAAAAAAATTGTTCAATCACTATTACTAATATATCTTCTAAAAAAAGTTAAATAGCAAACCCCTTCAATAGCAGCATTTTATGTATTCTAGAAAATGTCATTTTGAAACCACTGGATACCCAAGGTCCAAGCTGATAAATATATAAATATAAATACATAAGCAAGAATGACTAAGGATTAACTTAGTTAATGTTCAGCAGTAGAGCAAATCCTATTATAATTTGCCTTCATTTAATCTTGTTTCAAATGTAATAAAATAAGAGTGGCATAATTTTATCCCATTAAAAATCATAAAGCAATTATAATCATATTCTATTATTAGAAATAAAAATGAAGTGCTGCAATTTGACTGGAAAATGTTAGAATACTGAGCTGATATGATACAATATTGCCTTCACCCAATTAAGTACAAATACAATGGCTCACACTTAGTATGTGCATTTAATATGAGAAAAAAAGCAGCAGAAAGGTTTCTACACAACAAATTTAAAATTAAATACTAACAGTATTAAAAAAGATTTTCAGAACTGGAAAAAAGATTGCAATATAATCACCTTGGAGTAGAGCAAACAAAGATTAAACCATTACATTAACACCATCTCTCAGCGGCTTTCGATACCGTCGACCACGGTATACTTTTGGGGCGGCTCGAGGAGTTGGGGGCGGGCAGCGTGGTTTTGCACTGGTTCGCCTCCTTTCTCCAGGGCCGTTCCCAGTCGGTGTTGATAGGGGAGGAGCTGACCCGCGACCCCTGACTTGTGGGGTGCCGCAGGGGTCGGTTCTCTCTCCTCTCCTATTCAACATCTACATGAAGCCGTTGGGCGAGATCATCCGTCACCACGGGATGAGATATCACCAATATGCTGATGATACCCAGTTATACATCTCCATCCCGGGTGAAGTAAGTGATGTGGTCAATGCCTTATCTCAGTGCCTGGAGGCTGTGGGGGTCTGGATGGGGAACAACAGGCTTCAACTGAACCCTGGTAAGACGGAGTGGCTGTGGATTGATGGCCCCCCTGAATCCGGGAAGTTGTCATCTTTGGTTCTGGGTGGGGTTGCACTACCCCAGTCGGATCCAGTGCAGAATCTGGGGGTCCTCCTGGACTCACGACTCCTGCTCGAAGAGCAAGTGGCAGTCGTGGCCAGGAGGGCCTTTGCACAGCTTCGAGTTGTGCGCCAGTTACGCCCTTTCCTGGATCGGGAGGCCCTCCTAACAGTCACTCACGCCCTTGTCATCTCCCGTATAGACTATTGTAATGCGCTCTACATGGGGCTACCCTTGAAGAGTATCCGGAAGCTTCAGCTGGTGCAGAATGTGGCGGCGCGAGCAGTTATGGATGCCAGGAGATCGGCACATGTGACACCTCTGCTACGCGAGCTGCATTGGGTGCCAGTTTGCTTCCGGGTCCAATTCAAGGTGTTGGTGATTACCTTTAAAGCCCTACATGGCATAGGGCCAGGGTACCTGAGGGACCGTCTCGTCCCGATAACGTCGGCCCGCCCCACCCGTGCATGCAGAGAGGGCATGCTTCGGACCCCCTCAATAAGAGAATTCCATCTAGCGGGGTCCAGGAGGCGTGCCTTCTCTGCGATAGCGCCCGCCTTATGGAATATCTTGCCCCCGGAGGTGAGACTGGCCCCCTCCCTCCTGGCCTTTCGGAAGGCCCTTAAGACTTGGCTCTGCCACCTGGCCTGGGACGACGGAGGTGGTAGTGCCTCCTGGGGTTGGCTGGCCCCGTAGCCCCATGATCCATTCTGCGGGTCCTAATCCATCTTGGATTTTATTTTATTTATTTATGCTTGAGAGATATTTTGTATAGTTTTTAAATTTTATTTATTGTAACCCGCCCAGAGTCCCTTGCATGGGAGATGGGCGGGGAATAAGTTTGAAAAATAATAAATAAATAAATAAATAAATTTAGATAATACAATGAGGATTCTGCCTGTTTGCTTCTCTTACCTTGAGTATGTCCTCCTAGATCAAAAGTTGTAAACGTCATACCAGCAATTGTCAGCTCTTCTGAAGCTACAGAAACATGAAATTAGATTTTTTTTTAAAAAGAAGTATCTTTCCGTAAATCATCCCCTTGGTTTTCTGAATGTAGCTAAGTACTGGGTTGGTTAATGGTCTATTTCATTACAGAACCAAATCAGGGCAAATTGAAAAAAATAAATCATTGTTTGAAGCTGAAAAGATTCTCACCCTGATGCGAACCATATGTCATCAAACATAGATTCTATTGATGTCAATAGGACTTCTCAAATAAATCTGCCAAGAATTGGATTCCTGTGCCCACTGAACTCAAATTATTTTAGTTTTAACAGCTGTGTAAATTTTGTCTATTAAAAAAAATATAGAGGACAATCTAGAAACAGTAGCTAAGTTCAGATACTGTGCTGGCCCATTATATTTTTAGTAATGGTTTGTTGAACAAGCCAGAGTGGCCTAGCTCTTTTATAACGCATATATAAGTGATCATGGGTGAGCTCATATATTGTGTAAGACAAATAACAAAGAAGGCACAAAATGATTTAATATGATGTGAGATCCCAGACAGACTGTTTATGAATCTGCCCGGTTGCATAGATCAATAGGAGAGACCTTTCTGAAGATTCTCCCCTCTTGGCAGAAGCTTGGCTACTGGATATGTAGGGAAGGGGCTTTGCCCGTATATATCTCAGGCTATGAAAGCTCTTTCTAGGGAGAGGCGTTTGCCATGTTTATATATACTTGGAATGTGGATGCCAAAGATCCTTCATCAAGTTATTAATGTTTGACTAATTTTGATTTTAATATCATACTTACATTTTGTACTTTCATTTTAACTGTTGTAAGACACTTTGAGTGCTTATATAAGAAGAGGGGACAAACATTTAACAAACAAACCCCGACTATTTGATTTCTTTCACACTTAAAAAAAATTGTAAGTGAAATTGTCAGAAATAAAAAGAATTTGTATTATCAACAATGATAATAAAAAAGAAAGAATATATAATAAGCTTAACACCTTAATATGTTACTGAATCTAGACCATATGAAAATATAGTCCCCTTACAGTATAAGGATGTTTCAAAGATTGATAGAGAACACATATCTTGAATCTATTCTTTCACGTAAGTCTTTCTTCCTACATTTGTAAGATAATTTTTGTAGCTGATTTCCCAGGCTCATTAGAGCCAACATTCTTCATAAAATGTCAAACTCCGTATTCCAAAAATATGATATATGATAACCTGTACAGACGGAGTTTGAGGATCAATCACATTTTTGACATCTAAGTACTTTGCTCAATGAAGAGATCTTAAGAACTTGAAAGCTTGCATACAGTTTGTAAAACTTTGGTTGGACCTTTATGGATTGTGGGTGTTTTTGTTTGTTTCCCACAGCCCATCTGGCTATGACTGCTTTTTATATAAAATGGCTTTTCTACAAAGCACATTAGAAAAGTAGAAGGGAGGTAGCTACACTGAAGTTTGTGGCACAGCAGAAACTAGGTAATATTGAACTAGTCTTCGGTAAATGCAGATTTCTTTGGCAATGTAACTTGAAGAGTTCTCCTTTGGATTACAGAGACATTAGCAAATGGAATCACTCCGATCCCCATTACTGTGGCAAATAGGTTTACTCATATTTTGAGTTCAGTTCCTTTCAAGCTTCAGTTTGAGCATTCCAATGTCATATCTTGCCTATTGAGCCAACAGTTGTTAGTTTCACAAATGAATGAATGAATGAATGAATGCCTGCTGAACTTGCCTGGAATGGAGAATATATACCTTACTGCTAAGACAGAGGTGCATCCTCTAAGCCCTATGGAATATCCTGCCCCCAGAGGTGAGGCGGGCGCCCTCGCTCCTGGACTTCCGGAGGTCTTTAAAGACCTGGTTCTGCCGCCTTGCTTGGGACAAAGGAAGTAATAGTTCCTCCTGGGGGTGGTTGGCTTAGTGGTGTCCTCCTTTTAAGATCTTACCATCACTTGGATTTTTACTATTTATTATTGGATTGTATTTTAAGATTTATAGCTTTTTAGTTTTAATATTTTATATTGTAAACCGCCCAGAGTCTACTTTGTAGAGATGGGCAGTGATAAATTTGACAAATAAATAAATAAATAAATAAATAAATAAATAAATAAATAAATAAAGTGCCTCATCAACAAAGAATTTTGGAAACTGCCATTACCCACTTTAATTCGTATCCTTCCCCATAAGCTATTTGGTGGCATAAAAATTAACAAAGCATACCTCAGCTTTCAAGCAGTGCTAAGTATATAGTATAACAAAAACAGAACCACAGACTTACTGGGATATAATGTGGGGACATGTTGTCCCAGTCTGTCATCTTTAAGCATGTGCAAGAGAGTAGTTTTTCCAGCATTATCCAATCCGAGAAATACTAGTTTACCTGTTTTCTTGTATAACCCTGAAAAAGAATGAGACTATTTGGTGAATGGGAATTCATTTTCTCAGCTAACACCAGGATGGCATAAGAAACCATTCTGATGGAACATAGGAATTCTGTATAGCACCACTTGTTCTCAGCATTTAAAAGCAGATAGTCAGACACTGCTCTGGAAGATGCTCCTTAAAATATGACAGGTGAATGCTGAAGTCTTCAAACCAGAATGCCAACCATGTTTCTTCTAGTTCATGCTGATCATCTAAGTATTAGAAAGGGCATGCAATTCCAGGAGAATAAATGGTTCAATTTAAGGCTACTAAAACATTTGGAAAGACACCATTAGTCAGTGGGACAGCAGATGCTTTTCATACAGAAGATCCCAGGTTCAATTTCTAACACCTCCAGTTAGAAGAATCAGGACGCAAGTGAAACCTTGAAGAGCTGCTGCCAATAATAATACTGAGCTAGATGGACAAACAGGCTGACCAGGAATAAGGCAGTCTCCTATTTGTCTATCTGGCAGGATCACCTTGATCACATCTTGGATCAATGGGATTTGTGCTACATTCATCAGCAAGGCCACTTCACACAGATCCTTATAGGGGCAAAGACATATCTGTTTCGAATCCAGGAGGAGAATCTCCTCCAGCAGTTCTTCCAGGCTGAACAACTGGAACAAAAAGTAGCCATATGAATGAGCTCTCAAATCTTTCCTACCTAACCAAAAGAAAACGCTCTATGGTTAACCTAATCCTATGTTGGCAGCATAAAATAAATAAAGAGAGAACAAGCTTCCAAAACCGGAAGAAATTTTCTAAGATAGAATAGCAAAGATGGAAAGTGATACACCCTGGTTAAGTTTTATAGCTCAGTAGAAGTTATGCCTTCTTCATTATGACCATTATTCCCTGGCTTTAAATGGCTTTTCTTCTTAGAAACATTTATATTGCCAATCGTTTATAAATACTGCCATGCAGGCCTCTGGAACTCCGCCTCCCTGTTGCAACACTCTGTAATGTGAAAGCCTTTAAAAAAGAAAAGAAGCTGAAGCATGCATTTGAGAGCTGGAAAGAATACATTTAACTAAACATGCTTTAAAGTATACATGGTATAAATAACACAGATAGTGGAATCGGGTTATCAAATAAGAGTTAATTCTGCCTGTCCATGGGCAACTTGTTGAGTTAAAATTATTCAGAAATTGTGCTGGGTCGCTCCTCTGCTCCTTTTCATTCTTCCTCACCTGCTGCAGAGAAAGAGCAGGCCGGCAGTGATGGCTGCTATTGCCATCCCTGGTTTTTCCCAGGCAAGAAAAGAGCAAGACTTGCCTACTGCCATCATCCTCATGCCCAGGCAAAGGGAAGTTAAGGGACTGGCGACAGCTCTGGATGAGCAGGGAAGTGGAAGAGCCACTGCCTTATAAGGCGATGCATTAGGAGAGCCAAACCCAGGAGGGAGGGCACAGTCCTCACAAGATTCACCCTCCTCCCTCCAAGAGCAGATGGTGGCAGAACCTAACGGCCCTCCTCGGCAGGGAAAAGTTAATCCAGCAGGAGAGGAGTCTTCCGGGTCCCGTCTATCAGGGAGTGTCATCTGGCAGAAGCAGGAAGAGGGCCTTTTCCGTCCTGGCACCTGCCCTCTGGAACATCATTCCCCTGGAGATTCAACTTGCTCCGACCCTGCTGGCCTTTTGTAAGATCTTGAAGACCTGGTTTTGCTACCGAGCCTGGGGCTCTCTGTGTGTGGTTGAGCCCGTGTCATGGTTATGTTAATTGACGTGTTGGTTGCTTTTCTATCTTGGCTGCCATACATGTTACGTATTTATTGATCTATTATATTTTTATCCTGTTTTAATCAGTTAGCCGCCCAGAGCCATGTATTTGAGATGGGCGGCCTACAAATTGAATGAATGAATGAATAATAAATAATGCTGGTCTGATGGGGAACCTGTCTATATAAATCTCACTTTCCTGCTAAGGAGAATCTGTGTGTAAAGAAGAATCCACTTGATGTGGGCTCTATTTTGGATGTGCTGAAAAACAGCCAGCATAGGCCTCTAAGGAAAGACCAACTGTGTTGGCCACAGGTGCAATGCTTCCCAAACTGCAGTTCAGTTATTTGTGTTGCCAGTCTTAGGTCAAGATTGTACCAAGCATTCCCAATCTGGTATCCCTTTGGGTGTGTTGGGCTTCAGTACTGGCCATGCTGCTTGCAATTACGGGAGCTGAAATCTTGAAATCCACCACATCTGAAAACACCATATTGGGAAATGTGCCACCAAGTCATTATTTACTCTTAGCAACCCCAAAGATAGATCTTCTCTAGGATTACATATCATATATCTATGTCTATGTCTTAGAATTTACTACCCTGCACTTTGATTCAGGAGATTTCTAAAGTGGATCTATCTACTTGGCTCACCTCTAGTAGGGGCAGGACCCCAAAGATAAGCCATCAAGAGAAAGCCGTAAAAAAAAATATAGATTTTAAAAATGCAGAAAGTGTACAGCTTAACTGACAAAACGTTAAATAAAAATAAATTGTCTGAAGTGAAATAAAGGTTTAATCTTGTTTACGACTGGATCACTACCAGTTAAGCCTTCCAAACCAAATAATGTTAGAATCAGCGGAGTGGATCAGATTTAACCAGAGTGTTAAATTGGAACAGAGAGAACTGAATCCCCTTCTGGTATTTTTATGTTAATTCTAACTGGGATTTCACCATGGTTTCAAATAGTGGAAACAGTGTATTATGCCCCTAACCATTTTGTAGGACACTGGCAACAGGGAACTAGATAAACATGTTCTCAAAAACTGCATATTTTATTTATTTATTTTATTTATCAAATTTCTCTGCCGCCCATCTCGTACACGACGACTCTGGGCGGCTTACAGACAATAAAATGACAGTCATTAAAACATTACAAGTCTAAAAATACAAAAATATAAAATATAAAAATTCAGGATGGGCATAAGATGTTATTCTTGGCACGATCACGGTGCCAGCCACTGAATATACTGAACTTCCCCAACACATAAGTGTAGCAAGTCCTTTCAGAACCACCCAGGAAGCAGTCGGGGTCCTCACTCTCCCTAAATTTTGTGAACTTGGACTTTACCACAGCAGCTGCTGGAAGTGTTGGATAGGTTGCGGTAGAAGGTCTCTTCCTTTCTAACAAGCATGCTGTTTATGCTCTCTCTCTCCCTCCAATTTTTAAAGGTTTTCTTCCTTCTCCAACTGGAATTGCCACTCCATTCTTTTTAATTCTATCTGGGCTTGGATTTCTAATTTATTGAGTTCATGTGGCCCCATCGTGATAATGGAGCTATAGGCTCTTGCCTCTGGGAGGACATCTCAACGTCTGACAGCTTGTCCCTTGAGGTATTTTATACTGGCTGAGAAGGCCAAGATGTCTTCCCTCTCCCCAGTAACGTACAGAAATATTCTGCACTCTACCCCTCACCTAATCTCCCTCATCACAGTAAACCAAAAGCAAATCAAACCCATTATGGCTTATTATCTGCCAACCAGGCCTCACGACAGATCCAAACCATCCCACGCATTCAGTTACAGAGTTATTCAATGTATTCTCTTCGGCTAGTGAGCGGAATAAAAGATTGTACCGGTCAGTAACTTTCAAAGAGTTATTCTGAATCTGCTGCACAAAGGTATGCTCCCAGTAAAGCTGCAGCTCCCAGCAATCTAAAGCGCAAAGTTCAACTACAGCTAAGCAGAGAAGAAGCAAAGGTGAGACACAAAGGTGCTTTATTACTGCAAGAGGAGAACCAATGGCCGTTTCAATAAATTATTAAAGGGGTGCTCTCCTCTGCAGAGACTTGAAAATGAGCCTTAAAACAGCAGCTCGTTATGCAGAATGACTGTTCAGTGATTCTGCGAAGTAGAATGAAAATGCAACAACATTTTAGTTTTCTGAGGGCTTTACTGTTATCCCCAGTTCAAGGATTTTGGGAGTACAGAACAGCAATGTCTTGGGGGGGGGGGGAGGAAAGGTCTGTCAAAAAAGTCAAGAAGGCAGTCATGGCAGCGTGATTAAAGCTCTACCTCGTGTATATGTGTGCGATATCCACACATGGGCAAAAGGGGCAGGACTTTGATTGCCCTGTCACAAGTGCCATCTTGACTTTTTTGACCCCCATTGTGGACATTGATAGCTACAGGTAGTCCTCGCTTAACAATCATTCATTTAGTGATTGTTCGGACTTATGACGGTGCTTGAAAAAACCGACTTGTGACCAGTCCTCACACAACCGTCGCAGCATCCCCACAGTCACTTGGCAACCAGTTCACATTTATGACCATTGCAGCATCCTATGGTTACGTGATTGCCAATTTTTGACCTTCCCGGCCAGCTTCTGGCAAGCAAAATCAATGGGGGACTGCATGATTCGCTTAATGACCACGTGATTTGTTAATGCCTGCGGTGATTTGCTTAACCACCACCGCAAAAAAGGTCGTAAAATCAGGTCAGATTCACTTAATGACTGCTTTGCTTAGCAACTGAAATTCCAGTCCCAATTGTGGTAATTAAGCAAGGACTACCTGTAGAAACCAGTTTATTGAACAAAAAGGAACATGTTACCTACTTGCAGCGATGGTCAGACTCAGTGCACGAGTCTCTGAAAGGCGCTGCCGGATTTGGAAGCTGCCAAGCAGCTTCCTCTTGCATTATCCACCAGATATATTTTGTCTCTCCACTTCACCCCACCCTTTAATCCAGGGGGTCTACAGTCAACCAAATCACATCAATTATTACAGCCATAAGACCTAAAATGATAAATGAATTGATGCACCCCCGCCCCATAAATAAAATTATTTCATTGGGGTTAAGGTTGAGATATCGCTTTATTTACCTGTGTCTCACACAGCTTCTCAAACTTTGCAGGCTTGCAAAGGCAAGCAGGAACCAAAGACCAGAGTGAGTTTTGGCAGCATTCAAGCGTTGTCTCTGCAAGCCGGATCATGTTTTTTTAAAACACGGCCAACCCCCCTCTAATTTGCACATGACCACTTGAAGGGTCACAACTCACCAACTGAGAATTCCTGCCTTAATCGGTTTACCAGCACCTTGTTCCTCGCAGAGTAAAGGTGGGGAATAATATTCCTCTTGATATTATAACAATTTTGCATGTTTGTGACTCACTTTTTATTGCAAATGCCAGGAGCAGGCTTATTTATTAACCTAGCTAGCTGAGTACAGGGATAAAAGGGAGAAGGAACTTTGGAAAGGGTAGCTTGCATACCACAGCAAAATGCAAAGCTAACCAGCAATGGGGGCTAACATGATGGACTGTCGGCAGGTATAGATCAAGATTAGTAATGGAAGGGATCAGGACTCTCTGTGGAGAAGGAAGTATTTGTATGCTAAAAGAAAGTGAAGGCCACATTCTCTATCTTTGTGATAGACCCAAAAACCAAATTGCCAAACACAGATTAAAAGTGACATTTTTTTATAGCTCAAACTATTAGCTTTGCTTTTTCATGTATTTTAATATTATTTACTGTAACTAAAGATAATTCTTTAGGATGTTGAGACAGAGAAAAGAATTGGAGGTATTTTATACGAATATCCTTTAGCATGTCTAAATCAATAGATAATGTTGAGACAGAGAAAAGAATTGGAGGTATTTTATACGAATATCCTTTAGCATGTCTAAATCAATAGATAAGAAGTATCAATCAATCTGCATCAACCTAAATGAAGGTTTTTTTAAACAGAACTGTTTAAAAAGAGAACCCTCCACGAATGTAAATTAGAACATTGGCATGGAACTGTGAATACCTTACCTAAAAACTGCAGTACACTACTGAAGCCACTGTAAATCCAGTCAAATATAAAGGACATCTCAAAATCTTATGGGATCTGAAAGAAAAGAATAGCAATCAGGTATTGCAGGGCATTTAAAATCTATTGAAACAGCACATGAGAAAAGGAAAAAAGGGAAAGATATATCTACAAAGGCATCGCTTTAGCTGTTCTGTTGTGAAACTACTAAAATGTGAACTGATTAAAATCTTAAGTACATTCCAAAGAAGGATACAGCTCAATCTTCCTGCCTGATGGTATTTCTCCAACAGCTTTCTCCAGTGGGAGACTCACTGCCTACATTTCTGATAAGTGGGGTTGGGTGAAGTAGAGGGAGGGACACGTAACCAACTCAGATGCACAGAATAGTGTATCAGAACCACAACCTCACACAAAATGAATAGGCTTACCCACAATAACATCATCAAGTCATGATTTGGACTGAGGTATCTGCATTTCAAAATGTGATTTTTCTCCAACTGCACAGGAGGTGGCTGACAAATATGATTATTTGACTACGACTCCTAAATTATAGTACTGAACCTTTCTGAAGGATCTCAGAAAAGTGACAAATGGAAAGCTTAAGTGAGGGACAGCATTTTGTTTTTAATCTGAAAGAGCAGAATTTAAAAAATGGTTTTGAAGCAGTGGGCCACAAATACACTAGGTACATTTGAAGGTTTTAAGTGAAAGTTTCAATTCAGCTGAAAGTACATTTGTTGAAAATTTGTTATAGTACTAGTACCTTAACATTCTAAACCTGTCATTTTACACAGTCTAAAGCAGGGTTTCTCAACCAGGGTTCCATGGAACCCTAGGGTTCTGCGAGAGGTCACTAGGGGTTCCCTGGGAGATCATGATTTATTTAAAAAAATATTTCAAATTCGGGCAACTTCACATTAAAGAGGTAAGTTTCATTCTTTATTTTTAGTTTAAGAATACTGTTAATGCATATATACAGGCCTACACGTGAAATGAATATAATAATTTTGTAACTTCTGGCCTATATTTGAGTCTGAATGTACAGGGGTTCCCCAAGACCTGAAAAATATTGCAAGGGTTCCTCCAGGGTCAAAAGGTTGAGAAAGGCTGGTCTAAAGTAAGGGACGTGTGTCTTTTAAGCAATTACGACTGTACATCTTATTTAGGAGAATAGTTATCTGCTACAATACATAATGATTCTTATTTACTGGCCAATGACCATTGCCATTTTCCTTTATGTGTTTAGATTGGACAAACTTCATATAACATATTGGAAGAGTTATGGAGCTTAAGCACAGAAGCAGAGCAGTTCTCCTTTCTTCCTGGAACACTCTAGCATCAGCTGCAGAATTCTGCCAAGACACACACACACAACAGCACAAGATCCATAAACAATACAAAGAGGAGAGAATCAGAATGTGCGCGCCCAATTTTAAAGGCAATTATTTTTGTGAATGCCAACTGAACATGTCACAATCAAAGTGACCTGCAGGAAAAAAAAACTTAGTTTATTATCATCATTGTCATATCTGTGGAAGCTTGTGAGTGATTCAAAGATTTGGATCTGAAGGCTCCTCAGAGCTAAATCCAATGCTGTTATACCTGCCACCAATTAAGATAAAATCTGCTTCCTTCTAGTTAAAATGTTCTGTAATATAACTGATCAGGGGTCATCTACAGAACATTTGTAAAGTTCAATTCTATAATTGAACTTTATATGACAGATCTCCCACTTCAAAAGTACAGAATTGAACTTTGCAAATGTTCTGTAGATGATCCCTGATCAGTTTTTTTCTAGTCTCCTCAATGACAGAACAGTTTCTGGTCCAAGTTTAGGTGAACTGCTTTAAAGAAGGTCAAGGAGATGCCAGTGTTTTAAAATGGTTAAGGCAATTCCCATAGAGAAAAGTAACAGCATCTGGGGCTTTTTCACTTGAAGCAAAGACAGATAAGGGGATGCATGACAGAAGAGTATAAAATTGTGCATGGTATGGAAAATATGGGTGGAAATAAGTTTTTTCCTTCTCTTTCAACATTAGAACTCGGAGTCATCTATTGAAACTAAATATGTTGAGAGTTCAGGATTGATAAAGTATATCTTACATAATGTATAGTTAAAATGGATTCACTGCCCTTTAGCTAAATTTAAAGCTAATGGTTTTGATGATAGGCAGCACGCCTAAATACCAGCTATTGGAAAACAATACTGGAGGAGGGCTATTGCTGCCCTGGACATGTTTGTGAATTTTTAGAATATTCCTGATTGACTTTTGGCATCTAATGTTGGATTAGACGGGCATGTGGACTTAACCAGTTTGGTCTAGTGGTTAAGGTGCTGGGTTAGAAACCAGGAGTCTGTGAGTTCTAGTCCCACCTTAGGCATGAAAGCCGGCTGGGTGACCTTGGGCCAGTCACTCTCTCTCAGCCCTGGGAAGGAGCTAATAGGAAACCAGGAGACAGAGTTCTAGTCCCGCCTTAGGCATGAAAGCCAGCTGGGTGACCTTGGGCCAGTCACACTCTCTCAGCCCTGGGAAGGAGCCAATAGGAAACCAGGAGACAGAGTTCTAGTCCCGCCTTAGGCATGAAAGCCGGCTGGGTGACCTTGGGCCAGTCACTCTCTCTCAGCTCACAGGGTTGCTGTTGTGGGGAAAATAGGAGGAGGAAGGAGTATTAGGTATGTTTGCCGCCTTGAGTTATTTATAAAAATAATAAAGGCGGGATAAAAATTAATTAGATAGATAGATAGATAGATAGATAGATAGATAGATAGATAGCCCTTCTTATGATTTCAAAGTTAAAGGCATCAATCCACACTCCAAAAACGACTTCAAACAACCTCATCTTTGTTATAATACCTTGTAAAACCTGAAGCCTTACATCAAATGTACTTGCTTCTCACTTTCTGCTTTACCTTTTACAAGCCTTCAAAACTCACCAATGACTGCACAGCTTTTACTAGAGCAAAAAGGATAGCTCCCCACCCCTACAAGTAGCATCCAATGATACAGATTGAGAAGTGTATTTATTTACATGTATTTCTATATCACCCAGTTCCCAAGACTCCAGATGGTTTACAAAAATGTGGAATGTGTCATAGGAAAATATATCTGGCAGATCATATACAAATGATCACAAAAAAAACATGTATTAACTATAGCCATTGTTCTGTGCCTATTGTAATGTGTTGCTTGAACTTCAGGCTGATAGGAAGCACCTCTGTTTCCTACTGATGGTCCTTTGGCAATATTTTAGGGTGAAAATATTCTGTCAGCATTAGGACAAAAAACAGACACATGCATTATCCACCACAAATATATTTCAAGCCAACCTCTCTCTTAAATATTAGTAATTTGGAAGCATCAACAACTTTAAAATAAGTGTTCTTTAGAATGTTTCTGTGTCGTTCTCCCTGTGAATAAAGCATTACAGATTATCTGACGAATGACTATAGTTTGAGATTCCTCATACTGCAGAATAACCAGTAAACAATTAAAGAGTACATCAAAACGTAATATCTCTAACGTAATGTAATGTACAAAACGTAAGTGGGAGATCTGTCATATAAAGTTCAATAAGCAAACACATAACGAATATTAGAAATTGTACTGTCTTCTCTTGGTGCAATAAGCTTACGGTATGATCCTACATTTTCTTAGAAGTTCCCCACTGACTTTAATAGGACTTACTTCTATGTAAGCTTGCGTAGGATTATGCTGTAAAATGCAAAGCTGAACTACCAAAATTGATTGAAGACATCTGATGAGGGAACAAAATGAAAGAATACAATTATTATATGAACTCTTGGTTACACAACACCATGTGTAAGAACTGTCACTTACACGTCTGAAAAGCAAAGGTCAAGAACAAGCAAACACAGCAGTACATACACGTCATCTGACTTATTTATTGCTTGAACAAAATACCATCCAGAAAAGGCTTAGAGGCGGCTTAGGAAATCTATCTTCTCAAGTAACACACAAATCAGTGCAGAGAGCATGAAGCAAAATAACTACTCGGGTTTCAGAAGTGAAAATAACTTCTTAAAACCTAGTCATATTAAGTTGAAGAGAACTTTTTAGGTTAAGCAAGCCTCAAAGTCATCTTCTTTCTTTAAAACTATATTGGATAAACCATGCTAATGTAAATATATTGTAGAACAAAGACAGGCAAGGTGGCATGTGGTTCTTCTCATTCCTCTTCTGGCCCCAGGGCCCTCTCCCCAAATCATCTGCCTGACGTCTAGCAGCAAAAAGCACAAAATCAACGACAAAATGATTTCCCACTTATTTTCAGCGGGGAATGAAATAAAATAGATGTATTAAGCTATAAGAAGGCATAGCCCCCTCCCCACCAACCTCTATAAAATATGTTTTAATTCCAGTCTCCAATGAAAGAAAAGGGGGAGGGGAAATATTGACAAACTGCTCTGGTGATGTCATTTGTCACCATCCCATCCATTTTGGCTTTCACTGGAAACTGTAAGAAGAGTGATGATGATGATGATGATGATGACGATGACGATCTCTCAACTGTAAAAGGTTGCCTGTCCCTGTTGTGGCAAGTGAAATGAACAAAGGGACTTTCCCCCCCAATTCTAAGAACAAATGTGTTAAATGGGAGAAATATATACTGCTCAAAAAAATTAAGGGAACACTGAAATAAGACATCCTAGATCTGAATGAATGAAATATTTGTATTAATTACTTTGTTCATTACATAGTTGAATGTGCTGACAACAAAATCACACAAAAATTAGCAATGGAAATCAAATGTAAGCAACCCCTGGAGGTCTGGATGTGGAGTTACACTCAAAATTAAAGTGGAAAAGAACACTACAGGCTGATCCAACGTTGATGTAATGTCCTTAAAACAAGTCAAAATGAGGCTCAGTAGTGTGTGTGGCCTCCATGTGCTTGTATGACCTCCCTACAACGCCTGGGCATGCTCCTGATGAGGTGGCGGATGGTCTCCTGAGGGATCTCCTCCCACACCTGGACTAAAGCATCCCCCAACTCCTGGACAGTCTGTGGTGCAACGTGGCGTTGGTGGATGGAGCGAGACATGATGTCCCAGATGTGCTCAATTGGATTCAGGTCTGGGGAACGGGCGGGCCAGTCCATAGCATCAATGCCTTTGTCTTGCAGGAACTGCTGGCACACTCCAGCCACATGAGGTCTAGCATTGTCTTGCATTAGGAGGAACCCAGGGCCAACCTCACCAGCATATGGTCTCACAAGGGGTCCGAGGATCTCATCTCGGTACCTAATGGCAGTCAGGCTACCTCTGGCGAGCACATGGAGGGCTGTGCGGCCCCCTAAAGAAATGCCACCCCACACCATTACTGACCCATTGCCAAACCGGTCATGCTGGAGGATGTTGCAGGCAGCAGAACGTTCTCCACGGCGTCTCCAGACCCTGTCACGTCGGTCACATGTGCTCAGTGTGAACCTGCTTTCATCTGTGAAGAGCACAGGGCGCCAGTGGCGAAGTTGCCAATCTTGGTGTTCTCTGGCAAATGCCAAACGTCCTGCACGGTGTTGGGCTGTAAGCACAACGCCCACCTGTGGACGTCGGGCCCTCCTACCACCCTCATGGAGTCTGTTTCTGACCATTTGAGCAGCCACACGCACATTTGTGGCCCACTGGAGGTCATTTTGCAGGGCTCTGGCAGTGCTCCTCATGTCCCTCCTTGCACAAAGGCGGAGGTAGCGGTCCTGCTGCTGGGTTGTTGCCCTCCTACGGCCTCCTCCTCGTCTCCTGATGTACTGACCTGTCTCCTGGTAGCGCCTCCATGCTCTGGACACTACGCTGACAGACACAGCAAACCTTCTTGCCACAGCTCGCATTGATGTGCCATCCTGGATGAGCTGCACTACCTGAGCCACTTGTGTGGGTTGTAGACTCCGTCTCATGCTACCACTAGAGTGGACGCACCGCCAGCATTCAAAAGTGACCAAACCATCAGCCAGAAAGCATAGGAACTGAGAAGTGGTCTGTGGTCACTACCTGAAGATCCACTCCTTTATTGGGGATGTCTTGCTAACTGCCTATGCTTTCCACCCGTTGTCTATTCCATGTGCACAACAGCATGTGAAATTGATTGTCAATCAGTGTTGCTACCTAAGTGGACAGTTTGATTTCACAGCAGTGTGATTGACTTGGACTTACATTGTGTTGTTTCAGTGTTCCCTTTATTTTTTTGAGCAGTGTACATTAAGAAGTTTGAAATGTTGTAAATATATGGAGACCCTTTAGGGCAGTTTAGGTTTTAACTTTCATCTGGGAGCTACTGTCAAGAACTACACTCAGGCAAGTAAGTCTGTTGACAGAACAGCAAAACTCCAGAACCCAGGTTCCCTCCTCTCGGCTTAGCACTGAAATTCTGAAAACTGCTGAAGGAAAGAGAAAGCTCCCTACCTCTTTTCTGTTAACCCAGAACAGGCTAGTAAGTTTTGTAGGCTTATTTACAAAGCTGGATTAAAATGCAAGTGTCATTTTGTAATTGGCAACTACTGTAGTATTACAGACAAGCAAGATGAAAGGGTCTGTATTTAAAAACGATTTGGGCTGATCAAGCCTAACCAAAAGAAATGGGAGAAAAATACAATAGTGCAAAAAGACCCACTGATGCCCAACATATGCAGTGATAAATAAACTGAAATAAAAAAAGATTAATTAAATTAATCTTTTATCCAAGCATCCCTGGGTTAATGAAGGAGCATGATCATATGCATGGAAAATGCAATCACTGTGGTGTAGTGTTAGGATGGGGGAAACTCAGGTTTAAGTCTTCCCTCAGCCATGGCAGCTCCCTGGATCACTTTAAGACAATCACTCTCTCTTATCCTCACTTATCTCACAGGTTTGAGGTTGTGGGGAGGGGGGGAACCTGGGAGAGGATGTTATGGATGCCACCTCAAGCTCCTGGAAAAACGTCCTGGAGAAACCTAGCAAATAACTGAAATTAATAAATCAGGTTTCATTCTGCATCTTGACAAACTGCTCTGGTACATATTAACTCCATGTCTGATGCACAGACATGGAGTTAATATGTACCATTATAAAGGAAGGTAACATCTACTATTTTATCATTTGCTACTTTTTATCAGGCTAGTTTTTATGTTTCTTGACCTGATTAAGAATTCCAGAAAACTCCAAAACGTGCATATTTAATAGTGAAAAAAGACTCAATAAAAATACCAGCTTCGTTTACTGACATACTGGCTGTTTGTGCTAAGTGATAATATTGTTTGATCAGTTTTGGTTTAGTGTATTCTGTGATCCCAGCCCTTGCTGCTTCTTCAACAAACCATTTTTAAAACAAAACATGGCTTAGTGGCTTACTAAACTACTGGAAGAGTTAATATACAACGTGACTGTACTTTAGCCACTGACCTTGGACATTTTGTCATTTCAAGCCAACTATCACCCAGAAACAGCTTGGCAGATGAAAGTTTAAAGTCTACTACGTGACTGCAAAAGTCATATCAGCTTTAGTCAGTTTAGATTTCACTTAATCTCAATACTTCCAAGAACTGCCTGTATTTTCATTACAAGTAAGAGAACTGTATTTCTTCAGTAAATTCTGTTCACCAGTAAAGCAGAAAAATATTTTTTTCATCTTTTTAGCAAAGCAGTATCTGATTCTGACTGCTGATTTCTCCTGAGAAAATGAGCCACTCTGAGACTTGTACATATTCAAAATTGTTGTAAGACGTTTCCCTCTAAGTAGATGAATATTCAAATGGTAATTCTTATAACTGTAAAAGTCTACATTTCTGATTCTACAGTATCATACAACTAGAACACAACCAGCAATATGTCATGCAAATTACTTTATAGGCTGTCTTCTACTAGATCAACTCCTGTTGAACAGAATTTCCAAGTTTTTGCTTCAAAAAAATTAAAGATAAAAACATACAAGCAGCATGATTTTACAGTGTATGGACAGACAATGTATTGTCGAAGGCTTTCACGGCCGGAGTTCAATGGCTGTTGTGGGTCTTCCGGGCTGTGTGGCCGTGTTCTGGAAGTTGTGGTTCCTAACGTTTCGCCAGCATCTGTGGCCAGCATCTTCAGAGGGCAGGAGCACAGATAGAATCACAGAGATTTTGCTTCTATCTGTGCTCCTGCCCTCTGAAGATGCTGGCCACAGATGCTGGCGAAACGTTAGGAACCACAACTTCCAGAACACGGCCACACAGCCCGGAAGACCCACAACAGCCTATGGACAGACAGTTCACATGATTACTAAACCTTGATTTTTAAACTAGTTTGTTGAATTAACCCAAGGGTCGGAATTGGCGGCTCGCGAGCCAGATCTGGCTCTTTGGCCTCCTGACGCTGGCTCTTTTTCCATCTTTGCCGACCAACATCAGAAAGCCGGTCTCCGGAAGCGGCGCGAACCCTGGAGAAGACGCTGAGACAGAGACGCTGATTGGTGGAGGCTCAGAAGGAAGGGCGCCCCCACCAATCAGCGTCCCTGTTTCTTCTCCAGGAGAAGAACCCTGGAGAAGAAACGGAGATGCTGATTGGTGGCAGCGCCCTTCCTTCTGAGCCTCCACCAATCAGCGTCCCTGTTTCTTCTACAGGAGAAGAACCCTGGAGAAGAAACGGAGATGCTGATTGGTGGCAGCGCCCTTCCTTCTGAGCCTCCACCAATCAGCGTCCCTGTTTCTTCTACAGGAGAAGAACCCTGGAGAAGAAACGGAGATGCTGATTGGTGGCAGCGCCCTTCCTTCTGAGCCTCCACCAATCAGCGCGTGCCAAAGCGCCCCCTTCCACGCGATTGGCTCCCGCCCGCAAACCCCGCCCCCTGGCTCTCGAGCACTTCAAAATGTGCACGAGCATACCAAAATGGCTCTCGGCTCAAAAAGTTTGCCGACCCTTGAATTAACCAAACAAACTAAACCAATGGCTGGGTTCATACAACACACTAAGCCAAAACTAAGCAATCCCATGGCTCATTCATAACTAAATTTCATGACTAACATTATGTACTGAAATACTTATTTTTTCCATTCACATCACTTCCAGTGTAGTTATTCTTCTCTGTTGTTTCCTCATCAGAATTAAGATTATCATCTGATTCAGAGGAGCTCATCTTGAAAAGAACCTCTACTCAGGGAGAGCATTATAAACAAAGGGAACTTCAGCATTCCTTCTGGACCATGAGTATAACATAGGCATGAATATGGGCTATGCTCAAAAGATATAAGTCAATCTTATTTAGCCAAGTGTTGCATATTGCACCAAGCCAGTCCATATGCTTAATTTATGTTTCAATTTGCTATGCTAACCCAGAAGATTATTGGTTAAGTTGAACATGGGTGTTTTATGAAACCAAAGCCATAGTAATAATTCTGTATGTTAATTCAGGAATTAACAATTTGTATTGTAACAGTTGAAAAATTATAAATTATAAATTATAATTTATAATTATAAATTATAACATTATGAAATTATGAAAAATTATGGTATAACATTCTTACAGTTGAAATCAGAAGCCTTCTGGGAGAGAAGATGCATTTGTTTTGTAAAGCAGTGATGCTGAGGACACTAAAAATAATTTAATATAGTAATAGCAATATTGTTTTTATTTAACTAAGGTAAATTTAAACTTTTGGAGCTAACATACTTGAGTTTCACCCAGGGGAATCTTGTGCAGAAGATACAGTTGGTAACAATTTGCTGTTCATACCTCATTAAATCCTTGAAGTTTATGAGATCTAAATGAAACTTTCACACCCAACCTATAGTGCAATATAGCCAAATGAAACTTTTACATGATAATGTCTTGCATAATCTATATCATTTACAAAACCTCTAAAACAGAATTTACATATTTAAACAGATGCAAGATTTCCATATTCTGTATTTCAGACTCCATGTAAGTATTATCATATCAGAATAGTTAAAGCAATGGTCTTTCAGCGGTAATGTATGGCTGTGAAGGTTTGACACTGAGAAAGGGAGAAAGAAGACGCCTCTGAGTTATGGATCTGGAGATGGATACAAAGAGTACTGTGGTCTGCAAGAAGGACTAATCAACCAATCCTAGACCAAATAAAGATGGATTATTCCCCTAAGATGATGATCAGCAAGCAGAAACGCACATACTTTGAGCATATGATGCAAGCAGATAATGGACTAGAAAAGACAACTATGTCTGGCAAGATTGAGGGAAGTAGAGGAAGGAGAAGATAACCCAGATAAGATGGATGGACAGCATTAAAGAGATTACAAATCTGCCTTTAGAACAGCAATGGAATATCTGGAATATCACTGGAACAAATTTAGGTTGCAAGAATTTGTCATGCAGTCACCAGGAGTCAAATCCAATGGTACTACGGATTTTGATAACTGTCAGAATACAAAATGTATAAAATCAATACTTTTTTTTAGTATTTCTTCATTTCTGCAACAATGACAAAATGATTGTCTCCTTGCCTAAAAATATGCAAGATGAAAGATATCCAGCACTAAAGTATGATGTATACAATATGATAAAATCAGTAGACATGTTTTTAAAATCAGCCTTCTGGCTTTCCCCTGTACTGAAAGGCCTTACAGGACATATTTTTAATTTTTATGCTACAGTATATGCATAAGCTCACCATTCTTCTAAATATTTTTATCTGAAATTATTATTAATACCAGGCTCAGTACTCAGTCCACTAATATATCATCAGCACCCATTCATTGCTGATAGACCTACAAAGGGATAAGTCAACTAAAATTTGATTACAGACACCAGAGTTGAAACATGGTCTGGAGGAACAAATTTGTATTAGGCAATCTTGGATATCCATACCTACTTTGAAATGAGTAACAGAAGCCTTGTTTCATGAAGTGTCTATCCTGAGTCTAACAGCTGGTGTTGGAAAAACATTTCAGTCATGTGTGTTAACAATCCAATAGGTTTGTTTTTAAAAACATATAAAAGATTTTTGAGCTGAGCAGCCTAGTTATAAGCAAGCATGCTTACTAGAAGCAAATACTATATAAAGGAAGGCTAGTTTTCCCAAATAATTGCTTGTCATCTCACATTCCTGAGAATGTAAAAGGAAATGCTTTTAGAAGTACACAGTGATTGTAAGGGAGGCAGGATATGCTAGTCCTGAAATAGAAGATGTTTGACAGGGAGAACCTCTTCTTTCCACGAAGGCTCTCCCTCCAAATGAAGACTCTGGAAAATCAGGATCCTCCATGGTTGAAGAGGAATGTGAGAAGGGTAGGGCTAGCCTGTTGACTGTACAAGGTTAAATAGTCCTAAGCTTATTCCCCTGGAAATAAAAGCCATTGAATTCAATGGTTCCTAGTACATGAACATTGTAATTGGCAGCCCAGGACTGAGGCCCCTATCAACTTCTTGTTTGCAAAGAGAAGGAAAAACCAAATCAATACCCCAAGGATTTCTTCTCTATTTATCCCCATCCATCCAAGTAAATAGGGCTAAACACATCAATTTCTAGCATAGCAGCAGCATATGCATACCTGGGAGTAACGGAACTCAATGCGGTCTCTTTTTTTCTGTGTGAAGGGGTGGGTGGGAGTTTGTATGTACAGAATGACTTGTGTGGGTATGTGTGTGTAAATGCAGATAGGGGTGCAGATTTTTCCAGCCAATTAATTTAAATTAATTAACCGCCCAGAGTCCCCTCTGGAAATGGGGGGAGATGGGCGGTGATATAAGTTAGAAATATAAATAAATAAATAAATAAATAAATAAATCAGTAGCCAGTATTTTAATTATTTTTTTCTTTTGTTCTGGAGCTACCCTTTTAGAATATGGCTTTCAACCAGTGTGTGTATGTCTCTCTGTGTGTCTATGTGTGTATATACACACACAAACACACACACACACAAAAATGTGTCACATCACATTTTCTGGGGGTGGGGTGGGGAGAGTCTCCAGAATTGGTTTGAGGGGGAACTGGCAACCTAGGGTCCGGGGCAAGAAAATGTGAAAGATGATATACTTGCTCTTCTAAGCGCTACCCCAAAACTGCTTAAAACACAGTTCTATTGTACTAGCCTTCCTCGAGCCAAGAAGCAATTCTAGTTTTCAAACAACTCGGTGTTCCTCTCAAGGGTATCTGTTGTTTGCTTCATAGCAGTGGAAGCTCATGAGTATTAAGCTTATTGCGTAATAATTATCAACCAGAAGAAATTGCTGACAGGCATTTTAAATCACGCTTTCAGGGAGGATGTGCACATACATTTGCCCATTTTGGTAGCTTGTCTTTCACCACCTTCAAAAGTGAGTGTTCCATGAGGGCTTTGAGCAAATCACTTTGAAGTTTTTCATCTCTAAATGGACTTTACAGCTGCCTACTTCACCTGGCTGCTTGTAAGATGAACTAGAACAGACAGAAACTGACAAACATTTAGCACACAATCTGTACTATAATAGTGACTCATAATGAGAGTTGGATATGTGCCACCACACAGGTCAAATCCCCAACCTAGTTTCACCTTTGATCTCTCTTTGTACTGACTCACCCTGTGACAACCGGGCAGCTCACTTAATCTCTAGCTTCCTTGCTATAATACGGCGCTCGTTTACTTAGGGAAGGTTAAAAACAAACTGAATATTCATGGGGCTACATAGGTATCCCACTTTTACACACACACACACACACACACACAGAGCACAAAATAAAGTACTACTGTAATGGTGGTGGGGAGAGTTATGGAGATAAATTGACAACAGGGGAAAATTCAGGGGATGTGAAAGAAAAAGAACGAGAACGCATTATTTTTGGCGAGGGGGCAACCAATCTAAGGAAACGAGATACAAGTCAAGGTAGCGGCCAAGACGAAAGCTAGAAAGACGAGGAATGCGTGCAAACGAAACAGATGCTGGGGGGGGGGAGATGCGTGGGGCGGAATGGATAATACAGAGATCGAGGGTAGGGTCAGAGGGATCAAGAGAAGGGGAGCTAATCCAGAAGGGCCCCCCAGCCCGTTGCCAATCGCTTCCTAGCCGAGCCGAGCCAGCGCCACTCACCCGCTGCGCAGAGCCTGAGATTCGCACCCCTTCATCCACAGCTACCGACACAGCAGCCTGGAGGCCTCCCTCTCCTCTGCTCTCTCGGCCTCTCCTCCGCTCCGCCCCTACGCGGCTCCTTCCTTCCGGGCCGGGTTGGCCGCCCGGCCCACGCCTGCAATCTAGCACACGTAGCGGAGTTGAGTCCTTTCCCCCCCCCACCCCCCGTGCGGGATTCCCGTGGGTCAACCTCCAGGGTTTGCCCTTCACGGCTGAAATGGAAAGGGCTGGGCGCACAAATTACTCTCGCAACCTAACCTCAGTCTATTGAACATGGGCTCAGTGCTTTAGACCTTCGAGAGCACTAGAAAAGTAGATCTGAGGAACGAAATAGATACTGTTCTGCAGGTAACCTAGTAAGGCAGCGAAGATACTTCCAGGCGACGCTACCTATGAACATCTTGTTCTGCCTTTACTGTTTTGTAAGAAACAAAAATGAAATGGGAAAGAGGTGTATATGATACCTCATAGAATATATGTTATAAAATATATATATATATATATATTGAAGGATTGAACTCTATTAAACCCCCCTTCCTATGGAATGTGTACATGTTCAGCAGAATGTATGAACTGTGGATGCCACAGAAAATCTTAATTAAGGACAAACAGTTAATCTCTTCACAGGAAGGAAATCTTGATTGCATCCACCTTTGTTTATCTCACAGAATCCCTGTGAGATAACCACCTAACACCAGACCCCTCTCCTTCTCTTATCATGTCTGTAAATTAAATTGTGATATCTGAAATCTTTAATGAAATCTTGACCTTTACACTTCTGTTAAATCCTAAAAAAAACTTATATCCTGTGTGATGTATGTGTTAGAGATCTGAAATGTATAAAAACAGATGCTTCTTTTGTCTGGGGCCCTCCTTTTCAGAGGAGGTTGCCCCCTATTACTTGAGCTCAATTAAAAGGGTTATCCTATTTCTCGTCTTGGTGTGAATTTATTTTGGGTTCTTCGTACCAAGTTAAACGTGCTTGGACACGGGACCAACTTTGGGTCCAACAAAATTGGCGACTCCGCTGCCGGGACAAAACTTGGTCTCAGGACTTGTGGTTCATCTAACCCAGCGCGCATTCAGAAATTTTTCTGAAAGGGTTTTTGACCGCTCTCCTGGGCTCAAAGACGAAGTCCTGAAAAAAAACCGAGAAATAGACAAAAGAAACTTCCAAAAACTGCCACCGCTGACAACAGTCCACTGAAGACGGGTAAGATACCTTCTGTGTTTGTCTTTGTCCGAATCCCATGAGCCTAGAGGGGGCAGTGAGTGGTCTGGGAGGGAACCAGAGAAGTAGGACAAAATAGGGTCTGCGCAGACTAGACAAAAGGGACCGCAAGGGTCAAAAGGTAAAAAGGAAAAAGTTATGCAAGGTATCTGACCAAACCGGTAATCTGTGGGGTTCGAGTCCTCTGCAGTGTTTGGTCTGCCACTTTGGTCATTTTGAAAACCCAGAAATGACAGTGGAAAAAGTGAATCATGGACTAAGGCAACGGAAGGCATTTGGCCAAAGGAAGGATCAATTGACTACAATGTGCACGAAAAATTAGGAAACCTTGTGTTGACATTTGGGGAAGAAGACCAGGCTTATTATGATTTATTTTGGAAATTGTGGGATGATGATCCCATTAGAATACAATATGGCTTTGGGAAGCGAGCTGATCAAGGAAAAAGACCCATAGCCCAGTCCCTGGGTGAGCAGTTCCAGCCCATTTTTGCCTGGCCAGCAAGGGCATGGAGCAGCTCCCTTTCTCTTCCCAGGAAACGGGGGTATGGAGAAAAAGGGCAGTCCAAGTTTTCATCAGCTCCCTGGGGAAGGAACGTTTAGACTAAGACTATCGTTGGGGAAGAGGCCATTTTAAAATGCTCCATGGCACTCTGTGCATGCTCCTTGGAGCCTTTGCAATTTGCGTAATCTCTTCCTCCAGCTGGAACGTTTTTCACCCCAGGCTTGTGAAAACCAAGAGTTACTAGCAGTTTTTGCTTTTTTTTGTTTTCTAAGTATGTCTGTGCATTCAGTGTTTTGACTGTTTGTGTGTCTGAACCCTCTGTTGTGTTCTCTCAGGAAGATGCTCTGGGTTACCATAGATGCCCATTGGCCCTTAAGGCCCTGCTTCCACAGTTTGCTCCCTTGATGGAGAAACAGCCGCTTGAGAAGTATTAAAAATATATTAAGGTTACTGCTAGAACCCCTTATTTATAGGAAAGAACAAACTATTGCAGGAGATGAGGGGAGCACATGTAAGGACAGCTGCCATGCTTGCAGCTATCCTTGATTTCTATAACTGTATGCCTTGTTTGTAAGAAAGTTGATGAATGGTAACTGTATGTACTGTAGACAGGAAGTTTGAGAAAGTGCCATGCTCTAGAAGGAACCAGAAGAGATGGTCTGAGTGGGAAGGAAGCAAGAGGAAAGTTTGTGCTTTATATGGTGAGTAATAAGAAAGTTTAAGAAATGTGATTCAGAGAGCCTGAAGGCATGTGTTGTGTGTCTGGATCTGATTGATTGTTGCAATTGGGTCTGAATTTGTCTTTGGTAATGCACGTGAAGGCATTTTAGCAAAGAAAGAAAGGCATTAGAAAGGAAACAGGAATGTTTAACACACTTTTGGTTAATGAAGCATTGCCTTGGGAACTCCTTGCCACTGTGAAGGAGGTGACAAGTCATTGCTAAGTGTATGTACCAATTTTTTTTCCCTTTTCTTGAAGCCAAGGAAAGGAAGGCAAACGGTTTTTTTAAAGAGAGCCAGCTTGGTGTAGTGGTAAAGGCACCAGGGTAGAAACTGGGAACATTGAGTTCTAGTCCTACCATTGTTGCAAAGAAGCCAGCTGGGTGATTTTGGGCCAGTCATTTTTCTCTCAGCCCTAGGAAGGAGGCACTGGCAAGCCACTTCTGAAATCATTGCCAAATGATTACCAGGGCTCATCCAGGCATTTGCCAGGAGGGAAAAAAAAAAAAAAAATCAGGGGAGAAACCCCCCTCAACCTAATGTTTTTTTTTCAGGAAAATGTCATGAAAAGTTTCCTACTCTTATTGTTTTGAGGCTTTAGTTCCCAGAAAATGAAAGCCCTAAAGCAATACCTTTTTTTCCCCACTCTGTCCTGCCTCCTTGAGTGTGCCTCTTGCTAATTTCTGCCCCCCCATGTATATGTGTGTGCGTGTGTGGCCTTAAGCCACCCCATCTTTACTCTTTGTTTGACCCTACCTGTTAATGCTTCAGATATACAGATGGAAGGTTGTGAATGGTCTTTTGTCTACCAAGTCCCAGTTTATCTGAGCTACACCTAACGACTTCAACAACAGCTACTAACTATTTCAACCTCTGCAGTACTTACATGTGATATACAGTTGAGCTGTTAAGAATGAGTTAGACTTTGTTTTTCTTTTAAACTTCCCTGTAAAATTTATAAGAGATGCCAGCCAAGCAGTAGGAATGCATGCTTGAACAATAAATTGAACTAAGCTAGAGAAAAGGAAAGGGCAGCACCAAGTATAGCAACAGGCAATAAATCTGGTTTCCCAAAACAACTATCATCTACTGCAGCTTCTGGACCATAGTTAAGCTATTCAAAGGTTTCTTTATCTTATTTCTGAGTCACTCATTGCTTTTTATAGGACCCCCATGCTTTCCCTTAACTTTCTCTTCTCTTGCACGTTTATGGACTCTGACCTTTCGCATCTCCTCAGGGTCATCTGCTAAGAAAGCCTCTAGCAGAAGCCTCCTAGACAGAAGCTTTACTCCTTTCCCTCCTTTGCCATCCCTCTGATCTACAGTTTGCCCGTTTCCCCACAAATGTGGCTATAAGGAGCAAACAAAAGGGAGTGTGTGTGTGGAAGTTTATATTTTGTTCCAGGACAAGCAATCTAAATGGCCAGATACCCCAAGATCCTGATGGGCAGACCAAAAGAAGCACTCCATGAACTAACTTGACACCAGACCAGCCTTGCAGCTACCTCCAGTCTAAGAGTCAAAGTGAGAAAGAGCTCTGCAAAACTCTACCAAAAGGCTTCAGGTGCTTAGGGAAAAGCTGATGTCTCTACTGCACACTCCCACCCAAAGGCTGGTAAGAATCAAAGAAAGAAGCATTAGGCTGAATTATAAGTAAGATTAGGTTTGTCTCTCTCTCTCTCTCTCTGCTACATTTGGTTTCCTTCTTCCTCTCCCATAGAAGGCAAGAGCTCCCATTTTCCTCTGAAATCAGTGTCCCAGGTTTTCAAGCTGCCTCAGTTAAACAATTGCAACACAAACCAAGGAGCCTCAATGTTAATATTCCTGTTTCCCCAGCCAAGGTGTTAGACTGGGCAAGTGCTTGCTGCCCATTCACTGGGTTAGCACACAAGCCCAAGAAGGAGCATACACTGGAAGCTGAGAGGAAAGGAAGTATGTGGGTTCCCCTTTTGCCCCACCTGGTGCCTTAACGCAGGCATGTGGTAACACCCTCCTGCAGACAATAAATGCATCTGACTACTGGGCCAGGGCTCTAAGTCAGATGGCCTCCCATAGAATGGCACAGAATTTGTATGAGGAGCTTGGCCTACAGTATTGCCATCATAACTATGTGCCCAGTATTTTTAGAACAGATAGCATGTGATACAGCACCAAAGCAATTGGCCACCTACACAAAGAATTGCTAGCAAATAGTTTCTAGAGTAGGTTAGTTCTAGACCAGATTCTTGCAGCCAAAGGTGGTGTTTGTACAGAAACAGGACAGAATGCTGTACCTTTGCACCTGAGAGCCAAGGAAAAGGTCCATTCTGCGCCTATGAGACCCCACAGCTGCAAGAAGCCATTGACTGAACCCTTTGACGTCTATGGGAGATCATGCTGGTTGCTGGAATCATCCGAAGCATCACTTCAATGGGACTTTGAGGCATGGACTTAATCTTTTTCACCCTTCTAGCCAAGATGTGGACTGGAAAATGCAAGCTAAGGACCAACTCTTCTCCAGACTACTTCAGTATTTGGACCTGGTTAAGAACCTTGGTCAGTGCCATTGTTGTTAAAATCGTTTTAATTGTAATAACCTGTATTACCCTTCAGTGTACGCCTGTATGTATTTCTGTAAGTAAAACCTGCTTACCTGAAAGAGCCAGAGCTGAATTGCCTTATCAAGTAGAATTGAAAGAGCTAAGTGACTCGTCAGTGAAATGGATCACTGAAGAGTCAACGGGGGGAATTGAAGGATTGAACTCTATTAAACCCCCCTTCCTATGGAATGTGTACATGTTCAGCAGAATGTATGAACTGTGGATGCCACAGAAAATCTTAATTAAGGACAAATAGTTAATCTCTTCACAGGAAGGAAATCTTGATTGCATCCACCTTTGTTTATCTCACAGAATCCCTGTGAGATAACCACCTAACACCAGACCCCTCTCCTTCTCTTATCATGTCTGTAAATTAAATTGTGATATCTGAAATCTTTAATGAAATCTTGACCTTTACACTTCTGTTAAATCCTAAAAAAAACTTATATCCTGTGTGATGTATGTGTTAGAGATCTGAAATGTATAAAAACAGATGCTTCTTTTGTCTGGGGCCCTCCTTTTCAGAGGAGGTTGCCCCCTATTACTTGAGCTCAATTAAAAGGGTTATCCTATTTCTCGTCTTGGTGTGAATTTATTTTGGGTTCTTCGTACCAAGTTAAACGTGCTTGGACACGGGACCAACTTTGGGTCCAACAAAATATATATATATATATATATTATAAGAGAATAAGAGGTATATGACAATTGCTTAATAAATGCTTTAAATGGAAGCATCTTAACACCTATATGGGGAAGAGTAAATCGGTTGCAACAAAAATAGCTATGTATTGTGGCACCTTAAAAGCTTATTTATTAAATGTATATCCTGCCTTTCACTCAGAAGTTCAAGGTGGTGTACATTGCACTTCCACCTCCTGTTTTTCCCCCACAACAAGCACCCTTTGAGGTAGGTTGGGCTGAGAGAGGACGCCTGGTCCAAAGTTGCCCGTGACCTTCTATGGCCGAGGGTGCATTAGAACCCGGGTCTCCCTGCTCCGAGTTCAACATCTTAACCACTAAACCACACCAACTCACTAAATGTTTTTATGTCTCCATTTTATAGACTTACAGAATCACAAGTTTAGAAGGGACTTGAAGTCTTCTAATCTAACCCTCTGCCCAGGGCAGGAATCCTCCGACCATTCCAGACAAATGGCTCTCCGAGCTTTATTTGAAAACCTGCAGTGATGGAGCCCCCACAACTCAAGGAGTTTGGCTATTCCACCTCTTAATGGCTCTCACAGTCAGGAAATTCTTCCTTATTTCAAGTTTGGATCTCCCTCTGTAAAGCCTCCACCCGTTGTTTCTTGTCATGCTCACAGGAGCATCTTATGTGGAATCTTGTGTCACAATTAATTTCATTGCCTGCTGAATAAAAACCTGTCTTGCAGAACTTCAGCTCTGACTGTAAAACAACTAAGATAATTGAAGTCAGCTCTATCACCAGTACAGATTTGCTTAGCAGGCACACTGTTCAACCAATCTGTCCCAGGAGGCGGGCCTTCTCTGCTGTGGCACCCACCTTATGGAACACCCCCCCCCACAAGCGAAGTTAGCTCCATCCCTATTAATGTTCTCGAAGTCCATCAAGACCTGGTTATGTCAACAGGCCTGGGGTCCCAGGGGACCAGTGAGATCTTGAGGTGGCTCCATTACTGTGGTTGACATTTATTCTCTCTTGTACCTTATGTTTTTTATATTTTTAATAATGATTGTTTTATATATTTATTGTTTTAATTAATTGTTGTATGCCACCCATAGTCACTTTTTGTGAGATGGGTGGATATATATATAGATATAGAGAGAGAGTGTGTGTCTAACACTTAATCCCAAACAGAAGTTCAAAAATCTAGAAGGAAATGCATTAGATTTCAAGTAAATTTACCAAATGCTTTTAAAATAACAATTTTAATAGTTTAAAAAAAGAATTATGGTGCAAGAACAATTTCCATCTATCAGCATTTCTATTGCAATGTTAAACATTCCTATGGAAGTTATATAGAGGCAAAGTAAAGGGCACTGTGAACTATTTAAAAATGCAAGATTTCAGTATAAAAAAGCCCAATTTATATAACATTGGAAATCATAAAGTGTAAATTTAAGATGTAACTTATTTATGCAGTTCTAAACCTTGTACTGGTTTTCTGAGCTTGAAACAACACGTGTGCAAATACAAATTTAGATGAGATGATTTTACTAACTAATTGAAGTTTTCAATTTCTGTTTCCTTAGCATCACAATGTCACAGAAAGCTAGTTTATACCTCATAAAATGTGTAATTTCACACTCTATTACAGAATCATAGAATCAAAGGATTGGGAATGGACCTTCCAGATCATTTAATCCAACCCCCTACTGCAATTTACACAACTAATTTCATAATATATTTGGTAGAGTTATAATATTGTTATCCCAAATACATTTCAATTAGTCACCACTCTGCAGGCCCATGAATACCAAAAGGATCTATACATGTGTTTTATCGATTACAGCAAAGCTTTTGACTGTGTAGAACACAATAAGCTATGGGCAGCTCTGCATGATCTTGGTGTCCCACCCCACCTGACCAGACTTGTCAGATCACTGTACACTGACCAGGAAGCAACAGTGAGAACACTCTACGGTGACACAGATTGGTTCAGGATCACCAAGGGTGTTAGGGATGCATTTTATCTCCATTCCTTTTCAACCTCTATGCTGAAGTGATCATGTGGAAATTAGACTTGGAGTTGCTTGATATTGGAGTGAAGATTGGTGGAAGAACCATAAATAATTTGAGGTACGCAGATGATAAACATTATTGGCTGAAAATAAGGAAGATCTGGAAAAAATGATTTTGAAAATCAAGGAAGAGAGTGAAAAAATGGGATTGAACCTTAACATCAGGAAAACAAAGATAATGACAACAGCAGCAGATGGACAAGTGACGTTTAAAATTAACAATGAGGAGTCCAGGATTTCATCTTTCTTGGATCAAAAATTGTTCACGATGGCAAATCCACACCTGAAATAAAATGCAGGATAACTTTAGGCCGCACTGCAATGGTCAGCATGAATAAGATCTGGAAGAGCAAAGATATCACCCTAAATACAAAAGGCAGACTAGTTAGAGCAATAGTCTTTCCTATAATGATGTATGGGTGTGAGAGTTGGACAATAAGAATGGATGACCAAAGAAGAATTGATGGATTGTGTTGCTGGCGTAAATTGTTATGTTTACCATGGACAGCCGGAGTAACCAACAGAGAAGTGCTGGACCGTATAAAACCAGATACATCAGTAGAAGCCAAAATTGTAAGACTACGGCTGACCTAACTTTGGCCATGTCATGCGTGCAAATCAAAGGTGCCACAAACTCCAGGTTAGCTGACTTTCCAGGATTGAAGAAAAGTCACTCTCCGCATCCTAGAAGACACACTATTTACACATTAATACTTCCGAGCAGCAGTGGATCGGTTTTTCTTTAAAATTAGGCTCTGATCCTGGTGAGCCTAGATAGAACTGAATCCTGTATGTCAATTCAACGATTTTAAAATAAACTCAGCCAGTGATGACGTCCCCAGGGTAATACCACTTTAAATCTCTATCGCGCCTCCAAGGCCACAGTTTTTCAACCCTAAGCCCCGCCTATGGATGCGGGCTCCTCCGTTCCGGAAGTGCCACGTGTACCGAGTGCGCCTGCGCGGCCTCGTTTACTTTCTTCCGGTGTGGAGAGCGGGGCCTCCCCTTCTGGGCTTGGCGCTGGGGCAAGACTCACAGACGCCCGCGTAGCAATCCTCTCGCTGCCACTATGGCTCAGCCGGGAAGGCCCACGTATAGTAGCCCGAATAGAGCTGGGCAGCCACCGCCACCACCGCAGCAGCAGCAGCCGTATAGCAATGGTGAGTGAGGCCGGCCGCACCCGGTTGATGTTAGGGGCCACTGGCCCGCCGCGCTGTGTAAAGGACTTGAACCTTGTGTGTCTCAGTGGCTGCTCTCGGCGAGGCGCAGGGCACTCACGCCACGCCGCTCGGGGACAGCACGGCCAGGAGCGCGGAGGATCTGTGTGCGTGACGGCGAATGCCGACCCTCGGTTGTCGCCTCTCGCTGAGCTGAACGGCTATTCAAGAAGTCGACGGGCTTTTTGCTAGGCGGGTTCCCTCGCTTCCATCCTAAGGCCTTGCTTTCCCTTCCCGATTGCACCCGTGATTGGAAGGCGCTGAGTAATAGGGAGGTCCTGGGAGAAGTAGTGCAGCAGCAGCAGCAGCACTTGTAGATCCTATGGAGGACTTTCTTACCATTCTTGGCACGGTAGTGATTGACGCTCTCTGTAAGGTACATGAACCACTGCCTGGTGATACTCGTAAAAATGAAATGCGTGCCGCTTGAGAGTATTCCCAGAATTCAATACAAAGACACGGGAAGCACTTCCCAGAGGGAGAAGTATGTTAATCTGGGTAGCAGAATATATGGCGGTACCTGCAAAGTTAACACATCATTGCGGCCAAGTTTTGGGGCTTATAACCTTTTTAAAATATGAGTGGTTTAAAATGCCACAAAAGTCTCCAATGTTTTTGTTCTGTACAGTTAATTGGTCAATTACCCTTTTGAGACTGCTTCCCAGCTGAGCATTCTTCAGGGAAAATACCCTACAGTTATAAAAAGAAAGCACTGTTGTGAAGAGAATTACATACGGAATGGATGCTGCTTGCTTTCTGTGATCAGTGGGTGTAAAGAATGCAGTGAATAATAATCAGAACCTCCTGGTTTAAAATGTTCATTACACTAGTATAATCAAAAGAACTCTCATCTGAGTAGTTGCTTAATTTCTCCTCCTCCACCTCTGTAGAACCCAAACTGTCATCTGAGACTGGTTGGGGAACTGTATAAACTGTGCTTCATTTGTGTCTATACCTGTGTATTTTTCTGGTAAAGTAAAACAATAGCTAATCTTTAGCTCTGGTTCACTGTGAAGTTATGTAGTTGGATGTTAACAGCAATTTGTATTTTCTGTTTTTTTAAGATTGTAGGTCTAGGAAGAGAATCAAGAAGTTATGTTAGTACCTACAGGAGTTGTGAAAATGGGATAGATTTTTTTAATTAAAAGGTTGAAACTAGATGATAATCTGTGGTTCCATAAATTGTGGTTCTACAGTATAGAACAGAGCTTTCCAAACTCTGTGTCGGGACACTTAGTGTGTCGGCTGCAGTGTCTGGGCTGCTGCCTCC
Organism: Charina bottae; assembly: GCA_023362775.1. Classification (NCBI taxonomy): domain Eukaryota; kingdom Metazoa; phylum Chordata; class Lepidosauria; order Squamata; family Charinaidae; genus Charina; species Charina bottae. Next base: position 96,894,878 of record JALMGJ010000002.1, on the reverse strand, counting down.
GAGCCCTGCCAGGATTCCATGCAGGTCCTAGAGCCTGCCTTGCTGCCTCCAAACCTGCCCTGCCAGGATTCCCTGCAGGTCCTAGTGCCTGCCTTGTGCCTGGCTGCCTCCAAACCTGCTGTGATTCCGCACAGGTCCTAGTGCCTGCCTTGTGCCTTGCTGCCTCCAAACCTGCCCTGCCAGGATTCCGCGCAGGTCCTAGTGCCTGCCTTGTGCCCTGCTACCTCCAAACCTGCTGTGATTCCGCGCAGGTCCTAGTGCCTGCCTTGTGCCCTGCTGTAAGAGTGTGTCGCGAAATGATGCCCTGCTGTAAGAGTGTGTCGTGAAATGATGTATGTCTAAAAAGTGTGTCACCAACATGAAGTTTGGAAAGCTCTGGTATAGAACTTTGTCCTTCCCCCTTTACTACACCAGTTTGGAGTTGTTGATCATGGCTTACATTATGCGAGAGTTTCCTATTACATCTGAACTGTGGAATTTTAAATCAATATGAGTATCCTGAATTATAAACTGATAGTAACACAATGTTAGCCAGGAATGACATGATAAATCTTTAGCTTAATGCAACTGGGTCTTGCGCTGAAGCTAGTGGGCAGCAAGTGGAGATGTAGGAAGAATACAAGCCAATGGTACTGTTTATAGTGTTATAAATTGTGATTTAGGAAGACTAGCATTTGGCCTTTAGATTCTTGGTATCTTGCAAATCAATCAAGACTGACATATAGGTATGGCGTGTGATTTTTAAATAATAAGTTTGGTCTTGATGAAAATGCAAATCATGAATCTTTAGTTGAAACAATTTTAAACTTGTAGAGGTCTCGTGTGGGCTGGTCCATGAAGTCACAAAGAGTTGGAAGCGACTGAACAAATAAACAAAGAGGTCTCAGATATTTTAGTTTGTCTATGTGGTATTATAATGATTTTACAGCATTGGTGGATCTTGAAATTTGTACTCTAAAGCGTTTTAAATATCCTCAATTAAAATAAGCTACTTTAGAAATAATTCTTTATAATTATAACTTTGATATTTTTCAGCTCATAAGGCATTCTGGGTAATCTGAATCTCTTGCACAGAATTCTGAATGTGGTTTGTGGTTTACCAAAATCACGTGCAGCTTCTGTAGCATAAAGGCACTCATTCTGATTAAATTGCAGTTTGAAATAGAACAATATATGTACAGAAGATACTAGGTTAATATAAGAATGCACAGTAATTCTGAATTAAGGAATTTAACTTAGCTCTTATAGATTCCACCTGTTTTTACAATCAGGAGAAGCCTAAACAGGAAACATACATAAGACAGACATAATAGTAAACCATGATTCTCTGTTTCAGTCTTGCCTATTCTTGCCTTACCCTTCTGCTTTTTTAACGCAGTAGAAGAGAGTGGCAGCATTCATTTTCTGTTTGAAAACCTTATTTCACTAATATTATTTAAAGGAATCACATTTCTGTAACTCCATAAAACTGAAAACAAGACCTGATATCCCACGTGAAAAGGAAGAGGAAATGGAATTAGGAATTGTATGTTGCAGAAATCCCAATCTTTGATCTTCTGAGCATCAGAGAAAATTTTAAGTCATGTTGTTGTTGCTATTTTCCCCAGTTCCTGATGTTGAATATTGGTTTGGAAAACTAAAGTGGTATAAAGAGTCATAATTGGAATTCCAATTTGCTTATGAGGTAATAGGAAGAATTTATGTTCACAATGCCCTGCCATTATTAGCCATTTTCTATGTGGAGAAATGGGTTTTGATCCTGAAAATTCTGTGGGAATTATTGTATAGAATGATGGGAGCGTTTAAGCTTTTACACTTCCATCAAAGGAGATGTCCTCTAGACTTATTACATAATTTGATGCCGTATTTAGTTATAAGGGTATCGCACATCTTGGAATCTCATACTTGAATTTGCACAGCGTGACCAGTATCCATCCCTCCACCTAGGGTACTGTAATTGTGATTTGCCACAGTTCTGAAAAACTAGAAACTTTGTTGTGGTGCCCCTGCTTAGCAATTTCAAGGCAATTTCAGTTAGATATGCCTCTTTTTATTTTAAATCTATTTCTAGTAATTATTCCTTATAGGTCCTATTGAATTTAAATTTGCTCATACTATACTTATTCTATATGTTCTTATTTTGGTTGATTTAATTCTAATGGCTTCTGGTCAGATGAATTTGATTATATTGGGATATAAATCCATAGTTAGAAAGACTGAGTTTAATTATTTAAATCACAATTTATTCACAAAAATATAGTAGTTTCTAATAAAATTACATTCTTTTTTTGATATAACTTCGAATGAATGGTCTTAAGAATTCTGAGAGAGTACTGTAGGTATAATTTTAGAAGGTGTATACTTAGTAAAAAAAATTCAGATTTTGAATAAAATGATTTGTCTTCTTACCCACAGTATAGGAACTTTATTAAAACATTCCCAGATGTGGTTTTATTAATGGTCTGATATTATTAATTTTTACTAAATATATCTTTGGATAAGAAACTTATTCCTCAAAGCCTTGAGACTGCAGTAGCTTGTTCTGTTCCCGTTTTGTTTCATTTTGTATTCTGTTCTCCATTCTTTGCATAGATTCTTTCTTCTTGTAGAAATTATTCTCTTATCTCATATTCTCTATTCATTAACTTTCTTAGTCTTTGCACTTTTATAGAGAAATCAGTTAACTAGCCTGTTAACATTTCTCACTCCCATATTAGAAAGTAGAGTAGAATATTATAAGATGTTCATTATATCTTTGTGTTAATTTTTAAGAAAACTTGTACAATTTAATTTTAAACTCTTTAATTTAAATGGTTTTTAATCCATTTTTATCCATCAGTATTCATCATTTCACTTTGGCTACCGTGTTTGCTATGCGGTGAAAGTTGTGGTGGTTATTGTTATTGGAGCTAGGTGTGTGTGGTGAATGGTTCTCGCATGGAGAGTAATAGAGCCATAGGCTTGCAGGGCAGACTTTGTTGCAGTGGGAAAGCACTGAAAGTCTGGGTGGGGGGACAGGGTGCCTCTGTTCTACCAGAGCTGGGCCAGGCAGTTGCCCTGCAGTGGGCTTACAATTCCCACCACTGTCTCCCTATGCAAGGTTTTTCCTCTGCCTGAGGCACCCTGGGAGGATGAGAACACAAGTCCATCCCTGCCAGAACCTGCTGTGCCCACTGTTGTGACTATAGGGTGAGAAGTATCTGCATCCACAACGGGTAGCCCAAGGGACAGCTGCACTCCTAGCCTTAGATTAGGGCTTTCCAAACTTTTCCTGTGGCGACACACCAACGGCGGCGCGTGAGAAAACCCGGAAGCGCCGCATAGGCGGCGGCATGCAAAAACCTGGAAGCGCTGCCGCTGCTGCGGCACTTTCGGGTTTTCATGAGGTGGTGGCGGCACTTCCGGGTTTTTGCGTGGCACTGCCGCACTTTCAGATTTTTGCGCGCTGTGGCGGTGTGAAAACCCGGAAGTGCTGATGGCCCGCCGTGCGTGTGGCAGCGTGCCCTCAGCGCTTCCGGGTTTTGACGCGACACACCTGGGGCCCGCCGGTGACACAGTATTGTGTCGCGACACACAGTTTGGAAAGCTATGCCTTAGATTGAGGTAAATCGCAGGCAGGAACAGGACCTGCTTCCACTGCCACAACTCCTGTTTGCTCTGGCCCTAGACCTGGCCTGCTTGAAGCTGTGGGCTTGAGAAACTTGCCAAACAAGCTGTTGGCCTACTTCTGGTTCTCTCTGAATGTATGTGTGTGAGGTGAGGGCCATTAATTTGAGACTCCTGTTTTAAATTGCAGAAAATTTGAAAGGAAATCATTTTTACTGTACTTACAGTGGAAGAGGGATAAATTATAAACGAGCAAAATATGAGTTGAGCTCCATGTGCAAATGTACAAGAACTATGAAGAAGGTGGTTCCTTCAGGTCTTGTTTACTTATTTTTTGCAGGAGCACATTAATTTTATCTGGTTATCACCCAGAGCTTGCTACATACATTGCTTGGCCAATTAAATTATATAGCATCAAAGACATGCACATGATTTGATTGGTTGAATAGTTTTTATTAGACTGCCTTTGGGGATCCAGAGCAGCTTTTGAAATACTTGGATTTGAAATCAGATCAAAACATGTAAAAGTATTAGGACAGAGTTAAGAGTTCAAGCTGAAAATGGTCCTTTAGTATGTTTATGTTTAAGTAGCAGTATGTTATTGAAAATTAAATAAATATGGCTGAAGCAAATGGCTTGATTGTGGTACTCTCCTAGTTGAGTTTTTATAACTTGTGCCAAATAAGGAATGATATGGGAGATTTTTTTTTTCCAATACAGCTTGCTGTGGTTCTGGATATGATCAGACCAGGTGTATGTGGGAAAGTGACCCTGATACTTTCCCATCCTGCTAGCCTCACCTTCCACATCAATATTTATTTTCCATGGGGAAAAAGGTGTCCTCTTTTGGATGAAAAGATGATTATTTTTTGTTACTTTTTATTGGCAAAGGATTAAACAACTCCTTGTTGTTACTCTTCTGATCAGATATAGAATCCTTGTGACTGTAATGAAATAACAGCAAATATTGTTGGAAAATATGCCTAGTTGGGCATGGCAAAGAAGATGGCTGATGTATTTCTTTCTGTCAGTCCCTTCCCTGAAGTCTTGTAACATAGTGATCACCATCAGGCCCCCAATCTTCCCTACTTTTGGCAGATATTTGCCAACCTCTACTTTCAAGTAATGGTTATCCTGTTGACAAAAATGCATACTTTTTAAATTATATAATTTACTGTAATGCTAATGTTGATGGTGCTCATGAGTGGCTGTGCTTGGTTTGGAATATTTCTTGACTTCAGAATTTCCCTATTGCTTCTCCCAAGCCATTGCTAAGGTTCCTCTTACTATGAGAGTGTTTGTACAGTGGAGTTCTGGGGATTCACTAACACACCTTAAGTATCTTGAGCTTTTATTATGGAATTACAGTTAATAATACAGCTGTGGGATATCTGAGTAATTTGGCAGTATATAAAGTCAAATAAAATTAGTTGCTGGCCTTATTTGCTTTATTTCGGTTACTGAAATATCCTAGGATTCCTCAGCAAGAAGATTCTATATCTCATTATTTATTCATTGAAAATGTCTTCCTCCAGGTCCTGTGCCAGGCTCATTGATGAATTCATCACACTTACCAGATGGACAGGGACATAATTCTTTGGTCCCAAGCATGTATACCCAGCAAATTGCAACAAAGAATCCTCTCCATGCATCCTCTGGACAGTATAGACATGGTACATCTTGGAATGTTTCATCTGGTCAGACTCTTAATAGAACCCCAATGGGCTCTTCTCTGACAGCATCACAGCCAAGACCTGTTGCCCAAATGCCTTCTTCATTGCAGAACTCAGCTCCTATATCAACTTCTGGTGGTAGTTTTTATGCTGGAAGTAACCTCTCAGCGAATTCAAACTGGCAATATGTGCAGAATCCTGTGACTCAGCCAACTGTAGGATCTCAACCAAATCATTTTGCTCACACAGCAACTTCACCATTGTTGCCATCAGGGAATACAAATTTGCCCACAAACTATCATTACGTTTCTTCTGCTGGAGGTCCTCCAGTTCAAAACACCTATACAAGGCAAGGTAAGAAAAAAGAAGCAATTCTAAGACTATATTATTGTATCCCAGGTAGGGAAAAATCCTAAGCATTGTTCATCCCAGTTATTAATGACATGCTTATGAATAATGGGTTAAACAGGATTGTACAGGTAGTCCTCACTTAATGACCATTCGTTTAGTGATGGTTCAGACTTACGATGGTGCTGGAAAAAAAGACTTACAACCGGTGCTCACACTTACAACCATCACAGCGGCCCCGTGGTCACATGATCACGATTTGGGTGCTTGGCAACCGGTTCGCATTTATGACTGTCACAGCATCCCGTGGTCAGGTGATCTCCATTTTTGACCTTCCTGGCCGGCTTCTGGCAAGCGAAATTAATGGAGAACCGTGTGATTTACTTAACGACCATGTGGTTCGCTTAGCGGCTGCTGTGATTTGCTTAATGACCTTTGCAAAAAAGGTTGTAAAATCAGATCGGATCCGCTTAATTACCGCTTTGCTTAGCAACAGAAATTCCGGTCTCAATTGTGGTCATTAAGTGAGGACTACCTGTATAAGTGGGCTTCCACCAAAATAAAGGGATTCCCTCAGTCTCCTCCTCCTCTGCAACTTCTAGGATTACCACAAATCTGTTCCAGAGGGATTCCCTAGCCTAAATATATATTATTTCATATCAGGATTGGAAAACCAATCACCCTCTCAAATGCTATGTTGGCTGACAGTGCTGCAAGTTGTAATTCAGCTACAATTTCCAGCATAGCCAATGATAAGGAATATTATATCTGGAGGGTTGCAGGTTCCTCACTCCTATAGGCTAGACAGATTATAGCTGAACAAATAAGATTTAAAAACCTAATTAGCAATCATCTTGTTTTTTTCTCATTAGCAACAATAAATTTTCTTGCTATTGTCTGTGAGCCACTAGCAATAGACTGGTTTGTTGTTTAGTGAATTTTCAGTTATCTGATAGTTCTAGTGACTAAGCAGTTTATAATAGAACTGTGTGGCATGGTAGAATGTATCTAGCCAGGTTGGGGCTGCTTGTGTATTTTGGTGGACAGCATGAAAATATGCCTTGGCAAATGCTAATGTTTACCTTCCTTAAACAGAAGCAATTTGGATGCTAATTAATCACAGATTATTAATATATTATCAAACCTGGTAATAGGCATTTGCAAGTTTTGATTATATCTTGCCAGATAAGCAGTGCTTAATTGCTGATGTGGGAGAAAAAGGGTAGATGTAGAGAACATTTTATCCCTACTATAGCATGGCATATACAGCATGTGTTGCTGTAGTCAGTACTTGTTGAATGGTCTGTACTTGTGTTGGATTTAAGTTCTGCTTGTTCTTGTAGGTACTGTTCCACGGCCAGCTAATCAGTTAACTTACCCACCAGTTCAACCTCCTTTAGGACCTTCTGCAGTTGGAAGTCCAGTATATACACATCCCTCTGCTCCCCCATTAGCTCCTCCCCCAGCAAGCACTGCATCCCAAGCTGTACAGAATTCAGCAAGTATACAAGAAGGTAAGCATAAAGGAAATTGCTTTCAGCAAGTTAGAAACCAAAAACAGTAGCTGAATTATGTAAGGTCAAAACTAATTCAGTATGATTACAGGTGCATTCCGGTGGTGGTACTTTACTTTAGGAGAAAAAGAAGTCCACTAACCCCCTCAAAAGACTTAAATGAATAGTATAGCATAATTTTTTGTGGACCAAGTTTTTTTTAACTGCATTCATAAGGAAGGGCTGGGTTCATATATTCTAAGCTGTGATTTATTTTAATCATGGCTTATTGAATAGGCCGTAATGGCCTTATTTACATATAATGCTAACCCATAAATCATGGTTTACAAACCACATTATGATATGAGCTGTGATCAACATTTATGTACTTCTAACAGATTATTTTCTTAGTAGGTGATGCTACATGCACTGCTAATGATGGACTATCAGTCCAGAACAATTACGATGCAATAGAAGGAGGTGGTTTCCTGGGTAAGATATTCTTTCTTCCATTTCCATTGTTTAAAAGTAAAATAAATGGGGAATTAATTGTTTCTATTGTACCTGCCCATATACTGGTTCGAAACAGTCATACAACACAAATATGAGTTATTTTGGTATAGAGGAAACTTTCTGGAGTTGAAAACTGAACATATATTTATAAATTATATACAACTCAATGCCTTAAAAGTGATATGGACACTTGCAGTAATTTAACAGATATTTAGCAATATTCTAATACTTTACTGAGCAGCACTATAAAGCCTGATTTTAATTAAGATCTCAAAGGTCTGTTTAAACAGGACGTAAGCAATTTATTTAAGATGAAACCTTAAGAAAAAGTGGCAACTATAATTGGTTAATATGATGAAATTGCCAGGTTGCTGTCAACAAAGCAAAACATTTTTGAAATTTATCCATTAGGAACATTGGACCTAAAACATTTATCTTTGGTGTAGTTGACTATGTATTAATTAAAAATGTATGTCTATTTAATGTTAAAATTGTTGCTCCTGCATGACTCATCCTTAGTTGTGTTCTTATAACAAGCACTGTGAGTGAAGTACAAAATGAAATGTCCTGCAGAATAGTTAGTTCAAAAAGTACTTAATTTAACTTTTGTCATGCATGTTATATTTTAATCAAATCCAATATACTTTCTGCATCTGTAGAAATTATTCCTTACAATAATTGCTAGATATGTATGACGCTTGGTAGATTTGATTTAAATCACTAATTGGGGGCCCCAGTTTAATTCTTTAAATTGTGACTTATTCACTAGTCAAATACGTTCTTGATTGGGCTGTTGTTTACTGCTTGGTTGATTGAATTAGTTAATAGTTCCTTGATTAAGGTCTAGTGTACTGTTTGATTGTTCATCTGGTGTTAATCCTGGTGTTAATCTTTGCATATCTGGGTGTTGATTGCTGGTGAGGCAGTGTTCTGGTCTTTTGGCTTTTCTATTGTCTCTTATGAATGGTATGTAAATGTTGTTTATCTCTATATGCCTGTTGATGGCTGACTTGTCAGAGTGCCAAGCTTCCAGGAATTCCCTGGTGTTCTTGGATTTGTCTTGGTCTAGGATGCTTACAGTCTCCCAGTTGAAAGTATGGTTGGGTCTGTCCATGTGTTGTGAGATTAAGGAGTTTTCATCATGTCTTCTGACTGCTAGTTGGTGTTCATGGATGCGCTCTGCTAGTCTTCTGCCTGTCTGTCCTACATAGTGGCTTCTACAGTCCTTACACTGTATGTTGTAGATGACTCCTGTTTTTTCTTGGGCTACTGTGTCTTTTGGATTACTTAAGATGTTCTGAAGGGCTTTGGTTGGTTCATGTGCTATGGTGATGCCGTGTGGTTGTGACAGTCTGTTGGTAGTTTCCGAGATTTACATTCAGTACAAGAGAAAACTATGGCTGTATGGCACTTGACTGTACGTTTGCTGCATATCAAAATCAACTTTGCTTTAGTTACAGATCAGCAGAAACAGGCAGTTTATTTGATACAGGAGAAAACCACTTAGCAATGATTGGTTTGAAAAAAGTGTTTAATTTTAATTGAATCTTAGAAGCATGCTGTTTCTGAATTTTATCTCCCAAAAAGCAGTTTCATGATCAGACAAGAGCTCAGTGAAAGACATTAGGTTGTTGAGGTGGGATATCAACATCAACAACTTACATTGTGGAGGTTCACAGGTCTTCCTCATTGTCATCATCATCATGCTACCTTGTCACAAACCATAGCTTCTGCTGTTATCTCTGTCATTATCTGGTTGTCTTCCTTCTGTGGCCATTGCAAGACATTGTTCTTGATTGCTTCCAGTTTGCCAGTTTTAGATGTTTTTGCAGAAGTCACTGACTTCCACAACTCTGAAACTGCAGTTCCACTTCAGTGTTTTTCCAGCCTTTTCCCAATGTTTGATTTTTTTTTCCTGTTTTTTAAGTTGCAGCAAATTTGAAGATTGATGATTGTAATTTTTCAGATTTTTAGGGTATGCTGTCCTCTTGCATCTTTCTTTATCTAATTCAGGGGTGGGCAATGTCAGGCCCATATAAGGCCCGCGAGGTTCCCGCCTAAGGCCCGTGGGGCTCCAGCCCACAAACCCTGCCCCTTCCACGCAATTGGCTCCCGCCTGCAAACCCTGCCCCCCAGTGCTTGTGATTGGCTCCCGCCCACAAACTCGCCCCGGTCCGCGGAAATCCCAAAAACCCCTCCCCCCACCCCCCGGTCCCCGGTTATAAATATCCAAATGGCCCTTGGCAGAAAAAAGGTTCCCCACCCCTGATCTAATTCATCCACAAGCACAACCCTCACCTCCTCCAAAACTCTGTACAGTCTTTGGTTGCAAATATAATCCATTGGTTCACGGGCTGGATTATAAATGATGTGCTTTGGGGCAATAAAGTGCACTTAAATTTTCCATCTTTTGTGCTTGGTATTTTTCTGGTGGATGGCTGGATTCATTGTCAAAAGTTAGGAAACCTTTAAGCATGCTCAGGTGATACTTGCAGCACCTCATTCTGATACACTCAAGCTTTGGGCACAGAGTGGCTGAAGAGCCAGTCTGGAAAAAGTGAACATGTAAGTTATGTTCTCTGTAAATTACAATGGTTCTTCCAGCAGTCTTGGATGACATGACATGCCTATTACAACAATTTGTGCAATCCATTTGTGTTTGTACAAAGTAGTGGCAAAATCTCTCCTTGCTGACCTTCTGTAACAAGACATTTTTTCATTTTTTTTTTTAATCAATTTTCAATTTTTATTTCGGTCATAGACCAGCATACAACTAGTAACATAACAATTACGCTAAAATAGAAATAAAATAAATATAAAAAGTCATATTGATAGCATAAAATAAGATAAAGATAAAATTATTAAGGTAAAATTACAGAGTACAGATATTAAAAAGCAAAAAAAACCCTATAAAATTAAAATTAATTTTACAATGAATAATCTATATACTATAAATAACTAGGGCAAATAGCTATAAAAGGGCATAAGTAATACTAGAATTTGTATAACACTACGAGAATGTAAAGCTATGCTAACTTATATTTTCAAATCAAATCAATTTAGACCAGCAAACAAAACTAAAAATTCATATTTGGTTAGAATAAAAGAAAAAACACTTAAAATTCTAAAAAATCTAAGAAAAATTAGAAGAGATATTATGGCGTGCTGTACAGATTATAGAGCAATATTTAGCTGTGGTCAATGAAGTAAAATCTGATTGGTCTGATAAAAACAGTTTGAGGTAAAAAGAATCCGAACGACCTGGATATTTGGTAAAAAATTGGGATAATAATTCCTGGCGAGCATCTGCATAGAGAGGACAATATAAAATGACGTGATCCACTGTTTCAATTACTCCTCTGCCACATGGGCACAGTCTTTGATCAGAAGGGATATTTCGATATCTCCCTTCAATAACAGCTGTTGGAAGGGCATTGAATCTAGCCAAGGATAAGGCCCTTCTAAATTTTGGAATTGTTATGCAGCTAAGATATCTAGCTGGTTGGAGAAGATGTGCAGAGTGGCCCAAAAAGATGTTTTTAGGTAAAACTGATAAATCGGATTATAGCTCTAAATCGATGGCCCTTTGTTTGAGATCAGCTAGTGCACGTTCATAGCCCACATTTTTTTTCATTCTTGAATGCCTGAGTGTTATTTGGAACACGATGCAGCACAAACCAGTGTTGTCTTTATTGTAAATTTAAGACTGTATAAAACATTCATACTGAAAAGTTTTATATACATTTTTCCTCAGTTGGGGCGTTCAAAGCTTCACGAAAGGTTCATCTGTTCACAGTTCCATGGCATTGATAAAGTGCAACAGCCAGCCATTGCTGTACGGAAATTTAGATCCATGTGGTTTGTAGTTGTATTTGCTGCTGATTTTATTTCCGTTCCACTTTCTGGCCCCAAGTTCAAGTGATGAGCTTGCATCATGCTGCAAGACATAGTTCTTCAGCTTTCCTTTTGCTTTGTGAATATTGGACCCAGTTTGCCATACTCTTCCTAAACATATGCAATAGTCACCCCTGAGTTCAAGTTACCTAAAAGTAAAGGTGAAGGTTTTCCCCTGCACAGTCATGTCCGACTCTAGGGGGCGTAGCTCATCTCCGTTTCTTAGCCAAAGAGCCAGCGCTGTCCAAAGATGCTTCCACGGTCATGTGGCCGGCATGACACGCGTGGAACGCTGTTACCTACCCACCGAAGTGGTACCTATTTATCTACTTGCATTTGCATGCTTTCGAATTGCTAGGTTGGCAGGAGCTGGGGCGAGTGCAGGAGTTCATTCCATCACACGGCGCTCGGGTCTCGAACCACCGACCTTCCGATCGACAAGCCTGGTGTCTTAACCACTGAGCCATCGCGCCCCCATCCAAGTTACCTAAGAAGTCTATTTTTAACGCGTGGCTAAATTTGTTTTGTCTTTTCCTACCCACCATTTTTCTGCCTACTGGTGAATTGCATGCTTGAGCACTCTGTGATCCAACTTACAATCCTTATGAAACTTTGAAACCATGTTACCAGCACCCCAAGATTATAAACAATGCCAAGTCTGCCAGAATATTGTGCAAAAGAAAGCTAATGCATGCACAGAAAGAAATAATACTAGCAAATCTGTAGATTTGAACATTGGCTGGAGCCGGCTGGGTGACCTTGGGCCAGTCACACACACACAGCCCAACTCAACAGGGTTGTTGTTGTGGGGAAAACAGGAGGAGGAAGGAGTATTTGGTATGTTTGCCGCCTTGAGTTATTTATAAAAAAATAAAATAAAGGCGGGACAGAAAATAAATAAATAACTTCAGACTTTGACCATAAAATACAGGTGAAGTCCTAGCAAAAAATTGTCTCTTATATCTGAAATCCCAAATTAAGGATCAATCTGGCTGCTATTGAGAATATTGCCAAGAGAAATAACTGGAAATATTGTTTGGCCCTGAGTTCCATCTATTTCTTCATATTGTTCCCAAATTGCCATTAGAATAGAGCAGTTTTTTATATGGTCCTCCAGACAATGTGTTAATGTGTTCCATTGCACACCATGGTCACGTGATCACGATTCAGGTGCTCAGCGACTGGCTCGCAATTACGACATCACAGTGTCCCACGGTCACGTGATTGCCATTTGCAACTTTCACTGTCGGCTTCTGACAAGCAAAGTCAGTGGGGAAGCTGGCAGGAGGTCGCAAATGGTGATCACGTGACCGTGGGATGCTGCGACCACACAGGATTTGCCTAATGACAGCAACTGGGACTGCTGGAACTGCTGTTGTAAGTCAGTGCAGTCACATGTTGCGTCTTACAACCACATCACTTAACAACGGAGTTCCCGGCCCCAGTTACAGTTGGTAAGTGAGGACTGCCTGTACGTCATTCAAGTGTCCTTAATCATATGAAAAGGAAAGTTAATTGAATAAAATTATTATTTTTTCAGCAATTGCTTCTTGTTTAATCTAGTTTTCATTATAGTTATCAATTCCTGTTCCTGTGTGATGGAGTTTCTTTTTTCAGTTATGAGTAATATACTAAGTGTATTGTCGAAGGCTTTCACGGCTGGAGTTCAATGGCTGTTGTGGGTCTTTCGGGCTGTGTGGCCGTGTTCTGGAAGTTCACAACTTCCAGAACACGGCCACACAGCCCGGAAGACCCACAACAGCCAATATACTAAGTCTTCACTGGAACACTACTTTTAGATAACTCTGAAATGATAGTCACCAGTGATGGCACTGAAAGTAGTGCAGGCAGATTATCATCAAACTATTGTATTTGAGAACAGATGTTCTAAACCAGCGGTCCCCAACCTTTCTGGCACCAGGGACCGGTCGTGGAAGAAAATTTTTCCACGGACCGGGGGGGTGGGGTTTGCAGGCGGGAGCCAATCGTGTGGACCGGGGGGCGGGGTTTGCAGGCGGGAGCCCCGCGGCCCACTTCCTAACAGGCTGTGGCCCACAGGTTGGGGACCCCTGTTCTAAACCATGAGAGCCAGTTTGGTGTAGCAGTTAAGGCATTAGGCGAGGAACTGGGAGACACTGAGTTGTAGTCCTGCCTTAGGCACAAAGCCAGCTGGGTGACCTTGGGCCAGTCACACACACACAGTCCTAGGAAGGAGGCAGTGGCAAACAACTTCTGAAAAACCTTGCCAAGAAAACTGCAGGGACTTGTCCAGGCATTCTCCGAGAATCGGGCAGGATTGAACAGATTAAAAAAAAAACCTAAACAATGGCATCCAGTGCTGTTTGTGTACCAGTGTTGGTTTAATATTGCTGAGTGCCTGTACTGGTAGAAGTGAAACAGCAAAAGGAATATATAGCTCTTTTGCTTAACTGCATTAAACAAGTATAATGATCCTCAGATGCTGAAGCGTTTTGTAATTTCAGCAGTAATTGCTAATTGTTTTGCTTTGTTTTTTACTTTTCTTTTTTAACCTTTTCACTGAAAGACGGCAATGTAAGCCACTCAGAGTCCTTTTAGATTGGTGCCACATGTCAGACGTAGTAAGTAAAGATTACAGTATAATAACTAGATTTTTGTTCAAACATGAGAATTCCAGTAGTAATTTAATTCCATCCAAAAGCTATGACTAGAAAAGGCACAATCCTTAATGGGGGGAAAAAAGAATATGGTGACATAAGTTTATTTATTAGGGTGAAGACTGAGCATGTTCAGACATCCTCTCTTAGGATCTTCAAAACAGGAACAGTTCTTATACTGAATGTCGATGAAGGTTCTCAGTCATCCAGGTGGAGCAGTCTGTGGCTTGAATCATGTCAACTGGATTTCTATTTTCTCAGTAGAAACGTTTCACTCCTTATCCAAGGAAGAACTGAAGAAGCTCCTTGGATAAGGAGTGAAACGTTTCTACTGAGAAAATAGAAATCCAGTTGACATGATTCAAGCCACAGATTCTTATACTGAAGCTTCATTCAGGCAGCCAGGCTTTGCCTTTCTTTAGGCCATCCACAAGTATAAGAACTTCATTAAATTATTTCTAAATGGAAATTCTTTTAAAGCTGACTGCCATGATTTAGATTTAGTAAAAACAAAAGGGCATACTTTAAAACCAGAAACTAATTCCGCAGTCCTCAGAAGTGTAGGAATGTATTCTTCTGAATTTTTGCTTCATTTTGTTTCATCCCTTGCATTTATGTCCAGGTTCCTCCTAGGCCAGTCTACTCCATCCTCTCAAAGTCTGTATTCATTGATATTTGTTGTCTCTGCACTTTTAGATAAATTTTAGTTACCTGACATTTGGTAACTTACCTCCCCATATTAGCAGTATTAAAGGAGGTATTATTGCGGGGGGGGGGGGGATAAAATTAGAAGTTATGTTTGTGATTATAGTTTGAATGATACTACTTTTTAAAGAAACCATTTAAGTTTTAAAATCTGATTTAAATAACAAATGGCTTTTTATTTATTTTTATCTGTCATTATGTGAAGCTTTGTCTGTATAAACGAGGCTATATAACTAAGTATATTACTAAAAAATGGTAAAAATCTTAAGTTTAGAATATTAAGATTGTTTACCTTTCAATGCATTTATTCTTTCAGCAACCCAACATACTTCTGCTCCTCAAAATATTAAAGTGAACAGACATGTTGGGAGTGCTTATCCCAGCTTGCCCCCAGGCTACCAAAACGCCTCTCCACCTGGAGGACCAAGAATGCAGTATCCAGGAGGACCTCAACAATTCCCTCAGGTAAATCCTTCCTAATTTTAATAAAATGTTATTTCTAGGTTTCCATAAAGGCTTTGTTGACATTGTAGAAGTTGTTCTTCAATAGTTAAAGAGCTCAAATGTTTCCAATATTAGAGCTGATACTGATAAAATGTATTTTGAGGTGGTACATCTAAATTTTAAAAAAATAATAAAAATCAGTTGTAAATTAGCTTGTTTTCAGTATGCTTCAGTGAAACATAGAAGTTCCTGCTTGGTAAATTTGCATTTCTTATTAGATAGACAAGACTGAAGTGAATGCATTGGATGGATTTTTGTTGTTTATTCGTTCAGTCGCTTCCGACTCTTCGTGACTTCATGGACCAGCCCACGCCAGAGCTTCCTGTCGGCCGTCACCATCCCCAGCTCCCCCATGGTTGAGTCTGTCACCTCCAGAATATCATCCATCCATCTTGCCCTTGGTCGGCCCCTCTTCCTTTTGCCTTCCACTTTCCCTAGCATCAGCTTCTTCTCCAGGGTATCCTGTCTTCTCATTATGTGGCCAAAGTACTTCAGTTTTGCCTTTAATATCATTCCCTCAAGTGAGCAGTCTGGCTTTATTTCCTGGAGTATGGACTGGTTTGATCTTCTTGCAGTCCAAGGCACTCTCAGAATTTTCCTCCAACACCACAGTTCAAAAGCATCTATCTTCCTTTGCTC
This sequence comes from Charina bottae, assembly GCA_023362775.1. Taxonomy (NCBI): domain Eukaryota; kingdom Metazoa; phylum Chordata; class Lepidosauria; order Squamata; family Charinaidae; genus Charina; species Charina bottae. The sequence continues at coordinate 96,878,867 of JALMGJ010000002.1, read as the reverse complement.
AGCCTTCCTTATGGTCCAGCTCTCACAGCCATAGGTTACGACAGGGAATACCATTGCTTTAACTATGCGGACCTTTGTTGTCAGTGTGATGTCTCTGCTCTTAACTATTATATCAAGATTTGCCATTGCTCTCCTCCCAAGAAGTAGACGTCTTCTGATTTCCTGGCTGCAGTCAGCGTCTGCAGTAATCTTTGCGCCTAGAAATACAAAGTCTGTCACTGCCTCCACTTTTTCTCCCTCTATTTGCCAGTCATCAATCAAGCTGGTTGCCATAATCTTGGTTTTTTTGAGGTTTATCTGCAACCCAGCTTTTGCACTTTCTTCTTTCACCTCCGTCATAAGGCTCCTCAACTCCTCCTCGCTTTCAGCCATCAAAGTGGTATCATCTGCATATCTGAGATTGTTAATGTTTCTTCCAGCGATTTTAACTCCAGCCTTGGATTCCTCAAGCCCAGCACGTCGCATGATGTGTTCTGCGTACAGGTTGAATAGGTAGGGTGAGAGTATACAGCCCTGCTGTACTCCTTTCCCAATCTTAAACCAGTCCGTTGTTCCGTGCTCTGTTCTTACCGTTGCTACTTGGTCATTATACAGATTCCTCAGGAGGCAGACAAGATGACTTGGTATCCCCATACCACCAAGAACTTGCCACAATTTGTTATGATCCACACAGTCAAAGGCTTTAGAATAGTCAATAAAACAAAAATAGATGTTTTTCTGAAACTCCCTGGTTTTCTCCATTATCCAGCGGATATTGGCAATTTGGTCTCTAGTTCCTCTGCCTTTTCTAAACCCAGCTTGTACATCTGGCAATTCTCGCTCCATGAATTGCTGGAGTCTACCTTGCAAATTGGATGGATACATAGAATTATTTATTTATTATTTATTTAATTTTTACCCCGCCTTTATTATTTTTATAAATAACTCAAGGCGGCAAACATACCTAATACTCCTTCCTCCTCCTATTTTCCCCACAACAACAACCCTGTGAGGTGGGTTGGGCTGAGAGAGAGTGACTGGCCCAAGGTCACCCAGCCGGCTTTCATGCCTAAGGCGGGACTAGAACTCTCAGACTCCTGGTTTCTAGCCCAGCACCTTAACCACTAGACCAAACTGGCTCTATTGTATTGTATCCCAGAAAGTCTTTTTGATAGGGATAGCACTGGCTATCCACCCTTTTCCTAGTTGCCAATATGTGTACCGTTTATCTTTGGGGAACATGTGGATAGAGAGAAGAGGGGAAAGACATTTAAACTGTATAAGTGGAAGTCTGCTTATACTTACATAAGAATGGTATATGGTATATGAACAAGATGTTAAAAGGTTAATAAATTATTAATGGTTAATAAACCATTAATAAATGGTTCCTGAGGAATAATTTTGAGGTGAAGAATGGGCTAGAATTCTTACTGAATGGTTGTGCAAATCAAAATATATAAACATATATTCCAGCTTCCCTAAAGTCAGGTTGTTATATGGAAAGTGGTTGGCTTTATGCTGTCTCCATACAGTCCCACCTTGACCAGCCTAAGGATAAGATTTCTGAAGATATAGGCATTCTGTCCAGTTGAATAAAAGAGCACACTAAGTAATTAAACATAGCATGGAGGGAAAGATCACATTGAAGGAACATGAATGAAAATAAACTGAATGGGTTTTTCATTTCAGTGGCCTCCATCATGGAGAGAATGCTTTATCATGCGCTCTGCATTTTCCCCCAGCTGACTTTCTATTTATCTACCTATCTATCCAGCATTTGATTTGCCTTTGCTTTAGTGTAGAGTAGGAATGGGGAATACTTTTCACCCCAGTGATGAACCTCCTAAGGATATCCTTCTAAGAACATGGATTAAAGCAAAAGTCCCTTCTTTCATAGTAATCCATATATCTAAATATATCACCACGATTATTATAATTCTTCTGTAGTTTCTGTTGAATTATTGGATGGATGGTCATAGTCTACCTGACAGTATGTGCAGAACTGGTAGGAACTGCTGAGACTTAAGGCAGACTTGGCTGAGGAAGTAGGAATAGCAGAAACATTAGGAGAAAATGACCACATAATAATGGATTTTTTTATTTTAAGAAACCAAGCTTAGTATAGTTGAATGCTTATCTAGGACTTTTTTAAACACTGATGTTAACATAGAGCAATACTAAGTAGGATTCCATAATAGGAGAAGTTAATGAGGTAAGGAACTCAAGATGGGTGCAAGTTTTGCACAAAAGGAGATACTAAAATGCCAATTTCAAACCAATGAGGAAAAAATGGAGGGCAGCAGCAGAAGCCTTAGTGAATACTTGGAAACTAAACAGAAGGGACACATACAGGAGATGAAAAGGATATGGATATGAATTAGGATGACCCTGACCCTGTTGGCCTTTTGTAAGGCCATGAAGACCTGGTTATGTGCCCAGGCCTGGGGCCCCGAGTGTGTTAAGGGCCCCGTTTCTTGGCTGTACTGTCATCTATGATGACAATTTTACTCTGCGACCATATATATTTATTTTGTATTGTAAAAAGGTGAAGGTTCCCCCCGCACATTTGTGCAGTCGTGTCCGACTCTAGGGGCCGATGCTCATCTCCGTTTGTTATCCGAAGAGCCAGCGTTGTCCGAAGACGCTTCCACGGTCATGTGGCTGCATGACGCGCGCAGAACGCTGTTACGTACCCACCAAAGTGGTACCTATTAATCTACTTGCATTTGCATGCTTTCGAATTGCTAGGTTGGCAAGAGCTGGAGCTACTGCGGGAGCTCACTCCGCACGCAGGGCTAGGGATTCAAACCTCCAAACTTGCGATTTTCCGATCGACAAGCCTGGCGTCTTACCCGCTGAGCCACCACGCCCTACACAATATTTATATTTTGTATTATACAATATTTTATTTTAAAATATAATATTTTTAAAAATATTGTATTATACAATATTTTGTATTGTAGTTGTTTTTAATTGTTTTATGTTTTTATGATTGTACACTGCCCAGAGTGAGATGGGCGGCTATAGAAATCAAGTAAATAAATAAATATGTCTCCAAGGAGAAGTATATACAGGTAGCCTGGAACCATAGAGATGGTGTCAGGAAAACTAAAGATCAGAAAGGTTTTTCCTTTCAAAATAAAAGGAAGTGAAAAGACTCATTATATCAGCTGCTCAGTAAACATGGCAAAATGCTGAAAAGTAACAAAAGGCAGCAATGCTGCTATTTTGTCTCTGTCTTCTCTAACAAGAGGAATGTAGGTATTTCACTCAGCTGGAAACACTAGCATGATGAGGCATGACTGAAGTTTGAGAGTCACAGAAATATGGTCAGAGAATACCTGTTTATTTTGAATGAGTCTGAATCTCCAGGACAGATTAATTGCACTAGAAAAATCTTGGAGAATCGAGTGCGAGATAAATGGAGAAGAGCAGATATCCCTATTTTTAAACGAGGAAAGGAGAATTTGGAAGAATGCAGACCAATCAGTCTGGCATTGATACCTGAGAAGTTTCAACCACAGATCATAAAGAGATTGATCTGTGAGCATATTTGACAAAATATCAAAACATCCTTTGTGGTGTAACAATGAAAGGGATATATGCCTGGCTTGAAACTATACTCAAGCAGTTGTTCTTCATCAAACTAGAGTGAAGTATTTAGTAGGGTGCTATAAGATTCAGTTCTGCATTCTGAACTATTCAAATTAATGGCTTGAATGGGGAGGTAGGAGGAGTACTGTCAAATTTGCAGATGACACAAAATTGGATGTGGTAACTAATACCCTAGAAGTCAGAAATGCAATTCAAAAAATAATAGAATACAATTTTTTGATTTACTGGAAAAACATTCTGGCTGGGTTAGACCTTGGGGGTATTGTTTTGCAGCAGTTTTGGTCCTTATTGTCAGATGTATACAGAAGGTGGTGCTTGGAGGCTACTGTCTGATACCTAGATTTCTGACAGCATCTTTGAAGATTCTATCTTGTCATTTGTGATACTCAACATCTACAGGAAACTGCTGGGAAAGGTCATTCAGAACTTAGGAGTGCCATCAATATGCTATTGACACTCAGCTCTATTGCTGCTGTTCCTTGTCTTATAATTCCAAGGAAGTAATCAGTATCCTTGAATCTTATTTAATCTTGACAATGAGCTGAATAACAGAGAGAACAAATAAATTAAATCTAGACAAGAAGGAGATGCTGCTGGTTAAAAAAATCCAAACAAACTGGACCCTGGCATTTGAGATGATGCTTGCTCTGGATGGAATTGTACTCCTCTAGAAGGAGCACATTTATGGTATGTTTCTTGAACCACAGTATAATATATTTAAGTTATGGAAAGGCAGGTTCAGATTGAATGTTTGAAAAAACGTCCTAACAGTAACAATAGTTTGACACTGGAACCGATTACCCAGAATTGGTGGACTCCTCTTCACTAGATGTGCTCAGGTAGAGGCTAGACAGCCATCAGGGATATTCTGATTTGGATTCCTGTCTACAATAAGGGGTTGGACCTGTTTGCCTACATGACGACCTTCCCAGTCTATGATTCTGTGACTAATCAGATCCTAGTTACAGTTAGATTAAAACTGGCTGGATTACAAAAAGAAAGCGAGAGAGTGTTTTATAGCTTTATATGAAAAAGAACTATTTTTATTTCCCCATGTTATATTAAAAGTCTCTCTTCCTGTCCTTCCTGTCTTTTTTTTTAAATTCTAGGCAGAAAACGTGTGTTAAAACCAACTAAGCTGATGAGTAAGACTAGCTCAGCAGTAATAAACTACTGTTACTAAATATTTTCTGCTGCTGTAGGCATAGTGTAAGGGTGGATATGCCTCCAATTTGAGTTAAGGATTAGGTGTTATATTTTCCCTCTCAAGTGAACTCCATCCTCTCACTGAACTCTGTGCTTTATAGATACAATTTATAGTTGGTAGATTCTCCTCTTAATGTGATTCTTAAACAGATTATCCCATCCTTCTTGCAATACTCTCCTTAGTTGTTAAGAATTTCATTATCAAATTGAAAAAAAATGCACTTCATCCAAACATTGGCCTTCATTATTTTCTTCAGTCTTTTTAATAATCAACGTTGTTTACCTAACAGGATTGCGTAATTCAGTAAAATTTATTTTTAATATAGAGCTAGTATAGTACAGTGTTTTAAGATGTTGGACTTGGACTGGAATTATCAGTGGATAATGTTAGGTCAGTGGATAATTTTGAACTCCACACAGCCTACTTCTTAAGTTATTATTTGGATAAAATGAAGTTTTCCCATGTATGCTTGTACAAGGAAAACATGATATAAATGCAAACGTAACTAATATTACTGAAATACACTTAAAAAGGTAAATATGGACTTTTATATCTGGTTTTGGGTGCTAATGGGATGGTGAGCTAGTTTATAATAAAGTACATGAACTAGTATAAGTACTTTATGAACAGTTATGTATTTACAACTAGTGTTAACCCCACCATCCTCCTTGGTGTCTATGCATGGATTTAAATGTCTTTCATACAGGTTAAATTTCAAATTTTGTTTTTGGTAGCCTGGCTTGGGAGCAAATACCTTAGCTGCATCTATGGGTGGACTAGGTCTTCAGCCTGAAGGATTAAGACCTATCAACCTCCTTCAAGACAGAAATATTCTTCCTGCAACCCCCTTGCAGGCACCCATTCCCAATTTGCATGAAGATATTCAGAAGCTCAACTGCAATCCCGAGTAAGGTTAATTAATACTGCTTTTAAAAGAATACATCTCTTCAATTTCATGTATTTTGAAGGTTATCCCTTGTGTCTTTCTGGGTCTTTTAAAAGTGTCACATTGTTTCTGGTGTATTTCACAAGAGCATCTACTTAGACTACGAAAGTAATTTCGGTTCATCAACGAGCTAATATCAGTAATGTTAGTTTTTAGTTATGTTTATATGTCCTAGATCAATACTTAGATGTCTCCCACAACTCTTGATAAAAATACAACTCTTGATGATAAAAACTTTATCGCTGGCGAATAAAAATCAAATTTGCTCTCACTGGTTTCCAGCTAATCCTATGTAAAGGTGAAAAAAAATAGGCTCAGATGGTTCTCTCTATATTCCAAATGGTTGTATCTTGTATACTTCCTGTAAGGTGGTTGCAGGAATTAAAAAGATAAACTAACAGCTGAACTTAAGTTTGGGCCTTATAGGCTAAAATAAAAATTAGAAAGATGGCATGATCTCCCTTTTCAAGTAGGAGAGCAGGGAGAGACCCTAAAGAAACAGGTAGCTATCTATCAGTCTTACAAGTTCATTGGTGAACAGAAGAGATAGCAAACTGTATGGAATTTATTTGACTCTCTTGGAATGGGGTATGCTAATTACCTATACCACTTGTGGACTTTTGTGAACAATTTTCAGATAGACAAAGTTTTATATGATAGTTATGATGTTGGGTTTAAATTTGTATATTATCCCACTACACTGCAGTGAAAGTCTGTAGTACAGTCATATTTTTCAGCTGGGTGGGTATGTTCTGGTGGAACGTCAGTTGCATAAGTGCTTCACAGCAACCTCATAGCCCAAAGAGAGAGAAAAGGTAATTGCTCCAATACTGGCAAGGAGGCAAAAGCTTTGCGCTTGACCTGGGCACATCAAAATTATGGCCTTGCAACTAGGGGGAATACCCAGTGTAACACCACAAAGTTGGAACTGAATTAATTGACTGAATCAAAATGAAGCTTTTATTAACTTACTCACTGGGCTGTCCTAGGGTTTTTTTGCTTTGTTATAATAGGAAGTAAAATAAATATTGGGTAGAAAATAAAGATTATCTGCACTTTTTCCATAGTTGAATATGTCGCTAACGCACCTTTATGTTTTGAGAAATGTAAACATGTATTTAAACATTTGAAGGTTAAATTCCTTCAGTAAAGTAGATTTTTATAGTCATATAAGGAATAATAACTATTTAATAATAATAATATTTAATAATAAGTGTATTTAATTTATTTAATAAAGTTAATAATAACAACTAATTTTTTAAAACAAAAAACTATATATTGTATAAACTGTGTCCTCCCCTCAAATTGCAAAAACTGTAAGCACCTTTATCTACAGATTTATGGATGGGCCCACCCCATGTGACTATGACCATCAACACAGATATTATAGAAATTAGCCATATTTGTATGCTTATTCTAACCATGATCTTATATATGAATCTAATTCATGAATTGTCCCTTAGATTACGTTTTTATGAACAGAATCTAATGCTTGGTTAGCAACTTAGGAAGGCTTGATTAGAGCTATGCATTGGATTCATTTTTTTTCCTGAATGAGAAAATATCCTGGCTCAAACCAGTGAAAAAGTGAGGTCAACTTTGCCATTTTCTCTGTCCCTTCCTCCTCAGTCCCCAACTTTACCTGTCATATGTTTTTGATTTGTTTTTGTTTTTTGCATATTAAAATTATAGATGGCCCCGTACTCTAGCGTCAGAAATATTCTATTAGATCAAAGGCTTCCTGTAGATATAAGAAATCCAACAGTATACCAAGGCCATTTTGGATTCTGGTGGTAAATAAATAGCATAAATAAAAGATTGATCCAGAAGTGTGTTTCAAAGAGTAGTATTATTTTCTAATGTTCCCTTTGTAGTTGGTGTACAGTATCTTCTTACTTTACAAGTTAATATATTGCTGTAGCACTGTCATGCAATGCTACAAACTTTATTTAAAATACTGCATTTGTTATTTTTTTCCCTAAACTGAATACTACATAAGATATAGGATGGTCCCCTTTCTTCAAAATTAGGAGAAAGAAAAGTAATAACTGACTGTGGAGATCAGGAATGGTTGAAGCATGTAATCGGTAAATCTTTAATCCTTTGGTCTTCCATATAGGTTGTTCCGATGTACTTTGACTAACATTCCTCAGACTCAGGCCTTACTGAATAAAGCCAAACTTCCTTTGGGGCTCCTGCTTCATCCTTTCAAAGATTTATCGGTATGTTATTTTATTTAATGTTTGAAAATGCTTGGATGTTGATTTTCAGAAAAATGTTGCTCCTTCATAGCCTGTATTCAGATTACTCTAGAGCACTGTTTTTCAAACTTGGCAGCATAAGATGTATGGACTTCAACTCCCAGAATTCTCCAGCCACATGCTGGCTGGGGAATTCCGGGGGTTGAAGTCCACACATCTTAAAGTTGCCAAGTTTGAAAAACACTGCTCTAGATAATAACAGAGTTCTGCATGCATGTATTCTCCATAATCAAAATGGGAGTACCTTCAATATCTGACCTTCACTGATTTTAATCTGCTGTGATGGTTGCTGTTTGCAAATAATAAAGAGTTACTAGGCTAGGGAATTACCTTGTGGGAAATGGGGCGTCAGTTGTTACAAATTAAACAGATACTCTAGCTTGTCTCCTTATATTGTATTTCCTTTTTACATAAAAGTGTGCTTGAATGTGACATACAACATTTTATATATAGGTTGTTCTCACCTTCTGAATAAGCATATGTTGCTAAGTATGTTAAGTGTCCAAGTCTAATTAGCATTTATTAGTAATATGTTATAGGACATATTATAAACATTCAGTTTTCCCTTCCTGCTTTCAAAATAAGAGCTGATTGCCTTCATCATTAGATTAATATTTCAGTGTTGTCTGCAAGTATGAAAACTGCAAAGCCATGTCTCCCGCTGGTACATGACTGACCTTAAAGCCATCTCTTAATTTAGAAGCTCATAGAAAAAGTACTAGATTGAAATCAGAATTGCTGTTGCAAACATATATATCAAGGCTGATTTTTATTATCATTACCATTATATTTATTCAGTCCTAAGTCAAAATAAAGAACCAAAGTTACACTTGCTGACAAATGTATTATTAAGCAAATGACTTAAGCATTCCTCTTTTCAGCAATTGCCTGTGGTAACCTCCAGTACAATTGTGAGATGTCGTAGCTGTAGAACATACATCAATCCTTTTGTCAGCTTCCTTGATCAGAGGAGATGGAAATGCAACTTGTGCTACAGAGTGAATGATGGTGAGTTTTCTTTATGAGTTTAAATCCAATAAAACATCAGTTGACTTCATACTAAGTTTTTAGCTTTGTGTGTGTGTATACATGAGCTGCTTGATTCCAGTATGATATAATTATGAGATCAATCACTGGCTGTTTCTAGGTAATTGAACATATTATGGGAATAAATATTTCCTTAAAAGACTACTAGGCTGAGAAATGTTATATAAAATACTGTGAACTTTAGAGTTATGCTGGTTTATAAAGTACATTTTTCCTCTTACAGTTCCTGAAGAATTTATGTATAATCCTGTGACAAGAGTTTATGGAGAACCTCATAGAAGACCTGAAGTTCAAAATGCCACTATTGAATTTATGGCTCCTTCTGAATACATGGTGAGATCCCCCCCATCCCCCAATTTTACACATTCTGTAGTCATAATAAACACAACTTGTGCAGAACTACTATATCTCAGCATTTTTCTTTTTTTATTTGACCTTTATTTTATTTTATCCATTCTTGTGTAGTTGTTATAGAAATAATAGACAATAGTACTTCAATTGAGACAAAGTGACTGGATATAATTTGTGCCACAGCTCAGAGAACTTTGCCATATCTTAGAGCAGCCTTTCTCAACCTTTTGACCCTGGAGGAACCCTTGAAATATTTTCAGGCCTCAGGGAACCCCTGCACATTCAGGCTCAAATATAGTCCAGAAGTTACAAAATTATTATATTTGTTTCATGTGTAGGCCTGTATACTGTATATGCATTAACACTGTTCTTAAACTGAAAATAAAGAATGAAACTTACCTCTTTAATGTGAAGTTGCCTGAATTTGAAATAATTTTTTAAATAAATCGTGATCTCCCAGGGAACCCCTAGTGACCTCTTGAGGAACCCTAGGGTTTCACAAAACCCTGGTTGAGAAACCCTGTCTTAGAGCTTTCAAGTAGGTTGGATCCTCAAGCTCTTTATTTACTGTTAAGGGCAGCTCCCTTCTGTGTTAAAAACTGCTCTTAAGTTTCCAGAATTTCAAAAGACCCTTTCAGGTACTATGAAGGACTATTACGAGAAATCAGAAGTCAAGCAGTGTGCTCTTGTTTATGGAACAAATGCAGAATTCTGGGTCTTGTTGCACAAATTCAGTTATCTCACTTTCCCTTATTTGTTGATGCTTAAATAGTTATACTGCTCTAGGAAAAGTTATTGATCTTACATTGCACCAAGCAAAAGTTTATCTTTTAATGGAGAAGCGCCTTTGAGTCAGTCTTGATTCCTGGAAACTTCATGGACATTTCATGCAGTTTCTATGACAACACTGTGGAAGTGGTTTGTCATTGCCTTCTTTCAGGGTATCGGGGACTCTCAGAGAGAGCATAGCTGGCGCAAAGTCACCCCACTGGCTTCCGTGTCTAAGGAAGACCGAAACCTAGGTCTCTCTCCTGCTAATCCAGCACCTTAACCTCTATACCATACTGGCTCTCACAGTAGAGAGAGAGAAGTTACTGTTCTTTTTTACTGCAACCATTCACATCATATTGAATTCTGCTATGAAACCTCTCTCAATTTCAAGCTTTTTCTGCATGCATATCTGAACATGAACAAGCAAAACAACCCATGCAGCTGTTGAATCCTGCCTGTTAAATATGTCTTATTTAGAAATATAAATAAGAGCTTTGGTAGATTGGTTGAATATAACCAATTACACTTATAGGTCACAGTTGGAATACAGACATTCGCTAGGCATACTCTATTTAAAATGGAAAAGATGTGTGAAATGTCCCAATCTAACTCCAGAGCATTGCTTTTTCCCAGAATGATCTGTTTTTCCCCTGGCACAGGCTGATCTAGGTATTCTGGAATTTTGTGTATGTCCAGAAGTTCTGCTTTTGGACCAGATCGTGTCTGGTTCATCACAAACCACTTCCAGTTGCAGGCGATACGCAAACCCTTCCAGAATGCTTGAGTTGGTCCATTCTGGAGAGAAAACAGGATGTTCTGGGGAAAAAATGAAATGTGTTTGAGCCAGATCCTGCCAGCATGAAATATTTGGGTGACATCTGTAGACTGTTTATCATGATCTCTTATGCTTTAAAAGTGAAGATTTTTGCAGAATTTGAAAAATTGATTCTGTTTATCCTTTTTAATAAACCTCAGTGTTAGCCCCCCCAAAAAGTTTTAAGTCTAAAACACATCCAAGCTTTGAAATAAATATTGGCCCTAATATATTGCAGTTTACAATAAATATATCTCTTTGTCTCACAGTGATCCTCAGTCCTCTAAGTCTCTGGATCCACTGTGCTATTATTTGTTATTTTAAAAAAAAATTGGGTGCACTATGACTTTTCTTCCATTTTGTAACAAGAGTTACAAAACAAAGAGTTTAATTTGTTGTTTATTCATTCAGTCGCTTCCGACTCTTCGTGACTTCATGGACCAGCCCACGCCAGAGCTTCCTGTCGGCTGTCGCCACCCCCAGCTCCCCCACGGTCGAGTCCGTCACCTCCAGAATATCATCCATCCATCTTGCCCTTGGTCGGCCCCTCTTCCTTTTGCCTTCCACTTTCCCTAGCATCAGCATCTTCTCCAGGGTATCCTGTCTTCTCATTATGTGGCCAAGTTTAATAATCTTGCTAATAATTTAAGTTTAATAATCTTGCTAAAATGAAAACTTCTTATCTTCACAATAGATAATTAATCAAGAAATGGATTATAACATATAAAAGTACATTATATTTACAGTATTAAAAGTTGCAGACTACCTTACAGCCAACTAAAAGCAGTCACTGGTCTTAGATTGACATTTAAATTATGATAATTGTGTCTTGCTTTTTCAGCTACGTCCACCTCAGCCTCCTGTGTACCTCTTTGTATTTGATGTGTCTCATAATGCAATAGAAACAGGATACTTAGACACTGTCTGCAAGACTTTGTTGGACAATCTAGATCTGTGAGTCCTTTTCATCCTTTCAGTCTATCAGTGTTCCTTTTAAAATTAATATCATTAAATTGGGTTGAAGAATGTCATTGCCAGTGTATACATATGCACAATATATAAAATTATAGTTACAGTAACATACATGAGGAGAGGGTGTCAGTTATTAAGGAATGTTCACTGAATTGAAAAATAGGATAGTACAGGAGTTTAGATCATTTGCATGATGACATCAGTACACAGATAACATAAATTAACACAAACTTGCAATGATGAAAGTTTGTGAACCTTTTAGAACTATCTGTAATCCAAGTAGTATGACTCACAGTGTGTTCTGAGCTTCATCTTTTAATAAAGAGATTCTGGTAACATCCAAAAAGTGTGATGACCACCGAGCCAACTTTCGATGTCTTTGTTGGAAAAGTATGTGAAGTCCTAGGATAATCAGCTCTCTCGAAGATAAATTGAATCAGAAATTTTAGTCAAAAGGTGACAACCAGATGTGTTCCTCCCTTGTTAAAAAAGATAAACCCAGAACACATATTGATTGTGACCACTGAAATCTGCTTTTCATGACCCAGGTTTGTGGATGTGAATCATGCCCCGATCATAAGTGCTGTCTGTGGATCCCAGAAAAAAGACTGTTGTTGCTTATGAGGCTGGAAAATGCAATAAAACCATTGCAAAGATTTTGGTGTCCATGGTCAGGAAGCTAGTGTACATATCAATAAAATGCGACGCTGATAGTCTTTCCAAGAGTAATCATCCAACAAAAGTCACCCTAGAGGCAAGGCATACAATACTCAGAGGTTGGGGTGGGTGTGGGGTGGGCCTGTCAGGAAGAATCCCAGGGCAATGGCAGAAGATTGCATGCCACTCTTTTATTGTCTGATGTTAGTTCCACAAGTCTACCATAAAGAAAAGACTGAACAAGAATGGTGTGTATGGGAGGATACCAAGAATGAAACCACTGCTCTACAGAAAGCACATTGCTGCCCATCTCACGTATGCCAAAAACTACCTGGATGATTCAGTGGACCACTGAAACAAGGTTTAACAGGTATAACAAAAGTGGAACCTTTTGCATTAGTGAAAAATGTCATCTTTGAAAAAACAGAAAACAGTTTCTTAAAAAAAAAAACACCATCCTGACCAAAAAGCATGGCAATGGCAGTATCATGGTTTGGTGATGCTTTGTAGCCTTAGGACCAGATAGCTCACAGTCATTGAGCAAATAATGGATTCTGGACTACATCAGCAAATTCTACAGGAGAATATCAAAGTATTCTTCCATGAGCTAAAGCCTAAACAAATGTTGGTGATGTAGTACAACAACGATCCTAAACTTTCATTTAAATTTATAACTGAATGGCTGAAGCAGAAGAAATCCCAGAGTCACTTGTTGAGATGGGCAGCTATAGAAATTACATAAATAAATAAAATAAAATTTAAAAATTTTGTATTTTGGCATGGCCTTGTCAAAGTTCTGATCCTAACCCAATTGAAATGATGTGGCATGACTTGAAGCAAACAGTTAATGCAAGAAAACCAAAAAATACAAATGAGGTGAAGAAATTCTGTGAAGAGGAATGGGCAAAAATACCTGCAAGTTGATGTGCAGGATTGGTCTACGGGTAGAGAAAATATTTTAGTTGAAATTGCTGCTGGTAAAGGAGGTGCAAAATTTCACTTATTTTTTTCCAATGAAGACAGTGAATGGTGGCTCAACGTATTCAGTGAAGACATGATACAGAAAATTCCATCTGCTACATGCAAAGTCCATTGCATCAGCTTCAGATAAATCGAAGTTTCAGTGTAATACAGTTTGAAGCTCTGTATTGCTAATATTTACCTTGGGTATAGCTATTATGAAAATGTAGGCATCAAATTTACATGAATTGCTGAAAGACTTATTCTGCTTCTGTAGCTCTTATCTTTATACTAGTAAATATCTGCAAAGATATTTTATAATAATGTTTCTTGTAAAAACAACTAAAGAACTTGGGCTGCTTGTGTTCTCATGCTAGGTTTCAAAGTGTTGAGGTGAAGTATATTCTGTAAGGAATGTGTGTATGTACTCTGAAAGGACAATTTGCTTAGAGAACTCTGTATTTTGCAATGTTTGTAAGAAATAAAATGTCTTCTCCTGTAATGAATGTAAAATAATTTCTCTCCATTCCAGAATGTCTCCCCTTGGTCAAATTATTATTTTTTTTCTTAAAAAGAAACATTCTGTGGCTTTCCATTTTTTGTCACCCTGTTGTCAACATAAAGTTCTACTCCACTGCTTTGAAAACTTAACAATGAACCAATCTGAATATGAGCTTGATAGCTGTGCATGGAAGAATACTATATTTATGTACATTAAGTTATTTAACACATTACACAAAGTGTTATTTTTATGTACATTAAGTTATTTAACACATTGCACAAAGTGTTATTTTATGAAAATATATCTGTTCGACTTAAATGTGCACACTTTATATATTTAATGCCTGATGCTAAGTTTCTGTGCTTCATTTTCAGACTCCCAGGGAACACTAGAACAAAAATAGGCTTCATAACGTTTGACAGCACAATCCATTTCTATAGCCTTCAGGAAGGTCTCTCACAGCCTCAAATGTTAATCATTTCAGATATTGAAGGTAAGAAGAAATAATCTCTAATACTAAATTTATGAAGTATGCTTTATGACTTCTGTCATACACTCCTAAATTGGAACATTAATCCAACAAATTTTCTGCTTTAAAAGAAGAAGAAAAAACCTGTTAAATAACGAGTCTTGGTGCTTTGCTGTTAAAGATGATTCTCAGTCATAAGCCAGGAGAGCAAGCAAGAAAAAAGAGCAAATGTATCCTCTCATCAAAGACATGGTAGAAATACATTCCTTCTAGGTAGGATATGCCTCAAATAATCATTTGTGTGTCTGTCTTCAAGAAAAGCAGGGTCTCTTTGCTGTTTCCCATTTTTGCTTTAGAATGAAACTAGGATATTTAATTTTTCATTGCAGATTTTCTTTCACACACACAGAGTGTAGCTATCTGGGGAAGTAGCCCAATCATAGTTGTCTCGTGCTGTAGAGGTTTTAGGGCTGCCTCTTAGCTCACTTCTCTTATCTGTAGCTTGAATCATGTCAACTGGATTTCTATTTTCTTAGTAGAAACGTTTCGCTCCTTATCCAAGGAGCTTCTTCAGTCTGAGCAAAGTTGGTAAGGGAATCCTAAATATGTTCCTAGGTAGCTGTGTGACCTTACACCTGGGGCTAGGTCATGGTTATATTGAGATGTAATTTTTAAGTCCTTTTATCATCTAAAGGAGGGTCGTTAATGCCCTCCTTTAGATGATAAATGGACTTAAAAATTACATCTCAATATAACCATGACCTAGCCCCAGGTGTAAGGTCACACAGCTACCTAGGAACATATTTAGGATTCCCTTACCAACTTTGCTCAGACTGAAGAAGCTCCTTGGATAAGGAGCGAAACGTTTCTACTAAGAAAATAGAAATCCAGTTGACATGATTCAAGCTACAGACAATTCCACCTGGATGACTGAGAACCTTCATAGACTCACTTCTCTTATACATTCTGTCTTCTCCCACTCCCATTATAGGAAATGTCAAAAAAAAAACAAAGCACTTCACACATGACTCTCAAGGTTTCTTCAATTTCACTGTAACTTTCTGGCTATAGGTCCAGGAAACAAATACTATTGTTTGTTGTAGTTTGTAGAAGATCTCTCAGGACTGTAGCAGTTTGCATTTGGGGTAATGTAGAGGTTTTGCCATCTTAGATATACTGTATCTACTTGGGGATGAGGGGAATTTAAAAGGTTGCCTTTCCTCAGTAGCCTTTTCTTCCCATCCAGCTTCTAGCCTGTGTAAAGATGGTAAGTAGGAATTTTGGCATCTTCCACCCCTTACCTCCTCTCCAAATGATTAATCACAAGATCCAAATTTAGGACAGAAAGAAGAGCCATGTTGCATCAAAGCAAAGAGCTATCCAGTACACTATTTCTGTTCCCACAATGGCCATCCAGAGTTGTGTGGAAAGTCTGAAGCACATGTCCTCTGGAAATTGATTTTAAGAGTACTGATAATAGAGGTAATTCAGTGCTATCATAAATAGTAGCCACCACCATGAATAATTCTAATCTCTTTTAATAATAGGCGGCCATCACCATCATCCTGCCAACCTAGCAGTTCAAAAGCATGCAAATGCAAGTAGATAAATAGGTACCACATTCTTCTGTGGGAAAAATCACAGGGACATGAAAGGAGCCTCCTTGGGCATCCCCCGGTGATGTCACCGGCAAATCCTTTCACTACAAAAGTGCTTTGGTGCTTCTGATACGGAAAAAAAACCATAGTCTTGTAGTACTAGTTTCCATTTTAAAGTATTTAATCCTTTCACTTTTCTGTAACTCTGATTAATAACATGTTTCCATGGGCTCAGCAGCTTGAATTATTCTCAAAAGTGTTCAGCTAAGCTTTTGGTTTAATTTCCTTCTAGGAAGGCCTGTAGGTAATGATAGTTACCTTTCAGCAACTTCCCAGAAAACATGTTCCCAAGAAAACGCTATAAATCTTCAGCCATGATGTTTATTTATTTAGCTGCTACTTTTACTAAACATATGCTTGGTAATAGCATGAAGAAATATGCAGACAAAAAATAATCAACAGTTTGCAGTATTAAATATAATGGAAATCAACATACATAGCACATGATACTAATACTATTTATTAAGCTTTTAAACTACCCATCAACCATAGTTTAATACTTTAAAAATACATTTAAATGCTCAGGATACCGCCTACAATTAAGTATTTGTGGGGAATTGTCTGATGTTTTATAATATAGGTCAGTCTTTCCATTCTCTCTCAAGGCCCTTTATATAGCTGAGAGCAGCCTTTCTCAATCTTTTGACCCTGGAGGAACCCTTGAAATATTTTCCAGGCCTCAGGGAACCCCTGCACATTCAGGCTCAAATGTAGGCCAGGAGTTACAAAATTATTATATTCGTTTCATTTGTAGGCCTATATATATGCATTAACAGTGTTCTTAAACTAAAAATAAAGAATGAAACCTCTTTAATGTAAAGTTGCCCGAATTTGAAATAATTTTTTAAAATAAATCATGATCTCCCAAGGAACTCCTAGTGACCTCTCGCGGTACCCTAGGGTTCCAAGGAACCCTGGTTGAGAAACCCTGGCTTAAGAGCCTAAATAAAGCTTCATAAGAGTCCTCCTGATGAACCTTGATTGGAACAATGTGATTTGAACTTATTTGCTTGGTGGTTTTACTCAGAAAAATAAGACGACTTACAGTGGGAAATTTCCTTAGCTATTTTATTTTAGATAAAATTAATTTAAGTAACCTCTGTTTTCTGTCTGTGTGTGATGTGTTCATGATGCTTCCTCTTGTCCTCATAATGGAAGTTTCTTTTTGGCTTGACCTTCCAACAAAAAAATAAATCTCTTAAAAATACCTCTACACTTCAGACATCTACAAGAAGAACCAGCAAGTTGGTTTATGTAGCTGAATCTAATAACTCAAGTAAATTCTTCCTCCAGATTCCCCAACAAAATGAGAAATCCTGGATTTCATATAATCCCCTGTTTGGGTGACTTCCTAATCTAGCCATCAATGTTGTCCAAGCAAATGCAAGGCACAGTGCTCACCATAGTGTTCAGTACATTATATGAATCTCATCTTTTCTTTTCTTTTTTGAGATTGAAACATCTGAATATCAAAAAGGGATTGGCCTTGGGCATAGTGGCCTTGGACGATCATCTCAAATTGGATTGTGATGTTGATAATGTCTGTTTAAAGTAAAAATGCTGTGGAGGCTAATGGATAAGATTCACATGCTGTAAAAATTATTAAAAAGAAGAAACCTCCACAGAAAAGTACATAAAATCATCAGTCACAATAATATCCTCAACCACCTAAGAAATGTTGGAAAGTGTTCATTCCCCATAGGCCACCTCTGCTTTATAGATGGTAGTAATTTGGTCTCTTGCAAAATCAGATGTCAAAATCCAATTACTTCAGAGAAAGTAATTAATGTTAGTAAACATCAGGTTCTGAATTATTTTTAGATTTGAGGACTGTAAATTTATTTTACATGTTAGTATTTTCATATTTGGTCTATTGGTTAAGACAACGGGCTAGAAACCAGGAGACAGAGTTCTAGTCCCGCCTTAGGCATGAAAGCCGGCTGGGTGACCTTGGGCCAGTCACACACACTCAGCCCTGGGAAGGAGCCAATAGGAAACCAGGAGACAGAGTTCTAGTCCCGCCTTAGGCATGAAAGCCGGCTGGGTGACCTTGGGCCAGTCACTCTCTCTCAGCCCAACTCACCTCACAGGGTGGTTGTTGTGGGGAAAATAGGAGGAGGAAGGAGTAATAGGTATGTTCCCCACCTTGAGTTATTTATAAAAATAATAAAGGCGGGATAGAAAATAAATAAAATAAATATTGTGTTAGCATAGTTTTAAAGTATGTATGTATATTGCTGGTACATCATTTTCCAGATGTTCTTCATCTTGCCTGTAGATTGAGTCATTCTCCCCTCACCAGTCACCATCCCCATCAGCATTAATGGTACATTGAAAAGTTGTTTAAGTTAGCCATTTGGTCCACCCCTTTTACCTTGTGAAGGACTATGGTATCAGTATTTTTAAGGGCTGTACATTAATAGCTTGGAGGGGTACTTCACTGATGTTCATCCTAGCACAAATGTTTCTATACATGTACACACACATGCTCAGATGTCATTGGGGAATGCCTTCAAGTGGCTATGTTGAGCTCAACAGGACCCAACACTTGGACATTTCAAAAATGGGTTGGAAGTGTGATTTCTACATTTAAATATTCAGTCTTACACATACATATGATGTGCATCCTGTTTTTTACCATCTTTCCTGCCTCCTTTCTTGCATGATGACCAAGAATGGAAAATTAAATGTAGTATGCAGACAGAAAATGAGGCAGGTATATTTGCTTTGGATAATGAATGGAAGACAGATTGAGGTGAAAAACATACCCCGTTTAACACAGTTTCACATCTAGTACAGAATAGGTAAAGATCCATAGAAATGCTACTTTTGTTCATTGCCCACTTCAGATAAAAATTTGGCTGATACACATTATACTTTAGGTTAGAGGTAGGTCTTTTAGTGCTTTTTAGGTGTTTTAAATTACAACTCACACAGTTCTTTCCATTAATTATGCTTGCTGTGATTGACAAAACCAAAAATGCAAAATATATAGAGGTCACCAAGTTTTAGGACTGTACAATGCTTTGGATTCAGTTCCGAAAAGGTGCTTTGGAAAATGTGGGCTATGAATGTAGCAGCTGCAGACACAGCTGCTTTAAATAATTGCAAGGGGGGCAACCTCCGTGCCTTCACATGTTCCAAAGCACTTTTTTGGAATCTAATCTGAATTACTACACAGTCCTATCAGATTGTCTATCAGTTTAGGCCTTGAGATTTTTTTCCTATTATATCCTGAATATAGGAAAAACTTTTTTGCTTTGCCTTTAACTAAAGGATAAGTTGGAAATTTTATGCCTGTAAACCAAAATAAAACATCACAGGAAGTCTAAATTCTTATTTCTCTGCACACATATCTTCTATGTGTATAAAACCATGATAAAGTATATAGAATTATCTTCAACACATATATCTGAAGAAGCCCCATTGTAAACCAAATGCTAGACTGGGGCACTGTTTGTCCTGGTGACTGCTGCTGGAAAGGAGTTCATAATCTCCTAGGCAACTTTGGATTGTTGCCAATATAGATAACATGCTATGCAAATAATAAGGAGTAAATATTTTTATATTTAGCCAGTTTGATGTAGTGGTTAAGGTTCTGAACTAGAAATAAGGAGACTATGAGTTCTAATCACAGGTGGCATGAAAGATGGCTGGGTGATTTTGGGCTAGTCACTCTCTCTTAGCCCAACTCACCTCAAAGGGCTGTGTTGTGGAGAAAATAGGTGAGAGCATTATGTATGCTGCCTTGAGTTGTCCAAATAAAAGCAGGATATAAATCTAATAATAAAACAAATAATATATACTCCAAGTGATTCAGTACTTTTTTTATCTATCTTGTAGATGTGTTTATACCCATGCCGGAGAACTTATTAGTAAATTTAAACGAAAGCAAAGAGGTAAGAGGAATATTATACAATGTAAGTATAAGCAAAAGAGTATTTTCAGCAGTTGACTTTGAGATATTATTTTGTGTATCCCATGTACTAAAATGTAAGTTAAAATGTTTGATACCTGATCTTGGGACAAATGCGAGCCAGCAGTCTGAAGAGCGAGAGGAAAGGTTAGTCCTCAGACTTGCTCTGGTGACAGGTCAGAAAGTCCATCTTGAGGAAGACCAGTTGTTCCTTCAAGTTGTCATCTAGTGATGGAATGTTACACATCAGTTGTTTTGGGGAACCTCTCATTTGATTGATGAACAAGAAGCATAGCGCTGGTTGGATTTTGGCTCCAATTGCCCAAAATAGGAGTGGATTCCTCCCCTAGGTTGCTCACATAGTGCAAAAGGGAGCATTTTGTGCTACTGTCTGAGCCAACATACAGCACCTCCTTTCCCCCTAATAGTGTGCTAAGCTTACTGCTGCCAGGAGCAGCCCAGATAGTTCAATAAATATAAGCAGGTGCTTAAGCATCCATCCCATCAAAAGTGTCTTGCTCCTGTTAATTTATGCTTAACATGGGTATTCGAGCTTTGAGTTTAAAGTACTCCTATATTATGCATGCCTGGCTCAATGATGGTGGGTTATTTATTTATTTATTTATTGATTGATTGATTGATTGATGTTTTAAAAATTCTATGACTGCCCATCTCTCAAAGGAACACTGGTGGCAAACAAGATGAAAACAGAAACCAATTCATAAACAATGAAAAGAAAACAAAGTCAAGGCCCCTGACAAAATCTCCTCATCCAAGTATTGGGCATACCCACACCCACATCAGAGCTCCATCAACAACATGGCCACAGTGCCTGGGGGAATAGCTGAGTTTTCACAGCCTTCTGGAAGACCAGTATGGTAGAGGCTGTCCATATCTCAGGAGGCAGACTGTCAAGGGTCGGAAATGGCAGCTCACGAGCCACATGCGGCTCTTTGGCCCCTTGAGTGTGGCTCTCGGGGAAACAAGGCTCCCGCTTGCGGCCGGGCTGGACAGGTCCACGAACGCGGCCGGTTCCGCTTCCTCTCGTCCCGCCCCTGGTTGCTGAGGGAGCCATAGCGCTCGGAGGGTGAGAGCGAGGCCGCCGCCGGCCGGGAGAGAAGCAGCGGGGACGCTTGGCGGGCCCCGGCGGGCAGCCGCGGTTCCTCCTCTCCGCTCAGCAGGTGATCCGGCGGCGCTTCCCGGTGCCCGGCATGGGATGCTGGCAGGGCACCGTGGGCCCCTCGGCTCGGGCTTCTCCGAAGAACGGGGAGACCGGGGACGAAGCCCGCCCACGCCTCCCCCGAGGAAGGTACCGTTCGGGAAAAGTTGACGCCGAGCGGGGCTCGCTTTTCCCTCCTCCATCCCCCACCCGCGGCTTCGGTTTGCGCGCAGCCACCAGCTGCGGCTCCCTTGCCTACTCGGCCCCCGAGGTCCTGCTGGGGGAGGAGTACGACGCCCCGGCCGTGGGTGAGAGCTGGCGGGGCAATGCGGCCCGGCCGGAGGGGGCTGGACGGGGCGGCTGCCCCCGGAGACTCCGCGGCCCCCCGGCTGCCAGAGAGGAGAGGTGGTGGAAGAGCTGCAGCCGGGGGGGGCAGCCCATGAGGGCTCCAGGGGGGCGGCAAGGCATCTCCTGCTCGGGTTGCTCGGGGGAAGGCGCGGGTGCGTGCCGGGGAAGCGACCGCGCAGTTAACCCTGCCCTGCCGGGAGAGGCGGCTCTGTCGGTCCAGTTGCCCCAGGTTTTGAGCCGGGCAGAGCAGAGAAGTTGCCCGTGGCAGCCACTCTAGGAGCCGCCGGCCTGGCCCTTGACCCCCTGGCGCGGCCCGCGAGAAAAACCTTTTTCTCTGGCTCGCCGGTGCCTTCCGCTCTCCCGCGCCTGTCCTGCCGGCCGGAGGGTGGCAGCTCTTTCTCCGCCACTCCCGGTGGGGCGTCCGGGCCGGGTTCGTGGAGCTGCTGGCTGCGCCCCCTCCCTCCGGGAGCCCCCCGCCCCTTCCACGCGATTGGATCCCGCCCGCAAACCCCGCCCCCTTCCACGCAATTGGCTCCCGCCCGCAAACCCCGCCCCCTTCCACGCAATTGGCTCCCACCCGCAAACCCCGCCCCCTGGCCCTCGAGTGATGTTAGAAATGTTATAAATGTCAAAATGGCTCTTGGCATAAAAAAGTTTGCCGACCCCTGAAGGTAGGCACCATGACAAAGAAAGCATGCTTCCTAGGACTCGCCAAGTGATACTGCTTCACTGATGGGACCTGGAGCATGCCCACCCCACCTGATCTCATGGGATACGCATAAACTATTAGGGAGGGGTAGTCCTGCAAGTAACCTGGCCCCATGCCCTGTAGGGCTTTAAAGGTGGCAATCAGCACCTTGAATTGTGCTTAGAAGTCTACTGGGAGTAGTGCAGTTCATGTAGCAGCAGTGTTACATAGGCATATTGTGAAACACTCAATACTGCATGTGCCACCTTATTCTGGACCAGGTGAAGCTTCTGAACACTCTTCAAGAGCAACCTCATGTAGAACATGTTGTAATAGTCTAATTGGGAGGTGATTAAGGCATGAGTGACCATGAGCAGTGCCTCCCTATCTAGGAAAGGGTGCAGCTGGCACACAAGATGTAATTGCATGAAGGCCTCCCTGGCCATGGCTGCACCTCCTCCTTGAATAGGAGCCGCGAGTCCAGGAGGACCTCCCGATTGTACATCAACTCTACCTGAGGGAGTGTAAACCCACCCAGAGTTATTAGATATGGTCATTAGATATGGAAGACCCTAAAACCCATAGCCACTCAGTCCTTGTCATAGTTGAGCCAAAGCTAGTTCTTCCCCATTCATACCCGCACATCCTCCAGGCACTGGGAAAGCACCTTCATGGCATCACTTGGATAGCCCAAAGCAGAGCACACTGACGATACTTAACCCCATGCCAATGGCTGAACTCGCTCACCAGTTTCATGTAGATGTTAAAGAACAGAGTCAAACCCTGTGGCACCCCACAAAACATGGGCCTAGGGCTAGAACTCTCCCTCCCACATCAACTAGAACTGGCCCCAGAGGTAAGAGAACCACTGAAGGACCAAGAAAAAAGAGAATAGATCGCCATTGATCATCCACAATTGCGATCAGTGCCATCTCAGTGCTATATCCCAGACTGAAAGCTGACTGCAGTAGGTCCAGATAATTTACTTCCTCTAGTCCTTTGGAGCTACAACTTTCCAAATAAAGTTGGAGACTGGGTGGAAATTGACTTCCTGAGGAGGGAGCGAACCACTGCCTCCTTCAAGGCAGGTGGGACCATTCCCTCCCATGGTCAGTCATTCACCACTGTTTGGACCCAGCTGCATGTCACCTCCTGGATGCCTTGACCAACAAGGAGAGAGACGATCTAGTGCACAGGTGGCAGAATTCAGAGTCCCAAGGACCCTGTCCACTTTTCAAGAGCCGCCTGATCAAACTCCTCCCAGATAACTGGACAAGACTGGGCCTGAATCATCTACACCAGACTGGCACAGCTAGAGGCCAACCACTGATCTACTGATTCCCCTATGTTTTCCACACTCTCACCCCCTGTATAATTAACTTTTAAAGCTCTAAGTATCTGATCAATTATTATCCATACTGATAAGCTTGGAACTTAAAATCAACTTCTGAAGCTTTCAGTTGCTCTATCACAGGGCTTTCCAAAGTTTTTCCCGCGGCGACACACCAACCGGCGTTGGTGTGTCACCACAGGAAAACCCGGAAGTGCGACAGCGCGCAAAAACCCGGAAGCGCTGCAGCTGCTTTCAGGTTTTGCGCGCTGCAGTTGGTGTGTCGCCGCGGGAAAACCCGGAAGCGCTGATGATGATCAGCGCTTCCGGGTTGTGTGGCGACACACCAGACTCTGTGTGGTGACACACTTTTGTGTCACAACACACAGTTTGGAAAGCTCTGCTCTATCAGATGAGATGATGCTATTATAAGTTTTTTTAATAAACAAAGCGAGTGACTAATTTAAGGACATAGTAAAGATGACAAAGATGGATGTGCTCTAGCCAGGAGATCCGTAGGATTATCTGGCTGCCTCGTATGTGATAGACCATTTAGCCACTCCCAAAAATGTTAGGAGGCCCAGGGGACACCACGGGGAAGTGGTCTATCAATTGTCCCTCAATTTAAGGACTCTTCATTGGAGGAGCCCTGATTGTGGAATGGTATTTCCAGAGATGTTAGACTGGCACATGTATTCTGGTCTTTTCACCATCAGGCAAAGATTTTTCACCTAGTACTGCTATTGATTTTATTTAGGTTTTATTTTTTTAAGCTGCAGAGTGAGCTTCAGTTATTGGACAATATAAAAAATTAATAAATATAGCAAATAAAAAGATGGAATTTTGTTTTCTTTCAGCTAATTCAGGATTTATTGAGAACTTTGCCTCAGATGTTTATTAACTCTTTGGAAACCCAAAGTGCTTTGGGACCTGCACTACAGGCTGCTTTTAAACTTATGTCACCTACTGGAGGTCGGATTACCGTCTTCCAAACACAGCTTCCATCTTTAGGAGCAGGTGCACTCAAACCTCGGGAAGAGCCTAACCAAAAAGCATCTGCAAAGGTTAGCAAAACAAACCTTATGTCTGATTTTTAAGTGACTCTTAAAATAAATCTGTTTTTTATTGTAACAGTTCCTTCTAAAAATAATTCTGGTCAGCGGTGTGACGTGGCTGCAAAAAATGCAAATGTATCAACAGAAGCATAGCTTCCAAACCACAGGAAACTAATAGTTCTCCTTTATTCTGCTTTGGTCAGACTTAGCATTGAGTCCTGGGTAAAGTTCTGAGTATTACAATTTAAGAATGATTCAGAGAGACTGGAACAGGTTCAAAACATGGCAATGAGGATGATCAGCAGAGCAGAAACAGTTTTATGAAGAGACATTTGAAGGCACTAGGCATATTTAGCCTTGAGGAAAGAAGATTAAGGGGAGATATGATACCACTGTTCAAATATCTAAAAGGATAGTGTTCTGTATCACTGCAGAGCGCAAGACACAGAATTATGGGTTTAAGTTACAGGAAGGCGCAGTCTGTATATTAGAAAAAACTTCCTAACAGTGGAGTAGCTCAACTGTAGAATTTATTGCAAGACAGGTGTTAAACTCCTTTTGTGTGTGTGTGTGTGTGCGTGCGTGCGTGCGCGCCTTCAAATCAACGTTGACTCCTGGCGACTGCCTGGACAAGTCCCTGCAGTTTTCTTGGCAAGGTCTTTCAGAAGTGTTTTGCCATTGCCTCCTTCCTAGGGCTGTGAGAGAGTGCCTGGCCCAAGGTCACTCAGCTGGCTTTGTGCCTCAGGCAGGACTAGAACTCCTGGTCTCCCAGGTTCTAGCCTGGTGCCTTAACCACCACACCAAACTGGCTCTCGAACTCCCCTTTACTGGGTGTATATAAGCATCAGCTGTTGTGGAGGCTTTAATTTCATTTGCTAGACTGAGCAGGCCACTTAATGACTAAATGGCCTCTTTCAATTCTGATTCTGTTAGGAAACCCAGACTCAGTCCACTCGTAACAAAATCCTTGCTTCAGTTTGAACATTGCTAGCATTTTTTATATTGGGCGGTAGGGCAGTGCACATTATTTGGAACAATGCTGTCTTTACAGTAAGGCTGTGAGCAAAGCACCACTTCTCAACCACCACCCCCTGCAGCTGCAACCTCCCATTACTTTGACCGCACTCCTGGCAGAAGCCTCTTCAGTGCGTACACATGCACTTCAGGCACATGGAGGCAAAACAGAGAGGCTGTGCTAAACCTTCGGGAGGATGCAGCTGCTTCAGTGCTTCAAGGAATGTTGCTTTGTTGGTGGCACCAACATGAGTGAAGCACCCCTTCAAGGTGCATATTTTGCCTTTTACCAGGATATACATCTGACACCATCTACTGACTTCTATAAAAAATTGGCCTTGGATTGCTCAGGACAGCAAGTTGCAGTTGACTTGTTTCTTCTCAGTGGGCAGTACTCTGACCTGGCTTCATTAGGTAAGACATTCTTGTTGGTAGCAACTTAGGCTTAAAGATGTACATTATGTATGGATGATTATAACGAAATGTCATCCTTTATTGAAACTGTTGCGTAAAACTTCATATATATACATGAGAAGCCCTGTTTTACTGGTTTGCTTTCTTTCCTGCTTAATTAATAAAGGCAAAAAAAGTATTTTCTGATGTGCTACTGTAAAATGGAGTAATGAACTTTGATTTTACAATAATAGATTTTAAATTGTAAAAACTAAAACATTACAATCAAAGTATGGAGCAATAAATTTCAATAATGTACTTGATGCTATCTTCAGTTCATCATTTTTAAAAATCTATTATTTAGGAAAAGTATTCCATTTCAGGAATGTGCCTAGTGCTTGAAAGAGTGTGCATGTTTCCTGTTCTTACTGAGAAAAAAATGTAATTTTTTGCATATTGCATTTCTCTAATTCCAAAAGTAATAAAGGTTTGTTTACTTCTTTCTTTTTAGGATGTATATCAAGGTATTCTGCTGGTAGTGTCTATTATTATCAAGCTTACCATCATCAACACAATTCTCTTCTGGTGGAGAAATTACAGAAAGAACTGAAACGATACTTAACTAGAAAGATTGGCTTTGAGGCTGTCATGCGGATAAGATGTACCAAAGGTCAGACAGCTTAATATGCCAGTGTTAATATGCCACAATCAAAGCATTGTGGTCATAACTTTTTATTTTTATATCTATTTATTATATTAATTGTATAAATTGTTGGTATATATATTTATATTTCATGTTTTTATCTAATTTATTTTTATTGTAAACCGCCCAGAGTTCCCTGTTGGGGGAGATGGGTGGTTATATAAAATGAATGAATGAATGAATGAATGAGCAATTCACAAATGTGCATGTCACCATTTTAAATTCTAAGTAGTCTGAATTTGGAATTCTAACAAATGATGTCTGATATTCAGCATTGCATAAGTTACTACTCTTACTTCACAGTCTAATGCAGTGTTATTCAACCTTAGCAACTTTAAGATGTGTGGACTTCAACTCCCAGAATTCCCCAGCCTACTGCCCATGCTGGCTAGGGAATTCTGGGAGTTGAAGTCCACACATCTTAAAGTTGCTAAGGCTAATGTATGAACTTGTATGAAAGAGTTGTCATAGGATGTTATGAAAACTATTGTATAATCAATCGGTCATGGCTATTTCCACATGTGTGAATCATCTGATATTCTTGATCTCAAAGATCATGGGAATATATTACTGTTGGCATCCTGTTCACTAGGATGCAAGGTCTTTTAAAAAATTGGATGGTTACAATGGAGGCAGCTCTCTCTTTTTTCCCTTTTCCTAGAGCTTGCTATATTGTTCCTTAAATAAATTGGCTCAGGTCTTTGGAGAATCTGGTCTGCCTATCATAGCAGATCAGTGCTTCAAGGAAGATCTTTAAAGAATGCAATGTAAATGCAAAAGTAAATTTATGCTCTGGATGTTCTTATTTGGCAAAAGGATAGATTTTTGGTGATTGGTAGGTAAATTTGGGGTTTGGAGGGAGGAGGACAGCTTGAGTCAGCTTGACAGCTTGAGGTAATGCAAAATGAGCAGCACACATGGATGGGCTAGCTTTTGTGTTAATGAATGTTGTAATTTTTCTAAATTTAAGTTTTCAAAGTGTTTTCCTGACTCAAAATAACACAATAATAGGTCTAAATTTCTTCTTTACTGTAAGAAGATACATATTTTAATTTGTTGAGTGGAGTTACTGGTGTTACTTTTGAAAACATAACAGACTTAAAAAGATAATGCTAGTTGTATATTTGCATAACTTCCTTAAGAATAAGAATATTTTAATCAACTTAAGCATTTCAAGAGACACTGGAGGTGTTTAGATTGCCCTTTGTATGTGGTAAAAACCATCCCTGTATGCACAAAGAAATACTGTTCCTCACTACATTGAAAATACTACCACAAAAGCTTTATGACAATGGGGTATGTTTGCTATACAAAAATTTCATTTCCCACACATTGCTTCTGCTTTGGTGTTTTAATTGAGCACGGTACCTTGTAGAAGTGCTTAGTGACAGAGCTTAAAGCACATTCGTTGAGGATAAAGAGTGAACACTAATAGGCTTTTAAAATTAATTATGTTTTTGCTTGCGCTTTATGTGCATTGAAGTAATTATCAGCATAAAGATCTGAATATAGCCCCAAATTGTGTGCAATTATTTAGGAATACTATTTTAGATATTTTTTCTTCCTCACAGGCCTTTCAATTCATACCTTCCATGGCAACTTCTTTGTACGGTCAACAGATCTGTTGTCTCTACCTAATGTGAACCCTGATGCAGGATATGCTGTACAAATGTCAGTGGAGGAGAGTTTGACAGATATGCAGGTAGTCTGTTTTCAGTCAGCCCTCCTGTATACATCTAGTAAAGGTAAGCGGGTCGTGACATCTAATATATGCTTCAAGGTCATATACCTCCGAGTTTTTAATAGCAAAAAGGGGCTGTTATTAAAGCCTTTAGACTTTTGCAGCTTTCATGGTTAAGAACTTTATAGGTTGTTGGCAGATGCTCATGACTTTCACTGTTAAATAGCACTTTTGGCTTGAAGATTGTGGGAAGTAAAATGTCTTTTACACAAATTTGGTTAGAAAACAGCAACCTGTATTTAAATTTGTAGGATGAGTGACTTTGAATAACCCACTTTACTCCATGACTGCAGTAGAATTAATTTATTGTAGTTTTTGAAGCATAGCCTGGACTTATTTTAAGTGCTATTAAAAAACTACTTTTTTTAACAGGTGAAAGAAGAATTCGTGTCCACACACTTTGTTTACCAGTTGTAAGCCAATTGAGTGACGTTTATTTAGGAGCTGATGTACAAGCTATTACAGGCCTTTTAGCCAATATGGGTATGTGCTGAATTGTTGGATTGAATTACACAATATTGTTTGATTAATTGATACTATCATCGTTGTTGTTCATTCGTTCAGTCACTTCCGACTCTTCGTGACCTCATGGACCAGCCCACGCCAGAGCTTCCTGTCGGCCGTCGCCACCCCCAGCTCCCCCAAGGTCGAGTCCATCACCTCCAGAATATCATCCATCCATCTTGCCCTTGGTCGGCCCCTCTTCCTTTTGCCTTCCACTTTCCCTAGCATCAGCTTCTTCTCCAGGGTATCCTGTCTTCTCATTATGTGGCCAAAGTACTTCAGTTTTGCCTTTAATATCATTCCCTCAAGTGAGCAGTCTGGCTTTATTTCCTGGAGTATGGACTGGTTTGAACTTCTTGCAGTCCAAGGCTCTCTCAGAATTTTCCTCCAACACCACAGTTCAAAAGCATCTATCTTCCTTTGCTCAGCCTTCCTTATGGTCCAGCTCTCGCAGCCATAGGTTACTACGGGGAATACCATTGCTTTAACTATGTGGACCTTTGTTGTCAGTGTGATGTCTCTGCTCTTAACTATTTTATCAAGATTTGTCATTGCTCTCCTCCCAAGAAGTAAACGTCTTCGTTTCCTGGCTGCAGTCAGCGTCTGCAGTAATCTTTGCGCCTAGAAATACAAAGTCTGTCACTGCCTCCACTTTTTCTCCCTCTATTTGCCAGTTATCAATCAAGCTGGTTGCCATAATCTTGGTTTTTTTGAGGTTTAACTGCAACCCAGCTTTTGCACTTTCTTCTTTCACCTTCGTCATAAGGCTCCTCAGCTCCTCCTCACGTTCAGCCATCAAAGTGGTATCGTCTGCATATCTGAGATTGTTAATGTTTCTTCCAGTGATTTTAACTCCAGCCTTGGATTCATCAAGCCCAGCACATCGCATGATGTGTTCTGCGTACAGGTTGAATAGGTAGGGTGAGAGTATACAATCCTGCCGTACTCCTTTCCCAATCTTAAACCAGTCTATTGTTCCGTGCTCTGTTCTTACCATTGCTACTTGGTCGTTATACAAATTCCTCAGGAGGCAGACAAGATGACTTGGTATCCCCATACCACCAAGAACATGCCATAATTTGTTACGATCCACAGTTAAAGGCTTTAGAATAGTCAATAAAACAGAAATAGATGTTTTTCTGAAATTCCCTGGCTTTCTCCATTATCCAGCGGATATTGGCAATTTGGTCTCTAGTTCCTCTGCCTTTTCTAAACCCAGCTTGTACATCTGGCAATTCTCGCTCCATGAATTGCTGGAGTCTACCTTGCAGGATCTTGAGCATTACCTTACTGGCATGTGAAATAAGTGCCACTATTCGATAGTTTGAACATTCTTTAGTGTTTCCCTTTTTTGGTATGGGGATATAAATTGATTTTTTCCAATCTGATGGCCATTCTTGTGTCATCATCGTACACTGTTTAAAAGTTAGGTGGTGATGAATGTTCTTGTTGAGACTGATTTAGAATGCATAACTATGCTTTGCAAGCAAAATGTATCTAAATGGCTGGAAAATGTGTCATAGCATGAAGGGCTATAGATACTATGCATTATTGCTTTGTATTCTTTTTGGTAAGTAGGGTGTGTGTGCGTGGGTGTGTGTGTGTGAGAGAGAGAGACTTAAGCATCCACTGAGACACTTTTTATTATGAACACTTTTTTGACAATCAAGTGCACTATGTTCTGTTCCTTTTCAGCTGTTGACCGGTCAGTTTCTGCTAGTTTGAGTGATGCTCGAGATGCATTGGTGAATGCTGTAATAGATTCCCTTTCTGCATACCGCTCATCTGTTCTGACCAATCAGCAACCAGGTCTTATGGCTCCTGCATCATTGCGTCTGTTTCCATTGTTCATCCTGGCTCTCTTAAAACAGGTAAGAATGAAAATGGGAATTGCCTGAGTAACTACGTTGGCTAAGTAAATTTTGTTAAAATTAGTGATCATTTGCAGTGTCATATTTAATCATTTTTTCAGTTACTTATATGCAGTAATGAATTCAGAAAAACTATTCTGAATTGAGAATAAGCTTCCAGACTTCCTGTATATATGAGATATAAACTGTATGGCTGAAATTTATAGGTCTTGAAATGTGTATGACTCTAAGTTGTCTTATTTCTCTGCTGCTGCTTTTGCTTACAGAAAGCATTCCAAACTGGGACAAATACCCGTTTAGACGAACGCCTCTTTACAATGTGTCAAGTGAAAAGCCAGCCATTAGTGTACCTCATGCTTATTATGCATCCCAATCTTTATAGAATTGACAATCTGACAGATGAGGTAAGATTTTCATCTGAATTTGTCTGGGAAGCACTGGATGTAACCCAACTTCAGATATTGGGCAAAATTGTGCCAAAACGTTTGGCTTTTGTGCATGTTTTATAACGAAGGCATGCATTTGCATGCTTTTCAGATACAGGGAGCAGTTTTCTAGGATATTCTCTGTCAGTCTTCCATTTTCCAGGCCTCAAGGAAGACTTTTTCCTTCTCCCTATATAGCCTTGAGGATGACTTACCTATGTGTGTATTGACAGTCCAGAACTTTGCAAATAGGGACCAATTGCTTGACCCGATGGGTAAAGGTACCACTTATGACAGACCATGAGAAGCAGATGTAAATACAACTGTCAGCTTTTAAGATAATTTGTACAAATTATGGCATCCATGTATAGGATTAGCAGTTGGCATGTGTACGTGTCATATGGTGTGGACTGGAAGTTTTATGAGCTGTTTCCATCTTTGTATGTGGTTGTCTAATTTTATACTTGATATGCAAAATATTTAGCCATCAAAACCAGTGTTTTAGTGTATAAAACCAAATACGTGGAGACTCCGATATTGAATTATGTGTAAATTGCAAAGGATATTGAGATTAGAAATATGCAAGTAGAATACCTGATATTACAAATAGGTATGAAAGAACTAAATTTGAACGGTGCAAATTAATGTATTTTAACACATGGAATGGTGTTATTAAATGTAAACTAAACATTATTAAATTTGAGATTCTTTCAAGAACAACTAAAATGGTCCCTGCAAATGTAAACACTTGCATAGTGCAAGAAACAGAAATTGTATATAATTTGCAAACCACCCTATCTGGAAACATTAACAACTGTTTAAAAAATAAGATTGGAAAATTATTTTTCTCTATGTTATAGATGGTGCATATGGTGCATGTTTTGGTCTTGATATTAGTCAGGATATGGCAGCCCATTTTTACAATATATAAGATCTGCTGTTTTATCTGCCTGTTAGAAATTATTTTATCTATTTAGGGGGCCCTCAACATCAGTGACAGAACAATACCTCAGCCACCCATTCTTCAGCTGTCTGTAGAGAAGATAAACCGGGATGGGGCTTATCTTATGGATGCTGGCTCTGTAAGTAGGACTTTACATATACTATGAGCATTAGCAGAAGGTATCTCATTCCCCATAGCACTTCATAGTAGTAATTTGTCAGCCTAATTGAGGTGAAGATCTAATGCATATATTATTTACTAATTTCTGTGTTTGAATATACAGGTCATGTTCTTGTGGGTTGGAAAGAATTGTGGACAGAACTTTATAAGCCATGTCCTTGGAGCCCCAAACTATGCATCACTACCACACAATATGGTAAGAATATGTCTATGAAGGTTCTCAGTCATCCAGGTGGAATTGTCTGTAGCTTGAATCATGTCAACTGGATTTCTATTTTCTCAGTGGAAACGTTTCGCTCCTTATCCAAGGAGCTTCTTCAGTCTGAGCAAAGTTAGTAAGGGAATCCTTAAATATGTTGCTGTGTGACCTTACACCTGGGGCTAGGTCATGGTTATAGTAATATGGTAAGAACATAACTCTCAGCAAGGATAGACAACCTGAATCCTTCATAGTTTTGGACTGCAACTTTCATCAAGCCTAGCCAATATAGTAATGGTTAAGGATTTACAGAGTTGTAGGACAAAACTTTTACAGCAGATGGCAGCATCTAATCAACCTGGTCTTGAAAAAGCTAAATAGGGTCAGATCTAATATGGTCAGATCTAATAGGGTCAGATCTAATATGTAGTTGGATGGGAGATCGCCATGAGTAGACTAGATCTAGTAGTAGTAGTAGTAGTAGATCTAGAGTAGACTGTAGAGTAGCCTGGGAAGTTTTTTTTTAAAAAAAAAGCCAGAAGGGAAGAGCAAGCCATTTCCATATTTCTGCCAAGAAAACAACAGGAATGTAGTTACCAAGAGTTGAAATTGACTCAAGAAATTTAAGATAAAGTATCAGTCAGGATCAAGTTACCTACCTCTGTTCTTTGAGGTAATGTGGCTCATTAGCACTACACAGAACAATTAAGACATGGCCAACAAAATACCAGTTGTGCAAACTGTAGTGCTTTTTTGACTAGACCAGCAGAGTTTTTGAGTTTGGCCTTTAGATACCCCTTATGAATGCCTGAATTTACACCTTATTACTTAGAAGAACTAAACTGAATTTCCCAAAAATGTTATCATTAACTAAACAGTTTGTGCACTAGATGCTTCTGTCCATGTATAAGATCCCATTTGCCATGTTATTTATATAAAAATATGTAAAATACACATGCATAAAATTCCATTCCCATTTTATGTGTGCATAAAATCACATTCAGAATGAACAGACCTCCTGCTTTAATAGATACTCCTTTCCCCCTTAATCTGTTACATTAAAGGTCTTTTGTACAGGTAGCCCTCAGCTTATGACAGCAATTGGGACCAGAATTACTGTTGTTAAGCAATGAGGTTGTAAAGCATGATGTCTTCTGATCACACCACCTAGCGATGGCAATTCTGGCAGTCCCGGTTGCCGTCATTAAGCAAGGATCTCATGTGACTGTGACTTCCAACTTCCTGATGGCTTCCCCATTGACTTTGCTTGTGGGAAGTCAGCAGGGAACGTTGTAAATTGGGATCACGTTTCCGTGGGACGCTGTGACAGCCAGAACTCCGAGGACCCATCATAGGTCCCCCTCATTCAGCACCATTGTAATTTTTCAGCACCATTGTAATTTTGAACGGTCACTGGACGAATAGTCATAAGTCAAGGACTACTAGTATCTTAAATTTACTTAAGTGTAGTTGCAGTGCTCTGTCTGAAGAAAAACATCAGGAAAAATACTTACTTTGTTTTGTTCCAAAATAAAGGGAAAAAAGTATCTTGCAGAAGTAGGTTGGTGAAGTTAGAATCAGTCCATAAAGTATAAG
This sequence comes from Charina bottae, assembly GCA_023362775.1. Lineage (NCBI taxonomy): Eukaryota > Metazoa > Chordata > Lepidosauria > Squamata > Charinaidae > Charina > Charina bottae. Next base: position 96,844,593 of record JALMGJ010000002.1, on the reverse strand, counting down.
CTGCTCAGTATTCTGAATACAGAATACATTTTATAATATTTTTTGCCCCATGATTACCCACCATTTTTGTTTGTTTTTGACAGACACATCTTCCAGAATTGGACACAGCTGAATCTTCTAGAGTGCTCGCTTTTATTTTCTGGCTAAGGGAACAAAGGCCTTTCTTTCCTATATTATATATTCTAAGGTAAGTAGAATGCTTGTGAAATTTGATTGTTAGATTGAACAAAATTTTGCATGATTGTCTTTCTGGAACACTAACGATTACATGCATGTAAACACCTTAAGAGAGCCAGTTTGGTGTAGTGGTTAAGGCACCAGGCTAGAAACCGGGAGACCGTGAGTTCTAGTCCTGCCTTAGGCACAAAGCCAGCTGGATGACCTTAGGCCAGTCACTCTCTCTCAGCCCTAGGAAGGAGGCAATGGCAAACCACTTCTGAAAAACGTGCCAAGAAAACTGCAGGGATTTGACCAAGCAGTTGAACGGATTTAAAAAAAAAAACCTTAAATTGCAGACTGGTATAACAAGACACTTTTTTGCAGAAAAAGAAAGCATATTCAGTGCAAAAAAAAAGCAGCTGAAAGTATTAAGTAACATAATGGAGAGGAATAAAAGGATGGGAGTGAAGATACAAATGGATGTATTATAAAATCATTAATAGTTATTTGCAGGATTGGTAGTTTTAAAATAGACAAATTTCTATACTTTTTACATAGATAAGTGCACATTAGTTCTATGCATACTATAAATATTAACCAAATGTGATCATTATTAGTCAGTCACCATGATGAATAGTTTTATAACAAATAAAGTATATTAGCATGTACTTATATGGCCTTCTGTTTGTATTTTGAAGGGATGAGTCTCCATGGAAACCAGGTTTCCTACAAAACATGATAGAAGACAGAACAGAATCTGCATTATCATATTATGAATTTCTTTTGCATATTCAGCAACAAGTGAATAAATGAGTTTCTCTCTTAAATGATTCATCTGCTCAAAGGAATGTACCTCCGTGCAGAACTCTTGTTCCTGTAATGCTCCTATAAGTTGTTGGCCTGGTGCAGTTGATGAAAATCTCACTGTGATTCCCCCTCTTCCCCCCAAAAAAATGGAAAAAGAAAAGCAAATAAAGGACCACGGAATCATTAAGTACACTATTGTGTAGTTGTACATTAAAACTTTAAAATAAATTTGAACATGTTGGATGCCTTTAATTTACTGCAGAAATGTTTCACAGTAAGTAATTGTGGCATAAGTTAAAAGGCAATATTGGAGAAATGTTTATAAACTAACTTTTTTTACCTTTCATTTTTATTTTTCTGCTTTGTGTTTTGCTGCTACAATTAAAAACTCCAAGACTGAGTTTCCAGGAAACTATATTGTCTTGATTATTACAATTCTTCACTAGTTAAAAATTGCCTTTTTAAAGGAACAATGAAAAGTACATTGTGGACAAAATACTTGCAGTTTTAATGAGCTTAGTTTCCAGGCTTTTAAACATTGATTATGATAAGAACAAAAGTAAACTTGAAGTAGTCTACATGGGTTTAAAATGAATATCAAATAATTCATTTAAAAACCTTTAGGATGTGTCAGTATTCTAGCTGTTGAAAGAATAATGAGATTACATTATGTTCAGTAAGAATAAAAAAGATCTGATACAGCTGAAAAAATAGTGAACAATAATTGATCCTAGTCTTGGCTGTTAGCATTATGTGTTTAGTCTTAATTCATTGAAAGTAAATAGGGGAACAGACAGTAAACCAAAAACCATTATTTTCATACTGTGTTTTATTAATTTTTCAGTCACCTTTTTGCAATGGGCTGAGGTTTTGATAAAATCCTTACTGGTGAAACAATACATTGGAGGTGTATTTATAGCTTGTTTGAAATCCAGAGGAGCATCATATTTAGGAATAATAATTTTGCTATTCAAGCATTTTCAGGTTTTAATGGGAAAACTATAGGCAGGAACCCTACTCTATTCAGAATGTTCAAATACTGCACAGGTATAAACATAAAAGAGAAATCTTATTTTTACTAGTTCCCTGGAAATTGCTATAATTTAAGTAATGACATAACAGTGTATTGAGATTTGTAAAAATTTCAACAGAAACAGCCATGGTGGTATAAGTTACGGCAATCATGGGGTTTCTACATTGCCCTCTATTTCACTCCCTCCCCCCAAAGAAAAATGGATTAGGAATATTTTTCTGTTGCACAATCTTCCTTGGTAGTTTTGGTGGAATAATTTGCATTGATTTTTTAGCCATTGCTTTAATTTATACAATTTCATCCATCTGAGGAATGGGTAAGGGATCATGTGTGCAAAAAGCCAGTGAAGTTCTCTCATGAATGATGGTGTTTATCAACTACCAACCGGAATAGCAAGTGTAACATAGTTCTATAACTACACTGTCTGCATGGTGATCTATTCAGTTTGTTGGAGTGGTTTATGAAGAGTTCTTAGGAAATTGTTGCTTAACATCTGAAAGAAAGGGGAACATTTCTTAAAAATGATTCAGATACCTAATGAAAATACCTGCTGACTTCAGGAACCTGATAGCTGGTGTCATTGTTTTAATTGTTTTTTATTTAGGTATTTTCAAATGTTTTTAAATAATGGTAATCTATTTCAGAATCATATAATCATGATGAGATATGCACTTGTAAGCAATGGAAATAAGTTGGGTGCTTTAAAATACTGTACATGATATGCCAGAGGATTAATCAGCTCTTCTGCAAAAAATATACACAAACGTCTGTGTATAGGTCAGCCTTCTGGAAAGAAGGAATAGGCAAAGAACAGATATAAGGAAGTAGGTGTCCAGCACCTCATTCTGGCTGTGTGTTCCTTCTTGCTTCAGGCATTCAGGCACTGGAGCACAGAATTCGGGTGATCAGATTCTGTAGAACTTGAATGCTAAAATCCTTATAAGCAGCACCACACCTAGCTTTCTGTATGTAAAAATCTTCTGCATGGACAGGAGGGAAAGGCATGTTGTAATAATGGGCTTTCAATAAATTTGGGAACCTGATAAACTTATTTCAAGAATATATCCCTAACGTAAGTTTGAAAAATGTTAACTGTGAGCATAATATGCTCTCTGGATAGAATGCTGTTTGGAATGTTCATGCACTTTGAAATAGAATTGAATTTTCTAATTCTTTGTGAGGAGAAAAATGATATCCACATCAACTTCTTAAGAATTGCAGGGCAGACCCATGTATAAATGTTAAATCACAATTTCTATGTTTTAGGTTCTTTAACAACATAAGCAAGCAAGAGTAGCCTTGATGCTCCCATCTCAGCATGGCAGTCACCAGCAGATATTCTCTATTTTTCTAGTTCAAGATTTTAAATAATAATTAGTATGATTTACCAATATTCTAGATTTGATCATGCAACAACATATTAGCATTTACTTTTCTGTAACTTAGTTTGCATTTGAATAAATTCTGATTGTTTTGCAATAATGCGGAAATGCTTGTTTATTCAAGGTTAATTTAACAGAATATATATAATTCAGAATATTAAGGGACCATCAAATGTGACAGGACTTCTCTTCACTAACTACATATTAAATTCTTACAGTAAATTTGATTTTGTAAAGTAGTGTAAAATATTGTAATATTAATCCTTGTTTTCTGAACTCAGACATTGATCTTTAGTGTGCAATTGTAAACCTTGCTCTTCTGACTTGAAGGCAAAGTTTTACTTGTTCCCCTTTTTACAGTTTGTAATTTTCACTGTTTTATTCCTGTAAAAAGTCATTTGTAACACATGCAAATGCTTATTTTAGCTGTGCTAATTTATCAAATTTGGCTACTCAATAAAATTAATTGAAAGAGCTTGCATAGAATTTCATCAGTCTTTTTATAAACAAAGATGGAACATTCAGAGACTAACTGACCATTTCATGGATAAAATGATTTTTAGTACATAAAGAGGTGCTTCTATGAGTAATTAGTGATTAATGCTAATTAAATGCTGTGCAAATTGTGAATTGATTGAAATACAAGCATTTTAATTTTACCATGAGCAAGTACTATTCATTCTTCTAATGTGCTAATCTTATTCCTGTATTTTGAATAAGCACAAATGAATTCGGTTATTACTTTGAGTAAACATGCAAAGTTGTACTGTAAAGAATATCTGGGTCACTGACTAAAACATGATGGTCTGACCATTAATTAGAAAGATCCTCTGAGAGCTGTGAATACTCAGTCAACTTTCAACAGGTTACACAATGTATTATTTTCTATCTGAATAATCAAATTAGACTCTTCTATCTACTCAGGGGTAAAGCACAACATCAGAAAAAATTATGTCAACCTGTCCACAATTCTAAGCAGTATAGCCATGTAAATAAAAACTTTGGGAAGTGGATTAAAAACTTCAGTATCTATTTGGAATAGTATGGCACCTTGTTACATTAGCTCAGAATTATTTTTTCATAAAAGGTTAACATTTCTGTATTTCACTTTCTTTGGGAAAGATAGTTCAGCTGGCTTTTTCTTTTCTTTAGACTGCATATAATAGCACATTAGTTATAATTAGTTAAATCATTTTGTCCTGTATTCAAGATACACAATTGATTATAAGCAAAATATTACAGATATTGTCAAGTCTTAGAAGTGAAAGCATTTGGCTAACGTTGACTGGGTTGGGAGGCCAAGCAAATCTGAGCTTGATTAGAACTGGATGGAGAACTTTCAGGGAAAACAAGGGCTTAAAGCTAGACTGGGGAGTTGAAAAGATCTCTCACAAAAAAGCAATGGCAAATCACTTCCTTGTTAAGACACATCTATGAAATTATGCGGAATTTAATTTGGCTTGCAGAAGGCTTGTCTTTATTCATTTATCAGTTATATACAGTATATTATTATCTGCACTTTTTTTTTCTTACCAAGTTCCTACAGTCTTCTGCAAAGATACACTTGGTAGAAAGCTTATAATTAAGAGTCTTGGTACAACTATTAGTCTCAAAATTGTGATAATTAGATTATTACCATCCCCCTCAGCCTTCAGAATACATATTACATATACAAGAGGGAAAGCATTTGTATCAAGGAACAATGGAACAGAAGGCAAAAATTAAGATTTAGAGCTATGTTGCAAACTTGCTGAAAAGAAGAAATTGAACATATGTGAATTGGGTTTAGTGATGAACAGTCTGAATGCTGAAGATTTAGTAGGATATCCTTGTTTTTCTTCTCTATAATCCTTTGTGCTCTCCCAAAAGATAGTACTGAAGGTTGAAGATAGTTCTGGAATGGTGAGAGGTGAAATATGAAAGTAGCAGTGGATGGGAAGCCACCAGAATTTGGAAAACCACCTTCTATTAGCAGAAAATACTGTTCAATTAGTATAACTATAACTACAGTATATAATAACTAGTATACTAATAATTGGTATAACTACATGGGGCTACCCTTGAAGAGTATCCGGAAGCTGCAGCTGGTTCAGAATGCGGCCATACAGGCAATTTTAGGTGCCCCAAGATCGGCACATGTAACACCGTTGCTGCAAGAGCTGCACTGGGTACCAGTTTGCTTCCGGGTCCAATTCAAGGTGTTGGTTATCACCTTTAAAGCCTTACATGGCATGGGTCCAGATTACCTGAGGGACCATCTCATCCCCATTACATCGACCTGTCCCACCCGGTCATGCAGAGAGGGCATGTTACAGACTCCGTCTACAAGAGAATGCTTTCTGGCGGGGTCCAGGAAGCAGACCTTCTCTGCAGTGGCCCCCGCCCTTTGGAACACTCTTCCCCCAGAGGTGAGGCAAACCTCCTCTCTCCTGACCTTCCGAAAAAAGTTGACCTGGCTCTGCCATCTCGCTTGGGGCGGGGAGTAGTCATTCTTAGGGATGGCTGGCGCCTTAAAGTGGTCCTCATATACACAGGAATTGAATTAGATCTTTTACTGCCATCTGGATTTTATTTTATATTTATATTCTGTATTTATATTTATATTTTATGTATTAATTGTATTTTAACTTTTTTAGCTATATTGTAAACCGCCCAGAGTCCCTCTTTTGGGGGGAGATGGGTGGTGGCTAAATTTGATAAATAAATAAAATAACACCTTTGGATTGAAGATGTAGGGCACAAACAACACATGAACCCTAAGGCTGCATGTGCCCCATGAAAGCCTTTATGTGCAGCTCTTTGAGCTCTCCAAGAGTCATTACCAAATTCTAACTTTTAATGTGACAACTGGAGAAAATTAAAAACATGGAGAGTAATATTAACTACATTTGAATAAAATGTAAATCAGCATTAATTTTGCCCTTGTCCTATCCTATATTTTTGGACTGTAACCTCTAATATACCACTCAAGCAAAGTACAACCCTTGGTTAAAAAAACAGAGTTGTACACTGATCTTTTAAACCAAATCATTAATGAAAATTAGAAGACCCAGAATTGATCCTAGTGGTATTCTACTTGATACCTCAAATCTGAGGAAAAAACAGTATTTTCTGAGTACAATTTTCAAGCCAGCTATGTATCCACAGGATTGTCATGCCATGAAAGCCCACTCTTAACTAGCTTGCTATTCAGCATGATGTGGGATTATCAAAAAATTCCTTGAATTCAAGGCATATTTTGTCAACAGCATTCCCATAATCTATTAAGAAAGTTGCCAAATTGAAATAGATAAGCTTTATGATCTACTCTAGAATCTCAGTGTTGGAATGGTCCATAGTCTGCTGAATTTTTTTTTTAAAGATAGGGCAACATTTGCTCTACTTCAGCCATCTGGCACTTTACTAATTTCCAGATTTCCGCCCAATAGTATGTAAGAGTTCATCCAGACTGTAGTTAGTTAGTTAGTTAGTTGATTGATTGATTGATTGATTGAATTTCTATAACCACCCATCTCCCCCTCAAGGAGGGACTCTGGGCGGTTCACAGCATATCAATAAAATACAATAAAAACAATAATAAAAATATAAATACAATAAAAATACAATAAAATCCAAGTGGTAGGTGGTTCTTACAGTGACGTTGAATATATTTATAATATTTTAGATATTTAAGGCGGCTCTAGGGAATCAGCCATCCCCAGGCTTGACCACTTTCCTTTTTGCCCCAGGTGAGATCACAGAGCCAGGTTTTTAATTTTTTCCTGAAATCCAGGAGTGAGGGGGCCTGTCTTATCCCTGGTGGGAGGATGTTCCATAGGGCAGGTGCTGCTGCAGAGAAGGCTCGCCTCCGGGACCCCGCTAGATGGAATTCTTTCATAGAAGGGGTCCACAGCATGCCCTCTCTGCAAGATCGGGTGGGACGGGATGATGTAATGGGGATGAGGCGGTCCCTCAGATAACCTGGTCCCGTGCCATGTAGGGCTTTAAAGGTAATAACCAACACCTTGAATTGGACCCGGAAGCAAACTGGTACCCAATGCAGCTCACAGAGCAGAGGTGTTATGTGTGACAATCTTGGTGCACCTAAAACTGCCCGTGCAGCCACATTCTGCACCAGCTGTAGCCTCCGGATATTCTTCAAGGGTAGCCCCATGTAGAATGCGCTACAGTAGTCTATATGGGAGACAACCAGGGTATGAGTGACCGTTCGAAGGGCCTCTTGGTCAAGGAAAGGGTGTAACTGGCGCACAACACGAAGTTGAGCAAAGGCCCTCCTGGCCACGACTGCCACCTGCTCTTCGAACAGGAGTCCTGAGTCCAAGAGGACCCCCAAATTACACACCAGGTCTGTCTGGGGTAGTGCAACCCCATCTAGAACTAAAGATGACAAATTCCCAGAAACCGAGGGGCCATTAATCCACAGCCACTCCGTCTTACCAAGATTCAGCTGAAGCCTGTTTTTCCCCATCCAGACCCCTACAGCCCCCAGGCACCTGGACAGGGTGGTCACTGCATCACTTACTTCACCCGGGATGGAGATATATAACTGGGTATCATCGGCATATTGATGATACCTCAGCCTGTGGTGACGGATGATCTCGCCCAGCGGTTTCATGTAGATGTTAAAAAGGAGCAGCGAGAGTACTGAGCCCTGTGGCACCCCACAAAGAAGGGCCCATGGATTGGCTCTCTCGCTCCCTATCAACACCGACTGGGACCGGCCCTGGAGGAAGGAGGTGAACCAGCGCAAAACCACACCGCCCACCCCCAACTCCCTGAGCCGTCCCAGAACAATACCATGGTCGACAGTATCAAACGCCGCTGAGAGGTCAAGAAGAGCGAGAATGGATGCACTGCCTCCATCTCGCTCCCGCCAAAGATCATCCATAAGCACGACCAATGCAGTTTCCGTCCCATGACCCAGCCTGAAACCTGAGTGAAAGGGGTCCAGATAATCCGTTTCATCCAGAATCCTCTGGAGATGCAACGCCACCACCTTCTCAACCACCTTCCCCAAAAAGGGGAAGTGGGAGACTGGACGAAAATTATCCAGTATAGTAGGGTCCAGCGATGGCTTCTTGAAGAGGGGGAGCACCAGCGCTTCCTTGAAAGCTGCTGGAAACACCCCCTCTCTCAAGGATGTATTTACCATCGCTTGGACCCAACCACAAGTCACCCCCTGAGCTGCTTTCACCAGCCAGGAGGGACAAGGATCTAATTGGCAGATGGTGGCATTTACAGACCGGAGGACTCTGTCCACTTCCTCAGGACCAACAGGGTCAAACTGTTCCCAGATAACAGGGTGAGTACATTCCCTGGGTGTCTCCCCAGACTGTGTCTCACGCTCAGAGTCCAACTTGGAGCGGATCCGAGCGATTTTATCCTGCAGATGCCTCGAAAATTCCTTGGCCCGACCCTGTAGATGAACTTCTGACTCCCCTTTCCCCAAAAGGGATAGGGTAATCTTAAACAGGGTCGCCGGTTGGCATTCTGCGGATGCAATAAGAGCGGAGAAATATTGACGTTTCGCCGCTCTTACCACCACAAGGTAGGCCTTAACAGCGGCTCTAGCCTGTGTTCGGCCGGATTCAGTCTGTCTTCCTCCAGCGGCACTCTAGGCGTCTCTTAATCCTCTTCAGAACCCTTAACTCCCCCGTGAACCACGGAGAGCATTGGGTTCTCTGGGACAAGAGAGGCCGCATAGGCGCGATCTTGTCCAAGGCCCCGGCCACCTCCCTATTCCAGGTAGTAGCCAGGGCCTCCGCTGGACCGTTCAGCAAATCCTCGGGTATAACCCCCAGCTCCCTCTGAAACCCTTCTGGGTCCATCAGTCGCCGGGGGTGGACCAATCGAATAGGTCCCGCCTCCCTGCGGAGGGAGGTGGCATGAGAGAATCTCAAAGTCACCAGGGCGTGATCTGACCATGACAAAGGGGAGAGCTGTAATTCTCCCCTCAGATCACGCTGCCATTGCTCTGACAAGAAAACTAAATCTGGTGTGAGGCCACTATCTCGAGTCGGGTCCTGAATAATCTGGAACAGGCCCATGGTCGCCATGGAGACCATGAACTCCCGGGCCGCTTCCGAGGCCCGTCCCAGGGACGGCAGATTGAAGTCAGAATCAGAACCGTAAGTCTGGGGAACTCCACCACCAACCCCGAGACGGCCTCCAGCAGCTCAGGCAGGGAGGATGCTACGCAGCAGGGAGGCTGGTACAGTAGCAACACTCCCAACTGTTCGCAGGAACCCAACTTAAAGAACAGGGTCTCACATCCAGAAACTTGTGGAGCAAGGCCCCTGACGGCTACCAGGGATTCTCGGATAACAACAGCCACCCCACCTCCCCGGCCCCGAAGACTCGGCTGGTGCCATACTCGAAACCCAGGTGGGCACATCTCTGAAAGAGGAACTCCCCCTTCGCTGCCCAGCCAGGTTTCGGTAATGCACGCCAGGTCTGCCCCCTCTTCCGTGATTAAATCACTTATGAGGGGGGCCTTGTTGTTAACTGACCTGGCGTTGCAGAGCAGCAGCCGGAAGTCGGGGTTACCACGAGTATGCTGTCCAGGCTCTGGGTTTGAGCACAGAGGGCCAGAAGACATCACAGATAATAAACATCGGGGATGCCTTCTTCTGAGATGACCTGCCCTCCGGCTCCCACCATAACATAGTTCCTTCAGTACCCTAGGATGCAATACGTATATCTGATCCTGAAGATTTAAACTAATTCAAAACAGAGAAGTTTCTCTGGATCCTCTTTATGTTGAACTCAAGCTTCAATCTTGCCCTTCAGTTTCTTGGTGGAACAATTTTTTTTGTTGAAGTCTGATCCAAAGTAGGAATTGAGTAGCTTTCTTTGCTATCTGTTAACATTTGGGCTTCTTTATTGAGCAGCTACTATAGTGATTATTTTATTTTGAAAGCATCCAAGAAGCCCTTTTTGCTAGTCCATGTATCTTTTCCTCACCTCAGCTCATTTTGAAACTTGACTTTTCGGACACTGATTCTAAAGTTCTGATTTACCCGACTTTCTTTGTGATCTGGACTGTGGTCTTTGTAGCAAGCTGAAATTTTGTCAAAATAATGAAACATGTGTCATGGTGCAACTCTGCCCCTTCCATATTTTAATGCAGTGTCATGAATAAGTAGGAATAAAAATAAGGAGCAGAGATTATATTGTGACACACCCAGATGCCCATGGTCCTAGCACTGCTTACTTTTCCAATTCCACTTTCTCAATTACAGTAAGTCTTCCCTAGCCTCACTGTCCTTAATTTGTCCCAAACCATGCTTATATATACATCTGATTTGTAGCGCACAAGATTAATAATAAATCATTTGTTGATCCTTAAAGTGTTACAAAACATTACATGTTTTGGCATTTTTATTTAAACTCTGTCAGCTCTGTTGTTTGCAAAACGTGTAACTCAATAAAAATATGAAATCCAATTACACCAAATAAATCTAAAAACATTTCAGTAAACTACGGTAATAGAAAACAAGCCTAGCACAAAATCACAATAAGATAAGCTCAATATAAAACAATAAAGAGCAAAATAATGATTAGTGCCCAAATTAAAATAAATATATGCAAACCGAAGGCTAAGAAAATAAGAGCCTTCCCTAATACTGACAAGATCATAATTAGGAGGCCTGTTAGATTCTGAATCGAGTTATTTTATAATTGGGTCGCCTTTAATATTTATTACCTGGCCAAAGAATATATAGCACTTCATCTTTTTTAAGAAAACCACCTATACAGTATTTGGAAAACACCTTGTGGTTTGGCTTTAGCTTGGAGGCACTATTGTCCCTGCCTTGCAAATGTTTTGGGATTAGAATGGAAAATAATAACCAAAATTTTGGTACTTCCTTGCATTATTATTTAGCGGATAAGCCATCATCTCCCGCCATCAGCTGGTTGCCAACTAAAATCCGCGAAGCCCTGGCTGAAGCAGCCCGGAACTCAACGTGATGGAGGCGATTATGACTTCCTTAACCGATGAGATCATAGTCAACTCCACCCCTATATACGCGCTTGCCCCCTGAAGTCTTTTCCGCCATCTTTGCTAGGGTCGGCAGCTTCTGTACAATGGCCTTAAGCCTGCCGTCGTCTACCGCGCTGCCGCTCTCGCTCTGAAAGAGGGCAGACCCTCATCCAAGATGGCGTCGCTCGTTTTAGCGTCTGAAGGCGGTGCCTAAAACGGCGCCGGTAGCGCTTGCGCATTAGAGGGCGGCTGTCGGAGAGGGGCCTGGTTATTTCCATTGTGTACCTGAGGGGAGAGTTTTGAGGTGGTCTCTCTCGGCGAGAGACGGATCATGGAGCCGGATCCTGTGGAAGGAGAGGGGTGCGGTAGCAGCCGCCACGAGGGAGCCGGCGGAGTCGCGGGCTCTTCCCCCCCACTGACCGGACTCACTACCTCTCAGCGGCGGGCCGAGATTCGCCGGCGAAAGCTCCTGATGAACTCGGAGGAGCGGATCAATCGCATCATGGGCTTCCATCGGCCGAAGGCGGGTGAGGACGGGGCGTGGTCTGGGATCTGGGGCTCCGGCCGAGAAAGGCCGAGCCGCGGCAGGAGGGAGGCGGGCATACGGCGGTGGTGCCCTTTTCGCAAACCCTCCCACCCGATCCTCAGCTAGCGCAAAATGCAATTGGCATTCACCCGAGAGCCAGCTAAAGCGCGCAGGAATAACATTTGATCAGGCCCCAAGGTTCAGATCTGGCTTTTTTGCAGTAGTCATCTCCTTTCCGCGTAACTGGAAACTGCTGGCTTAAGTAGCGGCCAGATGTTTGGTGCTTCAAGCCCCTCAAATACAGAAGGAGTCATCATTCTTGGATGATGGGGATGTTGATTTGGATTCTGATTTTTTTTAACCAATTATTTGCTTAAAAGGGAGCAGCACAGTCAGATTGACTTTACAGCCTGTAAATAATTATAGGTTGTTCGGGAGCTGCATTCCCATTTTGGAAGATGAACAACACTATGATAGCAAGTTTTGTCCAAAAAAAAATGATTGCAGTCATGATCTGCTGAATAGAACATTTATTTAGCCATTCTAAGTCAGACTTTCTATTTATTAATAATGTCAAATCCAGATGGGTGATGTTTGGGGTCAGCTTCTATTATAACTACAGAAGAGCACACTTTTTTCTTTGATTATGGCATTAAAAACATTGCATTGTTTCATCTGACAGAGCTAGAAGAAATGGCTATTTATTGTTGTTGCCCTTACAGTGGTGCCAAAATTAGTTTTTAAAAATTATCTTAAACTTGCTTTCAACTCTGGGTGTGCCTTTATAGCTAGAATATTTCCCCATACTCTGGGCTCTTTATTACATCACACTAATCTAATTTAAATGCATTTTTACTGTACTTGGTTTAAAGAAAGAGAAAGTCATATTTTAATGGTTTTAATAAAATTGCAATATCTGTGAGTTAATCCAATCAAGAAAACCTTGCATTAGTATACTAATTGCTATATTAAATTTGGCAAAGGAGTTGAGAATTGTAAGAGTATGTTTACATTTTTAGTCTTGCAATAGCAATCAGCGCTATGCTGATGACACTACCCTGATAACTGAAAATGCAAAGGATCTGCAAGCTCTAGTAATAAAAGTCAAGAACCACAGTGGAAAAATGGGACTAAAATTAAATATAAAGAAGCCCAAATTAATGACAACAGGTAGAACAACCAGCCTTAGAACTGCCAATGAAGATTTTGAAGTGGTGGATAGCTTCTGCCTTTTAGGATCAACCATCAACAGTAAAGGAAACAGCAGTCAAGAAGTATGCTACAGACTAGGGTAGAGCAACCATGAAGGCCTTGGAAAAGATGTTCAAATGCCGTGATGTGTCTACAAAGATCAGAATCGTGTAAGCCATGGTATTCCCTGTGACATGCTATGGAAGTGAAAGTTGGGCTTTGAAGAAGTAGGATAGGGAGAGTATTGATATTTTTGAACTTTGGTATTGGAGAAGACTCCTGAGAATAATGCTTATTATTATTATTATTATTATTATTTATTAAACTTGTATGTGGACAACCATGAAAATAAACAAATGGATCATTGAACAAATCAACCCAGAATTCTCACTCAAATTAACCTATTTCGAACACATTATGCGAAGCTCTAACTCTCTGGGGAAAGCTCTAATGCTAGGAAAGGTGGAAGGATAGAGGAAAGAGGATGACCAGCAGCAAGTTGGATGGACTCAGTTACAGTGGTGATGGGTACACCGTTAGAAGGTCTGAAAGATCAGGTTAGGGACAGATTGTCATGGAGAAAATCTGTCTATGTGGTTGCTAAAAGTTGAGAACATTTCTTTCCTGGTTTAAATTGATTGGCACACCAGTCCTTTTTGTTTGTTTGTTTTGTTTAAGAAAGGTCTTGTGCTCACTCAAAAAAGCACTGCGCACATGCTTATAAAAACATGTGTAATGTTCTTCCAGAAGAGTGCTAAAACCATGTATACAAGAAGTCCCATTATGTGGGCAGATATATCTTTGGGAGTCAGGTCTCTGGAATCTCTGGAACCCAAGCCAAAATGGCTATGAATGGTAGTCCCCAGCAATCTGAGGAAAGGAGTGTATCTGAAGTAACCTAAAATGACCAGTTGGGCTGAGACTGACCTTGTCATCACTGAATATCAACAAGATGGATCGCGACGCCCTCCGAACAGTCACTCATGCTCTCGTCATCTCCCATGTAGATTATTGCAATGCGCTCTACATGGGGCTACCCTTGAAGACTATCCGGAAGCTTCAGCTAGTGCAGAATGCGGCCGCGCGAGCAATTTTGGGTGCACCAAAATCTGCACACATAACACCTCTGCTCCGCGAGCTGCATTGGGTGCCGGTCTGCTTCCGGGTACAATTCAAGGTGTTGGTTATTACCTTTAAAGCCCTACATGGCATGGGGCCAGAATACCTGAAGGACCGTCTTATCCCCATTTTATCGACACGCCCCACCAGGTCATTCAGAGGGGGCCTGCTACGAACCCCATCAATTAAAGAATGTCATCGGATGGGGTCTAGGAGGCGGGCCTTCTCTGTGGTAGCGCCCACACTGTGGAACATCTTGCCCCCAGAGTTGAGGCAGATCTCCTCCCTCCCGACCTTTAGGAAAGAGCTGAAGACCTGGTTCTGCCGCCTGGCATGGGAAGGAGGAAAGGATAGTTCCTCATGGGGGTGGTTAATTCCTTAATTTATTGTCCTTCGTTTAATTCCATCTCCATCTGGATTTATAATTATTTATTAATTTATACATTGTACATTGATGTTTTATCCTGTTTTAATCTATTTTATTGTAAACCGCCCAGAGTTCCCCGTTGGGGGAGATGGGCGGTTATATAAATTTAATTAAATAAATAAATAAATAAAAATGTCACAAATAATTTTATTGTTTGTGTCAGAAGAAGGAAAATACTAAATCTAAATCTTGGGCAGTGAACTATCATTTTAAGCTGCCTCTATGGTGGGCTGGAGATACATTAAAGGTGACCTTATGAGGTTTTCTAAAAATGGTTAGCAGAATATCTTAATTCTGTGGTTAGTAAGATTTGAGAATGAGTGACTAGTCCAACACTTTAGGCCACAGCTTTCCAAACTCTGTGTCGCGACATTTTAGTGTGTCGCAACACACAGTCTGGTGTGTCGCCACAGAACCCGGAAGCGGCAGCGGAGGCATGCACGGCAGCGGTGCGGGGGGGCACGCACGGCGGCGGCCTCCGCTAAAACGCGGAAGCGCTAATGGCGCACCGCCGTGCATGCCCCCCCCGCACCGCCGCTGTTGGTGTCGCCAACGGCGGCACTTTAGAAAGCACTGCTCTAGGCAGTACATTAGATTATTACTGTTGCTGATATTTTAAATGTTTACAATGCACAAATAGCCAATGTGAAGCTGAGGTTGACAGATGATTTTTCAACCATAACACATTAAATTCTTATTACAGGTGGGATTTACTCCCTCATTTCTTTTGAGCAATCCAAAGATATGCATCACTATTTTTGCATTCAATATTGCTTTATGTTTATTTATAATGAAAAACGTGTTATAGGATGTATATGGATAATTTCTGTTGTTTCCCATTTTTATTGGCAATGGAACATTTACTGTAGGCCATATTATTGTTGAGCAAGGAGCAAGAGGGGAGTTGTTAAAAAAAATAAACAGAATGTTTATGTGTGTGTGGAGTTGTTTTATATTTCAGTAGTTTTCATCCTTTTCAGATGGGGATGCACTTCTAAAATTTACTGCATAAATATATTTGCTGATGTCTCTGAGACCTATAGATAAATGGAGGGCACCAGATTAGAGAATGCTACGTTATAATGTCTAGAAGATTCACTACATATGGCACAATTCCTAAACGTATCTTTTATGCAGAAAATATTGTTGAATACACATACAGTACTAGTTATCAGGGACAGTGGGTGTATATTCAGTTGTGTCTTTGCACAAAGTTTAACCTGATGTATAGTTAATTTGTAGCTGCCAATCATCTTGTAATTGAAGGCTTGGAAAAAAGAGAAGAAACCCACATTTTTTCTTTCCTTCCCCTACCTTTTTGTTGTATTCCAAAAAATAAAGAACTGGAAAGAATTAAAGTACCGTATTTTCCGGCGTATAAAACGACTTTTTAACCCAGGAAAATCTTAAAAGTCGGGGGTCGTCTTATACGCCGGGTGTCGTCTTATACGCCGGAAAATACGTTACTCGCCGTTTAAGACCTTTCCTGGCCAAGTGCAGCCGCTCGCCTTCCCCAGGGAAGAGCAGGAGGACGAGCGTGGGAGAAACGCGGGGAGGGGGGAGCGAGCTCCGTTCCCTCGGAGCAGCCTTGGGAAGGGAGGGGGCAAAACGCAGTGGCTCCACGAGGCCCCCGCTCCATTTAAAGCGCGGCTGGGAGGGGAAGGGAAGGCGAGGCGAGACGCCCGTTGAGTGTTGTGGGCGACTTTGGAGCCCGTCGTGGAGCCACTGCGTTTTGCCCCCTCCCTTCCCAAGGCTGCTCCGAGGGAACGGAGCTCGCTCCCCCCTCCCCGCGTTTCTCCCGCGCTCGTCCTCCTCCTCTTCCCTGGGGAAGGCGAGCGGCTGCACTTGGCCAGGAGAGGTCTTAAACGGCGAGTACCGTATTTTCCGGCGTATATCCCAAACTCTATATTTTAAATGGAAAAGTTGGGGGTCGTCTTATACGCCCAGTCGTTTTATACGCCGGAAAATACGGTAATTTTTTGAGAAGAATGAATGGTAAGACAAAAGTGCTGATGTGCTTGTATTTGCTGTCCTTTATTCCCCCAAATGTTTTCTGTTACGTCATAATAGGAAAACATTTATCTAGAACAGTGCTTTCCAAAGTGCCGCCGTTGGCGACACACCAACGGCGGCAGGGGCGCGTGCATGTGCACGGTGGCGGCGCGGGGGGGCGCGGCGCTGTGTACGGCGGCGGCCTCCCTAAAAGCGCTAATGGCGCTTCGCTGCCACCGCCATGCACACTCCAGTGCCACGCACACCGCCGCCACACACGCCGCCGCTTCGCGACACACTAAACTGTGTGTCGCGACACACTTAAGTGTCGCGACACACAGTTTGGAAAGCTATGATCTAGAATATAAGCATAGTACAATTCCTATATACAGAAATCTTGTATCATTTGTTGACAAGGTCCTGTACTTTGGCCTAGGCCTCTTAGAACTTTATTATCAATTATCAACTTCAAATATGTGGTATGATTCCAGTTTTTGTTCTGTTCTCTTTAGACGATGACAGCCATTCAGAAACTAAGCTTCAACTGGAACAGGATAAACCAATTTCCCTTCCTGCTCCTGTTTCCAAACGGATTGTGCTTGGTGATACAGTCTGCAGCTTATCAGGAACAGCTGACCACACGAGCACTTTAGCAGAGCACAAAGGAGAGAAAATAGACTTATATAGCAAAACTCATGAGGTTGGTAGTGATGGCAGCAGTGAGCTCCGGCAGCGCAATAGAGGGGAACTGTTGGACGTTCCACAGAGAGCACCACGCCATGGGTTAGACCAGTATTTATCAAGGTTTGATGAAGCGATGAAGCTCAGAAACCAGCTGATGAATGAGAAGCCAAGCCAAGAAAATGGAAGTGCTGTAGAGGAATTTGATTCCTTTCACATTTTTAGATTGGTGGGGTGCACACTCCTTGCCATTGGGGTTAGAGTTTTTGTATGCAAATACTTGGTGAGTTTTTTTTTAATCTTAATACATTTTCATTTTTTCCCCTTTTTTGTCTTGGTTGCCTTGCTGACAGGCCTGTAGGGTGGTACATGTATGGGGTATTTATGCTGAACAATTATTTTCATGGCTAAGTGGATTCAGGTCCAAATCCATAACATCATCTATTGTTCCTAGCAGTAATTGTTAAGAACTGTATGAAAGTCTGTTCTTCAGAGCATCCTTATGATAAGTAAGTACAGGTGGTCCTCACTTAATGACCGCAGTTGGGACCGGCAACTCCGTTGCTAAGTGATGCAGTCGTTAAGCGAAACATCACATGAATGTGCCAGAATTACAATTTCAGTTCTGCTGTGGTTGTTAAGCGAATCACCTGTGGTCATTAAGCACAACATCAAATGACCATGACTTGCAACTTACTGCCAGCTTCTCCCTTGACTTTGTTTGTTGGAAGCTGGCTATGAAGCTCACAAATGGCTGCTATCATGTGACCGTGGGACACTGACTGTCATAAATGTGTGCCAGTTGTGAAGTGCCTAAATGGCATCACGGGGATGCTGCAAAGGTCGTAAGTTTGAGGACTAGTCATAAAGTTACTTTTTCAGCACTGTCATAAGTTTGAACGGTTGCTAAACAGGGTACTTGTTAACTGAGGAGTACCTATAGTGGTTCCTTCAAGCCCAGGTGCTGAACAAGTTGAAAGGATGTCAGAGACAGAAGACGTGTAATTGGACTAGAAGCAAAGTCAGGGAATTGTAACTTCTTATTGCACTAATATTAATATTAAACTTACCATAGATATACTATATGTTAACCAACCTCCACCCATCTCTGTAGCTGTGTCTAGATACATTTAACACCTGAGTTATTCTTCAATATAAACCCAGTATGCTTGGCTAGTGGCATTTTTAAAAACTGCTTCTTTTTCTTTTTACATTTTTCAGTTAAATCATTGAAATGTTCTACAAGAAATAAACCTTTTCCTTGACAAAATCTATTTGGTGTGATTTCTCATGATTGTTTGCCAAAGTATATAATCTTTTTTATTTTATATTTGTTTTCTCTACAGTCAATATTTGCTCCGTTCCTTACCTTGCAACTTGCGTATATGGGACTGGCAAAGTATTTCCCAAAGGTAAGAGTTTTATTAAAAAGGGGGCGTGGTGGCTCAGCGGGTAAGACGCCAGGCTTGTCGATCGGAAGATCGCAAGTTCGGAGGTTCGAATCCCTAGCCCCGCGTGACGGAGTGAGCTCCCGCACTAGCCCCAGCTCTTGCCGATCGGAAGATCGCAAGTTCGGAGGTTCGAATCCCTAGCCCCGCGTGACGGAGTGAGCTCCCGCACTAGCCCCAGCTCTTACCAACCTAGCAATTCGAAAGCATGCAAATGCAAGTAGATAAATAGGTACCACTTCGGTTGGTAGGTAACAGCGTTCTGCGCACGTCATGCCGGCCACATGACCATGGAAGCGTCTTCGGACAACGCTGGCTCTTCGGCTAACAAGCGGAGATGAGCACCGGCCCCTAGAGTCGGACACGACTGCACAAATGTGCGGGGGGAACCTTTACCTTTAAGAGTTTTATTAGAAGAAACGGATCCTCAACATTTCTAACTTGGAATGACCCAAGAGTGGAGGACTCACTTTAGTGGTGACTAATGTGCTGGACTTAGACCTGGGAGATCCATGTTCCCAGTCAACCACAGAGTTCTCAGGGCGATCCTAGGCCAGCCATTTTCTTTTAGATACTTGGAACAAGCTATGGAAGAAGAATAGGTTTTATAACATTTTAAATGAAATAAGGTGCTTTAAGATGAAAATTCTGAAAAATTAAACTTTCCTTTCTTTCTTTCTTTCTTTCTTTCTTTCTTTCTTTCTTTCTTTCTTTCTTTCTTTCTTTCTTTTTCTTTCTTTTGCACAGAGTGAAAAGAAGACAAAAACTACAGTATTAACTGCTGCTCTTTTACTGTCTGGGATCCCTGCAGAAGTAATTAGTCGTTCCACGGACACTTACAGCAAAATGGGGGATGTTTTTACAGACCTCTGTGTTTATTTCTTTACTTTCATTTTCTGTCATGAACTGCTTGTGTTTTTTGGCTCATTGCCATGATAATAGCTGTGGAATTCACTATGATTACATCAGCAGGACTATTTTAGTCTTGATTTCATTCACACCCCTCTGTATATATACAAACAGGGTTAAATCTTTTATCAGTTGTTTCTTTCTTATTTCAGTGTAGTTTAATCACAGTTCTAAAGGAAAAGCCACATTCCCAACTATGAGGATGAATTATTATAGGTTAAGTATTGTATGTGTGATCTCAAACATGGAAGACAGAGTAACAATATTTCAAGAGCAGGACTTTTCTGCTAGTAAGGAAGACATTCTTTTCCCCTTTATTGCAAATGCCACCTTGTAATATTTCTCTTTGGGTATGAGAACCCAAGACAACTGAAGTATTGTGTGGCTGACCAAATTATGTTATATTTCATGGCTTTGTTCCAGAATTCCTATCTGCAGAACTTAACATTGATGCCCCTGTTGAGGAAAAGGTGGAAAAGCAATTTTGGCCAATTCCTCCATTTCATGTGCCCCTCAAAACACTGGAATAAGTACTTTCTGCAACAACGTATAAAATGGCATAGGCAATTGAAGGGAACAATCAGTAGGTAGTGCTTCTTCCCTTTCTTTTTTTCTTCCTTCCATCAGAAGCCTATGCTTGAATCTTGATCTCTTCCACAAATGGAAAGAGACATACTGTGGATTTCTTAGGATCATCCCTCTGTGTTATATATGCCAATTTAATATCCCAGTTCATACCTTTGAGCAAGTGGCATATGCTGATAAAAATGCTGACAAACTTCAGAGACAGCTGGTTTGTGGAATATAATTAGACTGGGTCTAATTGTTTTTCTGTCTTCTTCATTAGAGGTGGTAATGTTCTGTTGATAATGTAGAAAGATGGATTTAAAAAACAGCAGTGCAGTCTAACATCATTTATATATATTCCCATTTGAATTAGAATCTAGCTACTTTTGTTTACATGAACTAATGGAATATGCTGCATTAAATGGACACTGCAGATTGAAAAACTGATCTTTGGGTTATTAGCCCTTTGAACTTTTATGTGTCACCAAATTTATTCAACTCTTTGGCTTTTCAGTGGATCTTAGATTTTATTATTTGTAGTATAAGCCTCAATATCTTATTCCATATATAATTATTTTCAAGAATATGTGCATGTGATGTTCAGCATCTTTACCTAAACACCAAGGTACACTGCAGCTCAAGAGGGTGCAAATTAATGTTTTACCCCAATGTTAGTCAAGTGTTTAATATGCATAATGTTTTAGAAAACAGGTAGCAAAGGATATGATCTGTTAATATTGGAATGCTGATTTTAAAATATGTAATATAAATTGATTCTTATAAATTCAGCTGAAAACAATTACTTGAAGCATATTCCACTGAACTTAGCAAATCCTGGTGTTCATTTTTGAAATGTTTTGTCTCTTGGCCTTCTCCACAGTCAAGTCTTAACTTAGTTTTAAAATTGATAGCCCTTTGTAGTTTTGTATTTATGCAAGCAATTTCTCATATGTTTTTCATCTCACATTTATTTAGCCAATCACAATTGCTATAATCATAAAATATGACAGATTTTATTACTTAATCTTGATCTGCATTACATTTTATGACTCAGTTACGGGCTGAGGGAGATGTGTCATGCGTATTTGCAGTCCTTCCTTATGTTACAATTCTTCCCTAGCTTCATCAACTCTAATTCAGTGTTATGTACATGTAGCCCATTCTCAGTACCTGTAACTGGTTCTATCTTGTAAAGATTCGGAAATTAATCTAAGATAGAAATTACACTACTGTGGAATAGTTTCATTATTCTGAAAGATGAGGATTTTTTTCTTGGCTTTTAATTTTTAGAAGTATCTACTATCCAAGTAGCCTGACTAAACTGGAAATTTCTTTTACTTCTAACTTGTCTGTTGTTGTTATTATAGATAATGTAATTTTACAGTCTAAATTAAGATATGATTGGGCTTTTTTTAACTCTTGAAAGAAACTTAAATTGACTGTTTCTTTATAACGGACACATAAGTTTCTTACATTATAATTTCAGTGATTTCATTTACTGAACCAAACTTTACCGCTGCTCCCTGAAAAAAAGTGTTTTGGAGAGTAAGTCATGGCTGAGATGCATAGAAAGAAATGAGCATATTTTGGCATTTTGCCACCACAGGTCCCCTGGGAAATGCAAGGTTCCATTCAGTTCAAAAAAACAACTTTGTCTCTTAACAGCAGGAAGTATGATGGCAATACCATTATGGAAAAAGTCTATTTTTAGGTTCTTTCTGTGCACACTTAATATTTCCGAATTCCTATAATTCATATTTTTTTATGATGGACCTTCAAATATTGATAAAGTAGCATAAATCTAAGATCTTGTTTGATGTATTTTTACTTCAAAAGTCACATGTAAAGTAGAGAACAATCAGCCCCAACTCTTGACATTTTGAGAGTCTCTCAGGCATTTTTGCCCAGTGACTGCTATGGTAAACGTAGCCAATCACAAAATCTCATTTCTGACAGTGCTGGTGAGGCCAAAAAGAAATTATCTTGTCCAAGACCCCAGGTACAGGATAGACTCTGTGTTTTTGGATAGCGAGTCCAGAAGACACAAAACAATTCTAGCACTCATTCCATAGAAGGTAAAACTGATAAAAGTTCAGAGAAAATTAATGCCCAACACATTTATAATCATGGAGATTGAGTCACATATTTTCCCCAAATGCTTGCTTCATAAAAACAAAAATTTTGATGTTCTAAAACCACCACAACAAAACCCTTAGCTATTCACTTAAACCCATCTACACTTAAAAAAAAAGTGGGGGGGAGATGATAAACAAAATTCAAGTAAAAAAAAATCCAAACAAAACAGCTAACATATGGGTACTGCATTGAAAAATGTGCAGAATATTCTCTTAAGTGTGGCCCCTTTCTAAGGGTACTGCTGGTATCACTATATCTGCAGGTTTCCAGCATCCTTATTTTTAATATATTTTCTTATTTAAATGCAAATAGAAAATAATTGGGCAGAGAGCCTGGTGGTTTAAAAGTAAGTTCCTGCAAGCACCATGAAGGAGCAGCTCTCATTTGCTGAGTGTGTATATGGTGAAATAACAAATAATCAAGCTGTTCTGTGTTTCCTTTTCCATGAATTGGAGTTTCTCTGTAAAATAAATCTCACGTTTGTTTTTCTATGTAATCATTTCTACATTGATTCTGTTAAATGCATTGAAGCTATAGATGTTACCATTATTTATGCTTTGGCACTATGTGAATATACTGTACATTAAAATGTCTGCATAGGTCGGATATTTTGTTAACTTTCCTTATTTATGAATTAGTAATTTAGTACAGAACATTCTGGTTCAAAGAGGATTAAAGAAATAAACAAAACCTTTGTAGCCGAACTTATCAGTGACTGCCTGATAAAACACTTCCTGGATCTGTAAGACAAAAAAAATGTTTGGGATGTCTTATTATTTTTGTTACGTTTCTTTGGTAGAAAGCTTGGTTATATAAGAAAAGTTTTATCCTGTAGAACTCCATATCATGCATAAGGATTCATTCCTCAAATCTGCTATCTACTCTGATTTGATAATCCATTAATGCAGAGCTTTCCAAACTTTTCATGTTGGTGACACACTTTTTAGACATGCATCATTTCGCGACACACACTTACAGCAGGGCATCATTTCGTGACACACTCTTACAGCAGGGCACAAGGCAGGCACTAGGACCTGCGCGGAATCCTGGCAGGGCAGGTTTGAAGGCAGCAGCAGTGGGGACACACCCAGACACTGCAGCCGACACACTAACGTGTCCTGACACACAGTTTGGAAAGCTCTGCATTAATGTGAATACATGAAGATTCTTGAGAATCTGCCTCAGATGCTTGTCTTGTGTCATGAGGATGCCAGAAATTGCCAGCACTGACTATAATGGAAGGGTGCATGGGAAAACATAATCTCTGATTTCAGGTAAAAAAAAATCAGATGAAAATGTTTTTTAAAAAACCAGTTCCTTTGATTTTGCACCATATTAATGCCAAAATTTACCAGATCCATGATTTTTTCTCTCTGCCTATTGAGAAAGGTGATATGCAGCTTGATGGTCTTTCTGGCAAGTCGCATGTAATAATATCCAGGAGGATTTGTGTGCTGAGTCCAGGTTTTTTATAATATATTGCTAAAAATCCTTAGATCTATGATTCTGATGCCTGGTTCTGTGCAGAAAATTACAATTTGTTTATTAACTGATTTCAGCTGGGCTAGATGTAAAATAATGTGGATCCATGTATCAGATCCATGTTTTGACACCATTGTGGGGCCAAAAAGAATGGATCTGTGATTACAATGGTTCATTGCAGGAAACGAAATACGATCGGTTTCATGTGGATACATGTAAAAATCATAACAAATCAAGACGATCCAACTTCAAATCCCATGTTTTTGCACCACATATGAGCCCAAACTCTCCTTGCAGTGGTTCACTGCATTCAAACAAATGTGTTCTGTGAGTAGATCAACAGATTAGGATCCCATCAAAAAGTGCTTGAAACCAAGAGGATCCATTTCTTTTGCACCATGGTAGGGCCCCAAATCGCCCAACCTTTTATTTCAAGAATGCTTTACGTGCAGAAACGTGTGATTTGACGGTGGATTTTGGTAGAACCCTTACATTTTTTTTTTTACGGAAATAAGAGAAACATTGCTTCTGACCCACATTTTTGTGCTATTTTGGAGCCAAAATCGGACAGAGTAGTATTCGGATGTACGCCGTGGTGAGTCGTCGTCGGTGATAGTGATTTCAGGCAAATCCCTTGAAAATACGAAATCAAGAAGATTCTCGTTTGATGTCAAGGATCAGACGTCTATGCGTTTCCGTTGTAAATGTGTGACCAGTTGGCAGCTGAATATGAATAAATATTAAAGCACATGTATGTTCAGATTTCTCGTGAAAAACATAGTCGGCTACAATGCGTGCCACCATTGTCTCTCGGCGAGTTAGTTATTGTACATAAAAACACTCTTAGGAGGATAAAATTAACACCCCCTTGAAACTCCGGCAGGATACGTGGCCGCTGCGGCTGCGACTGCACAGCCACGGAAAGCACCTGCTGATCGCTCCGCCGGGCAGAAGAGGCTGCTGTGGGCCGGCTCGAGGAAATGAGCTGGGCCGCTCTTCTTCCCCTTTCTGCGTCGGTGATTCATTTCCGCTTCGCTTGCTTCTCGGAAAATGGCTGCGGGCGCCGCTTCGCTTTGAGGAACCGACCCGGAACAGAAGGCCGTTTCTCTTCGCGGCTTCTGGAGCGCAGCCATGGGTCGGGAATCGAGGTAAAGGGCGCGCGGGGGGGCGGACTCCAGGAGCAGGCTTGGCGGTAGCGCTGCTGCAGGCCTGCCCGGTTGGCCTTTCCGCGGCGCCAGGGCCGAATGGGGGGACCGCGGGACGCGTGGGAGGGAGACGGGGACCATGTAGTAGAAGGCCGAAGGCGGAGGAGCCACCGGGGACCCGTTGACGTTGGGGTGGCCGCCGGATTTAGAGTTTAAACTCTTGATCTTAAAAATAGGAATAAACATTCACAAGGCGATTTGCAACGCTAGATAATTGGGTCAGTATTTCGTTCAGCCTTTCTGGGTAGCCTGCTGGCCTTCTCCTCATTGGGACACGTTCTGTCTCGATGTTGAAGTCCAATTTATGCCTAGGCCTTTTATTCTGACACAAGGCAGTTGCCAAATGTTTCCACCGGAGTGCCGCATATTGATGTCCCTTAAGGCCTACGACATGTGTACAATTGTAATCCGGGTTTAAAATCTATCACAGATTTTCTTTCCTTTGGTTGTTTCCTAGTTTGCGGTGGCTTTCCACTGTAATTCTTGTCGGTTATGCATATTTATGAATGTATTTATTTGTCTTGAATAGGTGAGTGAGGATGGTTTGTAGAATGATTTATGTCTGATGATATTAACAGAACAACACATAAGAAGTACAGCCAAGTTCAGGAAAATGTTGCCAGACTGGACTCCTGGTGAAATCTACTACATGATTATCAAAAATTCCATTATTCTTTACGTATTGCAACATACTTGATTCACCAGGATTCCTCAACCCCCAGTGCTAACATTACTCTGGCATTATTGTGATGTATATACACATGAATTTAATATGTACAGTATAGCATATACTTTAATTCTACTTCTCCTTAGAACAGGTTTCTTTATTTTCCTATATAATGAAGTATAATAAAGCTTTAAAATGTTGCATATGCATTTTTATTGGTTGGGAGGTATTCATAGCTGATTGCCAGAATAATTGCATAAGTAAATTTCAAAATAATTGGACCAAATATCTGAGAACACAGCTGTCCTCTCCACCATTCATCAAGTTGTCCTGCTAATAGTGAGATCCTTGTTGAGCAGTTATTACAGTGTGGTTATTTTGTAAATGTTGGAGCCTGTCCTCAAGGGAGATGGCCATTACTGTAGTGAAAAGTCAATTGCAGGGCACAATCTTGAAAAACATCCATGATTTACATGATACGAGGTTTGGTCAATCACATACTAGACTTGCAGTAAGCTTGCACAGAATACCTCATAGGGGAAACTTAGTATTATACAAAATAAGCAGAGGCCAATTGTGGCAGGCAGGTTTGAAAGGTTTCATGCTGAAATCATCCAAAACGGGTTTAGCAGAAGATACCACCTTGCTTACCTAATCTCTCTCATTTCCTTAGATCAACAAAGCAACAGTTGTCCAAACAAAAACAGTGAGTTAATCTATTTAAAATAATAGTTTTTGATCTCACAATTTCTAAGCACAAATGTACTATGTAAATGATTAATGATTGTATTAATCAAATAGTTCCCACCTCTTTCAGTATATCTGTTATGATATTCAGTTCAGATGTTCATTGGGCTTTTCATGATGCTTTTTTTGTTCAGTGTATGATGGTTTCCTATTTTAGATTAAGTGCAATTATAGCATAAGAAGTTTCAACATTAGGAACTGTTAGTTTTCCATGGCAGTAGCAAGCAACTGTTGTCAATTTCTCAGCATTTTGAGCTTTGCAAAAGGTTTTAAGAAGATAGTTAAATAGGAAAGAGGATGTGTGTTTTTTTTACTTGTTTAATCCTATGCTTATATTTTGGGTGCATTGTGCTTAGGAAACTTGGCTGTACTTTAGAATCTGACTGTACTTTATTTGGGAACTGATGGCACATATCTTGTGTATTCATATATGTTAGAGGTAAAATACATGCTTGACCAACACCTCAATAACTTTTTGGCTGAAAATATATTTTTCCTCTCCTCCATTTTGGAGCACATCACTGTCACTTGAGTGGTGAGCAAAATTTATTGGAGGTTGTATTGGGCCTGATGAAATTGCCAACAATAGAGTTTTGTTATCTGTTGTCCTATTGATAACCTAGAGCATATTGTATCTTTCCTCAGAAATTAATAGTACTTATACAAAGAGAAAGGAGTGGAGGATATATACATATTAACTGACAGGATATATATTTATTTGTTTGCTTTGTTTTGTTTTGTCTTTTCCTCACGAAAAATTCATAATCTGCTTCCTTGCTATTATTGTTGTGCCTCTTTACCTCTTTCACTTAAATAGAAAATATTTTGAATCCAGAAATTAATAGACTGAAATGTATAAAATAATATTCTCCATTTAACAAATTATATTTTATTTTATTCTACTCCTTCTGCAAGAGCCTAGGGCTCCATACATAGTACTTCCCATTTAGTATCATAACAGTTACAATGCTAGAAAACAGCTATCCCAGAGAATCTCAGGAGTTTGTAAGGATTCCAGTCTTGGTCCCAGTCGCAGAGTAACCCTCTTACAAGTACACCACACTGATTCTTACTGACTTTAGGGTTAAAGATTCAGTAGTGAAAATACTGAAAATAAATTATGACATATTTGCACAACTAAATATGTTTTAGAAGCATTTTGAAACATTTTAATTGTAGTGTTGGGAATTTATCACATTCTTTACACTTTAATTTCTGTGTTCTTTGTCTTCACCCTTCTGTTATTATGCAACTCTAGGCATTATCGGAAGCGCTCCTCATCACGAGGGCGCTCTGGTAGCCGTTCTCGCAGTCGTTCTCCATCTGACAAAAGAGCAAAACGTGGAGATGACAGACGTTCTAGGAGTAGGGACAGAGAGCGTAGGCGTGAGAGATCGCGGAGCAGGGACAAGAGGAGGTCTCGATCGCGTGACAGAAAACGGGTGAGGTAAGTCACAGGCTTTCATAGATTCTTGCAAGGAAAAATTCTCAGTAAATACTAAGTATTTTCTAAAAGGAGGTTGACAGTATGGGGTAGGAATATTCTTAGTGCTTTCACAACTTGTCACTATAAAAATTGGCTTTGATTCTTAACCCATTAGAATTCATTGTTCTTTTATAGGCATTCATTATTCTTTTATATATGGTTTCTGAAATGAGTATTTTCCACTTCCTCTCTGGTGAATGATGTTGTATAAACTAGGAAAAATACTTTACTTAAAATTGTACCTCAAATCTACTTTGTTCAGGCGCTCAAGAAGTAGAGAGAGGGAAAGGAGCAGAGAGAGAAGACGATCACGCAGCCGAGAAAGAAGACGCTCTAGAAGCCGAAGCAGAGGCAGACGGTCTCGATCTTCCAGCCCTGGCAAGAACAAGAAAGTAGAAAACAGGTAATTGAGTATATGCAATTTTATCTAAGAGTCTAATAATATAGCTGACTATTATTATGGTCAGATTGCTATAGCCGTGAACTAATCACATACTTGATGGTAAGTGCCATTGAACTCACTGGAACTTGTTTGTGTGTGCATGTGTAGGCTGCAAGTATACATGCAGCTGTTTCTATGCAGAATTTGATGCATTTAAATTCTTTAAAATCAGTGGACTTAAGTGTAGCTAACTCTGCATTAGATAGCAACGTCACCATCTTTGTTCCCAAGGGCTGAATTTTGTCTCCAAGAACTTTATTTTATCATCTATTCATCACACACACGCAGAGAGAGAAATACAAATTTTCCTTCCTTCATTTTCATTTCTGATTAACTGCAATTTAGGATTGCATCCAAACTTTAGGAAACCTTTATACAAAATAGTTGGAGGCAAAGGTGTGCATGGAATACTTTCCCAGTGCCCTACAGATTTGGTACTCTGCAATCTTTTAAGCGTGATGAGTATGAAATTGTACAAGGGTGGTAAAGATTGTGCTGTACATAATGAACTATGGAAGATTTGGGCAACTTTGTAGGCCATGAATCTGCATATGCTGTCTAAACACTGACAGAGGGAAACTAATTTGTTCTAACTATAATTTAGAGAAGCACAGTTTAAAATTGGCTTATTTCCCTAACCTGGTTTATAATAAATGAGTTTGTCTAGGTTTAGACATAATGCTAAATCTCAATTAAATAAAAATTGAAATAAAAGTATCTTACTCCCCTGGATGTGCCAGAAGGACAGAAAGAGGAGTTCAGAAGCTTAAGGCTCATTTACTACGTTTGATTTAATGTTGTATCTTAATGAGAGCAACATATAATAAAAACAATTGTTTCTATTTATTACTATCAACTGTCAAGAGAAGAGGAAACATTCTGCAATACACAGTAGTTTATATGTCTTTCAGATCACGCTCTACAGAAAAGATAGAAGGTGTGGAAGTTAACAAAGATAAGAAAAAAGAAAAAGAGGACAAAGAAGAAGAAAAAGATAAAGATGTAAATGTATGTACAGTAACAGTTATAAATGTATAAAGAGCAACAAGCCATTTTTTAAATTAACCATAATTTTGAAGGTTCTACAGGTTTTAATGAGAAGCAGCACAAAAACATTTAAATAAATAAATATGAAATAAATGTCTGTTTTAAAGGTTATTTCTATGGGGATGGAGCGAGACAGTAGCTCAATATATGATTTCATAATGATTATATTTTTTTAAAATCCTAATAACTGTTGAGTTATGTGTCATTAACTACAACCTCTTAACCTATTTGGTCTTTCCTGGGTTTTGTTACTTATTATTGTTTTATCTGTCAACAAAACCATGTAGCCTTTCAGAGAGAAGGTACTTTTCTCCCCAACTGAGTAAAGCGCTCCCAGCATGCTACCCATACTAGTCCATTTAACAAAAGAGTTGCGTGTATGTGTTTCCTTCTCCCCACGTGTTGCTACCCACTGGTCTAGAATGTAGTTTTACCACCTTTTAGTTGTAAGGAAAGTTCACTTTCTGAATTAATTGTTGTACTGGATAGAACTGATAATCTGGTTTTGCTGAATTTATGCTTCCAGGATCTAGATCAGTTTCACTTCTCTTTAAAAATGGAAGCCATGTTAGAAATTGGTAACTCACTTTTTGTGTGATTTTTTTTTCTGTAATAGAATTTTGATCAGAACAAACTGGAAGAGGAAATGAGAAAACGAAAAGAAAGAGTAGAAAAATGGAGAGAAGAGCAGCGCAAGAAAGCTATGGAAAATATAGGAGAACTGAAGAAAGAAATTGAAGAGATGAAGCAGGGGAAGAAATGGAGCTTAGAAGATGATGATGGTATTAATATCTTCATATTAAAATTGTTTGTGAGGGAAGAGGCTGTGTGCTTTTGAACATAGCTGAAGACAATATGCCAGAGTGTTTTTTAGGGTTGTGCATTGCTTTGTAGAGGCTATACCAAATCGTTTTGGATCAACCCTGGTTAGACAGAACTGAAATTCAAAATGCTTTTGTTTTTCTGGATTTGGGATGAAACAAAATCCAGACAGGATGAGTTGAACAAGGCTAGTGTGTGTCACTCCTTGTATCCACTTCTTCACTCCCAGCGCAACATAACTTACCAGCCTCCCTCCTGTTCCTCCCCTCAGCAGGACATGTCTCCCCTCCAATCTTCCCAGTGCCTTCCCTTTGCAGCTATTGCTGCCGACATCTCAGTGTGGCATATCCCTTGGCCTATCTTCCACCTCAAACCTCCCTCCCCCTGTGGCCTCAGCTGCTGGTGTCCTAGCATGGCTGATTGCACCAACCTGCGCATCCCCCTCTATCTTCCCAGCTTCTCTCCTCCCCCTGCCTCCCTGAAGCTGCTGAAACCTTGGAGTTTTTACATGCTTCTCTCCAACTGCTACTGGTGGAGCAAACCAGTCCTGCACTAATGAAAACACCCCAAACTTGCATGTTTTGGTTCAGGCCTAGAGCATCTGAAACTAGGTGTTTTGTCCACAGAAGAATTCATGCATGATGATGAGCTCATTGGGCGATTTGGAGCCAGAGACGCACTCTCAACCCAACCTACTTCATAGGGTTAATGTGGGAAAAGTTAGAGAAGGAAATGTGTTCATACCACCTTCAGCTCCTGAAGGAAAGGCAGAAAGAACATAAGGGTCTAGAATTTTACTGCTTACACACAGAAATGGAAAATGGCACTAGAATTTGATTCAGAAATATGCAGCAGTAGGGGCTACGCAGAAGCATGCCTATAAAAGTTCTGAGACAAGTGGCAGCCTGGAAATAGAAGGAATGTCTGTGTATCTATGAAGAGAGGGAGGTTGATTCTGTTGTTTCATTTTTTAAAGTTTTTAGTTTTATATGTAGAAAAAGTGAAAGCTTCCACATTCAGCAATTAGACTGTGCAGAAAATCAGTGTCACTGTTTATCCAGAAAAGAGTCCCTTTTTTAATATTAAAAATGACTGTAGGAAAGTATGACTTATACATGTAGAACAGATTGTATCCCAGTATGGTTTTTAAAATGTCTTTCACATTAGATGATGATGAAGAAACTGCAGAAGGAGAAAAGGAAGGTAATGAAATTGAAGATGAAGAATTAGATCCACTAGATGCATATATGGAAGAAGTAAAAGAAGAGGTCAAGAAGTTTAATATGCGAAGTGTAAAAGGTGGAGCTGGAAGTGAAAAGGTAAATTGGGTTTGATTCACGGTTCAGGTTTTGAAATAGGCTTTTGAATATTAAGTATGTGACACACAAATTCAAAATTAAAGTAATAAAGTAATTCATCTTGCTGATTAGTTTTGTATGCTTCCAAGCTCAGTAAAATGCTCTTTTTTCATTTTAAAGAAATCAGGTCCAACAGTTACAAAAGTAGTAACTGTAGTGAAAACCAAAAAAGCCTCTCCAGAGACTGAAAAGAAGAAAGGAGAACTCATGGTGAATGATCAAGATGCAATGGAGGTAATTAAGTTGCACTGCATTATTTCATGTGAATCTCCACTTCAGGAAATACTATATGTTCTAAGAGATAGTTTGTTTCAATCATGGGAGTAATTGTATTTTGTTCAGTTTCCCAGTCTGTATAACAATGAGCGTATTTGCACTGGAATCAGGAAATTTGTTTTGTGCTTGCTTTCATTCTGTGAATGATAAAGATTTATACTTTTTCAAAATGAGGCGTCCCTGGAAAGGAGTAGAAGGAAACCTGTGTGAGATCGCTCAGCATAATCAGAAATACTGTTAATATTATGGGAAATGAAATTGTGCTGTGCAGGCTAATCATGTTCCTCCATTGGCTGACATAACTGTAGAAAGAGCAGTTCGGGCAGAGCCTGTCCTTTCCCTTTCCCTTCTAAGAGGAGCGTGCTTTGGGTGCTGCTTTCTGCATAGCTGCCTGGACAGTTCTCCCTACCTCAGCTTCTGCAAAGTGTAGGTCCTCGGGGCAGTTACCCAGTAGCCATGTGGAACCGTAGTGAGGCAACATGTAGAAACTGAACAGTGGCAGAAAACATTTATAAACAAAAAGCAAAAAAGGTAGGTGGGGTATGTTGCCTTTGTAGTAAAAGTACAGGCACCAAGCGAGGATAAATTGAGTAAATGTGTAAATTTGGATAAGAAGAAGCGTGCAAGTTGCCTTGGGAAAAGTTATATTGTGAAAGGTGGCATCTGAATTTTTAAATATATAAGTTAATTAAATAACTGATGGTTCATTCTAACACAGGTTTCATAATGAGCAGACCTTTGTAAATCAGTAGTGTCATGCTTTTATTTATTTATTATTTCTAACTTATATCACCACCCATCTCCCCCCACAAGGGGACTCTGGGCGGTTTACAATCAAGTCAGCAATTAAAAACATATAAAATACTTTATACAAATATTAAAAATATAAAAATATAAAATCCAAGAGGCTGTATGTGATGTTTACGAACCTAACTTTACGGTGCGAGCCATCCCCAGGAAGAGCTATTACTCATCCCGTCCCAAGCGAGGTGGCAGAGCCAGGTTTTCAGTTGCTTCTTGAAGGTCAGGAGTGGGGGGGCTAGCCTCACCTCAAGGGGCAGGATGTTCCAAAGGGCGGGTGCTACGGCAGAGAAGGCACGCCTCCTGGATCCTGCCAGGTAAAATTCTTTTACTGATGGGATCCGTAGCATGCCCTCTCTGCATGACCGGGTGGGGCGGGTCGATGCTCTGGGGATGAGGCGGTCTCTAAGGTAGCCTGGTCCCATGCCATGTAGGGCTTTAAAGGTAACAACCAACACCTTGAATTGGACCTGGAAGCAAACTGGTAACCAGTGCAGCTCACGCAGCAGAGGTGTCACGTGTGCCGATCTTGGGGCACTCATAATTGCGCGCGCAGCCGCATTCTGGACCAGCTGAAGCTTCCGGATACTCTTCAAGGGTAGCCCCATGTAGAGTGCATTGCAATAGTCTTTTATAGTTTCCTTGTTAGCTTTATTTTTTATTCTCTGATTTTATAATTTCTAGCCTTGTATAATTTCAAATTTAAAAAAAATAGAAATCCTTTGCAGAAAAAAGAATATTCCTGAAGGTCACTTTTCTGTTTGTAACCCACCAGTATTCTTCTGAGGAGGAGGAAGTTGATCTCCAGACTGCACTGACAGGCTACCAAACGAAACATAGGAAATTGCTGGAACCAGTGGATCATGGGAAGATTGAATATGAGACCTACAGGAAAAACTTCTATGTTGAAGTTCCAGAGCTAGCAAAAATGACCCAGGAAGGTAATAAGCACAGTGTCAAAGAAACCGATACTAAATTCAGCAGATTAAATCCAGAGATATTGTGGATTGGGTTCTTCTCATGAAATGTGCGACTTCCTCATTAAATGAAGGAAGCAGACAGCTCATGGTACACACGAAAGAACCCTGTTTGTGGAATGGCTATTCTGAATCCAAACTAATGACTTCATAAAACATTCCAGCTGTTTTTCATTAGAAGTAATTTGTTCCTCATTAAATGAGGAAGTGGCAATTTCTTTATCCCACTTGTCCTGTACCTCTTAAATTGTTCAGGTTGAAGGCTCCTTGAGCGGTGTAGGAGGCTGCAGAGAAACATCACCACTCCTCCTGTGAGCAGCAGTCTTTTCTGGATTGTCTGTCTTTTCATTGTCTAATGCAGTGTCTCTCAACCTTGGCAGCTTTGAGATGTGTGGACTTTAACTCCCAAAATTCCCTGGCCAGCCAATGTGCCAGCCAGCCTGCTGACTGAGGAATTCTGGGAGTTGAAGTCTACACATCTTAAAGTTGCTGAGGCTGAGAAACACTGGTCTAATGATAACTGTATCTAACTCTGTACACCACAACAGATTCCTGCTCTTGTATCTGAAAATATTATTGAGAGAGAATAAGAAGCACAAATGAAATGAGGATTGGTCACCCCAAAATCTATTAGGGTGGCAGCAGATGTTTCGGGGGTCCCTGAGTGTGTGTGTGGCGCTCCCCTTCACGGGTGAGAGACGGGGGGATCCACGGCTGTATGTATAGGAGTGCCCACCCCTGAGTGAGAGACTGGTGGGTAGGAGTGCTTGGGGTGCCCCTCTGTGACTAGTGAGAGAGGCCGTAGAGAGGCACAGCGGGGATGTGGGTGGTGGTTAGGACCTAAGAGCGCCGAGAGCAGAAGCTGGTGCGCTGCGGGGGCCTGCCATCACCCAAGGCTGGTTCAGTGTGAGAGGATGTGTGCATGGGGGAGGGGACCCTTGTTTAAATCCAGGATTTCCAGAGGTCCGGGAGTGGAGGCAACTGGACCTAGAAACTCTGGTGGCCATGGGGCGGGTGGCCTTATTGAAGTGGTGATGGGCCGGGGATGTTACGACCGGAACCGGAGGGCAGGCCATCTTTGGGTAAGACGCCACCGGTGTTTGTTAACGGTGGCGTGTTCCGGCCCTCCAAGTTCAAACCCAGGTCCTGAACAGCAGATCCTTGAGGGCCCTGGTCTCCGGCTGCTGCTTCTTAATGCCAGGTCAGTGAACAAGGCCCCCCTCATATGTGATTTAATCGCAGAGGGGGCAGACCTGGCGTGTATCACTGAGACCTGGCTGGGCCCAGAGGGGGGGTAGTCCTCTCGGAAATGTGCCCAGTCGGGTTTCAGTTGTGGCACCAGCTGAGACGGCAGGGGAGGAGGGGTGGCGGTTGTCATCTGAGAGTCTCTAGTGGCCTTCAGGGGCGCTGCTGCACAAGTGGCCGGTTGTGAGACCCTGTTTTTCAAGTTAGGATCCTGAGAACATTTGGGAGTGTTGCTACTGTACCAGCCTCCCTGCTGCGTGGCAACCTCCCTGCCTGAGCTGCTGGAGGCAGTCTTGGGGCTGGTGGTGGAGTTCCCCAGACTTATGGTTCTGGGGGACTTCAATCTGCCATCCCTGGGGTGTGCCTCGGGAGCGGCTCGGGAGTTCATGGCAGCCATGGGCCTGTCCCAGATTATTTGGGACCCGACTCGAGACAGTGGCCTCACGCCGGACTTGGTTTTCTTGTCAGAGCAGTGGCAATGTGACCTGAGGAGAGAGTTACATTTTCTTTGATTAATTACATCTGTCCCCATTGTCATGGTCAGATTACACCCTGGTGGCCTTGAGATTCTCTTACACTGCCCCCCTCTGCAGGGAGGCAGGACCCATTAGATTGGTCCGCCCACGGCGACTGATGGACCCGGTAGGGTTCCAGAGGATGCTGGGGGTCATTCCCGGGGATCTGTTGCACGGCCCTAGCCAGAGGCCCTAGACGCTGCCTGGAATAGGGAGGCAGCTGGGGCCTTGGACAGGATTGTGCCTGTGCGACCTCTCTTGCCCCATTCAACCCGACACTCCCCATGGTTCACGGAGGAGCTGAGGGTTTTGAAGAGGGTTAAGAGACGTCTAGAGCACCACTGGAGGAAGACAAAGATAGAATCCGACCAAACACAAGCTAGAGCCGCGATTAAGGCCTACCTTGTGGCGGTAAGAGCGGCGAAACCTAAATATTTCTCCACTCTTATTGCATCTGCAGAATGCCACCCGACGGCCCTGTTTAAGATCACCCAATCTCTCTTGGGGAAGGTGGACCCGGTGACCCACCTACAGGGCCGTGCAGAGGAGTTTGCTGAGCATCTGCAGGATAAAATCACTCGGATTCGCTCCAAGTTGGACTCTAAGCGTGAGACACAGTCTGGGGAGATGCCGAGGGAGCGTACTTACCCTGTTATCTTGGAACAGTTTGATCCTGTTGGGCCTGAGGAAGTGGACAGGATCCTCTGGACTTTAAATGCCACCACATGTCATCTAGCCCCATGCCCCTCCTGGCTGGTAAAAGCAGCCCAACACGTGGTTGGGTCCAGGTGATGGTTAATACATCCTTGAGAGAGGGGGCGGCCTTTAAAGAGGTGCTGATGCACCCCCTCCTCAAGAAACCGTCCCTGGGCCCTACTATTTTGGACAATTTTAGTCCTGTCTCCCACCTTCCCTTTTAGGGAAAGATGGTTGAGAAAGTGGTGGCGTTACAACTCCAGAGGATTCTGGATGAAACGGATTATCTAGACCCCTTTCAGTCAGGTTTCAGGCCAGGATACGGGACAGAGACTGCATTGGTCACGCTTATGGATGATCTCTGGCTGGAGTGGGATGGAGGCAGTGCATCCATCCTTGCTCTTTTGGACCTCTCAGCGGCTTTTGATAATAGACCATGGTATCCTTTTGGGACGGCTCAGGGAGTTGGGGGTGGGCGGCGTAGTTTTGTGCTGGTTCACCTCCTTCCTCCAGGGCCGTTCCCAATCGGTGGTGATAGGGGATGAGAGATCTGACCCTCGACCACTCCTATGTGGGGTGCCGCAGGGTTTGGTTCTCTCTCCTCTCCTATTTAACATCTACGTGAAACCACTGGGCATCATCCGTCACCACGGGATGAGGTATCATCAATATGCTGATGATACTCAACTATATATCTCCATCCCGGGTGAGGTAAGTGATGCAGTGGCTGCCCTGTCTCAGTGCCTGGGGGCTGTGGGGGTCTGGATGGGGAACAACAGGCTTCAGCTTAACCCTGGTAAGATGGGGTGGCTGTGGGTTGATGGCTCCTCTGCATCCAGGAAGTTGTCATCAGTCCTGGATGGGGTAGCAGTGCCCCATTCAGACCCAGTGCGGAATCTGGGGGTCCTCCTGGACTCAAAACTCCTGCTCGATGAGCAGGTGGCAGTCGTGGCCAGAAGGGCCTTCGCGCAACTTCGGGTTGTGCGCCAGTTACGCCCTTTCCTGGAGCGAGATGCCCTCCAAACAGTCACTCATGCCCTGGTCATCTCCCATATAGACTATTGCAATGCGGTCTACATGGAGCTACCCTTGAAGAGTATCCGGAAGCTCCAGCTGGTCCAGAATGTGGCCACGTGGGCAGTTACTGGTGCCTCAAGATCGGCACATGTGACACCACTGCTGTGCGAGCTGCACTGGGTACCGGTTTGCTTCCGGGTCCAATTCAAGGTGTTGGTTATCACCTTTAAAGCCCTACATGGCATGAGACCAGGCTACCTGAGGGACTGTCTCATCCCCAGAACATTGACCCATCCCACCCGGAGAGGGCATGCTACGGACTCCATCGGTAAAGGAATTTCATTTGACAGTCCAGGAGGTGGCCCTTCTCTGCAGTAGCGCCTGCCCTTTGGAATATCTTGCCCCTGGAGGTGAGGCGGGCCCCTTCACTCCCGGCCTTCCGGAAGAATTTGAAGACCTGGTTCTGCCGCCTTGCCTGGGATGGGAAGGGCAATAGTTCTTCCTGGGGGTGGCTGGTGCCGTAATGTCCTCCGTACTGAAAGAGATCTGTCCGTCACTTGGATTTTTACTTATTTATTCTCTATTTATATTGGTGGTGGTTGTAACTTTATACCGCTATTGTTTTAAAATAGCTGATTTTATTGTAAACCACCCAAAGTCTCCCTTTTGGGGGAGATGGACGGTGATACAAATGTGAATGATAAAATAAATAAATAAATAATTTGCAAGAGGATCAAAAAAAGGCAGAATAAATCTTCCTATAGCCAGGAAGTAGGGATCCACGTGTCTGCATAATATTTGGTCCCTTTTCAGAGCTAACAGGAGAACAAATTACTGCTAATGAAAAACAGCTGGAATGTTCTATGAAGTCATTAGTTTGGATTCAGAATTCCACAAACAGGGTTCTTTCGTGTGTACATGAGCTGTCCGTTCATATGATATGCAGCCTTCATCTCATTTTCCCATATTGGAACAAGAAGAATCAGCTTGAGATCCTTGCCTACAACTTCCTTATTGAAGAGCCCAAAGTAGGTTCTTTCTCTCCTTGGCCTGCCTAATTCCCAAGTGCCTGTTGGCCCTCATAAAAGTCTTCAGTTTCCTTTAGTGTTAAAAGTACAGTACGGAGAGAGGACTATCATTCAAAGTGATTTGCTTATTCTCAGTTTTTTAAAAGCCTCCAAGAGTAATTGCAGTCCTGTGAAATGCAGAGCCAGGATTTTTTAGCCATTGCTTGTGCAAACCATAATAGAGTGACCCAACCTCACGTATCCAAAATCAAACTAATCAGCTTACGGTTTAATGTTGTCTTAACCAGGCTAATAGTCTATCCAATTAAAAAGCTGCTAATAATTATTTTGTATTACAAGAAAAGATACACAGTGGCTGTAGATGGCAATGCTAGTTGCATGGTTTTCACCCAGGTTTATATTAATACATTGTTTTATATTGCTTGTAAAGATACCTGAATATGCTATCCTCTAAAAATGATCAAAGATTAATAACATCCTGTATATGGGAGATGTATTACAAAATGTCAACAAATGGGGAGTGATTCATAAATTAATTCAGGTTGTATGTTGCAGAGGTAAATGCATACAGACTGGAAATGGAAGGAATTACAGTCAAGGGTAAAGGATGTCCCAAGCCAATCAAAACCTGGGTACAGTGTGGTATTTCTATGAAAATCCTGAATTCCCTGAAAAAGTAAGTAAGCAATATGGAAGTAAATAGCTTACATATTTTAGGATTATGAAAAATTGTGGAGAGATTTGCAGTGTACAGCAAAAATGGGGAATGCAGCCCTCCATATATTGCTAAACTGTAAACACCTATTAGCCCCAGACAGGTATTTTATAAGGCAGTTTCTGGTACCCAGACCCATATGCCAGAAATCAGGAACTTGTGATCCTTCAGTGTTGCTGAAGTATAATCCTCAGGATCTCCAAGCCTTGGCTGCAGTTACTGTGAATTATAGCTTGGCAACATCTAAAGGTATCAGGGTATGTAATAGTCCCAACATTTATTACTTGTTCACTAGTCTACAGATGTACTTTCTAAGATATGATATGTGATATTAAAATTGAAAATCAGTACTTTTATAGAAGCATATGCGATGTTGAAGTTGTTCATGTCCATAAGGCACTTTTTTTTCTCCTTTTTAAGACAGGGCTATGAAAGGCCCACCCCTATCCAAGCCCAAGCTATACCTGCAATTATGAGTGGACGTGATTTAATCGGCATTGCTAAAACAGGAAGTGGAAAGACTATTGCATTTCTGCTGCCCATGTTCAGACACATCATGGATCAGAGATCATTAGAAGAAGGAGAAGGTCCAATAGGTACAGATGTTGTTGTTGTTAATCCAATCACTCATGCAGAGAAACAGAATTATGTACAGAACAAGATCCAGAAATGTTTATGCACTCCTAAAATGCTCCAAAAGAAAACAAAATATAATCATAAAGCAGCTTTTGAAAAAATACAGAGTGCAAACTAATCAACGAAAAATAAAAACAGTTTTAACTTCATTTATTATTTAAATTTATTTATTATTTAAATTTATATGACTGCCCATCTCCCCCAAACGGGAAGGATTTTTCATGCTGGAAAAAAATCAGTGGTGGTCTCGCTTTAGTGGAAACAGAAGAAGGCCTTTTCTCTTGTCACTACACAATGTATGAGTCTTTGAGGAGAGTCTCTTCAGCTGATCTGAAGACATTAATAGATTAGAATAGGGGAAAATATTATTTTAGATACTGGGCTGCTAACCCATTGAGTGCATTAAAAATGTAAACTATCACATTTAATTGTGCCCTAAAACATAAGTAGTTGGCATACCTCACTAAAATTGTTTTAATGTAATCTCATCTGGATTTTCGTCTTACTGATTTAGTAGCCATATTCTGTATACCCAACTGTTTGGATCATCTTCAAGGCAGCTCCATGTTCAGTGCATCACATTAACCTTAACTGGAACTCCAGCACAGAACTCCACAAATAGAATAATAGTGACATTTATTTTGATATTGTGAGTATTCATTTTACAGGTTAATTTTCAATGGCTCAAAGTTGAATTGGAAATGAAGTATGGGAGAATTATTCCAAGCTTATTTCTGATAAAATAAAAATCTAAGAACTGCTGGAACAAAGACATATATGAAGTTGTTCAAATGATACTCACATTCATCTATTTTATATTGAAACTCATGCTTAATAGGAACATTTTTCTTGAAATGAGCTTTCTCAACTTTACCTTTTTTTCTTTTAAGTACAGCTAAACTATATAAAATACTATTTATCTGTAAAATACCTTACTACATTACAGGTAGTAAATTACTTCTAAGAGAAGCATATCATTATATAAATCAGATTTCTTTTCTTGTAGGAAAAAACTTTTATCATCCTAGGCAGAATTGAGTTAGAAATCAGTTTTATTGAAATTGTTGGTGTGTACATGATGAGGACTTTTTGATTAAGAATTCTATTTTTTTTTCAGCTGTCATTATGACGCCTACTCGAGAACTAGCTTTACAGATTACAAAGGAGTGTAAGAAATTCTCAAAGACCCTTGGGGTTAGAGTCGTGTGTGTATATGGAGGAACAGGAATAAGTGAACAGGTGTGTTATGAAACTTACATCATATTCATAGAATCTAGGATTGCCAGAACTTTGGATTCAGTCTCCAAAAAGTGCTTTGGAGCATGCAGCACGAATGCAGCACCTATCTGCCACACTTTAAACAGCCATACCTTTTCCCAAGAATGCACAGAAAGGCAGCTACATGAACCTAGAAAAAGGAAATGCAGACATGCTAAAGCAACTTTTGGAGGCTGAATCTGAAATGCTACAGAGCTCTAATAGGATCATTAATTGTATTGCCACTGATGTGATAAAGAACTCTTTCCTTTTTAGCAATCATGTTTGGCAGTTTCTTCGTAACTTAATTATTAAGTTTTGTGTACTTGAAAGTACTGGATTAGATACAAGAAGCAACTCATGCAGCGAATTTTGCTGACTGCCCTCTGTTGCACCTACCATACTTCCTCAAGCTGTTTCTGATGCTTAAGAGATATAGATAGATACGTAGATAGTGCTTTGTTATCAGAAAAACTTTTCATTTTTTTCCTCTAAGCTTTTTGCCAAAATAATAAATAGAAACAATACAGATGGTGAAAATTTATGAAATCTTAGTTTTGGCATTTATCTCATTTTGGCTGTAGAGCTAATTTAACAATGTGTATAAATCAGTTTTATCAGGCTTCAGATCTGGGACATTTTATTTGTGCAGTTTTTTGGATCTGATTCCAAAAAGATGCTTCAGTGTTATAAATATTACAAATATTGTGCTTTTCTGCACTCTTTAACCGATTCTGGGAAAAGACCCAGCTGCTTTGCAGACAGGTGCTATGTTTGCATTGCAAAGCACCATTTTCAAACTGAATCTAAAAGTCTGCACAGTTTTACTTTGTACATTCACAAGAGCTGGAAAGCATATACAGAATTTTTTTAGCAAAGTTATCATAGAGAAGGAATATCCACTCTCGTACTACTTTACACTACAGTATTCTAAAGAGTATAGTGGGTTTGAATTACTCAGTTGGCTGATAGATGCTATAAAACCTGAGTGGTGAAGTTTTCTCAGTCTAAGCTTCACATTCCCCAATGACTGATTTTCTGGTAACAGAATAATATTACACATCTGCAACAATTACTGTACATTTTAAAAATATCCCATTTGAATCAGTGAGATGGCAGTGTATGGAAAGTGGAAAATTCATTCTTTCCTCTCTAGCTGCTTTTACCCATTTTTTTTCATAGGCAATCCATTTGTTCCCTGTGTTTAGGAACAGGGTGGGACGAGAGAAGATGGACAGGCACTACCTAAGATGTAGACTTAGGTAGAGGGGCCCTGTGGATGTGAGCATCCAATTCCCTCTCTGTGCTAGAGCTGTATAATTCTCTGACGTTGTATCATTTAATAATTGAGAACAGAGCGAATCATATCTTAAACCATACATTAATAGTACAGCTAGTTTAAGTGTTACTTGTTATAAATGTTACACATTAAAACAGTTTCTTCTACTTATTTTATAATCAGATTGCTGAACTGAAAAGGGGTGCGGAAATAATAGTTTGCACACCTGGCCGTATGATTGATATGTTAGCAGCTAATAATGGTAAGAAAATACTTTTTCTTTGTTAAGAAATTATGACAAATTGTTCCCCCCCCCACCCCTCAGTAGGGGTGATCTAGATCATAGATCTGTTGAAGCTGTGATATCTAATATGGAATGTAGTCTTAAAAATTACTCTCTTCGGCACCTTTCATTATAGGTTTCAAAAGTATTTGATGAATGGAAACCCTTGAATCATTTCTTAAAATAAATATATTCATTTTGGGGTTATACCTCAACTTCAGAATTGACTTTCTAAAGACAGCTGTTTAATGTCTATCATTGATGTTGAAATCACATTCCCTGTCTAATGCTTGTTCACATTTATTATTCACTTTTTGTACAGAGACATTTACATCTCTAAATTGGGGTACATAACACTTTGAGTAAAAAAAAGTTATTTTTTTCCTCAAAATCTTCTGATAATGAATAAACTAAACTGAGATATTGCAGCTTTAAAGTACATTTTACTGCAACATTACATACTTATTGTATAATATTTGATTGTTTGTTTATATATTTTACTGTAAAAACTCTTACTAAACTGTTGACATTTGACTTCTGTGGAAAAAGTTCCTTCAAGAGTTATAGAACTGGGCTTCCAAAGACTAAGCCATCAAAGGTAGGTACAGCAATGCTGTTCCAAAATAATGTACACTTGTAAGAGTCAAATAAAAAAAGTGTTGCAAAGTTCTTATTTTGGTTATTAGGAATAGGTGAAGAAAGAAAAATATAAATCTTACATTTACTTTGAATTAGCTACTTTTAAACCACATTAAAATAGCATTTCCTCCTTCAGATTTTTAAAAAGAACTATCCACTTGCTTGAAGATGCTGCAGTCAGGTCTAACTCAATCCAGATTCCAACCGATAAGCATCAGTAGCTGAGGTGAAATTCAGACCTCCTGTATATGTTCACTAAATGAAATGGTAGTGACATGGCTTGGGGATCTCTGCAGATTTTTTAACAGTGGTTTTATTGTGTTTAATACGTTCACTTTGGTAACATTTTAGTGAAGAAATGTGAATAACATTTTGTATAAATAAAGTAATAGAAAGCAGGCTGTTGTGGACTGTAACTTCTTGTTTGTGCTAGAAAGAAATGTTTCTGCTTTCTTGGGCTAGAGTATATTCTTGAAGTTCCTATAAGGTGTCGGCTGTCTTCGTACGCAAAGGTAGTCAAGAAGGATTTTTTGTACTCTCTCTAGTTCCATTAAGTATTAGAGCAATATAAATGAGCAGCAGAGACACCGGAGAAATCGCTAATTCTTTCCATTTTGAGGGTTCATGGTTTCTCAGGTCAGATCCTCAAACTGCTTTCTACTATTTAAAAAAAATCATGGAATTAAGTTCCAAAAGAAAAGCATACATGTATGTTAAATATGTGTGTATGTTCTCTCTTCTCTTGCCATATAAACCAACAGGGAGGGACTAGAAGGTACAGTAACTAGCGATGGAGAATCAGTGATGTATGCACAGTGTGTGCATGAAATTACCTTCTGTTAGCTCATTGTGTTTTTGGATACAAGATCTAGTGCAGAATTGCTGATTCTCAAACACTTTTAATTAAGTGGAGTTTAAGTACACTTTATACCAGCACCTTCGAAAATCTCTAGTTTAATTTTTTTTAAAAAAAAAATCTTTTAGGTTTAAATCATTACACAAGGCAAAGATATCCTTTGCATAAGTCTGTTTGTCACAATGCGTGGGATAGCTGTTCTTAAGGCTGAGTTCTTTAATTGTAAGCTATATTTGTAGATGAGAAAAAAAATATGCAGTTCTATTTATATTAGTAAGATGGTAGTTTCTGTGAATAAGATCTGTGAACCAGTATGAGACTTTCTGATTAGGAAATTGGAGATAAAGCTCTCCATGACTTCAGTGTGGTTAAATTTTCAGTCATAAGTATTTCCAATAATGGCATTAAGGTTTTTGTAAGGTTTCTTCAATTATCACTTGAATTTTGCTTTCCACACATGCGCTGTAATCTCTAATATGTTTTTTTCTAGGTGGCGCTCACAGATAATGGCTGATGTGGCTCGTTGCTTCACCTTAGTCTTAGTTTTATGATGTGTTTTGGTGAGGGCTGTTTTCTGAATTTTGCAGGTTCTTCTGGCCCTGTACTGGTATATAAGAGAAGAAATTGACAAAATAGTGGGCCTCGTGCATCAGTACACAAT
The DNA here is from genome assembly GCA_023362775.1 of Charina bottae. NCBI lineage: Eukaryota > Metazoa > Chordata > Lepidosauria > Squamata > Charinaidae > Charina > Charina bottae. The sequence continues at coordinate 96,800,095 of JALMGJ010000002.1, read as the reverse complement.
TGCCAAAATGTTTGCCACTACAACAAGAGATAAGGCATTTAGTGCATTGTTTTTCTAAAATAAATAAATATTTAAATCTTTGTTTCGATTCTAGTCAGAATATGTACCATTTTATTTACATATTTTATGAAGAAAAATAGTTTGTAGATTTATTCTTGTTTCCTTTTGTTTTTCTCTCTCCTTTCTATAGGTCGGGTGACAAATCTTCGGAGAGTGACATATGTTGTCCTTGATGAAGCAGATAGAATGTTTGACATGGGCTTTGAGCCTCAGGTAAAGAGAGGGCTGACTAGTTAACAGATTTCCCGGCTAAGGCTGAAATAGTATATTTCATGTTCTGCTCTATGACGGCATTGCTGTTGATTAGCAGAAAGTTATTTTTGTCAAGTAAATGTTTAATCTGTGATATGGGTACCAAAATGGGCAGGGCACTGAAGAGTGCAAAGTACTGCCTAGTACCTACTTATACTATATTGCTGCCTCTTATCCAGTTCATTAAATTAGGCACAAAATCATACGAAGCCAATAAAAAGAATGGAGTTTACATGTAAACCACTTGTGAATATCTTTTTTGTTGTTGTTGTTCAGTCGTTTAGTCGTGTCCGACTCTTCGTGACCTCATGGACCATAGCACGCCAGGCCTTCCTGTCCTCCACTGTCTCCTGGAGTTTACTCAAATTCATGTTCATAACATTGGTGATGCTATCTAACCATCTCATCCTCTGCCGTCCCCTTCTCCTTTTGCCTTCAGTCTTTCCCAGCATCAGGGTCTTTTCCAGTGAGTCCTCTCTTCGCATTAGGTGGCCAAAGTATTTGAGCTTCAGCTTCAGCATCTGTCCTTCCAATGAGCAGTCAGGGTTGATTTCCTTTAGGATTGACTGGTTTGACCTCCTTGCAGTCCAAGGGACTCTCAAGAGTCTTCTCCAGCACCACAGCTCGAAAGCATCAATTCTTCGGCGCTCAGCCTTCCTTATGGTCCAACTCTCACAGCCATACATTACTACTGGAAAAACCATAGCTTTAACTATACCGACCTTTGTCGGCAAGGTGATGTCTCTGCTTTTTAATATGCTGTCTAGGTTTGCCATAGCTTTCCTCCCAAGGAGCAAGCGTCTTTTAATTTCATGGCTGCAGTCACCGTCTGTGGTGATCTTGGAGCCCAAGAAAATAAAATCTGTCACTGCTTCCATTTCTTCCCCTTCTATTTGCCAGGAAGTGATGGGACCAGATGCCATGATTTGAGTTTTTTTAATGTTGAGTTTCAAGCCAGCTTTTGCACTCTCCTCTTTCACCCTCATCAAGAGGCTCTTTAGTTCCTCTTCACTTTCTGCCATTAGGGTGGTATCATCTGCATATCTGAGGTTGTTGATATTTCTCCTGGCAATCTTAACTCCGGCTTGTGATTCATCCAGCCCGGCCTTTCTTATGATGTACTCTGCATATAAGTTAAATAAGCAGGGTGATAATATACAGCCTTGTCGTACTCCTTTCCCAATTTTGAACCAGTCGGTTGTTCCATGTCCGGTTCTAACTGTTGCTTCTTGACCCACATACAGGTTTCTCAGGAGATTCTGTGAATATCTTAGTAGTAGATAAATTGCCTGCCACTGGTCTAGACACTGAACATTGTAGAAGAATTTCATTCCTCCAGAAAACAAGAGGTAGCTGATTTGGAAAATTCACTGTTAACCCAACTTTTTGTTCATAATAGGTTATGCGCATTGTGGACAATGTGAGACCTGATCGCCAGACTGTGATGTTTTCTGCTACTTTCCCTAGAGCCATGGAGGCTTTAGCTCGCCGTATTCTAAGCAAACCAATTGAGGTCCAAGTTGGTGGAAGGAGTGTTGTCTGTTCAGATGTGGAACAGAGAGTGGTAAGTTGTAGAAGTATATCCTTTGTATTCCCTGCCTTAATGACAGCCTTCAAAGGATAGCATTAGAACAAACTTATATATCCCAGATAGCTTCACTTTTAAATATTTTGCAAACATTGACCTCTGAAATTTATTAAAGAAAAAGTTGAATTCAAGGCTGGCTCTCTGAATATCATCTATAGCAATTATTTATCACCTTAGAATCAGAAGCCAGACTTCATATATTATGTCATTTGTTCTGGAATACAGTTTAAAGCTTGCTTTTTTCACCAGTAGCCCATTATGCTACATAGTAAACTGCTTTAGAAATTTGAGATAATTTCAGAAATTTTTTCAAATATGCCATGGATGGGATTGGCAGGCCAAAATAAAGATTTAGCAGTTCCATGGGCTAATACATTTGGCCAGGATGTTGGGTGAGGCCAGTTGAATAATCAAATTATTGTAGGTGTAAGTTATTTATGTGGCCTTGTTTTAGTATATTCTGTGGGTATCATTTTAATTTGGGTTATGGTTAATTTAGATGTTATTGTGCAATTTTGACATAGTGTGAGCTGCCCAGAGTTCTATGAGTGAAATGGGAGACATAAATCATTTAATGAACAAACTAATTCTTGAATGAGTTGGAACAGGTCTTTGAATCTTGGCCAGAAAATAATGGTATAGCTTTAAAGTACTTACTTTGTAATTAGGTAGCTTTTTTTTTTCAAGGACAGGAAAAGTGAAGCAGAATCCTGCCCTGTTTGCTAGGAATTCTCTAGGAAAATTGAACTCTTTTTACTGTAAATTTAAAGTAAGTTTCCACTGAGAATGTATATTACAATGTTTGAATCAGGTTTATTGCTATTATAGACACTGCTGATATTTCCTAACCTTTTACCGGAGACACTGCTTTTCTCACCAACTATTTTGGTCTTTCAGATTGTCATAGAGGAAGAGAACAAATTCTTGAAATTGCTTGAGTTACTAGGACATTATCAGGAAAAAGGAGCTGTCATTATATTTGTAGATAAACAAGAACATGCTGATGGATTGCTGAAAGACTTGATGAGAGCCTCTTATCCCTGTCTTTCACTTCATGGAGGTAGTGGGCATTCCTTGTCTTTTAATTATTTGACAAAATAATTGTCGGGATCGGGCAAAGAAACACGCTGAGCCGATATTCCAACTCTAGATCTTTATTGCTCTCACCGTACTGACAGAATCTTGCCAGACTAAACCTATCCTAACTAACCGAAGGGTAAATACCCCAGGAACTCTAAGGCGGGCCACTCTAACTCTCTTTGTCTGCCGGCCAAGGCTTTCAAGGCTGTGAGAATGCTTATCTCCTTGGAACGCTTCTTCCTCTGGCCCGAAATCCATCACAATAATAGAACATTAAGTGTTCATCAACATCCTTTGCATGTGTTTTCTTCTGCAGGTATTGACCAATATGACAGAGACAGCATAATCAATGATTTTAAGAGTGGAGTATGCAAACTGCTGGTGGCTACATCAGTAGCAGCCCGAGGTCTTGATGTAAAACATCTTATGCTTGTAATCAACTACAGTTGCCCTAATCATTACGAGGATTATGTGCACAGGGCAGGCAGAACTGGGCGTGCAGGCAACAAAGTATGTAAATATTTTTTCCACTGATGACTTAAAGATAAGGTCTGATTAGGATGGGTTATTGCTTTGTTGGAAATGCTTATGGAATGCTACAGATGGATTTGTTTGCAAATCATTATTATTATTATAAATCTCTGTTCTGTGTTAAGAATAAAATAATTTAAATCATTGGTTTACATCAAGTTTCCCATTTTGAAATTCATACATTTTCTGAGCAACCATTTGCTCTAAAATGGTTTTTCTTATAATAAAAATGTGCTCATTTCCAACTAAACAGAGCAGTGGTGGACAATCTTAAGCCCTCAGGCCTTGTGTGATCCTTGGTTTAATGTCTTCAACCTAACTTCATTGACTCAGTGATCTGTTCCTTTCGTTTTCAAATACATAGCAATTTTGTGATTTAAGCCAAATTTCAGGTTTCTTTTTATATCAAGGTTTTTTAAAAAAAGAATAAAAGTAAGATTAGAAATGTATGAAATCGTATTATTTAAAACTAAAAATATTTAATCATTTCTGGAATGTTTCTTAATACTTTAAAAATCAATGGCTTAAACCATGAATTAAATTCTGCACAGCTTTCACAGCTCTCTTAAAATTGAATTGATCTCGCTGGCTATGTAAAAATATGAAAATATAACTGTTATTAAAATTGACCAGTGATCTCTGATATAGTGCTCCATAAGATATAGGTTGTTGTGGATCTGTTCCTTTGAAGGTAGAGAAAGATAACTGATTTTGAAGAAGGAAATCACTTTGCAAATTCATCCCAGCATAGTGGAAACTTCACAAAACAAAATAAGTTGAAGTCAATGAACTTTCAGCTCCATTAGGTTGATAATTAATATTTTATTACAGGGTTATGCATATACTTTCATAACTGAAGATCAAGCACGGTATGCTGGTGATATAATTAAAGCTTTGGAGTTGTCAGGTACTGCAGTTCCTCCTGAGCTAGAGAAACTTTGGAATGACTTCAGAGATCAGCAAAAAGCTGTAAGTAACCCATCTTATAGTTGTTGGTTTCAGATTACATACTTAAATTCTGATTATGTTTATGTGTGCAGAGAACAGTTCTTAGAACAGTGGGGTGCTTTGGGGGCACAGTTTATACCTTTTCTGATTAATTGAAGGAACCCTTTTGTAAGCAGAAAGTGTCTTCTGATCATGGATCGGCTGTTCTACACATTGTGTTGGATTGGATTATGTTAGAACTGTATGGGTTGGTGGTTTTTTTTATTATTTCTAGGAAGTTTTCTTCATGTGGGAGCACCCAAAAATGGTAACTCCACTCATAACTTGAACTGGTCCATTGTACCAGTTCATTCTTCCATATGTATAGATTAGACTTCAGTTTGTAAATCTTAAATCATTGTACATCATGCACTACTTTCAGTGTTACCAGCTGGCTTCTCCTCACTCTTCCCTGCACTCTCTCTATGTTCTCCTGATCTGGTCTTGAGAAGGTTCTCTAGTCCTTCAGAACAGATTTGAAGAGTACATGCCAGGAATAATGGAGAGGATGAATTTGTTCAACTAGTATATGCTATTCTTTCAGCAGGTGGCCACCATTAGATACAACCCAGTGATGGTTAAATTTTTGAACATATTTATCTCTTAAAATTCCAGTTTTAAATGTGCTATCTAATTTTTTAGGTGGATACTAAATTATCACATTTCTATATCTATTTAGTAGCTGGTCTTCAGGAGATTAATAGTGAGGTATAAATCAGGATTTTTCAGATGTTTCACCCCATGTCCCAGTTGCTGGGAGATTGTTGAGAATCTATCACACAGGCACCTGATCCAAACCACATACAACAAGCAGATGAGGTGAACCAATCAAATTCCCAACAACCAATTAATCAATAGCTCCCAGGAAACCTCCAATCACCAACCTACCCCCTGAGTTCATATCTTACACAGTCTACAAATACTGCAAGGCAACCCTTGCTTCTGAGGAAGATTCTCTGGGATGCAGTGCAAAACTTTGGCAGAAAACCTGATCATTCCTTCAGTATTGATCTCCCGAAGCCCAAAGAACCCGACTACTAAGTATGTGCAGCCAACCTGGGCTATCTCTCATCCAAGATATCACATTTTTCTAAAATGGCACATTAGAATACCTTACATGGTAAATTTTAAAACCTTTTAAAAATTTTAAACTCAATAAATTTTTAGAACATTTCTATATGTTGGGACTGATTTTTGAATATTCATATTTAGGAGGGGAAAACAATAAAAAAGAGTAGTGGCTTCTCTGGTAAAGGATTCAAGTTTGATGAAACAGAAGAAGCGTTGGCTAATGAGCGGAAGAAGTTACAGAAAGCTGCACTTGGCTTGCAGGATTCAGATGATGAAGATACAGCAGTTGATGTAAGTATTTAAAATTTCTTTTAGGTAGGCATTTATTTATTTATTATTTAGATTTATATTACCGCCCATCTCCCCCAGCGGGGGACCGTGGGCAGTTCACAATAAAAACAAGGTTAAAACACAATACAGATCAGAACATCAATAAATAAATATAAAATCCAAGTGCAAGGATGTTAATACTAAGAAGGGTTTCATGGAATCAACCAGCCCCAGGAGGAACTGTTAGCATTCCCCTCCCATGCCAGGCAACAAAACCAGGTCTTTAAATTTTTCCGGAAGGTCGGCAGCAAGGAGACCTGCCTTAGCTCTGGGGGCAAGATGTTCCAAAGGGCGGGCGCTGTTGCAGAGAAGGCTCGCCTCCTGGACCCCGCTAGATGGAATTCTTTGATCGATGGGGTCCGCAGCATGCTCTCTCTGCATGACCGGGTGGGGCGGGTCGATATTCTGGGGATGAGACGTTCCCTCAGGTAACCTGGTCCCATGCCATGTAGGGCTTTAAAGGTGATAACCAACACCTTGAATTGGACCCGGAAGCAAACTGGTACCCAAAGCAGCTCGCGCAGCAGAGGTGTTACATGTGCCGATTTCCTGGTTCCAATAACTGTCCGTGCGGCCGCATTTTGGACCAGCTGAAGCTTCCAGATACTCTTCAAGGGTAGCCCCATGTAGAGCGCATTGCAATAGTCTATATGGTAGATGACAAGGGTGTGAGTGACTGTTCAGAGGGCATCTCGCTCCAGGAAAGGGCGTAACTGGCGCACAACCCAAAGTTGCGTGAAGGCCCTTCTGGCCACGACTGCCACCTACTCATCGAGCAGGAGTCATGAGTCCAGGAGGACCCCCAGATTCCGCACTGTCTCCGAATGGGGCAGTGCCACCCCATCCAGAGTTAAAGATGACAACTTCCTGGATTCCGAGAGGCCATCAATCCACAGCCACTCCGTCTTACCAGGGTTCAGCTGAAGCCTGTTGTTCCCCATCCAGGCCCCTACAGCCCCCAGGCACTGAGACAGGGTGGCGACCGCATCACTTACTTCACCCGGGATGGCGATGTATAATTGAGTATCATCAGCATATTGATGATACCTCATCCCATGGTGACGGATGATCTCACCCAGTGGCTTCATGTAGATGTTAAATAGGAGAGGAGAGAGCACCGAACCCTGCGGCACCCCACACAGTAGGGGTCGCAGGTCAGATCTCTCCTATCACCACTGATTGGGACCGGCCCTGGAGGAAGGAGGTGAACCAGCGTAAAACCACGCCGCCCGCCCCCAACTCCCTGAGCCGACCCAAAAGGATACCATGGTCGATGGTATCGAAAGCCGCTGAGAGGTCCAAGAGAGCCAGGATGGATGCACTCCCTCCATCCCACTCCTGCCAGAGATCATAAGTGCGACCAATGCAGTCTCCGTCCCGTATCCTAGCCTGAAACCTGACTGAAGGGGGTCTAGATAATCCGTTTCCTCCAGAATCCTCTGGAGTTGTAACACCACCACTTTCTCAACCACCTTTCCCAAAAAGGGAAGGTGGGAGACAGGACGAAAATTGTCCAAAATAGTAGAGTCCAGGGATGGTTTCTTGAAGAGGGGGTGCACCAGCGCCTCCTTAAAGGTCGCCGGAAACACCACCTCGCCCAAGGATGTATTAACCATCGCCTGGACCCAGCCACACGTCACCTCCTGGGCCAATTTTATTAGCCAGGAAGGGCAGGAGTCTAGATGACGTGGCATTTACAGTCCGAAGGATCCTGTCCACTTCTTCAGGTCCAACAGGATCAAACCGTTCCCAGATAACAGGGTAAGTACATTCCTCTGGCATCTCCCTGGACTGTGCTTCACGCTTGGAGTCCAAGTTAGAATGAATCTGAGTGATTTTCTCCTGCAGATACTCTGCAAACTCCTCCGAACGACCCTGTAAATGGATCACTGATTGCATTCGACCCAGAAGAGATCTAGTAATCTTAAACAGGGCCGTCGGGTGGCATTCTGCAGAGGCAATAAGAGCGGAGAAATATTTAGGTTTCGCCGCTCTTACCGCCACAAGGTGGTAGACCTTAACAGCGGCTCTAACTTGTGTTCAGTCAGATTCAGTCTTTGTCTTTCTCCAGCAGTGCTCCAGACATCCCGACCCTCTTCAAAACCCTCAACTCCTCCGTGAACCATGGGGAGTGATGGGCTGAACGTGGCAAGAGAGGTCACACAGGCGCGATCCTGTCCAAGGCCCCTATTCCAGGCTGCGGCCAGGACCTCCGCTGGACCATGCAGCAGATCCTCGGATATAACCCCCAGCTCCCTCTGAAACCCCATAGGGTCCATAAGTCGCCAGGGGCGGACCAATCAAATGGGTCCTGCCTCCCTGTGGAGTGGAGCGGCACAAGAGAATCTCAGGGTCACCAGGGCGTGGTCTGACCATGACAATGGGGACAGATCTAACTCTCCCCTCAGATCACACTGCCACTGCTCAGACAAGAAAACCAAGTCCGGGGTGAGACCACTGTCTCGAGTCGGGTCTCGAATTATCTGGAACAGGCCCATGGCTGCCATGGTAGCCATGAACTCCCAAGCCACTTCCGAGGCATGTCCCAGGGACAGCAAGTTGAAGTCCCCCAGAACCATAAGCCTGGGGAACTCCACCGCCAACCCCGAGACGGCCTCCAGCAGCTCAGGCAGGGAGGTTGCTACGCAGCAGGGAGGCTGGTACATTAGCAACACTCCCAACTGTTCTCGGGAACCCAACTTGAAAAACGGTCTCACCAGCTACTTGCGGAGCAGAGCCCCTGTGAGCCATTAGAGATTCTCGGATGACAACCGCCACCCCTCCTCCCCTGCCCTGGTGTCTCAGCTGGTGCCACACCTGAAACCCAGCTGGGCATATTTCTGAGAGGGCTACCCACCCCCCCCCGGGCCCAGCCAGGTCTCAGTGATACAAGCCAGGTCTGCCCCCTCCTCCGTGATCAAATCACATATGTGGGGGGCCTTGTTGTTCATTGACCTGTCATTGAGAAGCAGCAGCCGGAGACCAGGGCTCTCGAGGATCTGTCCTCCAGGGCCTGGGTTTGAACACAGCGGGCTGGAACACGCCACCGGCAACAAACACCGGAGGCGTCTTCCCCGAAGATGGCCTGCCCTCCGGTTCCCGTCATAACGTCCCTGTTACATTTAGTATGTAAAATATGCTGACATGAAAAAAACACTTTTGTTTTCCTGTCATCTGGCTGATTTTATGGAAATTTCTTATATTGGAGTGCATTTGTAAGCCCAATTTCTTTTTAATTTACACTCAAATATTATTTTGGTGTTTATCTATATCTATCATTTTCAGAATTAGTGAAATACCTAATGTCATAAAAATCAAGCACAATTTTTTTTCTACATTTCTACTTTGGATTTTTTTTGGCAATTTTTATTTTTGATGATTTTTCAGGATAGTGATTGAAAAATAAATCAGTCGCTCAGATATCTGAAGCATTAGCATGCTGCTGCTTATCATTTGTTATGTATTACCCTAAAAACAAATTTACTTTGAGTTTTCTTTTTTTATTAGATTGATGAGCAGATTGAAAGCATGTTCAATTCAAAGAAAAGAGTGAAGGACATGGCATCATCTGGTGGTACATCTAATGTTCCTGCCCCAACAGCAGGAAATGCAGAAAAATTAGAAATTGCTAAGAGATTGGCATTGAGAATCAATGCCCAGAAGAATCTTGGAGCCGAGGCACAAGTATTGGTCTCTTTTCAGTTTAAGGTCACCCTCTTCTACAAAACAAATTTTTAGTCTTATGTTTTGCTAAGTGTATATAGTACAATCTTCACTATCTGGACAACCCAACAGACATAAACAGGGATGAAACACATTTATTTCATTTTTTAAAAATTGTTGCAGTCGAATTAGTAACACAGTTTTAATTTGTATTCAGAAAAATATGAATTCAGACCATTAGAAATTATAATAATATAAATTACAAAATTCTCCTAACTGTACATGATATATGAAATTATCACAAATAATTCAAAGTACTTTGAATAACCTCTGTGTATGAAAGAGTTTGGTATAATAGCAAAACACCATCTCAGTATTTGGGATGATAGCAGTATAGAAGCTAGAGTGCACTAGGCCTAGAGAGTATTCAAGAAACCTGCACGTGGGAGGTCTAGATGACTGAAGTTTGACTGTATATGCTGTATTGGCAATATTTGAAGTGCTGTTGATGTGATTGTTGATGCAGAAATTCAAAATATAGTTGTGTCAGTAACAGAAGAAACGTATCATTCTAGACATTTTAGTGCTTTGCAAAGACGTAAGAAAGATCTAATAAACATGATTTGATTGGCATTAATTTTTTTGAAAGGGAAAGTGTTCTGATATAAAAAGAAACTGGAATTCTATTTCTGCATGAACATATTTTGTAGATGGTTGTTTGCATGCTTAAGAACAGCCACTGATAAATATGCATATAAGGATTTAGATTTGCAATTATATACATTGGTTTGGAAAAGTACTTGAAGCTATACCATTTTATTTTCTTAATTGGAGGAGTCATTTGCTTTTGAACCAAGCCCATGCTGTGCAAACATGTCCATGTTACCTCCAGGATCAGTGGCCCTCTCCCTGCCCAAGACAGAATCTATTTGTAGTCTTCCCATAAAGTAGCTTGTGGCCTGAACCCACAGGGAGTTTCTTATATTGTGAATTGGTTTGGAAAAGGGCGCATATCTGTGCCAAAGTAGATAAGAGCTGGGCACTGTAAGTAAGTAAGTACAGTTTTATTGATTAGTCAAATGACCATATCAAAAAACGGGCATCAGCCACAATAAAATTCAGTAAAATAATACAGGTAAAATACAATATGATAAGGTAAAATAGACCATGTTGGATGCTGCTGATAGACAAGAGGAAGGTTTTGATTGCCTAAAACCCTGGGATCCACTACCAGAGTTAGGTGGTTCAGGAATCAGAGGAAATTATGACAAAGACAGCCTCTGAGGCAGGAAGAAGCTGGGCACTGATTTTTCTATGTTTTCAACATGTCTCTCACTTTTGCATCACAAATGTAATGGATATAAAAAGGAGGGTATGAGAAATTTTCAACTTTCCTCTGCCTTGCATTGCTGCCCAGCTTCCTTACCTTGTTAGCTAAGGTTGTCAGTTCCCTCTGAAAGCAATCCTGGAAATGTCTTCCCCTCCATAAATGTGTTCATCAAATACTTGTGGATATCAATACACATAAGAATGTATCTGTACACTTTGGTTAGATGTCATCCCACCCCCCCACCCTAATGATGAGGATAGGGCAAAAAGTTAAGTAATTAAATTAATGGTTACTGTGAAATTGCCTGTAAAGTAACAGACCCCGTTTATATAATTAATTGATACTCCAATTAATTGATACATATATTAGAGATTTTTACACAAGTAAAACATGAAAAAATACAGAAAATGAGATTAAGAAAGAAAAGATCGAAAGTGTAGAAAAGAGAAAAGAAAAGGATATTTTAAAAAGTGACTTTCAATCTTCCTTACAGCAGTTACAAACTTAGTATCACTCCACCCCCTATAAAATTACATGACATAGTTGCACTTCTTCCCATATTCAACCCTTTTTAGTTGGCAAATCCAGAAATCAACAACTCATTTCTGTCCATTTTCAGCAAAAAGTCCATAAATTATTTCTGATGGTTTGTAAAAGTACTTATTATCCCTGATCAAACAAGTCAAACAAGTCTTATATTCTTTTCTCTTATGCAGTATTCTGGTAGTATTAATCCTTAGCTTAGCATTAAGATGTTGCCGTAGAACCTGGTTTCCTGACTTCTTCCTGACAAGTGTATTTCTTTCTTCATTTCTTAACTTTTCATTGCTTGTGTTAATTCTATACACCTTGACCATTTGTATTGCAGATTCTTCCAATTTTCTATATATCTTTTTTTCCATATTTGCAAATCTTACTTCCATTCTTCCTTCAAATGAAATCAAATCTCTCTTAACAGATTCAATCAATAATACTGCCATTGCTGCTGTAGTATTCTTTTCAAATTTTTCCAACATCCTTTCTACAGTCTCCAGAATAATCCCTATTTGCTCTGTTGATGGTCCTTTCTTCCCTTCTTTCGTTGCTTTCCTAATATTAGCCATTTCTTTCCTTAAATTTGTAATCCAAAAAGGTAAAGCAACAAACATGAGAGACTTTTTTTCTTAACTCTTTAGACCCATCTAGCTCTCCGTGATTCTATAGTCACATGGTCTTTCACAACTTTTATCTTTTTAAGAAAATCCATCAATCCTCTTAAAAAAGTTAAAACAGTCCTATTTCCCACAGAGATATTTAATTTGTTTAATTAAGTCCGAAGTACTTTAAGATAAACATTCCAAATTTAACTAGTCCCTTAATCTGTTTTAAATTTTCATAATTCAAATTCTTAATAAGCTTTTTGCTTTCAGTTAATTTTAAATCCTTGTAATTATTTCTTTACATTTCACTTTGATCTTGTCCCACATCGAAGGAACACTCACCAGGTGTCCTAGTTGCTCTGCTGTTTAGAAGATCTCTATAGCTAGCAAAATAATTATATTCTGAATGTGTGCTAGAAAGTGGGGTTTGGGTCAAGCCCAATGTCCTTAAGGCATGCTCTGACTGAGGCTGAGAGCTTGAAGTTTCTTCCTTGGCTCCCAGCGCTCTACTCATGGTTTGCCTGCAGATTCTCTAGATCAGGGCTTTCCAAAGTTTTCCCGCGGCGACACACCAACCGCCGTTGGTGTGTCGCCACGGGAAAACCTGGAAGTGCCGCCGTTGCGGCAGCGCGCAAAAACCCGGAAGCGCTGCTGCCGCTTTTGGGTTTTTGCGCGCCGCCGTTGGTGTGTCGCTGCGGGAAAACCCGGAAGCGCTGATGATGATCAGCGCTTCCAGGTTGTGTGGTGACACACCAGACTGTGTGTCGCGACACACAGTTTGGAAAGCTCTGCTCTAGATGCTGCAGGTTTCCTCATGAGGAGCAGCCTTCTGGATCGCACGTGGGCAATCTCTTCGCTTCTCCTTGTCCAGAGAAGCTCCGCTGGTCCAGGCTCACCGCCCCGTCACCAGTCGTCATTCATCAAGATGCGTCAGCTCACCACTTTCCCCACCTGGAAGTCCCAATTAATTGATACATATAGACATGCAAACCATTCTCACACAGGCAACTGTCTCATGCATGTACACAGATACATGCACCTATAGGCAAATGTAAAGGTTTTCCCCTGCACAGTCGTGTCCGACTCTAGGGGGCGGTGCTCAGAGCCATAGGGTCTTCTCTCTGTCTCCTCCCTGTTTTAGCCATCTTCTTTCATTATTTGCAGTTCCCACCAATTTGCTCACTTTCATCACTGTTTTCCTTTGTTATTCAGAAAATACAAGAGTCCTCTCTGCTCCCCCCAAAGTCACCAGTAAATATTTGGAGGAAAAGCTTAATCTATCTTTCTGGTCCTAGTCAGGTTGAGTTTGGGCCTTTCATTGGAGCTATCTAGTTGACCATGTAAAGCGAGCAGTGCCTGCAGTGTTCCCCCTGGTTGATTCTGCCCAGCCCTGAGCACGTGTGATGTTTCCTAGATTGTACATTTCTGGTGGCCCTGTACCTGATTTGTTACGTGTGTTGTGCTGTGCCTGTTTTTCCTTCCCTGAAAAAAAATGCTAATTTGAATGCTGAAATTATCTGAAGCCCTCTTTAGATAATTTCTAGAGGGATGGCAATGTTGTCTGTTACAGCAAAAACACCAAAGACTCTTACAGCACTGTAAAGGCTAACAAATTTATTTTAGTGAAGTAGATCTAATTTATGCCAGAATAAATTGGTTCATCTCTAAGGTATTACAAGACCTGTTCTTGTTTATACAACTGGTAATTTATTTATAATAAACCCTTGTTTTATCTCTGTTTTCCCATGTATTTGGAGACTGGGAAAGGAGATAATTGGAGCAGAAATAAGAGTTGGCAATTGTTGGTACAAAAATGTTATATGGAAAGCTCTGAATTCAGTTTTTATTTTTTTTTATTTGAAAATATCTTTGTGGGTATAAGGGAAGGGAGGCAGTTGATTTTTTTCCAATTGCCCCTTCTCCTTACATCTTCCTTCTCTGTACAAGACAGCATGGGAAATGATGCTGTGGCTGCAATATGAAGCAGCAGTCTGCTTTCTCTTCCCGTTCTGCCAGCATTGACAGATTGGTGACTCAAGCTTCACACTTTAAAACCACAGTGATCTTTGAATAATTAAGAGGCTGAAACACTGTGAAGGCCTTTATTTGTGCAAGCAAAGTGGTCGGTTTAGCATCCCCTTAGGTAGTATCTGTGTTCAACTTGGCTTAATTGACGAGCTTTTCATTTCTCATTTGTTCAGTCGGTTTATACATTTTTACCAAAACCGTAATATATTAAATTGCACAGTGGTATGTTTCTGAAATTAGTTGTTCTTGTTTTTTATTTTAAATACCTTATTTCAGGATGTGATGCAGCAAGCTACAAACGCTATCCTGAGGGGTGGCACAATTCAGGCTCCAACAGTTTCTGCAAAAACTATTGCGGAGCAGCTAGCTGAGAAGATCAATGCCAAGCTCAATTATGTGCCCATAGAAAAACAAGAAGAGGAGAAACAGGAGGGGGGACAAAATGAATCTTTTAAGAGATATGAGGAAGAACTGGAGATCAATGATTTCCCTCAGGCAAGGATTACTTTTCTCAACTTCATTTAAATTGCACAGGTTTTTAATTGCTATAACGTTGTTGTTGTTGTTGTTGTTGTTATTATTATGTTTATCTGCTCCTATGTAACTGTTTCTTTCGGAGTACACTTCATGTTAACTCAGAGTATTTGTAACAAAATAGAAGAGGGAAACTTTACCACTGAACCACATAATCTTGGACTTCAGTGGGATGTTTTTTTCTGTTGTGTTTATGTTGCTTGTTTGATTTGTATAATTTGGCTGCAGATTTCGTTTTTAAAGAATGTTAATTATAATCACGTATTTTTAAAGCTTACTATCAAAATAAAAATTATCTCTGCCTTTAGTAAATGAAATCCACAAAATCCTGTGGGGGAAATTTCATTCTTTGAATTGAGAATGAAACTATAAAATAAGTAATCTGATAATGTAATAATGCATTGGTACGGAATGTATAATGCATTCAGTACAGAATTGGTACTGATAATGCTCTGGTACAGAAAGAAATGCTAAACTTCTTAAAGTTAGCTCAAATAGTATTTCTGGAAAGAGAGATAAATTTATTAAATCAAGCTTTCTTAACAGTTTTTATAAAATGCTATGCAGATGCATCTTAATTTTTCCCCAGTGAATAGAACCTAAATATGTAGATACCATTTTGAGTAGTAGTAGTGAAGTTTATTGTTGTAACCACAGGTCATAACATAAGAATGCAATAAAATAAAATAAAATAACATTAAAACAATAAAATGATGTAAGCTCCCTGTCGAACAATGCCTCTGTCCTTGTGTTGGTCAAGTGGAGGATGTTATCCATTATGTCCTCCACTGCCCCATTTACAAGGAGATCAGGGCCAAATTATTAATGGCAGATGAACTCAAGGGTTCTAATGTTGAAAAACTGATATATTTTCTTGCAGACGTGTTTCCAACTGTTAGCATCCAAGCTGCTACTTTTGCTCTGCTCTCACTTAAATTTAGGAAGAAATATTTAAGTTCTTAGTTGTAGCTCTGGGTCTATTTTGTTGTAACCTTTTTTATATTTAATGCTTCTTTTATTATTTTATTATTTTATTTTATCATTTTGTCATTTTATTGTTTTAATGTTATTATATTTTATTGTATTTTATTGCATTCTTATGTTATGACCTGTGGTTACAACAATAAACTTCACTACTACTACTTACCATTTTGAGTATCTGATAACTCTCTCATGCAACTTTTGTGATTTCATCTTATTTAGAATTTCACTTGACATTTTCCCATTTTTTACCACTTTCTTTTGCAGACTGCTAGATGGAAAGTAACCTCAAAGGAAGCACTGCACAGAATAAGTGAATATTCTGAAGCTGCCATTACAATCAGAGGAACCTATTTTCCTCCAGGCAAAGAGCCCAAGGAGGGGGAAAGAAAAATTTACTTGGCTATTGAGAGTGAGTATGACTAATGCCTTATCGTAAGTAGTCTGAGAAGCAAGTTAAGAAATACCATTTATTTATTACACTGACAAAAGTCAAGTGAGTTTGTTCCTTAGAAAATAATTACTAGTGGAGGGTGCTCAGTCACATTTCTGGATGCTTCTATAAAATATAGAGAAAGTTATCTTTTCCTAGAAGAGTCTGAAGCAGCATCAGGTGATGTGTGCTGTTGATCTCAGTGGCATGGAGAAAATGTATAGTATTTTTTTTATAACTTCTATCAACTATGGCACCAACCGGTGCTTGGGAAACTGTTTCAGGTGTGGAAAACCTACAACTGAGCACTGCTTTGCATATTTCCTGATTCACATGATGAGTAAGCTGGTGTTGGGAACAATGTTTGGTCTAAGTGCCGTCCCCACCAGCAGAAGGTCCACTGCTAACCAGAACCTCAAAACTGTTGCTATAAAGAACGGAAACCAGCAAGTTGAGTGGAATAAACAATAGCTTTCCTTTGCAATCATGCCCCCAACCTCCATTTCCCTATTGGTTAATCTCTTGGTGATTCAATTTGCTCTGTTAAAGAAAAGTACAGGGAGTGCAGAGATACTAGAGAAACGGAGAACGTCACAAAGACTGACAGTTTTACATTTCAGCAGAACAAGCTTGCACGTTTGACTACAAGAGAGCTAATTCTGTTTTGTCAGTTTTGTTTCAGTTCAGTCCAGCTGAGCAAACCAAAGAATAGCAGCAGGGTATTTGGTTTGTTTTTTCTTCATTCTTGGCACTGACTACGTTTGCTGCCTGATGAGGAACCAGTACTTTACATAGTGATTAGTATTTTCTCAATTGTTCCAGCTAAGGATAGAGAAAGATCATAGGGTTCCTCCTCTCCTCTCTGTGCCCCAAACTTGCCTATAAATATCAAATTCCAGCCCTGCTGGCCCAATTGCTAAAATAGTGTGTGGCGCTTTACTCAGCAGCTGCCCTTTTCATTTTCCTGTACCAGCCAAGTTGCATTCCACTGATGGAGTCTTAGGGAGCAATACGGATCTTTTCCCAATCCTATTGAAAGATAACCGGATCAGGCCTCTTGCATGGGAGGCGGCTAGGGATTCGGCTGTCTATTTTTGCAGAAACAACAAGGCTCAGAGAGCACCAAGGACTCCACACCTTAAGCAGGATAGGATTGGGCTGTAAATACTGCATAGGACCGAGAACCTGGACTTACTGCAACAGGGGCAATCTTTTTGTGCTCATAAGCCACACTTAGTATTTTTATGGTCATACAATTTTTATTTTGAAAGTTGTATGGAATTGTTACATTAATCTGTTTGATTTAGTGCTTTATTTTTATGTTTGTTTTATTGTAAACTGCCTAGAGTCATTTTGGAATAGGGTAGTATAGAAATAGTGTAATAAATAAATAGTGGAAACGGCTGTTTGGGAAGAAATTTGGGGAATTTTACAAACGTGCGCGCGCGCACACACACACACAATTTGTCTATTTTAGAGTATGGACTACAGTTTTCATGTGTTTCTTACCTTGAAATGCAACTTAACTCGTCAATATTTTTCATTATCATGATTTGATAGAATATCAACATTTAAAATGACCAATATAAATACAAGCATGAGAGAGGTTTAGGTATATAATATTTGAAGCATTATTTTGATGCCTTTCAAGAAAGACAGCTCCTAGCGTTAATTCAGATACTGTCCAGTGGCTGCAAATTGAATTAGCATTGAGCTCCCTCTTCTTTAGAATGATTCCATTTCTGCCTGCCACTAAGAAATTAATATCTACAATCTCAAAAGTATTCTTAAGACTTGTTTTAAATGTTTGGAGAAAGGACAAACAGTCTTTGGCTCCTGGCTTTTCTCCTCTTCTCTCATTTTTCAATCAGACTAAATTTATTCAATAAAAGGAACAGGAAGATAGAATATTTTATGGAATGAGAGAGGTAATTATTGATGGAAAACCTATGACTACTGAATATATTTTTCAAAAGGCTTGGTTACAATTTCTGATTTGGTTTCAAATGAGTCATGTTCAATAATTCTTAAATTATCTAGATCTCATCAATTAAGAACATTAGCAGTATTTGAAGAATGGTGTACAGCTATTTCCTTTAAAATCAATTGAATCTTGTCAGTAAAACACTTAATTAAGCACCATAGGTTATTTCAAAAATCTTTAAAATTCTGGGAAAATACCTTGCAATCTGAAGATGAATTTCATTGGAGTTCTTTTATGTCATAGTATTCCTTTGAAATCTTTTCTAGTATATCATCAAGAACTGAAAATATTTGTAATCCATAGATAAATTACATACCTCTAAAATTATACTTTGTAAATTGCAACCTTGCCAAGTCATGGTGGCAGGGTTATAAGCAAATTGGCATCTATTTTCCTCTTTGGAAATGCCTGATTAGTCAATCATTTGGCTGAAAGTTTTTTTTTTAAATGTTTTAACAATTCTGCAATCCTGCACACAGCCCAGAAAACCCACAACAACCATCAGATTCTGGCCGTGAAAGCCTTCGACTATACAAATTCTGCAATTGATTATTGTCTATATGCATTTCATGACACATATAAATTGATACACCACAAGTAGTTTAAAAAACAGAAATTTATTTATTCAACAGCCCTGTGTCAGACATATAGGGTAAAGAAGCTAAAAAAAAGAAAATTCCAACAGTAGAACTTGACAAATGTCATTCATACTAAGAGACAAGCAAAAAGATACCGGAATGTAGATCCTTATAACACTATATCTATCCATCACCAGTCCTCCATAAAATAATAATCTGAGTTAATGGTTTTGGTTAAGGCTTGTATATATGAAAAAAGAAAAGTATTTAATAATGTCCCATTGTACCAATAACAATAAAACAGATTAGAATACAAATGAAGTAACCTTTTAGGTTACTGCCCTAGGTAATACGAACAATGAATTTAGCTCTATTTCATGGACTAAGAGCTAGGGCTATGCTCTCTTCGAAAGTGATTTGAAACAAGTCCTTGAACCAGATTCTGTGCACACCGGCACACCATCTTTCTGTTCTTAAAGGAGTCTGAACTTTTTCAGGCTTCCATGTGAAGGGAGTTTGAAAAAAAGCTGCCAGAGTTGCATGGCATTAGGGAATGTGCTCATTAAAGTTAAGGAGACTTTTAAAGCAGCATAAGAAACTTGATACAACTGTTGCTTTAAATCTGTGATTTATACTTATTTAAATCAGTCTGTCCTGATTCAAAAGAACTTTTGATTATTTTATTTATATATCTATTTGCATGCTTGTTTATACAATTTATAGGCTGCCCAACTCCCAACAACTCTGGGCGGCTATTATGAGAGAGTACAAAATGATACTAATCAGTTTTAAAGTACAGGTTTAACATGCAATTTATGGATTATTTAAGAATCTTTAAGACCACTCTGCTATGCTGATGATATTTAAATGTTTTATGTGGGGGGGGGGTTGCTTTGCATTTCCAGGCGCCAATGAATTGGCTGTTCAGAAAGCAAAGGCAGAAATCACTAGGCTTATCAAAGAAGAGCTTATCCGATTGGTAGGTAAAATATTCCTTCATAATTTCTGTATGAAATGTCAAAAAGGCAGCCTCCGTACTTACCAGATCCCAGGGATTATATGCTCCAATACTAATTTTGCGGGGCCTGCACTGGCTGCTGATCAGTTTCAGAATTCAATTTAAGGTTAATTGTCTTGAGCTGTAAAGCCCTGAATAGCTTGACACCTGGGTACCTGCAAGACCATCTGTTCCAAACAGAATCAGCCTCACCTGTAAAGTTTTGTAAGGAACAGCTGCTGGAACAGCTGCTTCTGCACTTCCAGGGGGTGAGGGAGGTTGAGGTGAGAAAATACTGTCTTTCTGTGGCGGTGCTTTGGAGTGACGTCTCCTTGGAGAGCCCCCTCCCTGCTGGTTTTCAGGAAATGATTGAAAACTGAATTATTTCAGAGGGCATTCTTTTGATTTAACACATTGCACCATTTTTATTGAATTTTTGATGACATGATAACATATATCTACCTTAACATCTGAAACTTATTTAATATTGAAAATCCCAAAGTCCTAGAGTAATGAATTTCTACTTTATAATTCATATTAGCCAGTATTAGCAGCAGAATATCAAGAGAATTTTGCTATAGGATACCTTTTTTAAAACAAACATGTTTTTCTGTAGGTAAAATTTTTAGAATTATATTACATTTCCTTGTAAAAGTAGAGCAATTTTCTTTCTGTATATATTTCTTTTCAGTAAAATTATTTATGCTTGTTTTAATTGTTGTAATATTGTATTTCTAATTCACATGAATAGTATTATTTTGGAGGAGTCTTTATCCAGTGATAAATAAAATAGCTTTAACAGAGTTAAATGCTTATTGAGCTTCCCTTTATACACCTCCTATCATAAGACTGCAGTCCCCCTTAGCTGCATTTCAAAGGATTCAACCCAGAGCCGTCTCTTCAAACAGAAGGCTCCTTCTGATGGCAGAGGGATGTTCTGTATTGGAAGAGGGTGGCAGTTTCTTCCTAGTTTACTCTTGCTTCTGCAGCATTCCCTACGCCCAAATGCTAGCTCACACAATGGTTTAAAGACTTTTTGCCATTGAGCACGAGTTTTCAAGAGTATTGAGGGGAATTCATGAAAGCTGCATCCCCTGCTCTGCCTCAGATTAATCTAATTTGTAGAGGTCTGTTCTGTGCAACTCAGAATTAAACACATGGTTTTTGTTGCTTTTTATAGTCGGATTGACTTACTGTTCTCTTAATCATTATCAATTGCATCTTTGATTAACAACATGCTCATTTGTTCTCTTGCAGCAAAATTCATACCAACCAACCAACAAAGGAAGATACAAAGTTTTATAAATATTGGGAACAACTCTCTCTACCAGTTTCTCATTTGTGAAACATTTTTGTTTACCTTTGTTGTTTACTGCTTCTTTGTACATTACTTTTTAAAAATACTGTAATTTGATTAAAGATCAAGATCAAAATTCTTTTGGTGGGGGATTGTTTTCTGCATATAGAACCACAGTTTCAGATGGGCATAATTAAACTTGTTTCATTTGTATTGTTTCCATTTTCAACTTACTGAATAAAGCCAGTTAATAATCTTCCAGAAAAGTATATACTATAGTACAATCTCAGTTTGAAATATTTTAGGCAGGAGTGGGATGTTACAGCTCTTTGTGGCTCACCTTTTTGGAAAAGAAAAATTATTTAAAACTAAGAGTAAAATTTCCTCTGTTGTGTGTTAGGGAAAAAAAATTCCTCCTTTCCTCTACTTGCTGGTGATATTAAGAACCTTACAATCTTCTAGAACAGGGCTTTCCAAACTTTTGCCGTTGGCGACACACCAACGGCCAGCCCACAAAAACCCGGAAGCGCCACGGCCAGTGCGGCGCAAAAACCGGAAGTGCCGGCGGCGGAGCTTCTGGGGTGCCGCGGCGGCGGCTGCCCCTTCGAAAGGGCAGGCTCCGGGGACCCCGAAAATGCCTTTGGTTCCGGCAGGGAGGCGAAAAGCCTCGCCGCGCATACGTTGCCGAGCTTTCTGCCGCTCAGCTGATGCGCGGGGAGAATTTCCGCCCTGGCTGTGCTGGTAATCCCGGCAGCGTGCGCGCGTGGCGAGGCTTTTCGCCTCCCTGCCGGAACGGAGGGAATTTTCAGGGTCCCTGGAGCCTGCCCTTTCAAAGGGGCAACGCCACTGCTGCCGCGCGGCAACCCAGGTTGTCACGCAACACACTTGGGGCCCCCAGGCGACACAGTATTGTGTCGCAACACACAGTTTGGAAAGCCCAGTTCTAGAATGTCACCTCAAAAAAGAGGTGGCATGATGCTGATGGGTAACTGTCACATTTTAGAAGTCATTAATAGAAATGTATATTTAATTAATGGAAATATTGTACTTCTGTAACGTGAGAAGTCTTTTTTGACAGAGAAGTATAGATTTAATCTAGCTCACTGCATAGGTGGGGGTAGTTTATTTTTCCAGATTTTTTTTTTCATGATTACATAAAAATAATTACTCAAGCACTTTCAGCATTGGTGACTGTTATCTTGGAAGACAGCAGCCTATATGAGGATCACATTTGATTTTGGATTGCCTAACTCAGAGCTTTCCAAACTGTGTGTCACACAACCCGGAAGCGCTGATCATCATCAGCGCTTCCGGGTTTTCCCGCGGCGACACACCAATGGCGGCGCACAAAAAACCGAAAGCGGCAGCAGCGCTTCCGGGTTTTTGCGTGCTGCCGCAATGGCGGCACTTCCGGGTTTTCCCGCGGCGACACACCAACCGCCGTTGGTGTGTCGCCGCGGGAAAACTTTTGAAAGCCCTGGCCTAACTCCTTGGTTCCCATATAAATTTTTAAGGGAAATACTTAATACTTTAATTTTAGTATTACTCTATCATTGGAAGTATCAGTAGGCATGTAATAGCAGTGATGTTTTAGGCAGAAAAGTTGTCCAGTTTGGAAATGTCCTATGGAAAAGTGTGATCCTCTGGGCAAAAGCCAGTTTTACAATATAAATTATGCACAGAGCTCTAAATTTAAAAACATACAGAGCATTCCCATAGAATTGGAAGAAAAGGGGGAATCTATGGCAATGGGGAGGGAATTATTGGTAAAGGAATTGCCAGTTCCTAAGCCTGCTTGCCTCACATCATCCAGAAGGAAAATGGAAGGGAGGATTAATATTACGTTTCATTTGTTCACCAGCTTTTTAAAACTTTGCTTCCTTTGCATTTTAACGGAAGGAAATATATATATATATATATGTCAGTTCTAGGACTGTCCTAATTTTGTACCCCATTCCAAGTGCTGGGGTGTCTGAGGAATTGAGGGGAGTTGCATCCAATGGATCTCAAACCATCTTTTTTGTCCCTATTACCTACAGGACATTGCCAGTATGGCAGCTTTTGCAGTAAAGTTTTCTGTTGCCAATCCAAGTAGATGGCCCTGGGACATCCTCTCTAAAATGTCAAAACACACACACACATTTTTCAAAACATTAATTTAAATAGGTTGAGACTTGTTAACCATTTCACTTTTAGACAGTGTCACCTTTCTGTGTGGTACATTGTGGCTCTTTTATGCTTTTGTTTTAAATCTCTTAATTAATTTTGAAGGTACTATACTAGAAAGAGAAAAGAGGTGGGAGCATGATTTTGATTTGAAATACTTTTCTGTTGGGAAGTTCTTAGAAAAGCCTTGATGACACTTCATTATAGAAGGGGGGGGGAGAATTCTTACTATACTTCCAAGTGTGTTGCAGTGGTTTAGGTGTTGGACTAGGACCAGGGAGAAACAGATTGGCTGTGGAAGCTCACTGGGTGCCCCTCCCTCCCTCTCTGTCTGTCTCAACCTAACTTACTGCACAGGGTTATTGTTATGGGGAAGAATTGGAAATGGGAGTGCTATGTATCCTGCCTTGAGCTCCTGGAGAAAAAGTTGAATATAAAGCTAACCAGTAAATACATTTTCATTTTTAGAAGGATTGCAATTCTTTGTAAAAAAAAAAAAAACCTGTTTCACTATATACATGTTTTCTAACTGCCTCATTAAATAAAAGTGTGTATTTCTTTTCTGTACGTATTGAATAAGAAAACTTTTGTCCTGCTTACATGGCCACGGACTACTGTAGTATTTATACATAACCGTTTTGTTAAAGAAGTACATTGGTTTTAAAAACCTTCAGTGATAAAGTTATAAGCACTGCAGGTTTAAGGTCTGTCCAGTTGTGTCTGTTCTGCTGATAGAAGGCTCTCATCCAGCGGAGATTCCAGTGAGATACAAGGAAGTATTTTTGCTAATTCTCCCATTGTGCTTCAACCCCACAAACCTCTTCCTCTCCAAATGTACTCCAGAGAATTGGAAGAAACTTTGGAAAAATGTGGAAAGTTAAATGGGAGGAGAAATTTGCAAAAAACATCTATCTGTTCATGGAAGCTTCCATTGAATTAAAAGTTTGGGGGGAGGGCGTTATAGCAGAGATTTATTTAGTCATTCTACTTGTATACTGCTAAAGCAATACAGACTCAATGGTTTACAAAACAATTGGCTTAATTGGATACAACCCCCAATCTAGAAACCTTAAAAAATTATTTAAGCTATATTTTGTTTCTTCATCTGCAAACAAGTTTGCTTTAATGCAAAACTATTATACACTTGGTTGACTCAATTGATTTAGCCTCCCTGAGCATTTTTAAGTAGAAAAGTGGAATAAAAATATTTTAAATAAACATCAAAATGTGTGCTTAGAGTAAGTTATGTGCATATTTATGAGTGTGGTAAGAGCCACATCCAGTACAGAAATTTTATGTGCATAGTAAGGACAAGGCTTCTATAGAAAGCTCTACTGAATAAGGGCGTGTAATTTTTTACATAAATTAAATCCCTGATTTGGAATCTTGCTTCTTTACGATGGCATTTTCTAATTAATCCTGTATATATATCCTTTTCCTTCCAGTCCCTTTCCCTGCTGTGTTTGCCTAAGATTGTAACTCAAGACCTTTGTTATGTAAAGTGCCTAGACTTTGAAGATTCTGTAGATATATTCTAATGTGTATCCTGCCTCCCCGTTCTGGAATCATTTGACTTTTTAACAGATGTTAAGAGAAGTGTATGATGATGCCTGTGTGTGCATGCACATTTGTGATTTGTATGATCTGTTTCTGCCCCACCTTTTGGGACAAGTTTGCTTGCTTACTTTTCCCAGTCACATGAGTGAAAAGGAATGTGCTGCTCTTGTGATTATTTTTCTTGTCCAAGATCACTTCCAAATATGGTATCTGCTTAAACAAGTTTGTGTTCTTAAAGGGTAGGTTTTTGTAGAAGAAATTCTGACTGCTGGTTCACCCTGGTTTAGGACAGGAAGAATGCCTTTCTGTTCAGCACAGTTGACTAAAAAAATGTATCTTACAGTACTTAAAAAAGAATATGGCAACTTTTGATACCATTTCAAATTGCTTTTAAATAAATTATAATTATGGAGAGAGTAACTCTGGATCCACATTTTCCCCATTTAGTTTGATAGAAGTGTTAGGTGGAAATGAACAGCAAAAAAGTCTGTAATTAGAAAAATATGGCTAATAGTATACTGTGTGAACCTTTATATATTGGATTTCACACTATATTCTGTAAATTTGGGCATCTGCACCAGCTTACTAGTTAGAAACATCTGAAAAGAAACATTTTTCAGTACATTAGCTCTTTTTTTCATGGTGGCCATGTCCAGCTTATATTTATAAATAAAAAATCATATGTTCACAGTGGTATTTTTATACCAATATATTATTGGAATTAGCCATGTTGTAATAGATATTTCATATATGGGAAGCCTTACTTGTCTATGAAACTTACTGTATGTAGCTAATTATCTCAAGGTAATTCTGAGTAAGAAAAAGAAGCAGATAATAGAAGAGTTGATTGAAGAAGACATTGCATTTTGATAAGACACAAAATCCTGGAGAAACTCTGTGGTTGCTAAACAACACTGATTTGATGACACATAACCAGTATTAGAGTTGTAGATTTTAGAAGTGCTGTAGGTAAGCAACTGTTCAAAACTAAAATTGGGTGAAACAGAATTTTTCGGTCAAAATGATATTGACATGACAAATGCACATTTCTGCTAAGCCGTGCTGAATCTTGACCATTGTAGACAGTGGTAAATCAAAGGTCAATTAATTCAACATCTAGTTATGTAGCGGGGGGAGGGTGTCCCACAAAACAGCCACAGAGTGAAATTTGCAGGATGATGAAAAGATCACTTCTTTTTTACATTAAAAAAGCTGCTTTGGTTATCACTATGTGGTTCTGATTTTTTGTTGCAGATCGAAGCACTGAAAGGTACATTTTGTTTAAGAAAATGAAGGAGATAAATCTGTATGTGATTATAATATGCAGCGTGGTCCAAGTATTACAAGGAAGGAAGAACAGTTTAAAATGCATTCAACTTACAGAGCTGTATTATAGAAGGGAAAGCAGTTCTGTAAGAGGCAGCGTTGTCTATCCCCACATCCAACTGAAGTACAATGTGACCCAACGCTTGCTATTTGGCTGCAGCCTTCAGTGGAGGCCGGAGATTAAAGTCAGTGAGGCAGAAAGAGATCTCATACATAATTAACAAAATCATTATGGAGTACAAAAGTAGGTTTCAGTGAAACCATTTTATATTGCTTCTCCTATTATTTAGTGTACCAAAATAGGTGAGGC
This sequence comes from Charina bottae, assembly GCA_023362775.1. Taxonomy (NCBI): domain Eukaryota; kingdom Metazoa; phylum Chordata; class Lepidosauria; order Squamata; family Charinaidae; genus Charina; species Charina bottae. Next base: position 96,773,873 of record JALMGJ010000002.1, on the reverse strand, counting down.
AACCATGCCACTACTATTCCAAATCTTTCTAATTTTTTCATCAAGGATTTGGTTTAGATTACTGCATTCCAAGAGCAAGTAATTTTATATATACATATACATACACATTTACATACATACATACATACATACATACATACATACATTTTTAATATTGATCTGGAAAACAAGACGGAAAACGTGCAGAGCATAACTTCTGGAATTCTTTCCAGTCCTTTCAGCAGTTGTGGCTATCAGAGGTGTCTGTATTTTCTTCTGTTACGTGCTTTGCCCCCCTCCCGTACTATACCTCCTGAATGGCTGGAGATTGTGCACTTAATATTATGGTCAAAAACACTGATTGCAGGAACAATTCCCCTTCTCGGTAAAACTGATGGCTTTATGCGCTAGGAGGAGTCTAGCAGGCACCTCTACTTGGGAAAAGAATCCCAATTTGGAGAAGAGCAGGGTGCTTTTAATAGTCCTTTCTGTGACCCTCCCCTCCAATGTACAGTAGTTCTAGCAGCAACAGGAAATAAAAATATTTAAAAGGATCCAAGAATGACCTTTCCAAATGAAGACTGGAAACTCTTTCCGTTTGCATTACTGATTGCTGGATCTTGGTAAAACAGTAGCAGATGTAGCAAAAGTGATATCTGCTAAGGTGATGTTTTCAGAGCCATGAACTCTGAGCCTTGATCAGAGCAGTGGGTATGTTGATGACTCATCAGTTCTTCCTTGAAATTTCTTGGCTGACCAAAAGGAGGTTGGAAATGGTCTTGGTTCCCTTTTCGTTTGCTTGTTTGTCCTCCATCTTTTCCAAGAGCGGACTACCTGGACTGATAATTCCTTTGCTTCAGGACAGAAATCTCTCATAAAATGAGAAGAAAAAACTCACCTCTCCTGCTCTTCTTGGATAGGCCCTACTGTTTCCCCCCCCCCCCCCCATCTCCATCCATAGCTGAAGTCGCTCAGACTCAGAGGAGAGCCAGACCTGATCTTTCTCCCTCACTTGCCAGCCTTTTCACTCATCTCAGAGACCGAGTCTTTGAGCCCTCTGAAGCCAGACAGGTCCCCCAACCAGACTTCCGGCCGGTCTGTGTGACCCTTTGGCAGGCAGTAGCCTACCAGGGTCTTCCGCTGAGCTGTATTGCAATAGGGCCCCAAAGAGGCTGGTTAGCCTTGTACAGGCTGAGCCAAACCCCACCAGTATGTTGCCGCCTTAGACTTTGGAAGCACGGCCTTCCTCAGACCTGGAAGCCATTTTACTGAGTTCAGTTTCACCTGATCAGCTGGATCCAGAATCAGATGAAGTGGCCTATGAATCAGACGGAGTCCCCTGCTTCAGGAGAACTGTGATTTCAAGAAGCCAAGGAACACACTGAGTAAACCCAGCCAAAGAGCAGTGGCAAAACAGCTATTGATAGCCGCATCCTATCTTCCTTCCATTTCAACTGTTGGGGATCCACCTAACATTGACCTTCAAGAACCAGAAGCCTGTGCATAAGCTGCAAAAGAAAGGTGATTGTTCCCCTCCTCACACCATTCTTCTTCAATACAGTATTTATTTTCTATCCCTCCTTTATTATTTTTATAAATAACTCAAGGCGGCCAACATAGCTAATACTCCTTCCTCCTCCTCTTTCCCCCACAACAATAACCCTGTGAGGTGAGTTGGGCTGAGAGAGAGTGACTGGCCCAAGGTCACCCAGCTGGCTTTCATGCCTAAGGCGGGCCTAGAACTCTCAGTCTCCTGGTTTGCTATTGGCTCCTTCCTAGGGCTGAGAGAGAGTGACTGGCCCAAGGTCACCCAGCCGGCTTTCATGCCTAAGGCGGGACTAGAACTCACAGACTCCTGGTTTCTAGCCTGGTGCCTTAACTACTAGACCAAACTGGCACTCTATGTTTCTCCTTCTGTCTTCTCCTGCAGCTGAACACTGTAGTGCACAGCTTTCCAAACTGTGTTGCGACACTAAAGTGTCGCAACACACAGTTTGGTGTGTCGCCACACAACCCGGAAACGGCGGTGGGGATGTGCATGGCGGAGGCAGCAGCGCGCCATCAGCGCTTCCGCATTTTAGCAGAGGCCACCGCCGCCGCCGCTGTGCACGCCACCACCCCTGCGCGCGCCACCGCGCCACCGCCGCTGCCGCCGTTGGTGTGTCGCCAACGGCGGCAGATTGGAAAGCACTGCTGTAGCGTGTTCCATTGGGTTGTAAAAACCAAGCAAGGCTTCTGGAATTCTTTCCAACCTCTTCACCAGCAGGGGCAATAGGAGGTAACTATCCTTTCTTCTAGCAATGAAGTACTTAGCAATTTGGTTCAAGCTCTTAGCAATTTGGTCGTGATAAAGTGCTCATTTTTTCCCTAAGGTCTAAGGCAGGGTCTAAAGCAGAGCTTTCCAAACTGTATGTCGCAACACAAAAGTGTGTCGCCACACACAGCGTGGTGTGTCGCCACACCACCCGGAAGCGGCGGCGCGCGCGTGCACGGCGGCCGCCATGCACGCGCGCGCCGCCGCACGCCCCCGCACTGCCGCACGCCCCTACCGCGCCACCACCGTGCGCGCGCGCGCGCCGCCGCACACACCCCCGCGCCGTCGCCGTGCGTGCGCGTGTCGCCGCCACCGCCGCTGGGTGTGTCGCCAGCGGCGGCACTTTGGAAAGCCCTGGTCTAAAGCATATGCTGGTTAGGGAATTCTGGGAATTGAAGTTCACACGTCCAAAACTTGCCAAAGTTGAGAAACACTGGTCTAAGGTAACATGAATATATGATGAACATGCAGGATAAAATTATTAAGTAGGGGAACTTTTTTACAGCTCGCTCAGCATGGGTTTTTGAAACATATCCCAATATATTTATCATTAATAATCATTCCCTGTAGCAAAGTCCTGAGCCACACTGTTTGGATTTTATGTCTAGCCTCTTGATGGAACAGCTCTGGGCATTCTGGAATTCGATCCTCTAAATTCCAAGGAAGCCTAGTGTAATTATCTATCTTTGGAGAAGGTTGCTGTTGTTCAGTCGTTAAGTCGTGTCCGACTCTTCATGACCCCATAGACCATAGCACGCCAGGCCTTCCTGTCCTCCACTGTCTCCCGGAGTTTACTCAAATTCATGTTCATTACATTGGTGATGCTATCTAACCATCTCATCCTCTGCCGTCCCCTTCTCCTTTTGCCTTCAGTCTTTCCCAGCATCAGGGTCTTTTCCAGTGAGTCCTCTCTTCGCATTAGGTGGCCAAAGGATTTGAGCTTCAGCTTCAGTATCTGTCCTTCCAATGAGCAGTCAGGGTTGATTTCCTTTAGGATTGACGGATTTGACCTCCTTGCAGAACAAGGGACTCTTAAGAGTCTTCCCCAGCACCACAATTCAAAGGGATCAATTGTTCGTCGCTCAGCCTTCCTTATGGTCCAACTCTCACAGCCATACGTTACTACTGGAAAAACCATAGTTTTAATTATACGGACCTTTGTCGGCAAGGTGATGTCTCTGCTTTTTAATATGCTGTTTAGGTTTGCCATAGCTTTCCTCCCAAGGAGCAAGCGTCTTTTAATTTCATGGCTGCAGTCACCGTCTGTGGTGATCTTAGAGCCCAAGGAGCGATTGGCAATTTGAGAGTTCTCAGGAAGTAATTATCTAATAAGGATTGAGGTCATTTTGAGGTAATAAGTATCATTCAATAGAAATGCACTCAGCCCTAAGAATCCTCTTTAGTAATAGTTATTACTACTAAACAAAGCAGCTTTGCTGCTGCATCAGTTATTTATTTATTTATTTTATTTATTTATCAAATTTATCACTGCCCATCTCCCCCCAAGGAGGGACTCCTTATTACTTCGAGTCTCCCTATCCTGGAATGAGAATAAGATAAATGGTGTTATGCACTTACTCTGATAAAGTCAATATTTTTAAGCAACATGGTGCTGCCACCACAGCATATATTTTCTATCTCTCTTATAATGATTCTCAATACAAACAATTGCCATGGTATTTCTGCTGGGTCTTCTCTCTGCCCTCATCTCATTTTATTGGCTTGAATAGGGAGGAGAGGGATGAATTACCTATTACTTGGTTTTTGTTGTTACAAGACAAAGAAGAAGAATGGGAGTAAATCTGTCCAATTCACTGTAGCTTGAATCATGTCAACTGGATTTCTATTTTCTCAGTGGAAACGTTTCGCTCCTTATCCAAGGAGCTTCTTCAGTCTGAGCAAAGTTGGTAAGGGAATCCTAAATATGTTTCTAGGTAGCTGTGTGACCTTACACCTGGGGTCATGGTTATATTGAGATGTTATTTTAAGTCCTTTTATCATCTAAAGGAGGATCGATCGTTAAGATCACCATGCTGCTGTTGAGCTTGTGAAATGGTCTTAATCTTCCTAGGCACAGAAGACAAAGCCGGGAGGAAGATGGGGGAAAGATTGTGCCTGAGGCCCCCACCTCTATTCAAGGAAGGATTTTCCAAGTTGGCATAAATGGATTCCTTGACCCCTCTCTCAAACCACCTATCTTCTCTGTCTAAAATGTGAACATTAATGTCCTCAAATGAGTGTCCTTTTTCCTTCAAATGAAGATAAACTGCTGACTCTGGTCCTTAACAATCCTCCTTTAGATGATAAAAGGACTTAAAATAACATCTCAATATAACCATGACCCCAGGTGTAAGGTCACACAGCTACCTAGAAACATATTTAGGATTCCCTTACCAACTTTGCTCAGACTGAAGAAGCTCCTTGGATAAGGAGCGAAACGTTTCCACTGAGAAAATAGAAATCCAGTTGACATGATTCAAGCTACAGACAATTCCACCTGGATGACTGAGAACCTTCATAGACATCTGTCCAATTCAACTATCTAGTTTGGCCCCCAAGACTCTGTGGCATGGATAGGGAATCCTGATTTCCCAGATGTTGCTGAGCCAGACCTCTCTGTCTCCCTCACCATTTGCCATGCTGATTCAAGATGAAGTTCTGCAACATTTGGAGGTAGGTCCATGGATTCTCCACCCTTTCTCTATGTAAAAAATATTTCTGTGTTGGTTTCATAACTCGTACAATGTAGTGAGTTGGTAATCACTTCCCTCTACAATTGTCTGTAGTTATATGGAAATGAATTCTAGTGATTTAAATGCAATTGGTATGCGAACAGGTGTATATATTCGATTCAGTGTTAACTCCTGGCGACTGCCTGGACTAGTCCCTGCAGTTTTAATGGCATGATTTTTGGAAATTTGCCATTGCCTGCTTCCTAGGTCTGAGAGGGAGTGACTGGCCCAAGGTCATCCAGCTGGCTTTGTGCCTAAGGTGGGACTAGAACTCACAATCTCCCAGTTTCTAGCCTGGTGCCTTAACCACCACACCAAACTGGCTCTTGCAGACAGCTATGCTGTACAGGATTCTATATTTGTATAAAATCAGGAGGATTCTGGTAGCCCTTTCTCAGAGCAACAAATTTAATTAAAAGGCATAAGCTTTCATGAGATCACTTCATCATATGCAGTGGCTAAATTGATCAATTTAGCCACCCCATACATCTGATGAAGTGAGCCATAGCTCATGAAAGCTTATGCCTTTTATTAAAATGTGTTAGTCTGAAAAGGATTACCAGACTCCCCCTGATTTTTGGCTACCATAGACTAACTATAGCTTTCTATTTGTGTACATCTCACTGAATTCTTCTGAACATTCATATAAAGTGAAGAGGAACTAAAGAGCCTCTTGATGAGGGTGAAAGAGGAGAGTGCAAAAGCTGGCTTGAAACTCAACATTAAAAAAACCCAGATCATGGCATCTGGTCCCATCACTTCCTGGCAAATAGAAGGGAAGAAATGGAAGCAGTGACAGATTTTATTTTCTTGGGCTCCAAGATCACCGCAGACGGTGACTGCAGCCATGAAATTAAAAGACGCTTGCTCCTTGGGAGGAAAGCTATGGCAAACCTAGACAGCATATTAAAAAGCAGAGACATCACCTTGCCGACAAAGGTCCGTATAGTTAAAGCTATGGTTTTTCCAGTAGTAACGTATGGCTGTGAGAGTTGGACCATAAGGAAGGCTGAGCGCCAAAGAATTGATGCTTTCAAACTGTGGTGCTGGAGAAGACTCTTGAGAGTCCCTTGGACTGCAAGGAGGTCAAACCAGTCAATCCTAAAGGAAATCAACCCTGACTGCTCATTGGAAGGACAGATGCTGAAGCTGAAGCTCAAATACTTTGGCCACCTAATGCGAAGAGAGGACTCATTGGAAAAGACCCTGATGCTGGGAAAGACTGAAGGCAAAAGGAGAAGGGGACGGCAGAGGATGAGATGGTTAGATAGCATCACCGATGTAATGAACATGAATTTGAGTAAACTCCGAGAGACAGTGGAGGACAGGAAGGCCTGGCTTGCTATGGTCCATGAGGTCACGAAGAGTCGGACATGACTAAACGACTGAACAACAACAACAACAAATATACATATACATATACATATACATATACATATACATATACACATACTGTGTATACAGATACACACACACACACCTACCTAAGTCATTACATTAGGAATAGAGATATGTAAAGGTAAAGATTTTTTTAAAGAAACATAAATATTAAACTGCAGCTGCCGTCAGGAATGTGTGCACAAAGAAATTAACATTTCTATAATCCTTAAAGAAGGTTTTGATACTAGGTTGAAGAGTTTAGCATTACTGATTTTATGCTTCAGCCAATCACCCTACATAGCTGAGCAAGACTGGGAGTCCATTTTGTAGCAAGCTTCTCTTAAGAAAAAATAGTAAAGGAACTGCATTCTGGCTCCATTCAGCTGCAAGCATTATCATGAAAAGTGCAGTAGATTAATATTTAATTGTTTGTTTGCTGCTGCAGAGACTCCACTGTCTCATGCTGTATGTATCCAGCTACTTAAAGGTAATGTGTGCCAGCAGGGGAACAGATGATGTCTTCTCTATTCAAAAGCACAACAAGATGGTTAAAACCCCCCCAACAACCTACAGTGACTTGCTTTAAAATAATCTCAACGCTTATTTATACAGGATTGTAGGAAGGGGTGGGGGGTGGGGAAGGAGGTTCTTTTGAATAGGTTGCTTTAAAACAAATGTTATCCCAAGGTTGATTTTCCATTGAGTTTAACTCTTCACACGGCTACATCCAGAAGATCAATTTTAAATTTGTCTGTAGCTGGTGCTGTTAAAAACCAACATATTGGTATATGCCTAGGATGTGAAAGCTGAGGATAAGACAAAATAAAAATGGACACTGTGCAAAATATCAGTTCTAGAGGCGCTTTTAATACGAATGAATTGCATCAGCAGAGTTGTGGGTCAGAACCAATGCCATTGGAATGGACTGGCAAAAAACGATACTACACAAAGGATTGCCACAAAAAAGATTCTTATTTTACTTCAACAGCTAAACCTAAATTAAATATTCTGCCACGATACAGGGGATTTGCATGTACTGACCAGGCTACTAGGCATACGATACACAACACTGAATACACTATTGTCAGTTTCCTATAGAGAGCATGGCAAACTGCATCAGGCAGGGATGTCCAGCTCAAATCCTACCAAGTGCTGCATGAGGATTACAGTAGTTCATTACCCTGAGGGCTGCAAGACTGAATCCTTTTCATGCATTGATACAAAAGTCTCCAGTGAGTTGAAAATGAAAAGTATCCCAGTGTGATAGCTGGCAAAGATATGGTTTTATTGCTGGGTTGATTTTTTTCAAGATATACCCAGAATGAATGATACAATCTAGCAAACCCATCTCATGAGGATGGTGAAATCCTCCTTGTTTCTTTTTTCTTCCTGCTGAGCAGAAATCTGTCTTTTTCTTGTTTGCTGTTCCCTGTCTCTTCTTGCCTGATAGAGGGCTTCCTTCCTGCCTCTGCCTAGGGGAAAGATCTTGCTTGGTTGCTGTCTTTCCAGCTCCTTGTTCGGCACCCAGACCTGGTCGTCGTCGTCATCGTCCTCCTCCTCCTCCTCCTTCCTTTCCTTGAGCAGCTCCAGCCTCTCGCCCGTTTTCCTGGCCATGCCTCGCCTCCCTGCTGCTCCTGCCCAAAGACCCCAAGCTGACCTCAGAAACAGCGCCTGCCACAGAACCTGAGAGCAGACCGGGCTTCCTGGAGGGCGGTGTTTCTCAAAACAACAGGCCTCAAGGCACCAACTCTGAACCCCATGTTGCCAGAAGTCCCTCTGGTCTGGACCAAGGTGAACCACCCAAGCACTGACCCCAGGCCCTTCCTTTTCCTGGCATGCTTCCATGGCCCAGTCTGTGCATCTTCCAGAGCTCCGTATCCTGGCCTTGCTGGACAGCACTTAACCTACAAAGTATCGCCGTGGGCCACAGAAAATGACTTGAGCCTGCACGTTTGAGACCCCTACATAGAGGGTACTTGAGAGAACTTATAAAGTTCTTATAGAGAACTTATAAAGGTTCAAAGCTGATGGCACAAGTTCCGATCCTGAAATTTAGGATGAATTAGTCATAATACTGTGACACCAATAATCACGAATAGTGTGTGTGTGTATCTGTTCAATCATGCCCAATTCTCAGAGACTGCCTGGACAAGTCCCTGCAGTTTTCTTGGCAAGGTTTTTTGGAAGTGGTTTGCCATTGCCTCCTTCCTAGGGCTGAGAGAAAGTGACTGGCCCAAGGTCACCCAGATGGCTTTTGTGCCTAAGGCAGGACTAGAATTAACCGTCTCCTGGTTTCTAGCCTAGTGCCTTAACCACAACACCAAACTGGCTGTTATATGCATATATAAATATTGATAAAATTTCAGTGGGGTGGGGAAGGATTCAGTATTTACGATGTTATGGCACTTTTTTTTTTGCTTTTTAAAGTTATAAACCACCCAGGTAAAGGAGACAAGACTGCCCTGAGTCATATCATATAGAATCTGAGAGCACCTGTTCTCAAATCTCCTCCAGAAAAGAAAAGGTTATGCAGCCTAAGGTAGCATTAACTTTTTTAGTATGTACAGTATGTTGAACTTTTGGACTAGGTCATATTCAGCTTATCATCAATTGAACAGAAATGCCTTGACCAGCCCATGAGAATTGTATGCTTGTTCATCATTCCCATATTGAAGAGGATGTGGGATATGATAACCTCCAAAATCTGATTTATTTATTTTTTTGCTGTCGTTCGCACAAAGGGCTTTCAGAAACATGCAGGATTAACTTCAGTCAGCTGATGCTTCTACACACATTGACAACGCTGCCAAACTCATAATAGGCCGAGTCTGAAGGGGGCAGCTTTATCATGCATAAGGGAGTTTCAGTAAAAGATGGGAATCCTGATCAGGCAAGATACTCCAACGGGTGGCAGTTCATGAGGTTCAGGCACTTTTGGAAGAAACCGATTTTCTAGGTTCTAGTTGAATTCGGAAACAACTGGTTGTAACAGTTAAAGGTAAAGGTAAAGGTACCCCCCACACATTTGTGCAGTCGTGTCCGACTCTAGGGGCCGGTGCTCATCTCCGTTTGTTAGCCAAAGAGCCAGCGTTGTCCGAAGACGCTTCCACGGTCATGTGGCTGCATGACGCGCACGGAACGCTGTTACCTACCCACCGAAGTGGTACCTATTAATCTACTTGCATTTGCATGCTTTCGAATTGCTAGGTTGGCAAGAGCTGGAGCTAGTGTGGGAGCTCACTCCGTCACGCGGGACTAGGGATTCGAACCTCTGAACTTGCGATCTTCCAATCGACAAGCCTTACCCGCTAAGCCACCATGCCCCTACTATGCCTGGCTTAGGGTTAGCCTAAACATTCAGAAAGTTGTGGTTGAAATCCCTTCCAGTATTCAACCCTCTGTGCCCATTGACATTGGAAAGGCCAATCTTGAGAATGGGTAGAGCAGCCGCTCTACAGTGCAGATTAGCATCTACACTATCAAATCCAAATTCAGCCCCCAAATGCCTGCTCAAACAAGACAGCCTTCCACAAGCTGGTTAAGGCAGACAAAGAGAGTTCTGGGGGCATCTCGGGGACAAGATGCTCCATACTATGACACCCACAATAGAGGGTTGCTTACAGACCCATGTCCCTTTGTGGTTATATAGGGAGAGGAACCTAAGCATACAAGTTTCTATTATTATTATTATTTTTATTTATTTATTTATTTTATTTATTTGTTGAATTTCTATAACCGCCCATCTCCCCCTCAAGGAGGGACTCTGGGCGGTTCACAACATTATTATTATTTATTCCGTCCTTGCATACATGCATTGACGGCAGATTTCACCTAGAGAAGGAATCCCTAAGGTACTCTAGAGGCAAGCTACATAGGACTTTGTAGGGCAAAAACAGAACTTTGAATTAGATTCAGAAGCCAATTGGTAATCAATGCAGTGTAAAGGTTCCCCCCGCACATTTGTGCATCGTGTCCGACACTAGGGGCCGGTGCTCATCTCCGTTTGTTAGCCAAAGAGACAGCGTTGTCCGAAGACGCTTCCACAGTCATGTGGCTGGCATGACACGCGCGGAACGCTGTTACCTACCCACCGAAGTGGTACCTATTCATCTACTTGCATTTGCATGTTTTCGAATTGCTAGGTTGGCAAGAGCTGGAGCTAGTGTGGGAGCTCACTCCGTCACGCAGGGCTAGGGATTCGAACCTCCGAACTTGCAATCTTCCAATCGACAAGCCTGGCGTCTTACCCGCTGAGCCACCACGCCCCTTCTTGGTTGTAACAGTTACTGCCTCCCAAATGGGTGGAAATAGAAATGCTGTTGGGTATTTTATAAAATCTGTAGAGAAATCCCTCTTCTCAAATTTTTCCAGTTCTACCCAAGCCCTGAGATTGCTGTCACCTGAGGCGAGACTGAATGTTCTTGCTTCCTTAAGTCTCCCTGCTATGGAGGCCTCTCCCAATGAGGGCCTAGTTGCTATCCCTCTGGCAGCAGGTCTTTTTTTTTCTTAGACGAGTACGCCTATTCATATATTTCTGCTCTGTTTTGCTTTTAAGCAGTTTAATTTCTGTATTTTTAAGTATCTTTTTGTCACAATGCCTTGGCTTCTGCTGCCTTTGTTATGGCTTACCCAGATTTGATTTAGTGTTTTTATTATCAATGACCTGGGGAGATTTTAGCCATAGGGCAGCTAATAAATCCTAAAACGTAAATGAAAAATACATTAGGATGTGGTGATTTTAAAGCACCGATTCACGCATATATGCGTTTCCTTTATCAAACACGAAAAAATAACCAGCAGTACACTGAAGCACATACGAGGTACAAGTGAATTCGCTTTATTGTTTCCCGTAGTAATCGGGTCTATAGCCCTGCACCCAACCAATTCTCCCTTATCAAATTCTGCGGCGCTGAGCGATCCCCGCGCTTCTTGCGTCCGCCTCTGAAGGTCACAGCCTGTGCCTTCTCTCCTTGGATGCCACCTGACCCCCAGCCCGGTCTCCCCGCGTTTCGCTCGCTGCACCCCCGGCAGAGATGCCTGCCCTCTGAGCCCCCCGGGCAGCCCGCCCCAAAGTGGAGGGCACAGCGCAGCGGCTCTCCCGCTCCGTCATTTCGCCTCCCTGGAACATGTGACGCCGCGCCGCGTCGCGTCGCCGCTGGAACGCGCCAGGCCAGGTTCTCGGGGCGGCTGTTCCCTCCAGCGACCGCCCCAGCCAGCGGCCTCTTTCGGAGGCGCCCGCCTGCCGCTCCCTTCCTCTGCTCAGAGCAACCGCCGCCACTCCTCCCCCAGCCTCAGCCTCGGCCTCCCCCTCGCTCGCTCCCGCGGCGCAGAGACCCAGACCCGGAGCGCGCACGCTGCCGCCGCGGCTCCCTGCAGCTGCTTGGCCCGGTCGGCTCGGCGAGGCCCGCTCCCCCGCCCGTGGATCTTTCTGGCTCGCTTTCCCTCTCGGTCTGCCCGCCTGGGAGGAAGGCAGGAAAGCGGCGGCGGGGAGGGGCCGCAGCGCCCCGCAAGGACCGGCTCCGACCCTCGTTGGGCTCGCGCCTCCCGGACCAAGCGACCCCCCACCGTCACCCCCCTCCGGATCCCACAGGTAGGAGCCGCCCGCGGGCCTGGCGTCGCCTCTCCGCCCGCTCCTTTGCATAGGCGAGCAAGATGGAGCCTCGCCCAGTTGGCTCCGTGCGAGAGAAAGAATGGAAAGGGCCGAGCAGCGCCTGCCTCTCGCCTGCCTGTCTTCCTGCCTGCGGGCATAGTTCCTGAGATCAGGACAAGCCCACCCGCTCCATTTGTCGGTGGTGCTGAGGAGGAGGACGTAGCGAGCCCTTTTCCTCCTCTGGGGCAGAAGCGTGAGCCCCTCTTCCCATCTTCCTCTCCACCTACAGGGAGGAACCATGGCATCCGCCGTCTGGAATAGCTTTCGAGCCTCTTGTTTGCGCCCCGTTGTATTGGAGAGGGAGGCGGTTCTGCGACCCCTCTTTCTCCCACCCCCGCTCCCAGCGCCCCCGAGCGACTTGCTGCCCTTTGCTTGATGGCGTTTGTTCCTTCGAGAGAAGAGAGCTTCGCGAGATAAACTACCATTTTTAGTACTTCGGAAGAGTTGACTTTGAATAACTGTTGCCATTATTCTGAATCCTGCGTTTAGAGAAATTGGTCGGAATCGCTACCTCCTTTGATAAGTGTAACACAGAGATCCAGCCCTCTTGTTAGAATTAGCAAAAAGGGAAGGGTGAGAGAACAGGTCAAAAAGGTAACTTGTTTATTAGTTAAACTGCCTTGAATAAAGCAGATGGCAAGTCCTAATGGTTTTGATCTGGTGTAATAGCAGAACTCATTAAGTCCTCTGCCCCCATTTCCTGATTTATTCTTCCCTCGAGCTCATAATAAAATGCTCTCTGTAGCACATGCTCGCACACATATACCCCAATGCAATCTTCCCTGTAAATATCTTAGGAAGGCCGCTGACACTCCAGTGCTATGGGGGGCAGTGGTGAGTGAAGAGAAGGGGTAAATTGCTGTAGCTCTTTGTGTTACTTACTGTATTGCTTTTGAGTATCCAGCAGCCATGGGAGCTGCACATCTTGCAGCTCTCATACACCGTATTTTTCTGGAATTTATTTCATTTTCTTAAATGTCCTATTTCATTTGCCTACAACAAATGGCTGCATGTTTTTTTTTCTCCTTATTTATATTTTACATATTTCTATATGTGCACAAACAATGTTATGAACATTAACTTTGCTAATTATGTAAGGATTTTAATAAATACACATGTTTATTAAAATCTGTTATTTACATATCTTTAGTTTTGGCTCATATCTAGGTTGCGCTCTTACTGTATGTGGAATCCTTTTGATTATACATGTGGTCTGAGTCTTCGTTTTTAAATATTTAGTCTACAGCCCTGGGTACATTATAGAAATAGGTCCCATATGTACAGAATTGTATGGTTATTTTTCCATTGAATTTGTATCTGTTTTTTTGAAAAATTGGGGGGTTGTCTATTACTTTATACTATGGAAAGAAGAGTGAACTCCTGCTTATTTCTGTTCAAGATATAGCTGCAGATTTTTTTTTCCTGAACATTCAAAATTTCAGTGCAGCCTTTGGCTTCCTTTAAAATTCCGTTTTTCTTTTTCAGATTCCTTTTTTCAGATTCACTGTAGAATTAAAGAGTCAATAGAATCTGCAGAAGATATCTAACAGTGTGCATCAGGTCTATTTTACCTCCAACACACTTGCTCTTGTGGTGTTGTATAATGGTAAAAATCAGAATCAGAGAGAGAGAGAGAGAGAGAGAGCGCAACTTTTTTAGGAAAAAAAACATTGACTAGACCAGAGCTTTCCAAACTGTGTGTTGGGACACGTTAGTGTGGGCTGCAGTGTCTGGGTGTGTCAAGGCTGCTGCTGCCTCTGAGCCCTGCCAGGATCCTAGTGCCTGCCTTGTGCCTTGCTGCCTCCAAACCTGCTGTGATTCCGCACAGGTCCTAGTGCCTGCCTTGTGCCCTGCTGTAAGAGTGTATCGCTGCATATCTAAAAAGTGTGTCACCAACATGAAAAGTTTGGAAAGCTCTGGACTAGACCACAAGATAGCTGTTGAGAAGAAGTAATCTCCATTCATGGATTTTTTGTGCAAATATTCCAGCCTCCTGGAGACTCCCTTACTAGATCTAAGTCCCAGGACATTGTCTGAGGGCCCAGGATACAGCTAAACAGATCTAGATTTAATTAGTGGCTAGATTGGAGATATTTAGGAACCTTACATTCTTCACATTGAATTACGTTATGGAAGAAAGAGAAGGTATAAGTATATATATTCTCCTTTTCCTTTGAGTCAAGCTTGGCTTCTTGTGGTTTAATAGAAACATATGTGTATAAACATGTACAAAATTATTCATTTTATTTGTAATCCACTTTTCTTACAGGAGTTCAAAGCAGTATAATTAGTATTCCCTCCTCTTATTCTAGCTGCATAATCATATCCTATGAGGTAGGTATGATTGAGAGATAGTAATTGGCCCAGAGCCATCCAGTGAGCTTCCTAATGGTAATCCAGAACCCTACTGTACTGCCATAGTGTTTTGTTCTTTGCCACAAACCTGCAAATTTAGAAGGGTCATCATAGGAATATTCTAGGACAAGATGGGAATATTGTATCCTCTTTGTTTAGGAAATAGTTTTAGAAATAACATTGCTAAACTGTACAAAGGGCAGATTATAATACAGGTTAAACAAGTTCTGAAGCAAAAAATGTATTCTCATTGGTTTTGGATCCAGATTAGGGTTTAGTGAAGTTCTGCCTCTGCAGGGCAGGAAGTAGGCAGATGATTTTTAGGCTTCATTCTTTTCCCTGAACTGTATTTCCTGAAGAGCTGTTCTGGAAAACAGTCTCTCTGGAGTAGCATAAGAGATAATGTAATGAGTTGCAGGAGAAGAGAGGATTACAGTAGTGAAGATTGCCTTCAACTCTCAATAGGAAGTCTTTACTGGATCCCAGTGCCTGCCAATAAAAGAAAAAAAAACCCTATTCCATCTTGATTCAGTCCAGAATGTTTAGATGATGCAGATATATTGTATTTACTAGAAAGGAAGATATTCTACTTTAAAATGTTTCACTTTTAAATATTTTACTTTAAAATGGGATGTTGATTGTAATTTTTCTGAGAACATGATAATAGAGATTGATGATTTCTCTGTGTGTGCGTGTGTTAATATTCCTCTTTTGTATGGATGTCTTAATTTAAAGGTTGCTTTCCTTTTGAGTAAATACAATGCGCTGTATCAGGCATAATTTTAGAAGAACTTTTATTTCCTATCTAAATAAAGGTTTAGGTTTAAGGGAGGGAGATTAGAGGACTGGAGTTGGCAAGGGGAGGTTGTGAAATAGGTAGGACCAAATTTACATGGATAGCAATCGAAGAGAATATTTGTAGCTCAGGGTTGAACTGTGGAGTCCTTGGTGCTCTCTGAGCCTTGTTGTTTTCTTGCAGACGTTTAATTGCCAGACTAGGCAACATCTTCAGTGTTAACACCCATACCTACACAAGCAGGACAAGCCATGGTATATAAACAGAGAGCAAGTCCCACTCCCTTTTCGCACTGAAGATGTTGCCTAGCCTGGCAATTAAACGTCTGCAAGAAAACAACAAGGCTCAGAGAGCACCAAGGATTTTACATGGATAGGTTTGGAATCTTCCATTCTGGGAATGGGTTGGGATTATCTTCGGCATTTTACCTATGCTAAATCTGTTTCGGGGATTACAGTATTGTTTTTGTGTGTTTCCTGTCTTAGTATGGCAGGAAATTATGCTATCAATTTTTGGTTACTGGACTGAGTAATTGTAGTGAAGAAAGCTGCAAAAAATAAAATTCAGGGGTTGAGATTGTCCACCTCTGGTATAAATACTTGTATTATAGCACCCTGTTTAATATTGTATGAACTCTAATAATATGATAATCACTAAGGCTGCTATCGTATATCCATTAAATATGAGTAAGCCCCATCCGCATCAATGGGAGTTGCGTCTGACTGTCCTGACCACATCTTAATTTGCAACTCTGGATTATTTTCTCCTCATATTTCCTACAGTACCATAGCAGACAGATGATGATAATCTGTAGGTGGAGTCATACATGATTCACTAGACCAATTAATGAAAACAGTAGCTTTTCTAGGTGGCACTTTGTGGGCACAATGAATGTTTCTTTGCAGCCAATACTAGAGTGTATATTAGATTTAAGTGCAGTTTGCATTTATCAGAGATTATTAGTTTGGTGGGAATTAAGAGCAGTTGTGCTAATGTCTGCTTTTATATTGGTCTCTCCTAACTTTCCAGTAAACCAGGAGAACCAATAAGAACAAACAAACAAATAAGTAGCATGAGGTTGTATCTTGGAGCTACTGTATTAGTGACTTTAGTCAAAATACAGATAAAAGTATACTGTAAGAGATACTGTCAGGATGAATTAAATCATCTACACAGAATAGCCATAATGAGATTCTGAGAATATATTATCCTAACTAATCTGCTATAGCAAAGTGTTTTTCAACCTTGGCAACTTGAAGATGTGTGGACTTCAGCTCCAGAATGCTGGCTGGGGAATTATGGGAGCTGAAGTCCACACATCTTCAAGTTGCCAAGGTTGAAAAACACTTTGCTATAGTGTGTAAGAGAGATAGCAGTGGAAAGGATTTTTGCCTTCTGAAGATAAATAATTGTGTTTTCTATGTCTAATAATTGAATTATTCTTTTCAGAACAATATAAAAGCTAACACTTAAATCCAGTGATTGGCCTTTTTGATTTAGCTGAGGTTTCTGATAATGGAACAGGGAAGGAAATAAGTGGGAAAAAATAACCTTTCTCCTTGTTCTTCTAATGGAAGTTTCCACTAGTTCAAAACCTGCCCATGCAGGGTCATCATCGTATGCAAGTTTGGGGTTACAGATTGCATTAAACCATAACTAATGCCCATTTTAACAGTACTCTTCAATTGTACATAAAAATCCTACAGATTTAGAACTGTCCAAAACACTCTGTGCTGATAGTAATTCAAGAGTTCTGGATGTGGCTAATTTATCTGAATTAAATTGTGAAATCAGATGTTTTAATTGAATATTACTGCCATTCTATATGTTGAGATAATCCAAACTCCTCTTGCAGATTGTTTAAAAAGTTGATTGACAATTAGCTGATACGCTGTAGTGTCCTCCTTACTGAATGAAATCTTACCATCACTTGGATTTTGTATTTATTTATTTTCTATTTATATTGATCGTTTGATTGTAATTTTATATTTGTATGGTTTTAATGGCTGATATTATTGTAAACCGCCCAGAGTCCCCCTTTTGGGGGAGATGGGCGGTGATAGAAATGTGAAAAATAAAATAAAATAAAATAAAATAAAATAAAATAAATAAAATAAAATAAAATAAATAAAATAACATAAAATAAATAAAATAAAATAATAAAATAAATAAAATAAAATAAAATAATAAAATAAAATAAATAAAATAAAATAAAATAAAATAAAATAAAATAAATAATATAATAAAATAAAATAAAATAAATAAAATAAAATAAAATAAAATAAAATAAATAAAATAAAATAAAATAAAATAAAATAATAAATAATATAATAAAATAAAATAAATAAAATAAAATAAAATAAATAAAATAAAATAAAATAAAATAAAATAAAATAAAATAAAATAAAATAATAAAATAAAATAAAATAAATAAAATAACATAAAATAAATAAAATAAAATAAAATAATAAAATAAATAAAATAAAATAAAATAAAATAAAATAAAATAATAAAATAATATAAAATAAATAAAATAAAATAAAATAAATAATAAAATAAAATAAATAAAATAAAATAAATAAAATAAAATAAAATAAAATAAATAAATAAAATAAAATAATAAAATAAAATAATAAAATAAAGAATATCCCTGCTCACCCATGAATTGAAAAAAAAATATTATCTGCCATTTTCAGACTAGGATTATCTGAAAGTGTAAGTCAGGACCCCAAAGTGTTAGTAAAGATCAAAATTATACAGTACTTCTGACCTGCCATCTTCCAAATTTGTCTTCAGTTTTTAATAGTGGAAAAACAGTAGAATTTTGACTGACAAAGGAACCAAGCCCCTGCCATCATTTCAGAGGGGTCACAACTTTCTGATTGTGTCCATAAGAAGGAATTGCTTGTTTATGAATTACTGTTTGCATTCTATAATGCCAAAAAGAGCTTCACATTTGTGAAGCTTATTTTGATTTATCTGTAGCTTGAATCATGTCAACTGGATTTCTATTTTCTTAGTGGAAACGTTTCGCTCCTTATCCAAGGAGCTTCTTCAGTCTGAGCAAAGTTGGTAAGGGAATCCTAAATATGTTCCTAGGTAGCTGTGTGACCTTACACCTGGGGCTAGGTCATGGTTATATTGAGATGTAATTTTTAAGTCCTTTTATCATCTAATGGAGGGTCGTTAAAATCACCATGCTGCTGTTGAGCTTCTGAAATGGTCTTAATCTTCCTAGGCACAGAAGACAACACGGGGAGGAAGATGGGGGAGAGTTTGTGCCTGAGGCCCCCACCTCTATTCAAGGAAGGATTTTCCAAGTTGGCATAAATGGATTCCTTGACCCCTCTCTCAAACCACCTATCTTCTCTGTCTAAAATGTGAACATTAATGTCCTCAAATGAGTGTCCTTTTTCCTTCAAATGAAGATAAACTGCTGACTCTGGTCCTGTGGTGTTATTTCTCCTGCCCAACACAGGAGAAATAACACCACAGGACCAGAGTCAGCAGTTTATCTTCATCTAAAAGAAAAAGGACACTCATTTGAGGACATTAATGTTCACATTTTAGACAGAGAAGATAGGTGGTTTGAGAGAGGGGTCAAGGAATCCATTTATGCCAACTTGGAAAATCCTTCCTTGAATAGAGGTGGGGGCCTCAGGCACAAACTCTCCCCCATCTTCCTCCCTGTGTTGTCTTCTGTGCCTAGGAAGATTAAGACCATTTCAGAAGCTCAACAGCAGCATGGTGATTTTAACGACCCTCCATTAGATGATAAAAGGACTTAAAAATTACATCTCAATATAACCATGACCTAGCCCCAGGTGTAAGGTCACACAGCTACCTAGGAACATATTTAGGATTCCCTTACCAACTTTGCTCAGACTGAAGAAGCTCCTTGGATAAGGAGCGAAACGTTTCCACTAAGAAAATAGAAATCCAGTTGACATGATTCAAGCTACAGACAATTCCACCTGGATGACTGAGAACCTTCATAGACTTATTTTGATTTAGAAATTTAAAATCTGTGAATTTAAAAGTATTTTAATCTATAAGGTTGTGTTTATGTAGTGCAAAAATGTGAAATAAGCACAAATACAAATTACAAGTACATGATTTGAAATGATTTTTTTGTTTTAAAGAAAGTGTTTGGGCTGCTTTGTGTCCTACATGAAGTTCCTTAACCTTGGAAAGTATTAATAAGACAATAAGCACAATTTAATGCAAAACTAGGTATTTTTTTTAATGTTATCTTGGTTTTAAACTTTTATTTCAATTTTGTTTTAGCAGAAAATGATGCATCCTGTTGCCAGTGGTAACTCCCCTTTCTGTGGGACTGGAAAAACTTCTTGCCTTAATGATGACAATGGGACACCCACCGATCAGTTTGATTTATATTCCACGCAGCAAACCAAGTATAGTCACACAGTAGTCGGGCACAAGCCAATACCATGCCAGAGACAAGATGCATTAAATGAACCACATTTGCAGACCACAAGTAGCAGAAATATAGAGACGAAAGATGAACTAAAAAAAAAGAAAAATCTCAACAGATCTGGAAAACGTGGAAGACCTTCGGGGACCACAAAATCAGCGGGGTACAGAACGAGCACAGGTAGACCGTTGGGGACCACCAAAGCAGCTGGATTTAAGACAAGTCCAGGTAGACCCTTGGGTACAACTAAAGCTGCAGGATACAAAGTCAGCCCAGGGAGACCTCCAGGTAGCATTAAAGCTCTATCACGGCTTACAAATCTAAGTTATACTTGTAGCAGTGCGGCTTTTCCTTACTCTGTGGTGCATAACAGAGGAGTGCATGCTACTGGTGAAACAAGTAGCAAAATCAAGCAACCCACTGAATAATATGTATAGGTAGATAATATTTCTTCAGTAATCATTCTTAAATTATCTGAGTTGTGGCATGTTTTTTTCACTTCTTTTGTAACTTTTTCACAACTTCCTTTCTTATTTTTTTTAAAAGATGACATACCCTTGTGTACTTTCAAAAAGTAATTGCAAATATTCTGAGTGACAAAGATTACTGTCCAGTCATTTTAGTTGAGGAGCTATTAATTCAAATAGCAGATTTCCAGCTCCTAGATTATTGAAGGTCACAATAAAAACTTGATCAAAATAAATCAGAATAGACTAATGGGAACAAATCATTCAGGACTGTCTTATAAGTAAGTGTGGTTCTATAAATTTTGCAGTGTATGTGTTTCTTTTTTTCTTTCTTCTTTAAATAGGAATGAGTAGAAATGAAATTTTTCCACAATTGCTGGAATTTAACACGGACCTCAAAACTTGTAGATATTTCAAAACTTCGAAACTATATTTTTAAAAATTTATCATTCCAGGCAGTCATTGCATTGAAGTGGTATCAGTTACAAGTAATTCAAATACTTTGTTAAAAAAATAGTTCGTATGCAGCACCTGATATATATTCTAAGTGCTACTAGAGATACCATACTGCCATTACAGTGTGGTATCTCTCCTGGAAGTGCTAACTATTGCACACTGACGTACAGTTTATAAAGCCTAAGACTACACACACCAAATTATAAATAATTAAATATCTGAAATGTTTTATAAAATAAGTTCTAAAAAGTGCTATCAAATACGCAGTTAATAGGCATAATGAAGATTATGTCTGAGATTTTGTTCCCTTATCAGTCCAATTAATTTGAGTGATATATATAGCATAAGCAAAGTTATAGATTTGCCCTGTATTTTTCAAAATCTGTCAAGAAACATACAAGTTCTAAATGGCTTCACAATATCTGCGTAGTTGGCAGCATTTTTGAAAAGAATTTAAAATATTTGGTGTAATTGAAAATTATACTTTTCAGATAGGTGATCTTCTCATTTTTAAAGTAATTTTGTCAGTATAAAACTTGCTATCTATCATACATTCTGGAGCTGAGCATATATTTACCAAAGGAAGACATTTCATGGTTCATAATTGGAAATGATACAGATGATGCACAAGCAAGTTGTGATTTGATGTGTTATAGACACCCAGATATATAACAGACCTTAGGAATATATCTATGCATGGAGGTGCAGAATGATAAATACAATTTCTGATTTTTGTGCACCTAAAATAAATGTTCTGCATTGAGCTGGGTATGTGTTGTTATTTTTAAGAGTGTACGTGAGTGTGTATGTGTGTGTGTGTGTGTGTGGGAGAGAGAAAGAAAGAAAAAGAGACAAATTGTCTACAGTATTACACAAGTTGCATTGTAATTGACCAGAAAACACTCAATATTGAATTTATTTCAAATATTTCTTTTTAACTAAAGCTATTCTGAAACTAGTTAATTTTTTAAAAAAATTTAAATTTAAAATTTAAAAATTTAGTTACATTTTTAAAATATTGTATTTATCTTCAAATTTACTTGAGAGAGAGGTTATAAATATTTGCAACTTTCATTTGGAACAGACCTCTTTCATATTAATTAAAATGAAAATTAACAGTATTGATTTTTTCTTTGTAAGATCAATGTTGTGGCCTGCTGACATTTTGATGACAGCTCTGATTTCAGTAATGACAACTTAAGAAACGGATGTCATTTCATGCCTTTTTTATCAGGAAAAAAACAGCAAGCCTTCAGGTGTTCCAGTGATGCCTAACTCATAATGAGCTGGACTTTATCCCGTATTTTATAATAGTGTGTTGAATTGCTTTGAAGGGACTTTGTACGCACTGGCAACCGTGAACCTCAACAGTCTGGAAGGCTTTTTAGTCATGTAAACTAATGGCAGCTAAAGTGCTACTAAATTGCTTTGTCTTACTTTGCTCAAGCTATGAAGCTTATATGTTTCCTCAAGAAACTTTGGAAATAATCTGGTTTTTTTACTAATTTTTCACAGAGGTGCAACTTTTGACACACAAGACTAATGTGAGCTAATCCTCCCTCAGGACATATACTGTACTGCCTGTTTTGTTAGACTTTTCCCCCCCAAAGGCTGCTTGGAGAGCAGCTGAATGTAAAATCTACAAGAATGGCACACCCTTATGGCAAGGTACAAATTTATTACATGCCACCAGTGTATTTTTTGATTAACTATATTTCTTACCTCCTCCTGTTTTTCTCATGCTACCTTTTTTTTAACTTCTCACAAATCTGTTCAATGATGCCATACAGTGTATTGGGAGGTAAGGTAAGGGAGATGCATTATTGCTCCAGGGTAATTAATTATGTGTTCTGAGAAAATGTATGCTGAAAAAATAAGCAATTTATGCTCATTTATAAAGCTTATTAATTATATCTGATGGAAAACACATCCATTAGAAAGATTAGTACAGTTAAAAATAAGCAGAAAGGGCAGTTAAATACTCATTGGATTTGTTAACAAGGCCAGGAGAGCACTGTTGGACATTTCTTGATTCCAATTGATTTTACCTTCTATTGCAGTTCATAAGGGCCATGCTATGGAGAAAACAGAAGTCAATTATTTGAGATGTTTGAATGATAAATTCAAATATTTTTGCTACTGCTGTATATAATCTTCTGAATACATTGTGCTTTTTTGGTACACTATCTCTTGTCATGATAAACACTGCAACAGCATGTTAATTCCTATGCTTTGATATTACTGGGATGGAAAAGGAAGAATGTCCTTTCTTTCTATAGTATTAATACATGATTTGTAAAGCAAATGATAATTTTATATTCTATAAATTAATTGTACTCTACATAAGCTAGGATTGTTAATGTGTATTCACACTGCTCAAAACATCTACATGTTGAACTTGTGCTTTATCTTTCTTTTGGTTAAATATAGATATTTGTTGTCTTTTGATAAATAAATAATTAAGCATTAATAGGGACCTATACTACTTAAAAGACAGAAAAAAAATGCTGTTTACTTTCTAATTAACTTTACATAAACTATAGAACCAAATAACTTTACTACTATTTTTTAAGTCTTGCACTGGATATGTTCAAAATTATTATATAGGTAGTACTTTCTAAATATAGCTTTGTCTACTACACCAAGGATCACTTGTGTTTCATAACTTTTTAAGGTAAACTGTTACTGATCAGGATCTTTGTTCTGCAGTGGGCTATTTTTAGGAAGTTACACATTTTCTTTTTGTTTCACAACAAACCCAGGAAAGTAATGTATATGGGATGGGAAATTCCATGACTGACAAGGCAGGAAGGATTACTGTCAGGGCATTAAAAGAATTTGAAAGGCAAGGACTTTCTGAACAAGAACTCTACAATTATTTCCTAAGTTCTCATTCTGCTTTATATCACTGTACATACAGTGCAGCATCATGCAATTTACTAAATACGAACAGTTGCTTGCAATCAAAGCTTTTGGACTTGCTTATACTCAAATGCTTTTTATTATACATATATTAAATATAGTTCATTATTATAATGAAAATATTAGAACAAGCCTTTCCTTTTGGTCTCTCCCAAATAGATAAATTTAAGTTCTGCAATGTGTAATCAATTTCATCTTGAAAATTATAACGACATTATAACATTTTTTTTAAAATCTATATTTAAATAGGCTATTTTAAGATTTTCACTTTCACAACTTGCTTTTCCATGGACAGTTTATTTTATTAGAAAAAAAATCATTAATATCATCATCCTGTCTTCTGGTGTAAAAAGTCTGATTAGATAACTGTGTTTGTTCTTACATCCATGAACCTCAGCTACTCATGTGCAATTGTCTGTATGGGAATGGAGTAGTGTTCATGAACTGTACTTATGTCATCATTTGGATGTATATTTATTAATAAATAATTACTTTAAACACAAAATGATGTTTTATTCCCACCATATATCTGTCTTCTTTCATAAATTTCATAAATGCCTTACTTTTATAAAGTAGTAATGCAATACATTTACTAGCCTACTTAAGTGAATGAAGAACTGTTAATCTCCTGATGTTTTCATTGTTTTATCCATAAAAAGATAAAGCAGCAACCAAATTCTTTTCAGTTTTTCTTTTGCTCTGCTCCCTATATCTTCTTGTAGTGTCTGATTGAAGAATATTGCTGGTTATTGATTTTGGTGACTGACTGATGCAAATACATCTGCTATAAATAATATTTGTATGTACATGTATAAGGCTATGTGTATGTGACAGAGCAAAAGTGAATGAATGGCTTGTGTTTTGGAAGTTTAAAATGGCTTATTCATTTTAAACCTAGAAATCAACTGAGTGGTGAGGGGATGAGTATCATGATGAATGTGTGACCAAAAATTTAACAGTTGATTATTTAAAAGTAATGGATCAATGTTTATTTTGATATTAATCTTTCACTTTTAATCTGCTTTCACTTTTTAAAATGTTTTGGATAGGCTGTCAACTGTCAGTTCCATGGCTGATACAAACCTTTCTCTTAAAAAAAATGTGTACTCTACTGAAACTCTTTCAGAAATATTGTAATGTCACAATAGAAGGATTTTAGTGGCATTTCTTGTCAGATTTTTGGTTAGAATAAGAGGGATATTTTTTAATTTAACTTTTATGTGTCTCTATGTCTTACAGCAGTAGATTTGCCCTATAATTTTTAGATTTGCATCCTATAGACAAGATACCTAGTTGTTTACTGGAGTACATTATTTGCATGCAGAAGATCCAAGGTTTTATCCCTGGAACTTCCATTTAAGACTGGGTAAGCCTCCTATCTTGGGGGTGTGGTGGCTCATTGGGTAAGACGCCAGGCTTGTCGATCGGAAGATCTCAAGTTTGGAGGTTCAAATCCCTAGCCCCGCGTGACGGAGTGAGCTCCCGCACTCACCCCAGCTCTTGCCAGCCTAGCAATTCGAAAGCATGCAAGTAGATGAATAGGTACCACTTCGGTGGGAAGGTAACAGCATTCCGCGCGCGTCATGCCGGCCACATGACTGCGGAAGCGTCTTCGGACAACGCTGGCTCTTTGGCTAACAAACGGAGATGAGCACCGGCCCCTAGAGTCGGACACGACTGCACAACTGTGCGGGGGGAACCTGTACCTTTTTTTAAGCCGCCTATCTAAAATGCCAGAGAGCTGCTACTCAGTAAGCGTCCTAACATAGATATGCCAATAGTTTGACCTGTTACAAGATCTTATGAAAAGGCCTCTTGCATTTTAAATCTGATTTAAAAACTGATAGTGGTGCTGCTTGTGCTATTTTATGTAAGACACTTTTTTGATTCTGCTGATGGTATAGAAATATGAACTGCCTGTTTAGTTCCTTGTGTATGTTTGGAAAGCTGTACAAAACTGCAGTGATTTGGACATATTAATTAAGCACTGTATAAGATTCCAGCCACTAAAGACTTTCCCATGTTGGGGAATTAAAATTCTCAGAGCTTCCAGCCAGAAATCTGTTAGGAGGTATGGTTGGAACATTTCTAGAAGGTTCCATATTGGGGATAGCTGTACTATACCCATTGAATGAATGTCTGACAAGATAATGTTCTTTATGTAGCTAGATCTTTGACTGTTTAGGCTTGTCTTTCTACAGGAAAACCAAGTGGCAGAACTAACTTTTATTGTAAACCGCCCAGAGTTCCCCCTTTGGGGGAAGATGGGCGGTAATATAAATTAAATAAATAAATAACTGATCTTGGTTGATCTCAGCAAGCTAAACCGCATAGGACCTGATTAGTACTTGGATGGGAGACCCCCAGCCTACTCTGTAGCGATAAATCTCCTCTAAGTGTATGCAAGAATATTACATAGATTTGTCCGTCAAGTAACTAGGAATTGAGGAAAGTTTACTTTTTAAAAAATATTTCTATTAACAGAGCTTATTCCTAAATAGGTATGTATTAAGATTACATTTTTGCATTTGGGGAGATGGAATTTGAGATAGTATTTGAAGTTACTGAAATAGTTTTCAGAACATTGGAGGTATCTTATTGTCGAGAAGCCAGTAACTATGATACTCTATCCTAATTTCCAGATTGGGGAAGTTAGATATACCCCCCGTGTCTAAAATTAAGACAGCAACAAAACCATTTCACAGTCAGTGAGACAAGACTTTAAAGATTTCTTGGATGTTGCTATTCATTGTTTTGGAGAAAACAAAAACTAATGCTATATATCATTTCCTTGGTGGTTGTAATTATGGCTTAAATCAGCTTTTTAGTATTTTCATACTATCCAGCTCAAAACTGATTCCTGACAGTTTACATAGAATTGAAAAACAAAAATATCAAAAGAAGATAAACAACTAAATACAGTGCAGATTAGCATCTACACTATCAAATCCAAATTCAGCCCCCAAATGCCTGCTCAAACAAGAAAACCTTCCACAAGCTGGTTAAGGCAGACAAAGAGAGTTCTGGGGGCATCTCGGGGACAAGATGCTCCATACTATGACACCCACAATAGAGGGTTGCTTACAGACCCATGTCCCTTTGTGGTTATATAGGGAGAGGAACCTAAGCATACAAGTTTCTATTATTATTATTATTATTTATTTTTTTATTTATTTTATTTATTTGTTGAATTTCTATAACCGCCCATCTCCCCCTCAAGGAGGGACTCTGGGCGGTTCACAACATTATTATTATTTATTCCGTCCTTGCATACATGCATTGACAGCAGATTTCACCTAGAGAAGGAATCCCTAAGGTACTCTAGAGGCAAGCTACATAGGACTTTGTAGGGCAAAAACAGAACTTTGAATTAGATTCAGAAGCCAATTGGTAATCAATGCAGTAAAGGTAAAGGTTTCCCCCTCACATTTGTGCATCGTGTCCGACTCTAGGGGCCAGTGCTCATCTCCGTTTGTTAGCCGAAGAGCCAGCGTTGTCCGAAGATGCTTCCACAGTCATGTGGCCGCATGACACATGCGGAACGCTGCTACCTTCCCACCGAAGGTACCTATTCATCTACTTGCATTTGCATGCTTTCAAATTGCTAGGTTGGCAAGAGCTGGAGCTAGTGCGGGAGCTCACTCCGCACGCAGGGCTAGGGATTCGAACCTCCAAACTTGCGATCTTCCGATCAACAAGCCTGGCGTCTTACCCGCTGAGCCACCATGCCCCTTTGCAGTAACCAGAGTATAAATGTAGCACAATCTAATATCTGTAAACCCTTTCTTCCTCGAATTAGAAAGAGTAGATAGGGGTAGAACTAAAATACTGCAGACATCTATTAAGCTGTATACATATACATGTTTAAGGTTGACTAGAGCTGAAAGTTGGAATTCAGAAAAAAATTGTACTTTTGACACATTTGAAAAATGTTTATCGATAGGGCAATATAGAAATTTCAAGATAAGCCAGTGACTCAATGTTAACTTACAAACTATGTCAGCAATAAACAGATTACAGGCTCACTATACCAAGACTTACAACATAGTGTTACTATTAGCAAGAGTGTATGTTTGTGGAAGGTAAGACTCCTGAAATAGCTCTTTTTGACAACTCTGAAGAAATAATACTTTTATTTTTTTTATAACAATTTTATTAAAGTTTACAGTTACAAAGATAAAAGACTAATACAAACTAAAAAAGTAAAAAAGAACGAAAAGGGGATAGAAAGTGCAGAAAATAAAATATAAAGAAAAATAGAATAGAAGGGAAAAAAATAATATAGTAAGGAAAAAGAAAAGAAATATATAAAGAAATGACTTCCCCCTTCATCACAAGTACAAACCACTTCAGTAACTTATCATCTCTGAGAATACAACAAAAGATTTCTATTAAAACCTTTTAAATCCAGTTTGTCTATGATAGATAGAATCTATCTTAAGACAATCTTAAGATTTTCTGAGTCCATTGTTCCCAAATATCCTTGAATTCATCCAAAGTTAAAATATTTTTGTTCTCCTTTAATTATAATCTTTAGCTCTTTCTGGTTCCCTCTAGTGTCCAACCTTCAAAATCCCATCTTACCATATTTTTTCCCCTAAACAGCAGCATTTTCCCATGGGAAGGTTTCTTATAATTAATTTCAAAATTATTTCAAATCCCTCTGGACCCTTAATCCATTTATAACTTTCTGAAATCAAGATTCTAATCACCCTTTTAATGTTTATTCCCCCCCCAATTTTTTTAAAGGCCTTAATCTTGCACTTAAAAGTTCTTTCTCCAAGGATTGAATGAGACTCACCCAGTGAATGTTGCCGATCTGAAGATTCTTAATAGTTGAAAAGCAATTAAAAAGCAATTCCAAAAGTGATTAAGAAATGAGGCTCAACTGAGATTTTTGTTCATTGTTTATTCGTTCAGTCGCTTCCGACTCTTCGTGACTTCATGGACCAGCCCACGCCAGAGCTTCCTGTCGGCCGTCACCATCCCCAGCTCCCCCACGGTCGAGTCCGTCACCTCCAGAATATCATCCATCCATCTTGCCCTTGGTCGGCCCCTCTTCCTTTTGCCTTCCACTTTCCCTAGCATCAGCATCTTCTCCAGGGTATCCTGTCTCCTCATTATGTGGCCAAAGTACTTCAGTTTTGCCTTTAATATTCCCTCAAGTGAGCAGTCTGGCTTTATTTCCTGGAGTATGGACTGGTTTGATCTTCTTGCAGTCCAAGGCACTCAGAATTTTCCTCCAACACCACAGTTCAAAAGCATCTATCTTCCTTCGCTCAGCCTTCCTTATGGTCCAGCTCTCGCAGCCATAGGTTACTACGGGGAATACCATTGCTTTAACTATGCGGACCTTTGTTGTCAGTGTGATGTCTCTGCTCTTAACTATTTTATCAAGATTTGTCATTGCTCTCCTCCCAAGAAGTAGACATCTTCTGATTTCCTGGCTGCAGTCAGCGTCTGCAGTAATCTTTGCGCCTAGAAATACAAAGTCTGTCACTGCCTGTCACTGCCTGTTTTTGTCCGTACAGGCTATGTTAACGGCTGTGAACTTGATGGAACTCCCTCAACTCCCAGCCACTCCACTCATGGGCCCACCACAAAAACTTTGGTTCCTGCAGTCTACTCGCGAGGAGCAGCTGTCCGGAGTGTGTGTGGGCAATCTCACGATCTCTCCTTTTTCCGGAGAGATTAAAAGCAGCCAGAATTCGCCTTCTGGTCACCGATTTCTGCTGCAACGCTGTCCCTGGTCAGCTCGCCATGTCCTCACTGGAAGTAGCAATAAATAATACTTTTAGATAGATTTAAAATATTTTTCTAACGAAGCAACAATGCTACTTAAAAAAATTGTATTATTTCAGTATCTATATAGTTAGAACTGCAGCTATAGAAATAGTTGAAAAATGTAAACTCTAAAGCTGATACCAAATTAACACTAAACCAATAAACAACTTTGTGCTGAGTATGCACAAGTATTTATGCTGTCACCAGGGATGGAACTAGGGACTGTGTCACCCGGGGCAAACATGAATTCTGTGCCCTCCCATGGGTTATTTTGTCATTTTGGCGCACCCCCCAGTGCAGCGCCTGGGGCACATGCTCTGCTTGCCCACCCTAGTTGCGGCCCTGGCTGTCACAACTTAGTATAAGGTTATGATGCTTTCCCAGCCCGTAACAGAAATACCTAATCCAAAATAGGTAATGCCCAACAGTATTAACTCAGAAATGTATTTTGCTTTACCTATGTTAAGATACTGACTTTGAAAGAAACAGCAAACCTAGCTCTGGTCTATACAAAGGAAGAGTTGTCCACTGGAAGCACCATAACAGAGTGTTTAGCTGTACAGAGAACTAAGCTGGTGGTTAAAAAACTGTTTGCCACATTACGAGTGAATGGCAATGTGTTCTCTTGGTTTCTAGACAGGACCTCTGCCCGATGAAGAACTATAACTTATTCATGGGAGAGACTCCAGAGCTATTTTTACACTGTTCATGACAACCTTTATTCTGATGACTAAAGAGCTGGTTGGGAGTCCTGTGAGACTGGTAGGTAATTAGGTAAAGGTAAAGGTCCCCCCCGCACAGTTGTGCAGTCGTGTCCGACTCTAGGGGCCGGTGCTCATCTCTGTTTGTTAGCCGAAGAGCCAGCATTGTCCAAAGACGCTTCCACGGTCATGTGGCCGCATGACGCGCGCGGAACGCTGTTACCTACCCACCAAAGTGGTACCTATTAATCTACTTGCATTTGCATGCTTTCAAATTGCTAGGTTGGCAACAGCTGGAGCTAGTGCGGGAGCTCACTCCGTCACGCGGGGCTAGGGATTCGAACCTCCGAACTTGCGATCGGAGCCTGGCGTCTTACCCACTGAGCCTTGGGTGCTTTATTAGTAGCAATAGTTGCTTATTTAATCAGCCAAGCATCTCTTTTAGCTCCTTTATATTTGTCTAATATTCGTTTGTTAATTCATTGATTCATTCATTCAAATTCTAATGCCGCACACTCAACAAGCGATTCTGGGGGGTTTATAGAACATTAAAAACAACAGGTAGTGAAATAAATATATCACAATAATAAAAGCAACCATGCCAGGGGAAAAATACAGACTCAAAATGCACAATGTATAATGAGTTCATGCATTATCCCAGCCTAGAGTCTATGGGAAGAGCCAGGTTTTTAAGACCTTGAAGGACAGCAGGGCTGGGGCAACATGGAATTAGGGTGGGGTGCTGCTCCAAAGGACAGGTTGACAACAGAGAAGGCATATCTTCTAGGTCCCATAAGATTTGTTTGTTTGTTTATGTATTTATTTGATTTTTAAAGCCACACGAGTCCAAAAAGATTGGGCAACTACAATATTTCAAATACATCATTTAAAAATGCAATGAAAAACATAACCAGCTGAGTAAAACAGCAACAATAACATTCAAAAAAGCTCATCGGGCTCCATAATCACCCTAATCCCAGGCCTGGGAACAGAGCAAGGTTTTAAGGGACTTACAGAACACTTGGAGAGTGGAAGCTTTGCATATCTCTGGGGAAATGCTTTTCCAGAGGCGGAAGCCATAACAGAGAAGATGTTGAAAGGACCTGGAATATGGGTGCAAAATGAATCTACACAAAGGCCTTCCTGGCCGCAGCTACTACCTGCTTTTCAAGCAAGAGCTGAGAGTCCAGAAGGACCCCCAAATTGAGTACAGGTAGTCCTTGCTTAACAAAGGTAATTGGGACCAAAATGTCTGTCGCTAAGCGATGCAGTCATAAAGCGTGATGTCACGTGACAACATCGCTTAGCGACAGAAATCCCAGCAGTCCCCATTGCCGTTGTTAAGCAAAAATTTCAGCTTGTTAAGTGAGGACCTCATGTGACTGACTTGGGACTTCCTGCTGGCTTCCCACAAGCAAAGTCAATGGGGAAGGCAGCTAGAAGTTGCAAGTCCTGGGCAGCTCGCAAGCAGGCTGGAGGGTAGGTGAATACTATGGAGTGAGGCGGGTGGGTGCTGCAGCACCATGTGAGTACATGTGGGCTGGGGAGGGGTCGCTGTGTGTGCAGGCTGGGGAGGGGCTGCTGCAATGTGAGCACATTACAGAGTACAAGATCCCTGGGATATTGTACTCCGTAGGGGGATCCTTGGGAGAAAAAGCAACTTGCAGCCTTCCCTGCTGGCTTCCCCATTGACTTTGCTTGTGGGAAGCCAGCAGGGAAGGTCACAAATGGCAATCATGTGACTGTGAGACGCTGCAACCGTCATAAGTGTGAGCTGGTTGCCAAGCGCCTGGATCATGATCACGTGAACGCGGGGGTGGTGCGATGGCCAGAACTTTGAGGACCGGTCATAAGTACCACTTGTTCAGCGCTGTCACAACTTGGGTCGCTGAATGAGTGGTTGTTAACTGAGGACTACTTGTACCAGTCCCATCTGGGAAAGTGCAACTCCATCCAGAACTAAAGTTGAAAATTCCTGGAAACAGTTCATGCCATGAACACACAGCTACTCAATCTAGGAATTGGCTAGGGATTCAGATATACAACTGGGTATCATTGGCATATTGATGATACCTGACCCCACACCCACTCTTGCACTTTCAGTGCTGGGCAGCTGGACCACAAACTTGAATTGTACCCAGAAGCCAACTGGCAACAAATATGAACATACCTGTTACATGAATCCTTGGCGTGCACACATCACTATCTGAGCTATTGCATTCTGGACCAGCTGTAGCTTCCAAATGCTCTTCAAGGGCAGCCCGATGTAGAACGTACTGCAATAGTCCATTGAAGAAGTGACTAAGGCCTGAGTGACAGTGAGTAATGCTTGTCATTCCAGGAAGTTTGAGATTAGTACACAAGATGTTTTGGCCACAGGTGTCACCTGCTCCTCAAGCTGGAACTATGAGTCCAAGAAGACCCCCAAAATGCAAACCAATTCTGCCCAGGAGAGTTAACAATGGAACCACTTGGACAGTATCGCGTATTTGGCCAGAAATTGAGATATACAGTTGGGTATCATCAGCATGCTGGTGAAACCTGACCCCATACCAATGGTTGATCTCATCCAGTGGTTTCATGTACAGTTGATGTTGAATTGGAGAATGTCAAGTTCTGCAGCATCTCCCAATTAAAAGTCAAGGATTTGATCTCTCCCCCGATTGGAACCCTTCCTTCAGAAAGGACAACCAGTATAATAGGGTGCTCCCTGCTTCTAGATCTTGGAGATAGCTCAGAAGGATATCATGCCACTGAAATATCAACCAGAACCAGGAAAGTTGTACTATTCCTATAAGTGCAATCAATGCTGTCTCTCTGCTGAACATGGGCCTGAAACTGGATGGAAACAGGTCCTTCGTTTCCTCCAAGGCAGTCTACAGATGTAGTCCAGCCACTTTCTTCACAGAAAGAATTATTGGAGATAAGTCAATAATTGTCCAGTATAACTGGATCAAATGATGGCACACCACCAGTTTCAAAGAAGGGGGTAATATGTCCTCTCCCAAGAACACATTTACTACTGCACCAACCTAGATCCCCATCAGCTGACTGCTGGTAGCAAGGTTAGCTGACAAGTTACACAACATCCAAAACTGAATATATATAATGGATATATCTTTTCTAGAAACACAAATCCACTGAGAAGATGAAGGGTGGAACATCACCCGTGGAATTCATCCTTTTCACATAGCTACAAAAGCTATGACAACCCTATTTATTGGAAGTTCTAGAACAGAGCTTTCCAAACTGTGTGTCAGGACACGTTAGTGTGTCCGCTGCAGTGTCTGGGTGTGTCGCGGCTGCTGCTCCCTCCGAGCCCTGCCAGGATTTCACACAGGTCCTAGTGCCTGCCTTGTGCCTTGCTGCCTCCAAACCTGCCATGATTCCGTGCAGGTCCTAGTGCCTGCCTTGTGCCCTGCTGTAAGAGTGTGTCGCGAAATGATGCATGTCTAAAAAGTGTGTCACCAACATGAAAAGTTTGGAAAGCTCTGTTCTAGAATATAAATGTAAAAAAAAAACACTACCACTTTTTCCTGTGTGAAAGTGCTGATCTTTGTTGCTGTGACTTGCAAAGTAGGGAACACCCTTTAGCCTGATGATCTAATTGCTTGCTGGGAACTGTAATCCTTGACTTATTAGGAAGCAGAAAGTTCTCCCCAATCTGTTATCAATCTGAGCCAAGCACTTGGGAAAACTTCATAATACAGTTATTGCCAAAAGAGACTCTTTAAAGTGCATTTTGGAGGGGGGGCTTTCTGGGGGAGTTTCTGCAGATCGGTTGAGGGGTACCCAAAGAGTGTGCAAAGGCATTTAGTGCAGAATTCTAACACAACTACATGTAACAGAAATAGCTGAATTAGTTACTTGCTTTGCAAGCAGAAAAGGATTTAAGTTCCATCCTAAATGTGGCTCAGTTTCATACTCTGCAGTGGGTGGGGACCACATGAATTGTAGTCCCATGCAACAAAAACGGAGTAGATTAGTCAAACCTCTTAATAGTAGCCTTCCTCATTGGTGCTCTCTAGTTGCCTTGGACTTCAATTGCCAGAAGTGAATCAGCATGATTTTTGGGGTTCAAAATTCTCAGAGCTGAAGTCCAATATAGATGAAAGACAACAAATTGAGGAAGGCGGTTTAAGAGGAAGTGGGTTGTTAGTCCATTTTAATGATGGGGGAATGTCATGCCATATACTGTGACATACTATGTGTTGGAATCCGGCAAATCAAGCATGCCTCATTAGCATATGGGTGATTGCTCAAGGAGGCAAACTCTGTGCTTCTAGAGGAAGTTGCTTGTAGCCCCTCCCACTTCTTCTCTCTCTCTGATTCTTCCACCGATGGGGTAGGACGCACATGCCTTAGCTCCTCCCATGGAGAGGCCATGTGCTAGGCCTCAACTCAGAGGCTTTTCCCCCTTTCTCCACGCAGCCTCTGGCAGCAAATAGGGCCAGAGGTATACAGTTTAGGGAACAGAAAGAACTGAAACCAATTTTCTACTGAAATGGCTGTACCTGGACAAAATAAATGTAAGAACTCTTTGTACTTACTTTTTGTACCTGCAATGTCTAAGTGTGTGTTTCTTTATGCTTGGGCGGGCTAAAAGTTTATACAACGTTAAGCTCTGCTCCATTCACTGGTTCTAACAGGCCACTGAATGATCTTCACTATGAATGTCTACATAAAAAGAAGCCCCATTAAGCTCAATTGCATTTATTTCCAAGGTATTGACCATAGGATGCTTACTTAGTAGTACTCAATTCCATGGAATTACTTCTGTGCATACATGTGTAGGCATGCGTTCAAGGGCAATGGTCTTGTGCACATTAAACTAGAATGTGCTTCATGATTGAAGTTTTCCTTTGTCATTTAAATTAATACTATCACCATTTGGTGTGGATATTGCCAGTGTTGCAAAGGAAATACAGATGGAGTTAATGGAAGTTCAATGTGGCACCATTTTGAAGCAAAAGGATATGAAAATATTTCTACAAGTTTCTTCCCCAAAAAGATCCTCCAAGTTACTTATTGCTTCCACAAGAATCCTAGCAATATTCGGATGTACATATACATGTGCACAGTTTTTTTTCTCATCTATAATAATTAATACATGTGTAATGAAGTCAAAGCTGACTGATGAACCTTTGCAAGCAACAATGAGATTGGTTTTTGTGAGAGTAAGGAAGATGACCGTAATAGAGACAGGTCAGACCTGTTACCAAAGGAATGAGAGGAAAAACATAGCTTAAGTCGGCAACAAGCAGAAAGAATGCAGAAACAGCTCAGACAGACACCACCCTAATTCACATGCATATATGAAAGGGAGGAGGTTCAGCACAATCAGAGTTGCAAGATTCTGTTATAATAACCGCTCCCAGTAAAAGTAGTCTTAGCTTTCCTGTGGAGTTGACTCCTGGTCTGGACTACCTAGCTGACAATTGTGTATCAGGATATAAAACCAAATTTAAGTGTTCTGGTTAATGAAGAATGCTGTCAGATAAATGGCCAAAGTGAAATGCTGAATTAGTAGCTCCATTTCATTTTTTTTTAAATTAAAAACTATATGGTTTTGTCATACTTTTCATTTCATTTTCGTCGACTCACTACAGACTTTCCTATCAATGTATGAATAGACCAATGTTGCAGCCCTAAGGCTAGTGAAGCAGTCCTCGTGTGCCCCTCTTGATAATTTGAGACTCAGACCGGTTTTATAACATTGTGGCAATGTTGCTTATAGAAAAAGATACGCTTTAAAAATAGGTTGCATTTAAATATCACCAATTATTTTCCTAAATATATATTTTTCTTTTTTGGCACATACTGAAATTTCTGCCCTAAAAGTTTTTGTTTCGGAATCAATGAAATCCAATTTTATATTTTTTTATATTACGATAATTTAGCAAACATTGATCACCATAACAATTTACTGAGCATTCCAGCTAGGTAGTCCAGACCAGGAGTCAACTCCACAGGAAAGCTAAGACTACTTTTACTGGGAGCGGTTATTATAACAATTTAGCAAACATTGATCACCACATCAATTTACTGAGCATTCGAACTATATAAAAATGGTACTGGACTTTAAATAGGGGAAGGCTGTCAAGCACAAGTAACTACATAGTTATTTTCACAGACTCAATATAAGATAATATCCACTTTTCTTTTTCTTTTTGTTAAGGAATAACTTTGGTGTATGAGCAAATTATTCTATGATGTAAAAACAGTGTTGATGCCATCTGCAGTTTTAGGGTTGCAGACTGATGTAGGATCGATGTTGATCAATATTCAAAGTTTTAGTTTTATGCTCATTATTTTAAATTAACAGTTACTGGATTGGAGACTTGCTGGTGTGTGTGTAAATAAATAAATTTGTGGTAACCTGTAGGAACCACTACCAGCTTTATATAATGTGAAACCACAGCTGGACCACGCTACAGGGTTAATAATATTGAACCATTCCTTTATCCTTAGCAATTAAAATATTAATTGGGAAAAAGACGCGCTTTTTCACGAGGAAAAAAGTGATTCCCAATTTTTATTAAAATTCTTCAGGGGGAGACATAAGGCCAATAATAACATATAAATAATATAATATAAATATATAATATTTATTATATATAAATAACATAAGACATAAGGACATTGCGAAGACAATGGCACAGAAGTCTACTTTGTTTCCTACGAGCTAAAATATCCGGGTTGCAGACAAAAGAAGAGCCAGCCCAGCATTTTCACAAAGGCTTTCGTTCGCTTTGCAATGCACCGGAAGCGGAAGTACAACAAGAAGCCCTCATTGGGGCTAGACCTCTTGTACCGGTCGCTTTACCGGTGTTTTTGGGGAGAGTGGCTGGTCTCCCTCCCTTGCGAGGAGGATGCTCTTGTCCTCGCGCGGGTGGGGGCGGCTCCTCGGAGTGGTCTGGCTGCTCGGAATCCTTGTGGCAGGTAAAGAGGGCTTGGTTGCCATGGCAATGCTGGGTGGTGGGGAAGGAGAGAATAACCTGAAGGAAAAGCTGCTTTTATATGCACCTGCCGGTGCTAGCGGCCAGTTCCGCTGAGCGTGTGCCGTGACTTCTTGTTTCTTTCCTGGGTGGGGAAAGAGGCAAAGGAGCCCCTTCCCCTGCTTCTCTCCAATGTCCAAAGACGATGCGGGTGGGGCGAACCAGATAGCAAAAGTTATTGTGCCCGTAGTCTAGTAATGCACCTTATCACAGTTCTCAGATAATTCTGTATTTCCATGGATTTCAGGTTCGATTGTTCTTCTCTCTGTTACTGAAATAAAGGCTATTCCATTTGTTCTGTTAAAGAGTGGAAGTGTCTAATCAGACTTCTCTTGCCCTATTTAAATGCTGTCAAATCATTTATTTAGGGGAGAGTGTGCACAAAATTGGAAGCTTAGCAATTAAGGGTTAGTAAGGTAATTATAGTTATGGCTGGATTCTCACTTTGAGCAAATTAAGGAGGATATGTGGTTATGCTCTATGAAATTTTAAATGTCTTATATGTATGTATTTTTTGTAGCAGAAACAGATGAAACTTCTGATCTGCTATCAGAACAGTTAAGTGAAACATCCCTACCATTAACTCTGGAAAGCAGTTCTGCACATTCAAGCAGTGATGGGCATAGGGAATCGGTACAGTATAGGACCGCAGAAATTGCTGATGCCATGATGAGCGGCAGCCTTATTACAGACCATCAGGTTGTATTGTCAGTTATTCCAAGTGACACAAAGGACAGACATCTTTCTGAAGCAGACACTGGTACTTGTGATGCAGCAGCTGATGGTGAATGCAGTATGAATAGCATGGCATCTATATCTCAGCAAGTGTCTCATGTACAAGAGCCAATAATACATCCACCAGTAGTGTTGGAAGCAGTGCATCCATCAGCAGAGGACTCAAATAACACAGATGGTATGAAAACCCCAAAAGTGAATTGTGAAGAAAGAAATATTACAGGAATGACCAATTTCACATTACAAATTTTGAATATTTCCCAAGTAAGTAACAAGTATTCTGATGTATTTCTCCTTAAGCTAAAAGTTGGCAACTTTATTTGGGCTGAGAACATTAGTCTTGTGTTGTTGTTGTTTATTCGTTCAGTCGTTTCCGACTCTTTGTGACTTCATGGACCAGCCCACGCCAGAGCTTCCTGTCGGCCGTCACCACCCCCAGCTCCCCCATGGTCGAGTCTGTCACCTCCAGAATATCATCCATCCATCTTGCCCTTGGTCGGCCCCTCTTCCTTTTGCCTTCCACTTTCCCTAGCATCAGGATCTTCTCCAGGGTATCCTGTCTTCTCATTATGTGGCCAAAGTACTTCAGTTTTGCCTTTAATATCATTCCCTCAAGTGAGCAGTCTGGCTTTATTTCCTGGAGTATGGACTGGTTTGATCTTCTTGCAGTCCAAGGCACTCTCAGAATTTTCTTCCAACACCACAGTTCAGAAGCATCTATCTTCCTTCGTTCAGCCTTCCTTATGGTCCAGCTCTTGCAGCCATAGGTTACTACAGGGCAGAGCTTTCCAAACTGTGTGTCGCGACACAAAAGTGTGTCGCCACACCACCCGGAAGCGGTGGCGCGTGCGTGCACGGCGGCAGCCGCCGCCGCCATGCACACACGTGCCGCCGCACGCCCCCTGCGCCGCCGCCGTGCATGTGCGCGCCGCCGCACGCCCCCCCACGCCGCCGACGTGCACGTGCCACCGCACACCCCCCCGTGCTGCCGCCATGCACGTGTGCCCCCCCGCACCGCCGATGTGCGCGCGCACCACCGCCGCACTGCCGCCGCCGCTCATGGGTCGCCAGCGGCGGCACTTTGGAAAGCCCTGCTACAGGGAATACCATTGCTTTAACTATGCGGACCTTTGTTGTCAGTGTGATGTCTCTGCTCTTAACTATTTTATCAAGATTTGCCATTGCTCTCCTCCCAAGAAGTAGACGTCTTCTGATTTCTTGGCTGCAGTCAGCATCTGCAGTAATCTTTGTGCCTAGAAATACAAAGTCTGTCACTGCCTCCACTTTTTCTCCCTCTATCTGCCAGTCATCAATCAAGCTCGTTGTCATAATCTTGTTTTTTTTGAGTTAAACCTCAAAAACCAGCAACCCAGCAAAAACTGCAACCCAGCTTTTGCACTTTCTTCTTTCACCTTCGTCATAAGGCTCTTCAACTCCTCCTTGCTTTCAGCCATCAAAGTGGTATCATCTGCATATCTGAGATTGTTAATGTTTCTTCCAGCGATTTTAACTCCAGCCTTGGATTCCTCAAGCCCAGCACGTTGCATGATGTGTTCTGCGTACAGGTTGAATAGGTAGGGTGAGAGTATACAACCCTGCCGTACTCCTTTCCCAATCTTAAACCAGTCCGTTGTTCCGTGCTCTGTTCTTACCGTTGCTACTTGGTCATTATACAGATTCCTCAGGAGGCAGACAAGATGACTTGGTATCCCCATACCACCAAGAACTTGCCACAATTTGTTATGATCCACACAGTCAAAGGCTTTAGAATAGTCAATAAAACAGAAATAGATGTTTTTCTGAAATTCCCTGGCTTTCTCCATTATCCAGCGGATATTGGCCATTTGGTCTCTAGTTCCTCTGCCTTTTCTAAACCCAGCTTGTACATCTGGCAATTCTCGCTCCATGAATTGCTGGAGTCTACCTTGCAAGATCTTGAGCATTACCTTACTGGCATGTGAAATAAGTGCCACTGTTCGATAGTTGAACATTCTTTTGTGTTTCCCTTTTTTGGTATGGGGATATAAGTTGATTTTTTCCAATCTGATGGCCATTCTTGTGTTTTCCAAATTTGCTGGCATATGGCATGCGGCATGCATCACCTTGACAGCATCATCTTGCAAGATTTTAAACAGTTCAGCTGGGATACTATAGTCTCCTGCTGCGTTATTAGCAATGCTTCTTAAGGCCCATTCAACCTCACTCTTCAGGATGTCTGGCTCTAACTCACTGACCACACCGTCAAAGCTATCTCCAATATTATTATCCTTCCTATACAAATCTTCTGTATATTCTTGCCACCTTTTCTTGATCTCTTCTGCTTCTGTTAGGTCCTTACCATCTTTGTTTTTGATCATACCCATTTTTGCCTGGAATTTTCCTCCGATGTTTCTAATTTTCTGGAAGAGGTCTCTTGTCCTTCCTATTCTATTGTCTTCTTCCACTTCCGCACATTGCTTGTTTAAAAATAGTTCCTTATCTCTTCTGGCTAACCTCTGGAATTTTGCATTTAATTGGGCTTATCTCCCCCTATCACTGTTGCTTTTTGCTTTCCTTCTTTCTTGGGCTACTTCCAGTGTCTCAGCAGACAGCCATCTTGCCTTCTTGGTTTTCTTTTTCTTTGGGATGTTTTTTGTTGCCGCCTCCTGAACAATGTTGCGAACTTCTGTCCATAGTTCTTCTGGGACCCTATCTACTAAATCTAGTCCCTTAAATCTATTCTTCACCTCCACTGCATATTCCTTAGGAAAGTTAGTGAGCTCACATCTAACTGATCTGTGGGTCTTCCCTATTCTCTTTAGTCTGATTCTAAATTTTGCAATAAGAAGTTTGTGATCTGAACTACAGTCAGCTCCAGGTCTTGTTTTTACTGACTGTATAGATGTCCGCCACCTTTGGCTGCAAAGGATGTAGTCAATCTGATTTCGGTGTCGACCATCTGGTGAAGTCCATGTATAAAGTCGTCTTTTAGGTTGTTGGAAGAGAGTGTTTGTTATGCACAGTGAGTTGTCTTGGCAAAATTCTATCAGCCTATGTCCTGCTTCATTTTGTTCTCCCAGACCATGCTTGCCTGTAATTCCAGGTGTCGTTTGACTACCCACCTTAGCATTCCAGTCTCCTGTAATGAAAATAACATCTCTTTTTGGTGTATTATCCAGTAGGTGCTGCAGATCCTCATAGATCTACTTCTGCATCTTCAGCATCTGTGGTTGGGGCGTATATTTGGATCACTGTGATGTTAAATGGCTTACCCTGAATTTGAATTGAGATCATTCTATCGTTTTTTGGATTGTATCCAAGCACTGCTTTAGCCATTTATTATTAATTATGAAGGCTACTCCATTTCTTCTGTGGTCCTCTTGTCCACAGTAGTAGATCTGGTGGTCATCTGATGTGAAGTGGCCCATTCCAGTCCATTTCAGTTCACTGACACCTAAAATGTCTATATTTAATCTTGACATCTCATCAATAACCACATTCAATTTGCCCTGGCTCATAGATCTTACATTCCAGGTTCCTATGGTGTGTTGATCTTTAGAACATCGGATTCGTCGTTCACCACCAGCACCGTCGGCCGCTAGCCGTCCTTTCGGCTTTGAGCTAGCTGCGTCATCACATCTGGGGCTAGTTGAACGTATCCTCTGTTCCTCCCCAGTAGCATTTTGACCATCTTCCGACCTGGGAGTCCCATCTTCCGATGGTATACCGACATATCTCTGGTTGTACTGATCCATTTAGTTTTCACGGCAAGAATACTGGGGTGGGTTGCCATTACCTTCCCCAGGGATCGTATTTAGTCTGACCTCTCTGCCACGACCTTCCCGTCTTGGGTGTCCCTTCACGGTTTAGCTCATGGTTTCATTGAGGTGCTCAAGCTCCAGCACCACGACAAGGTAATGATCTCCTTTGCTGGAGTTAGTCTTGTGTAGGTGTAGCTAAAGTAGGGTATGGATGGGATTAAAGCAAAAAATCTGTCTGTTCATGCTACTAGTTACTTGTTTAACCTGCATACTGTTGAGTCTGTTTTATTCAAGTGTAATGCAATGGCAATGTTTCTATTAATTTAAGGGGCTACTGAACTGAACTCAGGAGCTATCTTCACATAACATGTCTAAAATGGTTATTCAATTAATCCCTATTTTGGGGTTGCATAAAGCATTGAATGATATCCTAACCACATGACCTGTTTTTTTTGCTAAGTCACAAAAAACACACCAAATTTAAAACTAGCCCACAGGGTGTTATGTGAATGCAGCCCTTGGGTTTTTCGCTTACTTGGATAAGCATGTTATGTTAATTGAGCTAAGTCCTATCCTACTAATTTTTTATATAAATATTTTTGTTTTGTTTTTTTACCGTCACCACTCTACAGAACACAACACTGTGCAACTTGAGAGATGTAACCATGTAAAATGATTTTGAGAATAAAGACGGGGGGTTCTATTTTGCTTTTTGCTGAACTTTTTTTTCACCAAATCTGAAGACTGACTTGTAGTATTTCACTTATGCCAACTTTAGTCTAATCTAGGAATGCATTGTTAGGTGTTCCTAAAATTATTAAGAAGAAAAATGTCTACAAAGGATACTACTTATTTCACAGAGTGCTTAATTAAAGTATCAAAACCAGCTTAGGTAATTTTGAAAAGGTATTAAATTAATGGAAGATAAAGGTATGAATTGCAACTTGTCTAGTAGCTGAATGCCATCTGAAATATTGGAGGCAATGTAGTTCTGCATACTGGTTGCTATTCCAAAGGCATTTGGTTGCCTTCTGTGTGAACAGACTACTGGATTTAGATGGTTTTTAATTTGATACAGCACACTTCTTATGTTCCATATTTGGATTTAACTTTTCATGGGTGTTATAGTCAGGCTGAAACTTGTTATCTGTTCTTAATTTCTGGAGGATGCAGTTATAATAGCTGTCAATTTCAAAATGTATGTCTTGCCTGGAATTGTTGGCTGATAATATTCTGATTGAAAATATAATTTTTATAGGAAAATAGGGAGCAATCATATTCAGTCTGACCATGTCCCTGCTTGGCATCACCTTTGCAGCATTTCAGGCATTTTTCCTGTCCTGCCAAGAGATGCCAGGCATTAAACTTGAATCAGATATGCATGCTCTGTTACAGCATCTTCTCAAGTTAAAATATTATCTATCCAATAAACAAAAACCTGTTTTTCATGTAGCAAAATATTATTGGACCAGGTAGGCCAAGAATCTCTACTTTTCATGCAGCTGTTGAAATGGCCTTTATTTAATTCTTGTCAGCTGATCTGTTATTGAAACACAACAGAAGTGCATACATATGGTATGAAAAAAACCCCAGACCTTTGTGTTATACAGTTTTGCTTTTTTGATCTAGCCTTCTTGTACAATGGGATCTGCTGACTTGATAATTTTTGTTTTAAATTCATATATATTAGTAGTACTTTAGCAGCAATGTTTGTTCCCATATTAGGATTTGAAGGAATGTGGATTTCCTGTTATGAGTTACATATTCTTGAAAGCTATTGTCAAAATCAAACCAACACAAGATTTTATGGTGTTGACTGTGCCTATGCTATTGGAGGAAACTATTCAATAATTGATATTTAAAATATTTAATAAGCTAGCTGGCCAGTATACAATTCATTTTTGAGATTAGAAAATTAAAGCCCTCTAATTCATTCTACAGATCATCACGGAGAAAATCTATCTATGTGATCGCTAAGAGTTGACCATGACTTAATGGCATGTAATCATAATCAATTCATACTATGGTTATTGTTCAAATTCAGAACATGTTTTATAATGGAATGGCCAGTTTAATATTTCATGTAGAGGTACTTCACTGCATTTCTGAATAGCACTTGTTTTTTAAAATTAAATTATTTTTTATCTCTATTTTAGGATTTAATGGAATTTTTAAATCCAAATGGCAGTGACTGCACCTTGGTCTTATTTTATACCCCTTGGTGTCACTTCTCTGCCAATTTGGCTCCTC
The DNA here is from genome assembly GCA_023362775.1 of Charina bottae. Taxonomy (NCBI): domain Eukaryota; kingdom Metazoa; phylum Chordata; class Lepidosauria; order Squamata; family Charinaidae; genus Charina; species Charina bottae. The sequence continues at coordinate 96,730,179 of JALMGJ010000002.1, read as the reverse complement.
ATTTTAATTGTCTGCCTCGAGTGTTCCCAACACTACATTTCTTGGCCTTGGATGCCTCTCAGCATAGCAGGTAAATTTTATTCTCTTCTAAGTAACAATTGTTAAGTTTATCTTATATATTCCTAACGTGTGTTTAAAATGTATGAATAAAGACATGCAAAGATAGAGAATACCTTCTGACTGTCAACTGAAAATATTTTTCCCTGCTCCAGAACTCTTGTATTTCTTGTTTGTTACATAGTGGTTCTAGTTTAATAAAGAACAAAGTAACTGGGACCTAGTTTTTATGAAGTTAAATAAGATATTTATTTAGCAAAACTGATTCTTTAACTTTACCTTTTGCAGTTTATCAACTCGGTTTGGAACTGTGGCTGTTCCTAACATCCTTCTTTTTCAAGGCGCTAAGCCAATGGCAAGATTTAACCATACAGATCGAACTCTGGAAACACTGAAAGCATTTATTTTTAATCAGACAGGTAAGATGAACTATGAATCTGGAGAGTTCATAGTCTGATATAGTCCAATCTAACTAGTAAATACTTATCTTATTATCTCCAGGAACATTGTTGTTTTGTTCTTCAGTTAGGAAGGTACTGGGAAGCAGTTTTATCCTTGATCAAGATGTGAGATTTTGGGTGAATACAAAATAAGGCTGCAGTCCTAGATAGACAAATAATATTCTACTTCTGCTAATCTTGGTTCTGCTGAGGCATCCTGACATCCTCTCTCTTGTTTCTCGGTAGCCTTATTTGGATACTTTAACCATAATTTAGCATCAAAGGTCAAAATTAGTATACATATTATAATCTGGATAAATGGTTATGTACACATCTTTCAGCTCTTCTGTGGTAGCAGGAGTTATTGTTTATGGTTCTCTGCATTATTTTGGGATTGCGTATTTGCAAACTTAGTTGATGAGAGGAATGAATGCAAGAAAGGTATTTGTTGCTGTAGATATTCCTCTTCATGTTAACAAGGAAAGAAACCAGGTGTACTGGGTTTTCCTTTATCCACAATAGAGGGTAAAGCAACTTCTATCTTTATATGCTGTAGCTAATAATTGGGAAAGCGAAGACAGAAATAAACTTACCAAAATAAACACTATTTTTCTTAAATGCCTCATGAAGAAGAGAAGAAATAAAGGGACTATTCCCTATGCCGATACGTTTTTAGACTAGGATGATTGCCTGTTTATTTTCTATCACTTTTCCCTGGTGATCTGAAGAGATAAAACAGGCTAATAAAGCTACATATTGGGGAAATTATGAAAATACAAGCCTATTTGAGGCTGTAAGAGTTCTTATTTAAAGAATGAAATGGAAATAGAGCAGATAACAAAGAATCACAATATGTAACATTAAGTTTTAATTATTTTATTGGAAATATATTTTTAATTCAGTGAATAGATTTTTAAAGTATAATTAATGTTTTGGTAGATGATAATATGCTGAAGTCTAAATTTCAAAATAGAAAATGGAGGTTTATACATGCAAATAGCTGTAGTATGATTTATGATGCTTCATCTTGCATCAAAGTAATAAATGGAATTTTATTTCAGGAATACAGCCTAAGTCTGATGTGATGGTGAGCGTGGAAGATCAAGCTGGTCCCCTGCCTAGCACACTGAGTAAAGGAATAGATTGGCTCCTCTTATTTTCTTTATTGTTTCTTATCAGTTTCATCATGTATGCTACTATTCGGACAGAGAGCATCCGTTGGTTAATACCTGGTCAAGATCAGGAGCATCAGGAGTGATACGTGATTTGAGTACTGTCTGCCTTTAAAATAAGTTCATAAACTTGTACAATGGATCAATTTCTCTACGTCTTGTGAACTGGAGCCCTGTTATGTTAAGCACATATTAAAAATGACACAGCATCATTCAGAAGAAATTACTTAACATACAACAAACTGTATGTAAGAGAAAACTGTAGCTGGTTAATTAAATGTTGATGGGGTAGTTTTACCCTGTAGAACCTATACTCTGTAGAATCAATTTTTAATGGAAAATCAAGTTTGTTTGTTTTTTAAAAAGTGGCCTGATAATCTTGATAAGAGTGAACAGATCACTGCTTCTTATTGTAGAAATTCTCACAAACCTTGAAAATAATTGCAGGTGCGTAAGAGTGTAATATGAAAATAATAGATTTAAGTGTAAATATTTGTTTTAGAAAGCTCCTTAATCTCTTTCCTCAGCTTTAATGAGGTGTTTTTGAAAATTTAATGCCATTGGATAAATCTAGAAGTTACTGCTACCTTCACATTTGTGCTTTGATCACAGTACTTGATTAAAATTGTTACAATTAAGAAAACATTTAATAGTTCCTAATATGCATGTAATTTATATTGGAGACTGAGACATACAGTTTAGCATTTTAAAAGGACATAAAACAATGCATGCAATAGGTTGGAAAGAGGACATATAATTTCATGCATAGTAGTGTTAAATTAAGTATGGGTGTAAATGTATGTATCATTACATGGGCACTGTCTTTTTCAATGGTATGTTTTTTTGTTTTGATGCTTGTGTTTGTAAGAGTTTGAATCAACAGAAATTAAAAGTATACCCTATAACATGGATAGTGATGGCATTGTGGCTACATTAAATACAGCTGGATTTTTAGAGCTGTTGTATCATAATAAAGCCATCCATGGTAGAATATTTCAACTTTTAAAAGCTTCATTGGAAAACTGGCATAACAGACCAATATAAAATACCACAGATCTGTACAACATACAGAAAATGGAATAAAAAGTGGTTCAATTAAGATCTGGAAGAGATGATAGGAAATACCTTATTGTCCTCTTACATTTGATAACAGAAGTGGGTGTTTCCTCAAAGCTGAATATTTTTGTACAAGTACCACAAAACATGAACTGAGAGAATGGTAGACGGTTTGTAAAACACTGATTACTGTCTCCTTGCACTCGTCCAGAGATTACTGTGTTATTTCCTAACTCATAGCTTTCCAAACTGTGTGTCGGGACACGTTAGTGTGTCAGCTGCAGGGTCTGGGTGTGTCGCAGCTGCTACTGCCCCCAGCCCTGCCAGGATTCTGCGCAGGTCCTAGTGCCTGCCTTGTGCCTGCCTTGTGCCTGGCTGCCTCCAAACCTGCCCTGCCAGGATGCTGCGCAGGTCCTAGTGCCTGCCTTGTGCCTGGCTGCCTCCAAACCTGCTGTGATTCCGCACAGGTCCTAGTGCCTGCCTTGTGCCCTGGTGTAAGAGTGTCTTGTGAAATGATGCATGTCTAAAAAGTGTCACCAACATGAAAAGTTTGGAAAGCTCTGCCTTACAAGTTCAGTAGAAATGCCACCTGTGGCTGCTGCCGCCTGAGGTGATAAATTGCTGAAGGAGGTGCCAACTGTGATTCTCCGCAACTAAATGTTAGGATCCAAAGGGATGCAGGCGCTTTTCAATCCCCGTAGAGCTCTAAGAAAACCCAAGCGCTGCGGCCTTTGGTCTAATTAATGCAAAGTGTTAAATTTGGGCCACCCTGGCGGGAGCCGGGAAAAACTCAAGCCGCGCGCGTTCCCTCGGGGAGAACCAGGGTCCGCCGCGCCTACGGGGCCCAGCTTCGGAGGTATTGACTTGCCCCTGTTAGGAAAAAGCTGCGCAGGTCACGGCGTGCTGGCGCGGGACCGCGGAGACAGGCTCCCCCTGGCGGCCGTCAGGACTCTGTGGCGGCCGCGGCGCAGGCGCTTTCTGAAGGGGGCGGAGATGCCCGACGGAGCCATGCTGAGCCCTCGCGGGTCAGGGTTGAGGTGGCTGCTGCTACGAGGGGGACTGGTGGCTGTGGGAGGACGGGGCTGCGGTGGCGGCAGGAGCAACTTCTCCGCTATGGTGAGCGGCTGAGCAGCAAAGGAGAAATACTTGGAAGGGGTGGGTCGGGATTGTTCGTCCCCTGTTCCGCGTAAATTGTGATCCGGTGACCTTTGCTCATACTGGTTTGCTTTCTTTTAAGCTCTTTACTGCGATTTTAAGCTCTTACAAGGACGGTTTAGGGGAGGCTGACTTGGAAATCCGTATTTAGGCCTCTCGGCTCTTTTTTGCACGGGAGAGGCTAAAAGGGAATGTTAATGTTCCTCGCACCTGTAATTCGAAGATCAAGTTTGCAATTGGCGCTTTCCCTTTTTCGTCCTGATTTAACGATCTTCCTACAGGAGGCTCTTTACAGTACATTAAACCTGGGTCTGGATGGGACTGCTTCAGATTTGGGGCAGGAGGATCCCATATAAGTACAGCCAGGAGCCTTATCAGGGAGTAGCTGGCCCAGTTACCTTAAGAATTATCTTGCCAGCCTGATTGTTTGATATGCTTTCAGGTCCTGCTCATATGCCTCCTGATGAAACGATTCAGAGTCGTTGGGGGGTCGGGCAGTGTACAAATTTAATAAATAATAATAATGATTATATTGGTGAGCAGGAGAGACAGGCCCTTCTTGAGGATATCTCCAAAGTAGTCGAACTACCTGTAGGTGACTTAAAATTTTACCTTTGGAAGACAATCTTACTCGGCTACGAGTGATCGCCAATGAATGAATGAATGAATGAAGGTAACTTACAGTTGGCTCCTTCAGTGTAGCACTGTGAAGACCCTGTGAGGTGCCCAAGTATGAAAACTGTCTGGGTGACTTTGGGCCAGACTCTCTCTCTCAGCCCAACCCACCTCACAGGGTTGTTGTGGGGAAAATAGGAGGCGGGAGTATAGGTAGGTTCACCAGTTATCTATAAAAAAAGGCAGATTAAACCTCCTCTTCCTCCTTTGCTGGCTTGCATGGCTCCCAACATTTCTCTGCTTGGTAAATGTGATCCTGTTTGATCTTGCAACAGTTTTCATAGGGATAATCATATTGTTTGTTGCAGCAAAAGTAGGATACTGGGGCATCTTAAATGAACACGTTTATTATGAATATGTTTTTCTGGAAAGTAGTCCACAGAAAATTATGACATTTCTTTAATTTTTAAGTGCCAGATTGGTTCTTTTTTCCTTGTGGATGTTGTACATTGGTTAATGAAGGCTTGGCCTGTAAAGCAGGCTACTACTAATATAATAACTACCTGTAACAGTGGCTTCTCATCTGATGGTGGCTTCTCATCTCATGGTCAGTTTCCCCACAATCAAGTGACTACTAGTTGTTTTGTTTATTATGTGTTGACTAGGCAACTATGAATCTGCTCTGCTTTGGGAAACCATTGAGAATTTGTTCACATAGTTATCTAGTGCTTGTTTATTCAGAATTAAATCCCACTAAGAGCTATCTCCCAAGTAAGCATCCATGGCAATGCACACGATTCTTTGGACCTAGTAAGTCCTAAAAAAAATGGAATATACAGTATTTCTGAATAAAACTATCTAGGAATAGCTTATATATGTCTACATTCTTATGAATCACGTCTTAAAGAGTCTGCCTGTTCGATGGATGCAGCATGCCCACATGTTACAATTTTGTGGCCATATAATTTGCATATTCATCTAAAATATAATTTAGGTAATGTAATGTAATCAAGATGGATTTTTTGTTCATTCAGTACATTGTTCCTTATCTGTTACACACACACAAGACCTATATAATTGCCTCATCAGGTATTCTGAAAGGAAGAGGGTACACCACATGGAGTGCTCACATGTTGCATGCTCCAGTTTTCTGAACACCTGAATGGAAATAATGAAGTTGAGATATGACACAGCGTTTGCGGATTAATGGCACAATAGTTACTTTAAATAACCTTGAATTCAGGTACAAATTGCAAGCCTATCTATATCAGCTGGCAGACAAGCAGTGCATTAGTACTGAAATTCAAGGAATGTAGTTCAGGCATACGTTGAATAGTAGACATTGAAATAATGACTTTGTCGGAAACTATTAATAATAGTACAGGATAGCTAATGTATAAAACTGAGAGTCTCTAGTAAATTTTCTCATGTATATCCTCACAGAACTCAGAGTGATATAAATAATAGTCTGTTTTGCTCTCAAATCATTTCAGGTATATTAGAGTATGAAAGTGGTTGATCTTGGTTCTAGAATTGCCAGTGGAAACAGTATTGTTTTCTGCTGACTCAAGGATAAGAGAACTATAACTTGGTATTAGGAAAGGCCCAGAAGGAGTTCATAGTTTATAGTATTAAGAGAAACAAAATAATAGAATAAACAAAATCAGGCATATAATTAGGGATTTGTATCAAGAGAGACATATTAATTATGAATAGTAAGAAGTAGATAAGCAACATATTTTTTTCCACTAATTCTCTTCAGTGCATCTGCCTCTGAAAGATGTGGGATATATACATAGTAGGATTGTATTGTGAAAGTTTAGATAATTTAGCACAGAGTACAAAGTTCAGCATTTTGAAACCTTCAGCTTTCTCTTTTTCTGAAAAAAATAAATTATATGGATAATTATATAATGTGCCTAATTAATGCTGTGTACATAATATAACATCTCTAACATAAGATTTTCTTATTTCAAACAATATTGTTCAGGATATATGTAGTCTACTGTGTACAGAAATCTGAGAACCATAAAGTTAGGATTAGCTTTTTAATGCTTAGTTTCTGTTTCACAAGATATCAAATATAATCTGATCCCCAGTTTGGGAATTGTTAAAAATGACAGTGAAAATGTGGGATATAAATTTTAAGTAAAATAAAGTTGTAAGGGTTTGTGGATATTCTATTTTTTTTATCTTGAATGAAATGATACCTCATGATACCTCTATAATTAAGAATTTATTATGAGCTGATGTAAGCTGTCTCAGTGCTAACAATCTAGTGTGGGATACTGATAAGGAATTATTTTTCTGTAACACTAGAAGCTTGAACTGTTTTAATCCCACCCCATCTTTTTTATGACAGATTTCTCTTAGCAGTACTTCTGCTGCTTTTGCATTGCTGAAGTTCCCAATCAAATACAGGTAGTCCTCACTACTGACTGCAGTTGGGACCAGCAACTTCATCGCTAAGCAGCATGGTTGTTAAGTGAAACATCACATGACCGTGCTGATGTATGATGTCAGTTCTGGCTGCAGTTGTTAAGCAAATCACGGGTCGCTAAGTGCAACTTCACATGACCACGACTTGTGACTTCCTGCCGGCTTCCCCATTGACTTTGCTTGTTGGAAGCTGGCTGTGAAGGTCACAAATGGTGATCGTTATGCTGTGACCATCATAAATGTGCAGCGGTTGCCAAGTGCCTGAATTGCAATCACTTGACTTCGGGGATGCTGCAATGACTGCATCTTCAAGGAACAGTTGTAAGTCTCCCTTTTCAGCGCTGTCATAACTTTGAACGGTTGCTGAATGAGTGGTTGGTAAGCAAGGACTACCTATACAATTAATCCTTCTTAAAAATAATTGAATGATAATTGAATTAGCAAAACTGAAATTTGGTAAAGCACAATTGGGCGAAGTGTTAGGTTGCAATTCCCCTAATCCCTGTCATTAGACATGTTGACCAAGGCTAAAGAGAGCACAACTTCCACATTTAGAAGACAACATATTACCCATCCTTATGAAGATTTTAAAAAAGTTTGGGTCTAAGGCCCACAATTTAAATTTGGTGGTTGTGAACTCTAAAAAAAACTCATGGGTTATTTGAACTGTTAATCTGAGTTGTATCTTTCAAACTGACAAAACTTGATCTGTGATCTTATGGCTTTGAGAGTTGGACCATAAGGAAGGCTGAGCACCGAAGAATTGATGCTTTCGAACTGGTGCTGGAGAAGACTCTTAAGAGTCCCTTGGACTGCAAGGAGGTCAAATCAGTCAATCCTGAAGGAAATCAACCCTGACTGCTCATTGGAAGGACAGATACTGAAGCTGAAGCTCAAATATTTTGCGAAGACAGGACTCACTGGAAAAGACCCTGATGCTGGGAAAGACTGAAGGCAAAAGGAGAAGGGGACGGCAGAGGATGAGATGGTTAGATAGCATCATGAGATGGTTAGATAGCATCACCGATGTAATGAACATGAATTTGAGTAAACTCCGGGAGACAGTAGAGGACAGGAAGGCCTGGCGTGCTATGGTCCATGAGGTCATGAAGAGTCGGACACGACTAAATGACTGAACAACAACAACAAAACTGTATATCGTATTCCAGATTATCCATTCTTAAAGAGGAAACATTGCTTTCTTATTTCACAAGGGATTTGTGAAATATATTTTATTAATGACTTCTAAAAATGTATAGGAGAAAAATTTCAAATAAGCATAGATCCAAAATAGTTTGACATGATTTTCCAGGAAAGAATTGCTAAAGAGGAAATGGAAATTTCTACAACAGAGCTTTCCAAACTGTGTGTCGCGACACAAAAGTGTGTCGCCACACACAGTCTGGTGTGTTGCCACACAACCCGGAAGCGCTGATCTTCATCATCATCATCTTCATCAGCGCTTCCGGGTTTTCCCGGGGCGACACACCAACTGCAGCGCGCAAAACCTGAAAGCAGCAGCAGCGGTTCCGGGTTTTTGTGCGCTGCCACACTTCCGGGTTTTCCCGCGGCGACACACCAACGCCGGTTGGTGTGTCGCCGCGGGAAAAACTTTGGAAAGCCCTGTTCTACAACATAAAAAAGGAATGGTGAGTGGACATTGAAATGTCAACAATTAACAAACAGCCATACTTGACCTATGATCTGTGATTGCATCCTATCACATAACTGGTTAAAGATGGTAAGTAAATAAAAGTAGACATTTGAAGTCATCCAAGAAAAGTAAAAGAAGTCCATGGGCCAATTGATTCTATCTCCATTATCAGTAACTCATGTAGAATTAGTAGTTAATATTAAGTGGTGTTCAGACAACATGTCTGGAAAAATAGAAAATAGAAAATGGCCATGTCTTCCTGTCCATATTATCTCTAAGTTCTTAACAATTTATTATCCTTATTGTTCTGTCTATTTGTTTACCCCTTATTGAAAGTGATAATGTGTAATATTATTTATATGCAGTATAAACACATGGACTAAGTTAAAATCAATCAAACCACCAAAAAAAAACCCTATGCCCCAATAGAAGTACTTTTCTTCTTAAAGATAAATAGGTATTATTTTCATAAAATAAATACTAGTATTTCAGCAGCATCTAACGTTAACATAATTTACATTATATACTAATTATTAATAAGATAGAAATATGATTTATCACTCATTTTCAGACTATAAGCTTGTTTATTATTGTTAATACGCAGTTGATTTGTTTAATAGTAAAGTATTTAGTATTAGTATTTTATTCATGTATTTTGTTCAATAGTATTTTAATCATGTAAAAATCATTTTAACTTTTAACTTTGCAAATATAATATGGAGAAGCTTTTCTGTTGCATCTTGGTAACTCATGAAACATAACTTTTTAAACTGATTGTTTCATGCTGAATTCCAGTTATCGGTAAATAATAATTGCAAATATAAATATTATATTTGGGATATCTATATTACATAATTAGTGAAAGTATTATTGATTATTAATTACACAAATATCTTCGCAGTAAAGTTAAATGAAGAATGTACTTGTTGGTATATAATTATGTTAACTGCTGCTTTCTTTTTTATTATACTATTTATTACACAATTACAGTATTCCTTTTTTTTTGCTTATATAATTATTTATATTTAACATATCTATTTTCTGTCTAGAATGTTTAAATTTCTCCCCCAACCCTTGAATAAATACTTAAATTTGAAATACAGTGTCACCTAGTGGTCAAAATGATCTTTGTGTATAACAAGTGTAATTATTCAAGTTCATAGGATTTGGGTTTCAAAAATTGTCCACTTTACATATATATCTGAAGTTTCAATTGAATTTCAGAGGTTTGTCATGAAAATAAATTTAATATGGTTTATTTGAAATGTTTAACTTGTTTGAATGACAATTTGTCCTGAAATAGTGCTGTTAGTTTTTCTTTTCCATTACAAAATTGATTGATAGGAGGTTTATTTACTGTTTATTGTTAATAAATTGTAGAAACAGAAGGTAGTGGATTATGTAAAATGAAAGGTGAAAAATAAATCAGAATACACATTAAATCAGTGTTTGGAGCAAGACTACTCCAAACATCCTTCTTAAATCATTTTTTAGGATTCATGACTAAATAGGAATTCCAGTTTGTTTTTTCATTTAATTTTTAACGACATTAAATACCCTAATCCTTTTTTTGAAATGTTTACTTTGACTTCCCAAAGCCAGGTCAGAATAAAAGATTTTTCTGCAATTTAGGAACTCAGATTTGTTTTTTCTTGGTTTCTAACATTACAGTTTTATTCCCCTCAGAAGTGAATCCCAGCAGGCCCTCTCTCTCTCTCTCTGTAGGATTGCAGACAATGAGCTCTGCTACCCCATAATCTGTCCCATGTGCAAAGCATTCCTGAAGAAATGCACTTCTTTTGCTGATCATTGTTTTTATCCTGCATGACTCCCAAGAACACTTAATATTCTTTTTGCCAAGAAATCACTCTTTGCAAGTGCTTCTTGTCAAGGACGTACAAGGAGTGCTTTCAGCCATCGCTCAGTTCCAGCTACCCAGTAGCTGAGAAGAAAATGGCAGCCCAACCTGTCTATATTTTTCTTTCAAATCTTATGTGTTGCAATGTTAATGGCTTTCACACTGGGGTGACAACACCTGCTGTCTTAGCACCAGGATTATGGGGAACAGAAAATCTATGATTACACAGAAATATGCAGAGGCATTATATTGGAGTGCCAACCAGAAACCACAAACTTGCTTCAACTATTCTAACTTCAATGAATGTGTCTCATGGATCATCCAAATGTAAGGATTTGGATAAGTGTATGGGTTTGTGATCACTGTTCTTGTTAATGAAGAATATACACTCCCTGCACTGATAAAGGTTACATATTGAAAGGTTTGAAGGGAGTGTTAAGAGAGTACTTTGGAGCAGTTTTGTGGAATTCTTAAGATGGTTGAAGAAAGCTTGGCAGTTTATATTGTAAATGTATTGCTCATTGTATCTGATAAAAAAAAGTTTAAGTTTGTGGTTATCTCCAGACTTGATTAGGAGAAACATGAGAAGTAAAACAGTATGATGGGCAGTCTATCGAATCAGAAAACTGATGCCTATAGATAGCTAAGGGGTGTGGTGGCTCAGCAGGTAAGACGCCAAGCTTGTCGATTGGAAATTCACAAGTTCGGAGGTTCGAATCCCTAGCCCCGCGTGACGAGTGAGCTCCCGCACTCGCCCCAGCTGTTGCCAACCTAGCAATTCGAAAGCATGCAAATGCAAGTAGATGAATAGGTACCACTTCGGTGGGAAGGTAACAGCGTTCCCCGTGCGTCATGCCGGCCACATGACTGTGGAAGCGTCTTTGGACAACGCTGGCTCTTCGGCTAACAAACGGAGATGAGCACCGGCCCCTAGAGTCGGACACGACTGCACAAATGTGCGGGGGGAACCTTTACCTTTTTATAGATAGCTATGTGGGTTCACCTGCAATGGAAGCTAGAGAGGGACAGAGAAAACATATTTTTTAAACATGCCAAGGAAAAATAGTATTTTAGTTTTTACAGTGTGCCACTACTGCTTTACAGTTAGAGAGTTACAGTCAGCAGGAGGTGTCAAGCTGCAGGGATTGGATATTCCCAGAATGTGGTAAACAACTAAGAGAGAAATATTTGTAAATCTGCCTCTGACATGCAGATGATGTAAAAACTATCCATATAGACGAAACAGTCAGCTGGAACGCTTTATGGATTTTAGAGGTGTTTGTTTATCTAGAATATAATATGAAGGTATGTGTTTGTCAGAGCAGAATATACTGTATTACTTGTACGCCTGTTTTCTCATTCCAAAATAATGTTCACTTCTGTCTCTTCTGGTCCAGCACTGGGATCATGGCAAAATAACCTGAACCAAGAAATCACCTCTCCAGACAATGTTCTCTTTTCACAGTTTTACAAACCTATTCTTCCTTTTCTAGTAATTTAATTTATTTCTTCTCTCACCAGGATTATCTCAGAATTTCAGACTTTTGTAATGCAGAGTCCTTAAGGGGCTTTGGGGGATCTCCTTCTTTAGGGGGTTCCCCTCAAAAAAATTAGTCCTGCAAATTTCAGATTTCTCTCTGAATATGCCTTTTAGTTTTACATGGGTGCTGCTATTTGCTTATATAAGGGCAGGCATTTCCCCTGCATCTGAAAATGGAACATGAGATAATACCCCCATTCATATAAAGGCATTGTGTTAGGCTCTGTGTGGATTTATGACTTTATATTGTTAATTGCTTGAATTTCAGTATTACAAAGGTATGAGAATAATGGGGCATAAAACAGCCCAGGTACAGCTAATTTTAATTCAGCATTTCTCAATTAAATCAATGTCTAAGCATACTTTGCTAAAGTAATATTACAGTAATAATTTTGCTTCTCGGACATTCATTGAGCACCATGAAATAGCTGAGAATTCTGTCAGTGGAGCTTTTTTTTCCTTAAAAAGGTAAAGGTCCCCCCCGCACATTTGTGCAGTCGTGTCCGACTCTAGGGGCCGGTGCTCATCTCCGTTTGTTAGCCGAAGAGCCAGCGTTGTCCGAAGACGCTTCCATGGTCATGTGGCCGGCATGACTCGCGTGGAACGCTGTTACCTATACCTGATATAATAATAATAGTATGTTTAGCATCCTTACTATGATGAAGTAACTTTTGTCTATGAAAACATAGGCAATAATATATTTGTATCTTTAATGTGTCCCAGAAATTCCATTGTTGATCACCTAACTGATTAAAAGATCTTGAAATTAATCTCCAGTGTTAAACATAAAATAAAAATAAAACCATATTTGGGTGATTTAAAAGTCACTATTAGTAAAACTGAAGACATTTTTATTTGTAATTGGGTGCCCAGATTTCAGTGGGAGAGAATTAAGAGCATGCTTCTCTTCTGTTGGAAGTGATGTAAAAATATGTTCAATTCCAGTGGATTATGCTTGCTGTTTATACAACAGCATCTGCTCCCACCTCCTCAGTTCTAGGACAGTGCAAACTTACAATGTACCATGTTTACTCAAAAGTAAATATCACTTTATTCAGTGATGTTTGTTTCCTATTGAACAATATTGCTGCCTAAGATGTGTTAGTTTAGATGCTACTTACCTCATATTCTAAATATAATGAATCCATATAAGACTTTTGAGGAGGAGGCAGAATCATCCTGTACAATTCTGTTTGTGAAGACACAACCAGTATGATGGCAAATACCTTTTTAGTGCTAATAAGGATCTGTATGTAAAATTTTACCTTTGGAAGACAATCTTACTCGGCTACGAGTGATCGCCAATGATGATGATGGTTAACTTTGATTTATGATGCATTTTCTCTCTCTTTCTTCTGCCATAATAGTCTTCACAGTCTAGCTGGTTGACCACCGAAGAAAGGAACCAAGCTTTGTATGATCTTAAAGCTGCTGGCTGGTCTGAACTCACTGAAAGAGATGCCATATTCAGAGAATTCATATTCAAAACTTTTAATCAGGTAAATACCCTTAATTAATATTATTCTTGATTTAAAGGAAACACATTTGTTTTGATTCTCCCTTGTACTTGAAAAACCTCATGTGCTACCAAAACCTGTTCTTTAGAGTTTAGCAATTTAATTATTATTATGCATCTTTAAACAAAAATATGTGAAAAGTGATACACTTTTTGAAAGGATAGTAGAACTTTGTACTGAATGAGACCCAACTTATATATTCGACTGGAACTTTACAGTCTAATTGTTATACTTGTTCTTCAGAAGTAAGTAACACTGTTTCAAACCTACTGCAAGTATTTAAAATGGCAGTATTGAGTTCTGGTCAATATATTCAGCCCAAACCAGAATTTTTAGGTGATCCAATTGGCAAGTCAGATGGTTCCCACATTCATTAACTAATATATACTTTGAACTGGCGGCGGCGGCGACGGATCCCGAAGCAGTAACATCTACAGGACGTCAGCAGCCAGCTCCGACGCAAGGCATCGTGGGACATGTAGTCCAGTAGCCACGGAAGAGTCGGTTCCCTTACCCCTTCCCTTAGCGCGCGGATTAATGGATGTAATGTATAAAAATGAAATGTATACATGTATGTAAGCCGCCTAGAGTCCTCCGTTAGGGAGGGGATAGGCGGGGTATAAATATCAATATAAATAAATAAATAAATAAACTGAAGCCCACTGTATATGTAAGATCAGTCAGAGCAGCTAGAATTTAGTCTTTGTTGTTAAACAATCTTTGTATTTTGAGGATGGATTTTTTTTTACAATTTCTGCTGCTGAAAACATTTCCTAGTGCTCTAATACTTTTAATTTGCAGAAATTTACAGAAGTGCCTATGTGAGTATGAATATCCTATTAGAAACATACTTAAGACACTAGTATGTAGAAGTTCCATAATATTTCACAGTCAGTTGAAAGAATAAAAGCAGGATTTTATTCATAGCTTTCTTCCTCAAGTCATTAAACCCCCTGTTTATAGAACATAGTGTAACTATTTAACTAAAGGTAGCCAAGAAGTATAATTTCCTCAGTGGTCTATAACTTGCCCTTTACAGATATCATAAAATCAGGTGTGGAAAAAGGCTGAAAAGTTAAGCTGACAAAAAGTGTTTCTGAGGTACAAATGATACTGAATTGATTGATCTGTTCCTCAAAAATGTATTGATCTCACTGATAAATCCAATTACATATGATCGTAGAAAATTCTGTGGGTTTTATTCAGCCAGGTTTTGGACACTGTGTATCAACAGATGTAAATCTATTGTATTACTAAGTTTTGGAAGCCCATGGTCATAAATGTATTATTCAACTAATTACTTCTAATAGTAAATAGACCAGACTGATTCTTTGCTAATTAGGATAAATATGGCTTAGAGGTAGTTTATTTGGTTGAAAAAATGCTAATGATGAGGTTTGTGGATCGCAATACGTCTTAATGTATTGTAAAAGTGAGCTGTAGAGGCTTATGCTCAAACCAAAGTTGAAGACTCAGTATTGATATTTTTATATGGCAAATTAGAATAGAGACTTTGTGTTTTAATTTTGTGTATCTGCAGGTATCATATTCCACTTCCTTAATGTTCTCTTTGATGTTTTGTTTAAATGTTCATTTGGTTCAGACATGACCCTTGTCTGTTAATTCATGCTTGGTCCACTGACCATATTTTTGTACCTTTAGAAAAAAAATAACTTTGAGTAGGTACTGTTGCAGGTTCATAGAATTTGATGGTAAATTCTGAGTAAAAGAATACTCATTTCCATAGTTCTTTCAAGTGCATTTTTAGCTGTAATCCTTAAAACGGCCTATCAGGTAAGTCAGTTTTATTATCTTCCTTATTATATATTACATATGGATGGAATTTGAAGCTGAGGGCGCCTGGTTTCTCATTTCATGTCAAGCATGGATGATATTAACAATGGCTTCCTGAACAAACCACAGTGATTTGGTTTATACATAACATTGCCCTATATCATGTTTTATATTTTTTAAATTTTTTTAAAATTTAAACTTTATTATATAAAATTGTTTCAAGATACAACATATACACATATACATACAACATATAAAACATATATACATATAAAACATATATACATACATATAAAAAGAAAAGAAAGAAGAAAAAATAGGGTTCCGATTCTTTACTGTGACTAGTATATCTATACAATTTCTTAATTACTTGTCTTAGTTACATTTTGTTACATTTCTATTTCTAATATAATTAATCGTTAAATCCTGTATTTATTGTATTGTTTTTTTGTATATTTATCATGTAGACAAGAAAGGGTTGCCAATCATTTTTAAATTGGTCCATATTTTTGTCATTTAACATTTCTGTTAATTTTGCCATCTGTGCAAGGTCCATTATTTTTGTGATCCAATCTTCTATTGTTGGGATGCATTATTCTTTCCATCTTTGAGCATATGTAAGTCTGGCTGCTGTAATCATATATAATAAAAGTTTTCCGTATTTTTTTCCCAGTTCGTCATCCACGAGGCCCAGTAAATATAATTCAGGTTTAATTTGTATGTCCACTAATATGATTTTTTTAATAGTTTCATGTATTAGTTCCCAGTATTTCTTTGCTTTCTTGCACGTCCACCATAGATGATAAAATGTTCCTTTTTCTTTTTTACATTTCCAACATTTATTTGATACATTTTTGTACATTTTTGATAATTTATCTGGAGTTATATACCAACGGTACATCATTTTGTAAAAAATTTCTGTCAAATTATAATTTAATGTAAATTTTAGTCCTTTTGTCCACATTTTTTCCCGTTGATCATACATAACATTGTGTCCAAAATTTCTAGCCCAATTTATCATACATTCTTTAGTTTGTTCATCTTCTAATTTTATTTGTAATAACATTTTGTAAAATTTTGTTATAGTATGATCATTACTGGAAAATAATTGATTTTCTAACCACGTTGGTTCTTTTGTGAATTTATATTTCTTTTTATCTAATTTGAATTGTTCCTTTAACTGTAGGTATATAAACCAGTTACATTGGTAATCGCTTTTTTCCCCCAATTCTTCTCTTGTTTTTATTTCTAATTTGTCTCCATAATATACTAAATCTTTGTATCTGAACCATTTGCACCTATCAGAACTTTCTTTTCTAGTGAAAGCTTCTTGAGAGGATAGCCAAAAAGGCATATTTGGTAATAATCTTTTCTTATATTTATTCCATGTTTTTATTAGGGCTCTTCTTATACAATGATTGTTAAATATTCTGTTTACTTTAATTTTATCGTACCAGAGATAGGCATACCAGCCAAATTTTAAATCGTGACCTTCCAAAAGTAGTAATTTATAGTTTTCTAATGTAGCCCATTCTTTTATCCACATAAGACTACATGCTTCATGATATAATTTTAAATCCGGGAGTCCTAATCCTCCCCTTTCTTTGGCATCTTGTAGTAGTTTATATTTTATTCTTGGCTTTTTTCCTTGCCATATGAATTTGATAAGTCTTTTTGCCATGAATGAAAGGTATTGTCTGTAATTAATATTGGTATTGTTTGGAATAGAAATAATAATCTAGGTAATACATTCCCTATATCATGTTTTATAGACCACAGTGCCAAAGCCAAACCAAACGAAATTGCATTAACTTGACATGTGGGCATAGCCAGAAATAATTTGCCTAAAGCTATCTAGTGAGCTTATGACGTAGGCCACATAAGCATCTGTTCCTAACCAGGATGATGCTAAAATGACAAAACACATGTTGTAAGCTCCCCGTTTTGTACTTGAGTTGCAGCATCACATGTAAGTGGAGACGGGATGGTGTGTGCACTGCAGCATCTTAACTTGTCTGTCATCTTTTCAGCTTTCTCCCTACTATTGGTGCCTATGGGAAGCAAAGTTCAAACTAGGGATTTCCTGATTCATTTGTTCAGTATGTTGGCACAGTGTGAAGAGTTCTATATTTATTGACGGCACTGATGAAAATATATCACTAAAGAAAAACTAGTTCTACTTTTTGGAATTCATTGCCATCAGATAATTAATTTAAATAGTTTAAAAAGAGGTGTGGACAAATCCATGGAGGATTAGGCTGTCAGTGGCTACTGTTTCTGATATCTGTTTGCTACCTCTGGAATCAGTGGAGCATGTCTTAAATACCACCTTAGATGGTAAAAATGGAAGCAAATTGTTGTTATGATTAATATTTTAAAAAGCCTTTTCCTTCGGAAAGAAAAAAAAGAGAGAAATAGTTGTTTAGGGGAAAATAAATGTATCACTTTCCTTAGTTGATGTGATGTAGTTCTGTATTGGCAATTATATAATATGAATGTAAGCTGAATGCACTGTCCCTTACAGATCTTTAAATCCATATTTATAAAACATTACAATTGTCAGTTTTACAGTAAAATTCTGCAGTGCAGCATTCATTGATCCTGTTCTGAGATAAAAAATTAAATAGGGAGTTGGAATGCTAGTGTATTGTATATGCTATGAAATATAATTCTCTGGCACTGAGAGGTCTCCATGGGCACAATAGTGGCATCATATGGGGGACCTCACATAGAAATCATAAAAGCTTTCAAAGTCTTTTTCTAGACTAGGAAAGAGGTGTATTTCTAAATTTTTGGAGATGAGACTATTCTGCTATGCCTTTATATCACCGCTGTTTGTTTCTTTTGAACCGCACCCTACCTTTTGAAAAGAACCTCATTACTTAACTGAACATCCTCTCAAAAAAGAATCCCTTTCAGAATAATACATTTGACTGTCTGAAGGCCTTTGTAGGTAACACTGCAATGTGTATAGTAGCTGAAAGGTCAAAGACATGGTATTCCTTGCTTTTGAATGCTCTTAGGAAGTTTCCTCCTTTCTCCTGTATGATCAGCTGGGTTTCCTGTTTATTTTGGCCAAATGGCAATAAAAGAGAGAAGGATATTTAGAAAGGAGCTCATGTTGAAGAATTACAGGACTGGCTGGAGTACTTGAAGGCTGTTTACAAAACTACTATGTTTATTAAATAAAGGCTTCAAGTTAAAGACTTGATTTAGCTTTTAGTACAACTTTTCAGACTCTTATATCTAAAAGTGAGAAAGTAAACCCTATGTGAGTGTCAGGACTGCATTTAATATCTAAAACCAGAACATCTTTTCAAGGTTGCTAGCTTGACTTTTAAATGCATGATTATGTTACGTGTGTGTATATTCAAGGCGGTCTTGACTCCTGGCAACTGGCTGGACAAGTCTATTCAGTTTTCTTGGCAACATTTTCAGAAGTGGTTTGCCACTGCCTTCTTCCTAGGGCTGGGAGAGTGACTGGCCCAAAGTCACCCAGCTGGCTTCATGCCTAAGGTAGGACTAGAACTCAGGGTCTTCTAGTTTCTAGTCTGGTGCCTTTAACTGTTATACCAAACTGGCTCTTTTTCAATAAAAGAATAGGTTTAGTGAAGGAAGAATGCATGTATATTCCTAGTAAAATAATACAAAATGATATGTTATGCAGAATTCTGTTTTCTGGAAGGGCAGATTTTTTAAGATTGTTGTCTTCATCTGCAGTTATTTCAAAATCCTGAAATGGTAGTAAATGTTCTTTCATAGTTATTCATGTAATGATATAAAAAGTGCACTACATATAGTACCCCCATAGCAAGTCATATATTTTTAAGTGTTGAAATCTCATAGCTATCAATTTCTTAGGTCCAAAATAAATGTTTGCGTTCATCTTTTTTGGGAAAGCGAATTCCTATTTCACTTAGATGTGGAGAAGTATTTGTCAGAATGATGCTGTCTAATATCTCAATTCAGCCATCAGACTTACGAACTACAATAACATACAGTAAATAAGGTATG
This sequence comes from Charina bottae, assembly GCA_023362775.1. Lineage (NCBI taxonomy): Eukaryota > Metazoa > Chordata > Lepidosauria > Squamata > Charinaidae > Charina > Charina bottae. The sequence continues at coordinate 96,710,868 of JALMGJ010000002.1, read as the reverse complement.
AAAATTACAATGTCCTCTGAATAAAAATGACAAGAAATACCTAATAGGATACCATTCATAGCAATGTCACCTTCCTCTCAATTACCAGGACAAATATCACTGCAAATCACCATACCCACTGTTTAAGCGATAATATAACACAACTTTTCTGAATACCATTCTCACCCTGGGGAACAAGCTCTTCCAAAGAAGAAGAGCCATAATAGAGAATACTTGTTTCTGAATGCCCAGTTGGTAGAGGTCACAACATGTCCTCTCTGCTAGATTGTATTAGGTGGGCAGTTTCTACTTCGAGTAGACAGCCTCAAATATACCCATGTCCCATGCCGTAAAGGTCTTTATAGGTAATAACCAGAACTTGGCATTTCACCCAGAAGCAAACTGGCAACCAGTGCAACTCCTGCAATAGAGGTGTTATATGATGTTAATGGCTCTTACCTGTTATCAGATGGGCCACTGCACTTTGTAGAAGTTCTAACTTCCAAGTATCTTCAGGGACAACCCTGGGTGGAGTAAGTTACAGTTGTCCAGTCATGAGGTGACAAGTACATGAGTGACCATTGCTGGTGACTCCTGTTCCAGGAAACACTGCAACTAGCAGGCCAGCCAAAGCTAGCAAAGTCTTTCTTGGCCACAGCTTCTACCTGCTTTTCCAGCAGGAGTTGTAAATCCAGAAACACCTCCAGGTGGCAAGTAGGAGGAGTGCCATCACATCTAGAACCAAATACACAATTATCTTGGAATCAGATGGATTTTGAATCAGCAGCCATTCTGCTTTGCTGGGGTGAAGCCTGAACTGATTACTTCCTATGCAGACTATAACTATATAAAATATAGTATATAGTATACAGTATACAGTATACAGTATACAGTATACAGTATACAGTATACAGTATACAGTATACAGTATACAGTATACAGTATACAGTATACAGTATACAGTATATAGTGGGGCGTGGTGGCTCAGCGGGTAAGACGCCAGGCTTGTTGATCGGAAGATTGCAAGTTTGGAGGTTCGAATCCCTAGCCCTGCGTGCAGAGTGAGCTCCTGCACTAGCTCCAGCTCTTGCCAACCTAGCAATTCGAAAGCATGCAAATGCAAGTAGATTAATAGGTACCACTTTGGTGGATAGGTAACAGTGTTCCGCGCGTGTCATGCGGCCACATGACCGTGGAAGCGTCTTCGGACAACGCTGGCTCTTTGGCTAACAAACGGAGATGAGCACCGGCCCCTAGAGTCGGACACGACTGCACAAATGTGTGGGGGGAACCTTTACCTTTTTACCTTTTATATAGTATATAGTATATAGTATATAGTATATAGTATATAGTATATAGTATATAGTATATAGTATATAGTATGTGTGTGTATATATATATACACTGTATGTATATGTATATGTGTATGTATGTGTGTGTGTGTGTGTGTATATATATATATATATATATATATATATATTGTATATAAAATTATATAATTAATTATATAATTATATAATTATATAATTATATAATTATATAATTATAATGTGCTGGACCTGATTTTCCATGTGCATATTGGGATTTTTTAGGCCCTATTATTCTGCTTCCTTGGAACTTCTCCCACCAGGCCAACGTCTGAGGTTACAGAACTGTGCACTGGCGTTCAGTGTGGTGTGAATGATTACTTTTACAAATTGGTAATCTTTCACTTTCTGTTGCTTGGATCACTTTCAATTTTGGTCTGTGAATTTTATAGAGCCACAGTTATTGCAATTATGCAGATTCTGTACAATTAGAATATTTGTGAGCATTAGAATGTACATGGAAGAATTGGCTTCTCTTCTGTAGAATGTTACATTTCAGAAACAACTATTTCTACTTATAGATGGAGTGTTAGTGATGAACTAGATGTGCTAGTCTGTATTTACAATAATCTTCATATCATTTTTTGGCGTGAATCCTTTTTTATATACGTAATTCATGGCTATGAAAGGCATGTTCACAACTTCGGTGGAACTGGACTTTTCCCCATAGGTTTTTAACTGATTCTTCAGTGGAATCAGCTTTTTCTTAGGTATAAACTAGCTTGCTGTCTAATACTACTAAACTTTTGAGAATTTAATATGTTTTGATATATTATTTTTTCACATTCTTAGCACTTTTCTTTGTTCATCAAAAGTAAGAACATTTGTCACAGTCAAAGTATCCTATAGCTGTCTTGCATATTTTATCTTTTGTCTCTTTGATTGAAAAAATGTTTATACTTTTTAATGTATTGAAAACATTAAAATATCTTTTAGCCTACAATCTGCAACCTTAAAATGAATTCTATGTCAGATATTCAATTATACATGACATACATTGCTTTTTAATATGCCACAGCGGCCTTATGTTTCCCTTCTCCATTGTCTGATAGTGAGGTCATTTTTAGACCTCTGAGAAATTTTATTCCCAGCCAGATGTGCCTCATATATTAAAAGTAGCACCTGTGGCTAATATCACAGCAGCTTACCATAAATTTACATGGTAACCAGGATTATACCTGTCAAGGCTGTTAGAAATGTCTAGATTTAATTTGAATCTCAGTATTGAAGGGGTTCTTCCAGCATTTTGTTTGCAGAACTATATTTTTCAAGTTTTAAAAAATCAGTCTGCTGTTAACTTTTTATTGCCCTCCCAGTGCCCATTTACTTGATTTGTTAAATGGAGAGCAGAATAATGCGGTTTGGCTACATTAAGTTTTCAGATAGATCTATCTTTCATGTGAATCTTCTTAGAGGTATACTTACGATTGGCTTCAGATATAGCTTGTATTTGTTGTATTTAATTTCTAAGGAAGAACTGATAATATTGTCAGTTTGTTATATTCAAAGGCACGTTAATGTTCTTGTTTTTTTAGATTCATTGTCTTAAAATTTTGCTGTTGAGTAGTTGTCTCTCTTAATACACTGTTGCATTTGATTACATTTCAAATGAGCTTTATATCCACTAAGGTTGGCTTGTATTTATCATGTTCTTATCTAAACAGCCTAATTTCCATTTTTCACATGTCCTCCTCCCCATGTTGTGACCTGTATACCTGCAAAGTTTATAACAGTAGTCATTTGGTTAGTTGATAGATATTCCCCCCATAACATGATGTTCTATAAATCAGGGTTATTTACAGTGTTTGAAAATAGAGACACATGTCTGCTTTTGAGGCTGCACTCTTAGCCATGGAAACACACCAGGTGCTTTGGGGCCAGTCACTCTTTATCAGGCTAGTCTACCTCACAGGGCTGTTGGGAAAATTTGAGGAAGGGAGTGCTTTATATGCCACCTTGACCTCCTAGAGCAGGGCTTTCCAAACTTTTGCCATTGGCGACACACCAACGGCTGGCGCACAAAAAGCCTGAAGCGCCGGCGGTGGCGCTTCCGAGTTGCCGCCACGGCAGTAGCAGCGTCCTGGAGCCTGGAAGCGCTGATGGCCCGCCGCCGCTGCCCCTTCGAAAGGGCAGGCTCCAGGGACCCTGAAAATGCCCTCGGTTCCAGCAGGGAGGTGAAAAGCCTCGCCGTGCGCGCACGCTGCCAGGCCGCTTCCCGCTGCACAACTGAGCGGCGCGGAGAATTTCCACCCTGCCCCCCCCGCACCAATCAGCTGTGCAGCAGGGAAGCGTCCCGGCAGTGTGTGCATGCGCATGGCGAGGCTTTTCGCCTCCCTGCCGGAACCGAGGGCATTTTCATCAGCGCTTCCGGGTTTTGATGCGACACAGTTGGGGCCCCCAGGCGACAAAGTATTGTGTCGCGACACACAGTTTGGAAAGCCCTGTCCTAGAGGAAATGTGGGCTAGGATATACACCCAGCAAGCAAGTAAATGAATGAACAAATATTTCTGTCTTTTTGAGGGTTTTTTTTTTAGTATGAAAAGTAGAATTTACTGGTGTAACTACATCACAGATTTGTACAATAGTAGATTGGTAACAAAAATCCAAAGATCTATATAATTTTGATGTGACCCTGGATCCTCATTGACTGAGTAAAGAAATCCTCATTTCTCATTGACTGAGTATAGAAACCCTCATTTCTCATTGACTGAGTAAAGAAACATTGTTGATCACAGGACAAAATTTTGGCTCTGAGATGAGGATATTTCGTATCTACTGAATTTTGATATAGTGTAGTGATGTAATACCAAAATAAGAAATGATATTACCAAGAGGGGTAGAATTTCTTGTACCAAATTGTGTGGTACAGAGTTGACACTGGAAATCCTTACAGTATTTGGAATGGCATGTGGGACATGAGGTTTGAAATTTAAGAAATGAGATTTGGAATTTTTGTGAACAGTACAACACAGCTGGGTAGGGTAGGGGAAAATGAGATTCATATCTAGTGAGAATCTTGTATCCAAACAGTGATTTGAATCTGATACTTTTATCTGTAGTATGGAGCCTTATTCATACCCAATTGATATGGTCCTAAGCCATTAAACAGTTTGTTTTTGCTTAGTATGACACATGAACTGATCTATACTGGTTTATAAACTCTGGCTTCTTTCTTGGGATGGTTCTTGCTTCTCATTAAACAAAAACAAATAAACCACATTCAAAGGTAATGTTATATGTTAACCAGGCCTCTGCACCTGGTTAACCAACACTAGGTAAGAGGACAGAGTTACATCTTAACAAACAAACCACTAATGGTTTCCATCAATTGAATGAATGTACATTTATGGATGCATAGACTTCTAGTATTTACAGTGAATGTTTGCAATTTAAAATTTACAATTCCATGCTTGTTTTGTGCTGATACAAACAAATCTGCTGAAAAGATGTTACAGATTAGTAATTATTCCCCGATAGGGGAGTGGGGCGGTAATATAAATTTAATAGGGGAGATGGGCGGTAATATAAATTTAATAAATAAATAAATAAAATATTTTGTAAAGAATTTAAATGTGTGTTAAAATATTTACCAAATTCAAAGTTTTTTTTTTAAAAAAGCAGCATCCATTAAAACATTGTTTCCTTTGGAAAATCAGTAAGAGAAATGATTGGAATAGAGCTGGAAAAACATAAGATCAAATTCCAATTCTGCCATAAAGTTCATTGGCAGCCTAAAGTATTCCCAAGCTTGGTGTAAAGATAAAGCAATGGTTTTTGGAGGAACTGCCCAGGGTCCCTCCTTGTGGGGGAGATGGGCGGGATACAAATGTGATAAATAAATAAATAAATAAAACCCTGGATACCAGTGTAGGAAATTAGAATAAATGACCTGAAAACCTCTACTCCATATGCCACGCTGCTCTTTGACATTTGGGGGAATTTCAAATTTGGCTTTTTGTCTTTTGTTTAAATGAGGAAAAGTTCTTCTAGCTATCTGTTGAAATAGTTTTTCATTCTCAGTTTATTTGAAAGGACTAAGAATGGTGCATTTTTGAATGATGGATTTAATGTTCTGGATTTAACAGAAATTCAACAGTTATTTATTTTAAAATCCACCTTTCAGCTTCTTACAGTAGTTTGCAAATATCTCAGTAGTGGCTTACTTACCATTCCTCATTACATTCAGAAGAAGAGGCACACATGGCTGGGTCAGTTGCAGAAGGAAGGCAGCTATTTATTCTTAATTTGAGCTGCTGAATACTTGTAAGATGACTTGATTAACTAACTAAAATTTGGAGTACTGCCATGTCTGAAAAACCTATCAGTGTTTGTTCCATCTGAACCGTGTATTATTTTCAGCTGCTTTGCTTCCACTGTGTAAGATTAAATAATATTTGCATCGTCTCTGTTTTCTCAACTGGACATTTAAACAGAGTTAAATATTTTGTCTTTTAGATTTAACAAGTACTTTGGGATAAATATCTGATCTCTTGGATGTAACTTTTAATGCAAATGCTGTGTCTAATTTTCTTTAACCCCTTTCACTTACTTTGAAATGGTTGTCGGGAACTAGTTAATAAAGCTTTATGTAGATAGTTTTTTCTTTCTTCCTAAAAACATTATTTCAAAAATCTACTTTGTAATTAAATGGATTCTGGCTAGTAAAATGGTATTGGGAAGGAGAGAGAGAGAGAGAGAAAAAAAACTACAATTATACCTATTTTAAAAATTAACCATTACTTGCCAAAAGAACATCAAACCCACTTAGCGGACATCCGTTAATCCAGTGGTTAGCTGTTTCAGGCTTTAATGCACACTGTTTTACACGTTAACGGTTTTGAAGTTCCAGGCCAAGGCTGACCTTTCACATCTGCTCCTTTCACAGTAGGAATCTCCACTTACAGCTTCCTGTCAGAGCAGATTACAATGACAAAGTGCAGAACTTGTGCTGGCTGCAATTTTGTTTTTGATCAAAATTATTTCTTTCACAAACAATCACGTTTGCTAAAATGTTACATCTGCTCTCCAAAACCGCTGGCAGCACCACAGTTTATCAGTTGAGATCTAGTACAATTTTTCATTTTGCATTTTCAGAAAGCTGTAAATCAGCCTTAGATATGTTTGCTGAACCTCACAATTTTTGTTGTTTCCTGCCCCTTTGTGTTTTGGTATATTTGTTTTGGCAAGACCAAGAAAGACAACTTGTTGCTATATCAAAGGAACATAAACATGTCTAAAATTGGGGGTGATGGTGGTGAGGTAGACTATATTATTTTTTTCCTCTAGAAACTGAGGACCAATTCAAAGTTGTAGTATAACGTTATAATTATACTATTATAATTGCAATATAACATCTAGATCTAATAATGAATTACAACTATAGTTCTTTGATTTTGTTTTTAACATCATGAAGTGAAGATCTCTGTAAATAGTAATATCTAATATCCGCCCATGTTGATCAGTGCTGTTATAATACATACTGTTGAATGTTTTTTTGTTATTTTAATCTTCTGATGTTTTTCTTTGTGTGTTGCTCTGTGGTGTTGGGAGTACAGCAGCATAGAAATGTTAGTAAATTAATACAAAACAATACCATTTGGAGTTTTTAAAAGGCATAATTTCTTATTGTTTGATTCTATTTCCTTGAAAAAAATGCTACTTTAATAGTTAGAAATGGATTAGTGTTGAACAATTAAAAGTAGATTAGAGTTGCTTGCTTCACAAAATACCAAGTTTGTTTAACTGGTGGTATCCTTTAATTTAATTTAACTTGTATCCTTTAGTTTTTATATGGCCTGCTAAAGAATCATCTTATTTGTTTTAGTCTATACATGTGATTATATTCAGTTATTCAATTAAACATATTTTAGAATCAAAAGGGGTCTCTTTTAGATTCCTGAACACCGTAGTCTTTTATTTTAATTTTCATCAACATATATTAGAAAGGATAAACAGTATATCATGGCAAAATATTTGCTGTTTAGCCCGTTTGTTAAAGGTCGCAAATATGAGAGCTTTTGTTTATCTGTCACATCACTCAGATAGGATTGAAGACAGATTTTTAACATGATTAACACTGCAATCTTCTTCTATACTCAGAAGTAAGTCCCACTAAATTCAGCAGGGCTGATTTTCTTGTCAGTGGTGATAGAATCACAGCTTAAATATTTTAGTCAAGGAATCATACTGATAACATGTGGAACACAGAATGAATTAGTTACATTTAAGTCCAAAGAAAATCAGTATAAAAATAGTCTAACTTGTTTAAGATTGATCAATTTTAGTGGTATCTGAATGCCTGTATCTTTGAATGCAATCAAAATCTGCAAACCTAATGAAATGAAAACTAATTTCTTAGTTTAGACTCTTTTTCCCACCTCCCCTCCTCCAAATAAGGCTTGTCAGACTTTTCCCCTGTTTACCTTGTATTATTCAGGACACATCAAAATATTTGTAGAAATTTTAGTTTAAATTTAGATAGGCTGTTTAAAATCTGTACAAAGCAACATCCTAAAATAGATAGATTAATAGATAGATTTCACTGAATATTTTTATGGATGCTAAAGAAGGAAAACCACACATATAATGCTGGGTTAGTCTAACTTTGCCTTTCCTGATTGCTTATTTTATTAGGATCTAAAGCAGAGCTTTCCAAACTGTGTGTCGGGACACGTTAGTGTGTCGGCTGCAGTGCCTGGGTGTGTCGCGGGTGCTGCTGCCTCCGAGCCCTGCCAGGATTCCACTCAGGTCCTAGTGCCTGTCTTGTGCCCTGCTGCCTCCAAACCTGATGTGATTCCGCACAGGTCCTAGTGCCTGCCTTGTGCCCTGCTGCCTCCAAACCTGCTGTGATTCCGTGCAGGTCCTAGTGCCTGCCTTGTGCCCTGCTGTAAGAGTGTGTCGTGAAATGATGCTCTGCTGTAAGAGTGTGTCGCGAAATGATGCATGTCTAAAAAGTGTGTCACCAACATGAAAAGTTTGGAAAGCTCTGATCTAAAGTGTCATTTATTCTGAAATATAACATATATTTCATGCTTTGATTAAACATTGGGTTGAATTGTAAGTAGATCCATTGAAATTAATGGGAACCAATTTAATTAGAATGTATTCCAGTAAGTCTAACCGAAGTATAATCGAAAATAGGTTCATACAACATAATGGTATGATTTTTGTACGAACAACAATTGTCTATGTTCATATACCACACCGAGCGATAAACTATGATTTATACAGTATATTACAAACTACAGTGGCTGGGTTTACAAGATAGAGTAAGTCAAAACCAAACAAACTATATTATGATTTAGTGTGTTGTTGTGATCCAGGCTTGAGTGTAGATTCAGCCAGTTGTATATAAGCTGTTCACTAGGAGAATGTTGCTGTGGAAAAATCTACACTTCCAGATAGATCCTAATACCATTCTTTGTTTCTGTCAACATCCAAAGGCCAGTGTGGGAGATTTATACCATCTCAGCAAGCTGTGGTACAGCAATTATAATTTCTCCAATTTTTCAGCAAGAGACCTAGACCAGCTATAATACATAGGCTTGAGAATGTGTGAAGGATCTGAGTTAAGGAGTAATTGTATATGATGGGGACAGTCACTTTCAACCCTAGGAAGAAGGTAATGACAAATCACTTCCGAAAAGGTTACCAAGAAAACTGCATGGACTTGTCCCTGTAGTCCTCAGGAGTGAAGATTGACATGAAGGTACAAAATAAATAAAATTAAAGTTCTTATTTTAAAACTCTCACAGCATTTTACAGTTAAAAAATCAGCAATTAAACCACAATTTACTACAGTTAAAATATAAATTAAAACATTATATAAAATATGTAACATATAATAAATAAAATAAAGCAATTATAAAACCAGCAGTAGAAGATCAAAATAATTAAGATGCTTGGGAAAATAAAATACCTTGGCCAAAATCAATCAATCAGTCAATCAAACCATGCCAGGCATACCTCAATGGGGAGAGCATTTCAAGTTAGTGAGCAACCACTGAATACACCTGGCCCTGGGTAGCCACCTGCTGGGCCTCAGTGTGAAATGGTATCTGGAGGAGGCCCTCTTACCTTGTTTTTAGGGTACTAGTAGAAACATCCAGTATGAGGCATTCCTTCAGGTATTGTGTCCCAACGCAATGAAGATCTTTATAGGTTAAAACCAGCACACTGAATTGGGAGCAACAGTGAACAGAGAGCAGGAATTGATAAGATGTGTTCATATTACCCAGTTCCAGGGAATTATTGTACAGCCTACTAAAATCTCTGAAACTTCTTCAAGCACTGGCCCACATAAAAAGCATTGCCATAATCTAAAAGAGAGGTTACCAGGAGATGGATTATCATGGGGCTGTAGCTGGAGCATCAGCCTAAGTTGGCGAAATTTATTTGTATCATAGAGGCCGATTGTACCTCTAGATCCAGAAGCACACCCAAGCTATGAATGAAATTGTTTTGGGGAAGTGGGGTCCCATCTAGAGCAGGTTGAATCCCACTCCTCTGGCAGAGAAACTATCTATTAACAGCATCTGTCTTGTCTGAATTGAGCTTCAGTTCATTACAAACTCATGGAGAGTTTGTCTGATAGAATTTTCTTCCACCTCAGTTTGAAATTGTCAGCCAGGATTAACAGTTCATTCAGTTGGAATGAAAACCAATTCTAACCAGTGGCCATAAAGATAGCCAGTTTTTTCTGGTGGTTAAGGCAACGGGCTAGAAACCAAGAGTCTGTGAGTTCTAGTCCCGCCTTAGGCATGAAAGCCGGCTGGGTGACCTTGGGCCAGTCACTCTCCCTCAGCCCAACTCACCTCACAGGGTTGTTGTGGGGAAAATACAAGGAGGAAGGAGTATTTATTTATTTGTTTATTATTCATCGTATTTTTCCACCGCCCACCTCGAAAACGACTGGGCGGTTTACAAACAAATTAAAACGGTAAGAGTTAAATATCAATTAAAAAGATACATTATAAAAATATAAATATACAAATATAATAAAAACTCTAAAATATAAAGTATTAGGTGTGTTTGCCGCCTTGAGTTATTTATAGAAAATAAATAAATAAATAAATAAATATATAAATAAAGCTAATCCAAGTCTCTATTGAGATCACCCTGGTTTTAAAACTCAATACAATATTTTTGCACATACCTAGGAAACTAATTGAATGCTTTGCTGCTTCAAGACAGCCTTAGTCTGTAAGTGTGGAGATGTCAACGCAAGTATAATTCCTACAAATTCTACTAATTTATGGATTGGAATAGGCTTGGCTAGTAAAAGGTAGAAATAGAAAATTGGAAAGTACGTTGTGCCTAGAATTCAGAATTGTCATTGGGAGTATGCTGCCTGAATGTAAATCCTGCAAGCCACTCACCTTAACCCCTGGCCCAGTTCCCTCCCCCCCTCCAGTGGAATGGAAGTGACCAGATGGCTTTTGTGTGAATGGTCAGCACAAAAATATGTTTATTGTCTGTTTTATTTCCTTGGTTGATATGCTTGATATATTTTTCAAAAGTTTTTCATATCAATCCAAATGGATTGAATGATTATGTTTTTGTATCTGGCTCTTTGTATTTCTATCTGCATATTAGTACCTATCATAATTTTTGTATGGCCTTTTTCATGGTTTTTTTGTGGAGGAAGGGCAATATTACACTGAGAATAGCTGTTAAGTAAGTAAATTAAGTTTAATGTCTATTAAGTAAGCCGCCTAGAGTCACATACGTGAGATGGGTGGCTACGTGAATCTAATAAAATAAATAAATAAATAAATAAATAATAAAATTATGTTATTCTACTTTTCTCAGAGTTCAATAATGTCAAATGGTATAATGTAAAATGATCTGTATTTATTTATTTATTTATTTATTTATTTAATTTATTTTCTATCCCGCCTTTATTATTTTTATAAATAACTCAAGGCAGCAAACCTACCTAATTTATACCTGGAGTTTTCAGCTTGAGCCCAGAACATTTCTGGAATGATCAGAACAGTGTTGGAACACTTCCAGTAATGTCAGAACAGCTGATAATTTGAAATAGTTTGTATACCACTATCAAACAGGATTTAGTTAAAGTGAATGTAAGATAATGTTTTGTTGTAGTATACAAAATATTCTGGTAAATAAAAGTCATGTGAAGGATTTGTTCAAAAGCTTATACTCTAATCAGGAGAAGATCCCAAATGTTTTATTTTTCCTGGAAAGTTATAACAAAGCAGCCCTTGGAGTTAACTTTATCCAGTAAACTTTGAACTTTACTTTTTTGAGTTTAACACAGACTTCATTATGTACAGCAACTGATTGCATGAACAGGTGCTTTCCTGCTTAGAACTTGGAAATTTATTCTGGCAAACTCTGAAGTACAATGTTTTGGTTAGAAGCTGAAAAGCCCATTTATTGTAACAAAAATACAAACATTCCCCCAATTCTTGTATTTCCTAAGAAAAAGGTATCTTTATTTTCTGCTTCTAAGTGCAATGCATGATAACTAACATATGGGGAAATGAGATGTTGATTGGCAAGAGATATTCTGTGATCAAACATAGAACATCTAACATTTTCATTCAGTTTTTTAAAGATTCATCTGGTATTTTTTACTATTTTTCTGTTAGAAGGTTTATTTTAAATGCTTTAAATAAAAAAATAAACTACTAATAAACCACCTTTCGTTGAATCTGGAAAATGCCTTATATTGAAAACTTGCAAATCATACTTTAAGAAAAATAAAGATGCATTTGGGCAATATACTTAAAGATGAATATGATTTGTCAGAATTGTATTCCAGAAATGTTATTTATTTATTTATTATTTAACTTGTATGCTTTCTGACTCCCAACAACTCTAGGTGCCTCACAACAATCAAAACAAGGAAATTACAATAGAATCATTAAAAGAAAGATAAAAGATGGCAAGAATGACAGAGCAGATGGAAAGGAAGGAAGGCTTCATTCTCCCTTGCCAGAGGCCTGGGGGAAGAGGCAGGTCTTCACAGCTCTTCTAAACAACAGCAGAGTGGGGGGCCATCAGATCTCACTGCTACAGAGTTAAACTCTGGTGTGGGCCAGAAAACACAGGCACCCCCCCCCCTAATATATTTAGGTTCATTCAGATGCATGTGCATAGACGGCTGATCTTCAAACCATATCACAACTTTTCTTAGTTTTTTTAAAGACCATTTGCCATCATTGGTTGGAGATGGAAAAAAAAGGAATGTTGTCTGAATAAAGCAAATCTGAGCCCCTTTTGTTTTCCTAGAACTAATTGCATATGATGTTTGATCTGTCTTTTAGTTGAAATTGTTCATAGTTTGCAAATTGCTCTTTTAGGTTAGATGATGTATTATGTCAGGTATATCTGGATGATTGTGAGAAATCAATACATATTGAATAGGTATATATAAGTTTGTTTATGGCATTCTACTTTATAAAATCAAAATTCTAATCATTGCCAGTTGTTTCTTCATAAATAAAAGGAATTTACAATTCTTCTTTTGGTCTAAAATGGAACCAAAAACTCTTTGCAATAATAAATAAAGCAATGATAAAAAAAAATAAAGGTATGGTTGCAGAACATTCTTAAATGTATTTTCCCCCCTCTTGACTGTTCTCTCCACTGCTCTGATATAAAGTTGGTATTCACTTGCACTCTACCTAATGCCAATTGTGTGCTAATTTTACTGCCTTAAATACATGTTTCCACCTGATTTCTAATCCACTGTTTTAACTCACTGAGGGACCTGGTGAAAATGTCTATAACATCATTCTTATGGGAATGTCATTGTTTGGATGGCCTTTGAAATATGTAGCTCCTAAAACTAACTGAGATTAAATTATATTGATTTAAAATATTTTCTTCTTCAGTTATTGATATTTTTTGTATAAATACTTGTAACCATTTAACCTACTTTTCCTTGAAACTCCTGAAACTTTTGACATTACGTTAATACCTGAATGTAAAAATATTCCAGCATGTATAGCCCATTGCTCTTACCCACAGTTTGACTTGGCTGCATTTATTCTTCATTTCTTGAAAATTAGCAAATCATATGACAATAAACAGAAATGTCCTCAGTGAAGAGAGAAGGGGAAACTGTTGTTTATCTGGTCAGGTGGTTTAGATTAGCAGTGGTGCTGGTCTGTATTATGTTACTTTAAATCACGGTGTCCCAAAAGGACATAAATTATGAAGATTGTTACAGTATGTTTCATCCAATGTAAGATCAACAAATTGGAATAATTTTATAGGAAAATCACAGCATTTTGGCAAGACACTTGTTGAAGAATTTGATCTAACATGAAGTCTTGTTCACATTATTTGTTAATATGTAAAACATTGTTTGAATAACATATGAAGTGTAAACATTCTAAATATCAAAGGCAAGAATGGCTTTTACAAGATTACACAGAGTGGCAAACTACTTAAAATAGATCAGAGTTTTTGCTTTTGCTGTCAAAATGTTTGATACAGAGCTGACTAGCTAGTTTCTTCACCATAATAATTGTAAACAAGTTGGAAACCATAGCCTGCAGTTGTAGTAAAACGAGTAAAGCCTTTTCTATGTAAGCTCTTGGAAGAATATAGAAATAGAGTTTAGGGTTTAGGTTGGGTTAAGTTAGGTAAAGTTCTATCTGCCCTTTCATTAGACAATAATTCATAGAATCTCTCTTATACAGTATATGAATGAGCTGGGAAGATAAGGCCACCAGTAGTCCAATTGCATTCCAGTGTGATGTATCCTCTTTGAATTAGAATGAAAGAATCTATATTTAGAGCTCAGAATCATTTAGTATGCACAGTAGGTTAAAATACAGTGAAGGTATTATACATGAATAATTTTTATATTCTTCTGAAAGTGAAGCCTGCAGAGCCCATGTTTCCACAGTGGGCTAGTTGTCTAGACCAGTGTTTCTTAAACTTTTTGTTCACAGGACCCCTTTCCAATTTAAAATTCTGGAGGACCCCAAAAGAGCTTTTGTTTGTATGGGTTATATTTATCAATATTTACCATATTATAATTGACACATTCTTGGAATATTTACTTATTTATCCAATTTATATGGCTGCCGATCTCAACAAGTGCCTTATGATTTATTGAATCATGTAAAAATAACACATTAACATAACAATATTAACATAACAATATTAAACCATTAGATATTAACATAAATAAAATATTTTTCATGAATATTTTTATAACAATTTATTTATTTATCAAATTTCTTGGCTGCACATCTCGTACACGACTCTGGGCGGCTTACAACAATAAAATAACAATTATTAAAAACACTACAATAAAATCTATATATATCTATATATCATCTCAATACTCATAAATTAAAAATAATGAGAAGAGTGACATTGTTTTAAATTTTTGCAAATGTCTTCAATATCTGGCAAATAATTTTGATTTCCCAGACCAGCGGGAGGGTCTTGGGGACCCCCATGGGTCCTCAGACCCCACTTTAAGAAACACTGGTCTATACTGTTACCGTTTTTTTTCTGTTTCCTTGTGTCTTTTGTGGTGTTAGTTTGAACATACCCAGAATATTTTTTTTGGTATATACTTAAACCAAGGTATAACTCTTTTGTGTAGCAATAGGAGTTAATTCTATTATACCATTTTAGGAAACTTAATTAAAAACATTATACAGCTTCATAAAATCCAATTTAAAAATGCTGTTTAGAGACTTGCATAGAAAACAGGGTATGTCTATAGCCTTAATATTTTGCTTGATAGTTTCCCAAAGTTATTCATTTGGTCCCAGTCTAGAACAAAATAATGGACAATCTGAACCTTTGCTTTGAATAATACATTAATAATTCATTCCTGTCTAATATTATGTTTCCTCTTACTTTCTGGATGTGTTCATTGAGTAGGCTTCCATATAACATTAATCAATCTCACAGACGCATTTAACTTGTATTTGATTATTAGTTCTAAAAGGTTTAATGGAAGTCAATATAGTAAATTTATTCCTAATACTGATATTTTACAGTCTAACAGGTATTTATGTAGAAACATTTATATTGTTTTTAATTAAGCTTAATTCCAGTAATATGTTTAATCATAGTAGTTGTTAATACAAAAAGAATATTGTGAAGTTAGTTGAATCCAGTTTTGTGAAAGATAACAATGAAATAAGTAACTTCCTAAACCTAGTATGATCTTCAGAAGATTTGTGATATTTTCTCAGGAACTGTATTAATCCTGAGATTGATTTGTATGTGTGTTTCATATTTAATCAGAATAATATGTATTAGACTATAACATATGATACGATGTGCTGCAGTAATGCTAATATAGAAGTAGATGCATCAGGTACTGTATATTTTTAAGTAAAAAGTATTGTGACATAGGATGCCCATAGACCCATGATGAGATACCAGCAACTTTCATTAATTAGAAAATTATCAAGAAATTTAACCTTTACTGTCAAAATTAATGCAGTTATCAATGGAATATTGACCCATTGGAAGCCACAGGCTAGGTAACAGGATTAATGTATTTTCCTTTATTGAATGCTTAAAGAATGGGAAGGAATGCATAATGAATAAATATTTATATTGTTACTGTTTTTCTTTGAGGATTCTTTCTCTTTCTGTTAAAAAAAACCACATAGCACTTTAGATGAGTTATTAGATAAGCTGTAATAAAAATGTTTGGATTAAAAGGACCATGAGCAGCAGAAGAAAATATAACAGAATTGTTTTGTTAATTTTTATACAAGCAAGAGGAAGACTGTTGTACTTGAGTGTTGCAATGCAGAATTGCACTGGGAAAGATGCAAGCTGTAATATGTAGATGTTAAGGAACAACGTGTGCAAAAGGGAGAACTCTTCTCCTCTTAGGTTGGAAGCAACTCTTCCAGGAGGAGAAAAGGTTTGTCCTGGTGTGAGGTTAATTTTGGAACTAAACCACTAAGCTGAAAAAGTATAGTAGTTGTCTTGGCCAAACTTGTTAAGAAAAATGTAATTGAATGCAAATTGTATAATAAAAATGTGCAAATTGTATTTTTTCTGTATACATCTTATATCAGTTGAACTTTAATAAGATTCTCCCAGAATGCTCTCCAAGACAATTTTTGATTCTTAGGGGAAAAACGGTCTTCAATATGTAAGCTTATTCACTAGAACTTGGTTCTCTTTTTCTATTGAATTATTTTAAGACCTGCGCAATGAGTTGGAAAAAAAAAATCCAGATGCTAAAATATCCTTCTTGTGGTAAGCTTAACAATAGTGCTGATATGAAGGTCAAGGCCATGGTGGATTTTTTTTTTCCAAAATAAACAAAACACTTTCTAACAAGTGTTTGGCTTGCTGGTAAACAAAACTTACCAAAACTAATTTGACTACTGCCATACAGTGAATGCTTGACCATGATCTTGGCTCACAGACTGCTTAATAATATTCATTATTCTAAATTAAAGTTGAAGAATTGCAGACTCTTGCTCAAATTAAGATTGGTTGTGTTGCCGGAATCTGGTAATTACTTTAATTGATCACCAGATAGTTTCCTTGATCACCAATTACACCCAATTACTGATTATGTTTCAAGACGTGAAGAAATGTCCAAACTGATTATGTAATAATGTTTTCATATATAATCAATCCTAAATAGCTTTTTTCCCATTCCCAATTGTATTTTATAAAAAGAAGGTTATAAGCCTACAGATACAAAAGGTGATCCATAAACAATAAAGTTCTGATTTCATTTAATTAGCAAGGGAAGTATTTAGGAGGCTTAATGGAGATTGCTCTGCTGAAATTACTTCAACAGACCTGCTTTTCATTTTCATGGTACAAAATATATGTAAGGGGGAGACTGCTGTGCGGGTTTAAAATGGACTGTAAACCAAAGTATGTCTCTCTTGTGCATATAAACCTGACTGGACCAAGGTAAATTTTTACACTATGTTATGAAAATAATTTTACAAGAACCATAAAATATTTTAAAATGTCATAGAACCTTTGAACACCAAGAGTTCCTTCAAATGCTGTTGTAGCAAATAAACTGAGTTACATTAATAGTTTCATTGGGACTTTAATGTGATTAAATTTTTTTAGCTTGTGTTCAATGGTCTACAAAATTAAATTTCAGAAGGCAAGGATCATCACACTCTTAATACTAAAAAAAAATCCCACTTGGTTGGCTACTACTGTTTAACCTTTATTTGCTTACTGTGGTTTACATCAGCAGTTCCCAATATTTTCTTTTTGAGGACCATAATCTAAGACAGGATTAACAACATGGTACCTGTGGACAGCGTGGCATGCATGGCTCTCTCAGGGAGCAATACTGGGACCTACTATAAACACAGAATTAAAGAAAAAGTCAGAACTTTCAGGATCTTGCAGTTTTTTTGGCATTCTTACCCAAAATCTCTCAAGATATCAGTTGGAACCCCAAAACCTCAGGAGATTTAGTACTCTCATGAGATTTTTGCTGTTTATTATTTTTTGGATACCTATACTAGAGGAATACACACACACACACACACACACACACACACGAGTGCGGAGTGAGCGCCCGCACTTGCCCCAGCTCTTGCCAACCTAGCAATTCGAAAGCATGCAAATGCAAGTAGATTAATAGGTACCACTTCGGTGGGTAGGTAACAGTGTTCCGCGCTCGTCATGCCGGCCACAGGACCGTGGAAGCATCTTCGGACTGCGCTGGCTCTTTGGCTAACAAACGGAGATGAGCACCGGCCCCTAGAGTCGGACACGACTGCACAAATGTGCGGGGGGAACCTTTACCTTTATACTAGAGGCCAACCTTCGCAGATCACCAGTGGTCCCTGAACTAAATGTATAGCCATTGGTCTATATGAGTAAAGCTTTCCTTCTCTATAGCTCTAATTGGTAGCTGAAGCACTTTCTTCACCAGCATAGCTAGATACTCCAAGCAAAGAGATTTTGATATTAAAGTAAACTAAGTAAATGGGAATCTCTAGCTATCCTCAGCAATATCGGTGGAGATCTTTAAGGCTTAATCCTCCCTAGGCAGGAACTAAATGGGTGCATTGTCCTCAATCCAACGATTGTTAGAAATAAAAGACCTGGCTCCTACTGTTGCTGGCACTGTCTTTCCAGTGTCTCACACAGAAATACTTTTTATCACTTGCAACCTAATCATTTTGCCTAGAAATTGCAGGGGTAAAGCAGTGGACAAGATTCATGGTCGAAAGTCAGTGGTAAGTAGCTAAATGGCCAAAGAAAAACAACTCCCATGTTGCTGACCAGTCATCTGATCAATTAGGAGATTTTTTGCAATATGGGAGTTGAAGTAGTTAGTTATGCTGAGAATTACTGATTATTTTGATTTTATCTTTTTTGTATTGTATTGTACTGTAGCCTGGAACTGAGATGGAATACACATTCTAGTAAATAAATAAACACAATGGAAACATTAGTAGATTTCTCTTAAACAGTTGGGAATAAAGTAAATACTCTAAATCATGTCATTCATTAAACATGGCGTTGTAGAAAATGCCTTATTTTAGAACTATTAAAAAGTAAAGCTAGTAGTACTTCCAAAAATAGTTTCAAAACTTTTAAGTTTCAAAACTGCTTTTTACAGTGGTTTGACTTTGAAATGTATCAAGTGAAACAATGGCTGCAATTCTGTGATTTACTGGGGAGCAAATAATGTTTCAACTGCCAACAGTTTGATGATTTGTAAATGAAAAACTTTGTTGGAATAATTTGCTCTGATTGTAATGATTGCATTCATCTGACTGGCCAAGTGGTTTGCAGAGTCATACTTCATTCAGTCAGCAGAGATAGAGGAAAAAATACTGAAACTATTATCAACTATTATACTACTTCTTGATTATATGTTTAGTCAAAATTGCTGTCATAGGATTGAACATGGTTTTTTATTCCTGCAAACGTTTTTATGAGACTTCAGTATATTGATAGATACATGGACTTTAAAAGATCATACTTAATGCATCACAGATTTATTGCTGTTAAAATAATCTTTCAATTGGGTTTTTAGTCTTATTTTGAGATCGGTGTGTTTGGCTTTAGCAAGGAAAAATCACTGCATAATATTGAATTCTTGATATTTTAAGCACTCACATATTGTGTGTATGTATCTAAACTGTAGATTTTGTTCTGCACAAGACAGAGTGGGTGAAACAGAGCACATAGAATTTTGCTTTGTTTTTGGAAGCCTTTGGATCAAATCACACCCTGTCCATGAATTCATTAGTGTTAGATAAGCTGATATTTTCCGTATCTGCAGTGTAAGGATGCAGACACTTGCCTGCTTCATCAGACTTCTGTAACAATTTTTGAAATAACCTCTGTGATCTGCTTTCTTGGTACCATTCTCCATTACTAGGAAAATCTAACCAGGATTTTGTTTGCTTCACAACTGCATGTATCAGGCCTATACAGGCTTGCTTTTTTTTCACTGTTCTTGCAGTTAGATTTTGACACGTTTCTCCCCATGCATATGCAGAGTATAATAATAAAATGTTTTATTTTAAAAATTACACATGCATTTAATTTTTAATTTTTTTTCTTTATGCAGGCCTTTGGTTTTATGACTCGTGTAGCTCTTCAGGCTGAAAAGATGA
This sequence comes from Charina bottae, assembly GCA_023362775.1. Classification (NCBI taxonomy): domain Eukaryota; kingdom Metazoa; phylum Chordata; class Lepidosauria; order Squamata; family Charinaidae; genus Charina; species Charina bottae. The sequence goes on along the minus strand of JALMGJ010000002.1, from coordinate 96,690,931 downwards.
ATCATCACCCTGAGTGGTTTAATGTGTATAATAAGGTAATGAACTTATACTAATGAACCAATATTTTTTTCTCTTTTCATTGGTGATAGGGAAATGCCGGGCTCCGAACATATTTTTTTTTTGGGGGGGACCCTTGAATTTTAAATCATAGCATTATTCAGTCTTCTTCTGTTCATATCTCTGTTGTAACCTTTTCCATGCTATGTCACTTTCATTCCACACTTCTTTGCAGTGATTGCTTTTGGTAGTATATAAGAATGGGGGGGGGGAGTTGGTTCCATTTTCAACTTCAGCGCCATACAGCTGGGGTTGGTTCATTGAGGTAATAGGAAAAATCCACACACACTGTTTTACCAGACTTGAAAGTATGATAAGCCTATATTCCAGGCAGTGGCATCTTCAGTATCTTAATGCTTTTGTCATAGTGCGCTCTCCCCCTTTGGGGGGTTGTGTGAAGTTGTGACACATGCAAAAAAATGGGCAGGGCTTGCATTGTGACACCACAGTACTGCTTGTGTCACTCTGCCTCCCTCTTCTCCTTTGTGCCCCCTGCAAATGTTGCTTATTCCAAGTGTGCCTAACTTTTCTGGGCCATACTTGATCTTTGAAATGCATACCAGGGGCCTCACTCCAGAAAGTAGTGGACAGGGAGCAAGACAAAAAAAGAATAATTTTATTTACAATCACATTAAAATAAATAGAGTTAATATGATTATTCTCCAAGCCTGTATTTAATTATTTCCCCTTCTGCCACTTATACATTTTATTTTGGTAGCAAATTTTTGAGATCTTTAGGAGCTGACCAAGGTTTATGTGAGCCCTGCTGTTCACACCTTTGCAAAATACCAGGAGCAGCAGTTCTTTTCAGATCCTTATTAGCTCTCCAAAAAGGTTTCTGTCTCCAGGAACAAGCCCTTTTGAAGTAAAGAAAAATAATAGTATTAGATATTCCTGCCTTCTTATATTGCAAGTTAATTTTCCAAATTATACAGCTAAGAAATATTTTTGAGAACTCTAGATTTGTTAGCATAGTTTCAAAATATATCTTCAGATTAAGAAATAAAATAATCTCAACTCAAACTGTTTTATCAGACCAATCTGATTTTACTTCATTGACCATAGCTAAATACTGCTCAATAATCTGTACAGCACACCACAAATTTTAATTTTTCTTAGATTTTTTAGAATTTTAAGTGTTTTTCTCTTTTATTCTAACCAGATGTGAATTTTTAGTTTTGTTTGCTGGTCTAAATTGATTTGATTTGATAATATAAGTTAGCATAGCTTTACATTCTCGTAGTGTTATACAAATTCTAGTATTACTTATGCCCTTTTATAGCTATTTGCCCTGGTTATTTATAGTTTATAGATTATTCATTGTAAAATTAATTGTAATTTTAAAGGATTTTTTTTTGCTTTTTAATACCTGTATTCTGTAATTTTACCTTAATAATTTTATCTTTATCTTTATCTTATTCTATGCTATCAATGTGACTTTTTATATTTATTTTATTTCTATTTTAGCGTAATTGTTATGTTACTAGTTGTATGCTGGTCTATGACCGAAATAAAAATTGATTGATTGAAATAAAATAAAATTTCTGGATGAGTATGTTGGTCTGTGAGAAACCAACCCAAAATTAAAAGTCTTTAAGAAGGATCTTGAAACTTTCATATGGATAGACTCACAATTAGAATATTATGAATATTATTTCCTAACAGTTCTTATTTTTGAATGAGAAATTCTTGCTCTGGATCTATACTTAACATAATTTTAAACAAGATCTTTATATGGCTATATATGCAGACAGGAGTTTTGATAACAATTTTTATTCTTATTTTAAATCTAACATTGGGTGTACCTTTCTATATTCCTGATACAGTTTTAATTTCTGAAAATTTTATTTATTTATTTATATTTCAAATTTAGTCACCGCCCATCTCACTCAAATTGTTATATAATCTAGACTTATTCTTTCTCTCCTCCCCCATTAGCTTGATGATCCAGGGAAATTTAGCAAATTTGTTGCCAGGCTCTTCACCTTTATTTTAAATTGAATAGTTTCTCACTTGCAATTGGTTAAAACTCGATTTCTTTGTGCGGTGAATATGTACAAGTACTTTAAAAATATGAGAATGCCAATTGGGCCGAGTCCACTGGTGATAATCTGGGATGTTTTGATCTTCTAAAGCACAAGGAAGTGGATAGGGTTCTTGGTAGTCTGAATTCTGCCACCTGTGGGTTTGATCTGTGGCCCTCCTGGATTTTTTGGATAGCTACGTGGGGCATGAGCAGCAGGCTCCAGGAGATCATCAGTGTCTCTTGGGGGTTAGACGTAATGTTGCTTGCCTTGAAAGAGGCAGTAGTCTGTCTTCTCCTGAAGAGGCCTTCCCGAGGTCTGGCTGTCTTTCCCAATGTTCACCAAGTTTCCAACCTGTCCTTCCTTGTAAAGGTGGTTTAGAAGGTGGTAGCAAATCAGCTATAGAATATCCTAAATGAAACAGGATTTCAGTCAGGATTCAGAACTGAAACAGCATTGGTCACTTTGCTCAATGGCTTTTGCTAGGGCCTAGATATGGGGATGTACTGCTTTTGTACCTGTTGGACCTCTCGGTGGCATTTAGTGCCATCAACCGTGGTACCCTTTGGGACTGTCTGCAGGGATTGGGAATCAGGAACAGTTTGATGATAATTCCTCTCCCTCTGAAGTGGGCAGTTCCAGTTGGTGTCATGGGGAGGCAGTCCTTGGGAATTCCAATGTGGTGTGTCCCAGAGCTCTCCCCCATGTTATTGGATACAGTATTTACATATAACTACAGGTCATTTATCAGTTTGAAGTGAGGTGTCATCAACATGCGGATGACACTCAGTTATGCATTGCCAAACAAAGATGCCATAGTAGTCTTTAAGTAGTGCCTAGTTACGAGGCAGCCAGACAATCCTACGGATCTCCTGGCTAGAGCACATCCATCTTTCTCATCTTTACTGTTACAAGTAAATAACAAAGGCTCTTTTCAGGGCCAGCTGACAAGAAAACTTGGATCCCGTATCAGGATTTGGCAGATTAATATTGAAGGCATTAGCAGGGCTAAATGCCAAATCCTGCAGAAAGTTTTAAGAGACTATGATGTAGACATCATTGCCATCCAGGAATCGCGTGTGGAAGATGAGGCCTGGTTTAGTAAAAGGGGCAAGATACCGGGCTATGACTTAATTGGAGCAACATACCATCATGCCTATGGTGTAGCCACCTACGCCCGGACCAACATCGAAAATGTCCATTTGCACTCAACATCCTGTGCTAATAATGTACATGAAGTAGTTATCAAAATAGAGGAAGTAACAGTCAGTAACATATATAAGCCACCAACTACCATATGGCCACCTCAAATTCTGTCTATTCTGCCTCACCCAGCCATCTATGTGGGGGACTTTAACAGTCACCAATCCATCCAGAATTCCTTCTTAATTGTGGCAAGTACACCAAGAAGTGGCTGGCAGACTTCTTCATGAATATCATGATGACGGGTATGATTCCACATAAGATGAAGCATTCTAAAATTATTGCCATTCTCAAGCCGGGAAAACCGAGTAACCAACTAAAAAGTTACCGGCCAATTGCACTTTTGAGCACAATTTACAAGCTCCTAGAAAGGCTTCTCTATAATAGAATCAGCACCAAGATACTCAAGAGAGCTCCCATGGAGCAAGCTGGTTTTCGCCCTAAGTGAAGTTGCACAGACCAGGTCTTATCATTAACTACTTATATTGAAGCAGGATTCCAGAAAAAACTTAAGACATCAATTGCTTTTATAGACCTGTCTGCAGCATATAACACGGTTTGGAGACATGGACTACTCTATAAACTTGTACAAGTTACAATGTGTAAGAAAACTACCCGACTTATTAATAATATGATTGCAAACGGGACTTTCCAGGTGATGGGTGGACACAGCATGACCACCCAAAAAGTCCTTAATGGTGGCTTACCACAAGGTTCTGTTCTAGCCCCGCTTTTATTCAATCTGTATACTTCTGATATGCCTGATACCATCTCCAGAAAGTTTGGATATGCGGATGACTGGGCCATAGGTACAAGACATCAAACCTTCAAGGGAACGGAAGCCATCTTAACATCTGACTTAGCTGCCCTGGGAGCATACTTCCACAAATGGAGGCTGCAACCAAACCCCGCAAAGACAGAAATAGTGTGCTTCCACCTACAGTGCATTCGGAAAGTATTCAGACCCCCTTCACTTTGTTCAATTTTGTTATGTTGCAGCCTGATACTACAATCGTTCAAATTCATGTTTTGTCTCATTAATCTACATTCAGTACCCCATAATGACAAAGTGAAAACAGAATTTCAGAAGTGTCTGTAAATTTATCAGAAAGGAGAAACTGAAATACCACATGTACAGTACGTAAGTATTCAGACCCTTTACTCAGTACTTTGTTGAAGCACCTTTGGCAGCAATTACAGCCTCGAGTCTTTTTCGGTATGACGCGACAAGCTTCGCACACCTGGATTGGGGGATTTTCTGCCATTCTTCTTTGCAAATCCTCTCAAGCTGAATCAGGTTGGATGGGGACCGTTGGTGGACAGCCATTTTCAGGTCTCTCCAGAGATGTTCAATAGGGTTCAAGTCAGGGCTCGGGCTGGGCCACTCTAGGACATTCACAGAGTTGTCCCTAAGCCATTCTTGTGTTGTCTTGGCTGTGTGCTTAGGATCGTTGTCATGTTGGAAGGCGAACCTTCGGCCCAGTCTGAGGTCCTGAGCGCTGTGGGACAGGTTTTCATTGAGGATATCTCTGTACTTTGCTCCATTCAGCTTTCCCTCAACCCTGACCAGTCTCCCAGTCCCTGCTGCTGAAAAACACCCCCACAGCATGATGCTGCCACCACCATGCTTCACTGTTGGGACGGTATTGGGCAGGTGATGAGCGGTGCCTGGTTTCCTCCAGACATGATGTTTAAGAATTGAGGCCAAACAGTTCAATCTTGGTTTCATCAGACCAGAGAATCTTGTTCCTCAGAGTCCTTCAGGTGCTTTTTTGCAAACTCCAAGCGGGCTTTCATGTGTTTTGCACTGAGGAGAGGCTTCCGTCTAGCCACTCTGCCATAAAGTCCAGATTGGTGGAGGGCTGCAGTGATGGCTGTCCTTCTGGAACTTTGTCCCATCTCCACACAGGCTCTCTCAAGCTCAGTCAGAGTGACCATCGGGTTCTTGGTCACCTCTCTTACTAAGGCTCTTCTCCCCCGATTGCTCAGTTTGGCCGGGTGACCAGCTCTTGGAAGGGTCCTGGTTGTGCCAAACTCCTTCCATTGGAGAATTATGTGCTCTTGGGAACGTTCAGTGCAGCAGAAATTTTTTTGTAGCTGTCCCCTGATCTGTGCCTTGCAATAATCCTGTCTCTGAGCTCTGCAGGCAGTTCCTTTGACCTTGTGGCTTTTGCTCTGATACAGTATGCATTGTCCGCTGTGAGGCCTTCTATAGAGAGGTGTGTGCCTTTCCAAATCATGTCCAATCAATTTAATTTACAGCAGGTGGACTCCAGTCAAGGTGTAGGAACAGCTCAGCAACGATCAAGAGAAATGGGAGGCACCTGAGCTAACTTTCAGTGTTGTTGCAAAGGGTCTGAATATTTACGTACATGTGGTATTTCAGTTTCTCCTTTTTGATAAATTTACAGACACTTCTGAAATTCTGTTTTCACTTTGTCATTATGGGGTACTGAGTGTAGATTAATGAGACAAAACATGAATTTGAACGATTGTAGTATCAGGCTGCAACATAACAAAATTGAACAAAGTGAAGGGGGTCTGAATACTTTCCGAATGCACTGTATGTAACAGACTGGCGAATAGACAACTTAATGTTCAGTTTGAACATAATACGCACCCAAAATATCTCGGGGTAACTTTAGACAGGACGCTTTCTTACAAGAAGCACTTAGTAAATACCGCAGCTAAACTGAGAACTAGAACTAACATCCTTCATAAGCTATGTGGTACTACATGGGGCTCTTCTGCTGAGACATTGTGCACTTCGGCTCTTGCGCTGGTTTACTCAACTGCGGAATATTGCGCTCCGATGTGGCTCAACAGTGCTCACGCAAAGAAGGTAGACATACAGCTCAACAGCACAATGCGAATTATCAGCGGAACCATCAGGTCTACTCCTACCCAATGGCTGCCCATCTTGAGCCATATTCCTCCTCTAGACCTCCGGCGGAAGAACACTCTCCTCCGAGAATATAAAAGGATAGTTGGTAACCACGAGCTCCCCATACATGTCGATATAGCGGAATTAGGAATAAACAGATTGCGATCTAGGCATCCACCTATGGCTACTGCCAGGGAACTGGCTATAAAAAAATTTCATCTCCTTGATTCCTGGAAGCAATCTTGGCAAAAAGCCTGCCCCAACACTGTCAAAGCCTGCCCTGCATTACAACGAAGCCTCATGCTTTCGATCAGCCATGCAGAATATGGTCAGCTATCAATAGAGTGCGCACTAACCATGGTAGGTGTGCAGATTCCCTACATAAAGGGGGCAAGATACTATCTCCAAGGTGTGACTGCGGGGCTGACAGGCAAACTGTCAAACACATAATACAAGAATGTAAGACTAGAGCCTACGATGGGAACTTCGCTGATTTCCTGATGGCAACTGATGCTGCAAATGACTATATTTGTAATCTTAATGTTTGTTTTTAGTTATAATTGCTCTAAGACCAATGCATATATTCATATGTAGAATCTATTTTCTACAGTATATACCTTTTTATATTTTCAATTTTTAATATAATATATTTGTAATATGTATGATGTGCTGCCATACGATAAATAAACTAGTGCCTGGATGCTGTGAAGAGTTAGCTCAAGTTAAATTCTCAGGTTAAAGTTAAATTCAAGCTCAAGTTAAATTCTACAAAGATAGAGTTGCTAGCTGTCAATAAATGTTTTGGCAATGTTGGCTAAGCTAGTCACCCCCTCCCCCCCAAGGAGTTGGTTTGTGACCTTGGATTTCTCGTGGATTCCCAGCTATTTCTTAAACAGCAGGTGGAAGCAAAGGCCAGGGAAATCTTCACCCAGCTTTGGCTAGTGTACCAATTACAACTCTACCTGGAATGAGATGGTTGGCAACATTAACTCATGCTGATCACCAGTTGCCTGGACTATTATAATACATTCAACATAGTTCTGCTTTTGGAGCTGACCTGGAAACTACAGCTGCTACCAAATGTGGCAGCCAAATTCCTGACAGGACAATCCTGTTAGGCAAAGATAATACTCATTTTCAAGTTGCTACATTGGTTCCAAGCACAATTCAGATTGATGGTCATCACCTTTCGAGCTCTTTATAGGACAGCCCAGGATACCTCTGACTTACATCTGTCCATCCAGTTATTGAGAGAGGCCCTGTTGTGGATCTCCTCCCTTACAAAGTACATGGAAGGTGGCCTAGGTGACGGGCCTTCTCAGTGGCAGCCCCACTCTATAGAATACTCTCCCCCCAGAAGTATGGAGAGCCCCAAGCCTGTTGTTTTTCTGTAAACAGTTTAAGGCAGTATTTGACCCCTAGGCTAGCTTCATTTATTGACTACCTTTAATGTTTGATTAAAAATTATTGATAATTTTGTTTTAACTCTTGTATTGTGTTTGGCCTAGTTGTACCCCGCCCAGAGTCCATTAGGATTGGGGCAGGCTACAGATACTGTAAATAAATAAATGGACTTTTTTTTCCTAGAAGAAGTTCTTTCCAAATGTATTTTGTGGCAGAGGTGTCTCCAGGTTCTGTCTATACCAGACTGCTGAGCTATATAAAGACTTTTTCTTAAAAAAAAGACCAGCACTCTTCCAATTTTTGAATAGCTTGCAGGTGCTTTTTAAACTAAATATACACATTAAGATGTATGTGAGATTTTCAAGCTAAATCTAGATTTGGTCAGTCTGCAAGGAAGTACATTAAATTATGAATTGCTATGTTCTTTGTTTTTTTTTAACGTATTTACTTGTAATGTTTTTCTTTTCTTTTTGTGTGTGGTGAATTGTTCATTGTTCATCTTTTTCTTTCTTGTTAAAAGGTCCAGATAACTCTCATTTCCCATGACTGTGGTGGCCTGACAAAGCGAGATGTCAAGCTGGCTCAATTTATTGACAAAGCTGCTGCGTCTTGTCTAACAACTGGGTGCTAAAATAATCATAAAACATGATTCTCTATTTTTTTAATTTGCTTGGTCTTCTCTCTCAAAAAAATATGTTAATCCTCAAATTTCCCCATTCTGTACAAGCTTTTGCATAGATACCGAAAGTTTTTCTCAAGTAGGTAAAATGCCAGAAATGCTGCATTAAAAGGCTGAGTTTGTTCATTCTGTGTATCACTGGCATGTCCCCTGTGGTTATCTGCCTTCAGTGCAACACTGACCATTTGGGCAGGAATTCCTCCAAAGAAGAAGGCTCAAAGTACCAGTGATTTGGGCTTATTAGCAGGTCAGGTTTGCATCTTATGTACCCTGTGTTGTATTTTGTCTTTCAGATTCTATAGTCAGTGACAGTGGCACAGTTCAACATGAACATTGGAGCCTGAATTTTTACTCAGTAATTACTGGGGGTGTGTGTGTGTGTCAGGTGACCCTATATTAACATGCATTGTTGCAAGGGATACTGCTGAGAGAAAAATTGGTGACAACTCCCTTGCTGTGGGTATGCAGATGCACTTTCTACTTGTTTAAACCTCCAGGTGTTCTCTAGTGACCATAACTGATTGTGTGACAGAAGTCATGTTATATTCTTGGAAAGCATAGTGAACGTAATAATCATAATGAATGTTTTAAAAAAAACCCTGGACACACTTTATCTAGAGCTAAGCATATTTGTCAGATTGATTCCATATGCTTTCAACTTCTACGCTTGATCCAAGGGGAATTCCCACTCTCCTGTTCCATGAGGTACAGATCTGGCTCTTTCTAGGCAAGCAAGAGTCTTGATGCAGTGTATTGTGGTAAAAAGCCAGAAAGTGACTCCCCCCCAATTTGGTCCCCTTTCTTGACCATCGATCATGCCGATTGGAGTGCTGTGGTTCCAGTCTCCTTGAGGGCAGCAGTTTGGAGAAAGATGGTCTGAGCCAGCTTTGAGGCTCATTCCAGAGATAGGAATAGTAGAAACAAGGCTTAAGAGTAGAGCAAAAGTCCTGGCTTACTGAACCACCTACAGATCTGGAGGAGGAAGAGGATGAAAACAGAATTAATTTGTGTGCTTATACTAGGCACACACTTTTATAATTAAAACTAAACAGACATCTTACTTATTATGGCCAAATAACAGGAGATGCTCATTTCCTTGTTTTGTTTACCCCAGTGTTTTTTAAACCAAAATTCAGCTGTTAAAATGACAGTTTAGAGCATAAGCCTGACACTGGAAGTAGGAGTTCTTAACCTCTCTGACTCAATGAATGCCATTTCTTTCCCCTACATGTGTACATCTGTGGGAAGTCACTTGGGGCACTTCTTTGAAAGAGTTACACTGCTTTTCTCAGTGGCATCAGAAGAGAATATGGAAATTAAAATGATATTGCTCAGTCACATAACCTGGGCCTAACTACTTTGCCATACTTTGGATGAAAAGTGCTATGCAAAAACGCAGCACTTTTCAATGGGCCCAACCTTTTAGTTCTATGTAGTTAGCCCTGCACTTATGGGAATTATCTGGGCTATGACCTTTTCCCCCCATTATTTTTTCACACACATACATGTTAAGACCATTTTAATAGGGAAGAATATCACTATGTGTCTGCCAATTCTGCAGTGGAAAAATACATAATATGTATTTGCTCACCAGAGAGTTGATTTGGGGGAAAAAGGCACATGTAGAGGAGGGGCATACACTGGCAGGTGGGAAGAAGTCTTGACCCTTTGACCATGCTTGTAAGGCCCACCTCCTTCCTTGCTACAGCATTTACTTTCCAGTAGACGGGGAATAAAAACAATAACAGTGCTAAGAATAATTAAAAAGGAAAATGAATTCTGTAGCATCACCTTGTCCTAGAAGCGTTGAGACATGGGGCCAAGGAATGGCTGCTCTGTCTCCTTTTGAGGAGATGAAAACAAAAGCATCTAAAAATGTCTTAAAAATTAGTTTGATGAAAAATAAGAAATAGGGGGAAAGGTTACTTTAGCTTCAGGTGGTCAAGGTAAAGGTACAGGTTCCCCCCGCACATTTGTGCAGTCGTGTCCGACTCTAGGGGCCGGTGCTCATCTCCGTTTGTTAGCCGAAGAGCCAGCGTTGTTTGAAGACGCTTCCACGGTCATGTGGCCGCATGACGCGCGCGGAACGCTGTTACCTACCCACCGAAGTGGTACCTATTTATCTACTTGCATTTGCATGCTTTCAAATTGCTAGGTTGGCAAGAGCAAGGAGCTCACCCCACACGCAGGGCTAGGGATTCGAACCTCCAAACTTGCGATCTTCCAATCGACAAGCCTGGAGTCTTACGCGCTGAGCCACCACGCCCCTCAGGTGGTCAAATGTCTAAACAATTACAACTGGATGGAATAAGGCATTTTGTACTGGTAAGAGTACAACTAGTGATCCCAACATCACTCTCCCGTAAAATGCTATGGAAAGCCCAGGCACAAATCCAGGAGGGACAGGATCTGAGGCTCAGTGGACTTAAGATGGCACAAACCTTGCAAGACTTGAGTTGGCACAAAAGACAATAACACCTCTGATATAAAACCACAGGCAAATTCCTTGAAACAGTTAGCAGACTCGCATACCCTAAGGAAATCTGTTCCTAAGTCCTTGCTTATCACTTTTGCTTTACCTTAGAGAAGAGGGATTTCCCTGCCTTCTCCAACGAGCTGGTTCTGACTGATCCCTGTCTCTCATAGATTGCAATCTTGAATCAAAGTTTTAGGAACAGTTGACTCCCTAGAGATTTATGGATAGTGGTTTTACACCTTTTCTCACCCCCAGCCCAGAAACACATAACTGCTCTTACCACAGGTCTCAGATTTCTCAGGGCTGGGCTGAGAACCTGTTGGGCAAGGCTGGGTAAGTTTCTTTCTCTGCCTGTACCCCTTGAGACTCGGATTTTGCAGTCAATATGAACTCTTCAGCCTGCCTGCTCAGGCATCTGGGATATGTATATTGGCTGTTTGGTTTCAGGCTTCCCTGCCTGGCCTGTGTGCAGCCTAGGTTGACAAAGTCTGGGTGAATGTGTGGGAGGAAAGGGCCTGCCATTTGAATGAATGAATGAATGAATGAATGAATGAATGAATGAATGAGACAGTTTGCCCGTTCACTATACCACGCTGACTGTGTCATATTAGGGGAATATCTATGAGATCAAATTGAGTAACAAAATAGCATGTAAGTTTTGAGTTCTCAAGCACTCTTCATCAAGTAAGAAGGTTTGAAGAAGAAAAAAAAACAGCTGATTCTTGAAGCAATATGTCTCTATTTAATTACAGATTTACTAGAATAAGCCCTCAAGCAAAATACACAGGTTCCTTGATAGATATAATAGCTGACCAGTTTTTCTGTATTTCTCTTTTCTGTTGACAAAGTTGAATATAATTTTGGCAGCAATTCTGAAGTCAAAAATGGAAGTCAAAGTGGATAATATCAAGTTAGGATCTGGAGAGGATATAGCCTTAAAAAGTAACGTTTAAGCTTCTGATGGTATAGAATCTTCATCCAGAGGTGGGCCCCACTGTTGATTGGCTGAATTTGATATTCCCCAATTCATGTAATTTACATGCTTGTTTAACTTACTATATTTTAATTTGAATAAACAATTCATATTACTCTTTCTAAACTCTTGTCTCTCATTTCTGATTCTGTTAATTCCATATGGTGCCTATTTTCATTAATGATGAAAGTCTGTCAATGTATTTTGATTGACATTTCTAAGTGGCCACCCATACAAGTGACACATGGTCCATGTTTTAATGGGTGCTACGAGACTTCATTGTTTTAGCTGAAACACTGTTTTTGCTGAAAAATACAGTAGCACACTTCTGCACATGTTTCCCTAGAAATAAGACCTACTGAAGTCTGAACATGGATAAGTTAAAGGTATACTGGGGAATAATTCAAGCCCTATTCCCCAAATCTGTGGATATGCAGCCTTTTCTACAGAGCTTGGCATATTCAGCATAAAAGCCTGAAAACAGATTTTAGCTAAGCATCCTTCAATAACCAAGAACAATATTCAGAAATCCTTTTCAGAACTATGCACTAAATCTGTAAAGGTCAGACTGAAATCTATACTTGCAGGAGTGGGTGGGTAATTAAATATGGGTGCTTGCATACATGCCCCCCCCCATTTTTAGTCCCAGAAGCAGAAGGCTTCTGAATCAACAGTCCATTTTGCTTGAGCTGAGTCTGAGCCTATTTCCCACCACAACCTGCCATCTGATCCTGCCACTCATTAGCACCAAGTTAAAATGTCTACATCTCCCACTTTGATGGGTCTTGAGATGTACTTGGGTATCACCAATACGATTAATACTTTGCCTCAAATTGACAGATGTCCTCCCCCAATGGCTTCATGTAGATGTTATACAGGATTGGGGAGAGGAACAAGCCTTGGGGCACCTTGTAATGGTATGTCTGAGGGCCTGGTCTTACAACATTAACTGGACTTGACCACTCAGGAAGGAGCAGAATTACTATAATATGGTGCTTCTGACTCACAACCTTCATATGCAATCCAGAAGGATACTGTGGTTGACAATATTAAAGGCCACTAAGAAGTTCACCAGAACCAGTATGCTTGTGCTTCCATCATCCAAGTCCCGCCAGAGGTCCTCTATGACAGCAAGCAACGCAGCTTTCATTCCATATCCAGACCTGAACCTAGACTGTTAAGAATTCAGATAAACTGTATTCTCCAGAGCTCTTTATAATTGACACTCCATCACATTCTCAAGTACCTTCCCAAGAAGGGGAGATTAGAGAAAAGACAGCAGTTGTCTATTACCTTTGGATCTGAGGTTGGTCTCTTGAGAAGTGGATGGATCAGCACTTCCTTCAAAGGTGCTGGAATATCTCTCCCTCAAAGAGGCTTTGTCCATCACATGGTTCTACCTCTTGGTGCCCTCTGGCTACTTTCACCAGCCAGATAGGGAATGACTCTAGTCCAGATGTAGTAGATGCCACTGCAAGGCGTTCAACAGCACTGCCCTCCAGGTTGCTGGGAAAGTCCTCAAGGACCATCTGGATCTGTCAGGCTCCTGGGGAAGACCTTAATTGCCCCCCCCCCCCCATAGTTGATGACACCATTAACTACATGTGCAAAGAGTTCCAAATAATATTACTAAGCTAAGAGACTTCTGCAAGGAATAGGGGAAAAAGTCCAATAGCTAGACAGACCCTTAACTGCCAATATGGAATGTTTGGAAACTCTTATTTCTGCTAAAGTACAGATTAGAAGGGTGTCCCAATTTCTCCACCTACCACATTCAATTTTCTTATTTTGAATTTGTAACAACTGCACATAGGCAGTAAGTATACATTCAAGTTTGCAGAAAAATGTCATGTTTAACTTTGTACTATGTAGAAGCTGTGTCAGCTTCTGTTCACTTAGGATGTCATTGAAACATAATTAGACCAGGAGTCCCTAAACCTGGAGAAATTATTGGTACCTCTAACCTAATATTTTGCAGCACACCCTTTTGGGGCAATAACTGCAATCAAGCCCTTTCTGTAGCTCTGAAGACGACTTCTATACTTCTCATCTAGATGTTGGAGCCGATTCCTTTATTAATCCAGAAAGACAACCAAAGAATGTACCTTGGAAGTTATCCTTCCATTAACAGCTTCAAAAAAATTCTTTTGTCTTTTGAATAAAAAGTGTTAAGAAATTACAGAAAGCTTAGTTTAATTCTTAACTTCAATATTGACATGGTTTTTCCTCCACTAAAGAACAGCATTTAAAATATAGTCGTGAGCTGCTTTAAAATCCACACAAATATCTTTGACAGGTGGCTTAAACAAATTATTTGAATTACAGGATTCCTTAAAGAGTGTAATATTAAAACACACCAGTTTGGTCTAGTGCAGAGCTTTCCAAACTTTTCATGTTGGTGACACACTTTTTAGACATGCATCATTTTGGGACACACTCTTACAGCAGGGCACAAGGCAGGCACTAGGACCTGCGTGGAATCACAGCAGGTTTGGAGGCAGCAAGGCACAAGGCAGGCACTAGGACCTGGGTGCAAGCCAGGAGGCAGCAGCAGCCGCGACACACCCAGACACTGCAGCTGACACACTAACGTGTCCCGACACACAGTTTGGAAAGCTCTGGTCTAGTGGTTAAGGTGCTGGGCTAGAAACCAGGAGGCTGTGAGTTCTAGTTCAGCCTCAGGCATGAAAGCCGGCTGGGTGACCTTGGGCCAGTCACACACTCAGCCCAACTCACCTCACAGGGTTCTTGTTGTGGGGAACATAGGAGGAGGAAGGAGTAATAGGAATGTTCCCCGCCTTGAGTTATTTATAAAAATAATGAAGGCGGGATAGAAAATAAATAAATAAATCTAAAGCTTATGTTCAATCAATCAATCAATGCTTATATTAAATAAATAAATAAACAAATAAATCTAAAGCTTATATTCATGCCTTGACTTGGACACTGAAGGACTAAACTAACTAAAACTTTGATTCTCAGTGGAGCTGCACTTCTCCAGGGACAGCGAGCCATGTACTGGAGATCCTTTTGGATTCATGACTCTTGCTGGAAGAGCAAATGGAGGCTCTGGTCAGGAAAGGCTTTGCTCAGCTTTGGCTGGTGTGCCAGTTGTGGATTTACCTGGAACAGGATGCTTTGAGGTAATCTCTTGCATAGATTACTAGAATTCACTTTACATGAAGCTGACTTGGAAACTTTAATTAGTACAAAATGCAGTGGGCCATGTGCTTATTGGGCAGCCTCATTATGTTATACTGATGCTGTATCAGTATAAGGTAGTTATGCTTGGAATGGTCAGCTGTAAAAGGAAACAAGGCCGCCCAAAAACACGGTGGCTAGATATCATCAAAACTGACACCAGCCAGAGCATAAAACAACTAAAAGAAGCCGTACAAGATCAAAAAATGTGGAGAGAGCTGGTCCATAGAATTGCTGAGAACTGGACACGATTGAACGGATAGCATCACCACCATCACACTGATGCTGTGAGAGCTATATTGGCTACCAGTGGGTTGCTAAACTTAACCACTGCTTTGTTAACTTCTTTAGACAGCTTTGATTTACTTTAGCTTTCTTCCTCCTTTCCTGGAGAGGAGGAGGGAGAGGGGAAAAATAACTCTTTTTCCTGAGCCTTCTGAAAAGCCAGCACTTCGGTCGCACTTCACACTGTTCCTCCTGTATTTTCCAGAGCAGCTCCAGTCCTTTCACCAGCCAATCCACTCCACAGATTTTCCTTTCTGATCCTGCTTGCTTCTGCTGGGTTCCGAGTTACACACTCCTCCTTCCTCCACATATCCTCTCTCCAGCTGTGTTGCCTGGTTTCCTCCAGCAACTTCAATTGCCCTTGATAAATGCACAATACCTCCCATCCACAAAGAAACACACAACACAACACACACGTGTTTTGTCTGACAAATCTGCCCTTTTAAAATTTTGTATTAGAAGGCAGACACGCCTGCTCACAATTGCCTTAATTAAGCCAAGAAACTCTAGCTGCATCTGTGACACTTCATGCAGCTGGGAAATAGACTAAAGTCTAACCTTGAGAAGGTTACAACGTAGTCTACAACCTAGTCTCAGTCATGGTAGCTCAGCCTATCATAGTCTTGAACAACTTACTAGTTTCAAAATAGGTACTGCAGTTTCTAAAATGTGGGCAAATTGTTTTGTGCGAACAATTGTACTTAATCATTTTCCTTCATACATTGATAGCTGATTCACTTCCTGTACAGTTTTCACATTATAAATAAAAAATACAGCACTACCAAAGTGATAGGAATGTTTAATGTGCTTTCCTCTAAACTGGGAAAGCCCAAGACAGCAAATTTTAGATTTTGCATATGCCATTCTAAAATTGTGAGGTCACAAAGTAAGTGAGGTCATACTGGCACTTCCATTCTTTTCCAGGTAGACTTTCTCTTGATTTGCAGTGCTGGTTGTGAAAACATAAGCACAGTTCAAATTTTGGGGAGTATGGCTACGGATTCTTCAGAATTTCCTGAAAAATCTCGACTAATTAACAAGCTCTCATTTGAGGCATTTAAGTCTGGATCTGAAACTGAAGTGAAACGCTATGTGTTTGGATACCGGTAAGATTTCAGCCAGGATTTTTTAGTTTATAGAAATTGATTCATGAAATTTTGAATCACACATTGCCCAAAGCTATATCTGGTATATGTATCTTAAGAATTATAATAATTTTGAATGTCATGTCCTTGGAAGGAATGATGTCCTTCTCGTTATTTTGTACATGCACAAAAAAGGCTTTCTTTCCTTTTCATTTGATGGAATTCATTTTTATTTCAAAATTCCTTTTAAAGAAGATACTTTTTATGAATTTTGGAGTAATTTTTACAGGTCAAGAATGAAATGTTTGCCCTTAGTTGTGTGTGTGAGTACCCCATTACGCTGTACAATCCTCTCTCTAGCAGCTTCCAGCCTCCCTGGATTTTCATACTTGAGTTACCTCTCTAGGTATGACGTGATAAAGGACCTTCTCTCATTGGGCTTTTTCAGAAACAATGGCCAGCCAGGGAGGCTTCAGAGTAATGGGAAGGCACATAATGGCAAAGGGCAGCACCGGCAATAGCAGACTCTGCCATCTACAATCCTAAGATAAGCTCAGGAGCACCACCAACCGAAATTCAGAATAAATTCTCAAGCACTTTAAGACTGATGGAGTCTTGAAGGTTAATAAAAGAACTCCAAGCAGCTAACAACAATCTTGCAGAGTAGAAGCGTGAACCAGCAGGGAACTTGCACTTTAAGCTTAATTATGTTCAGAAATAAATTCAGTCTTCACACATTAGTTAGATGAAGAAAAATAGAGATAGCTTACATTTATTCGGTAGATCTGGATACAAGTAGATTCATGGTAGATCTGCATGCAAGTGAGATGTAATGGACGAGAGCTGCATTGTGCAGCCCTCCTACTTGCAGGTGTGCCCAAAGTAATGGAGGTTGTTAATCCCCCAAACTCAAGAAGAAGAAGGAAGTGGAAATCAGGTGACCCTTGTGACATCCCACAAGCACAATAGAGATGTGTTTACTAGAAAAAGACCCCCTTTATGCTTATGAGACAATGCTGAGTTGACCCCTGATGATTCCAACAACATGCACGCTTCTTACTGTATATTATCCAAGCATTCGTAATTGCTTGCAAAAGCACACTCAAGAAGATGAAAGAGTTTAAGGTCTGAATGAGGGACAACAGCAAGAAGCTCCAACAATAACAAAGCATTTGCAATGGAGAAAATGGTCCTGAATGGCAAAAATATCACATGAAGAACAGCTTGACCAAGAGCTCTGGTGACATCCTAGCAGCCCATCAAAGTTTCAGCAAGGGCTGGTGGTTAGCACTGAAGATGTACTACAGTGCCCTGTGGTCTCTTCACTGCGTGCATTTAAGATTTCTGCTTGCTCTCAGAATTGTAGATGAATAGAGAAAAATTGAGAGTTCATACATCATACTAAATCATAGTATGGTTAATGAATAAACCAGAATTGGTTAGATTATTCTCTCTTTTGACTGTTACTATAAATGCAGCTGACTTCCTCTAGGTACTCTTGAACAAAAATGGGCTCTGGTTACTCATTACACTTGGAGTCCCACCCTGTCCTGGATGGTCTTTGAAATATTCAGGTTTAATGAAATGATGTGTCCCCAAAAGAGGATGCTTTCTTTTTGCTGGGTCCCCAAAACAGGCAAGGCCAGAACAAGCAGCCTTCCTTCCAAGATAGCTAAATCTGTACCCCAAGTGTGATGGGATCCCTCAATGTGAAGACACATCAGAATCCTCTGACCTCTGAGAAGGCAATTGCTTTGTGATAGTTCTGCGTACATAACATTCCAATTTGGGGAGATTAGATTTATATCCTGCCCTTCCTCCAGGAGCTCAAGAAAGTTTACCTAGAAATCCCTTCATTTCATCCCCACAACTGCAACCTCGTGAGGCAAATTGGATTGAGAGCAAGTGACTCAAAGTCACCCAGTGAATTTCCATGGCTGAGGAAGGCAACTCTGGCTAAAAGGGTCTGACGGTGAAGAAAGTCTAGCCATGGTTCACTTACGAACTTGAAACTAGAGTCTGAAGTAGGTTTCAGTTTTTTAGTAAGAGAGAGCTGCAACTATGACAGTGGGCAATTGGAACATGAATGCTGGGAGAAGGGAAGAGGGCTATACAATAAAGCATTACATACACAGAGGCTCCTAAACAGCAAATTATGTACAACCATAGTCTAATACTTCCCCTTTTCTAAAAAAAAATGAAGAAAATCTACACAAGAGAGGGGCTAGGATGCTTTATCCTCTCACTTCTCTGTTATAAACCATCTCTTCTGGCCCTTTTTCACTATGGGTTTCAAAATGGTCAGGTCACTTTAGTTGCGTCTTCGTTCCAAATTCCCTTATTTTACAGGGGCTTTTCTTTTGGAAGAAAGATAAAAGTGTTCTCCTAGGCTGTCACTGCAAGCAGTGAAAGCTCCTTTTACATGCACGTCTGAAACAGGCAGGATGCTCTTGAGTCCCCACAACACCATGAGGCTTCAGAAGCCCAGGCGATTATTAGCTTAGCTCCTCTTCCAGAGGAGATGCGGCCAAGACAATTCTGTAGCAAGTCCTCTGAAATGGGGCGGGTAGTTTTCCATTGGAATTCTGTCAGCCCCACTTCATGTAGTCAAGACACTGTTGGTATTTGTGCCCTCTTCTCTAGTGACTCAGAGGTGTAGCTTTGCCATTCCCCCTGCATAGTAGCCAGTTGTTTTTTTATCAGTGAAAAAAAGCAAATTTGGTTAGAGATGGACAGAGATAAGGCATCTTTTCCCCCTAAACCTTTCTGTTATTTATTTATTTATTTATTTATTTATTTATTTATTTATTTATTATTTAAATTTATTTATTTATTATTTAAATTTATTTATTTATTATTTAAATTTATTTATTTATTATTTAAATTTATACGGCCGCCCAACTCCCCCAACGGGGGACTGTTAGTCGGCTGGAAGGACAGCTGGCCAGCTCCGTAGGAAGATGGGCTGCAGCTATGGGGATGCTTTTGCAGTAAGACAAAACTGCATCTGGGGATATAAGGGGTGAGACTGGTGGCCGTGCAGAATTGCCCCAATAGCACTTGGCCCTTCCCAGCAAAGGAAATGTTAAGTGTTATTCCCCAGTTGACTTGCCATCTGAATTCTTTTCTTGCTATTTCACCACAACTGAAGGATGATCCAATGAGTCTATGCTTGCAGTTAGTTGTTTTAACTATCTGACGACTCCTGTCTAAATCCAAAGCATTTCTTATAACCACACCTTCTGTATGATATGAATTTGTTTTTGTTTGAACAAGCAGTGGCTTAAGAAAACAGGATTTTTCAGGTTGCAGATTCAATTCTGTCATATTTTTCTTTACAGGAGGAGAGACACTGATCTGTATAAGTTTGTTGAAAATATATTCTATCATCCTCTGTTCAAGTCTATTATGATCAGCAGCATCACACTCAATGCAATATTCTTGGCTTTAGAAACTGATTATAAAGTTCGTTATGAGTCATATTTCTTCCTGGAGGTAATGAAAATTGCTGCCGACTGAGGTGGCCACAATTCCTCATTTTGAGCTGATTGCTTTGAAGACGTTCTTTCTTTTCAGAAGAAAAGAGGAGGAAGATGAGGAGAAAGATCAATTTTTGAAAGAGATTTCAGCCCATTCATGGAGGAAGAGGCTATCAATGTGTGATAGCTACATTTTTTATCCTTAGCATCAAGGGCAGTTATGAAGGGAACCAGTTTGGCCTAGTGGGGCTCCAGGCTAGAAACCAGGAGCCTGAGAGTTCTAGTCCCACCTTAGGCATGAAAGCCGGCTGGGTGACCTTGGGCCACTCACAGTCTCTCAGCCCTGGGAAGGAGCCAATAGCAAACCAGGAGACTGAGAGTTCTAGTCCTACCTTAGGCATGAAAGCTGGCTGAGTGACTTTGGGCCAGTCACTCTCTCTCAGCCCATGACATCAGGCTTGGGTGACAAGTGGTTGGTCAATTCCTATTACAAACAATGGATCAACATTTGGTTGATCCAAAAAAAAAAAAAAAAAAGGCGGCCCCTGCACATGCAGGAAAAACGCTAGGAAAAAAAAATCAAAGGAAGGCAGTTATGACTGTAAATATCAATCATAGTAGAACATGATGGAGGGCTGCTACTGAGCTCAGGGGCTGCTTGGAAGCTTCTGAGGAACATCTAGTTAGCCACTGAAGGAATGGCATGCTAACCTAGATGGGCTTTTGGTCAGACCCAGTGAGGTTTCTGTGCTTTTATGTTCAAATTTTAAAGAAGAACTAGTTGCCTTGAAAGCAATAACATTTAATTGACAAAACATATGCAGCAAATGTGTCATTCATGATAACTTCTAGAACTCAAGAACAAATCCTCCTCAAGCAATGCTGCCCTACAAAGTCTTAACAAATTTGCAGGAAGAGAAGGAGGTGCATAGGAACAGTCAATTCTGCTGAATCTAAAGAGTCTTACAAATTGTGACTGAATTATTAATTTCAGTGATAGGAGACTTTTTCCCCAGTACAAAGAGTAGGTGCAGAGGGTGTGGATCACAGGGAAGGCAAGGAAATTAAAGCCCAAAACTAGATTTAGATAGCGGTGCTGGTATTAGTAAGTTAACTGCATGCATGCTGTTGGATTTAATTTAGTTATCGTGGGAACTTTAGCTGAATTGGGAGCTTTTCACATATTCAAGTACTATTTATTATGGTGGTGTAGTGTTTTAGATTTGAAGGTACAGAGATGCTTCGGAGTGAGCATGGGCGTGAACATGGTGCTTCTCTGTAAGTCCTGAAACCAAACACTTTTCTTTTCCCTGGTTTTCAGTACAGTTGCAGAAGGCAGTGATGTGATCCTGGGAAAAGATGCAGCTGCTTTAAGGAGGTGCAGACAGGTGTTGATGGAGCCCCCTTGCATACTGTGAAACACCTTTTTTGTCTTTGGATTCAAAGCCCTGAACAGCCTTACTATTTATGCTAATCCCTAAAGTAGGCTTCGGGGTTCTTCAGTGGCAGGAAGGCCTCCAGCAAAAGCAGTACTATCAGTAGCAAAGGCGTAAAGCCGCTGTTACCCTCCCCAGCACAGATAAGCAAGGTCCAAACATCAAGCTGAAATCTGAATCCAGACTCAACCCACAAACCAATCTAGTACACATCTAATCATACTGGTAAACAACACTTTAGCACTGGTTCTGTGGCTTGCTAACTGAGGGCATTGAGACTCCTTTGTTTAGGCCATGCCCACACTTAGCTATTAGCCTTTACAATATAGCCAACTAGAAAAATTGCTAATGAGTTAGGATTTACTCCTGAGCAGTTGCCTGGATTGTGAACCCTGATCTTCCATGTATTCCCTCTCCCTCTCCCATATATTCCTTAAGGCTTGGAAAATATTATGTTGCATACTCAGTATGATAGAGATTTGTTTATCTGGATTGTTTTTCCATCCTAGTAATCAGTATAATTTTCTCTTCACCCACTCCCTAGTAATCTGTTTGGAACTGAACGCATTTTACTCTCTTTTTTTAAATAAGAATTTTATTAAGTTTCAAGCAAAGTGAATGCATTTTACTCTCAAGCTCAAAGAATATGAACTTGAAATGAAAATGTTTGCACTGTAATAACCTCTTCTCTCACGATTTAGCCTTCCTCTTGAGAAGCACTTATCTTTCACATACCTTGAATCTCTTAACTTACTTGAAGGGAGCTAATATACACAAATCTCTTAGCTTTAATTATATATTCCACTGGCATGGAAGCTGAGAGAAAAGCCTGGCTAATGTCAGGAAGTCCATTCATTGCTTTATTTTTAATAAATAATCTGTCAAGGGGTTTGAAAATGAGAGCCATATAGTTTTACGTATTTATTAAACACTGACCCTTATACAACATTATCACCTTCCAATAGATTAAAAATAAAAATTAGAAGTGATAGATCCTGCGTTGTTTCATACATTACAGTGACATCACTGCGCTAAGAGTGATGGAGCTAAGTTCAAGTTTCTAGCTCAGAGCTTTCCAAACTGTGTGTCGGGACACGTTAGTGTGTTGGCTGCAGTGTCTGGGTGTGTCGCGACTGCTGCTGCCTCCGAGCCCTGCCAGGATTCCGTGCAGGTCCTAGTGCCTGCCTTGTGCCCTGCTGCCTCCAAACCTGCTGTGATTCCATGCAGGTCCTAGTGCCTGCCTTGTGCCCTGCTGTAAGAGTGTGTCGCGAAATGATGCCCTGCTGTAAGAGTGTGTCGCGAAATGATGCATGCCTAAAAAGTGTGTCATCAACATGAAAAGTTTGGAAAGCTCTGTTCTAGCTGTATATTAGACAACTAGACATTGGGTGGAGACCATTTCCTATGCTGGACATTGGGTATATACCATTTTCTATGGAAAACTTGTCTTCTTAGGAGGTCTTTTTTTAACTAAATGAGCCAGAATTCCAGTCTCCACTCTGAAACCTGAAGATGATAGATAGATAGATGATGATAGATAGATAGATAGATAGATAGATAGATAGATGATAGAAGATAGATAGACAGACTCACTCACTCACTCACTCACTCACTCACTCTGGTATGCAACTCATAGTAGTGTTACTTGAAGAGGTCTAACGGTCTGTTAGATGCCTCTCACTGAAGAACGCATGAAATCCAGCCTCCTCCCCCTTGGCCCTCATTGCTAGATTTGCCAGATCCAGGCTGTAATAATCTGGATGGCCACCATATTATTACAAACTGGTGAGGTTGTGTCCTGCCATTTTCTCTAGCTTCTCTCCTTCATGTTTTATATCTCCCCAGCTTTCGTTTGTTTCTTTCTGGCCAGGAAACTCCACTCCCAAATGAAGGACTGGGCTGCAGTTGCCCATCATTCTGATCTGCTAAGATAAAGCCTTATCTGTAAGATCTAGAAGCATTGGGAATCAAGGGGTTAAAGGCTGCTCTGATTTGCTGCATGCAAACCTCTCATTTAAATTTTTCATTAAAATAATAATCATTAAAAATTGAGGTCAGGTGGCACAACTGTCAATGAGAGCCTATACATATGGGCCCATTGTGTCCACAATTCTCAAATGGCTTGCCTCAAACTACACCATTTGGTGGAACAGCAGTAAAATTAAATAATCTAGTTGTTATTATTTAGTTCGAAAACTGGAGGGCAGATAAGCAGACAAACCTGAAAAAAATGACTAACTGTAATTTAGAAGCTTTCAAAGGAGAAGTCTCTCTCTCTTTCTCTCTCTCTCTTTATATATATATTTAGCATAAACATATGAGCAAACATGTTCTTTTGAACAATATCACTTACAAGCAATTTCTTTCTTAGGTAGCAGATTTGATCATTTTAGCCATCTATACCACAGAATTTCTGATGAGCCTTTACTTGGACCCAGTTAATTACTGGAAGGATGGTTATAAGCGTTTCGATGCTGCTGTTCTTTTCCTTGCTTACCTCCCATACACCATTGATCATAGCAATCCAGAAAGGCACCATGTTGTAACCATGCTGAAGGGGTTCCAGGCACTCCGGGTCCTCAAGCTGATCTATTATAGCCCAGGGATGACCGTAAGTAATCAGATACAGCTTTCCTTTTCCTGTTCAGAAGGAACTTCCCAGTTGTCCTGTAGACCTTGTGTGATGTTCCAATTCTCCTGTCAGCATTAATGCCAAGATTCACCTTCAGGCTTTGGGAAGGGATCACGTATTGGAATGCCTTTCTCTCTATTTTTAAATATCTCTTGGCTCTTAGAAAACCAAGCCTAGCATGCTAATTTACCATTAGAAGATTTTTTAAAAAATATTTTTATCTGGGAAGCCTATATGAACTTTCTATATTAACCCCAAGTTTCCTGGGTAGGGAAGAAAATATCTCCATTCAAAACTCTTCCCATCAGATCTGACAGCATTGGCATGCTCTGGATCCCTTCCATCCAGCAAGGTCATCTAATGGGACCCAGGAAGCCTGGTCCACTGTTGTGGTGCTGCCCCGTGGAACAATTTGACCTCTTGAGATTCAGAAGGCCCCAACTCCATTGGTCTTTCATAAGAATCCCTCAGCTGGCTGGGGAATTCTGGGAGTTGAAGTCCAAGTCGCCAAGGTTGAGAAACATTGCCCTAGATTAGTGATGGCAAACCTTTTGGGCTCAGTGTGTTAAAAATTCGGAAAATGCCTAACTTGAATCTGCTGGCTTGTCACCCCCCTGAACAACAACAACAACAAAAGCTTTGCGTGAACCCAGCAAAAGCACGCCCCTTCACTTAAAGACGCCCCTTCACGCCAAGGCACGCCCCTTTGCACCCCTTCGCGCAAATTGCAAGCGGCTTCTCCAGGAACCGGCTGTGCACAAAGGGGCAATAATAACAACAACAACTATCATTATTATTATTGCCCCTTCGTGCAAAGCTGGCTTCTCCAGGAAGCCACCCCAGCCCAGTCCCAGCCGCAGCCGCCCTTGCCACCTCCAAGGCCCTGCCCTCTGCCGCCCCAGCTCACCTGGCCATCTCCTTGCTCCCTCTTGCGGCTTCTGCAGGAACTGTCTTCGCACAAGAGGGAGCAAGAAGACAGCCAGGTGAGCTGGGGTGATGGAGGGCAGGGCCGCAGGGCTCTTGGAGGGGGCGAGGGCGGCTGGGGCTTCCCGGGGAGAATAGTTGTTGTTGGGTGTTGGTGAATGCTGGCGTGTCACCCGAAACTTTGTGGCATGTCACCTTTGATACGCATGTCATAGGTTCACCATCACTGCCCTAGACTAACACTGTAAGCCCCAAGTCACACTGGAAAGAAAAGCCCAGTTTCAGAAGAAGAAGGCTGCTTCTGGTTCTTCTAAACACAAGCCATTGTGCTCAGCACTGAGTTAAACCTGGAGTAATTGATGTTCCGATTCTCTTAATTAATTAGCAGTCCCATACAGAACTGGTAAACTTATGACAGAAGTAGTAATTTCTATAGAGCCTCTACTTTTTAAACAAAGCTGTTACAATACTGTTGTTCCTACTCCTCAACAGTGTTTATTATGAAGCAGATATCAAGCTCCTTGGTCTTTTGCAGTATAATAACTCTTGCTTAATATGCCCTTAGAGGAAGTACTGAAAAGCACAGGGTCACCAGCTATGAACTCCAAACAGAACTAACTCTTATAAAATCCTGCAAAAGACATTAGAACATACAGTAGATTCTCTCAGGAACAGATGTGAATTCTGACTTGGGAATGTTGCTTGAGTTCATACTCTTGGTCATGGATTTTGGCTAAGATTACAAACATTTCTATTAACTCAAACCTGCAGAAAAGCCCATGCTGCCTATGTATTATATTACTCTAGGGACTGACTAAAGAATAGGCTGGCTGCCTTTCCTTTAGTGCATAGCTTTCCAAAGTGTGTGTCGCGCAAACCCGGAAGCGCTGATGGGGGGAACTGGAAGAAGCGGCACACCCACCAATCAGCGCTGCCACCGGCGCTGATTGGCGGGGGTGCCGCTTCTTCCGGTTCTCCCCATCAGCGCTTCCAGGTTTGCGCACGACACACCAGGACACCGCAGGCCGCGCTGCCACTGCCATTGGTGTGTGTCGTCAACATGAAAAGTTTGGAAAGCTCTGCTTTAGTATAAGCATACAGATGCCAAATACATATGCCAAAGGGTGCCTATGCAATCTGCTAGTTTTTTCAAGACAAAATGTGTGATTGCCAACAACATCTCATACTTCAAATTCCAAATCCATTTGTTGGACTGTTCAGGTGTTTAGTTAATGGATTTCTGCAAAGCCAGGATAAGGTGCTTATTTGTACCTCTGGATACAGCAAAGGAATTACATTGTGACGCCAGATCAAAGATGATACCAGCCTATCAGTTTCCATGCCTTTTAGTATTAATAACATCAGATGCAGCTGCATTTCAGACATATTTGCATATTACTTTTTGTACTTCAGAATCCACTTCTGAGTATAAAACACAAGCACGTGGTATTATTTACTCATTGTGGTGATGATGGTGTGCAATTATTGCTGACCAAATAAATAAAATCAGTGTCTGGAAAAGGCACAAGCCATCTTGTATGCAGCTGAGATCCATCCATCCATCCATCCATCCATCCATCCATCCTGCAGCAGAGGTCTCTTTAAAAAAATCATTCCCAACCCAACAGAATGTTGGAAAGTAATTATGTAAAGGGGGCAGGACTCTGTTCATCACCCCAATAACTCTCAGAAAAGTGAATAGAATGGGACCAAATTTGGCGTGGGGGAAGAAACCAGCAAAAGAAAAATCAGATTAAAAAATGGGCTGAATCAGGCTGGAGGCTGTGAAGAAAAAACACCCCCCCCCCAAATCCCCCAACATATCCCTATAGGAGGCGCAGTGGGCAGTGGCTGTCAGGAGCGAGCCTGGGCCTGCTGCCATGCCGGATTCTGAGTCAGAGGAAGACGAGCTGTTAACAGGAAGAAGCTGTGATGGCGTGAAAATTGAATCCGAGCTGGAGCCGCTGATTGGAGGTAGCCTGGAAGGAGAAACACCTCCGCCCATCAGCGTGCGGCAAAGGAGGTGGGATCGGCCTGATTGGCTCCTGGCCGCAAATAGCGCGAAACTCAAAGAATAAAAGGGATAGCACACCCAGCACCAGTTGCTGGAGACAACCGTTCTATCTCAGCACCCATGTGCTCCGCGGATCGCGTTCCTGTCGCCACGTGCAATCCTGTGCCGGAGACTAGTGCCGCCGCCGTCTGAGGACCCGATTCCGAGCCGCATCCTGCCACCAGTCCAGATCCTACCTCCGCGCCAAACCCTCTCACCCCCGGGATTCCTGCCTCCGAGCCCTGCCCTGCGATCGCTGCTCCAGACCCTGCAACTCCGTCTTGCCTTGCTGCCGCGCACCCGTCCGCTTTCCAATCATCGTCCGCTACCACGTGTTCCCCAGAGGTTCCGTCTTGCTTTGCTACTGTGCATCCGTCTGCTCTACAGCCGTCGCCCGCTGCCACGTGCTTCCTGGAGGTACAGACTTGCCCTGATACCATGCACCTGCCCGAATTCCTGCCGCATACTGAGGCCACGTGTTCCGCTGAAGGACTGCCTTGCCTTACCGCCGTGCCTCAGCGTGAAACCCAGTCTTGCTTTCTGTCGTTCGGAATTCCGGCTTCGAGCCTTGGGTCGTTTCCACGACCAGTACGGAAGGACCCAGCCAGTAGTGGTCCAGTGCCCTTCATCAATTGGGCTGCATTTTGTGATTTTGTAAATAAAGATCTTTAAATACCGCTTCCAGTGTCGAGCTTTGTCGGGACAGGACAGTGGCATGGAATGTTGCCGACATTTTAACTCCCCCCTCCCAGGCATGTGATCCAAAATAGAGCTATTATTAAAGGATCGGAAAGAATTCCAGAAGCTGTGATGTGTATTCTTTCCCTAAGTAGCTTTCTCTGAAGTACCCTGTGAGGCTGCTGATTTATTGTGGTTTCTTCTTCCATGCCATTGATGACCATTCTGTAAGATGGCAACTTTGCTTGAGATGGGCAAAGATACACCCAACTTCATGTCCTTCTGTCCCATTATTTTTAGTTTAGAGCCTCCCTTTTTTCCTTCATGTAAAATAGTCTTCCCTGTCCTGGTGTCCTCCAGAGGTGGCTGGCAACTGTGAAGACCGTTGTCCTCACACATCTGGAGAACATGAGGCTGGAAAAGATTGACATAAAGTCACATAAATTGTATTCACTTGGTTTTTCTTTCTTTTGTCTGTCCCTTCTACAGAATCTGATGGCAGCTGTGAGCCACACTGTGAAAAATGTGATCTATGTCCTTGTCTTGTTGTTCTTGCTAATGTTTATCTTTGCTATTCTGGGACATGGTTTGTATGGAGACCGTCAACATGGAGACCAGCAGAACTGGGGCACTTTAGCAGCTGCCTTTTTTACACTCTTCAGCTTAGTAACGGTAATTTTGCATGCATTTCACATCATGGCCAGCTCTGCTAGACTGACTATGCTAATGTTACTGTTTTAGGGTGGGAGCCAAAATTGGAAACTTAGTTCCTCCAGGCAGGGATGGAACTAGGGTCTGTGTCACCCAGGGCAAACATGGATTCCGCGCCCCCGCCAGGTTATTTTATCATTTTCGCACCCCACCCCCCCAGTGCGGCGCCCAGGGCACATGCCCCGCTTGCCCCCCCGCTAGTTGCAGCCCTGCCTCCAGGCTAGTTCTCCAGCAAAATTAACCTAGATAGACAAAATTAGGGATACAGCTAGAATGGGTACCAAGAAGATCTGTGTGTTTATAAAAGGGGAAACAAAGGGCAAGACCTTGTTTATTTAGTTCAATTAACTTGTCAGGATTAGTACTTTCCCCAATCCTGTTTGCTTTGCTTTTGTTGGGGTTAGACTGGAGCAGGAAATAAGCCACTTTCAAGAGCTAAGTTTTAATTGAGGTATCACTCAAACTTTGTGGACCTGCACAGGCAAAAAAGGACCAATGCCCGGTGTGAGTTTTGACAACGCTCAAGCTTTGCCTATCATACATGTTCAGGTTTTAAACAAATTTTGTGACCCTTCTCTAAGTTACTTCTGATGCCCCAGTGGACCACAACTCATAGTTTGAGAACCTGATTTAGGGATTTACTTGTTTCACCAAAAATTCAGAATATATTTTCACTAACTGCTTTTCTAGGATTAAATAAAGCTGGTGTAGTTGTCAAACTGTTTGTTCTGATTAGCATTGCAACAAGAACCTTAACTTCCCTGCAGTATCATCATAATGTCTGGGTACACTTTGTGAACAGTATTAGTTGGGCTTTAAAAAAATAAATAATTGCTCTCTTCAGCTAAGCTTGTGCATGTGTAGAGTGAGCACACAAAGATCCATGTAGGAATAACCATAAACTCTGTGGATCAGGCCAAACTGATTTAGTCTAGCCTCTTCTTTCCAGAATGATCAATTAAATGTTGATGGAAGGCCCCAAAATGGGACACAGGCCATGGGGTCTGCAGAGAGGTCAAAAACATCAAGATGGCAACCACAATGATGTAATCAAGCTCTGCCCCCCCTTTTTTACATGTTTTGTGATAGTTTGTTTCTGGCTACTATCTTGACTTTTTGACCTTCCTGCAAGCACCCCAGCATGGGCACATTTCTACTTTCTTATGTTCCCCAACCGACTGCCTCTGGCTAATAGCCTTTATCTTGCTTAATCTTTTTTATGACAATAGGAGATAACAGATAAAACAAAGATCACTGAAACAGCATAAATGCAAGAGTGCAGGGAAATGTAGGAAGCAGTAATGATTACCAAACTGGTAATTTTTACTATTTATAAACAAGTGCAATTGGTTTAGGTATCATGAGGAATGTGTGTGAGATGTAGGGGAGATGCATTGGACTAGAGAAATGATTTATCAGATGCTTGAGAAAGACAATCTTTAGCTTGTAATGTTTAATTGAATAAATTTCAGGTTGATGGCTGGACAGACTTGCAGGAAGAATTGGATAATAGACAATTTGTTACAAGTCGAACATTCACAATAATATTCATTCTCTTAGGATTTTTTGTATTTTTCAATATGTTTATTGGAGTTGTCATTATGGATATCCAGGTAAGTGGCCTTTGTATGGCATTTTAAAATTTCTACTCAAATCCAATTACTAGAAATAGGCATTGGGTATAAAAATAATGTCAACTATCACAGAATTAAAGAACCTTTAAAGCTCAATAAAATTAAAGTTCAATAAAAACCTCATTAGGGTTATATTTTATTCTGTTTTCTATATTTTTAATTTTGGTTTTTTTTTAACACAATTCAGACTATATATAGTCCCATACTTGATTCTGTTTTACCAAACCTCCCTTGGCTGAAAAGGGTGTTTATGGTATGTCTACCAGATCTGGTCTGCAAAACGTCAGACAACCACTAGATGGGAACATAGAGTTAGAGGTTCTTGTATATACAGTATTTGCAGTCATCTAGTGGTCTTTCAGATTTTTGCAGACCAGGTCTGTCAGCCCTAGTTCCTGTCCTTCTGGAAGCAGAGAAATTCTGGACCCAAAATGTCATGATATCAATATTGAAAGTATGAATTATCTGAATAAATCAATATCAGTTTGCAAACCAATATATCACTATTTCTGCATGGTCTGGTATATACATAAGGCTAAAGCATTATAAGGTTTGTTTCCTTATAAGGTTTGTTTCACATGATATGTGAACCCAACCATTACTGTTTAACATTATGTAACTTAGCCACTATGTGTGACGATCTCTACCAAATCACTGTCTTTTTGTGGCTCTCTGGTAAGTCTACTATAAAATCCATGGCTATTTGCTTCCAGGGTTGAGTGGGACTTGCTACATTCTGCAGCAGTCCTCTGGGTTTCCCCCCCCCCCACTCTTTTGGCCATGGCACAGGTCGGGCAACTGGCTACACATTCCTCTACGTCTTTGCAAAGGGACAACCACCAGAACTGCCACCTCAATAGGTGTAAAGTCTTTAAGAATCCAAAGTGGCCAGCCGATTTCGCATCGTGGCATCTTTCGAGTATTTTCTTTCTCAGAGGCTCCGGTACATACAGCCTGTCCCCGCTCCACCAGAACCCCTGTTTCTCTGTGAGGGCTGCTTTATTACTCTGCAACCATTCATCCGTTCCTAGGGTTAACTGCAGCTCATCTCGTAAGTCCTCTCCTACTGGAGAATCAGGTGCTGACCCCCGACTCCTAGTGACTGCTACCATTCCTGATTGTTGTGAGGGGATGATTGAATCTATTACTTCCTCTCTCTGGCTGTCATGTTGTGGCAATTGGGACAAAGCATTGGCTAAGAAATTTCTTCCCCAGGTATGTACTTTAGCATGAAATTGAACCGACTAAAGAACTGAGCCCATCTAACTTGTTTGGGGTTTAACTTTCTTGGGGTGCGCAAAGCTTCTAGGTTTTTGTGATCTGTCCAGACTTCGAAGGGGTAGGGTGCCCCTTCTAGCAGATGCCTCCAATTAACTAAAGCCCACTGCACTGTGTACGCTTCCTTCTCCCATACGTGCCAGCGGTGTCCCGTATTGGTGAATTTACGGGAAAGGTATGCACATGGCCTCAATTTCCCTTTTTCATCTTTGTAGTAAAATTCCCCCTATCGCTACGTCTGATGCGTCAACTTGTATAATTAGGGGCTTTGTGGGATCGGGGTGTTTTAATACTGGTTCTGAAGTGAACAATGCCTTCAGTTGCTCGAAAGCTTGGCATTCTGCCATCCACTGTAATTTTGCCCCTGGCTGCTTCATCGCCTTGGGGTCCCCTTTCCCTTTTGTCTTAAGTAAGTCAGTGAGTGGCAACGCCACTTGTGCAAAATTGTGTATGAATTGTTGGTAAAAATTTGTGAACCCTAGGAAACGTTGTAATTGCCTCCTAGTTCGGGGAGGCTCCCATGCTACCACATCCTGCACTTTTGCCGGATCCATTTCACTTCCTTTGCTTGATACCCGGTACCCCAAATAGTCTAGTTGCTCCTTGTGGAATTCACACTTTGATAACTTAGCATACAACTGATTTTTCAGCAATCGTTTCAATACCTCCCTCACCAAAGGCACATGCTCTTCCATGGTTTCGTTGTAGATCAGGATATTATCTAAATATACTAGCACCCCCGGTACAAGAATTCATGTAAAACTTAGTTAATTAAATGCATGAAGACCCCAGCCCCCCCCCCCAGTCTGAACAGCATCACAAGATATTCAAAGGACCCCAGCTGGCAATTGAATGCTGTCTTCCACTCGTCTCCCTCCCGAATCCGAACTCGGAAGTATGCTTCCCAAGTCTAATTTAGTGAAGATTTTTCCCTTTGATAGATGAGTTAGCATGTCTTTCATCAGCGGTAATGGGTATTTGTTTGAGGTACAGATCACCTTCAACCCCTGGTAGTCAGTGCACAGTCTCATTGATCTGTCTTTCTTGATTCTGAAAAGGACGGGTACAGCCATAGATGAAGTGGCCAGGTGGATGAACCCTTGTTCTAAGTTCTTGTCTACGAACTCCCGTAATGCTTTCAGTTCTTTGGGAGTCATGGAGTATAGCTTAGTTCTGGGTAGCTCAGCACCCGGTTCTAATTCTATAGCGCAGTCTGACTTCCTGTGAGGTGGGAGCTGATTGGACTACTTCTCCGAACACCTCTTTTAGATCGATGTATTGTGTGGGAATGGAATCACTCCCCTCACCTGTTACTTCCCCACTTTTGACGCTCCGCCTATTAGTTCGGGTTCACTTTTCCGTTCGCCAGGATTTGACCCCTCGTAAACCCCATCAGAGAAAATTAACTCTGCAGTTACCCAATTTACTTGAGGGTTCTGGGTTTGCAACCAAGCCAGCCCCAGTACTATGGGTTGATCCGAGATGGGAACCACTATAAATCTTAATGTCTCTTCATGGCTCCCTATTCGCATCTGTACCACTTCGGTACAATACTCTACCAGCCCCCCCTTCATCTCTGTCCCATCGAGCTGAATGAAGCTGATGGGTTTGTTTAGCTTCCTCACTTTTAGTCTGAGTCCAGTCACTAGGGCAGGATGCATTAAGCATCTGGTACACCCTGAATCTAACATCCCTGCTAGGTTCATGCTGCCAAAGCCCCTTAATGTCTCTATCTGTAGCCTCACCAGCATCGCTGGGCAAGTTCCAATCACCATGGAATCCTCACGCCATTTCATAATTGCCTGCCCTTCGGTGCTGTTTAGGACAGGCTCCTGCCGTTTCCCGCTGGCTGGAATTCCTTGTCTGTCAAGCCTTCTCCTTCCGATGGGGCTTCGCGGGACCTCTTCTCCGCCATGGCTGCCATGGCTCCTTTGGTCCTTGTCCCTGGAGTTCTTGCGCCGCTCTCTCAGTTTCTGCTCGTCGTCGGGGTTGCAGACTGCGGGCAATTGGTGATGTGGTGACCATCTTTGCCACATCTAGAGCAAAGCCCCTTTTTAGCCTGTCGCTCCTTTTCCTCGCTCCACAGTTTACGAGCTCCTCGTCTCTCTGATGGGAAGGTTGGCGCAGCTGGTCGCTTCTCTGTCGGTTGCGCTCGTTGCTGTCTCTTGAATCAAATCCACATATCCTCCACTTCACCAGCAAGACAAATCCACCCTCTCAAGGTTCTGGGGTCCCCCCTTGCTAGGGACCACTCCAGGATCTCTGGGTGCAATCCCCCTTGGAAGTATTCAATTTTCAATGACTCCGGCCAGTCTGTCAATTTCCCAGCCAACCTTCTGAACTCCATAGCATACTCAGAGACTGACTTACTTCCCTGTTTAATGTGTTGTAAATTGGTTTTGGCTTTCATCTTAGAGAGGGGGTCTTCAAACAGGTCTCTTAGCGCACTCATGAAACTCTCAAAGTCTCCCAGCTCTGCGGCGCCTGAATTGTGCAGCTCCACAAGCCACTCTGCTGCCTCGTGTTCGAGGTGAGCCAAGATGTACCGCACCTTAGAGCCTTCTGTGGGGAACAACTCCTCACATTCCTCCATAAACCATTTTATGTGGGTCAGGAAGCAGGCTAGGCTTTTCAGGTCCCCATTAAACTTCACCCTCAAGTCTCTCACCCCGAATGACCTGTCGGTACTTGTGGTTCGTCTCACCGCCCTGACTTGGGGTCAGCTACGATGAGAGTGGGCGCTTACTGATCTGGTCGCCCCTGGACTCTCTTCTGGCTTGGACTTGCTGCTCTCCTCCTCTGAGGATGTCTCATCTCTCACCGCCGTCGCATTGGCCATCGTTCTTCTGCTCAGTAACTGATAAATCTGTTTGACCGCTTCTTGCAGGTCAGATATGCACTCTCCTAACGAGCTAATCTCTTGCTCCATTTTCTCCATCCGCTGCTCAGTGGCCGACCACCTGGAGTGGGAGCATCTTTCCTTGGTCACCCACTGGTCCAAAGTCTTCTCCGCATCCCCTCCTATCTCCAGGGCCTGTTTGTTTTCATTGTGCTGGGTCTGGGTGCACTCTCGAGGTCGGTTGGGATCATTGGCTTGACTTTTCGCTTCTCCAGCCGTCTCTTGGTGTCTCGCTTGGCTGAGTTCATTGGGGTTTGGATCTCCGCCTCTCCCCCTTCTGTCTCATGTCTCATCTGGTGAGCTGCTCCATTGTGCCAAGCTCTCCTGCTTGCTCCGGCTAGGGCCTTTTCCCTTACGCCCCCCGTCACCCTCTCCTGACATCGGAGGGGCTTCCCCAGAGCCTAGATATTCCATTTGTAGATCTTCCTCGGTAAACTCATGGCTTTCGGGTAAGATCTTCGTGTGGACTTGAATCTTTCCGTGATGGTCTTGATCCTTTAGCTCAGTGCTTTCCAAACTGCCGCCATTGGCGACACACCAATGGTGGCGGCGGTGGCGGCGCGGCAGCGGTGTGCACGGTGGTAGCGTGAGGGGGCATGCGGTGGTGGCGGCAGTGGCACCAACCTTTGCTAAAACACGGAAGTGCTGATGGTGCGCTGCTGCCATTGTCGCTGCCACCACTGCCATGCATGCCACCGCCATGCACGCCCCAGCGCTGCCGCTGTGCATGCCCCCGCCGCCGCTTCCGGATTGTGTTGCGACACACCAAACTGGCAAGATGGACAGGTCATGACGGAGAGTTCTGACAAAATGTGGTCCACTGGAGGAGGGAATGGCAAACCACTCCAGTATCCTTGCCAAGAAAACCCATGGACAGTATCAAAAGGCTAAAAGATATGATGCCAGAAGATGAGCCCCTCAGGTCGGAAGGTGTCCAATATGCTACTGGGGAAGAGCAGAGGGCAATTCCGAGTAGCTCCAGAAAGAGTGAAGTGGCTGGGCCAAACCCGAAAGGACGCTCAGTTGCGGATGTGTCTGGAAGTGGAAGGAAAGTCCGATGCTATAAAGAACAATACTGCATAGGAACCTGGAATGTAAGATCAATGAATCAAGGTAAACTGGATGTGGTCAAACATGAGATGACAAGATTGAACATCGACATATTGGGAATCAGCAAACTAAAATGGACAGGAATGGGTGAATTTAATTCAGGAGACCATTATATATACTACTGTGGGCAAGAATCCCTTAGAAGAAATGGAGTAGCTCTCATAGTCAATAAAAGAGTGGGAAAGGCAGTACTGGGGTACAACCTCAAAAACGACAGAATGCTTTCAGTTTGAATCCAAGGCAAACCATTCAACATCACAGTGATCCAAGTCTATGCCCCAACCACTGATGCTGAAGAAGCTGAAGTTGACTGGTTCTATGAAGACCTACAACACCTTCTAGAACTAACACCAAAAAAAGATGTCCTTTTCATCATAGGGGACTGGAATGCTAAAGTAGGAAGTCAAAAAATAACCGGAATAACAGGCAAGTTTGGCCTCGGAGTACAAAATGAAGCAGGGCAAAGGCTAATAGAGTTTTGTCAAGAGAACATGCTGATCATAGCAAACACTCTTTTCCAACAACACAAGAGACGACTCTACACATGGACATTACCAGATGGTCAATACCGAAATCAGATTGATTATATACTTTGCAGCCAAAGATGGAGAAGCTCTATACAATCAGCAAAAACAAGATCTGGAGCTGACTGTGGCTCAGATCATGAGCTTCTTATCGCAAAATTTAGGCTTAAATTGAAAAATGTAGAGAAAACCACTAGACCACTCAGGTATGACCTAAATCATATCCCTTATGAATATACAGTGGAGGTGAGGAATAGATTTAAAGGATTAGATCTGGTAGACAGAGTGCCTGAAGAACTATGGATGGAGGTTCGTAACATTGTACAGGAGGCAGCAACTAAAACCATCCCAAAGAAAAAGAAATGCAAGAAAGCAAAGTGGCTGACTGATGAAGCTTTACAAATAGCTGAGGAAAGAAGGGAAGCAAAAGGCAAGGGAGAAAGGGAAAGATATAACCAACTGAATGCAGATTTCCAGAGAATAGCAAGGAGAGATAAGAAGGCCTTCTTAAATGAACAATGCAAAGAAATCGAGGAAAACAATAGAATGGGGAAGACTAGAGATCTCTTCAAGAAAATCGGAGATATCAAGGGAACGTTTTGTGCAAAGATGGCCATGATAAAGGACAAAAAAGGCAGGGACCTAACAGAAGCAGAAGAGATTAAAAAGAGGTGGCAAGAATACACAGAAGAACTATACAAGAAAGATCTTAATATCCCTGATACTGTAAATACGATGGTGTGGTCCCTGACCTTGAGCCGGACATCCTAGAGAGTGAGGTCAAGTGGGCCTTAGGAAGCATTACTAACAACAAAGCTAGTGGAGAAGACAGTATCCCAGCTGAGCTATTTAAAATCCTAAAAGATGATGCTGTTAAAGTGCTGCACTCAATATGCCAACAAATTTGGAAAACTCAGCAGTGGCCACAGGATTGGAAAAGGTCAGTTTACGTTCCAATTCCAAAGAAGGGCAATGCCAAAGAATGTTCAAACTACCGTACAATTGCGCTCATTTCACATGCTAGCAAGGTTATGCTCAAAATCCTACAAGCTAGGCTTCAGCAGCATGTGAACCGAGAACTACCAGAAGTGCAAGCTGGGTTTCGAAGAGGCCTAGGAACTAGAGATCAGATTGCCAACATTTGCTGGATCATGGAAAAAGCAAGAGAGTTCCAGAAAAACATCTACTTCTGCTTCATTGACTACGCTTTGATTGTGTGGATCACAACCAACTGTGGCAAATTCTTAAAGAGATGGGAGTACCAGACCACCTTACCTGTCTCCTGAGAAACCTGTATGTGGGTCAAGAAGCAACAGTTAGAACCGGACATGGAACAACCGATTGGTTCAAAATTGGGAAAGGAGTACGACAAGGCTGTATATTATCACCCTGCTTGTTTAACTTATATGCAGAGTACATCATGAGAAATGCCGGGCTGGATGAATCACAAGCCGGAGTAAAGATTGCTGGGAGAAATATCAACAACCTCAGATATGCAGATGATACCACCCTAATGGCAGAAAGTGAAGAGGAACTAAAGAGCCTCTTGATGAGGGTGAAAGAGGAGAGTGCAAAAGCTGGCTTGAAACTCAACATGAAAAAAACTCAGATCATGGCATCTGGTCCCATCACTTCCTGGCAAATAGAAGGGGAAGAAATGGAAGCAGTGACAGATTTTATTTTCTTGGGCTCCAAGATCACCGCAGACTGTCAGAGGGAGCGCGCGGAGATGGAGCGGCCTGCCTCTCTTCTAGGCACCAGTGATCCACGTACTATGCAGTAAATAGACTCCAAACAGAAGTTATATCAAATATCCTATTTACTTTATATACATACATATTTACAGATCACTTCCACAAGTAACAAATGATACACCATCAACGATACAGCTTTCACGAGGTAAAATGAGAATAATGGGAACTGAGAATGTCCCTGTATATATAGTGAACCTGACCAATCACATTATAGGTCACTCTCGTTATTCACCACACCCAACCTAACTCTAAGCACCTGTTGAATGAGTCACACATGACACATCATTCCTACAACAATGGCTGCTAATTGGGTGACTGTGCAGAATATTTCACCTTTTACCTAGAAATCAAGCCTCTCTGTATAATTTATATCTAGAAGTAAATTCCTGGGTTTACCAAACCCCAACACCCCTTCAGTTTACAATAGATATTACATTTAATTGTACAGAATAGAAGACATACACATTTGAGATATACACATCCTATGTCTCTCTATGCTTAGAGGCTTTGTCATCACATCTGCTACATTACACTCAGATGGACAATATTGCAAATCAATACAATACAATAAACTTCCAATTATTGACTGATCACATGAAGTTTGTTCATCGTCTCCAGTCTCTGTCACGACAAAATCTGTTGTCATCGGGGTTGAAACTTCTTTACATTGTTCCATATTGTTCTCTCTTAGCAGTGCTTCAATCTTCTTCCGCTGCTCTAGAACATAACCCCCATCAACCTTCTGAATACCCATGCCTAGGTAATTCTTAATTTCTCCCAGATCTTTGACATCAAAGTGCTGTTTCAGATTTTCAGTAAATTCAATTACCCTGCTTTGATCTTTCGCTATAAGACACAAATCGTCTACAAAAATCAAAAGCAAAATCTGTTCATCGTTTTCACATTGCTTTACATACAGACATGGGTCAGCTATACTACACTTGAATCCCATTCTTTGTAATTCCTTATCTAACCTAAGATTCCAGCAACGTGCCGACTGCTTGAGTCCATACAATGCTTTCTGCAACTTGTATACCCTTCCTGCAATCTTTGATTCATAACCTGGGGCTTCAATCATATAGATCTCTTCATTCAAATCAGCATGCAAATATGCTGTTGTGATATCATAATGCTGTACTACACAATTCCCAGCTGCTGCCATTGCTAAGGCAAACCTAAATGTCTCCCCTCTTAGCGTTGGTGCAAAAACTTCATCATAAGTCTGATTCTTTATCTGGGAAAATCCTTGTGCAACCAACCTAGCCTTACACTGAATATCACCATTCACTGAGGTTTTCTTCTTATACACCCATCTACAGCCTACTGCTCTATGCCCCTCAGGCAGCCTAGTAGATTTGAAAACCTTATGAGAATTAATGGCTTTCATTTCCACATCCATAGCAGCTTTCCATCTACTCTGCTCGTGTTGTGGCAACTTCAATACGTCCTTGTAATTACGAGGTTCATAATCAATGAAACACACTTTTACATCACCTGGTGTATAACGCTGAGGTGGTATGCCCTTGTTAACTCTCTCAGATCTACGCAACACTGTAGCATCCTGCATCATTGGCACACTAGGAGTTAATTCCTCTTCCTTCTTAATTACATCAGTGGCTTCTCTCCGCTCTGAAAACTCAAAACGTCCCTGACTAGGAAGATAAACCTCACTACTCCCGTGTAATCTCTGCCAATTGCTGTGCTCACAAAAACTTGCTGATCTAGAGATAACAACTTTCCTGCCATCAGTGAACCTATATCCCTTGGTCCCTGGCTCATACCCCACAAACGTCATCTTCTGTGCTTTTGCCTGTCCCTTCCTACGTACTTCCTTATGCACGTGAACATAGGCAGTGCACCCAAACAACTTCAAATGAGCTAATGGTGGCTTCTTGCCATATAACATATAATATGGAGTTTGGTTTACAGATACACTCCATAACCTGTTAATTAAATAATTAGCAGTTAATATTGCCTCTCCCCAGTATCCACTTGATAACCCTGAGTCAGCAATGAGTGAATCCTTCACTGTCTGCAATGCCAAATTCCTACGTTCAGCCACGCCATTCTCAGCTGAACTATGCGGGTTAGTTCTCCTATGCACAATGCCCCTTCTACGGAGCCATTGCTGAAAACTCCCACTCAGAAACTCTGTACCCCGGTCAGTTTGTAAACTACACACCTTTGTGCTATACCTACGTTCCACAAACTGTACCCAGTTTCTAAACTTTTCAAATGTTTGACTTTTAGCTTTCAATAGGTAACAGAACCCAAATCTTGTGTAATCATCTACAATGACTAAAACATATTTAGCACCCCCTATTGTAGCTGGTAATGGACCAATTAAGTCAGTGTGAACTAATTCAAAACGTTTATGTGACTTCCTATCACTGAATTTGCTCACAGGAAACACCTTTGACTTTGCAACCTTACAAGCTGTGCAATCCAAATACACTTGGCACTTTTTCTTTTTTTTTATCCATAAGTTTTATTAAATTTTAAAATACATATTAAGAGGTAATACAAAAGAAAAGAAATAGAAATACAAAGTAAGAAAAAGGAAAAGAAAAAGTGAAGTCAAAAAATAACAAACAAAGAAAATATAGAAAATAGATGTCCTCCAATTTATCCTTGAACTTTAAGTACAACAATTAACTTTAAATGTTAGTCCTTTATACAATACACAGAAACTTTTCTTTGTCATATACCCTTTGATTTCTATAATCCAATCTTCTGTTCTTCATATAGGTTTCGCCTTTCTTGATATCTTCCAACAATCCATCTCTGGTTTCTACTCCTTAGAATAGTAATCAAATGTTCATTGTTGCATCAATTAAATGTTTTCCATTTGCTCTTTCCACTTTTACATCTATATTTATATCTTCAATAAAGTCCAATTAGTATAACAAATAAAGGCCTTATCTACGTCTAATAAAATACAGTATATTCTGTTCATGTTATGACTATATATTCCATTAATACATAATCTAACATATTACATAACATAATACATAATATAGCAAAAATACAAAACCTAACATAACATATAACCTAATACATACAACATATTCTTGTAATAACCTACATTCTAATTCCATCTCATCATCTCATTGTCTTCTCATAAATGTGTCTCCAGAAAGAGTAATATATAATATCAACATATTTATTTATAATCTTGTATCTTACACTTAAAATATCATGTTTTTATGCATCTGTAAGTTTCTCATATCTGTGCTTACTCTGTGTACAATACCAAATCCGCATTTTCATTCACCTTGCATTCCAAATCAATATCAATAAATCTCCTGTTTAGGTTATGCCAATATCACAATATGCAACTTGTTTATTTCTGTAACTCATGTGGGATATCAAAATGTTTATTTTGCCATATCTATCAATTTGCATATTAAAATCTTCCTGTCTCAGCTGCCACAATGTATTTATGCCCAAACATTTAATAGACCACTTCCTGTAAAATATCATAATCTTCTTCTGTACCAATACATTCAAAGTCCTCTTTCCCTGTTTCTCTACTGGTTCGAAAGGTCTTTCCTCTGTTTCTAAATCTGTCCCTTGTATCTTCTGTTCCTGAGCCATCAAAACTATTAATATACGTTCTATGGATTTCTTAATTTGCAAAAAATTTTTGCTGGTTTCTTCCTTAAAATCCTGAAGTGCTGTGAGAAATGCCATGTTCAAATTGTAATCAGCTGCCGTAGCCAAAACAAAAAATTTTCTCAGGGGAGCAGGGAACAGCTGTTCTATTATTTATCAATAATGTCTATTTCTTTAAGTAAGAAAAGCTTTTAAAGTAAGAGATGAAAAAATTCCACAGAGCAGTATTTCAAACAGTTTGTAAAAGGAAAGATGAAGATATATTCCAAATGAAAGATAGTCCTTTCTAAAAAAAAGTAGAAAAAAAAATGTAGAGAGGCACACATTCTCTATACTTTATTCTTTATTCTTCTTTATTCTTCAGGCTGCAAGCTGCTTAACCCAAACAAACAATTTCTCAAAAGTCAGTTAGTTTGTCGAGTAAGAAATACCAACAAAGTCTCTTAAATCCCAATTTCTCTGATACAAAAGAAAGGCAGAAAAATACAAAACTTGTTCACTATGTTGCCAAAATAAAATCTATCAAACTTCCACCAAAATTAATTATAGCAAAGAAAACACAAAATTAGCCAACATTTTGAACGAAGTCCAAAGATAAATTTTAGATAATAAAAAATGTGCTAATCTAAAAAAGAAAACTAATATAAAGTGGTCTAAAAGCTGGCTGTCACTCTTGTGTCTCCCAAGAGACTTACGTTCTCTGCAGAGCTAGGATCCTCCTTCGGCCATTTCATTGCATTCACCCCGTTCTTCTCCGCGGTGGAAACAACAAAGAAAAACAGGAGTGGGCAATTACAATGGCTCTGTGAGCAATCTTCTGGTTCCCCCTTCTCCAGGGGGAAACTTCAGTGGTCTATAGACCCCTGCAAACAAGATAGAAAGTTAGCCAGGTCTCAGAGCTCAGAGCTCTGAGAAACTCTGACTTGTTGAGTTGCCAGCCAGGCTTGGAGACTTCTTGGCACTTTTTCAATTCCATTCCAGAACTTGCTTCTGACATCTTTTCAATCACTTTGAAACTCGGATGCCCAAGCCTTCTGTGCCACAGGTGCGCACATGAATCATGTGTTGGCTTATTAATCGTAGCTACACCATGATGGTTGCTGCTTGTCCTGGTTTGTACAATTTCATATAAATTGTTCTGCAAAATACCTTTGCCACAAACATTGTTATCTTTCATAACAATACATTCATTATTACCAAACTGTACAGTATAACCCTGTTTATCCAATTGTGATACACTAATTATATTGTGCTCCAGTTCAGGTACACACAACATTGATAATTCAATATTTAACCTTGGTACATATACAAATCCCTTACCAGTGACAGATGCAATGCTTCCATTAGCTAGAGTAACATGATCTTTATCAGCCTGCCTAAAACTCTTAAACATCTGTCTGTTACTCCCTATATGCTGACAAGCCCCACTGTCAATTAAAAATGGTCCCTTTAAATCTTGTTCTACACTTGAACTAATTAAAGACAGCTGTGCAGCGTCTCCCGGCTTGGAAATTTTCAGCTTAGCCTTCGGCTTCCATTTCTTATCACAATCCCGCAACAAATGCTTTTGTGACCCACAGCAGAAACATTTTCTCTTTACAAATAATACATTGTTTTGGTTATCAGAACATTCCTTAACACAAACACTGTTTTGCTTAGACCTAATTACGTTAGAACACTGCTGCCTTCTTTGCTATTCTTCTAAAAGCCTGCTAGATAAGTATCTTATAGTAAATCTTCCTCAGATAACGAACCAAAGCTAATTGCCAAAGTATCCCACGTTTCATTTAAAGAACTGAGAATTATATACACTTTGTTAGCTTCTGTAAATTGCATATCTCTCTGAGCCAACTCCTGGAACAACCCTGTCATATAATGCAGGTGATCCCTTATGTTATCAGATACCCCTAATCTAGTGTGATAAAGTTTTCTTGATAGTAAAACTTTACATAACGGTGAGCTTCTTAGATAAACATTCTTTAAAGCTTCCCAACGCTTATAGGCTAACTGACAGTCTCTAACATAACACAATTGGCTATCTTCCAGACATAAAATTTTGCTTGCCAATGCTCTATCGTCCTTTAGAGCAACTTCTTCATCTTCCAGGTCTGGTTCAGGGCAAAGTACACTCCTCCAAAGCCCTTCACGCCGAAGATACATTTCCATTTTATATGCCCATGACGAATAATTACTGTCATTCAGTCTTTCCAGAGGAAAACCTCCCCCGACTGCCGGCAACATCTTCGCTGTGCTCATCTGTCTTCAGCCCCTTCTGGGCAGACACCGATGATTAAAGACACAGACCTTATCAGAAAGTCCTCCAGCTGCAAAACAAGCGTAGGAGAGAAAACACACACACAGGCACGGAACCTGTTAAAGCTCCAAATCACTCCAAATAGCCACACAACTCCTGGATAGGCTTCCAAAGCTTCCAGCTCACAGACTGCACACGATCCACCGATCCACAGCCAGTGCAAAGCCTTCCGTCGTCTATGGCTTCTCTGCCGCCTCTGGGCCCATAACCCTGTCAGAGGGAGCGCGCGGAGATGGAGCGGCCTGCCTCTCTCCTAGGCACCAGTGATCCACGTACTATGCAGTAAATAGACTCCAAACAGAAGTTATATCTAATATCCTATTTACTTTATATACATACGTATTTACAGATCACTTCCACAAGTAACAAATGATACACCATCAACGATACAGCTTTCACGAGGTAAAATGGGAATAATGGGAACTGAGAATGTCCCTGTATATATAGTGAACCTGACCAATCACATTATAGGTCACTCTCGTTATTCACCACACCCAACCTAACTCTAAGCACCTGTTGAATGAGTCACACATGACACATCATTCCTACAACAATGGCTGCTAATTGGGTGACTGTGCAGAATATTTCACCTTTTACCTAGAAATCAAGCCTCTCTGTATAATTTATATCTAGAAGTAAATTCCTGGGTTTATCAAATCCCAACACAGACGGTGACTGCAGCCATGAAATTAAAAGATGCTTGCTCCTTGGGAGGAAAGCTATGGCAAACCTAGACAACATATTAAAAAGCAGAGACATCACCTTGCTGACAAAG
Organism: Charina bottae; assembly: GCA_023362775.1. NCBI lineage: Eukaryota > Metazoa > Chordata > Lepidosauria > Squamata > Charinaidae > Charina > Charina bottae. Next base: position 96,646,844 of record JALMGJ010000002.1, on the reverse strand, counting down.
GTCCGTATAATTAAAGCTATGGTTTTCCCAGTAGTAATGTATGGCTGTGAGAGTTGGACCATAAGGAAGGCTGAGCGCCGAAGAATTGATGCTTTCGAACTGTGGTGCTGGAGAAGACTCTTAAGAGTCCCTTGGACTGCAAGGAGGTCAAATCAGTCAATCCTAAAGGAAATCAACCCTGCTCATTGGAAGGACAGATACTGAAGCTGAAGCTCAAATACTTTGGCCACCTAATGCGAAGAGAGGACTCACTGGAAAAGACCCTGATGCTAGGAAAGACTGAAGGCAAAAGGAGAAGGGGACGGCAGAGGATGAGATGGTTAGATAGCATCACCGATGTAATGAACATGAATCTGAGTAAACTCCGGGAGACAGTGGAGGACAGGAAGGCCTGGCGTGCTATGGTTCATGAGGTCACGATGAGTCGGACATGACTAAATGACTGAACAACAACAACAACAACAACAAAGCTGGATAACACAGAAGACCTGGATGGTGGAATGGCCTGCAGTAGTAACATCGTGGACTTTGATATTGCGGACTCTACAACATTTTAACATCTTAACAGCCTGGCGGATGAAGTGGAGGATCAACCACCCCCAGTCTATTAGGGTGGCAGAGGGTTGTGGGGTCCCTTGGTATGAGTGTGGTGCTCCCCTCGGTGAGTGAGAGTGATGGGGCGGGGGACCAGGATTGTATGAGTTGTGCAAGAGTACCTATTCCTGAGTGAGAGGCAGGGTAGGTAGGAGTGATTGGGTACCCTGCTGTGGGTAGTGAGAGAGGCCACAGGGGGGATCAGTGAGAGTGTGTGAAGTGTGTGGGGTGGTTGGGGCTTACCAACGCCAAGAGTGGGAGCTGGTGCGGTGGGAGCCCTGCCATTACCCAGGAGTGTGAGAGGATGGATGGATGTGGAAAGGGGCCCTTGCCCAGACCCAAGATTTCCGGGGGTCTAGGAGTGGAGGTGTCTGGGCCAGGATTTTATGGGGGCTGCAGGGCAGAGAATTTGATCAAGGTGGTGACAGGTAAGGGATGTTACGACGGGAGCTGGAGGGCAGGCCATCGTTGGGGAAGGCGCCCCCGGTGTTTATTACCGGTGGCGCGTTCCGGCCCTCCAAGCTCAAACCCAGGCCCTGGTAAGCAGATCTTCGAGGACCCTGATGTCTGGCTGCTGCTCCTTAATGCCAGGTCTCTGAATAATTCTTGGCGATCACTCGTAGCTGAGTAAGATTGTCTTCCAAGGGTAAAATCTTAACAGTGGATCCGTAAGTGGCTGTAAAGGCCAATTCTGGATCTGCACAACCTCCCACAATGAGGGCATAGGTTTCCGGGTGGGAGACGGTCATGATGAGGGTTTGCTTGACGTGCCTTCCTCTTAGCTCTTTTCTCCCTTTCGCCCTGTACTCGTGCTTCTTCAAAGTCCATAGCGCCTTTAATAAAGGCTGACCTCCAATTGAAACGGTCATGAGTTAGGGCTTCCCAGTTCTCAATGCTGATATTACATTTTTAAAAATTAGCTTTGAGAGTGTCTTTGAATCTCTTTTGCTGTCCACCAATATTCCGTTTTCCATTCTTAAGTTGGGAGTAAAGTAGCTGCTTTGGAAGACGATGGTCAGGCATTCGAACAACATGGCCGGTCCAGTGAAGTTGATGTTGGATGATCATTGTTTCAATGCTGGTGGTTTTCGCTTCTTCTAATACACTAACATTAGTCCGCCTATCTTCCCAAGTAATTTGCAGAATTTTTCGGAGGCAGCGTTGATGGAATCTTTCAAGAAGTTGGAGGTGGTGTTTGTAGAGGGTCCATGTTTCACAGGCGTACAGAAGGGTTGGTAGTACAATGGCTTTGTAAACAAGCATTTTGGTCTCCCTGCGAATGTCCCGATCCTCAAACACTCTACGCTTCATTCGGGAGAAAGCTACACTCGCAGAGCTCAGGCGATGCTGAATTTCAGCGTCGATGTCGACTTTTGTAGATAGATGGCTGCCGAGATAAGAAAAGTGGTCGACATTTTCTAGTGACACACCTTTAAGCTGGACTGATGGTGCTGCAGAGGGATTGGTTCAAACTTGCTGGTAAAGCACTTTGGTTTTTTTAATGTTAATCGAGAGGCCGAGCTTTTCATATGCTTCTGCAAAGATGTTTAGGATAGTTTGAAGATCTTCCTCGGAGTGTGCACAGACTACGTTATCATCAGCATATTGAAGTTCTATAACAGAAGTTGCAATTACCTTATTTTTTGCTTTCAGCCTACTAAGATTAAAAAGCTTTCCATCTGTTCGATATATAATTTCTACACCAGTAGGAAGTTTCTCTTCAACAAGGTGTATAATCATAGCGATGAAGATAGCGAATAAGGTTGGAGCAATAACACATCCCTGTTTAACGCCGGATTCCACTTTAAATGGATCGCTTTGAGAGCCATTGTTGTTCAGGATTGTTGCCATCAAAAGGATGGTCAGAAGGATGGTCCTGAACTTACACAACAACTTCATAAGCTCATCGAAAAAATCTGGATGAGTGAGGAGATTCCAGCAGACTTTAGGGATGCCATAATTATCACTCTCTTTAAAAAGGGTGATAGAACAGACTGTGGAAACTATCGAGGCATCTCCCTTCTAGCTACAGCAGGCAAAATCCTGGCAAAGATCATCGCAAACCGTCTCCTATCTATATCAGAAGACATCCTCCCTTAAACGCAAAATGGCTTCCGCCCTTCCAGGGGAACAGTGGATATGATCTTCACTGCACGACAGCTTCAAGAAAAGTGCAAGGAGCAAAACCGCCCTCTGTACATGGCGTTTATTGATCTGACTAAAGCTTTTGATACTGTAAATCATACTGCTCTCTGTAAATAATAAGGCTCCCCTCATCTGCGACTTAAGGAGGAGGGGGCAGACCTGGCATGTATCACGGAGACCTGGCTGGGCCCAGAAGGAGGGATTGCCCTTTCGGAAATGTGTCCAGCTGGGTTTTGAGAGTGGCATCAGCCGAGACAATGGGGCAGGGGAAGAGGGGTGGCAGTTGTCATCCGAGAGTCTCTTGTGGCCTCCAGGGGCACTGCTTCACAAGTGACCGGTTGTGAGGCCCTGTTTTTCAGATTGGGCTCCCAAGCACAGTTGGGAGTGTTGCTACTGTACCAGCCTCCCTGCTGCATAGCAACCTCCCTGCCTGAGCTGCTAGAGGCCATCTCGGGGTTGGCAGTGGAGTTCCCCAGACTCATGGTTTTGGGGGATTTCAATCTGCTGTCCCTGGGACGGTCTTCGGAGGCAGCTCGGGAGTTCATGGCTACCATGGCAGCCATGGGCCTGTCTCAGATTATTCGGGACCCGACTCGGGACAGTGGGCTCACCCCGGACTTAGTTTTCTTGTCTGAGCAGTGGCAACGTGATCTGGGGGGAGAGTTAGATCTGTCCCCATTGTCATGGTCAGACCATGCCCTGGTGACCCTGAGGCTCTCTTGTGCTGCCCCACTCCGCAGGGAGGCAGGACCCATTCGATTGGTCCACCCCTGGCGACTGATGGACCCAATAAGGTTTCAGAGGGATCTGGGGGTTATACCCAAGGATCTGATGCACGGTCCAGCGGAGGTCCTGGCCGCTGCCTGGAATAAAGTGGCGGCCAGGGCCTTGGACAGGATCACACCTATGCGACCTCTCCTGCCCCATTCGACCCGTCACTCCCCGTGGTTTACGGAGGAGTTGAGCAACTTGAAGAGGGCTAAGATACATCTGGAGTGCCGATGTCTGGAGTGCCGATGGAGAAAGACGAGGACTGAATCTGACCGGACACAATCTAGAGCCGCTATTAGGGCCTACCTTGTGGCGGTAAGAGTGGCGAAACATGAATATTTCTCCGCTCTTGTTGCATCTGCAGAATGCCGCCCGATGGCCCTGTTTAAGATTGCTAGATCGCTTTTGGGTCATGAAGATTCAGTGACACATTTACAGGGCCGGTTGGAAGAGTTTGCTGAGCATCTGCAGGACAAAATTGCTCAGATTCATTCCAAGTTTAACTCTAAGCGTGATGCACAATCTGGGGAGATGCCAGAGGTACGTACTTACCGTTATCTGGGAACGGTTTGATCCTGTTGGGCCTGATGAAGTAGACAGGATCCTCCGGATTGTAAACGCCACCACATGCCATCTAGACCCGTGTCCCTCCTGGCTGGTGAAATCAGCTCGGGAGGTCACGTGGTTGGGTCCAGGGGATGATTAATGCATCCTTGGGGGAGGGGGTGTTCCCGGCAGTCTTTAAGGAGGCACTGTTGCACCTCCTCCTCAAGAAACCTTCTCTGGACCCCACTGTTTTGAACAACTTTTGTCCTGTCTCCCACCTTCCCTTTTTGGGAAAGGTGGTTGAGAAGGTGGTGGCGTTGCAATTCCAGAGGATTCTGGATGAAACGGATTATCTAGACCCCTTTCAGTCAGGTTTCAGGCCGGAATATGGGACAGAGACTGCATTGGTCACACTTATGGATGATCTCTGGTGGGAGCGAGATGCAGGGAGTGCATCCATTCTCACTCTCTTGGACCTCTCAGCAGCTTTCGATACTGTTGACCACGGTATCCTTTTGGAGCAGCTCAGGGAGTTGGGAATGGGCAGCGTAGTTTTGCGCTGGTTCACCTCCTTCCTCCAGGGCCGCTTCCAATCGGTGGTAATAGGAGAGGAGAGATCCAACCCTCAACCCCTACTGTGTGGGGTGCCGCAGGGTTTGGTTCTCTCTCCTCTCCTATTTAACATCTACATGAAGCCGCTGGGCAAGATCATCCATCACCACGGGATGAGGTATCACCAATATGCGGATGATACTCAATTGTATATCTCCGTCCCGGGTGAAGTAAGTGTTGCAGTCGACACCCCGTCTCAGTGCCTGGGGGCTGTAGGGGCCTGGATGGGGAACAACAGGCTTCAACTGAACCCTGGTAGGACGGAGTGGCTGTGGATTGATGGCTTCTCGGTTTCCAGGAAGTTGTCATCTTTAACTCTGGATGGGGTGGCACTACCCCGTTCAGATTCAGTCCGAAACTTGGGGGTACTCCTGGACTCACAACTCCTGCTCAAAGAGCAAGTGGCAGTCGTGGCCAGGACAGCCTTTGCACAGCTTCGGGTTGTGCGCCAGTTGCGCCCGTACCTGGATCAAGATGCCCTCTGAACAGTCACTCATGCCCTTGTCATCTCTCATATAGATTATTGCAATGCGCTCTACATGGGGCTACCCTTGAAGAGTATCCGGAAGCTTCAGCTGGTCCAGAATGTGGCCGCACGAGCAGTTACGGGTGCTATAAGATCAGCACATGTAACACCGCTGCTCTGTGAGCTGCATTGGGTACCAGTTTGCTTCCGGGTCCAATTCAAGGTAATGGTTATCACCTTTAAAGCCCTACATGGCATGGGGCCAGGGTACCTGAGGGACCGTCTCATCCCGGTCACATCTACCCGGTCCACCTGGTCATGCAGGGAGGGCATGCTTCAGACCCCATCAACAAAAGAATTTCATCTAGCGGGGTCCAGGAGGCATGCCTTCTCTGCGATAGCACCCGCCCTATGGAATATCTTGCCCCCAGAGGTGAGGCGGGTGCCCTCGCTCCTGGACTTCCGGAGGTCTTTAAAGACCTGGTTCTGCCACCTTGCTTGGGACAAAGGAAGTAATAGGTCCTCCTGGGGGTGGTTGGCTTAGTGGTGTCCTCCTTTTAAGATCTTACCATCATTTGGATTTTTACTATTTATTATTGGATGTATTTTAAGATTTATAGGTTTTTAGTTTTAATATTTTATTGTAAACCGCCCAGAGTTTACTTTGTAGAGATGGGCGGTGATAAATTTGACAAATAAAATAAAAATAAATAAAATAAAGTGTCGCGACACACAGTTTGGAAAGCTATGCTTTAGCTAATAAAACAGCACTCCTTACATAAGTCATGTAGGAATATAAAGGAATCTTTATTATGCTAGTGATCCATGACACATTAAAGATTTGAGTGAAGTAAGTCCCCCTATTCAACAAATTAATAATCTCCAAGTTCCCCCCCTTTTTTTGGGATTAGTCATTGAAAGCAATCCTTTCTTGTCTCTGTTTCCTGCCGTTCCTGTTTCAACCCACTGACACGATGATTCACCCTTTGATCTATCCTAGGTGCTGAATCTCTCTCCTTGTTCCTTTGATTTACATGTCTGCAGTTCTCTGGATAGGCTAGGCTTCTGCTTTACCTGTTTGGTGATTTTACTGCCAGGCACCCCACCCCCCTAAGAGCTATCACAGCTTGGCGCCATGGCAGGATGGCATAGATGACAACATGACACTATGGCTTAATGAAAATGTCATGGTTTAAACATTTTATGTGGTCGGGCATGCTTTATCCACTAACAATAAGCCATTGTCAGAGGTTGTTTTCCCGCTGGTAAATTACAGTGTTTTCTACAATCATCCAAACATGGTTGTGCCAAAATAATGGTACAGGTAGTCCTCCTTTAGAAAGCCAGTTTGGTGTAGTGGTTAAGGCATCAGGCTAGAAACTGGGAGACCATGAGTTCTACTCCTGCCTTAGGCATAAGCCAGCTGGGTGACCTTGGGCCAGTCCCCCTCTCTCACCCTAGTAAGGAGGTAATGGCAAACCACTTCCAAGAAATCCTGCCAAGAAAGCTGCAGGGACTTGTCCAGACAGTTGCCAGGAGTCAACACTGACTCAAAGGCACCAAAAAAAGAGTCCTTATTTAGTGACCAACTCATTTAGCGACTGTTCACAGTTATGACAGTGATGAAAAAATAACTTCACGACCAGTCCTTACATTTACAACCTTCACAGGTCTGTAAAGCAAAGGAAAGCTGAAGAAAGATCATAAGTACAGTTGTCAGTTTCACTTAGCAACTGCTTCATTTAATGACCAAGTTGCCAGTCCCAGTTGTGGTCACTAAATGAGCACTACCTGTAATGAGGAAAAACTTTATGATTTCAGTGTGCTTGGGTGATGCCATGAAGACACTATAAATCACAAGTGGGGAAATGGTCAGAGATTCACCCTGGCCTCCTGGAAGGGTACCTTAAACTTGCAAAGAAAAAACAATTTGTCATTCGAGAGATGGCCAATGCTGCAGTTGATTTTAAATTGCTGCTACTCACAACTGGCTTAACCAGTCTGGTTGGAAATTGGTGTAAATGAGTTACCCCAACATGTCACTCTGCTGTCCAGTTTTGTCCTGTCATCTCTATTTAGTGAGGCCATTCTTAGCAGGAAGCTAGAAGCAAGTGGGGCCTTTGTCTCAACATCCTTTGATCTGATCTGTGTAGCATTCAACTGAGGAATATGAGCGGAAGCTGAAAGAAGAAAGGCGTATAAATCTGATTGCAAAGAAGCAGGCCATCTTAAAAAGACAACAGGAAGAAATATATGAATTATTCAATCTGCAGGTATGCTCTGTATTTTACATAATGTTCGTCAATAGATAAGTCTCCATTAATTAGTTGTTGTCAACTCCCAAGTATTCATAATTTAAAATCACTGTTGACAGTCGATCCTAAAAAGCAGAAGCTATCTACCACTTCAATATAATCATTGTCAGTTCCAGGCTGATTGCTGTATCTGTTGTCATTAGTTTGGTCTTCTTTATATTTAATCTTAGTCCCATTTTTTCACTGTGCTCATTTGTTTTTTAAACCAGAGCTTTCCAAACAGTGTGTCGGGACACATTAGTGTGTCGGCTGCAGTGTCTGGGTGTGTTGCGGCTGCTGCTGCCGCCTCCGAGCCCTGCCAGGATTCCACGCAGGTCCGAGTGCCTGCCTTGTGCCTTGCTGCCTCCAAACCTGCTGTGATTCCGTGCAGGTCCTAGTGCCTGCCTTGTGCCTGGCTGTCTCCAAACCTTCCCTGCCAGGATTCTGCCCAGGTCCTAGTGCCTGCCTTGTGCCCTGCTGTAAGAGTGTGTCGCGAAATGATGCCCTGCTGTAAGAGTGTGTCACGAAATGATGCATGTCTAAAAAGTGTGTCACCAACATGAAAAGTTTGGAAAGCTCTGTTTTAAACTATCAGAGTGGTGTCATCACTATAGTGCAGGTTGTTGAAATTTCTTCTTTAAAACCACATTCATCTTCTTCCAATCCAGCTTTCCTCAGTATATATCCAGCATATAAATTGAATAAATAAGGGGAGTATATAATCTTGTTTCACTCTTTTGCTGACCCAGAGCTAGCCTGTCCTGCTATATTCTCACTGGACTGTGGCATCCTGCACTGTGTATAGGTTTCTCCTGAGGACAATGAGAGTCCTACTTTCCTAAGCACATTCCATAACATGTCATGGTCAACACAATCAAAGACCTTTCTATAATCAATGAAGTACATATTGACCTCTTTCGGGTATTCTTTGGCCTTCTCAGTTGTCCAGCATGCAGCATAAAGTCCCTTGTTCCTTGGTTTTTTCTAAATCTAGTGTGAACATCGGGCATCTCCCTTTCCATGTAATATTCATTAGATGAACATCAGCATCATTTTGCTAGCATGTGAAGGATATTGTACAATAATTGGCACACTCTGTTAAGTCTCCTTTCTTTGGTAGTGGTTTGAAGAATGAGCTCTTCCAATTTGTTGGTCACTGTGTCATTCTCTGGATTTGCTGGTTTGGTTAGAAGCTTTACAGAAACGTCTTCTGTTGCTTGCCATATTTTATAGATATTCCATCAATTTATGTAGCCTTCTGACTTGGTAATGACCAGAGTACTGACTAGAGGCAGCACCTAATCCCAACAAATGCAAGAACTTTTGGAGGGAGGCAAAGGCTGTATGCCACTTTACAAACTTTAAGAATTTTATTTGTTTTATTTATGTGGTTACGTCAACTTGCAAAGCCTAGGAGGGTGGACTTAACCCAGGGCAACAGCCTATTGTTGGGGAAGCATATACAATAAAGCAATTTGTCCAGTCCTTGGAAAACAACAAACACTCACACACCTCAAATTTGGAACCTCCTTCTGAGTTTGGAAACCTTTTGGAAGGCTTTTCTTGTTTTTCCATGTCTATTTCCATCTTTGATATCTTTACATATGCTTCTTGTCTCTTTTAGCAGTTCTCTGAAATTCTTTAAGTTCTTCCTGAGATCTTTGTCTTTCTCAGCTTTGGCTTCTCTTCTCCACTTGGCTGTTTCCACCATTCTGACATCAATCTGTTTTCTTCTGTTCCTTGGTCTTTAGCAATCTCTTCTCACATTCATCCTTAATAACTTTCATTATTGATTTCATTCCACAGTTCCTCCGGTTCTCTTGTCAATGAGATTCAGGATTTCAAAATGATTCCTGATGTTCTCCTTGAAAATGGTGGGTATATGCCATCATATACCATCACAATATTCCATCATATTGTGGAAACTGGTTGGCTTTCTTCTTCTGTGTTAGCTTGACTTGGAACTAGGACATAAATAGTTCATGATATATTCTATGTTGTTGTTGTTCAGTCGTTTAGTCGTGTCCAACTCTTCATGACCTCATGGACCATAGCACGCCAGGCCTTCCTGTCCTCCACTGTCTCCCGGAGTTTACTCAGATTCATGTTCGTTACATCGGTGATGCTATCTAACCATCTCATCCTCTGCCGTCCCCTTTTCCTTTTGCCTTCAGTCTTTCCCAGCATCAGGGTCTTTTCCAGTGAGTCCTCTCTTCACATTAGGTGGCCAAAGTATTTGAGCTTCATCTTCAGTATCTGTCCTTCCAATGAGCAGTCAGGGTTGATTTCCTTTAGGATTGACTGATTTGACCTCCTTGCAGTCCAAGGGACTCTTAAGAGTCTTCTCCAGCACCACAGTTCGAAAGCATCAATTCTTCGGCGCTCAGCCTTCCTTATGGTCCAACTCTCCCAGCCATACATTACTACTGGGAAAACCATAGCTTTAATTATACAGACCTTTGTCGGCAAAGTGATGTCTCTGCTTTTTAATATGCTGTCTAGGTATAGATATAGATATAGATATATTCTATAGTCAGTCTCTGGTCACATCTTTGCTGTTATAACTGAACTCTTCCACTTATACCAATAATGTAGTCAATTTTGATTTCTGGGTACTGTGTCTAGTGATGTTAATGTATATAGGCATTGTTTTGTTATTGGAAGACTGCGTTAGAAGAAATAATTGGACTGGGAGAAATTTATAAGTTGCTTTCTAGCTACATTTTGGTTTTGTAAGCCATACAGTCCAAATATGTTTTCCTCCCTAATATTTGCAGCTTTGGAATTCCAGTCTTGCAACCACAAGCAGCACATCTTGCTTGCATGTTCTGTCAATTTCAAATTGAAATTGATCATAAAACTCATCAACCTCCTCTTCTGCATCAGTGGTTGGAGCATAAACTTGGATAGTCATCATATTTAAGGGTTGCCAACCTAGCAATTCGAAAGCATGCAAATGCAAGTAGATAAATAGGTACCACTTTGTTGGGATGGTAACAGTGTTCCGCGTGCGTCATGCGGCCACATGACCGTGGAAGTGGCTTCGGACAATGCTGGCTCTTCGGCTAACAAACGGAGATGAGCACCGGCCCCTAGAGTCGGACACGACTGCACAAATATGCAGGGGAAACCTTTACCTTTACCTTTACCTTTACCTTTACCTTTACCTTTACCTTTACCTTTACCCTTATTTATTTATTTATTTATTTATTTATTTATTTATTTATTTGGATTTATCCCCGCCCATCTCTACCATGGTAGACTCTGGGCGGTTTACAATCACAATATAAAAGTTAAAAGCCTATACATTTAAAAACTACCATAAAAATAAAAAATAAAAATCCAAAAGATGGTATGTTCTTAAAAGGAGGATATTATTACGCTAACCACCCCCAGGAGGAACTATTATGTCCTTCGTTCCAGGCAAGGTGGCAGAACCAGGTCTTTAACAACTTCCTGAAGGCCAGGAGCGAGGGTGCCCGTCTTACCTCAGGGGGCAAGATATTCCACAGGGCGGGTGCTATCGCAGAGAAGGCACACCTCCTGGACCCCGCTAGATGGAATTCTTTCAGTGATGGGATCCGAATAATGCCCTCCCTTTACCACAAAGTCTAATTGATATTATTTGGTCATTGATTGCATTGCACCCAAGTACTGTCCTTGCTATATACTTCCTGACTATACTTCCTGATTACGAAAAAAAACCATTCTATCTTTGTTTTTCATGTCCTGAGTAGTAAAGAGTATGATCATCTGACAGAAAGTGTCCAACTCCAGCCCATTTCAATTTGCTGATGCCTAAGATGTCAATAAAGGGGCGTGGTGGCTCAGCGGGTAAGATGCCAGGCTTGTTGATCGGAAGATCACAAGTTCGGAGGTTTGAGACCTGAGACCCGCGTGATGGAGTGAGCCTCCCCACTAGCCCCAGCTCTTTCCAACCTAGCAATTCGAAAGCATGCAAATGCAAGTAGATGAATAGGTACCACTTCGGTGGGAAGGTAACAATGTTCCGCGTGCGTCATGCTGGCCACATGACCGTGGAAGTGTCTTCGGACAACGCTGGCTCTTCGGCTAACAAATGGAGATGAGCACCGGCCCCTAGAGTCGGACACGACTGCACAAATGTGCGGGGGGAACCTTTACCTTTAAGATGTCAATGTGCAGTCAATTCATTTCATTTTTCACTGTACTGAGCTTTCTCATGTTTATGTGTCTTATGTTCCATGTTCCCACTGAAATTCTGTCTTTGCAGCTTTGGGTTTTCTTTTCCTCATGGCAACATCAGCAACCAGACATCTCAAAAGCTTTAATCTAGCCACATCATAAACATCATTAATACTCTGAAAGTTCCTTAGCTTTTTCTCAGTATCATATTGAGTGCCATCTGGGCTGAGGGAGCCCATTATCTGGCATTATCTTGTCAATCGCTTCATTGATGTGGTTTCCTTGGTAAAATACAGGAATGGTTTACCATTGCCTTCTCTCCCCCCTCCCCCCTCCAGTATGAAATGATGCTTTTGCCATTGTCACTAAAATGATCATCCACCTCCATCATCTTTCTATATCACTGCTGCCCAATATACTATAGATGCCTATTTGCTTTAGCTGGAGAGCTGGGATGACCTTCATGCCTTGGGTAACCCTGCTGTGATTACACACTCTTGACTTACATTCCCAATGTTCTTAACTCATCCCTCCCAGGAACACCCTCTCCCCTCCATGTTGAGATAGCACAGCATGACTTGAGGGGACCCCCATTGTTAAATATTGAGTCTGGACAAAATTTGCAAATTTTAAAGGGGTTATTCATGAGGCAAATTTCTAAATCTGAGAATCCACCCCAAGCTTTTCAGTGCTGGCTCTCTGCTATTTGAAGAAGCAACTTGAGATAGTCATTAGTTCTGAAAACCGGAACTGGCTTCTGAGTGAGCTCTGGTAATTAACCTTTATACCTCTCTTTTCACCCTAGAAATCAACTGAGTACCAAACTTTTGATGAAATGGTGGAAGACTTTAAAAAAACCCTGCTTCATTCAGATCCTATGATTTTGGAAGACTTCTGTGCCAGCCTGCCATTCATTGACCTCTATTTGACATCCCTTGATCGTCAGGATGCCACCATATTCAAGTGTGTAACATTTCTTAGGTAGAGCCTGAAAATTAGATCCTACTCACACGCTAGCATTCAGCAATGATCAAATGCTGGACGGTTCTCAATCCTGAGACCAAATAGAAAACGTTGTTTTTTTTAAAGCATCTGAAATGGTTACCCCAACACTGTAGTTAAGGAATGTGTTTAGAGATGGCATATCCAAATGACTCTCCAAGTCCAAAGCATTTACTGCATGTTGAAAATAGAACTTCATCTAAGAGCATTGAGTGGGGTAGTTTCTATGTTGCCCTGATAATGAACTTGGTCTTTTTGCTTTTCAATACTGATTTGATGACTGGATATGTTTAATTTCAGGCTGCAAGATCTCTACTATGAAATGATTGCCATTTTGACCACCCTGCTATACCAGTCCAAGGAAAAGTCTTTGCAGGCTCTGCAGTGCTTTAAGGGAAACTAAGTAATCCACTGTTATCAAAGAAATGTAGGTCATCTGCTGCCATTACTTAATATGCCAAAAATACTTTCTTTGCATTTAAAAAATAAAGAAGAAAAGAAACCTAAGTTTAAGAACTAGTCGGATTAATGTAAAACTCCCATGAGCTAAGTTATTATTGATGTAGTTTCTTTTTGGGAAAATGTAAACATAATTTGACTGCTTTGCTAATATATCTTGGTGTTTGTGGCTATATTTCTTTCATTTTTCATAGGTTTATGGCAAAGTATACACACACAAACACACACACACATATACATGCATAAGATATACATACACACAATAGACCCATGTAGACACACACATTTATCTACTTGAGAGTTTTCTATTCTTGTTGTGAAGAAGGGGTTGGAGCTGGTGTCCATGTGAAACTTCCCTTCCCAAAGTTGATGAATGCCCAGAGAAACTTCTGTCATGACCTTTTTAGTGATTAAGTCCATTATTCTGGCCAGAAGGCATTGCCCATCCAAACAGAATGTATTATCAGGTGTTGAGCATATACCCTTCCTGCATTATTGCCAAAGTATGAAAAAGAACTAATACTTCAAATGCAACTGAATGGAGAAATTGTCAGCTCTTGAAATTCTTTTAAGAACTTTGCAGATTGAATGTCCCCTCCTAAATGAAAGGAAAGGGTTCTCATAGTCGATGCTGAATTTTCTGGCTCACATATTTTTATATTATAGCTGTGAAGTCCTTTGTGATTATATATAGTGGACTGGCATATAATATTACATAAAGAATGACTGAAAAATGTCCTGTTTAATAGTGTGGTTAGTCTGGGTCAGTTGCTGGTTTTTTAGTAGTAAAATAAATTTGAAACAGTATCTGATTCTAGGCTCAGAAGCATTTGAAAAATGATGCCCATAAAGCAAAATCATTGACACTTTCTAACAGAGGAACAACTGTTTTTTTTAAATAATTTAACAGAAGAAGTTCTTCTATCATGCTGCATGTATTTTTGGGGAGTAGAACTCACTTAGATTAAAAGTTGGTTTGCAACAGTAAGTCATTTGGACCCTCACTGTCAGTGACATCTAAGACATCTTTCTTTCCACATAGTCCTACTGTAGATATATTTCATAGAGCACTAATTCTAATAGTACGTGAGCATTCTGCATTAGACATATTATGGATTGTATGTTAGCTTTACAGCAGATGGCAGCATCTTCCTCACCTTGACTAATCAAAAAAGCTAAGTGAAGTTGGACCTGGTTATAACTTGGATAGGAGACCACCAGAAAATCCCAGGGCTGGAGGGTGGATTAGGAAGTAATAAAATGTTCTGGAAGAAGGCAATGACAAACAATGTATTTTATTGCTGCCCAGAAAACTACATATCTGGCTGAGTTTGGCTCAAAGGAATCAAGTGCTTGCCTCCATTGGAAAAGAATACCTACATTCAAATGTGGAATGGGGTCTGCCTACTTATTACAAATACTATAATTTTTGAATATAACTCTGGATGTCCCAAATTTAGAAGCTCTTCTAGTATCTTCCATTATAATTCCTTATTGCATGTCAGGAAAGCTGAAGTTCAAAATAAACAGAGATAAGTGAAGGGTGCTCAGAATGAAATGGGCATATTCAGATATATTCAAAGTAAATACAAGGTATACAAGCTGTTCAGTGAAGATAACAATGTGCTAATAGGTAACAAAGAAAAGGTGGAGCTACTAAACTATTTTGGTTCAGTCTTCTCCAGGAAAAAAGCATGTGTTCCACCAGGAAATTATGAAGAGCAGGGCAGGACTAAAGCATGAGATTGACAGAAGATGATCAGAGATTATCTCCTTACTTTGAATGCTTTAAATTTCTAGGAGTTGATGAATTGCATCCTAGGATGCTGAAGGAAGTTGTGGATGGATTGTCTGAAACTTTATGTATAACTTTTGAGGGATCCTGAAGAACTGGTGATGTGCTTGACAACTGGAACAGGGCAAATGATTCAAAGCAGGGTGGTGGTGGTGGTGGTGGTGGTGGAGGATGGGGACAATCTTCTGAGGGCCAAAAGCCATGCTTGACAATTTTGGGGGGATGAGCACTACAAAGTATATGAGGCCGCATCATACAAGCAAGGAAGAGTGGTTTTGAAGAGATATTTCAGATGTTTCTTGTTTTAATTGTGATATGCCTATTTTAGGACTTACACTACCACATTACTTTGAATTTTGCTTCAAAATATGGAAAGCTGCCATGTCATTAGTATTAAGCAATCAAAGAGTGTTCATTAATGACTCTTCAAACTAGGAAGAGGTATCTAGCAGAGTACCAGAAGATGTAGTCTTGGGCCCTCTGCTCTTCAATTTTTTTTAAATAACTTGGATAAAGTGGTGGAGGAAATCCTTACCAAATTTGCAGTTGACAAAAAATTGAGTAGGAAATCCAATACCCTAGGAGACAGAATAAAAATTCAAATTGACCTTGATGGGTTAGAGAAATGGCTGAAATTAACAAAATGAAATGTAACAGAGACAATTACAAAAATCTTCATCTAGGAAAAAAATAAGCAAATGCAGAGGTATAGATTGGAAGACCCTGCTTGGTATTGGTGAAAAAGAACTTGGAATAGATGACTGCAAATTGAATACAAATCAGCAGTGATGGTGGCTGCAAAAAAGACAAATATAGGTCTGCTGGAATATGAGTTCCAGATAGAGAGATGAGAATGGTGAAGAACTGGAGATCAGCATGGGTTTGCAATCAATCATACAACTAGCAGGGCTGTTTTCAGCTGCGGGATGAGGAAAGTTGTCATGTGGTTGGGCTTGATGTCAGAAAGAATTAGCAAGCAAATGAAGTATCCCACAGAGATTCTCAACTCATTAAGAACTACTGAGCTGTCATATCAATTCCTATTTTAGACAGGTACAATTTTAATACTTTTAAGAAAGCTGTTCAAACAATGGATTAACAAGAGGAGAATGGCTGCAAAACTGAATATACACAAAAGCAGTACAAAACTCAAGATAATTAAATGGAAAGCATCTGAGACAAATACGATATTGGAAGTAGTAAAGTATTTAATTTCTTCAGATACTTAATTCTGTTTCAAAATGCACCAACAACATTTTCTATAAAGCTAGCATTTACAGTGACAATAAAAGTTGAGATAAAATACTAAAGGTTTAGTTATAATTTGAAAAATCAGTGTTCAAGTATTGACAAGTACAAGAATTCTCTGAATTTGGTATGGAATGTTTGGAATCAGACCAATAAAAAACCTAAAATACAGATTTGCCAAATAGACATGAAATTTACTGAAGAAGAAACAACTTCAAGTGCAGTCTTTTGAAAACGATTACCAGTATGACATGTTCATTTAGAAAATTAAGGAATAATTGGCAGGCAAAAATGAAAAATCTTTTGATTAATTTAGTTGGTTGAGAAATTAAAATAATGAATTAATCCATAGCTTTCCAAACGGTGTGTCCCGACACATTAGTGTGTCGCAACACACAGTTTAATGTGTCGTGACACAACCTGGAAGTGGACGTGCACGGCGGCAGCACGGCGGCGTGCGCGGGGGCGGCGGTGTGCATGGCGGTGGCGGTAGCGACGACAGTGGCGTGCCATCAGCGCTTCCGCATTTTAGCAGAAAACACGAGGCTGCCACTGCTGCCACCGCCGCCACGCACCCCCCTGTGCCGCCGCTGTGCTGCCGCTGTGCACGCCCCCTCCGCCGCGCGCGCCCCTGTGCCACTGCCGCTGCTGCCGTTGGTGTGTCACCAACGGTGGCAATTTGGAAAGCACTGAATTAAACAATAAAACCACCCAAAATGTTCTGAAGAATTTTATTACTGTTTAAAAATGGTCCAATTTGACCAAAACTTTGTAGAAAGTCTGCATAAGCACTTCCACTGATCATTAAAATTGTTCCTCAACATCTTCCCAAGTCTATGTTTCACTTGCTGCCTATCAAACACCCCAGTCCCTTTCTCACCAATATAATACATGAGATCCACCTTGTTGTAAAAAAAAAGATGAGCATAAATTACTGATGAGATACTGACAATTATCCCAAGGAACACATTGCAGAAGGTGGTTGCAAGAATGGTGTATTAATCTTGATCTGATCCAATAAACCTCTTATTAGGTTAAGCAACATTAAGCATACTTAAGAGCACTTAAATCAGTCATGCTTTGCCTATTATGAGTTTATGAGTATGCAGAGGTGGAAATTTTGCACAGGAGCAGAATCCAAATAGGCTTGTGTGCTCCATCAACTATTATTTGAAAGTTCATAAGAACACAGAGCACTGAACAACACTCTACTCAGTGCAAGAAATGTAGGGCATCCTCAATCCTTCACAATATAGCCACCTATTAATTCCCCTGTTTAAACTGTTCTTACAATTAAATAGTTTCTCTTAATGTTCAAACAACATTGAACTCATTAGGGGTCATCCTCACATCCCCTAATCATGAGATAAACAAGCCTCACTAAACATGTTGAAATGACATGTCCTCATGCCATTGATTAGTCAACTCAACCTTTTCCACTTTAATGCAGTTTTCCCCCCTTCTACCAACCCAGTTTTTGCCTTGGACATGATCAAGGACATTTCTGTTACCAATAAGTGCATAAGAGGTCTTCCACTGCTTCTGCCAACAAGGAGTTTGACATGATCATGCCTCTTACTGTTTTTATTAAATTGCTGTTCTGCATACTCCTACTCTACTTTGTCTGCTTCACCCCACTGTAGCCACTCAGTGCCAGCTTTGCAATTCCTTTGCAGCAGAATCAAAGACAGACCTTGCTCATTATCAATCACTTCCTTCTACTCCACTCTGTGCTTCTCCTCTGCACCTGTTAGACCAACTGACCGGCACAGAGGAGGGGCCTACAGTAAAGCAGGAGGGATGCTCCACTTGAGCCATCCTCTGTGCCTGGGAACTGTCGATTGGGCTGTTTCTGAACATGTGTCTAACAATCTCTTGAAAGAGTGAGGTACTTGTGATCAAAGTATAGCCTGAGGGACAGGTTGCAGGTGTGGAGGAGGGGAGAGAGAGGTCTGTGCCTACAACCTGTTAGGCAATCCAACAGTGGGCTACACCACCTTTCAGAGCACTCACCTACATTCTTCCATCCCCTGCCCCCCTCCCAATTAAGGAGACTGGTTGGTGGTTGGTTTTCCTGCAGGCAGGTAAGCCTTGGTGGGAGTGGAACCAAAACCAAGGGAATCCACTGATCCTTTTCCATGATTTGACCCACAGTAAAACTCTAAGTCTACCACCACCTGTTGGTCTTGTTACTGAGGCAGAATAGACTCGGTGGTAAGGGCAATGCAAAGTGTGCCCACATACGTTTTGGTTGGCTCCTGGAGGAAAGCACATTAATGAGGCCATAGGGCTGTGCCCTTAGTCTTGCCTTCTGGGGCAGCAAAGAAAGAGCCATTATCCTATGTGATCACTTCTTAAATATTGGAAGAGTGCTATCATATCTCTTCCTAGTCTTCCCCCAAACACTTTGAAAAGTAGACGGACAAAATCAACATTAACTTTGCCAAGTGACTTTGGAAGCAATTAGCTACAGACTTAGGAGTGAAAGAACTTGCTGTGCAATAGACTAGTAAAACTGGTTCTGAGTCTTCTGATCAGGCTGTGCCCAAATCCGTGTAACAGATGGCCATTCAATCAGCAGGGTAGGGTAGGGAGTTCATATTTCTCCAGCTGAAAATAGACTGATGCTGGTTCTCCCTTTTAACCTTATTTATTTATTTATTTATTTATTTATTTGTCCAACTTCTATCACCGCCCATCTCCCCCCACCACGGGGACTCTGGGCGGTTTACAACAAAGTTAGTAATTAAAAACATATAAAATACAATATAACACTCTAAAATAAATTAGATATAAATATATAAAATCCAAGAGGCTATGATGTTATATTTAAAAGAACTCTACGGTGCAAGCCACCCCCAAGAGGAGCTATTACCCTTCCCATTCCAAACAGTCCTCAAGCTATTCCCTTTGTATTCTACATTAGCATATGTGAATGAAGCAATTTTTTTAAAAAAAATCTAAGAATTATTATTTATTTAACGCATTTCTGTACTGCACAAGCCTTGTGGTAAAATATACAATGAAAATAAAACATAGCATTCAGTCTAAACTAAACCAGCCACAGAATAAAAGCAAAAGCAAAATTAGTGCAAGAATCTAAATGGCTCAGGCATATTTTGAACATTGCAGCTAGGGAGAAAAAATGGTTTTCACTTTCTTCTCAAAACGCTGCAGCAGCGGGGCAATTACTGTATAATGAAATGTAATTTACTATGTACTGTATGTAAGCCGCCTAGAGTCCTCCGTTAGGGAGGGGATAAAAAAAGGTAAAGGTACCCCCCGCACATTTGTGCAGTCGTGTCCGACTCTAGGGGCCGGTGCTCATCTCCGTTTGTTAGCCGAAGAGCCAGCGTTGTCCGAAGACACTTCCACGGTCATGTGGCCGGCATGATGCGCGTGGAACGCTGTTACCTTCCCACCGAAGTGGTACCTATTAATCTACTTGCATTTGCATGCTTTCGAATTGCTAGGTTGGCAAGAGCTGGAGCTAGTGCGGGAGCTCACTCCGCACGCAGGGCTAGGGATTCGAACCTCCGAACTTGCAATCTTCCGATCGACAAGCCTGGCGTCTTACCCGCTGAGCCACCACGCCCCCCTGGGAGGGGATAGGCGGGGTATAAATACAATAAATAAATAAATAAATAAATAAATAAATAAATAAATAAATAAAGTCATAGCAGGGGGCCACTTCTCAGATTCAAGGTCTGACATCTCTGGAAAATCTTCCATTCTCATGTACCTTAGATATATTGCTAAGTAGACATCACTACATACATTAGGACTATCTTCCAGTGTGTTTTTCATCTGGCAAGATTGTATTCTGGGTGCAGTAGGATATTCATGACGCCTATTTGAGTACATGACCAGATGGAGTGGAATTCATCACAAAAATTGGCATTCCAACTGTGAAAGTAGTTCCTAGACCAGATCCATATCTTTCTATAGGTTAATTTTTAACTTTCAAAAGCTGGACATCAAATTTACACATAGCCTTATAGTCTGTAGCTTGAATCATGTCAACTGGATTTCTATTTTCTCAGTGGAAACGTTTCGCTCCTTATCCAAGGAGCTTCTTCAGTCTGAGCAAAGTTAGTAAGGGAATCCTTAAATATGTTTCTAGGTGGCTGTGTGACCTTGCACCTGGGGCTAGGTCATGGTTATTTTGAGATGTTATTTCTAAGTCCCTTTATCATCTAAAGGAGGATCGTTAAGATTGCCATGCTGCTGTTGAGCTTGCGAAATGGTCTTAATCTTCCTAGGCACAGAAGACAAAGCAGGAAGGAAAATAGGTGAAAGATTGTGCCTGAGGCCCCCACCTCTATTCAAGGAAGGATTTTCCAAGTTGGCATAAATGGATTCCTTGACCCCTCTCTCAAACCACCTATCTTCTCTGTCTAAAATGTGAACATTAATGTCCTCAAATGAGTGTCCTTTTTCCTTTAGATGAAGATAAACTGCTGACTCTGGTCCTGTGGTGTTACTTCTCCTGTGTTGGGCCATCCTCCTGTACAAAGGTTGTTTGGTTTCTCCAATGTAGAGTTCAGAGCACTCCTCACTGCACTGGATTGCATACACTACATTGCTTTCCTTGTGTTTTGGAGTTTGATCTTTGGGGTGTACAAGCCTCTGTCTCAGTGTGTTGGTGGGTTTGAAATATACAGGTATGTGGTGTTTGCCAAATATCCTTTTTATCTTTTCAGACACGCCAGCCATGTAAGGAATGACCAGGTTCTTCCGTTTACTCTGAGTCTCAGCCCTATCTGTCGCTGTTTTAGGTCTGGTAGATCTAGATTTAGTGAAGGCCCAATTTGGATATCCACAGGCCTTCAGAGCTGTTCTCAGGTGCTGATTTTCATTCTTTTTGGAATCCATGGAGGTGGGGATGGTTTCTGCTCTGTGTGACAATGTCCTGATGACTCCTAGTTTGTGCTGCAGTGGATGGTGGGAGTCAAACATCAGATATTGATCTGTGTGTGTGGGTTTCCTGTAGATCCCTATTTCTAGCTTGCCACCGGTCCCAATGAGGACTTCACAGTCTAGGAATGCCAGTCTGTTGTCCTTGGGGTCTTCTCTGGTGAACCTAATGTTGGCATCTATAGTGTTTATATTGTCCGTGAAGGCCTGTACTTCCTGGAAGTGGAATATACATGGAAGAAGTGGAGAAGAAAGCACTCAACACATTCCAGGGAACGGTACCCACCCACTGGTTTAGGTATGTGGATGACACCTGGGTCAAAATCAAGGCCCAGGAAGTACAGGGCTTCACGGACCATATAAACACTATAGATGCCAACATTAGGTTGCCTAGGAAGATTAAGACCATTTCGTAAGCTCAACAGCAGCATGGTAATCTTAACGATCCTCCTTTAGATGATAAAGGGACTTAGAAATAACATCTCAAAATAACCATGATCTAGCCCCAGGTGCAAGGTCACACAGCCACCTAGAAACATATTTAAGGATTCCCTTACTAACTTTGCTCAGACTGAAGAAGCTCCTTGGATAAGGAGCGAAACGTTTCCACTGAGAAAATAGAAATCCAGTTGACATGATTCAAGCTACAGACAATTCCACCTGGATGACTGAGAACCTTCATAGACACATAGCCTTATACTTAATAGAATTTATTTAAAGGTAAAGGTAAAGGTTCCCCCCGCACATTTGAGTAGTCGTGTCCGACTCTACGGGCCGGTGCTCATCTCCGTTTGTTAGCCGAAGAGCCAGCGTTGTCCGAAGACGCTTCCACAGTCATGTGGCCGCATGACACACGCGGAACGCTGCTACCTTCCCACCGAAGGTACCTATTCATCTACTTGCATTTGCATGCTTTCAAATTGCTAGGTTGGCAAGAGCTGGAGCTAGTGCGGGAGCTCACTCCGCACGCAGGACTAGGGATTCGAACCTCCAAACTTGCGATCTTCCGATCGACAAGTCTGGCATCTTACCCGCTGAGCCACCACGCCCCTTGAGAATTTATTTAGAATATAGCTAATAAGACTTAATTTAATCCAACAGAGTAATTAGGGTGGTAATTGCAGGCAACTATATTTGACAGAACAAAAATAATGTCAGAAGTGTTTTTTTAAACTTAATTATAGGGAATCCCTAACATTAGAACTGCTAGACCTGTTCCTTTACAGTGTGGCAGGCTCGACTCCTCATGATGAAAAATTCAAGTCCTAGTATGACTGAAAATTTCTTAGAATGTTGGTAAGAAGTATAAACAATATAATCACAATAGGCAATGGGAACGGTGAAACCTTGGATCTTGGGTAATATACAGTACAAATTGGTATAATACCTTACCATCTTCCAACTATTATCACCCTGGATGAGTTCTTGGAGGAGGGACAGGATCTCTTTGAAATTCGGGGGAACATCTGCTTGCTCCTCTAGGACCTTCTGGGACAGAAGATGTTGTTCTGCCATGCTCCTAGTGCTGTCTCTTTCTTTATCACGTATAGGAACTAACGCACCCAAAGTCTGAGAGGAAGCCTTTCAGAGGGCCAACAGCTTTTAAGAAGGGATGGAATCAATGACAGGAGCAAATTACTCAACCTTTGTAAACTCTCAGAAGTCAGCATCTCCTACAATGTTCTGCTCCAGCCACTTATGCTCCCTGTGATGTCAGTAATTGTTTCTTCTGCTGACGATTTCCCCAGTGAGTTTTTACCACCATTGGGCAGGTATAAGCACAAACAACATTTTGAAATGTTGAAGACTGAGATTGGGTGTGATCGCATATTTATGCATTTTATGACATAGCAATGGAAATGTACGGTTATCATGTGAAAACCTTTTTTTTTTGTCTAAAAGCTAGTCCTCAATATGTATTAAGGCAGTGGTTCTTAAACTGGGGGTGATTTGGCTTGTTGTTTATTCGTTCAGTCGCTTCCGACTCTTCATGACTTCATGGACCAGCCCACGCCAGAGCTTCCTGTCGGCCGTCACCATCCCCAGCTCCCCCACGGTTGAGTCCATCACCTCCAGAATATCATCCATCCATCTTGCCCTTGGTCGGCCCCTCTTCCTTTTGCCTTCCACTTTCCCTAGCATCAGCTTCTTCTCCAGGGTATCCTGTCTTCTCATTATGTGGCCAAAGTACTTCAGTTTTGCCTTTAATATCATTCCCTCAAGTGAACAGTCTGGCTTTATTTCCTGGAGTATGGACTGGTTTGATCTTCTTGCAGTCCAAGGCACTCTCAGAATTTGATTTGGCATATCCTGGAGTTAATGGAGCAATTTGTAATTGCTTGCTTGTGAGTTGAGGATCCAGTTTGGGACTTCTGCTGCCAAGATGCTTGTGTAAAACAATATGTATGTATGTATGTATGTATGTATGTATGTATGTATGTATGCATGTATGTATGTATGTATGTATGTATGTATTTTTGTGGGGGTAATAACATTATTTGAGACTGGGAAAAGGGGTAATTGGGTCAAACAGTTTAAGAACCATTGTGTTAAGGGACAGGTGTTTTTTTAAATTGTCCTAAGACTTTTGAATGCTTTGGGGGGATTTGAGGTTATTTATAATTTAGTTATAAATAAATGCCAATATTCAGTCTTCCCAAAGAATCTGATTCTGCAAAAGACTATGCCTGTGAAACTTCCTACTCTTCAAAAATTTGGGATCAGAATATATATATTCAGAAGTGACTATTTCACAAAATGTTTGAAACCAGTTCCACTAAGAAAGTGGCTCATCTACGATGCGCATCCCTTGTATAGAAAAAGAAATGCTCTTCTGGTCAGATGAGGCAGGGGATAAAGCAACTATTCTGCAGATTCTCAGCATCAAGTACTTTCCCGTTTCTCTGATATGTGATGCTCATAATACGATTTGTGTAGGAAGCCTTCTAATAGTAGAATGATGTATTAATAACAAACTGCCATCTCATTGCATCAATGCAGTCTTCCCTAGTCTGGTGACCTTCAGATGGGTTTGCTTCCTTCCCTGATGACAGGGAATTATGGGAGTTGGTCCAACATTTCAAGGGCGCCAGATTAAGAGATATTGCATTAATAGGACTGTAGGCTTACAGGTATTGTTTACTTACTGATACCAATGAGTTTGCCTTGTGTCCAAAAAAAAAGCACTCTATGTAATAGTAAATATCTAATGATAGCCCAGGTTTTTTTTTAAAATTAAAGAATATAGAAAACTCTGACAGTTTTAGTGCATATTGCTGTGTGAACATGGCAGATTACACAGAAGTCATCATGCATAAATGGATGGCCAATTCTTTATAGAGTTACTGTCATGAATTTGATTGAATTAAGGAATCTTCTGGTTAATTTGTGTTTGCAAAAACAAAAACAAAACAAAGCAAAATGAAAGGTGTTTTTAAATGCCAAAGGGAAGAAGAAGGCAATTTGAAAAATATTTGCTTAAAAGGGTATCAAATATCACATGAACATTATAAATAAATAAAGGCTTTAGCTCATTATTAGCTATTCAGAGTACAATCAGATAGTAGACCCATTGGAAACAGAACTAATAAGAAACACTCAAGTTTGTATAAAACTTTTTAATTTCAAGCATCCTAAGGCAGAGTACATTTTAACAAGTTTCAGTGAGAACCAATAATAACTGATACCCAAAAGAAAAAACGGAGGCAAGATTATTAGAGACTTTATGAAGCTACAATACCTCAATGGTGTCAGAAAATTATTATAATTTCCAAATTATATTGCACTCAGCACACTCCCACTCGATCCCTATATCCATATCAGAGCAAGCACGCATGCCATTCAGATCAGCTAGCAAAAAGTACTGTATAGCTTGATGTTTATTTATAAAACATCAGCAAAAATTAAAAACAAAACAAACAAAGACAGTTGACTAGCAAAACTGGGGGGGAAAGGCAGACAAAAGAAGGGAGAGAGAGACAAGTACAACAGGAAAAAAATTACATTATCTCATCTCATTGGCGATCACTCGTAGCCGAGTAAGATTGTCTTCCAAAGGTAAAATTTTAACAGTGGATCTGTAAGGGGCTATAAAGGCCAATTCTGGATCCGCACAACCTCCCACAGTGAGGGCATAGGTTTCCGGGTGGAAGACGGTCATGATGAGGGTTTGCCTGACGTGCCTTCCTCTTAGCTCGTTTCTCCCTTTCGCCCTGTACTCGTGCTTCTTCAAAGTCCATAGCACCTTTAATAAAGGCTGACCTCCAATTGAAACGCTCATGAGTTAGGGCTTCCCAGTTCTCAATGCTATTACATTTTTTTTAATTAGCTTTGAGAGTGTCTTTGAATCTCTTTTGCTGTCCACCAATATTCCGTTTTCCATTCTTAAGTTGGGAGTAAAGTAGCTGCTTTGGAAGACGATGGTCAGGCATTCAAACAACATGGCCGGTCCAGTGAAGTTGATGTTGGATGATCATTGTTTCAATGCTGGTGGTTTTCGCTTCTTCTAATACACTAACATTAGTCCGCCTATCTTCCCAAGTAAATTGCAGAATTTTTCGGAGGCAGCGTTGATGGAATCTTTCAAGAAGTTGGAGGTGGTGTTTGTAGAGGGTCCATGTTTCACAGGCGTACAGAAGGGTTGGTAGTACAATGGCTCTGTAAACAAGCATTTTGGTCTCCCTGCGAATGTCCCGATCCTCAAACACTCTACGCTTCATTAGGGAGAAAGCTACACTCGCAGAGCTCAGGCGATGCTGAATTTCAGCGTCGATGTCGGCTTTTGTAGATAGATGGCTGCCGAGATAAGAAAAGTGGTCGACATTTTCTAGTGACACACCTTTAAGCTGGACTGATGGTGCTGCAGAGGGATTGGTTCAAACTTGCTGGTAAAGCACTTTGGTTTTTTTAATGTTAATCGAGAAGCCGAGCTTTTCATATGCTTCTGCAAAGATGTTTAGGATAGTTTGAAGATCTTCCTCTGAGTGTGCACAGACTACGTTATCATCAGCATATTGAAGTTCTATAACAGAAGTTGTAATTACCTTATTTTTTGCTTTCAGCCTACTAAGATTAAAAAGCTTTCCATCTGTTTGATATATAATTTCTACACCAGTAGGAAGTTTCTCTTCAACAAGGTGTATAATCATAGCGATGAAGATAGCGAATAAGGTTGGAGCAATAACACATCCCTGTTTAATGCCGGTTGTTGTTTATTTGTTCAGTCGCTTCCGACTCTTCGTGACTTCATGGACCAGCCCACGCCAGAGCTTCCTGTCGGCTGTCACCATCCCCAGCTCCCCCATGGTTGAGTCTGTCACCTCCAGAATATCATCCATCCATCTTGCCCTTGGTCGGCCCCTCTTCCTTTTGCCTTCCACTTTCCCTAGCATCAGCTTCTTCTCCAGGGTATCCTGTCTTCTCATTATGTGGCCAAAGTACTTCAGTTTTGCCTTTAATATCATTCCCTCAAGTGAGCAGTCTGGCTTTATTTCCTGGAGTATGGACTGCTTTGATCTTCTTGCAGTCCAAGGCACTCTCAGAATTTTTCTCCAACACCACAGTTCAAAAGCATCTATCTTCCTTCGCTCAGCCTTCCTTATGGTCCAGCTCTCACAGCCATAGGTTACTACAGGGAATACCATTGCTTTAACTATGCGGACCTTTGTTGTCAGTGTGATGTCTCTGCTCTTAACTATTTTATCAAGATTTGCCATTGCTCTCCTCCCAAGAAGTAGACGTCTTCTGATTTCCTGGCTGCAGTCAGCGTCTGCAGTAATCTTTGCGCCTAGAAATACAAAGTCTGTCACCGCCTCCACTTTTTCTCCCTCTATTTGCCAGTTATCAATCAAGCTGGTTGCCATAATCTTGGTCTTTTTAAGGTTTAACTGCAACCCAGCTTTTGCACTTTCTTCTTTCACCTCGTCATAAGGCTCCTCAACTCCTCCTCGCTTTCAGCCATCAAAGTGGTATCATCTGCATATCTAAGATTGTTAATGTCTCTTCCAGCGATTTTAACTCCAGCCTTGGATTCCTCAAGCCCAGCACGTCACATGATGTGTTCTGCGTACAGGTTGAATAGGTAGGGTGAGAGTATACAGCCCTGCCGTACTCCTTTCCCAATCTTAAACCAGTCCGTTGTTCCATGCTCTGTTCTTACCGTTGCTACTTGGTCGTTATACAGATTCCTCAGGAGGCAGACAAGATGACTTGGTATCCCCATACCACCAAGAACTTGCCACAATTTGTTATGATCCACACAGTCAAAGGCTTTAGAATAGTCAATAAAACAAAAATAGATGTTTTTCTGAAACTCCCTGGCTTTCTCCATTATCCAGCGGATATTGGCCATTTGGTCTCTAGTTCCTCTGCCTTTTCTAAACCCAGCTTGTACATCTGGCAATTCTCGCTCCATGAATTGCTGGAGTCTATCTTGCAAGATCTTGAGCATTACCTTACTGGCATGTGAAATAAGTGCCACTGTTCGATAGTTTGAACATTCTTTAGTGTTTCCCTTTTTTGGTATGGGGATATAAGTTGATTTTTTCCAATCTGATGGCCATTCTTGTGTTTTCCAAATTTGCTGGCATATGGCATGCAACACCTTGACAGCATCATCTTGCAAGATTTTAAACAGTTCAGCTGGGATACCGTCGTCTCCTGCTGCCTTGTTATTAGCAATGCTTCTTAAGGCCCATTCAACCTCACTCTTCAGGATGTCTGGCTCTAACTCACTGACCACACCGTCAAAGCTATCTCCAATATTATTATCCTTCCTATACAGATCTTCCGTATATTCTTGCCACCTTTTCTTGATCTCTTCTGCTTCTGTTAGGTCCTTACCATCTTTGTTTTTGATCATACCCATTTTTGCCTGGAATTTTCCTCCGATGTTTCTAATTTTCTGGAAGAGGTCTCTTGTCCTTCCTATTCTATTGTCTTCTTCCACTTCCGCACATTGCTTGTTTAAAAATAATTCCTTATCTCTTCTGGCTAACCTCTGGAATTTTGCATTTAATTGGGCATATCTTCCCCTATCACTGTTGCCTTTTGCTTTCCTTCTTTCTTGGGCTACTTCCAGTGTCTCAGCAGACAGCCATCTTGCCTTCTTGGTTTTCTTTTTCTTTGGGACGTTTTTTGTTGCCGCCTCCCGAACAATGTTGCGAACTTCTGTCCATAGTTCTTCCGGGACCCTATCTACTAAATCTAGTCCCTTAAATCTATTCTTCACCTCCACTGCATATTCCTTAGGAATATTAGTGAGCTCATATCTAACTGATCTGTGGGTCTTCCCTATTCTCTTTAGTCTGATTCTAAATTTTGCAATAAGAAGTTCATGATCTGAACTACAGTCAGCTCCAGGTCTTGTTTTTACCGACTGTATAGATGTCCGCCACCTTTGGCTGCAAAGGATGTAGTCAATCTGATTTCGGTGTCGACCATCTAGTGAAGTCCATGTATAAAGTCGTCTTTTAGGTTGTTGGAAGAGAGTGTTTGTTATGCACAGTGAGTTGTCTTGGCAAAATTCTATCAGCCTATGTCCTGCTTCATTTTGTTCTCCCAGACCATGCTTGCCTGTAATTCCAGGTGTCGTCTGACTACCCACCTTAGCATTCCAGTCTCCTGTAATGAAAATAACATCTCTTTTTGGTGTATTATCCAGTAGGTGCTGCAGATCCTCATAGAACTGATCTACTTCTGCTTCTTCAGCATCTGTGGTTGGGGCGTATATTTGGATCACTGTGATGTTAAATGGCTTACCCTGAATTCGAATTGAGATCATTCTATCGGTTTTTGGATTGTATCCAAGCACTGCTTTAGCCACTTTATTATTAATTATGAAGGCTACTCCATTTCTTCTGTGGTCCTCTTGT
The DNA here is from genome assembly GCA_023362775.1 of Charina bottae. Taxonomy (NCBI): domain Eukaryota; kingdom Metazoa; phylum Chordata; class Lepidosauria; order Squamata; family Charinaidae; genus Charina; species Charina bottae. The sequence goes on along the minus strand of JALMGJ010000002.1, from coordinate 96,617,960 downwards.
CCACAGTAGTAGATCTGGTGGTCATCTGATGTGAAGTAGCCCATTCCAGTCCATTTCAGTTCACTGACACCTAAAATGTCTATATTTAATCGTGACATCTCACCAATAACCACATCCAATTTGCCCTGGCTCATAGATCTTACATTCCAGGTTTCTATGGTGTGTTGATCTTTAGAACATTGGATTCGTCGTTCACCACCAGCACCGTCGGCCGCTAGCCGTCCTTTCGGCTTTGAGCTAGCTGCGTCATCACATCTGGGGCTAGTTGAACGTATCCTCTGTTCCTCCCCAGTAGCATTTTGACCATCTTCCGACCTGGGAGTCCCATCTTCTGATGGTATACCGACATATCTCTGGTTGTACTGATCCATTTAGTTTTCACGGCAAGAATACTGGGGTGGGTTTCCATTACCTTCCCCAGGGATCGTATTTAGTCTGACTTCTCTGCCACGACCTTCCCGTCTTGGGTGTCCCTTCATGGTTTAGCTCATGGTTTCATTGAGGTGCTCAAGCTCCAGCACCACGACAAGGTAACGATCTCCTTTGCTGGAGAACGCCGGATTCCACTTTAAATGGATCGCTTTGAGAGCCATTGTTATTCAGGATTGTTGCCATCATGTCGTCATGGAGTAGCCGCAAGATGTTCACAAATTTATCAGGGCATCCGATTTTCAGAAGGATGGTCCAGAGAGCAGTACGATTTACAGTATCAAAAGCTTTAGTCAGATCAATAAACACCATGTACAGAGGGCGGTTTTGCTCCTTGCACTTTTCTTGAAGCTGTCGTGCAGTGAAGATCATATCCACTGTCCCCCTGGAAGGGCGGATGCCATTTTGCGTTTCAGGGAGGATGTCTTCTGATACAGATAGGAGACGGTTTGCGATGATCTTTGCCAGGATTTTGCCTGCTGCGGCTAGAAGGGAGATGCCTCGATAGTTTCCACAGTCTGTTCTATCACCCTTTTTAAAGAGAGTGATAATTATGGCATCCCTAAAGTCTGCTGGAATCTCCTCCCTCATCCAGATTTTTTCGATGAGCTTATGAAGTTGTTGTGTAAGTTCAGGCCCGCCTTCTTTAAAGACTTCAGCAGGAATCCCATCAGGTCCACTAGCTTTGTTATTTTTCATTTGTTTAGTGGCTTTACTGACTTCCTCCAAACTAGGGGGTACTGCAAGCTCATCTCTTATTTGTTTTTGCGGGATTTGCAAGAAGACTTCATCAGCCACAGTAGAGTGATGATTAAGGAGATTGTTGTAATGCTCTTTCCAGCGCAGTGCAATAGACTCTTTGTCCTTTAGAAGTTTAGCACCATCTACTGAGCGTAAGGGATTTGTACCATGGTTTGTTGGTCCATAGATGGCCTTTATGGCATTAAAAAAGCCCCATGCATCATGAGCATCTGCAAAATGTTGGGTTTCTTGGGCTTTTTTAATCCATTATCTATATATCAAAAGGAGACAGAACTTTTGTTACTGGAGCTGGACGGACATGATCACAGATTTGGGTGGCACGCCTACTTGTGGTATGACAGAGTTAAAGTTAATAAAGATTTAAAAAATAATTTTGTTAGGCGTGCCATACTGAGGATTTGGAATAAATATAAATTAAGATTGTCCCCTAATGTACCTTTGTGGGTGTCACCTTTAGAAGAGAAATGGTGGGAAAACCGATCTGGTTGCGATATAAAGAGTTGTTGAATTTTGAGGAAGGTGAACCTAAACTTAAAACAAGGGAACGACTAGAACTGGAAGGTCATACTTGTCACTGGTTTACATTTGCACAATTGTCAGAACAGTTTAATTTGGATAAAAAGTCCCATAATTTTGTTAATGAAAAAACACAACTTGAAATGGAACTTTGTACTAATGATGAACATGTTATTACTAAGATGTATAAAATGTAAAAAGGGGCGTGGTGGCTCAGCAGGTAAGACGCCAGGCTTGTCGATCGGAAGATCGCAAGTTTGGAGGTTTGAATCCCTAGCCCCGCGTGACGGAGTGAGCTCCTGCACTCGCCCCAGCTCTTGCCAACCTAGCAATTCGAAAGCATGCAATTGCAAGTAGATTAATAGGTACCACTTCAGTGGGTAGGTAACAACATTCCGCGTGCGTCATGCCGGCCACATGACCGCGGAAGCGTCTTCAGACAACGCTGGCTCTTTGGCTAACAAACGGAGATGAGCACCGGCCCCTAGAGTCGGACACGACTGCACAAATGTGCGGGGGGAACCTTTACCTTTATAAAATGTTACTGCAAATGAATTTGGAAGATGAATATGTTAAAGATTGTATGTTTAAATGGTCTAAGAACTTTGGTTACAACATTAAGTTTGAACAATGGGAGAATATGTGGAATAAGGGTTTGAAATTTACTTGGAATTATAACTTGAAAGAGAATTTTTACAAAATGATGTATCATTGGTATTTAATACCTGATAAGTTGTCAAAAATGTATAAAGGGGTATCAAATGTTTGTTGGAAATGTTCCCAAGGCGAAGGAACTTTTTACCATCTCTCGTGGACTTGTGGAAAGGCTAAGAAATTTTGGGAGCAAATATGTATTGCTTTTATTGTATTTTAATCTTTATCTATTCTAATTTTATTGTAAACTGCCCAGAGTCACTCTTTGAGTGAGATGGGCGGTGTCTAAATTTGAAATACAAACAAACAAACAGATAAATAAATGTATTATGTATAGTCGAAGGCTTTCACGGCCGGAATCCGATGGTTGTTGTGGGTTTTCCGGGCTGTGTGGCCGTGTTCTGGCAGTTTTGGTTCCTAACGTTTTGCCAGTCGCTGTGGCTGGCATCTTCAGAGGACAGGAGCACAGCTAGAAGATTCTGTCATGACTTGGGCACAGACAGAATCTTCTAGCTGCACTCCTGTCCTCTGAAGATGCCAGCCACAGCGACTGGCAAAACATTAGGAACCAAAACTGCCAGAATACGGCCACACAGCCCGGAAAACCCACAAGAACCATCAAATGTATTATGATTCAAAAGATTCTTAAAGTGGATATACAGATGAAACCAGAACTGTTTGTTCGGTTTGATGGACCAACAATTTGAGAAACAACATGGACTTTGTTCTTATATATGATAACAGCAGCCAGACTTTTATATGCACAAAGATGGAAAGATGTACAAATCCCCACAAGGGAAGAATGGATGGTTAAATTAATGGAGCTGGCGCAGATGGCTAAATTGACAGCATTGATAAGAGAACATACCGTGAGTGGATTTATTTCTACTTGGAAACCGCTTATGGATTACTTGCTGGTAATGGAAAAAAACGAAGTTTTAATTTTGGGTTTTGCTGATTAAACTGTTTGTTTTTATAGAAATAATGTTATCAAAGGTTTATCTAATGGTAAGAGATTAAATCTGTATAATAAGTATCTGTGTTGGAGAAGGTCGGAAGTCACCTTTTCTTTATAGTTTCATTTTATTCCTGCACTTTCTTGGTTTTTCTTTTTTCTTTAGTTCTGTATTCTAGCTTTTCTGTATTCTGTACTTTGTATTTTAACTTTACTGTGAAAATTTCATGAAGTTCTAATAAAAAAAAAGGAGACAGAACTTTCCAGAGTCACTGGAAATAATAGTGTGGGCAATTAGCATGGAGAGTCCCAAAGGGAGAAGCCTTTGGTGATTGCAGCTTTAATCCTTTTATGTATATTGTTGTTGTTCAGTCGTTTAGTTGTGTCCGACTCTTTGTGGCCCCATGGACCATAGCACGCCAGGCCTTCCTGTCCTCCACTGTCTCCCAGAGTTTACTCAGATTCATGTTCATTACATCGGTGATGCTATCTAACCATCTCATCCTCTGCCGTCCCCTTCTCCTTTTGCCTTCAGTCTTTCCCAGCATGAGGGTCTTTTCCAGTGAGTCCTCTCTTTGCATTAGGTGGCCAAAGGATTTGAGCTTCAGCTTCAGCATCTGTCCTTCCAATGAGCAGTCAGGGTTGATTTCCTTTAGGATTGACTGATTTGACCTCCTTGCAGTCCAAGGGACTCTTAAGAGTCTTCTCCAGCACCACAGCTTGAAAGCATCAGTTCTTTGGCGCTCAGCCTTCCTTATGGTCCAACTCTCACAGCCATACATTACTATTGGGAAAACCATAGCTTTAATTATACGGACCTTTGTTGGCAAGGTGATGTCTCTGCTTTTTAATACGTATGCTGTCTAGGTTTGCCATCCAGTAGTAATGTATGGCTGTGAGAGTTGGACCATAAGGAAGGCTGAGCGCCGAAGAATTGATGCTTTCAAACTGTGGTGCTGGAGAAGACTCTTGAGAGTCCCTTGGACTGCAAGGAGGTCAAACCAGTCAATCCTAAAGGAAATCAACCATGACTGCTCATTGGAAGGACAGGTGCTGAAGCTGAAGCTCAAATACTTTGGCCACCTAATGCGAAGAGAGGACTCACTGGAAAAGATCCTGATGCTGGGAAAGACTGAAGGCAAAAGGAGAAGGGGACGGCAGAGGATGAGATGGTTAGATAGCATCACCGATGTAATGAACATGAATTTGAGTAAACTCCGAGAGACAGTGGAGGACAGGAAGGCCTGGCGTGCTATGGTCCATGAGGTCACGAAGAGTCGGACACGACTAAATGACTGAACAACAACAACAACAACAACAACAACAACTAGGTTTGCCATAGCTTTCCTCCTAAGGAGCAAGCGTCTTTTAATTTCATGGCTGCAGTCACCGTCTGCGGTGATCTTGGAGCCCAAGAAAATAAAATCTGTCACTGCTTCCATTTCTTCCCCTTCTATTTGCCAGGAAGTGATGGGACCAGATGCCATGATCTGAGTTTTTTTCATGTTGAGTTTCAAGCCAGCTTTTGCACTCTCCTCTTTCACCCTCATCAAGAGGCTGTTTAGTTCCTCTTCACTTTCTGCCATTAGGGTGGTATCGTCTGCATATCTGAGGTTGTTAATATTTCTCCCAGCAATCTTAACTCCGGCTTGTGATTCATCCAGCCGGGCATTTCTCATGATTTATGTATATTACAGCAGCAAAATAGAGACGCCAGGTGATCCCTCGCACCATAAAGGGAACAATTTGATGGGTGGGGATGATGTATCCAACAGCTAGAAGAGAATGAAAATGGCTACCAGTGGAAAAGAAGCATGGATCAAAAAGTTGATATAATCCAGTGTTTTTCAAACTTGGCAACTTTAAGATGTGTGGGCTTCAACTCACAGAATTCCCCAGCAGGCTGTACATAATGTGTGAAGAAATACTTTCTTTGGCTTTTTCCTAAATCTCATTCCAATCAGTCTGATTGGATGATCACTGGACCTAGGGTTTTGAGAGAGAGAAAATAACAGCCTGCTCACCTGTATTAGGCCAATACAGACTACAGTATATATCTATTTACATCTATCTCTTGCATGCTCAGTATAATAAGTAAAGGCGAAATCTGACTGCTGAAAAGTAATCCTCGAAAGTTGTTATTTCCAGTATGCTTACATTTCAAGTCTGAGGCAGATCTGTATTTATTCTGACATGCAGGGCAATCTGAAGCAGATTTGCTCAGTAGGAAGCCACACTTAAATCAATGTAAGTAAACCTGCTTTGGATTGTGCTGTGCATTATGCCCTGTGTAAGCGTGCAGAGAATTGCGGCCTAAGTAAGTATTGCCATATGACTGTTTGGCTTCTGCTGATCTTTTTTTTTTTAATCTATCACTTGCTTCATCTAAGATGAATTGATAGAAATCTGTCCAGTCTTTCTCTGCTTCTGGTTTTCCCTGCCAAGGAAACTCTTTCGCTGAAGGAGGAAGATTTTAACAGACTATATTTATTTATTTACGATGTGAATCCCACAATTCTCTGTTGCCTTGCTTCCTTATCCCTGCAATTCCTCAGGAAGCTCCTGGGTGCAGCCTGGGTGCAGCCTCTACACAGTAGAGTATAATTTCCATGTCTGTTGCAAATTCCCAGCCACATGCCAGGAGGGTGAAACACAAATTCATTGCTGGAATATCAGCTACTCTTTTCCCTCCTCCCTCTTTCCCCTCCTTCCTTCCCCGTTTTATCTGGCAAAGGTTTCTTAACAACTCAAAAGCTTGCACACACTTTTGTAATTTTGGGCTTGCCAAATAAAAACATTGCCTTAATATGAATTTTCAAAATCAGATTTGGCTAGGGTTACCAGGTATATGAACAGGCAAAGGAAAGACAAAGGGGGGGGGGGGAAGGGGGACACACTCACTGTTTAATTTTCTTGGAATCCGTGACAAAAATTACAGTGAAACACTGCAAAAAAAATGTACTTAAGCCTACATGCATATGAAATCACTTTTTCCAGCATCAGAAAGACTGGTTTTTCAATCGCAATATTTTTCCAGCAAATCTTTATTTTCAAGGACATATGCTAACAATAATATAGAATCAATGATGCTATGCTTTTCAAATTTCACCATAGAAAAGTATGACGGGTCATGTGATCTACAGACTACAGCAATCATAGATTTGAAGGGGCTGGATTGAAGCTGATTGCTGGAATCAGGAAATAAATTAAATAATGTAAATCTATGGAGTCTGTCGACAGATAGAGGGAAAGAAGGAAGCAGATAATTTACAAGGTCGCAATACATGAAAGTTTCAATGAATATTATTGTGAAAACAGTCCCCCAAACCCCAGAAGACACTAAAAAAGCTAAACAATATTTGAATTTTAGGCTATGCCTGCCTGATGGAGGACATGTGGATGAAAGGAGGACATGTCCTCCTTTTGCCAGACATCTGGTAACCCTAGATTAGGCCTTTACAGATATCTTTTTGCTTGTCTTGTTTGCTTGCCTACTTGCTTTATCTATTTTGTCTACTTACAACTTGATATTTTTGTTGAGTGCTATAGAGAAATAAGCGAACAGCAAAAGCCCTTTCTGTTCATTAATGACCTAACAGATATAGAACACTAAAAGAAAAGAATGAACAAAAAGGTGAAAAAAGCAAGTTTAGTAACTGTTTTTTACAGAAAGTCTAAATGGAATTTTTACTTCAAGAGATAGCTCCTTAAACATAGCCTACACTGTCTTCCATCTTAGCAGATACTCATGCAGAGATGATCATGAAGCCAATTCATGATTTGTTAAAATTCTTAGATGATGAAGAGCTGCTGGGAACCAAAGGGGTAAATTACCTCCCATCATATTTTGGTCTGGGACCCCCACTGGTACCAGGTGGGGAAAGTCTCGTCAGAGACAGTGGCAGTAGAAACTCTATCATGTAGCCCAGAATACATGTTAACTGTTATCAAACTCCTCAAACTGTGTAAACCATTGCTCATAAGACACTTATTTGGGAGTACAGAAAGAAGTGGAGAAGCCTTCATGCATTGAGTAAAGGGTGATATATTGATGCAGTAATGAGGTACTGCAGTCTTCATATTTATCAGTTCTAAGTTCTCAGTTTTTCTTAGGGGAATAATTTATTTGAAAGAAGTCCATGGATGTCTGCCAGGAGGGAACAAAGAAGGGCAATGATAACACATATGTGATGACATCATCAAGAAAATGCTGCAACTTATGTTCTTGCATCAGACTTTGTGACACAAATATTGTACGTACTTGTGGTGTTTTCATGATGATGTCATCACCCACATGTTTATCATGTTGATGTCATTGCAATTTGTATGGAACCACAGGAAAGAATCACTGCCTGAAAAATTGCATGGTACATAGAAAAAAAATAACTATTTAAATCATATAATTCAGTTCATAGTGAAATCATATTTTCAGTTCTTCTCTTCGATGTGTACAGTATTCATATGAGCAAGTCTCCAAGAAAAAAATTAAACTTGTTACCTTTGTATATGATAATTCTGCTACTCTATTCCAGTGTAGTTTTAAATCAACACTCTGGAGCAGTGTTTATCAACCTTGGCAACTTGAAAATGTGTGGACTTCAACTCCCAGAATTCCCCAGCCAGCCATCCCAGAGATCATCAGAGTGGCCCCAACCTGCTCGCCTTCAGTAAGGCTTTAAAGACCTGGCTGTTCCCCAAAGCATTTGGCAGGTGGGTTGAGCAAGTTCTGCTGGTTGATTAGTTTTTCTTGTTCTTTTCTGTAATTGGAATTACTTTGGTAACCTCGGACATTTATTATTTGGATTGCTGATTTTTCTTGTTGGTTTTGATCCTTCTACTCTGCCCAGATGATCATTGTTTCAATGCTGGTGGTTTTCGCTTCTTCTAATACGCTAACATTAGTCCGCCTATCTTCCCAAGTAATTTGCAGAATTTTTCGGAGGCACGGAATATTGGTGGACAGCAAAAGAGATTCAAAGATACTCTCAAAGCTAATTTAAAAAAATGTAATATCAGCATTGAGAACTGGGAAGCCCTAACTCATGAGCGTTTCAATTGGAGGTCAGCCTTTATTAATGGCGCTATGGACTTTGAAGAAGCACGAGTACAGGGCGAAAGGGAGAAAAGAGCTAAGAGGAAGGCACGTCAAGCAAACCCTCATCATGACCGTCTCCCACCCGGAAACCTATGCCCTCATTGTGGGAGGTTGTGCGGATCCAGAATTGGCCTTTATAGCCACTTACGGATCCACTGTTAAAATTTTACCTTTGGAAGACAATCTTACTCGGCTACGAGTGATCGCCAATGACTCTGCCCAGAGTCCTTGCCATGACATATAGTAAATAGATATATAAATCATTTAAATAAGAAAATAAAAAGTACTCTTGGGAAGCTAGTGTTCAGGACGGGCTGATACAGCAACAAAATGGCCGATGAACTGTCTTTTTGAATACGATCTTATGGCCTACTAAACGTTTAAGGACAATACCATTTGCTGGCCTTATCTGGTGAGGTAGGAAGGGCCTCAGCAGTGGGAGCAGAGCAATTTATTCTGGCTTACTTCTCTACTGACCGTAGGACTGGAGAACAGCATTTTAATGCAGCCACGAGGAAGAACCCTCAGAATGTCTAATTGACTTCTTTCCAGCAAGGATGCTTTTCTTTCCCCAAGCAATAAACCGGCTCCTGAAATATATTAAACAAGCATTACAACTGCTGATTCTTTGAGGCTGTTCAGATACAAATGCTTTGATGGTGCTGATTGGCTTTCTATTAATGGAATTCATTGATACAGCAGAAGCCAAATGGCCCATATGTTGCTTTTAAATGTGTACATGAATGGGGATTTAGGTGATTCTGAGAGCCTGCAGAGGAGCCATGCTTCCAAAATTAAAATTATCATGCTTTTCATGCATTTCCTCCTATTTTTCTCTTTAAATTACGAAAATGTGGGAAAAACTCACTGAAGTCGTTCCATCTTATTGCTTATGGATGGAAAAGTCAGTTGTTTTTACCTACTTTCAGGCATGAATGTAGGAAAACTTTTTTTTAATTTTGGCCATGCTTGCAATCCAGTAATACCAGCCTACATGACAGGATTATTGCAAGGATAACTGAGATGGAGTGGATGTAGCTCTTTGAACCAGGACTGTTAAAAAGTCAGGGGTTTCTGCATCTTGTTGCTGCCATCTAGTGATCATCTGGGTATTTGCAGCCCAGATATAGTATCTCTCCTTTGCAGCAAAATCTTATTTGTACCCTATACTGTAAGTAGAATTAAAGCTGCTTAAATGTGCCTTGAAAATACCATACCTGCTATCTTTCTTTTAAGTTTTCACCCTTCACCCTTTATCTCAGTTACTTCACCAACATAATGCTTGTCAAATAAATTATCCCACCATGTCCCATTTTTAACATTCCCCCATTATTGAGGGATGTTTCTCCTCTTATCTTACCTGGCCTTCAGGCAAAGCCCAGTTAACTTACTTTCACAGAATTGCAACGTTCTTTGTTTATGAATAGGTCTTGCTGATTTGGTGGAGACAATGGTGATGTTCAACATAATAAAATAGTTCCCTTGAACTGAACTGATAGAGCTAGGCTTACGTTTGCTGTAGGGAATTTGTAATTATTTTTTGATAGAATGCCAATTATAGGGCATAAGGATATAGATGATAGATGATAGATGAGATAGATAGATGAGATAGATAGATAGATAGATACCATATTTTCCGGCGTATAAGACGACTGGGCGTATAAGACGACCCCCAACTTTTCCATTTAAAATATAGAGTTTGGGATATATGCCGGAAAATACGGTACTCGCCGTTTAAGACCTCTCCTGGCCAAGTGCAGCCACTCGCCGAGCGCGGGAGAAACGCGGGGAGGGGGGAGCGAGCTCCGTTCCCTCGGAGCAGCCTTGGGAAGGGAGGGGGCAAAACGCAGTGGCTCCACGACGGGCTCCAAAGTCGCCCACAACGCTCAACGGGCACCTCGCTTCGCCTCGCCTCGCCTTCCCTTCCCCTCCCAGCCGCGGCTCCATTTAAAGCGCGGCTGGGAGGGGAAGGGAAGGCGAGGCGAGGCGAGGTGAGGCGAGGTGAGGCGCCCGTTGAGCGTTGTGGGCGACTTTGGAGACTGTCGTGGAGCCACTGCGTTTTGCCCCCTCCCTTCCCAAGGCTGCTCCGAGGGAACGGAGCTCACTCCCCCCTCCCCGCGTTTCTCCCGCGCTCGGCGAGCGGCTGCACTTGGCCAGGAGAGGTCTTAAACGGCGAGTACGTATTTTCCGGCGTATAAGACGACACCCGGCGTATAAGACGACCCCCGACTTTTGAGAAGATTTTCCTGGGTTAAAAAGTCGTCTTATACGCCGGAAAATACGGTAGATAGATAGATAGATAGATAGATAGATAGATAGATAGATAGATGATAGATAGATAGATAGATAGATAGATAGATGATAGATAGATAGATAGATAGATAGATAGATAGATGATAGATGCTAAAGATGCTAGATGCTAGATCATAGCTTTCCAAACTGTGTGTCGTGACACTTTAGTGTGTCGCAATACACAGTTTAGTGTGTCGCAACACAACCCGGAAGCGGCGGCGGGGGCGTGCATGGCAGCGGCGCGTGGGTGCGTGGGGCGGCGTCGGCGTGTTAATGACGGTGGCAGCAGCGATGACAGCAGCGGCGCGCCATCAGCGCTTCTGCGTTTTAGTGGAAAACACGAGGCCGCTGCTGCTGCCGCCACCCATGCTACCGCCGCCGCGCACCCCCCACGCGCCACTGCCGTGTGCACCCTGCGCAGCTGCCGCTGCCGCCGTTGGTGTGTCGCCAATGGCGGCAGTTTGGAAAGCACTGTGCTAGATGCTAGATAGAGTCCCATTTCCCCATATTATACTGCTAGTGGAGGAACTATAGGTATGAATTGCTTCCATATGAGTGATATGGCAAAATGTGAACAGAACATACATTGCATTCACCATGGGAATTCTATTTAAAAAAACCCTGGCTTCTGTTGAATGAGCCTCACTTCAGCTATAACTTTTAGAACCACAGTACTTTTAAATGAATGGCTCAGTTCTATCATTTTTTTTCTTTTTTTAAAAAAGCAGCATTGGTTGAAAGGAAGAAAATCCAAAATTTATATAAAAGCAACATCCTATTAGGCTAACTCAAGGTCATGAAGTAATATACAATTTCAGTTTTTCCAAGAACTTTTCACCAAGTGTGATAGGATTAAAAAAGGGAAGAAAAAAAAGTGGGAGGGAGGGAAAAGGAAAATATGACTTATGAACATGCCACATATACTTATGAAATATGGGAGTGGGCTGGAAACTTGCAAAATGGATCTTATCAGATAAAAAATTGATTTAGATTGCATTACGGATTCCTCCAAGGATAGAAAAGTTTCATCTCCTATTTCTGTAAATATAAAATCTGCCTGTTTATTCAATCCTGCTCATTTACTTCAGTGAAACATGTAAATTCTTTGGTAAGTAAGAAACAGAAATTGTGGGAAACTAGATAACATTTATACTAAGACCCCTGGAGATAATTTAAAATGTTGTAAAAAAAAAAAAGGTAAAGGTTCCCCCCGCACATTTGTGCAGTCGTGTCCAACTCTAGGGGCCGGTGCTCATCTCCGTTTGTTAGCCGAAGAGCCAGCGTTGTCTGAAGACGCTTCCATGGTCATGTGGCCGCATGACACGCGTGGAACGCTGTTACCTACCCACCGAAGTGGTACCTATTGATCTACTTGCATTTGCATGCTTTCGAATTGCTAGGTTGGCAAGAGCTGGAGCTAGTGCGGGAGCTCACTCCGCACGCAGGGCTAGGGATTCGAACCTCCGAACTTGCGATCTTCTGATCGACAAGCCTGGCGTCTTATCCGCTGAGCCACCACGCCCCCCTTAAAATGTTGTACTAGATTAAAAAACAAACAAACAAACAATAGAAGCCAAACTAGGTAGCTTTACCTCGCAGGTCCAGATAATATAATCTTAGCTGAGCACTCCTAAGAGATCATTATATTATATCTACTGAGCATCCAGATGAACATTTCATCCTTTAGTCATTAGTTTATGTTTTATCTCACTTTCAGCCATTATCCTATAATCTGGATAATCCATTTAGGCCTCAAGACCCAAAGCAGAAGTACAATGCTCCAAGAGTATAGCTGTATGGAGGATTTTCTTCTTGTAGGATCTTCTTTTCTTCGTGGGGGAGAAGCAGAGTGATGCTGAACAGGTGAAATGACTGTCACTTGCTGAAGCACATTGGGCCTTGTGAACATGGATGCAGCTGTTTTGCACATATTGAAGAGGAGGAGGAGGAGGAAGTATTTCAGTCTTTATGCCTGCTTCTGTCTATCTTTTCCTTCCAGAACTCCTTTCTTTACAAATGGGAAGACCATGACTTCTGGCCTGCATGCCTTGACTCCCCCACCCTAAATTTTTTGCAGCCCCTGGAACTCCCTTCCTGGATTGCTGCCAAGATTTAATAGCAAACTGCAGCAAGCTTTCCCACTAGTTCTAAGTGTTGGAAAAGCAGGAAAGGAAGGAAGGAAGGAAGGAAGGAAGGAAGGAAGGAAGGAAGGAAGGAAGGAAGGAAGGAAGGAAGGGAGGGAGGGAGGGAGGGAGGGAAGGGAGGGGTGTATTAAACCTCAAATTAATTTAACACATATCTAAAGTTTTTTTAAAAGCATCCCAAACATCAGAAGTGGAATAACCTAGCCTAACCATCCCTCCCTTGCCACTTCTTTTGACATCAATACCTGATCATCCCATTCTCTGTGGCTCTCAGCTGCAGATTTTTTTTCAAGAAAAAGAGTCGTTCCTGAATACCCAAAAATTGCCTATTCTTGTTTTGGCATTTTTGAATGGCTGCTATCTTCAAGCTATTTCTTTTTCTATGTTAAACGGTGTCACAAATGACAGTTTTTTCCCCCATTGTTACAGAAATCTGGGGAAGACATGAAAAGGGATATTGAATAGCTGGTGTGTTTGAAAACATGAATTCTGGTTGTTCTTAATGGGTTATGAAATGGAGATGTATGAAACCTCTACACCAGAGCTTTCCAAACTGTGTGTCGCGACACAAAAGTGTGTCGCCACACACAGCGTGGTGTGTCGCCACACCACCCGGAAGCGGCGGTGCGTGCGTGCACGGTGGCAGCGGCAGCCGCTGCCGCCGCCACCGTGCACACGCACGCCACCGCACGCCCCCCACGCCGCCGCACGCCCCCACGCCGTCGCAAGCCCCCCGCGCCGCCGCACACACATCCTGTGCCGCCGCACACACACCCGCGCCGCCGCCGTGCGCGAGCGTGCCGCCGCACGCCCTCCTAAAACTGTACTTAAGCGATATGAATGCTTCATGGAGCCATTCAAAAGTCAGATCTACTATCATGTTTTGATTCATTAAAGAAAACTTTTTGCATAAGATATCTTATTAAATTATGTATGAGCTTTCAAACAAGTGAAATTTTCATGACTTTCCCAAGTTTAACCTGGGGTTACATCAGACTTGGCAAATGAAGACTGCTCCATATTGCCAAAACAATTGTATAAATTATTGAATTAAAAATTGAAGTAAACATTTTATATTCTATCGATAAGATTATATCTTATACTTTTGGAGTTGATGTGGTCCAAGACTAAAAGTCTTGTTTTTAATTTCAGCGAGGAAAAAGAAATATTTTTCTTGGTGATTCTTAGAAAATGAGGGTGAGCAACTTGAGAGCTGCATGAAGTTCCTCAAACTCCCTGAATCATTTTTGGAGCTCTAACGTTTCAGGAATTATGCCACTGAAATGTGACAATGAACTATTGTTCAATGAATGAGTCCCTCCTGACGAGGGAGATGGGCGGTGATAGCAATTTGATTAATAAATAAATAAATAAACTATTAAGAAATGGTACTACTAGCATTGATCTCTAGAGCAAAAGTTTGAGAAAGTTGCATATAAAAGGAATAATTGCACCTTGAAAAACATAGATTATGATGACCAATTTTTAAAAAAATATAGAATAGAGGTAGTTGCAGTTTTAAAAGTATAGATGAAAGAAAGCTAGAAGTGATATAAACTTGAATTTTCCAGTTGCTTTTCAATTTTTCTCTTGTGATCACTATTATGTTTTGTGGATCAATAAAGTGCAAATCAAAACTGAAAAAAATATAAAAGACTGTCAGCATGGAATAAATGAAAATCTGTAACAAAAACAGATTATACGTTGACTAATTTGTTCATCCTTAGCTTATGCATTGCATTGCTGGCAGTGGTTCTTCAGGATTGCAGATAGGAAGTTTCCTCAGTCATGCTAGAAGACATCAGAGGCTGCACCATGGAATGTCTCCATGTGAATCTCCTGTCTCACCTTAGCAAATTAAATATAGTACTGTATTCTAATCTCATAAGATACAGATCTGAAATCTCATTTATCAGGCAGTGTTAATCTCATCTCATTCCAAGGGTTTCGTAATTTTTAGGATAAATTTTAGTGTGTCATAGGAAAGACAAACAGCAGGGCCTTTGACTCATGGTACAGTAGAAATGCAAATCTCCTGAATCCAGCACATTTCAGGTTGCTTCAGATCAGGAGACAGTCAAGAGGTGATAAAATGGCAACAAACCCCTCTGCAGATTAATAGGCATTTGAGGGCAGAAGATATAGTTTTTCCTCTTCCCATTCCAAAGGATCCTATACAAAGCCTGACTGACTAGTTCCAACATTTTTTCTTCTCCTCGTTCACTCTAGCTGGGATTGTTCCCACATGCTAGCCTCCTGAATTATGCCCTGCTATTAGCCAGGAGCCAGCTGCTAGGTATTAAATATCAGGTCTGAGAGACACAACCCCCGCTAGGCTGATATCCAAGCAACTGTAGTTTTGACATTATTGAACAGGGAGGTGGAAAAGGTATTAAGTGCTCTAACACAGTTAGTTAGTTAGTTAGTTAGTTAGTTAGTTAGTTAGTTCCAGCTAGGTGGACTCTTCTCCTGGCAATTGCATGGACAAATGCTCACCATCTTGATCTGTCCCTAGCACTAGCTCATAACTCTCCCAAGGACAGTCTGTAGGCCATCACAGTGTGTTCAGAAAGTGTATCAGTTGCTGCCTTCATATTCAGTCTGTGCTGACATTGAAAATTTTACCACAGAAAGCCTCTATTTTCTGACAACATTGAAGTTGAGAATGGCTGCCAAATATTTTTTGACACTGGGGTAAACCACAGGTGTCAACACTTCCTTAGTCAGGGATGGCATCAGCGCTGCAATTCGTGCCTAATGAGGCACTGAATGAGAGAAGACATCTGATCAACTATCCCATTTTCCAAGGTCTGTAGTGAACATCAGACTATGAGAACAGAGTGACTAAGAAGCCAGTGCAGCACAGTAACTTAGTCTAAGGATGAATTAGGAAACTTGGCAGGGCTTCATTGGTTCATTTTTTCTTATGGAAAGAAAGTCTATAAGCAAAATGACACTGCAATGTTATTTAACCAGCCCAACCAATCCTACAGAAAAGCGGTGAGCTCCGCTTCCCTGCTGTCTTTAAGTGGCAGCTGGATACACATTTGCCAAGTATGCTCTAACACGGACTAAGCAAAGGCTTCGACTTGATGGCCCAAGTGGCCATTGGAATTCTACAGTGCTAGGGTTCCATGGGATTTGGCTAAGGGCTCATTCTCATATTCTGATTATCATGGCATGAAGATGCTCAGCTAACTTGATAAGGGACATGTCCTCATGATGTCATCTCCATCTCATTCCACAGTTTGCTGCAGAGGCAGCAATATTTAGCTGTTCTGCTGTTAAAGTCCTCTTCTACCAATACAAATTTTGCTACATAAACAATCAATGATACCTCAGTGACAAGGCTGGTGGTGTGGGCAGGGGTCTGTCTGGTACTTCTGGCTGCTTAGATCTGTGGTGGGCATTCCTCCTTCCCATCTGATTATTGGGCACTGCCCTCTATGGCCATTTTGATTTGGATTGTGAAAGACCAGACTCCTGACTTGCACAGCCTTTTTGGTGTTTTGTTTTGTTTTGTTTTGTTTTGTTTTGTTTTGTTTTGTTTTGTTTTGTTTTGTTTTGTTTATTTATTTATTTAATTATTTTAACAAACCTCCTTCTTGGGGAGAAGGAGAACACTGCAAACCAGTGCCTCTCATTCCCAACTCTCTACGATGGTTCAGAAAGGTATCTAATAAATGGTATTGAAGACCACGGAGAGAGCCAGCAGAAAGCAGGAAGGTTGTACTACCATATCCTAGTCCTGCCCCAGGTCACTGACAAGAGCGATCAGGGTAATCTCAGTCCCATACCATGGCCTGAACCCTGATTGAAAAGGGTCCAGATAATCTGTTTCATCCAGGGTTCTCTGAAATTGCACTGCTACCACTTCCTCAACAACACTCCCCAGGAAGAGAAAGTCAGAGATAGGCTGATGCCTATTTTAAACAGTTGGGTTGAATGATGGCTTCTTCTTCAAGACAGGCAGTACTATTCACAAGGATGCATTAACCACACCCTTTATCCAACTTTCTGTAGCTTCCCTGGCAGCCTTCACTAACCAAGTAGGACAAAGATCTAATCCATAAATGGTGGAGCTGATGACACAGAAAACCTTGTCCACAGGATTAACTTCTTTTTGCTGTCCTTGTATTGCCTTGCAAACTCACATCAGCCTGATAACCAATTTCTACCACATCCTTCCCTAGAAGGGGGCGGGTCACTCTAAGCAGGACTGCTGAATGGCAATCTATCAAGAGACTGATATGTGTGTGTAAAAATTAAATTCTGGCTGACAGGTTAGTGGAAGTGAGGAGGGACTATAAGGGAAGCAGGAAGGGGATATGTCAATCTGCCTGCGAGCTCCTTCCCAGATGACAGGTCAAGAGGTTGTTTTTAATGGACCTGTCTTCTGGAAGACAAACATTTTTATTTAACATAGGAATAGCAATCTTCTGTCCTCTTGCTTGGCACTGACCTCTGTGTTTATTTGTCATATATATGATATGATTGTCAGTCTCCCAGGATTGTCCTCTAATCAAATCAAATCAAATCTGGCTGACCTGTTGGTGGGGCATATGAGGAGAGTAAGCTGAAGCAGGAGGGAGTTGTTGATCTATCTATCCCAACTGACAAGTCACGTTTTTGTTTTTTGTTTTACTTTTTTGAAAGTTTTTAATGGACCTGTCTTCTGGAAGACAAACATTTTTATTTAACATAGGAATAGCAATCTTCTGTCCTCTTGCTTGGCACTGACCTCTGTGTTTATTTGTCATATATATGATATGATTGTCAGTCTCCCAGGATTGTCCTCTAATCAAATCAAATCAAATCTGGCTGACCTGTTGGTGGGGCATATGAGGAGAGTAAGCTGAAGCAGGAGGGAGTTGTTGATCTATCTATCCCAACTGACAAGTCACGTTTTTGTTTTTTGTTTTACTTTTTTGAAAGAGGACTACTGATCTGGAAGACCAATAAGGGGGGAAATCCAGGTCACCGACTGATGGGCATAGGAGGAGCAGGGGGTGAAGAGGAGGAGGATCCTAAAGTTCTCCAACCTCACCTCAACACACATTATGCAGCCTGGTTGGTGGTGACTTTTTCTGCTGGTAGGTGACTCTGGGTGGGAGTATGACTGCCTGGAAACGGTCCTCCATTAAATCCTTAGAAAGAGCCCCCTTCTCCAGCCTCATTGCTGAGGCACCGTAAAGCTCAGCTGTGAGGGCTGCGCAAATTATGTTGACATACTTTTCTGCGCATCCAAGGACAGAAGGAATGCATATTAAGGTGGCTGTGAGGAAGTGCCCATTGTCATGATTAACCAAGCAGTTGGTAAGGGAGGAAAGGAAGGGAACTGATTCCCTTGCAATCTGTTTACTAGACTACTATGAGATCTCTTTGCCTGCTTTCCTATTGCCCCAATGGAGAACAATATCAGCTGCCACAGGAATGTAGTAAGAAGCATATTTCCTTCCCTTTTCCGTCACACAATTCAAGAGAGCTTTCATCTCTTTTTGTATGCTACGCAAAGCAAAAATAGAAAACCATCTGATAAGTGGTGGCTACCCTTTGAAAAACAACAACTGAGAACTGCAGGATTTGGCCTAGTGGTTAAGGCTCCAGGCTAGAAACCAGGGGACTGTGAGCTCGAGTCCCGCCTTAGGCACGAAAGCCGGCTGGGTGACTTTGGGCCAGTCACCCAACTCACCTCAAAGGGTTGTTGTTGTGGGGAAAATAGGAGGACGAAGGAGTATTAGTTATGTTCCCCACCTTGAGTTATTTATTAAAACAATAAAGGCAGGATAAAAGAATCTAAAAAATAAAAAATAAAAAAAATCATGATGCAGTCATGTCATGATTTTCAAGTGGTATTTTGAGAGAGAGAGAGAGAGAAAAAAAAGATTGTTAAGGCAAGTTGATTGTGTCCAAGTGCTCATACCTTTTTATTTTGTTTTGCAACTCCATTATTTGATGATTTTGTAGAAAGGTTCTGATGAAAACCATTTCCCTTTTTCAGGTGCTCCTGTAATTGAAAAATCACCATCCAATTAATGGTATATCTCAATCATGCAGCTCACTATCAGCCCTCATCACCCCACCTGCTATTTGGGGACAATTATACAATTGTTGAAAGGATGATGAGATTGTGAATGAAGTACTCGTCTTGAAAAATCTCTTTAAAATTGCTAAGTATTAATATAACATAAACATGTAATCTAATCGATGGCCAAGAATTCTGAGAAGCAAATTTATCATTTCAGTTCTTTGAATAATTATTTGTACCAACTTGAATAATTTATTTTTTCTTTCCAGTCATTCCTTTTGTGAAGAGGAAATACCAGTTGAAATCATGAAATGGATGAGTATAATTTTTACCTTGATTGTGCACGTTACTTAATTGTATGGAATATACACTCACAACTCAGTGGGATAAGTGTGAAGGGTTACAGAAATTACTCCAGGAACATGGAACCCCATTTGGATACAACACTCACAATCTTCTCAGAATTATTCCTATGATATAATACCACCATTAAATAAATCCAATAATTAATTCAAAGTAGGTGGGTAAAAAATCCTATGTCTAACACAATTGTGCTATATTAGCCTGCAGGCATGAATTTGCTTTGATTTTTCTCCTCTTGAAACAAGGTATACTTTGTTAAAAAAGAAAAATCAAAATCTACTTGGCACTGAAATTCATACCCTTAAAAATGCCTTTTTTCTTCTAAATCTAGACACCCAGAAAGGAAAACTATGTGCTTTTTTTGGATTTTTCTTTGTAAAAGGTGCCTCCAATGTAGAAATAGACTTTGAACCCTTGGTACCCTTGATAAAAGGAAAATTATTTCCTTTGAATAGGATTCAGACACAATGTCTTGCCAAGCTAAATTGAATCACTTTGGAAATGCAGCTTGGCCTAATCCCTCCCAGCTGCTTTGCTTTGTTTTTGCCCCCAGAAAGGAGCCCCTAAAAGTCTTCTCCATAATCCTGCAAGATGAAATTTAATCTTTTCTAAAACACACACACACAATCCAGACTTTGAGCTTGGAGCTTTGAATGTGGGGAACATTGAGGACAAACGTCTTCTCTTCCTTCTCAGTGTGGTAAATCTCAAATTTAAGTCAAATTCCCACCCCACCCCCCAAAATCCAACTCACTTAATTGCACTAACTAGGAGTCTTTCAGGGTCATCTATCAGACAATAGATAGCTTTGAGATTTTCACTAAGTGGCCATCTTTTGTTGCTGTTGACAAGGACTTGCTGGTTTCTGGTTTCTGTTTCTGCTTTTATTAGTCAAATTGAGATGGGCTTCAACCTGATTGGCAAGGACATTTTAATGCACCTTTCTGACTGTGAGCTCCATGCAGCAATGTTATGTTGTGAGCCCAGACATCTTTAGGTGTATCTTAAGAAAAATTTATGATCCTTCTCTAAGTGTTTCCAAAAGGCCTTTCCTACAAACGCTGGCAAATTATTGGAATTCTACATGTTATTCTTTGCTTTTTCCTTCTTAGTGTTGTCCTACTGAATCAGCAACAGTGTCATGTGATAAATCTGTTCTTCCCTGATCTGGTTCGCCTCTTAATACTTCACTGATCTGAAAGCTTTTAGAGTTTATTCTCAGTTTTATGACACTTTCAAATGGAAAGATCTCTCCCCTCTTCAAAGGAGACACAAATGCTCATACACAAGGCTGAACTTTCAGTTGTTCATCTTTGGAATGAAAACAGCCTAGAAACTGGAATAAGGTTTGCAGGAGCACCACTCACAATTTTTGGAAATAGAGCTGTTCCTACTTGGAAATGTGGCATGATCAATCATTGCTCTGTCCAAATGTTGAAAATCCTGAGTCATTCTGTGTTCTAAAATCATTAAGTTATAATATAAACCAGGTGCTTTCTCATAAAATTACAGCATGTAAAGGTTGGAAGATACCTTGGAGATAATCTATTCCAACCCTTGCTGAGAGCAGAAAGCCACTTGACAGATTGCATTCATTCTTTTTTTTTAGATACTTTCAGTGAAGGAGAGCCCACCACTTCTTGAGGTAGTCTGTGCCATTGTTGAATAGCTCTTACTATTAGGAAATTCTTCCAGATGGCTAGTTGAAATCTGCTTCCTCATAATTTAAATACTTTCTTTCTTCTCTTACGGGATGTTCTATATAATCTCCTTCATGACAGCCAATTGGATAATTGAAGACAGCTATCATGTCAGGCCCCTTATTAATTTGGCTGGATGATATTCCAGATTTCCTATGTCCTTTCTAAAATTCCCACAATTTTCTACGTGTGGTCTGAACAATGCAGAATAGAGCAACAATGATTATTCTTGCTCTTGACACCATATTTCTGTTTTGATATAGTCTAGGATTGTATTTGATGGGTTTTTTTTGGGGGGGGGGCAACTGCATCACTCTCTTGGTTCATGCTCAACTTGTGACCCACCAAAACACCAAGATCTTTTTTGCATGGATTGCTGTCCAGTACATATCCCCATCTTATATTCATTCCTATGATATTTTCTACCCAAAGAAAGGACTTTACATTTTCTCTGTTGAAATTCACCTTATTGTTTTCTGCTTACTGTTCCAGCTTCTCAAGATCCTCTTGAATTGTAATACTGTCCTCTTAGGTGTTTGCTATCCTCCATATGGTCCTGTCATCCACAAATTTGATAAGTATATTTTCCAACTCCTCACTGAAGTCACTTAAAAATACTGAATGTTGAACAATTCAGAACCTGGAACAGAGCCTTGCCTATTCCTTCCAGGCTGACATGGAGCCATTGAGGTGATTCAACCAGTTCTGCATCCATCAGTTGGTAGCATAGCTACCAATTTTGCCATCCTCTATACTTAGATTTCATGGCAGATTTTGTCAAATGCTTTGCTGAAATCAAGATATGCTATTTCCACAGCCTTTCCATGGTCAACTAATCTGGTCACTCTATCTGAAAGGAAAATCAGATTCTGTTTTTCTTGTACTTCTTTAATCTAAAAGTGTGCTAGGTAAAGTTTCCCCCCGCACATTTGTGCAGTCGTGTCCAACTCTAGGGGCCGGTGCTCATCTCCATTTGTTAGCCGAAGAGACAGCGTTGTCCGAAGATGCTTCCACGGTCATGTGGCCGGCATGACACACACAGAATGCTGTTACCTACCCACCGAAGTGGTACCTATTCATCTACTTGCATTTGCATGCTTTCGAATTGCTAGGTTGGCAAGAGCTGGGGCTAGTGCGGGAGCTCACTCCGTCACGCAGGACTAGGGATTCGAACCTCCGAACTTGCAATCTTCCAATCGACAAGTCTGGCTTCTTACCTGCTGAGCCACCACGCCCCTTAAAATGTGTTTAAATGTGCCCTTAAAGTGTGCCACCACCATCTTAATTAATATGAACATATGGGTTATGTTCAATGGGCTAATCCAAAGGTACCCTTCCATTGAAAAAATTGCTTTTTCCATTGACAAATTCATCCATTTCCCATATTTCTGCAGCCATTTCACTACCTCCCACAGAATTCCAAAGTGTCCCTCTGACTTTTTGGAGAAGATTTTCAGGGAGATAGGGATGAAGATGAAGCCCTAAACTGAGAGCCTTTTGGTCCATCCTGAGGGAGTCTTTAGCTCAAAGATGTTTAGGCTTATATGCTAATTCAAATGGAAAATTAAGATCTTCATCCAGAGCAAAGATGTTAATTAGAGCAACATCTGAAACTCCAAGTTGTAATTAGGTTAAATTGTTTTGTGGACTCTTTTCATACAAAGCATGGTCTGAAAGGCTGGGGTTTTCCTTATGTTTACTAAAAGAATCTTTGTTTTGTACACATTGTACTTGCAAGTGGTAGAAGCAGTAGTGCATAGACTCTGTTCCAAAACAATATACTGTATATGTCATATCTGTTTGGCACATGGTAGAAATTAGAACATATGTTCTTCCTTCTGTTTGACTTTTCAAAGAACTAATGGCCTCAGAAATGGGAAGCCTGCCACAGACTTCAGTGGATTCTAGACCTGAACTATTATTTTGCGCTCTGTGTAAACAGAACTCTACACCTCAAACACTATCACTGCAGAAGGCATGTTCTTTTGTAGTGAGTTTATTGGTACACTGGAGAAGGAGTCATGCAATAACAAAAGCCTATAGGTTCCCCCAACAGCATCTCTGTTTATTATTAAAACAGCACTGAACAGCATCAAGCAGTGCATGTTACTGGTGGAAATAAAGTGACATTTTTAATATATTGGAGCCTCTGTAGCAGGAGGTCCCAATGCTTCTGTTACTGCCTGTCAGCTTCCCAGGTAGACCAGACAGGAAACATGACCAAATGAGCTAATTCTACTTTATTATAAAGCTACATTAACAGAATCTTGCAAGTCCGAAAGTACAAATCTCCTGCCGTCTCCTTTACAGTCTGGGAAGTTAGGAAGTGTCCCTTCTGAGCCTCTTTCTCCTCCCATTATGCAGCTGTGGGCTATGCCTTCTCTTATCTGACCGTTCCCTAGGCAGCACCTCTTCGCCCTGTCTCTCAAGGTCTTTCTCATATACCATCACACTGCACCTGCTCCTTGGCCAAAAGGAAGGCTGCAACATCCCAATATAGCTAAGAACTCCCACCTCCAGAAACTAGCCATGAATCCATATAACTTCGGAGTCCAGTTCCATCATATATAAACAAAGGGGCAAGATTATGAGTGATGTTGTTTTTGAGAGGGGATCCTACTATGTAGTCTACCCAACTGCTCTTTCATAAATCATGAATATGGTCTGGGAAGCTTTGTTTGGAGGTAATCCAGAACAACATTTCCTCATTTAATATGAGAAAGTGAAATGGAGTCATCAGCCAAACCCTGTCCCCATTTTAAATATAAATGAACTAAAATGAATTCTTACATGGAGTCTGTAATAACCCTACCAGAATCTGGGCTGCAAAATTCAAGATAGCCACTAAAAGCTGGAAAGAGATATAGAAAAGTCTTTCTTACCAAAAGTTATTTAGTTTTCATCATGTTTTCTCAATAGGCTTTTTTTCAGCACTTCTGCTAGATTGGTCATCTTAAGCTTTTCCTTTACCGCCCAAAAACATTTTACCAGTGTGAACATTAGAAATGTAATAATATTAAGTAACAATACAGGGGAGACCATAATACTAAGTAATCAGTTTAAGACAGAAACCTTTATTGTACAACAAATACTCTGATGCAATCTGCAGTGGTTTTTAAATGTTATATTCAATTCTGGATGAAAAAGCTAAATAATCTTATGCTCATAAACACTGACATTTTAAATCATTTTTTTTTCGTGTCAGAAACACCAAGATGCTTTTATAGTGAAAGGATTTGCTGGTGACATCACCGTTGCCCGGGGGATGCCCGAGGAGCCTCCTTTCATGTCCCTGTGATTTTTCCCACCGACGTGCTACCTATTTATCTACTTGCATTTGCATGCTTTTGAACTGCTAGGTTGGCAGGATCTGGGACAAATTGCTGGGAGCTCACTCCAGCACGCGGCTCGCGCTCTTGGGATTCTAACTGCTGAGCTGTCAGCCTTAATGGCCTTTTTTAATTTTAAATCATAATTAATACTGATATAATACTTTCTCTCTTTTTATCTTCAATGGTCTAAGTTATCTAAACATTTTTTTTGGTGCCTTCAAGTCAGTCTTGACTCCCAGCAACTGCCTAGACTAGTTCCTGCAGTTCTCTTGGCAAGATTTCAGAAATGGCTAGCCATTGCATGCTTCCTGGGGCTGAGAGGGACTGGTCCAGGGTCACCAAGCTGGCTTTGTGCCTAAGGCAAGACTAGAACTCACGGTCCCCCAGTTTCTAACCTGGTGCCTTAACCACTACACCAGACTGGCTCTGTCAATAATCTTTAGTCAACACTGTACAAATATCACTGTATTGAAATAATACAATATAAAAGGTAAAGGTTCCCCCCGCACATTTGTGCAGTCGTGTCCGACTCTAGGGGCCGGTGCTCATCTCCGTTTGTTAGCTGAAGAGCCAGCATTGTCCGAAGACGCTTCCACGGTCATGTGGCCGCATGAGGCGCGCGGAACGCTGTTACCTACCCACCGAAGTGGTACCTATTCATCTACTTGCATTTGCATGCTTTCAAATTGCTAGGTTGGCAAGAGCTGGAGCTAGTGCGGGAGCTCACTCCGCATGCAGGGCTGGGGATTTGAACCTCCAAACTTGCGATCTTCCGATCAACAAGCCTGGCGTCTTACCCACTGAGCCACCACGCCCCTAATACAATATACAGTATTATAAAAATATAATACAATATAAGAAAAAAAGAAAAATGTAAAATAATGGATAAAAATACTGAAGTTGATTAATACATGCACTTCTAAAGACATTCTGAAGATTATGAATGTACTAAACGCACCATGCCCTAAATCACACAAGAAACCATTCATCAATCATAGTTGTGATTGATGAATGGTTGTGATAGATTGTTTTGATAGACAGTTAGATCCATGGGTTTGGCATCTCTCAAAAATTGGTCATGGTTTTGGTCCCCACGTTGTCTGTACAAAGCCACTATAGGCTTGTCAAAACAAAGCAGGAGTGAGTTTTGTAATACTCTTGCTTAGCTTGTTTTTTTTTTTTAAGTTTGTTATTGTTGTGAGCTGCCCAAAGTTGTGTTCTACAAGATGGGTGGCCATATTAATCTTTTAAACAAACAAACAAACAAGCAAGCAAGCAAGCAAGCAAGCAAGCAAGCAAGCAATTAATTTTGCAACTCCCCTCTAAATTGCTCATGAGCCTCTGGAGGTTATGATCCCCAGTTGAGAACCACTGAGTTAGGGCTCTTTGTATCTCTCTATTTCCTTGATCCGGAGGCCCTTCAGACAGTTACTCACGCCCTGCTCACCTCATGACTGGATTATTACAATGGGCTGTACATGGGACTGCCCTTGAAGACCACCCAGAAGCTACAGATGTTCAAAATGCAGCGGCGCGAGCAGTAATGGGCGCCTGTCAGCATGCCCATGTGTCACCACTGTTATGCGAGCTACATTGGTTGCCAGTTGGCTTCTGAGTGCAATTATTACTTATAAGGTGCTGATTATTATCTATAAGGCCCTACATGGCATAGGGCCTGGATATCTGAGGGACCACTCATCTCCAATAGTTTCTGCCTGGCCGGTACATTCCAGCAGAGTGGGTGTACTGCAGGTCTCCTCTATTAAACATTGTCATCTTGCAGGACCAAGGAAGCGTGCCTTCTCTGTCATGGCCCCCACCCTCTGGAACAGCCTCCCCCCAGAGATAAGATGGCACCCTCTCTCCTGGGGTTCCGGAAAGCTCTTAAAACCTGCCTTTGGTCCCAGGCCTGGGATTGGTGTATTGTTGTATTTTTAGGGGGGGGGGTCTGTTTTATTTTATATTATTTGTGTTGCTTTTAGACCATTGTAGTCCGGGCTGTATGTGGTTTTAGGTTTTAGGCTTATATGGATTGTTTTGTTTTGTTTTGTATTCTGCCCAGAGTCCATTGGAGTTGGGTGGCTATAATACATTTAAATAATAAATAAATAAAATTTGCTAGTGATCATTTGGATGTTTATCATCTAGATTTGATTGCTATTTGTTACCCATGCTGAGAATCATAAAGTTGGAAGGGACTGCAGAGATCATCTAGTCCAATGACGCTTCATTGCAGGATCTGCTAGAGTGTTTTGGACTGATAGCTATCAAGCCTCTGTTTGAAGACCTTCAGTGAAGGGGGACATAACAATTCACAAAGCAACATATTACACTGATGATGGCTTTTACGGTCAGGAAATTCCTCCTATTATCTACTCTGAATAATCTTCTCTGTAGTTCTTTTCCTCTTCTATATGACAAGCTTTTAGCTATCTAAAGTCTGCTATCAAATGTTCCCTCAGTATTCTGTTCTGCAGGTTAAATAAAGGCAGTTCCTTTAACCATTTGTCATAGGACTTGGTTTCTAGTCTGCTCACCATCTTGGTTGTTTTACCCTCAACTCAGTCCAGTTTGTCAATGTTCTTTTTAGACCTATTTAGATTCCAAATAGGCCCTGACTAAGGCAGAGTACAGCGGAAACAATTACTTCCTATGATCTGGACTTTATGCTCCTGTTATGAAATCACAAAACAGCACTTCTCTTTTTAAAAGTTGCATTATACTGTTGGCTCATGTTCAACTTCTGATCTACTAGGACCACCAGATCCTTTTCAGCTATACTACAAACCAGGTCTCCCCATCCTAGACTTATGCCTCTCAATTTTTTTCTCCCCAGATGCCGATCCCTATTAAATTACCTTCTGTTTGTTTTGGCCCATTGATCAAAATGTGGAACAGTAAAATACACCTAGTATTGGAGGAGGAGCTGTAAACTCTGGCCTCCTAAGACACCCATGTATGATCTTGAAAAGACAGGAATTGGAAAATCAGGAATAAAACAAAAGTCGAAAATAGAATCTATGAAAAGTGGAATAAGACAAAGAAATGTTTTATTAACTGTGTTTGGAAAAAAGTACGTAGACCTCTAGAAGAAGCAAAAGAAACAATACATTTACATCTGCAAGGATCACTTTGTCTCCCACATATGCTCATGAAGCAGGACCTAGAGCTTAATCTGAGAATAGGACACAGTCAATCCACTTAAAAAAAAACAGTTTCTCCTAGGTCTGTGCAGAAGATTGTAATGGTTTTTAGCTCTTTTTTCACTTCCTCGGTGAGTTCCTACTGGACCAGGATATTAGAGGGAGCAATATGTACAGTAAGAACACTTCTGCCCTTGCCTCTATGTGGATATTGCATCCAGTGGATCCTTGCCTCTCCCACAGTATCCATCCTTCTTGTCCTTTCTGATGCCTGATGTTCCAAGGGCTAAAGAGTTAGCTTGGGGAGCTGGGGGTGCTGGGAAGGGGTTTCTCATGTGGATATCTCCCTCTTTCTAACCATGAAAGGGGGGAAAGCAATGCATTATATAATTTATTAGGTGCTTTTCCAAGGACAAGATTGCAGCCTATGGATCTTTTTATGGAGGGTTTGGTGCATTGTATTTTCTTTTTTGCTTGCTTTTAAATAGCATCCTGGGATATGGTAGCAATGTCCTATTAGCTACTTTTTTTAAAGAAAAAAAAGATCTCTCTATTTTTGCTGCAAGAGACTAGCACCTCCAGAAATACTTTTATTCAGGTTTATGATTGCTCTCTGTGTGGCTGAAAGCTACATAGCTTCTGATTCTGAAGTTTAAGTTGAGCTGCATGTACTTTGGAAAACTGAGTTTTTGCATTTAATTAAAAGATGCTTTAAAGTTCTTTCCTTGCTTTGTTTCTTGAATGTGTGTATGCATGAAATTTTCCAGTTTCTATTTGATGCAATAGAGAGAAAGATCTGAGAAAAGAAAGAAGAGTTCCTGATGGATTCCCTACTATTCTATTCAACAATTAGTCCCATTAAGTTCTATGAGTCCTTCTCCCAGATAAGGGATGATGATGACAATATTAAGGTCTATACCAGCCACAAACCTTATAACCACTTTGCAAAAGCCATCTTCTATGGTATATTCCTAGCTTTGGATGAAATATTTGAAGAAATTTGTGCTCTCTAACACTCAAAAACAGAACATTGTTTTCTTATGTTTAGAGGTGAATGCAATATTGCTATCTTTGATTCTAAGAGCCAAACCAGAGAACCCATTTAGTGTATCTTTTTCCTTTAAAAATAACAGCTGGGGACAAATCAGAATTAAGACCATAATATATGAGGTTCATTCTTCAATGTTTGTGAGGAAAGATTTTGACTTACTCTGCTGCTTATCCACCATTACCTTATTCCTTGACTTTTCAGTGCCATCCCTTGACTCATCAAGTAATGAGAAAGCACTGTGAACCGAGCTTCATCAGATGTGAGATGTTTTGGAAGTAAGTTCTTTTGAAATTAAACATGCAAAGTTTGCACCATATCAGTGCAATCTTATATACATTTACTCAGAAGTAAAGCTCTGTTTAATTCAGTGGATAATAAGTATAGGGTTGCAGCCTAAAGTCCTTAGATTAGTGGTGTTAATTGATGTTCTCAATCATCAAATTACCAAAATAAAGAAGATATACTGTAAAATAAATAAAAAGGTAGTACTTACTGTAAGTTTTTCTACTGCTTTTATTCTGCACACTTTAATGTAGCTTTTAATTTAAAAAAATCTTGAATGTTCTTACCAGGATTGTGCTTTTTATATTCATTTATATTCATTTGCATTAGCAGCAAGCAACACCTTTAGATTTATCTTGACGACTGCTAGCAAATCTCAAGCACTAAGACTGGATTACTGGATACATGCAGGATGTGCTGATTACTTTGTAACAGAGTGCAAAATAAAATGAGATAGGGCTCAGTTTCATGTTTCAGTAGTTCTTTTACATGGGATCTTCATCACAGAAAATTTGACAGACCGTCATTTGACAGATCATCAGATTTCAGCCATATAATAGAGCCATAAAAGATCAAAAATGGTATGGAAGACATGAATTAAGAACTCTTATTTCTCCCCTACTATAAATCAAGGACCAGGGTGAACATGATGACATTAATAAGTATCAGGTTGAAAATAATTAGGTCATGTTCCATGCTGTAAGCACTTCTGGAACCCACTGTCAAAGAATGTTGTATCATTCAATTCAACACAGATTTAAACAAATTCATAGTGATTAAATGCTTTAGTGGCTGAGAGCCAAGATGACTGTGGGATGCAATTTCATACTCAAGTATTTGGAAATCTCTGCTTTGCAAAATGGATGAGTGAATAGGAATGGATTATTTCATAATTATTCTGAAATATCCATCACCAACTGTTGCCGTAGGTAGGACACTGAGGTAGATCATCCATATTTTTCACTCAGTGTGTGATTTTCTTAGAAGTGTATATTGTGGCATTGGACCAGAATTGCTCACATGGATCTCTTTATCTGATTAAGAGAAGTAGTAAAAAGCAGACATGCTAGTAATCATTGCCTTCCCTTCTTGAATGTCTGGGAACCATCTGTAGCATTTTAGGAATTGGGGAAGAGGCAATATCATTAGGGGGCGTGGTGGCTCAGCGGGTAAGATGCCAGGCTTGTCGATCGGAAGATCACAAGTTCGGAGGTTCGAATCCCTAGTCCTGCGTGCGGAGTGAGCTCCCGCACTAGCTCCAGCTCTTGCCAACCTAGCAATTCGAAAGCATGCAAATGCAAGTAGATTAATAGGTACCACTTCGGTGGGTAGGTAACAGCGTTCCGTGTGTGTCATGCCGGCCACATGACCATGGAAGCATCTTCGGACAACGCTGGCTCTTCGGCTAACAAACGGAGATGAGCACCGGCCCCTAGAGTCGGACACGACTGCACAACTGTGCGGGGGGAACCTTTACCTTTAATATCATTAAGACAGCCAGGATTTTATGATAAAGGATTTTTAATAAAGAAACAGAAAATAAGAAACAGAAAACGAAGTGTTGAAATGCATGTCTGCTTGAAATTATTCCATTCTGACTTCTTTTGATGGAAGATACTCAGCCAATGCACAGAACAGGTCTAACCTTTGGACTTGTCTCGGATGCAGGACACAAGCAGGGCTCCCGGATGTATCAGCCTTTGAATGGCAGGGGTTTATGCAACAGGAAGCATGAAGATATAAAATGATTTTAAAACAGGTGAGGGATTAATTGAATAGGGATATTATTATTCTTAATTAATTTAGCTTTTAACTATTGCATTTTAACCCACACAGCGATCTCCATCCCCACACATTTCAAGTGAGTGCCAGGTTTAAATGAATTAAGTAGCATTGTGTATGAGCAAAACAAGCTCCTTTTTTTTCTCACATTCTCTCTCTCTCTCTCACATACACACACGACTCATATACATAGGAGGTGGCATGATGAGACACAGAGATACAGTATTTTTTTTTAATTGGTGGCGTTCAGGCTCTGAATAAAGGCTGCATCTGTGCCCCCAACAGCTTTACTAAAAATAACCCAAATGCCAGTTATCAGATTACATTTAGAATTCTGGAAAAAATAAGAGTTCATTTTGCAATTCTAAACACAAAAAAATTAGTGATATCTTTAGGACTCTACATGAATTACACACTTACCATAGCTGCCACAGGAATTTTTAAAATCTTGCACGTAGGCAATTTTGTCCACCTCTAAATCCCATAACCTTGAAATATACAAGAGCTAGTTTGGTGTTGTGGTGAAGATGCTGGCCTAGAAACCAGATGACCGTGAGTTCTAGTCCTTTCTTAGGCAGGAAAGCTGGCTGGGTGACCTTGGGCCAGTCCCTCTCTCAGCATAACCCACCTCATAGGGTTGTTGTTGTGGGGAAAATAGGAGGCAGGAGGATTAGGTCTGTTCGCTGCCTTGAGTTACAGGTATATATATTAAAAAAGTGGAATAATTAATAATAATAATACACAAAGGCAGAATTATTGCAGGCTTTGTGCCAGCTGATGAATCTATAGACCAGAGCTTTCCAAACTTTTCATGTTGTTGACACACTTTTTAGACATGCATCATTTTGCGACACACTCTTACAGCAGGGCACAAGGCAGGCACTAGGACCTGCGTGGAATCACAGCAGGTTTGGAGACAGCAAGGCACAAGGAGGCACTAGGACCTGCGTGGAATCCTGGCAGGGCAGGTTTGGAGGCAGCCAGGCACAAGGCAGGCACTAGGACCTGCGCGGAATCACAGCAGGTTTGGAGGCAGCAAAGCACAAGGCATGCACTAGGACCTGAGTGGAATCCTGGCAGGGCTCGGAGGCAGCAGCAGCAGCCGCAACACACCCAGACACTGCAGCCGACACACTAATGTGTCCCGACACACAGTTTGGAAAGCTCTGCTATAGACTTTGAGATGGGAAAAATAGATACCGTCTTGTTCCATTGCCACACAATTATTATGTATAGTTTTCAGAAAAGAGTACATTAATTTCTTTTCCTCATTTCTTCAAAACTGTAAAACAAACAAACAAGAAAATGACACGGTTGCAGCTGCAAATGTTTTATTTTGAGGCTGTCTTAAATATAAATGGCTTTTAGTTTTTTTTTAAAAAAAAAGAAATATTTTATCTCTCTCTCTCTCTCTCTCTCTCCAATTTTGATGCCTTCTAGGCATGTGAAAAGAAAAATGTTTTGGAGCAGCCAAAGATACTTCTGTTAATGGACAGATACAGAGCATGTGTAGGAACTGCTGTTCCCAATGTTGTTTGCTAAACACTATTTTTGTTTGCAAAATCACCATGTAATTTAATTTTCAAAAATTGAATGAGTAAACCTTGATTTATAAGTTAGGATCTCAAGCTGTTTTGGAGTTATCAGATTCTTTTTTCACACATTATTTGCCAATCTGGATATAACACATTTTCACAGTCTTGTTTTAATCAGTAAAGTCAATTTTATTTATATACTGTAGAAGCATAAATATAGTTTGAATTAGTGCCATTACAGTTAGCGGCCAAGCCTTCTCTCACCAGATGCTTCTTTTCCTATTTCCAGAGGTGTTTGGTACAAAGCATTCCTCTTCTTTTAAAGCAGGGCTTTCCAAACTCTTGCCGTTGGCGACACACCAACAGCCGGCGTGCAAAACCCCGGAAGCGCCGCCGCCACGCTTTCGGGTTTTTGTACGCCGTGGTGGCGGTGGTAGCGTCGTCGTCCTGGAACCCAGAAGTGCTGATGGCCCGCCGCTGCTGCTGCGCGCGCTGCCGCAGTGCACCATCAGCGCTTCCGGGTTGTCGCACGACACACTTGGGCCCCCCAGGTGACACAGTAATGTGTCGCAACACACAGTTTGGAAAGCCCTGTTTTAAAGGATTCGATCCATCAGTGCCCTTAAACTGTATCTGCAGAATAATTGTTTCTCATCTTCTGTGAGAGTACTGAGTGAGCAAAGAGTGTGGGAGCATTCAATAAAGTCCTGCTTGTGTAAGAACAAGTACAATCACAGGTAAATATTTTAGATTTGCTCCATATTATAATTCAGCATGTAGTCACATAAGTTCTTGACCTTTACCAAAGCAGCAGTAGCAAGGACTATTTTTTCATTCTGCATCTGTTTTTGGATTGAGCCACTGTTATTTACCATGCTATATTATCATGTATCTCATTAAAATGGAATTTGTTATGGTTTCCCTTTAAGCAATG
The DNA here is from genome assembly GCA_023362775.1 of Charina bottae. Taxonomy (NCBI): domain Eukaryota; kingdom Metazoa; phylum Chordata; class Lepidosauria; order Squamata; family Charinaidae; genus Charina; species Charina bottae. The sequence continues at coordinate 96,584,963 of JALMGJ010000002.1, read as the reverse complement.
GTTTTCAGCTGTATTTTATGAAACCATGGTGATGCTCAAATGCTTATCAGGGGGTTTCAATGAGAAGATCAATTCTGGAAGAGAAATTTTCTGATAATCTTCCGTTGCTGATTTGCAAAGCGCCAAGTAAAAAAACATTCTCAGCATACCTGGCTTGGGCTGGGCAACAATAAGGCCCATTGGGCCAGAGTAGTACTGAGTCATAAGCAAAGATTTGGAAGCATAGAGGCCTCTGTGGCCTTCACACTGGGATTTCATAACAGTTGTGTTGAGGTTCCATAGCATGTATGCCACTGCAAGCAATGTGATGGATACTGAGATAGTTTATGGTATTCATTTCTGATTTGCTGCCCCCTTCAGTCATTTCATTAGCATAGTTTCTTCGTTAAATGGTTTCTTAATGAGAAGTTAGGTAATTATTTTCTCTAATTTATGTGATAATATGATATTGTAGACTTGAGGAGGAGTTTTAACTCTTTTCTTCTGTTCACCGTAGAGGATACATTTATCTGTAAGGAAATAAATAAGTTGGTTTTGTCTATAGTGGGGTTTATTCTTTTGCTAAAATGTGAATGTTTAAATATAAGTTTCTTCACAGCAAGAGTTAACACTTTTTCCTTAAACCTGTCCTTTTCCCATTCCAAATGTCTTAAATCAAGGTTAGTCCTATCTCTTATTTTTTTTTTTTGTTTATTCGTTCAGTCGCTTCCGACTCTTCGTGACTTCATGGACCAGCCCACGCCAGAGCTTCCTGTCAGCCGTCACCATCCCAGCTCCCCCATGGTTGAGTCTGTCACCTCCAGAATATCATCCATCCATCTTGCCCTTGGTCGGCCCCTCTTCCTTTTGCCTTCCACTTTCCCTAGCATCAGCTTCTTCTCCAGGGTATCCTGTCTTCTCATTATGTGGCCAAAGTACTTCAGTTTTGCCTTTAATATCATTCCCTCAAGTGACTCTTTTCCTCCAATTTCCACTAGGGGGTCTCCCATCCTGGTTGCAGGGGCCATCTCTCACAAAGCTGCTACTGTACCTCATAAGGGAATTATTCTTCCTGAATGTGTCAAACAATCACATGCTTGTGTGTCTATACATGTGCAAAGACAGCCATTGAAAACCACTGTGACATATTTTCTTCTTGTTTCATTATAGGCAAGGTTTTTGGTTGAAGACAATTGTCCTCCAGCATAAAAATGTTTAATCTGTGGCTCTGTTTGGTAGCAGCAGTTCCAAAAGGCTTACGTTAGTATTTGCAAATTAGATATAGTATTAGATATACTTTGCAACTTAGATATATGCAACTTAGATATACTCTATAGACTCTGGGCTTCCAAATTGGCAGTTTTTAAAATATGTTTGTTTTCCCAGCAGCCTATTAGGTAGGCAGGAAACTGTTTTTATTTTAGAGAGACAAGAGGATCCAAGATGAAAGATCACAACTTGTTCAAGAAGACTTGCTTCTCTCTCTCTTTTTTTTCAGCAGAATGTTGAGATGTCTTAGATAGCAAGTAGCAGTTAGCATCTAGAAAGCATATGAAAACTCTTTTTAAAAATGTTTCCTTGGGTAAAGGACAGGTAGTTAGCAAGTCAACCCAACTTTCTAAAATTAAAGAAAATCTATTTTGTCATATATTTTATCATCCGCACTAAACTGAAGATGAAACCACAAGATCACTTTGGGAATTCAAATTTCCCAGACTGTTGAATTCACTTCTGTGGAGAGAAAAGTATAGGATTGCATAGTTACTCACTACTTGCTTATCCATTCTCCCACTGCTGGGTCACTTTTTATTTTATGATTGTTGATTTTAAATTGGTGGGTTTGAGGCACCAACACACTGAGGCACTGAGACAGAGGCTTGTACACCCCAAAGATCAAACTCCAAAACACAAGAAAAGCAATGTAGTGTATGCAATCCAGTGCAGTGAGGAGTGCTCTGAACTCTACATTGGAGAAACCAAACAACCTTTGTACAGGAGGATGGCCCAACACAGGAGAAGTAACACCACAGGACCAGAGTCAGCAGTTTATCTTCATCTAAAGGAAAAAGGACACTCATTTGAGGACATTAATGTTCACATTTTAGACAGAGAAGATAGGTGGTTTGAGAGAGGGGTCAAGGAGTCCATTTATGCCAACTTGGAAAATCCTTCCTTGAATAGAGGTGGGGGCCTCAGGCACAATCTTTCCCCTATTTTCCTTCCTGCTTTGTCTTCTGTGCCTAGGAAGATTAAGACCATTTCACAAGCTCAACAGCAACATGGTAATCTTAACGATCCTCCTTTGGATGATAAAGGGACTTAGAAATAAACATCTCAAATAACCATGACCTAGCCCCAGCTGCAAGGTCACACAGCCACCCTAGAAACATATTTAAGGATTCCCTTACTAACTTTGCTCAGACTGAAGAAGCTTCTTGGATAAGGAGCGAAACGTTTCCACTGAGAAAATAGAAATCCAGTTGACATGATTCAAGCTACAGACTGTTCCACCTGGATGACTGAGAACCTTCATCGACAATATATTGACTAAAATATCCAAGGTGTAATTAAGTCAGTGTTCCTTAACACTCCATTCTCAGATCTGTTTGAAAGCAGGACCCAGATCAAGGCTGTGCATGTGGAGGGACACACAAATAAAAAGATTGCACCAAAACATGGGCAGCATTTTCAGTCTTAGCACTAGCTGTCCAGCAGCCCCAAGTATTTGTTGCATATATTTTTTATGTCTGTAGAATATGGGGCTGAGTTTTTTAAAAAGCCAAGCCTTGAAGTTTCTTTCTGGGCTCTGAGATCACATGTTCACCCCCCTTTCTCAGGAATGTTAATTTACTTTGGAGCCAGCTAGTCTGATAGTTCTGACCAATCAGAATTACCTGTTTGAGCTTTGCCCATATTGGGAATCTGTTGCCTAGGTGTTTGGTCACATGCCAGATCCTGTCCACTCAGGTATAGCCAAGTTGCAGTTGTAAATGGTTTAAAAATGTAAATGCCTTTTGTTTTGGTCTCTCTGCTCTGCTGCTGCTATCTCTTTTTCTTTAAAATGTAAGTACTTAAGCCATGCGCTTCTCTTCTGCTGAAGAAAAGCAAGATTCAATTTTGTTCTTTTGTTTTAAATAAAAAAACAACGTTTTACTTCAGTTTGCTTGTCTCTCAATAATTTTCCTTAACTCTGATCACAAATTTTATAAAACAACAAAAAGGTTATGGGCCCAGCAAATGCCTTCTGGATCAGAGATAAAATTTATGGAAAGAGGACAGCTGAACTGTTTCATTTGCAAATGAAGAGGCTTCTTTTGTTTTTTGAAACTTGCTGGCAGTTACAAGAAGTTTCACTTGGAGGCGGAGTTTCAAGCGTGTTTTCCAGCCTCGTGGATTAGTCCAACAGGGGAGAGAAGAAGCAATGGCGGCTGCTGCATCTTCAAGTTTTCAAGGTATGCCCCTGGAAAAGCTTTCTAATACTAATTATTTGAACTGGTCTTTGAAAATGGAGAGTTTCTTGAGGAGAGAAAATTTGTGGTCTGCAATCTCTGAACAAATTCCTCAGAATCCAGATCAAGCTTGGATGAGGAAAGATGAGAAATGCAAAGCCTCCATTATTTTGGCTGTGGAAGACTCTCAGCTTATACATGTGAGAGGCAAAGAAACTTCCAAAGACTTATGGGACTATTTATGTGATTTATATGTAAAAACTACTCCAGGCAGCAAGGTTATTTTAACCAAAAAGCTGTACAAAGCTCACTTGCCTGAGAATGGAAATTTGCCAGACCATCTTCATAAACTGCAAAACTATTTTGTGGAGCTTCAAGAGCGTGGGATGGAATTTACCCCTCTAATGAAAGCTTATATAATGCTGTCTTCGTTGAATGAGTCCTGGGACACTTTAATTTGCTCCATGGAGGGAATCCCAGAAGCTGATCTAACTCCCTCGTTTGTGACTACTCAGCTGCTTGCTGAATGGGACAAGAGACAAGAAAAAGCTGCCTCCATTTCTACAATAAAGTCTTCTCGTGGCCAGCAGAGGGAGCGGAAGAGCTTTGAATTCCAAGCTTCTGCATTTTCCAGCCGGTGATGCTTTACATGTGGATCCCCTGCACATCTGCAGAAGGACTGTGTCCAGTTTAAAAGCTAGAAGATTTCTAAGAAGAAAGAAGAAACTTCTAGAAAGAAAATTCTTCATGCAAAAGTTGTAGAGAACTGTGATGATAAACATTTGTGGATTCTGGACAGTGGCGCAAATTCTCATATCTGTAACAATAAAAATGCTTTTCTGTCTCTGTCTAAAACTAACAAACAAAGAGTTTCCTAAGCAGATGGATCTGTATCCAAGATCATGGGTGAAGGTGAGATAAATCTTCCATGTTTGGGGGAAACTGTTCAAAATGTTTTGTTTGTGCCTAATTTTCAAAGTAATCTCTTGTCTGTGGGACAGCTAGTTGCATCAGGTTACGTTGTAACTTTTAAGAAAGAGGGCTGTGAAATTAGGAAGGATGGTAAAGTAATTGCAAAATGTTTGCAGAAAGATTCTCTTTACATTGTACAGAAAGCTGAAAAGCAAATAGCAAAAGCTGTGTTTGAGAATAATCCCATACACGATCAGTGCATCCATTTATTACATAGGAGGTTTGCTCATGCTAATTTTAAGTACATATCTCAAATGCCTAGTTATTCTGTTGATTTAAAATTGAAACCTTGTGATAAGTATCTGGATTGTGCAGTTTGCAAAGAGAATAAAACCACAAGGGCTCCTGTGAAGAAGTTTTCAGATAGGTCCACCTCTAGGCCTCTAGAGATTATTCATTCTGATGTTATAGGCCCCTTTTCTCCTAGTCTTGGGGGTGCAAGGTACATTTTGACCTTCATAGATGATTTTTCCAGGTACACATTCATTTATTTGTTGAAACACAAAGATGAGGTCTTTGATAAATTTAAGGGTTTTGTATCTTGGGCAAATGGAAAATTCCCAAGGCCAGTGTCTGCCTTGCAATCAGATAGAGGTGGAGAGTATCTATCCTCAAAGTTTAAAAGCTTTTTGTTAGAAAAAGGGATAGAACACATTTTAGCTAACCCTTACACTCCAGAACAGAATTCTGTTGCAGAGAGAAAAGGAAGAACACTGAAGGAAGCAATGATGTGTTTGCTGAAGGATGCCAGTTTACGTTTTAGGTTTTGGGGAGAAGCTGTTTCTACAGCATGTTATGTTCAGAACAGGCTGTTTAGCAGTGCAATTCAGGATGTGCCATTTCATTTGTTCTATGGTGTGAAGCCTAAAGTAAACCACCTCAGAGTTTTTGGTAGCACAGCTTGGGTGCACATTCCGAAGCAGCTGAGGCGCAAGGGGGCTTCCAGAACAAAGAAAGCAATCTTTGTAGGGTATGAACAAAGTCAGAGGAGCTACAGGTTCATACTGGATAATCAATTGATAATTAGTAAAAGTGCTGCTTTTGCTGAGCAGAATTGGGATAAAATAAACTCTAGTTCTTCAGTTGATTTATCCATGAGGGAGCAGCAAAGTCTTGCTGATGGTGATTTGCAGGAATCACCTAGTGAAGGCAATGAGCAGGAAGTTGAATTGTCTGGGAAGTCAGAGGTTTCTGAGGACAATGGTGGAATTCAGAATGTAAGTCCTGTCCTACCTCGCAGGTCTGAAAGGATTAATAAGGGGGTTCCACCTGATCGTTATCAAGTAGATGTTGTAAAGGCTTTTCACATTCACACAGAGCCTGAGTCTTTAGAGGAAATTAATGAGATGCCACCTGAAATAGCTAAGTGCTGGCATGAAGCCATGCAGCAGGAGTTGGATTCCTTAAAGGAAAATAAAACTTGGAAATTGGTGAGTTTGCCTCCCAATCAGAAGGTTTTAGGTTGTAGGTGGGTGTTCAAACTGAAAAAAGATTCTGATGGTAAAATTCAGAAGTACAAAGCAAGGTTGGTAGCAAAAGGTTTTGCTCAAAGGAAAAATGTGGATTATGACAAAACGTTTGCTCCAGTGACAAAAGCTGAATCTATCAGTTTGCTTTTAAAGGTTGCTGCCATGAAGAAATTGTCTGTCTATCACTATGATATTCAAACTGCTTTTCTGTATGGTGATTTGGAGGAAAAATTGTTTATGCAACAACCTCCTGGTTATGAAAAAGAAAAACATCTTGTGTGTGAATTGCAGAAATCCATCTATGGATTAAAGCAGGCAGCGCGTTGTTGGAATATTAAGTTAGATAATATTTTGCAAAAATTTGGGTTTCAGAAGGGAATTGCTGATCCATGTGTGTATGTAAAAAATGATAAGCAAGGTGTAATGTACTTGTGCTTGTATGTTGATGATTTGTTGCTGCTCACTTCATCTGCTGAACAAAAGCATGCTTTTGAGGTTTGTATGAAAAACAATTTCACATTGAAATGTCTTGGAGCAGTTAACAATTACTTAGGATTAGAAATTCAGAGGGAAAAGGATGGCAGTTTTCTCATAAGTCAGAGTAGTAAAATTAAGAAACTGCTGGAGGATTTTAAAATGCAAGACTGTAAGTCTGTCTCCTCCCCCATGCTTCCCGAGTTTCTAAAAGAGGAGGGGGAGAAGGGGGATGGTGAGTTATCTGAAGGAGATAGTTTCAGATCAGCCATTGGTAGTCTTCTTTACATTGCAAACAATAGCCGTCCGGACATTTCTAACAGTGTGTCCATTTTGAGCAGGTTTGTGGAAAATCCCACATCTGCTGCAAAGTCTGGGTTAAAAAGGCTTTTTCGTTATTTACAAGGCACCAAAGATTTTTGCTTAAAATTGTCTGCTACAGACACAGAGGAAAAGTTAGAATGCTGGTGTGATTCAGATTGGGCTGGAGATCTCAGTGATAGAAAGTCTACTTCTGGAAGTGTAATTCAGTTTGCAAAGTCCACTATTGCGTGGTTCTCCAGAAAACAGACAGTAGTAGCCATTAGCACAGCTGAAGCCGAATTTTATGCTTTAGCACAACTCTGCAATGAGGTAATCTGGTTTACACAATTATTGCAAGACATTGGAGTCATTTTAAGCCAGCCTGTAACAATTCATGAAGACAACCAAGCCTGTCTTCATTTGGCTTTATCTGAAGGAACCAGAAACCGTACTAAGCACATTGATGTGCGTTTTCATCTTGTTAAAGATTTTCTAGCCAAGAAAAAGTTTATTTTGAAATATTGTGATACTAAATTAATGTTGGCTGATATTTTCACCAAGCCTCTAGTTACCAGTAGGCACTGTGAGTTGGTTACTAGACTGGGTTTGCTTCCATATTCTTTCTAGTCATAAAAAAAGGGGAGTGTTGCATATATTTTTTATGTCTGTAGAATATGGGGCTGAGTTTTTAAAAAAGCCAAGCCTTGAAGTTTCTTTCTGGGTTCTGAGAGCACATGTTCACCCCCCTTTCTCAGGAATGTTAATTTACTTTGGAGCCAGCTAGTCTGATAGTTCTGACCAATCAGAATTACCTGTTTGAGCTTTGCCCATATTGGGAATCTGTTGCCTAGGTGTTTGGTCACATGCCAGATCCTGTCCACTCAGGTATAGCCAAGTTGCAGTTGTAAATGGTTTAAAAATGTAAATGCCTTTTGTTTTGGTCTCTCTGCTCTGCTGCTGCTATCTCTTTTTCTTTAAAATGTAAGTACTTAAGCCATGCGCTTCTCTTCTGCTGAAGAAAAGCAAGATTCAATTTTGTTCTTTTGTTTTAAATAAAAAAACAACGTTTTACTTCAGTTTGCTTGTCTCTCAATATTTTTCCATAACTCTGATCACAAATTTTATAAAACAACAAAAAATATTTAGCAGGAAAGGACAAGGCTATCAAATCAGGCATCTTTCCTGTTAGGAATTAACCATTCACTTCATCTATAATATAAACTCCAGATCCACATATTAACATCACTTTTTCCTTGAAAAGGTTTTTCTGTAGCATAGGACAGGTATTAACCATGTATGCCATCATTGTTTGGTACAGAATTCAAGTATAGTTATTTGCAGAATCTGGAGAGCTTTTCGCTGGTCTTTTGTTTAAATTACCATTATATATTAGTTACCTCTTGCATAACGTCAGCATTTTCTCTGCATTCAAAAATGCTTTTCCAAATTAAGCTAAGGAGAGAGCTTTTTTAACTGTGGTGCTGTAAACTTAGGCCATTTTATGGGCAATCTGTTTAGGTCTTTAATTGAAAAATAATGGTGTAAAGGGCAGAACCACCTTCCCGAAGGAAGCATCTTTTGTGGAGGTAAAATAATTCACTCTTTTTATTCTGAGTGTTGCTTAAGTACTTCTCTCTCACCTGGGTGGTCTAAAAAAGACTATAGTAGTTTTTTTGGCAGGCTTCCTCTTTGTAATTGATTTTGTTCAGAAAGAAAAGTTATTGTTGCTACTTATGCTGCTCAAATTCCTCATAGCTTTGTGCTTTTATTTTCTTCTGCTTAACTGGTCAAAATGGATGCTTGCTTTGAGTTCTGCTCTTTTGAATTCCCGGGTTGTTTTTGAAGACAACTTCCTCTTTCCTTTCTTAATGCATCAGGTTAGGCTAACTAGAATAATTTTCTTAATTCTCCCTCTGCTTCAAGGTGGATTCTCGTTACTCATAGAACCAAAAGTTATTATTAAAAAACATTCACAAACACACCACTCACCGCCCTAAAATAGAATCCTATTTCAACGCCTTCCCAGAAACCCTCACCAGCCAAACTAGAGCCTTCCCCAAGCAGAAGTGGAGAAAGTGCAGCGTGCCAAAGGATGCCTGCAAAGACATGCTGACAAAGCTGGGTGTATCCCCAGAAATGCACTGAGAACTCCCCAGGGAGAAAAGACGCCTGGACATGTACGATTTAGAGTGGGCAAGTGGGAAGTGTGGAAAGGGTTCTCCCTTTGTACCTCCACCAGTCCCAAACACCCTTCAGAAACAACAATCACACCTATGACATGGGCCTTTTGGAAAGCAGCGATTGCAAGGCAATATTCTGAAGCATCTGCTCGGGGACGGGCAACCTGTGGCCCTAGATCCTCTGTGAGAAATATTGTTTTAAACCAAGGAAACAAAACAATCTGTTCAGCGCTTTGCAAATGTGTCGTTTCAGTTGCTGGGCAGAGATGGAAAAGGGTAGCCAAAACACAAATAGCAGGCACTCTTTTTTGGATCTCTCAGGCAGTTGAGGCCTTGACTTTGACTTCTCCTCCAGCCCTGACTCCTCCTTTTCCTTCCTCATCTTCTCAACATACTGATAATTGGAGGGTGACCCATCAGGGATGTGCATGGCTACAAAGGCTTAGTTTATTATTTGTACTTTTAAAATATATTCTTTTATCTATGGCCAGTGAAAAACCCATAGCTAAAATTTCTTCCACATACCCACTGCTATGTTGTGCTTGACAACTACTGGATCTCCTAATGAAAGAAAGAAAATACTCATGTTTTAAATTCATGTAAATTACAGCATTACTCTCCAGAGCAGAGCTTTCCAAACTGTGTGTCGCGACACAAAAGTGTGTCACCACACACAGTCTGGTGTGTCGCCACACAACCCGGAAGTGCTGATCATCAGCGCTTCTGGGTTTTCCCGCGGCGACACACCAACGGCGGCGCGCAAAAATATGAAAGCGGCAACTGCCCAGCAACTGAAACGACACATTTGCAAAGCACTGACAAGACAAAAGGATGCGTACTCCCAAGTAAGCATGTTCAGTTTGAAGACAACAAAAACAAACTCTCTGGAGCAGGGCTTTCCAAAGTTTTCCCGCGGCGACACACCAACAGCCGTTGGTGTGTCGCCGCGGGAAAACCCGGAAGTGCAGCCATTGCAGCAGCGTGCAAAAACCCGGAAGCGCTGCTGCCGCTTTCATATTTTTGCGCGCCGCCGTTGGTGTGTCGCCACGGGAAAACCCAGAAGTGCTGATGATCAGCACTTCCAGGTTGTGTGGCGACACACCAGACTGTGTGTGGTGACACACTTTTGTGTCGCGACACACAGTTTGGAAAGCTCTGCTCTGGAGAGTAATGCTGTAATTTACATAAATTTAAAACATGAGTATTTTCTTTCTTTCATTAGGAGATCCAGTAGTTGTCAAGCACAACATAGCAGTGGGTATGTGGAAGAAATTTTAGCTATGGGTTTTTCACTGGCCATAGTACACGAGCATCTGAAGGGGAAGTCCACTAAGTATAGGGCATTAAAATTACTTAGCTGCACACAGATTGAAGCTCTTTTTCTGAAAATACGCTGGCAAGACCCAGCAAATGATTTTTCATATGGAAACCAGAAGTTCTGTCTCTACCACCTATCTGTGAATTCCAATGTTGGGGTAACCATAGTTGTAATGGCTACTGCAAAAGCCACAGTCATCATCCTAGCCAATGTGTTCATATAGTTAATGGCTGTGATTTATTTCTAGTGCTTAAAACAGAATATATGGAAAATGCAGGACATGATTTTTACCTTAATCTCCTCCTCCACCTACCTTTAACTTTGTACTGATGTCTACATGTATATTGCAACCAAAGGGTTTATAGTCCAAAAATCTCTCAAGGAAACATGATTACGATTACCACCTCAATCTGCTAGGTAGGTTTTTCTTGAGAATAAGTCCCACTGACACCATGAAGGCTTATTTCTGAGCAGATGTATGTTTTTGCATGTTCACCTTTAGAATGCTAACTTCTTTGGTGTCATTATCAGATATTTGTTCAGATAGTTTCAGCAGTTAATCTTGTCTAAAAAAATGTTTGATTCAAGATGTAAAGGATGTAAAACCCACAGTTGTATCTTGCATTTATTCATAAGAACTGCCCTACTTGATCAGGTTAAGGCCCATTCGAGTCCAGTATTTTATTTATCTCAATGGTCAACCAGGTGCCTCTGAGCTCTGAGGTACTCACAAGCAGAAGGTATCTGGAACTGGTATTTGAAGACATGTTGCCCTCAAGTTGGAGATAACATTGGATCTTCAAGACTAATGTCCTTTAACAGACTTGTCTTCCATGAATTCATCCAATCTCCTTCCCAGTTAGTGGCCATTACCATGTCTTGTACTAATGGATTCCAAAGTTTAATTATGTACTATGTGAATTACTTTCATTTGTCTGATCAGCTTCACTGGATGACCCCTGGTTCGTGTACTTGTTGGCACTTTCAAAAACTCTAGAAGGCTAGTGAGGTAGGGTTTATCTTTGCAAATTTCAATATGCAGTACTTTTTATCTAGATGCTAGACGTTTATGGACATACTATGGAGTATTGTGGAGTGAACATACTGGAAATAGGTGACTTTTGTCAATGGCTGTTCACACAGTACACTAAACCATCTGCTGAGCTTAAATTTTTGTGTGAACCCAGGCATGATGGTTTGTAAACCATGCTTTACGGCTTTGCGTTGTGTGATTAAATCAAGGTTAGGGAAGCCTGGCTTACTGTCATGTGTTAACAGGTAAATGAGTTGCAAAGGGTTTGCAAACAGGAACACCTATGTATGGGGATGGGAACCAATAAAGTTCTATACACTTGTAGTTGTTACATACTGAGTCAATGTCTTCATTGTGCTATCCTGTATGGCTTCATAACCTTTTTCCTAGTTGCTTAGAGACAATTCAGATCCCATTGGTATATACATGAAATTCGGGTTTGGTGGGGCTTCTTTTTTGGTCCCAATGTGCATCACTTTATACATTGAACCACACTTGCTGTGTAGTTGACTATTCATCATGTTTAAATAGATACTTTTGTCTTTTACTAACCTGAATAGTTTGCTATCATCTGTAAACTTGGCCATCTCATTGCTCACCCATAAATTAAAATCATTTATGGTTAAGAAGCCCCAGTCCCAACACAGATCCTTGAAGCATGCCACTTCTTACACCATTGAGAAAACTGTTCATTTATTTCTATCATTTATTTTCTGTTTTTAACCAGTTAACAACCCATAAAAGGACAAGTCCTCTTCTCCCATTTCTGCTAAGTTTACTCAGGAGCCTTTGATGAGGAACTTTGAAAATCTACACACTCTACGTATGTGTCTGCTGCTAAAAATCTGGTCAGGTGGCATAATCTGAGGCCTGCAAAAATAGAACTGGAGGGCCAGTTCCACTGGCCCTGGAATACCTCTGCTTCACCTTCCCCTACACCTCCTTTGGGGCTTTCAAACTGAGTCTATTGAGGTTAGAAAGGGTTAATTCCAAAGACATGAATCTGATATTGGATTGCCTTCTTTGAAGTTGGACCCTCCCCCCCCCCCATTCTGAGTTTGGAGGGGAATCCTTGAGAAGACAAGTCAAAGTTCTGGCATCCAACCTCACGGTGAATCTATGGGTTTCAACCACAAGTAGGTGGGTTCAGTGTGAAAGTTACTGTGATAGTGTTTTACTTAATGAACATACCACTATCATCTTATTTCTGTTTAAGTTCTCTCACTGTAATGTTTACAGTTTGGGATTTTTTGTGTGTGTGTTGAAAGTACCAAATTATAACATTAAAGTATCATTTAAAAAATATTCTCAAAGGTTTGTAAGTTTTTAAATTAGATCAATAGGGATCTTCCCCCCAAATGGTCCCCACCAGATGTGTTGGGCTATCAGTCCCAGTATCTTCAACCAGCATGATTATACAGGCTGTGGATGATAGGAACTATAGTCTGAACACATCTGCGGAGTGCTACATTGAGGAAGGGTGATCTAGATAGTAATGTAACTAGAAAGGAAGACAAAGAGGTTCAAGAGGTTTTTTTTTATTCCCATGCTCTTAATTTTCAAAAAAAAATCACGAAAACATAACTTATAAAACAATATATATACTGCATCCTCCACAACAGCATTATTGAAACATCCAGCGTAAGGGTTACCACAGGTGGGGATACACTGGGAAAGAAGTACCTTGTGCATTTTATATTATGTTTCTTTGTCATCTACAGGTAATAAGTATCAACAGGAAGAAGCCACAAGTATGTCTGCAAGAAAACTTCATATGTGTTTTGTATGCGTATTAATATTTAAAGATCATATTTATCATTTTCATATTTTTTAAAAATTTCCCAACAAAAAAAATCCTTTTATGTATTATCTACACTTATCACGTAACATCTTTTAAAGATTTTTTGTTTGGGTTCCTCGCTTTTATTGATTTATTTAAATCCAAAGCTGGAGAAATTAGTAATTTAATTCCCCCCCACACCAATTTTTTTACCCATCCATGAGGTCACTCTTTTCCTTTATTTAAGATGCAGAATTTTTGATGCTCCTTTTCTGTCTTTTTAATATTTTCCCTAGATTCTCTAGGAGAATTATTTCCTTTTTATTTTTTAAATTAAAAAAACTCCTTTAAATAAGGACGAATGATAATTTGATTATCAGGGTAAGACTCTGAAAGGGAGGGGGTCTGTTTAAGTTCCTTTTTGAAGGGAGACTAGAGGGATACTGTACTGCAGTCTGGGTAGAGAATGAGAGGTAGGAAAAGGAACCTTTTCAGCCGCCTGCTGTAGTGCCAGGAATGGTAGGATCCCCGGCGCTCCAGCTCAAGAAACAAATCCCATCGAGAGTCATGCACTGGAAAACAACAGCGTATTCAACGGCGAAGCGCAAGGAAAGCAAAGATAAATACGTAGAGCCTTGTAGAAGTGGTTCGCCCTGCCCGCGATGCGTTTGCTGGAGGGTTTCTTCCTTCCGCTTTGCACCGACGCCCCCTCCCCGCTGAACGATCCCCGCCCCGCCAGAAGGGGCGAACCCGGAACCACGCGTCGTTTCCTCACCGCAGGGAGCCCCACCCGAAGGGCGCTCCAGAGCTCGCCGACAACGTCACTCTTCCGTCCCCCCGCCCGCCCGCCTCCACCGTTACCGTATCTTCTGGTCGTATAAAGTGGACGATTATAGAAGGAAAGTCCTGTGCAAGTTCAAGTAAACACGCATACAAAACCCGCATCATCCAGAGGAGAAAAAACATTGCAACTCATCCATGTATTTTAGGTTCGATCGGGCCCGTCCCTCTCTCCTCGCCAGCGATGGCTCGTCCGTCCGCCCGCCCGTCCTTCCCATTCCTCCTCCGGCGCGTTTCCCTGCCCCTGAGCGCAGCCGCGGCCCCTTTCAGGAGGAGGAAGCCGGTCAGCTGTTGTACTGGCAGGCGTTTAGGGTGGAGCCGGGGCTCTGCAGGCTGCCGTAGCCAAAGTTCGAGTGCTGCTTGGACTTCAGCCTCAGGCTGGCCAAGCTGGAGTTGCAAGTGTCCCTGTAGACGCTGTAGGGGGAGCCCGGCGGGCCGTACGGGCAGGCGGGGGTGGACATGGCCGTGTTGAGGGACGACCCGCTCAGATTGTTGAGGCCGGAGTTGGCCACGCCGGGCACGGCCGAGTGGCCCATGGAGGAGGGCATGCTCATGGAGGGCAGCGTGCTGGGCGCCGAGAACATGGACTGCGCCGACGACAGCGGGCTCATGGAGTTGAAGAAGGTGAAGCTCTTGGAGGAGAGCGGCGCAGGCGCCAGGCTCTTGGCGTGCCAGTAGTTCGACGGGTAGCCGGGGTACACGTCCTCGTAGGGCTGCATCAGGCCGCTGAACTGCGGCACGTAGCCGTTCTTGCAAAGGTCCATCTGCTGGTTGCGCTCCCGCTTCCGCCACTTAGCGCGCCGGTTCTTGAACCAGACCTGCGGGGCGAGGAAAAGACAAAGGGCGCCCGGAGGCTTGAAACGGCCAGCACCACTTGCGCAGAGTTTCTGCTTGCGCCCGCCCGCGGCGACGCGTAAGCTAAGAGGGAAAGGGGGCTGCCTGCCTAACTTCACCCCGTCTGCCTCAGCTAAGGGGAAAAGGGGCCCTCCCACGATCCACCCTGCTGTCCACCTGGCTTCCTGAAAGTGTAATCATAGCAGTTGAACAGGTGAAGCTCAGCAAGCATAATACAGATTTCTCCAAGGTGGCCCCACCCTCCCCAGCACCCTGAGATAACATATATATTCGACACAACCGGAGGACACCAAAGTAAGGAAGTCATACTGGATCAGACAGTCCTTCCAACCCTGAGAAAGCCATTCAACAGTCTGGACGACCTGGTTATTTGGGAAGCTAAGCAAGGTTGGGCCTGGTTAGTACTTGGAAAGGAGACCACCAGGATATTTCAAAGCTCCTGTATAGGCTAGACTGGAAAGTCAAAAAAACTTCCTAGAAGAAATATGTCTATGAAGGTTCTCAGTCATCCAGGTGGAATTGTCTGTAGCTTGAATCATGTCAACTGGATTTCCATTTTCTCAGTGGAAACGTTTCGCTCCTTATCCAAGGAGCTTCTTCAGTCTGAGCAAAGTTAGTAAGGGAATCCTAAATATGTTTCTAGGTAGCTGTGTGACCTTACACCTGGGGCTAGGTCATGGTTATATTGAGTTCCTAGAAGAAAGCAAAGGCAAATAATTTCAGTACAGTAATGTTCATAAGGAAACTATCTGATTCACCAGGAGTGGAGCTTGAGGGAGACTTCACCTTTACCTTTATGACACAAGATAAGAATGGAGGTTTGCTGGAGGTCATCTGCTGGGGTTGTTGGACATTTTGTTGCTGTGGTTGTTTTTCTGACCACCTGCCCTAAGTTACAGTGTTGAAGTGAGGAAAGCTTTGGCTGACCAGGGATGCCTCTTTATGGAGAAGAACTGGGAGCGCCCTTCAAGTTCAGACATATAAAGTCATGCACTGGGAATCCCTGTGTTCGAATGGTGCTCTTTCATGATACAATGAAGGGTTCCAAGAAAAACGGGGCTTCTGTGAGCTTGAAATTTGCCTATCCCTGCATTGTGGCAAGAATCTGAGAGCAATTCCCCCAACTAATAATTAATAGAACTGATTAAAGACTCCACCCAGAGCTGGGGTCCCCATCATGGCACTGCGGGCCCTAAAGTGACTATGGACACACAGCCCATGGCACTGCCACACTTTCTCTTTAGTTTTAATTACTGTTACTTTAATATGAAGGAAAGAGAAGAAGAGGATGACTAGCAGCAAGGAGGATAGATGCAGTTACAATAGCAATGAGTGCACAGTTGGAAGAGCTGAATGACCAGGTTGGGGATAGTTGGAGAAAATCTATCTATGTGGTCACTAAGAATCAATCATCACATTGACAGCTGACATTTTGCAAAGTAAATTGCCAATCTCCACCTCTCCCATCAGTATACAAAATGAAAATGGTGGGCAGTGGCAGTCTATGGCTCCTTTTGGAAATGCTGCTCAGGAAAAAGACAGTCTTCTGTAGGAGCCTTTGGGGATGAGTAAGAAAAGACACAGTATTCTTTTCCCCCAACTCTCAAAATTCCAAGCGTGCCCACCAGCCCAGAGGTTAGTGATTCCTGATCTAGAGACTGATCAGCATGACTAAAAGCTGTCTCAGATGGCCAATTAAGGAATCCCCGGCTGGATTTTTGCTCAAAGGCTTAATAATTTGGAGGGGGAGGGAACCTAATGGAAAAGTATTCTACAGTTGTTCAGAATTACTTTTCTTTCTAAAAGAAGGGGTGCCAAAGTACAATGCATATCTATTGAGTGGCCATTCTTTCTCCTTGATCATACACACAGTTGATTCTGCTACTCTAAGGCAATATAGAAATATTCTGGGCATCATTGTTCTCGTGAGCAAAGCTAAGACCTGGCACTGAAAATACATTCTGGGGTTCAGCCACTTCAGATTTAAATTAAGTCTGGTGTGGTGAAGCTTACTGGTCCCTTCTATTGATGTCCTACTTTATCTTAAACTTTTATCCATAGAGATGTGAAGGGGACTTGAATGGTGGTTGGACTGCTGTATATATGAGGGATAAATTTGTTGCCTTGATTTTGTATTCTGTTGTACCATCCTTTGCCTGTATCTAGTTTTCTACTATTTCTTCAGCCAACTCACCCCTCTGATGTTTTGAGCTTGTTCCTAAAAGGCCATATAGCAACAAAGGAATGGTTAATATGATGTCCCACCACCTTTGATCATTTTATTTACTACTGGATTTCTTAAGGTCCAGGTTTTACTCTTTCTGGAGTGGCTATAATGAAAACTCTGGCTGCAATCAGATTAAAGCTGTCAAAATATAATTTAAAAATGCATTGACTGATTCATTACGCAATAAATTAAATGGGCATATTAATTAATATTTGAATCTGAGTGCTTTTAGGGAGTCAGTGGGAAAAATGTACTGCTCTTCCTACCTCTTTCCAGCCTAATGGAAAAGTATTCTACATGCAACATTCTGGAACCTCTTTATTACAAGCTATGAGAAATCTGCACTTCTGCTCTAGGGAGAAAGGCTGCAAATCACCCTGGTTGCCTATTTGGGGTCTTTGCTGCCATCACAGCTTATAAATGCCTGGCCCTGTGTGAATAAAAAAAAACACAAGGATAGTTTTATCAGACCAGCTCTCCCTCTTTTCTACAATACTTTAAAGTGGGGATGAGAAGATTAGTGCCCTCCAAATATTCTGGACTTCAACCAGTCAGTCCTAGCCACCATGGCCACCTTTGAAAAGCAGCTTGCCATGAAAGAAATTCCTGCCTTAAAGAAAGTCCCTGTCTTTAGAAAGCTGTCCTAGAAGAATACACCTCATCAATGCCCTTTATCTCGAAAACATTTGTCTTGGGTAGCATTTGTTTAGAGGGATGGCTGACATTTCTCTCTGGAGATGGCTTTTCCATTTTGCTCTTCGGGGCCTTGAGAAACCCATGCTTACAGATTGCTGCCTTGACTTGGCATCTCCTTTGTTTCCTGTTCAAGATCTCCGGATTTCATTTACTTGTTTCTCTTCCATTAACCACTTTCTGGCCAAACCTTTTGCCCAAACTGCTGTTCTCAGGCTGATCCTGGTTGCTTTGTCCAACTTTTTTTTTTTTAAAAAAACAAAAAATTCCTTATTCCTGGAAATTAGAAGTGGATGAGACAAGTATCTCAAAAGGTAGACACAGCTGCCAGTCACCACGTATCTTTTGCATTTGGTCAAAGGCAGCATCTGCTTTTACCTTGAATATTCGGTATTTACAGTTTTGCTGCTAGAAAAGAGAATCAGTTTGGATGCCCTGAAGTCTAAGACAGGAGGGAAGTGGATGCAATATTTGGGAAAGTGATCTTTTAGGAAAGGCTTTCAGTTTGTTTTCATAAAAATCCAGGGATTCAGGAACACAGGAAAAGCACCACTGGTTCCGCGTCCTCTTAAAAGCAGCAGGCGTCGGCCTTAGCCACGTGATTCCTGAGGGAACCAGCGGCCTGCGGAACTGCCTGCGTTACTGGTAGGTTAGGATTTTGATAGGCCCGGGGCGTTGGCTGCTGGCTAAGGCGAGCAGGCGGAAAAAGCTGCACGTTAAGAGCAAAAATCAGCCAAACTAGGAATCCAGCCGCTCTTTGGGAACGCTCTTTTCCTAAAGGCACTCTCAAAAACAAAGCAACTGGTATGTAATTCCGAAGGAACCGCCGCGCAACCCTAAACCTGCCTATTTGAAAGTACTGTACTGTAAGCCCCATTGGAGGGCAGGCTACGCTCACAGGATTGTGCGTGCCAATTCTGTCCCCTGTATTACAAAGTTCTTTGCAGATCAAATGTGTCTGCTAGTTTGGGGGGAGGCTTAACCAAATGAGAAGGAGAAAGGCAAGTTTCAACAAGAAAGAGCAGCGGGAGGAGGAGGAGGAGGAGCGGGAAAGAATTCGCGGCAACTCCGCGAGAGAAAACGCGGGAAAAGCCGAAAAGCAGCCTGTAATTCACTTCTCAGAAAGTACTTCCAGACAGGAATTTCTTGAAAACGAGGCTAAACGTTTTAGTGACGGCCTCTAGACATTTTGAAAGAAAGTCCTCTTAGCAAATTTGGCGGAATTAAAGTTTCAGAAAAACACAACTACAGAAGAGTTCGAGCTAAGATTTGGAAGGAAACGGAGCAATCTATTGATCTCCCCTCCTTCAGACAACCGTGGGGTTGGGGTGGAATGTGGGCTATTGAATTGAACCTCTTGGTAGAGGAATGCAAATTAAAGCATCCCGGCCAGATGGCTGTCTACCCTCTGCTTGAAAACATCCAACATTAATTTGGAAGCAATCCTTGTCTACTGTCGCCAAGTCCGGCCCCCATATTAAATGATTAGGGTCAATAACTTTGTATGAAGTGCTCCTTCCTTACAGTGCAAACCCATTAAGTATCATGACACATCAGGGACAGAACAAAATACAGCCCCGCTATCACAGCAGGGTTTTAACCCTGTAGCAATTAATTAGATCATATGCTGAGTAAAGTGGGGATGAACGGAATGGGCCAAACGGCATCAGTTGGGCTTTTTAATACACAACCTCTGGCTGTGTATTAAATTTAATTGTGCCAAAATTAACCAAAAATGTACATTGCTGCAGTCTTTTTGGAAAGTGTGCCTCTATAGATGTACTCAGAATGGGATCTTCTCACTGATTTTGAGGGGTGAATGTGAATAGGATTGCACCCTTAATTTTCCTGCTTTCGCTGCAAAAATGCCATCTTTCTTTCAGCATACAAAGTCTCTCTGCCCCCCACCCGGCCCCTGTGTTTTATCACAAAAGCCCTTTGCCATGCAATTTTTAAAATGCTTCATCAAGGGGCAGCCCCAGGGCCTTTCTAAAGTAGGAATTTCTCCCACCCCCACGCGTGGAGTGTGAGCTCATCAGAAGTATAATTCA
Source organism: Charina bottae (assembly GCA_023362775.1). Classification (NCBI taxonomy): domain Eukaryota; kingdom Metazoa; phylum Chordata; class Lepidosauria; order Squamata; family Charinaidae; genus Charina; species Charina bottae. The sequence continues at coordinate 96,565,340 of JALMGJ010000002.1, read as the reverse complement.
GGATTTGAAAGGATCAGATGGTTCACTATTTTTCCTTTAAGGCAGCATAACTAATCAGCTGAAATATAATGCTAAGCTTAGCATTTTAGATTTCTGTGCTGACTTCAAGGGACAGAAAACAGTGCAGGAAAGAAAATACATGGAATTAGGATGCAGCAAAGGGGCTGGAAGAGATGCTTGGATAAGCCTTCTGCCCTCAAAGTCTCAGGAAGGCCCTGGGCAGTCCCTCTGAGTTCAGTCCAATTTACTCCCAGTAAGCAGCTGCAGGATTGGAAGCCAAGGCTGTCTTTTTCCCAAGGAGAAAAACTTTATGTAACTCAGTGGAACTTAATTTCAGTTTCAAAAGACATAGAATAGGCTACAGTTCTAATTTTCAGATGATAATAATGATGAACCTCTTGATTTCCCTGCAGCCTGATGCCTAAAGCCACTTAAGCCTCTGCTTGTCTGCTAGTATTTGGGGGTTTTTTTGGCAAGGCCTTCTCAGCTACTATCAAAACTAGGTTTTGCAGATCCCATTTGGGGGCCAAATGTGAGGCTCATACATTGATTTTAAGTAGACTGCAAAAACAGTCTGCAATCTATGTGGATTTAATTAAGCTGTGATTTCCTTCCAAGTCTACTAAGAAGATCCGTGTTATAAAAAAAGCTAAAATACTCCAGGCTGGTCTTGGAAAAAACTTCAGTAGATCTTTTTTCCTGTGTGTCCCAATAAATTATAGGGAAACCTCAATAACTTTTTATCTCTGGAATTTTGTCACACTTTTAGGGTGGTCTCCAGCTAGGGCCCATTAAATCAGTAACAACTGTATTCAACTCAATAGAGATTAAATACACCCACACCTTCAGCAGCTGTAGGATTCATTTGCCCTCCTGAAAGCATAAAGCAAACTATGAAATTGAAGGGAGGGAGACACATCCCCAAAACCAATAAGCCAAAAATCCAGCAAACAAAACAAGCAAAGAGAATGACTAATAAAATGCCAATCCTGCTTGTCCTGCAGGTTATTTCTGCCACTGGATCCCTTGAAACAAAGTAAAGCAATTCATGCCGTTGCAGGCAGGAAATCCATGACAATCAGCTCTGCAGCCAGCTCTTCTGTCTAGAAGCACTTGGTTGATTTTGGAATCTCAAGTAACCCTGCCCTCTTTGCTGAATTTAATCTGCCTCTTGCTCATGGTTTGGAGGTTCTATCGATTTTAACAAAACCCATTGCCAAGCAACTGTTCTTATGCAAGTATACATCACTCCATTGTGGCAAAGTGATGTACCCTCGTATAATCTCAGGTATCTCAGAGTCTGCATGAATTGAGGGGCACAGAAATGCATATATAGTAACTGGCTGTTAGTGTTAAAATGATCAGTACATTCCTGTTAAGAAGTAGCTAAATGTCAGTCCAAATACCTGCCTCCCCCTCTCCCCCCAAAATGTTACTTCTATTTCATTACTCTTTCCTGGTTATTTTTAAATAATTGGTACAGTGCTCACACTTATACAGATAGGTACATTAATACAGCACTCTGAAAGCAACATACCTAAAAGCCTTCATTTCACTAAGATTTACTTCCATTATTGGGCACAATTCTGCCCAAAGTTTAGCACAATTTTATGGCCACATCAGACAACACAGTAAGCTGTGGTTTGCTTTATCGTGGTTTATTGTATTATTCATAGTTGGATACGCCTGCACAACTGCAATACACAAGCCAGAATGATTAGATTCACACAACACATTAAGCTTCAAAGAAATACAGTTTAGCTTAGCATGTTGCTGAATCCTGCCAGTATGTGTGTGCTCAGTTTTCCAGTGATTGTAGTGGAATTTGTCTTTACTAAAGAGAGTATGCTGTTAAAGGCACACTGACACTCTGTCTACTCAGTAGTGTAAGTCTCATTAAATATGGGCTTACTCAGTGTCACTATAAATACGATTTCAACCTAACTCACTGAATTTTATTCCCTTTTTTTCAGTGCGGAACTATTACACTTCCTTGAAATTAAGCCCTACTGACCTCCGCAGGACATCTGCTTCTTAAGCGCTTATGACTGGCTGGATTCGTGCCCAGTATCTGTGGTGGTGGTGGTGGGGGAGTGAAAAGCCTCTGTCCGTCAAAGCAACCCCAAAACCCCCAATACATTTCTTTTATAGCTACATTTCTAAGGCTTAAACCCAATATCTGCATACTGTAGCTCCATCGAGGGGTCAACCCTTGAGTAGCCATGGGAACCTTTGGATACTTTTCCAGCTCATGCCGGCAGGTCTCGTGTAAAACTGTATCTCTTATCTCACGCTCACACAGAGCTGCTCCCTAATCTTGTCTTATTCGCGCTTCTCCTGAAATTTCCCATTTACAGTCAGAGCCAAACTCACATCTATTGAAATCCGCGGAGACTCACTCGCGTTCCCGAAGCTTCCCCGCCCTTTTAGACGAGGAAGTGGGACTAAAAAGGTTTCCTCGTTCACCCGGCTTTCGGGAAAATCTACATGTTTTTAAAGATTCCTCCTTCCTGTGAAAAAGAGCACATTCATAAAGCCCATTCAGGCGGAGGCTTGTATCCTCTCTCCCTCCACCACAATCGCCCCAAGATGAACTAGAATTTATGTTGTTATGAAATGGGTGCATTTAATCAACCCGGGGGAGAACAGTAAATCCTGGGCGATGTGTGTCTGTCCTGACTAAATCCTGATTTTCCCAGGCCACCAACTAAATAAATAAATGAGCACAAAGGCGCGTGACCCTATTAGCATTTTCTTAGCAAGGCTATTGATTCAAAATAATAGAGGGGAGGTGGGAGAGATTTCATGTCCAAGAAGCCAACTGAAGAAGCATCTTCTCCCACCAGGAATTGCCGATTAAGATTGCCATTCAAGATCCGCTCACCACCTCGCTTCCGAAAACTGCCAGGAAACCCTAGAGGGATTCTCCGCAGAAGGCTTAAGCCCCGTTTGGATGCTCGGCGCAGTTCTGCGGAAGCCCTGCTTTGATGGAACCACGAAACTTCCTTCAGGGCTGACCCGCCACGGAACTGCGCCGCCGAGATTTAGGAGCACGCGTTAGGCGTCCCTTTGGTGGATTTGGAGAGCCTCGTTTAATGAGCGTAACCCTGTCACATCTAAGGCCTGAAACTGTTTGGGTCCAGAGGGTTGGATCCAACAAATAATAAAGGATCCAATAACTAATCAAGAAATAATCCTGTTTAGAAGAGACCCAATAAAATCAAGGAGATTTAGCTGTGTGGACAAGTCGGCTCACTGATTTCAGCGGCTCTCTAAGCAGAGCTGAACCTGGATTTAACTCGCCGGGTTTTTTTTAAGGTAGGATTTGCTCCCATCGCCGGTAATCCTTGAGTTTACTTCAAAGTAAGTAGGTTCAGAGTCACAGTTGAGACACCCTGGCTCGCAAGCAAACCTCCATGAGATTTCTTTCTTCGAATGAAATGCGGGGAGAAGGCGCCCGATTTCGGCAGCAATTCAGTACGTACTTGCTTGTGCCGTAATCGAGGCCCGATAATATTGGAACCCCTGTGCATGTGACCAAGGGGGAAAACAACCCTCGCTCTGCCCCCAAAGGGCTTTTCCCCTTATATATGCGCACAGAATTGTTGGCTTTATTTCTTCAGTGGGCTTTTCCTGACCTGAGAAGCTTGGAGGCGTTTCAAATCCGGGGTATGCAAAGAGAGGGAGGAGGTACATGGCCTATCCTTTCCCAGACCAGGCCTTTATCAGGACAGGCCTCCCTCCGGCCCACTTTTAACACACTCCGGCGGTTCTTAGCCTCGGGCGCTGCACCAAGAGGGCTGCGGTGCAGGCTCGCGTTCTACTTGCGCGCGCAGATTGATTCCTCGGGCCTCCGCCACGCTGCCTCGCGGAAATCTAGCCTCTCGCGCGCCCGAGCCTCCTGCCTTCGGGGGGGGGGGACCTGCAAGTAAGCCTTGAGGCGCCCTCGCGCCCACCAGATTTCCCGCCTGGCCGCCTCGCTCCCGAGGCACAGCTTACTCGGAGGAAACCCAATGGAACAGGATGGGCTGACTTCCAGTCAAGGCCCGCTCACCGACAGCTTGTACCCGGGAAAGGTGGGGGACTGCGACGGATTAATCTCCAAGGAGTTGCGTTCGCGTTGTCTCCAGACAGCGGGGCATGGGGCGGGGTGACGAAGGAAAGCTTTGGAGAGGCGACCGCGGAGGTGGCTCACCCTGACTCTGGGCTCCGTGAGGTTGGTCCACACCGCGATCTCCTCTCTCATGCTCATGTCCGGGTAGCGGTTCCTCTGGAAAGTGGCCTCCAGTTCCTGCAGTTGTTGGCTGGTAAAGTGAGTCCTTTGGCGCCTCTGCTTCTTCTTCTTCGCCGGATCATCTGCGTTCCCCTCCTCGCTTTTCTGCAGGCCACTTGGTTCCTTTTCTAGAAAGAAAAGGGCCAAGGAGATCGAGACCAAAATAAGGATTGGTTGGGGTATTATTATTATTATTATTATTATTATTATTATTAGTAGTAGTAGTAATATAATAGAAAAATCAAAGGACTTCTGCTAGGCCTTTTAACCCAAGACAGCGCCAGCAACCCTGCCCCTGCAAACAAGCTGACTAATTCGAAAGTTTGAATTGCCGTTCTGTAACCCGAATCTTCCGTAAATTATACATCATTTTGCAGCAGCGAGAAGGCTTGGATTGGAACCAGCTCCTCTGTTTCAAAAAGTTTGAAGTTTGGAAAACAGAGGGTTTTTCCATTACAAAAACAGGGACCAGAGGTTGTGCTGTTCTGTATAGATGATTCAGAAAGCTACAAAATAGAGAAAAATACTTTTAAAAAATTACGGTATTACATGTAATTAAAAAAATAAAAATAAAATTGGGTTGATATAAAATTCCATTTACAAATCATCTCAGAATCTTAGCTGTCTCCAAAAATAAGAAATTCACAGCTCACTTTGGTTGTCTTGGGGCATTTTTCTATTATGTTGAGTATTTAAACTTAAGGTACACACTTCTCCCAGGGGTGATATAACTGTTTAGAGAACAAGACTTTTTTTTCATAAACGGGGGGGGGGGAGTGGGAGGAAAAGATTGGGGTAGTTATACCTTGGGAATTTGGAACTTCTACCCTCAGGATGAGTTTTCAGGATCCTTTTTTATATTTTTATTTATTTCTATATCAAATTTAGTCACCACCCATCTCAGTCAGAGAGCGACTTATTTAGTTAAAATGATATAACATTAAGAAAACAAATTTTCTGTTTAGGCTTTTGAGATAAGGAGATTTTATAAATTTGGATTTTTCTCTGTTCAAAAATACAAAAGATGCATTTGTACATAAAGTTCCCCACAAAACATAAAATGTGTTTGTACGTTAATGGCTAAAGTTTGTACAAGTTTGTAGTGACACACCCATTGGCATGAAGACCATGCCTTCAATGGAATCGTTGAGGAAATGGGGGAGGGAAGCAATCAGGCCCCAGTCAAGATCTGGCCTCAGTCAAGCCCCAAGCTTCATAGGCTTCAGTGCAAGAAATGGGATGGTGCATTTAGCTCCTATCTTCAAAATGCCCGGCTGTTTCCAGATGCAAACGATTCACATTAGTTTGGAGCATATACCCACTAGTTAAATTGACTGAAGGTTGCTCCCACCATGCTTTGGAGGGGATGAGATACAGGGATAGTTAAGAATATCAATGTAATTTGTTATCTGTGTAACTGAAATGAATTTTTAGAGAGTATAAGGATATTCTTCTGAGAGCCAGTTTGGTGTAGTGGTTAAGGCATCAGGCTAGAAACCAGGAGACTGTGAGTTCTAGTCCCACCTTGGGCACAAGCCAGCTGGGTAACCTTGGGCCAGTCTCTCTCTCAGCCCTAGGAAGGAGGCAATGGCAAACCACTTCCGAAATCTTGCCAAGAAAACTGCAGGGACTTGTCCAGGCAGTCACCAGGAGTCAACACTGACTTGAAGGCAAAAGAAAGAAAAGAAAGAGGAAGGAAGGAAGGAAGGAAGGAAGGAAGGAAGGAAGGAAGGAAGGAAGGAAGGAAGGAAGGAGCTGAATTCAGTGGAACGAACATCTGAAAAGACTTGCTGCTCAGTAGAAGAGAATATCTGTAGCTCAGGGACTAATATTTGCTATTCAATTAGACAACTGGACAAATCAGCTAAATGTCCCTTAATGCTAATACTTTTATAACAAAATTATATTCCAACCGGCCAATTTGCAGCCCGATTTTATCTGCTATATAAATCCTAGTGAGTCTAATGGGACTTGAAAAGAATGCTTCCTAAGATGACTTAAGGCAGAGTCTTCTGAGTCCAAATACTTCTAATTAAATTGCTTGTGCAACAGTCACTGAAGTAGTACAGCCTGCAACCCGGTGGAGAGGTTGTTATATGGTAGCAATCATCATTCAAGTCTATCAGACTTGCATCCAAGGAGAAAAGTTCAAGGCCGAGCTAGCATTTAAAGAGGATTAATAGATTCATTCATCATGACAACACGACTCTGGATATGCAATCAATTTCTAAATTGATATTATGTAAGTATTTCAAAAGAGTATTGGAAATGTGCTTGTGTGTGTCCATCTGCAGTTTGCATATGCTGTAATTAGAACTACACAGAGACTTCTGTGTAGGGAACTGCAGTTGACCTGGCGAATAATCCACAGCGTTTGCTTTCTTTAGTAGTCTGCTTAAAATAAAACGCATGACTCAGATTAAAGTGTGTAGTAAAGGAATTGTGGGTCTCTGCCATGTAGTTGTAGAAAGTGAGAGGGATTTTTTTTAGAGAATATTCTTTTTCTCCCTCCCTCTCCCGGTGTTTAGGAAAGTCGCCTTTTTGTTATTTGTGTATTGTCATATGTATCTATTGTATTTGTATGCTTAAATAGACCTAACACCCACAAGCCTTTTTATAACATCTTTTTTATATTTAAAAGTCAAACCATAGGCGTGATCCATCCACAAATAAACTCTTTATGTTCCCCTGATTTCAGTGGATTATAAAAGTAAGTACTTCACTTCCTTATTGAAATGAGAGAGGAGCTCAATGGCTTAATTTCAGCAAGATCAGATGCCACATAAAAATGCAGAAATTATTTATGAAAGAAAGAAAAGTGGACACGCAGACACCGACGAGATTAAATTCACATGGATCTGTGTGCATGCAGCAAGCTGACCCCGAATCTGCTGCTTGGAAATAAATAAATTATCCCATAAAGGTATTAGGCAACTTCATTGTATGAATCGGCTTGGGAGGCTATTCTGTGTACTGAAAAACCTAAATAAACGCGCCACCATCCACCTCCCTCCTTTTAAAGGCGCGGGTTCGACATCCTTCCCAGCGCACTCTGATCGGAGTTCTCCTGGTACCCAGGCGGCAGCCCCAAAAGGACAAGCGGTTCAGAGGAGCCCCCAAGGTGGCCGCCTTGCAATGCAGGTCGGGGGACCACTCCTGGTAGTGTCCCGGCAGCGGCCGCCCCCTCCTCTCCGAGCCAGGCCCCCTTTCCTCCCTACCCAGCAGGGCCTGGCCTAGGCCTCGTACAACCCTCGCCTTTTTCCTAGCAGGGCCGGGGAAAGCGGGGCTCGTCTCGGGACCGGGCTGGTGGCGACTCGCCTTTTATTGAGGCTGGACCCGAGGGACGGCGGAGGGGAAACCGAGGGCGAGGCGGCAGGGAGCCAACCCGCCCCAAGGCGACCTCTCCAAAGGCTCGCCCTCCTAGTCCCACCATCAGTCCCCAAGTGGGGCGGTGAGCTCCGCCAGTTTGGTCTCGCCCGACTCCTCCGAAAAGCTGCTTTCTCCCTCGGACCTCGCCTCAGCTGCAGAATCATCCCCCGCACCGGCTTGATTTGGACTGGCCTTCGCACTGTTTTCCACGGACAAGGAGTGAAAGCTGAGCTCCGGTGGGCCTAAGCAGGAAAGGCGCGGGCCCTGCTCGCCCGAGCCCTTTTCGCCCTTGGGAGCTAGATTTAGCGCCTAACCAGCAAGCAGACACTGTCATAAGGACCCTCATCTGTCCGGGCAAAAACACACCGGCTGTGGCGCTCCTGCCACTTGCGAACCACTCCTGCACAACTGTTTTTTTTTTTTAGGGGTGAGGTGACTTGGCAAGAAGGCGCCACGGTTTTGCTGGGTCCGCCCGGACCAGTGTTCCCTCATTTATCTGTGGACTCCTTAAGAAGCCTAACATTTATTTCTAAGGAAATCTAGAGGCAAAAGGTGTTGTTTTTCAGAGCAATTTGACTTGCCTGGTGTATTGTTCAAGTTCCCAGGCTCCTTTTATTCCGATCTCTAATATTAAAAATTAGCAGCGTTCCCGATTTTATTTGTCCTACTGGGTCTGTAGGCATTACCGGAATACATTGTGTATCCTGGAGAGGAACGTGTCTCTTTACTCTTTTCTCCCTTGCTTGGGGAAATTATTTCTAAGCCGCAGTTATTGATGCAACTGTAAACATTTTCCTGGGCTGGTCCCGGGGTAGCACAACCCTAAATTCAGCAGTAAACTGTGGGATTGACTTGCAGGACTGCGCCTTAAATTTATTTCGGTTTTAGTGAACTCAGTCAGAATTACTCAGTCCTACCTGGAGTTTGAAAATTAGGCTCTACTCTTGTGCATACTAATTTGAAAGTTAAGTCCTTTCCCATCATAATATCTACTATTTCCCAGATCTCTTTCTAGACTTGGGCTGTCTCACTAGCGCGGGAGTGTCAAGGTGCACACCAGTATACAGCGATGGCGCTTTCTTAGGTGTTTTAGGTTGCCGTCCACAACACAGATGGTGGGAAAGGAGAAATGTGAAGGATTCACTCTGGGTTACGGTCTGTCATCGAGGCGTTGGTCTTACTCATTTCCAGAGAGTTAACTTTCCCAAGATTTTAACCGTGGAGCACTCGGGGGGAACTTTCTCAGGCAAGGAGCACTGCTGTGCACTTGTATTTGGGGGGCGTTTTGCAAAGCCCCCTTGCCCTGAAATGGAAGAGAGCCGCTTCTTCAGAGCAGAGGCTTTTCCATGCATTTACGGAAAAATTGCCCACGTTGGAGAGCACAACTGGCCTTACTCTGGGGATGGCAATTTGCGTTCGTTCACCTGACTAAGGCGGAGGGAAGCTGCCGCCGGTTCCCTTTTAGAGAGACCTCCCCTAAACATGCCTCTCCTCGACAAAGACACCTCGGATTAAAAGCGAAGCCGGGAGGAATAAGATGTCTGCGCATTCCCCCGCCCGGGCCTGAAACGCTCTCCTTCTTTTTTCCGCCACTTTCTTTTTCTCCCTGAATTTTGATGGGTGCCCCCCCTCGCCGCCCGACAGAGAGATCCTTTTACATGTCTACCCTATCCAGACTGGAAAATAAACCCAAGAGGACTGCCATGAGTTGTGAAACGTGCTGTAAAAACCGGAGCCCGAATGGAAGGCTCTCAAAGAAACTCAGGAACTGCACATTTTGGAGAGAAAGAATAAAAAGTGCCCAGTTAGTCCGGGAATCTTGCGCGCAAATGCTGTCACAACCGAGAGGGCGCGATTAATCTCGCCCTGTCTCCTTCCCGTGCCGAAACCCAGGAGTTCTGTGGCGCCCCTAACTTGCTTCTGCTTTGAATGCGAATCCTCTGGCCCGGTCGCGCCCTCCTCGATAGGGATCGGGGAGGGCAGGGGTCTGTTTTTCTGCCCCCCCTCCTGTAAACCGCGGCACCCCACCGCCACAAGCTGAGTGTTACCTGGGACTTCGGCGTCCGAAGATTCGCTGGCCGAGTTCTCGATAGGTTCGGAAGATCTCTGCAAATGGAAGCTGGAAGCCATGTCGTGGGACGCCTGAGGGGGTCTCAGGTTGTCGGGAAGCCTTTCCAAATTCATCCCACCTTTAAAGGAATCCATAAGCAAGAAGAAGGCTGAGTCGTAGCCTGCGCGCCTGCCCTTTTAGATTGTGTGCTCTTGGCTTGCCTTTGACTTTAATACAAACTAAGAGAGAGGGAGAGGCAGATAGAGAGAGATAGCCAGAGGCTGCCGAGGACGATTCCACCGAGGCTGGAAGAAGTCTGCTTTATTTATATCTTTATTTACTTTTAATCCACTAGATTCGACTCGGCTGACTGTACGATAGGCACCGCCAAGCTTGAGAGCGCTCCGACTTCCAGGGGAAAGTGGCAACGGCGCCCCCCTTCTAGATAGCGCGGGGGGGGGGGGGCGAGGAAACCAGGCGAGTCGCTCAGGGTGGCTGGTTTCCAGCGAAAGAGATTCAAGTGACCTGCCCTGGAACGAACGCCTGAAAGTTGAAGCAAGACTCCGCCCCCTCGTTCTTTCTTTCCTCCCTCCTTCCCTCCTCGCCCCCGCCCTTCTCAGAAAGTTCAAAATCTCCCCGTCCTCCTGGCTAATAGATCTCGTCCATCCTGCTCTCCCTTCGGCTAATGGAGCCGCCTGCAAGCTCTCTGTCCCAGTGAGCGAGCGCTCCTGTGGGTTGGCGTGGCGTATTTCTTAAAGAGACCGCACCCGCTCCGCGTCGGCTTCTCCTTCCCTTGCTGCTCGCCGTTTGTCGTTGAAGAGCCGAGTTGCAGGAACGTGGCTCTTCTCCCCATAGTCAATTTGATTCCTCTTGTCACCCTCTCTCTTTGCCCCCCCCGCTCCGCTCCGCTCCAGAATGTGTGGTTCAATCCAAGGTCCGCTTCAGGCAAGGGGACTTCTGTCATTTAAATCACCAGAGCGAGGGGGGTGGGTGGAGGAAAGGGGGAGAGGAGGAGATCGCTCGCTCAGGAAGGTTTTCTATGGAACCCCGTCTTACTGAAGCCCACTCGCGTCTTCCTCCTGGCGAATTTTAGCCAGAAAGGCAATTTGTATCCATCCATGTCCTACGGAAATCTACAGAAAAGCTCCCCAGTGGTTGCGGTGGAAGTCTCTGGGCGCAGGATGGAGGTCACTTCTGGGACTGGTGGGGCTTAACTGCGGCGAATATGTGCAAGGTCGGCCTTCTATTCCACTGCTCAGTTAGGTGAATGATTTAGAGTGCAATCCTAAATGCACTTACTAAAGATCATAGGACTTGTTTCCGAATAAGCAAGCAAAAATTCAGCTCTTTCAGCGATTGCACCTGAACTCAGATTTCAAATAAACCAATCCATCCACATTTACTCAGAAGTATTTTTCTCTTTTATCAATAGGGCTTACTTCGGAGCGCCCCTTATTAAACTTAATACATTGACCTTTGAGTAGGTATTTATGTAAGTTCCCTATAAACTACTTTAGAGATTGGGAGTAAGCTCCCAGGAAGTACTATAAAAGGGGTGCCTTCTGGTTTAAAGGCCCCAAGGCCTATAGGCTCGGGGGGGTGGGTGGAGGGAAGAGAGAGAAATAATGAATTTTGAATCTCCAATTTTAGCAGGGAAAAAACAATTCAAACAACTGCACAGACTGGATCTCCAGCTTGCCTTCTGCTGCTTTTCTGGTGGCGCGCAAACGCCGGCTCGGGGGAATTCCCCGTAGTTCTGAGTTAGGGGAGAGGAAATATAATAGTACGGTAGATTGGGAAGAATTTGTTTTCATGGATCCCTGCCTGGTGTCTTTGGAAGGGGGAATCGAGACTTCAGGCCTCAGCGCTTTAGCCACATCCCTTGGCTTCTCCAAGTCCAGCCGGAATATTTTTTCAAAACGGGGTGGAACTGTTTCTACTATTTTTTTTACTTTTTTTTTTTTTAAAATAGGCGTTTTTAGGTGACACTACAAGCACCTGAGTAAGGTGCCTCATCCGTTAATATCTGTGTATTGAGGACCTTTGCTTAAATGCGAGTTTTCAGCTCTATAAATCTGGTGACAATCCGACAAATCCGTCGCAATAAATGGGGTTTGCCAGATTCATAAACCACGCTCCCAAACGCGCAAGCTCCTATCCCTGGATCCCCGCGGAGTTTCCTCTCAAATCAGCGAGCTGCCAATTTAGGGTGCTTTCGCGTTTCACTTGGGAAATGTTTTAAAAATGCCACTCCCCCCATCCCCCACCCACCCCCGCTTGCACTCAACGGGAGCTTTGCCACAAACTTCTGGGACATTTAGGTACCCCGAGTCAGCCGAGGGCGGTCTGGACACTGCCGCAAAGCGCTCGGCTCGCATCGCCCACCGCAGGACTGACAAATTCAGAAGGGCAGCTCGGGGTTATATTCCGGAGCCATTCCCTTTGCTTTTGTAGTTCAGAACCGATCCTCCTCGCGGCTCCTGTTTTCACACTACTGTTGGGGCGGCCGGGCTGTGGATGTGGAGTCGCTTGGGGGCTCCAGGCCAAAGCGTTTATCGCCGGCCTGACCTTCCACCCCGCTCTAGCAGGCTGCTTGCAGACTCCCCAGTTTGCTCGCGGGGGGGGGGGAGCGGCTCTTCCCCCAAGTTCTGGCCCCTCCGTGCTGGCCTCGCGTTCAACTCAGCCTCGAGGGCGGAGGAGAAAGCCCTCGAGCTTCGACCCGGCCAGCGCGCAGCGCGACGCAGCGCATCCCTCTTAGACCCACACCAAGCCGTTTTCCCTTTCAGTTCTCTCCCGGGGGTCAGGCTTGGGACGCCGCTGCTGCCTTATTATAGCATCACTAAGAAGGCCGACCATTACACGGGGTTTCCGGGGGGTGCTTATAAACCAACCTGACGGAATCTAGCATTTATAGTTCCCTTCCGTACGAGAGCCCAGCCGCGAGATCTGCTGCTTTATGATCTGGGAAAGGCGGCAGCGCACATCTCTTGGCTTCTCCGACAAGAACCCACCAGCCGTCGCTGTGGGATATGACGTCTGTCTTCATTACTGCTATCTCGCCACTGCAGAGCGCTCTAAATCGCTGGTATGGAAACGTGCTGAAGAGTGCGTCGTGCGTTAGGACCAGGCTTTTCACTCTGCCCGCCCCCCCACTCCGAAAACGGGTCTGCTGATTAGAATAGGTATTGGAGAATAAGCTTGATTTTTCATGTTATTTGTACTTTCTTAAGAAATCTCTATTTCGGATGATGACATGCAGAAATGCCTATTTTGGGTGCCTAAGGAAAACAAGACGAAAGGCCCATTGGTAATCAGATGGGAAATGTTGCCCCAGCTTTTTTAAAAAAAGACTCCACAACTGCTTGGGATAGCCCACAATTGCTGTCTCTTGAACCGTCTCAAGGCAGACGTCTTTAGTGGTTCGGTTCACACATCGTACTAACCCATGGCTTGTTTAAAACTGTGGTTTAGTGAATAAATCACAGTTGGCACATTTATTCCACAAGAAGCTACGCCGTAAATTATGACTCACAAACCACAATGGCAAGATTCATTAAAACATCTCTAAATAATAATAAGCAAGTAAATGTCATATTATGGCACAGCAAGTTCTGTGAACACAGCTCTTGGGCTGAATTCATATTAAGTTACCTGCACTAAGTTCCAATGGATATCAGTGGGTCTTAAGTCAGGAGCTGACTTCCCCTGCTGGTTTAAGTGAGGCCGGATTTCATCTAAATTACAGAGCAATCCTTCAGCCATTTCCATCGTCCTACGAATTTCTTACGATTTCTTGTCCAGTCCCAAATACATTACTTTGCAGGAAAGGCCAAATGGCCCACGCTTGCTGGAAGCCTTCCCTTAAAGGGCTTACTGGGGAGGGGACGGACACAAGACCGTTTCTGTTCCGGGGGTCCTTCTCCTTTTTAAGTCTTGAGCGCCTGGCTCCGACTCTGGTGGGAGCGGAGCCTCTGAAGAACTCGAGTTCCGAGGCTGCCAGGCAGGGGCAAAGCTCAGGGCGATGCTTCCGGATTTTAAAGAGATGCGCATTACAACCCACTTCTGCATTGCAAAACAGACTGAAACATTCCCCGAAGATCAGGTGAACTTCCCCCTCTGCATCTTCTGGACATGGGACGGTGTTGTTTTCAGACAACTTTTCTGGGGTGGAGAAGTACCATGGTATGGAGTTTTCCAAAGAGAAAAGAAGGGAGAGAAACCTTTTCTCGCGAAGGCAACTTCTCTTCACCCCATTCCTCAAATCCGCTCCCCTTGAGCTTCTGCAGCACTACCTCCTCCCCACCCCCACTGAGCGGGAGGGCTGAGGGCGGCCGGGCTGATTTTTCTCGCAGCCGCCGCAAAGCAAACGGCTTTTCGGAGAGCGCCGTTTAGAGCCAATCCACAGCCTAAGAAGCGGCGGTGAGCTCCTCTCTCCGCCGCCCAGCCCAGGCTCCCTCACTGCCCGCTTCAGGACCTTTTCCTCCTCCTGCCTGAATCCAGCCGCACCGCCGCAACCGCGCTGGTTGAGACTCCCGTCGTAACCCCTTAAGCAGGAGCACTCGAAGGCTCCCTCCACATTCCTCTTTCCACGAGCAGAAACCCGGGGAAATCTGTCGCCAGAACCACTCCGGCATCAAGTGTCAAAGGCGGGTTCCAGAGCCAAAAGGCCTGGCAGGAAGTAGTTCCCAGAGTCGCCTTGGGATCTGGGTCCCCTCTCCACCCGGTCAAGTGAAGGAATTACCCCCCCCGCCATTTCTCCCACAGTCACCCCCGCACATTAAGGTCCCGCAGTTCAAATCCAGACTTTCTGAGCCAATAACCACCTCTGAGCTGTAAATAAATACAGCGTACGTCTTGCTTTGGCTCAGATGGAAACAGAACTCCCCATAACGGTGCAGTGATGGGCAATGAGCCATTAATCCAGGGAGGGGGAACCTGAGGCCCTGCAGATGCTGCTGGTGAAACAGCACTTCCCGCAGCGCCACCTGGCAAGGCAGTGGGGGCACTGGGGCACTGGAAGACACCGAAATCTCTGCCTCGCCCTCCTGCTGATAAAGCACAAGGCAGATCCAGCTCCACTAGCTGGATTATTCCTGGCAGCTTGTGCTCCCTCTCATTGTCTCTCTCTCTCTCTCTCCCCCCCCCCATTTTCAGGCCCCAAACGGCGACCTCTGAACTTTAACGCTGCCTAATATTTGCCTAGGCCGAGTTCAGAGACAAGGAAAACCGCTGGGGAGGAGGAGCAGAAGAAGAAGAAACGATTCCCCCGGCCGAAGTGCTCAAATAATCAACAAACCAAACCACCCGCCGTCAGTTTCGGTTAAACAAACTCCCAAAGTCCAGCTATTTCACCCTGGTCTTATTCGACCTCCTCTATTACCCCCCCCCCGGCCCCCAAGTGAGTAAGTGGAAAATATGTCAAATAAAGACTGAAGATTGGGACACAAGGCTAACAGAGCGTCTGCACAACTTTCATGAAAGGCCTCTGCTTTACAGTGGCTGCATTCATACAACCAACGAAGCTCGGTTAGGGTTAGAATCTCGTTTAGTTTTGGGGTTTTATTTAGGCAGGCTTTCTCTTGCCTCCCTCTCCTCAGAGGAGGTTGCTGTTTTCATGAACAGAAGTACCTTTGCCAGCAGACCAAACATCTGGAGGCCTTTGGAAAACAAATGCTCTCCAGCTTGCGTTGGCCAACGCCACCCAGGTCGGTAAACACAGGCTCGAGCCACAGTCATACATGTCCTGATTCGGAGAAAGTCCCATTGCAATGAATGGGGCTCCCTTGCGAAGAGACACCGTTGGGGCTCATCTGTGCCAAGCTGCAGTCCTATCGTCAGCAGGGCTGAGTGGCAGAGTAACAACGGTGCCCCTAAGCGGGTTCAGAGTGCCATCTCTTCGCCCATTGGCCATCAGGGAAGAGGGGCCGGTGGGCCTCCTGTTATTGCTGAACCCAGTTCCCAGCAGCCGCTATCTGGCGAGAGACAAACCCCTATCTGTGGAGAACGGCTGCGGAGTCGGTTGCGGCTTTGAGGGCAGCTCTCTAGCTCTCCTCGCCACCATTTTGGAAAGGAGGAAGCTTTAACCCGTCTTATTTTTCATTCAGCACGTTTTCCATTCAGAACAGGAAACCGCTGCCGGTTTTCCACGAGGGGCCACAACGCTCCGGTCCTCCAGGGCTACCAGGGAGCAAGTCTCCTGGGAAGCCGAGCCTGCCCTCCGGTTCCTTTTCTCCCTCTTCTCAACCTCAGGCTGAAAGGCTGGCCTCGCCCGCCCGCTCGCGGAGAGGCAGATCTCGGGGCCAAGTGGCAGAGGGCAGCCTGGGCTGTGGATGAAAGCGGAAGGAAAGGCGGGCCTTCGGGCCAGGGAGAAGGCGGCGAGCGGAGACTGCTGGGAGGACCAGAAAGGCCCCGGTAGGGAGGAAACGGCCTCGAGGGGGTTCCAGCCCAGGCGGCCGAGAGTCTTGAGGCGTCCGAAAGAGCCACGTGGAAAGAGCCACTCCATCCAAAGCCAGGGTGGCTAGGAGGACTTAGCAACCGCAAGCCCCTTGGAGGAGCTCCGCTCTGGCTGCCCAGGAAGAAGGGGTTCGTCTGGCGTGCACGCGAGAGCTGGACTGACCACTTTGTTCTGGATTTGCCTTTTCACAGAATTTGGTTAACCCGCGATCCTAAACTTTACCCAAGTACATGGCCAAAGGGGGATCTTACAGCGCAGGTGTGGATTCGGATACAGTACACCAGGGCTTTCCAAAGTTTTCCCGCGGCGACACACCAACCGCCGTTGGTGTGTCGCCGCGGGAAAACCCGGAAGTGCCGCCGTTGCGGCAGCGCGCAAAAACCCGGAAGCGCTGCTGCCGCTTTCGCGTTTTCGCGCGCCGCCGTTGGTGTGCCGCCGCGGGAAAACCCGGAAGCGCTGATGATGATGATCAGCGCTTCCGGGTTGTGTGGCGACACACCAGACTGTGTGTGGATACACACAGTTTGGAAAGCTCTGATCTAATGGTTTCCAGGGGATGAGTCACGCTTACAGCAGATGATGGTTATTCTAGGTCAACGTACCTGCAGGGCGATCAATTAGGAAAAAGCTATGACCGGAGGAGCGGCCATTCAGAAATGATTCGAAATAAGGATGTTTCTTGCGGCCAGTGTGAAACTGACTTGGAAGTCCAGTCTGGCTGACAATAATAATTAGTATCAGGGTGCCAGTGAAAAAGAAAGGGAAGCGTTTCTTAGTGAAGTAACATATTATGATAGTGTCATGTATCAATCCAGGCATTTTTGCAATCAAAATAAGCCTAAAGAGGTTTATTTAAGAGTAAGTGGCACTGAGTTCAATGAGCTTTACTTGTAATTCAAGTCTGCAGCCTGAATCTACACGGTTGTTTTGTTTTGTTTCTGAAGAGGAAACCTTGTTTCAGTGTAATAAAACAAAGGGCCTGAACTGTTGAAGATCTCTTCAGTTGCTAGTGTGGTCTGCAAGCGTGCCTGGAATCTATTCTGGTGGGGAGAAGGCCAATATATATGCAAGGCCAAGATATCTGGACCAGTACAGAAGGAGAAGGGGGAAATTCCTCTCTCAGCAATTATTCAGAAGTAAAAGGTAAAGGTAAAGGTACCCCCCGCACATTTGTGCAGTCGTGTCCGACTCTAGGGGCCGGTGCTCATCTCCGTTTGTTAGCCAAAGAGCCAGCGTTGTCCGAAGACGCTTCCACGGTCATGTGGCCGCATGACACGCGCGGAACGCTGTTACCTACCCACCGAAGTGGTACCTATTCATCTACTTGCATTTGCATGCTTTCGAATTGCTAGGTTGGCAAGAGCTGGAGCTAGTGCAGGAGCTCACTCTGCACGCAGGGCTAGGGATTCGAGCCTCCAAACTTGCAATCTTCCGATCAACAAGCCTGGCGTCTTACCCGCTGAGCCACCACGCCCCACCATTCAGAAGTAATGGTAGCTAATATCTTTCTTATATTACAAGAAGAACATCACAGAGTTGGAGGTTAGCAGAACTCTTTGTCATGTTGGATGTGTGTGTGTGGGGGGGGGGGGGAGAAAAAAAACCACAAGAAGAGAAAAAATTGTTGGGTGTTATGAAAAAGCTGCACTTGCATCATTTGATTTGAACTGCTGCAGATCTGGCTTCTTCATCATGTCTAAACCATTTCCCTCTGGTGTCTCTGCCATCCAGCATGGCAAAAAGTTCGGGTGAACTCCAAAGCTATACCTATATGCATTCTTTAGCATTTCCAGGTAAAAAAAGATCAGTGGCACAGCTGGAAAAACTAGAGTAGGCCAGCCTCTCCTGACCTTATGACCTCCAGATGTGATAGGCTTCAACTTCCATGTTCCCTCAGCCAGCCATGGTGGGTTTAAGTCTAATCTACCTGAGATCCCCAGGTTGGGGAAGGCTAGAGTTGAAGTACTGAGCATGATCAGTTATTGGTGTATCTCAGTATAAGCTAACTTAGTATGTTTACATATTTATGATTACTTTAAACTACTTCTACTACTCGATCAAAATGCTGCCTTCAAATTTTGACAACCGTTAAAAGATTGTGGGAGAAAAATGAGTAGATATCTTTTGTAATTATATTTTTACACAGTACAGGTAGAGGAGGCTGATTCTCATGAAAAACAAGTCTGATTCTTTAAACCTGATGGCTGACCATTTTATGGGGCAAGGAGAGGTGCAACATTTGTGGCATTACTGTTGCGATCCATGAATGCGCCCCAGTGACCATTGGGGCAGGCTAGAGTGAAGGCCAAGGGAAGCCTGGGAGAAGAAATACGTGAAGCCCTTTATTATTCATGTTTGCTTCAGTTGCCTCCTTCTCTGGGAGGCTACCAACCTCTCCGATTTGGCCTAAGTAGTAATTGTTGTTGCTGTTGTTCAGTCGTTCAGTCGTGTCCGACTCTTCGTGACCTCATGGACCATAGCACGCCAGGCCTTCCTGTCCTCCACTGTCTCCCGGAGTTTGCTCAAGTTCATGTTCATTACATCGGTGATGCTATCTAACCATCTCATCCTCTGCCGTCCCCTTCTCCTTTTGCCTTCAGTCTTTCCCAGCATCAGGGTCTTTTCCAGTGAGTCCTCTCTTCGCATTAGGTGGCCAAAGTATTTGAGCTTCAGCTTCAGCATCTGTCCTTCCAATGAGCAGTCAGGGTTGATTTCCTTTAGGATTGACTGGTTTGACCTCCTTGCAGTCCAAGGGACTCTCAAGAGTCTTCTCCAGCACCACAGCTCGAAAGCATCAATTCTTCGGCGCTCAGCCTTCCTTATGGTCCAACTCTCACAGCCATACATTGTAGTAATATCTCATACATAGTAGTAATATCTCAGGATTAATACTGGAAGGTAGACCAGATAACTTATTCAGTGTAACTCTTTGTAGGGATTCTCTAGATTTCATGGCAAAGGCTACTTGCTCAAGGAAGAATGAGCTTGCAAAAGCTGATCTATTAAAATTAGGATCAATGAGAATTAACAGATCAATCCCAACAATTCTGTCTGTGAAATTAGAAGACAACTGATGCTGAAGATACAAAGATACAAAGCCTAAGTAGAAAAAGAACGGGGTCATAGGTGGGGCAGGGATAAAATTGCATAGCTAGGGCCACTAGCTCCACTATGCTCTCATTACTGTAAGATGGACAATAATTTGCTCTGGTGGGAAAATGATCTTGTCCTTGTTTTCCCTTTATTGACTTTTCTTGTCCTCTTCCCCACTATAATAGGATGCTGGGTAGTCAAGGGAGATGGGATTATACCTTCGCATGAAACTTGAGATCTTGCTAGCTAGCTCCATTCAGAGGCTACACCACCAAACGGTTCAGACAGCTGTGCCCCAAATGGGCTCTGCGTGGTACCTAGCTCCTGTTTCTTCTCTTGATGCCTTCCAGATTGATCCATCAGCAGATCCTCTTTTTCGAGGACAGAGGTGATACTGAATTGGGAGTTCATGTTTTGCTTTATTGTAATTTTTACTGAGATATTTGTAAGGAGCTACTAACACTTATTTTTAGTCCATTTCCTGGATGGACAGAAAGAATTCTATGCACAGCTTCTTTTAGTGCAAAAGGATCCTAAAATAACTCTTGCTGTTGCTAAGTTTGTAATTGTAGCCTGTAATATTTGTGCTTTGTTAATTGCAAAGTAGCCCAAGCATGAACGCTGCCCTTTTTACTATGTGTGTTATATCGTGTTTTCCTGTTGTTTGGGTGCAGGGGGCGCGATGGCTCAGTGGTTAAGATGCCAGGCTTGTCGGTCTGCTCGAGACCCCAGCGCCACGTGACAGAGTGAGCTCCTGCACTCGCCCCAGCTCTTGCCAAACTAGCAATTTGAAAGCATGCAAATGCAGGTAGATTAATAGGTACCACTTGGGTGGGAAGGTAACCGGAGATGAGCACCGGCCCCTAGAGTCGGACACGACTGTGCAGGGGAAAACCTTTACCATTACTTTACTGCTACAGAAAGAGCAACAGGCTGGCACTAGCAGCAGGATTCCTTTCCCCTCCTCTTCCAACTGCCCAGAGTTATGCAGCATTTTCCACCGCTAGCCCGCACGCACACGCACACACACAGAGATGGATCCATAGATTTCAGTTCTGTCTCCCAATGGAGCCTCAGGTTTGTGGCTTGGAGAAATGTTCCAAGCTAAACAATAAAACAACCACAGTCAGTTGGTTAGTAGCAGTTTTCGCTGAGTACACTAGAGAGCGAGGCTGCAATTGTCAACCCAGCAAATATCCCTTCAATTCCCCTTGCAGGCACATCCTCACATCCCCTACCTGTGGCATTAACTCGTCTTGGTGATGTTTTAATGTGGCATACCGATGCCATTGCCTTTGTCTCATCCCCAGTCTACAGCTGTTGTAACTTAAAATTGTCTTTAGCTGTTCAAGTTTTAAAGTAGCATTTCCCCTCTTCTCCCAGTACAATTTCGGCTATGGACACAACCCAACCACGCTGGCTTGCGCTTCAGGAGATGCCAGACACCTGCCTTCGGCAGTAGCACCTGCCCATGTAATGCCTGAACAGTGCTTTCCAAATCATTTATCAGGCCTTATGTGGGCTCCACAGAGACATGGATTTAGTACTTTTGAAAGAAGTGGGCCGCACTCACTTCCTCCAGAAGATGCTGGGTCTACGCAGGTCTCCTTCAGAAGCAAGGACACCTAGCCCAGGGTCCCCTTTTACCAGAAGAAAACAAAGGTCGCAGGTTGGGGTTACTTAATCTTATACTATGAGGAGCATGGATGATTAAAGGATGCCTGCTTGAACCCCAAATGCGTCTGTTTTTTATCTCTTCCTTAATAACTTGCTCCCTTTCTCGGACATCTGTGCCGAGAATCTGCCCGGAGGAGAGGCCTGGCGGCGCCTGTGAGGGGTCATTTAACTGGGGGCGTGACAGTAACTGGGGGCGTGACGTCACCCGCTAGCCTCGGGCCCCCGCTGCACGGTCATCTCCCCCTGGGCTCCGCATTCTGGGGCGTCAGCAGCAGCACGTCCCCCGGCACGAAAGCTTGAGTGGGGCTTTGCTTGGCCGGTCACCTTCCGCGTGGAAGGGAAGATTCACACGACCGCCTGCTTTTGCTCTCTGAGGCTCGGGCTGGTTTGTTCAGAGCCCTCGTTCCAAGGCAGGTAGCGCTGGGGGCGGGGCCAGGAGAGACGAGGCTCGGAGACCGCGCCGCGGTCCTTCGGACGCTTCTTGGAAGGGGCGCGGGGGGTGGCTGGAAGCTGCATTGGGGGGCGCAACTGATGATGCTGGGGCCCAGGAAGGATGGAGTAAATGGAGTGCAGGAGGACATGGGAGGGGGGAGGGGAAGAGAGAGGTCTGCAACACTGCATTTGAGACAAAAAAAATTATAGCTTTATTGGCCTTAAGAAAAATTCCACAATGTCCCCCTTCCCCCAGAATAAACAACAGAACCGCGTCCGCTTTCCAGAACGCCTTCTTAAGCAAGGTTGTATTTTTGAAGCCCCGCTTTTCCCGTTCAAGCGTTTATTCTATGCACACAAAGCTGGGAGGTATTTCTACTCCTCCCCCCGTCCCGTCCCGTCCCGTCCCGTCCCGTCCCGTCCCGTCCCGTCCCAATCCAATCTTGGGATCCGACTCCATCAGAGAAAGAAAGTCAACCTTATTGAACTCAGCGAGTCTTAGAGTTAGGTGAACGTGTATAAATTATGTTGTAGAGTGGGGGGTGGGGAGATTCGGTGATTGCAGATCGCGGGATTACTTTCAAGTAAACAGCCGCAGGGCCGGGCTCGATCACCCGCAACTGTGTATTGGTGGAAGTAGCTTTTCTGCCTTTCAAGTGAATACGCTTAGAACCGAGGAGATCTTGCATTAATATAATACTAACAGTAGTTACAGAGCTAGCAATCTTCCTTCTACTCCTCTTCCTCTTCCTCCTCCCCCTCCTCCTCCATCAACGTCACCACCACCACCATAATTATAATCTGATTTGGTAAAAGTGTAAAAGTCAAACTTCACCAAGGAATCTGCTTGCTCAAGTTAATGCCTACATTCGTTCAATTAGAACACTTGCATTGTACCATCTGCTTGGCTCAAATGGTCATAATCGGATTAATCAGCATTCGGTCCATTTTAACCGCATTGTGGGTCAGAGCCATACAAAGGTCAATGCAATTCCAATCTTCTTCTTCTTTTTTTTTTTTTACTGAAAACTGAGGTTTGTTTGCGTTCAAGGAATTCCAATAACCTTCCTACTGAAAATCCGCATTATTCTGACTTGCTTAACTATTTACTTCCCACATAAATACTACCTCAGACAATTTTTATTAGCAGGTAAATTTCCCTTGACCCAAATGATTATATGCATTTCTGTAAACCTCACTTTTTAAAATCAGGAACTTGTAAGACTTATGCAACTTGTGTTGCCTGAAGTGAAGCTTGTCTGTAGACAATTTCAAAAATGTTACCCAAGAAAACAATTTTTGTTCTTCTGATCCTACACAGTCTTACCAGAATTATATTCCACAGAAGGCTGCCATGTTAAGTATATTTACTCAGGGTAATTGGGTACATTTGCATGCAATTACTTATGAGTAAAGGTCACAGAATTTCCCATAACTAAATGTTCACTGCATTGTGATATATCTATGTCATTTTATAAATGACATATATCTATATCTATAAAGATGATAATGTATAAATATTCTAAAATCTATAAATAATCTATAAAATAAGGGACATCTATAAAGAACCAATACTTTCATAGATGGCAGCTCAAACTGAAATCTGAGTTTAAACTGAATTATTAATCAAGCAAGCATTTAGAATCTACAGAATATTTGCATTAATAGATTAATAGCAAGTAGAGAAAAGCCACAAACGTTTAAGTGCAATTACTTGGGGTGGGTAATTTTGAACTTTTGAAAAAGAAACCTTACCATTAAAAAAAAAATCTAAACCAGTCTGGACCTTGGTAGAAGTTCAGTGAAAGAAACCTACATTAGCAGTTGACCAGATTTTCTCCCTTTTCCCTTCAGGAAGAGAGGTTAGAACGTGACAAACCAGTCCGAAATGCCTACCATTCCATGGGAACAAAAATGGGCCTGGATGAGCACTCGAGCAGTGTGATCCAGATAAAAAACATCTGTTCACAACAAACGCAGGGAAGTTGAATTGTGGTTGCAAATCTAACTTCTTATCTGGCATCAGTCAGTTTTAAAAAAAGAGAGAGAGAGAGAGAAAACTCTGATGCAACATTTCTATCTTTCACGCATGCATACCAGTCGTGGGAGTCTGGGAGCAAATGACTTAAAAACAGCAGGGTTGTTGCAAACATGCTTTATCCCTGCTAATGTTGACGGGGCGTTATCTGTATCTGCATCTTTAGAAGAAAATGGCCGTCCCACGCAATTCACTTCCCAAATCACCTCGTAGGGCACCACTAGACTCTGCCTGGGGTGATTTTGTGCAGGTTTATTACTGCTAAAGAAGCTCGTATTTCGCTGATAAATTATAGAGAATTGTTAACCAGTAAATGACACCATTTCCTGACAAATGCCAAGGCGAACCCTATTATAATGAACTGGTAATTTAAAAAAAGGTGGTGGACACTCTTCTGACATGCTCATTTCTTTATTTCTTCATGTTGTGCTCTTTTTAAAGGAATTTAGTATGCCACCCTGTGAGCATATGTTTTTTCCTGCCTGGCACGGGCGGCGGCACGGTCTCTACAAGACAAACCCTCGGTTGGATGGGATACAGGAGGCTCCAGTGCAAATGCCAGTGAACAGCTGATCTGGAGACCTTGGAGACTAGTAAGAGCAATGAAGGACCGATGCACTTGATCACTGGATCCACAGACGTGCATCCAAGAGATAGATTTCAATGGGACTTGAGCTGGATGCTGTGCTCACTTCATGAGGCAGATAGCTCTATGGTCCAGGCATTTGATTTTTAGCTGTCAGTGCTGTACTGTGCAAAGAGAAGTCCTCATTGGTTTCCAAATTGTTTGTCATTTACTGAATCTTAAGAACGTTTAAGAACGTTCTTAAGAACGTTAAGAACGTTAAGAAGAAAGGGGCGTGGTGGCTCAGTGGGTAAGACGCCAGACTTGTCAATCGGAAGATCACAAGTTCGGAGGGTTGAATCCCTAGCCCTGCGTGCGGAGTGAGCTCCTGCACTAGCCCCAGCTCTTGCCAACCTAGCAACTCGAAAGCATGCAAATGCAAGTAGATTAATAGGTACCACTTCGGTGGGTAGGTAACAGCGTTCCGCGTGCGTCATGCCGGCCACATGACCGTGGAAGCGTCTTCGGACAACGCTGGCTATTCGGCTAACAAACAGAGATGAGCACTGGCCCCTGGAGTCGGACACGACTGCACAACTGTGCGGGGGGGAACCTTTACCTTTTTTTTAAGAACGTTTAGGAGGGCGGGGGGGGAGGGGGAGAGAAAATACCATTCAGTTCAGTGGGACAGTTGCGCATAGGATCCAAACTGGGCCAGTCACTGAAGGAATGACTCAGTCCGTGCTGTCGTGCAGATACACCAGTACCCAAGTTGATGAAGAAGTTGATCTGGGGTGGAGGAAAGGGCTTTGGTGCAAACTAGCCTGTTTTACTCCACACTAGTGAGAGTCCCTCCCTTCATCAAACGTCCTCTTGTGCTGGAGGGACAAGCCACCCTGGACGCCAGTTGAACCGAGGTGGCCTTCTCCTTGCTCCATCTGGAGAACAGTTTTTCCCAACCTGGCGCCCTCGAGATACGCAAGGCTGCAGTTCTCACTGTCCCCCAGCCAGAATGGTCGCTGGTTGGCGGACTATGGGAGTTGTAATCCAAGATATCTGAACGGCGCCAGCTTGAGGAAGGTTGGCCTAGAGTAAAGGGCACCCAAGAGGCCCTGAGAAATGGCTTTGACTTCTTATCATGGAGGGAAGGTCTGCTCCCCCTTCTATGTCAGGCTCCTGAGCTGGACTCCATTGTGTACCTCTCGCCAGCACAAAGCAACGCCAGGATTTCTATGGGAAATATGTAACTATTTTATCAGAGGACAATGAATCTCTGTGTGGCATAGAATGACGATGCGCCCATCAGCCTCTCGCAGACAACAAGAAAAGAACAATGGCTATTTTCTATCTTGTGGAGAAAAGATAAGTTCTATCTAAAAATACGCACTGGGACAAATCATTGGCTCAATGAATGCAAAATACTTTCTTCAGGGGTGCAGCTAAGAAGGCCGAGGCTGGGGAGAGAAGGAGAAATGAAGTAAAAGGAGAAAATACTCAAGAACCGACAAGCAGAACCCCCCCCCCCCCCCCGCAACCCAGCTCTTCACCATTAACAGCTTTTCTTAAACTTGAATTCAGCTTCTCCCAAAGGGGTCTCTGCCAGGAACATAGCGCCGCCGCCGTAGCCTTGTTTGCTGGGAAAAGGGCCGTGTTAGTCCAAGACACCTGGAGGGCACCATGTTGTAGAAGGTGCCTTTTGGTTATTTGGTGTTGTCAATAGAAACAGCTTCTCACAGCATTCCACCAGCAAAACAAATGTGTAAGCATGTAATTAAAATGGACCCTGCCCCAACTCTCTTACTACCATGGTCTTAGAAGTGGAAAGTCAAGAAAAAGAAGAAACTCTTTTGACCCTGGCCTTAAATTCGCAGTTAATAGGCCTCACCCTCCCCAGATTTAATGGCGCTTACATCAGCCTAAACACTCTAGGACTGCCCTGCCTCTGAACATTCTGGACAGTAGCTCCAATTGTAACTGGGATCTTTTTCTCATAATAAAAGACCTCAAAACATTCTGCTTTTCGAGATCAGAGTAAAATATTTTACAATACTTTGAACAAAAGCATTCACGGATTTTACACCTACAGGTAAAAGTTGGGGCTGATCCACTGTCACGTCCCATTTCTTTAATGGGAGAAGTTGAAATGTGCCTCACAGCGGGGACAGATGAATGTCTATTAAGACATAGGTCCCCCTGAACACAACGGCGGCGGGGGCTTGTTTCCTTGTAAATTTGTTTAGGATTGCATTGCACTTCTTTCATTAGCAATGGATTTATTGAGGTCATTCTTAATGTCTTCCCCACTAAGTTTTAGGGCCGTAACATTGATTTTCATGTCTGTTTCATATATCCACACATAATGGCTCATTGTCTTAATCTCTGGGGAAAATGAGAAACCCTTCCATAGTATCCATGCTTATCCTCAGGAATCTTATAACAACGCACGCTGCCAATTTCTGTAGATTTCTTAGCTGCTTGCACACATTTATGTATATTTCACAGCACACTGGCAGCCTCATGTTCAGTGGCACTATTGATATTTAAACCGATCAAATTCAAATCAAATTCAAATCAGGTTAAAGACATGGAATCAGAAATCATTGCTTTGGGGTAGTTTTACTCAGTTATTCACAATCTGTTTAGTATTCTGTATACAGCACATACATACATACATACAGGCCCATCGCGCCATTCCCTTGGGATAAGCAACCTCTGGAGTGAAAAAAAAAACCTCCAGATAAATTAAAGGCATGCCATTAGAAAAAGGAAACATAGCTAAAATTAGTATATACCAATCCCATTCACTATTTATTTATATATAAAATTGATATTTATATATAAGTAAAATTTTATATATATCAAATTTATTCACCGCCCATCTCACTCAGAGAGTGACTCTCTCCATACCTTTCTGCAAACCATCCTTGCTTCCACTATCTATGTATCTACCCTTGCAGGCTTATACTATAGCCGGTCATAGTGTGTGTGTGTGTGTGTGTGTGTGTGAATTCTGCAATATTAACAGGACACACACAATGCGCTCATGTTATAAATTCCATCCATCCTTACTTTGATAGATAGGATACACTATAATGAAATTGATTAAAGGCATTACATCTGCAGTTTGCATGCCCTCGTGCACACAAACGCAAAACAGCCCCATGAAACATAAGACAGCCTCGTGAAAATAAAGCGAAGGGTCCACCTCGCGCCATTCAGCTAAGAGGAAAAGCGGCCGTTGCCAAGCCAGGACTCCGCACAGGGCAAAAATGAACCATCTCTGCGGAGCGTCTGTGCGTTGAGCCGGTCACAGAGAGGGAACAGAAGTCGCTGAGTCGGGTGGAAGGCGACAGTCCCCCCCCCTCTTCTTCACGCTGAGACCTATAACTATTCCCAACCCTTCTATTCTCTCAGGAGACCGGGAAGTAGATTTACAAATGATACCTTTAGGCGGGACTGAGGGGAGAAAGCACCGAAGGAACACCCAGCCTAAACCCTTTTTCGCGGCGAGGATCCTTAAGGCACACAGCCCGCTCAGCCCGGCGCCGGCGGGTGGGCCCTGGCCCTCGGAGCCCGGCTTCCCCCCAAGGCGGCTCAGGCTCACCGCCCCGCCCCGCCCCGCCCCGGAGGACCAGGGCCAGCGAGGCAGCCGGGACCTAGAGGGGGTCCCGTCCGAGCGATCGCCGTCCGGGCAGGCAGGCAGGCAGGCAGGACTTTCCGAGAGCATTTCCCTTCAGGCGGGATGGTAAAAGCCAAGCGGAAGAGAGCGAGAGCGTTCAGAGGCCGGGGGCGACGGATCCTGGAAGCGATCCTTGGCAGCTGGCCGTCGAAGCCGCTTGCCAGAAAAGCAGCGGCGGCCCAGGAGCCAGGGCTCCCTTTGACCGAGCTCTGGCCTAGCTTCCCCTCCGCTGCGTGCGGGGCCCAGCAGCGCCGCAACCTGCGGTCCCACCCGCTGGAGAGCCTGCTCGCGACGGCCGGGCGAAATCACCTGGGGAGAGAAAAGGGGGAGGCGACAACTTCCTTTGGGAGCGCCAGGGCTGCCCGGGAGGGACGCTCCGGATCTCCCTGGCGGCTCGGCGGCCCTCCTTCCCTGCCAGGACTTCGGCTCCCCAGCTGGGCTCACTTCCTTCCCTCGGGCCGCGGCCCTGCTTGGAAGCCCCTGCCTTCTACAGGGCGCGCGCCCGAAGGGAGGCAGGGCATCCTCTGGCCGACTCCGCCGTCCAGGTGCCATTTCTAGCTGAACGATCCAGAAAAGGATCAGATCAGCGCCGATTAAGGAACGACGTGGGCCCACTACCCAGAGGAGCACCTACCTACTTTCCCGCTTTCCGCCGGACCAGGCGCCCTCCGGCACACCCCCAGGTCGTCACAAGTTGGGAGCCCCCCTCCCCTCCTGCAGGAATATCAGGGAAAGCTGGGGGAATCCCCGAGGAGGCTTGGCTGGAAAGAGGAGGGCCCCCCCGGCGTGCAGGGTCTTTCATTTAGGCCTGCTCAGAAGGGACGGGGGGGGGGGGACTTTTAATAATACATTCGCGGCCCCGAACAAAGCCTTGGGAGGGCTGACAGAAAGAGCATGGGCTAAAAAATGGGAAGTTTAATGTTCTCTGACAGAAACAAATGACACCCCGAAGCTTATTTTCGAGGGACAAGCGCAGGCCGCGCTGGCCCGCCTTCCCTTCAAGCCAGAGCTCTTACGTGATCTCAGCAACTCAGCGGGGGCGGCCCTGTCCAGCGCTTAGATAGGGACCACCTGGCTAGACCAGGAAGTCCCAAACAAACAAACAAACAAACAAGCGAACAAAAAACCGCCTCGGAAGAAGGCAACCGGCGGCATCTTCACCTTTCCAGCGGTCAGTTCCTACCGGGCGACTAAAAAACTGTGCGCAGCCTAAGCCGCGGGCCGCCGTTGCAGGTCACTTCCCGAGCGCTCCGCCGAAATACCTCCCCCCCTGACTTCCTGGAACCTGGAGGCTGCTGCGTGGCGGCGGGCAGGTTTGGAGCCAGCCCGAAAGGGTCGGCGGAGGAGACCCCCAAACGCCTGGATCGCCCATTCGTTCTTTTTTTTTTTTAAAGAAAGAAACCGAAGAGGGAGAAAACATCCGAAGGGTGATCCTTAGCCTACTGCGCACCGAGCAAGACTTGGCAAGGGGAGTCTCAGCTAATGAGAAGGTCCTGTCCCTGAGATGTCCTTGGTGGGCTGGGAAAGATTCCTGAATCCGGTCTGAAACGCTGAAGAACCACTCCGCGTAGCCCGTTTTCCCGAACTTGGAGTTCTTGGGATGGGATGGGATGGGATGGGCGCCAGTTCCCATCATGCCCAGCCAGCCAAACAGCAAGAGAGAAGTTGAAGCCCAGAACCTCTAGAAGGCAGCAGCAGCGTGTAGACATAGATATCAGGGCTCAATGGGCTGACGCGGTAAAAGCATCTTCTGACGTCCCATTCAGCAGACTAGAGCTTGCCTCAAAGAAAAGTCCAAGTTCCATTTAAGACGAAGGTTTAAATTTGGGTAAACAGGCTGACCATGGCAGCCTTCCACCTCCATCTTGGGACAATTTGGACACGATCCCAAATAGGATCAACACTACAAACCTGAATCCCCCATTCAGTGGGACTTCTAGCTACGTTGGAATTGGCACTAAGCGGTAGGTGTCAGAGCATTGCCTGGGGGATGCTATAAATTGCTAACGTGGAAATGCAGTCCTTGAAGAATTGTTATCAGAAGGGAAGCGAAGGGCACCCTCCTCTCACTCAATGGGAATTAAAATCAAACCCTCACTCGAAGGGCACCAATGGATGCCAAACATTGCTGGCATCAAATGCTACTGAATTCGGCTTTACCCTGCTTAGAAGCTCAGCCCCGGATTACGGCTTTACCCTGCTTAGAAGCCATTAGGGCCACAGCAGCCAGCCCACTTGCCCAGACCAGCTCCACTGGCCTATTGTGGGCACGGCTCCCAGAGACCTCCCAGACTTGAGACCAAACTGCAGTTTGTAATGGAGCCAAGGAAGAAATAATTACATACACGAGAAAGTAATCACCTGAACCATGTTTAATGTTAATTCCAAGCAAATGAAATCCAACCCAATGTAGTTCTTGCCTTGGCCCCACAGGCAATTCCCTGCCCACCATTCCAGGACCAACAGCGGTCCTGGGCTGAGCCAGAGATGCGCATTCTTGATCTGCAGAGGAGAAGGGCTTCTGGAGCGAAGGGGTGGGAAGGGGAAGCGGGAAACCCCTCGGGAGTGTAAGGAGGGAGCCCTCGAGAATTCCTGGCTTGCCCCCCCCCCCGGGAGAACATGCTTTTTAGATTAATGAATGGGTGGAGAAAAGGGGGCAGAGGAGTTTCTTAAGCGGGCTGCTCAGGTTACCCGGGCATCTCTTCGTCTGAACTTGGTGCGCTTTTGTGGGCGTGGGTGTATGTGTTGAATTAACAGGCTCTCTCTGATCCAGTGTAATCAAAGGTCCAAGAGCCAGCCTTCCCTTTGCGTTAGGGCCCTTTCCCAAGCTGAAAAGAAACGGCGACCCGACCGGGGCCTCCAGAGATTATATTTCCCTTCGGGGTCTATCTCTGCCTCCCCTCCACCCTCTCCACGCTTTCTCCCTCTCTCCTCACCCCTCCCCTTATCCGTGCTTAATTCGAGCAGTCTCTTAATTGCTGGCATATTTTGCGGGCGGTGGGAGTGGGGAAGAAGGAGCGCGTTCTCTCTTAACAGGACATTTCCTGAACAGCTGAAGTCTTCTAATAATGCCCCGTGTTTTAATGTGCTCAGAGCAAGTTCGAGGCTGGGGACAGCCAACGTATTTCCTGCTCGAAGCAGGCAAATAAGTAACCTTCGTGGGGAGGGGGAGAACCTAGGATATCGTTAAATAAAAATAAGCGGAGAAACCAAAGATTCTGGTCGGGAGAAAACTCAAAGACGAAAACTCATAACGGTCAACGATAAACATTTTCCCAAACTTCCGCTGCATGACTCCAAATAAAACGTCGCCTTAAATAAAAGTGTCATTAAAACGAAAACAAACACAAAAACAAATCCAACTCAGGCAGTTCGATCACAGGGCAGCTGAGCTAGTCGACCTAACGAGGAAATCGTCTTAATTAAACTCAACTCCGCTGCAGTCCAGTGGGCGTTTCCTCTAACCAATCTGATGCAGGACTCCGCCGGATTCTGCTCCCCTCGGCGGGAAAGAGTGCAAACTTCATGCGCCGAGAGCCCCAGGAACGGCCACCCTCCCTGGAAGGCACTGCAAACCGGATCCCAACTAACACGCATTTCCCTCGAGACCAGTAAACCCTTTCCAGATCGCCTGGCCCGGGTCATCAGGCCTGGTGTGTCATTCAGCCGCGGGAGTTACAGCCCCGGAGAGCAAGAACCGCGATAAAAACCAGGGTTGGTCCTGTCCCACCCGCTTCCGTGGTTGTATTGTAAAAACCGTTTGATCTTAATGGACGTAGTCAGTCGCTAAAGTATTGGGGGCGGGGGGGGGGGACGAGCAGGAGCCCGAGCATTCAGCCGCGCACACCGCCCTCGGGATCGGCAGGCTGGAAGCAAATAAAAGCAACGACTTTTCATTAAAGTCTTGAGGAACCCGCCCAACCTGAGCTTTCTCGGGCTTTGTTAGACCAGGAAGGGAAACGCGAAACGTTTCAGACCTCGAAACCCCTTCGCCCCACTCCAGCCGATTGCGAAAATACCCCGTCTTACCTAAATCCGCATAGGGAGGAATACTTTTGGACCGACCGAGCTCCATAGCACAAACTCTGTGAACAACAAAACACACCGTCAATAAAACTATCATAGGGATTTGTTTTGCCAGATAATAATAATAATACCAACGACAAAAAAAGCAACTTTTCTTGGTGGGGGGAGGGGTGTCTTGGAGATCCTTTTTTACTGAATCATCCTGAACAGGCCAATATTAAATAAAGTATATTTTAAGATGGAAAAAAAATAGCACCGCATTATTATTGCTGAATTTAACCCCTTTTTAGGCCACTGGCTCGCTCAAGATTTATAGCGCTATCCAGCCATCCCTGTGCCGATATGGAGGAGCTTGTCCAGCTGTCCTAAACAAGAACAGCTCGGTTGTCCCACTGATGTCTATCGGGTTCAGCCTATGCTCGGTTCGATTTGGCGGAAGACGAGGGGACATGGAAGGGCCCTGCCCAAGGTTTATCTGGAAAGGAGACTCACTGCTGTTAGCGAAATGGGAGGCCAATATCCTGCTTTAAAATGGCTGTGGCAAGTCTCTTGCCAGCAACTCCTTTTACGTCTCTCCCCCACTGACAGCAGCAAGTATAAATCAGTATGGGCTGCAGTCACTTCATTGGGAATAGGCACCTTCTGAGTAAATAGGCAGAGAATTATGCTATATCAGTACCATCCACAATTAACAGTGGATTTCCCACTTTCAATTATTTGCCAACCCTATGGCCAAGGAAGCAGAAAAGCCCAGGATTTTTCCCCCCTGGAAACCCTCAAATTTCTCCCAGGACTATTACCTAATGGAGTTGTTCTGAACTAGGGCATGATCAGGAAATAGAAAATAAAGAAAAAGTGGACATTTGAAACTAAAAACTCTAAACATTATATAAAGCCAAAGGCAGGCAAAGCTAATATCTTACAACCAGTACTGGAAATATTAAATATTAATATTAAATATTAATATTAAATTAAATATTAAATATTAATATCAAATGCAATAAACACAAAGCCATATTATGTATGTATGTATGTATGTATGTATGTATGTATGTATGTATGTATGTATGTATACCAGTGATACATAGCTCCTTTAGGAATATGTCTCCATGCATTAATATGAAAATCTTCCCCTTCTTCCAGTATAAATAGTATCATAAATTGCCAGGACATGTGCTATTTTTAGATCAATAAGAACAGATTGAAAACTGTGACACAGAAGTGTGTATATTGAGGTATACAGCTTTTTGAGGTGGGGTGGGGAGCAGACTGTCATATTCCAAAGAAACATGTCAATTGTTGATTGTCTACAATAATTGCTTGTGTACTTGTTTTATTTCAAGGAAAGAAGTATTTTAAATCCACAGTCCATTTAAACCAGAGTTTTGTTTGGATTTAAACTGATTGTGGGATTGGCACTCCAATTTGAAACATATGTTTGTTAAAAAGCAAGTACCCTTGATAGAAATGGGATTTACTTCCAAGTAAAACTGCACTCCTAAACAAACAAATATGGATCCGTCGAAATAATGCCAAGATGTACTATCAACATGTTATGTTTTAAGTTAGAGAGAATGGTTTAAATCTAAATCTGCTTAAATCTAAGTATTCAGTCTTAAACTATATATAGAATCCAAAAAAGGCAAACTAATGAGGAATTTGTATTATGAGGAACAGCATTTTAACATGACAGCAATTACTGTAAAACACTCTGTATTCTGGAATCAATTTATTTCTATTCTTATTAATACCATAATTTCTATTTAGATTTTTAATTTAAGTAAGGAAAGTTTGGTTTCCTCCATGTCAATAAATACTTTTTATTAACTTTTAAGTGTTCCTGAGCCCCTATATATTTTAATAAAATGCCTGTTTCCTATTAAATAATGTAAACAAATATTTATTTCTGTCTATTAAAATTGTCTTTGCAAGGATAGAAATTCCTTCTTGATTTCCATTTTGGGGTAACTCATGTTCTGTTTTATTTGGTTTATAAAAATCAACATAGACTTTTGGCAAATTATTGAAGTCTGGCAGGCAAAATAGTTGTCTGAAAGAAAATCATTTGGATTTTAAACAGTATTCTCATAACCTCTAGAAAAATACACCTGTGAAATATTAGATTTGTCTTTTCCAACTGCAAGAGATTGGAATGTGTGTGCGTGTATAAATATATATAATTCTATACTCCAAGATCAAGTAGCTGTTGCCATAAAAGAAAATCGAATTCGATAAAAATCTAACATTTATTAGCGACGTCCCGACGTGTTCCTTGTCATGCTGATCCAGCGGGAGCAGCAGGGAATAAAATTGTTCCTCGCAGCCTTGACGCTAGACAGCCGCAGCGAGAGTCTCCCCTAAGCAGAGGCGTTCTGGTTTGATTCCAGGCTCGCTGTACGCAAAATGAGGTAACCCCCTTGGAATTATATTTTTCGGGTATATTTGTCAGCTTTGACGAAGCACAGGAACCCTCGAGAATTTATACAAGGTATAAAGATGTCAAGGACTTGCAACTTCAAGGCTAAGCCCAGGCTGCAATTAGGGAAGCCGCGGGGACGGCGGCGACTTTGACTGGGAAAAAGTGCTGAGGCAGGGAAGGGAGCGGAGGGCGGGGTGCGGACCGGGTTGCCCAGCGATCCGTAGCGCTCCCCGTGGGGGAGGAGGTTGCCAAGCTCTGGCGCGACTAGACGGGGCGCTGGGCAACTCGCTCGGAGGGGTTAGGGGAGACTTCCTCCTGGCCGCGGAGACCGACTTTAAGGATGGCAGGAACACAAGACCAGTCCACCCCCTTCCCCAAGTCCTCGCACCGCAGAAGCCAGTGGAGTTCGAGCACTGCCCCCCGAAGCTAGGAGAGAGAGCTAAGAAGGGAGGGGATATAAGGAGTGGGGTCGGGCAGGGCGCGGGGGCAAGAGAGAGCGGTTCCCAATATCCCCAAACTACTAAGGGAGGAATCCAAGTTCCCTGGGGGCTAGAGCGGGCGCGAAATATGGATGCCGCAGTTCTCTCTGTAGTCCGTCACTTGCGCCCGCCTCCGCCGGAGAAGCGCTTACCTGGTGTCGCGATCTTCTCGAGCGCTCATGATATTTATCCCAGCCAAGAAAAGGTTGCGTTGCCTCCGCTCAGCGCGCTCTGGCACTACTCCAGGGGTCCATGTAGACTCCGCTCGCGGAGCCCTGCGTAAGAAGCCGGCGGGTGGGCGCTCGGGAGGCCCTTCCCTTCAGCTCCCTCGTAGCCCAGCAGCGCCTGGCCCCGCCTGCTCCTGTCCGAGAGCCCACCAGTTAGGAATGCGCTGCCCGAGCAGGGGCTTTAGGCTTTTCTCCAGGAGATCTCCACGGTTCCTTCTGACGTCAGCCGGGGTGACAAACGCTGTCGAGGGGGAGAGCGCGAGCGAGCCAGAGACGCACCAAGATTTGGGCGTTTGGGGGTGGGAAAGCCTGGCCCCTTTGGCTGATCCCGCCGCACCTAGCTGCACCCGCCGCCCTTCTTCCGCCTGGCAGCCTTCGGCTCCCGCCCCGTCGCCCGGAGATCGCCTCCCGGGTCCGGAGGGACCAGGCTTCCGGGACGTCTCGACCCCAACAGAGTGGCGCGCCAGTTCCTGATGCAGAAGGCATCAGCCGAGACCGCGCCTCGGAGGATTTCCTTTCCTTTACAGCGGGGGTACCCTCCTCCGAAGAGGAAAGGAGGATTGCCCGTCCGTCCTGGGGCGACCTTCGTCTGACCAGCGCACCCCCTCGCTTCCTCCCGCAACCGCTCTCCCGATTGTTATCCTGACCCCCGCCCCGCCCGCTCCTCCCCGCCTCCGTTTGATGCCCTTCTTGTATTCCCCTCTTCCCAATCAGAAACCCAACGTGGAGGCCCCGAGCGGCCTTGACGAGGCGCAGGTTCTACAAATTGGCTGCCTTCGTTTCCTTCCCTCTCGGCACGCTTAAATTGCCCCCTTCCCTCCCCCGCGACCTGCCCCAATCGCCGGCTCGTTCCCGGCTCCCTATTGATAGTGACAGACCCATTAACATTTTTCTTGCTTGCTGGGGAATGATGATTACGGAGAGCCTCACCCGGGCAGCGATAACAAGCTCTTTGCCTGGGGATTTGAAGGCGAGGATGCCTTTCTCTTGCTAGGCCTAATCCTCCCCTTTCTCAAGTTAGCGAGACCTTTTGCTAAAGCGCTCAATGTCAGGACGCGGGAACCCTCTGCGCAAGGGAGCCTGAGAGGCCGTTGAACGAGAGGCGTCCGGGGAGAGGAGAAAAGGGCTGCTGGTCTGCCTGCCTTAACAGGCACGGAGCCTCTCCTGCGAACCTTGCGGTTTCTTTTGCTCCGCACTTATATAATTAGGGCACGAGTCTAGCTAAAATAAGCTAAGCTCCGTCGATCCCAGCGGACCCTTCGTCCTGGGTCACCGAGCGCAGCTTGCTCTTCCCAACTCCTTCCCAACTCTTCCAGCATTGCTCCTCTTCGCCCCGGCGTGGAAAAGGGGAGGCAAAGCCGCGTTCTTTTACTTTGGTGGGGCGAGATTCATGGAGAGGACGTTCCCTTTCCAGTCCGACCTGCCCCGACGAACAAACCTTTCACAGAGACCAAGTGAGGCTGAACCGAATCGCCGCCCCGTATAGTATTTTGTACTTAAATCACGTCGCTTGATCTCGCGATAAGTGGGGTGCGCGTGAGCTGAGGCTGAAAGGGTCGGGGAAAGGTTGATTCTGCGGAGTTGGGGGAAGGCCAGGGGTTAATGCCTAGCTTTTGGGGCAGTGGGCGGCGGGCGGAGTGAGGCCTTTTGTACAAAGGCAGTTTCAGTTAAAAAAACCTGAATTTGGCATGAATGTGAGAACAAAGACCACATGTTATAATATTGAATTCGAGCCCTTTTTAATTCTTTTGCACTCATTTGCAATACATCCCTGAAATTACTGGGCGACCTGATGCCGTCCAGATGTTTTAGATTTCATTTTGCATAGTCCCAAGTCACTGATAATGTTTGTGAAGTTTATGGGAGTTGTAGTCTAAAAGATCTGGAACAGAGCCAGCTTGCCTATCACATATTTGCACAGATCACCAAGGACTCCACATATCACATATTTGCTAGGAAGCAAATCCACCTTATAGTAAGATAAATCCACTGTACACCGAAACTGGTTGCCAAATTATATTACAGATTCAATTATGTGTTTGCAAATAATGTAATTAAAAATGCACTTAAAACACTTGTATCCTCCCCAAATTTTGTCATATCTGTTCAGTAATGGTCCAACAGGATAATCTATTCATTAGTCAGACGGAAGCTGGGTTGACACAGTGTGCTAATCTAAAATGTGCAGTCAACTGCAAATTTGGGCAGTTGACTTAATTCAAGGAAAAATGAATAAATTCATTTTTATGAATTTCAGGGAATCATTCAGGAAATAATGTACAAACTTATTTTACATTTTTATCTATGGATTTATATTCATATCGTATTTATTTTATTGATATTTTAATTTTTGATTTTTAACTGACTGTAAACCGCCCAGTCGTAATACAAGATGGGTGGGGTATAAATAACTTGAACAAACAAACAAACAAGCAAGCAAACAAACACAACTGGAGGTACCAGGACCACATTATATGAAAGAGATTCTAGCAAAATCAGCTCCAGTAATGGAATATTATGGGTTTAGGCTGACTTTGTCCATGCCATATTATTTTGTTGAAGTACAGGGGCTGGCATCCTGTTCATCCTACATTGGGGCAATCTATATCCATTGAGATAAATAGCAAAGCTGTCATTGGTTAAATGAAATAGGAGCACACCAATATTTGGAAATAATGCAGACTGAAATGAGAAAGATTTCATATGCT
Organism: Charina bottae; assembly: GCA_023362775.1. Classification (NCBI taxonomy): domain Eukaryota; kingdom Metazoa; phylum Chordata; class Lepidosauria; order Squamata; family Charinaidae; genus Charina; species Charina bottae. The sequence continues at coordinate 96,527,851 of JALMGJ010000002.1, read as the reverse complement.
CATACTTGCCATAATCTATCACGTAGTCATCTTACTCAGATTAATTTGTTAAAGTGAGCCTAATCTCATGCTGAACCGTACTCAGCATATTAAGGTTCAGGATATAAATTAATATAAACCGAAGAACATAAGATTACTGTCCTGTACTCATTTACATGGGGCTACAATTTATTGAACTTGCTGTGGACATCCATCCAAAGAAACACAAAAGGCATACATCCCTTTCCATAACTGGATTTGAAAATTCTTACCAAATGCAATCTGATTAGAGAATACTGTAAGATTATCTGAGAAAAATAATACAATTGTAATGTCACAAGTAATTAATAGAAACACTGTTCATAATGGAAGAGGAAAGTAAAATGTAGTCATATAATTATAGTTATACTGTTTGAGTTTTGGATGTTCACAGTGTAGAATATGTGTAATGATATATTACTAGAAACTGAATTAAATATTGCAACCTGCTTTCTGTCACTTAAAAAACAATCTGCAATCCTCCAGAATGTAACTGGTGAAACTGGTGTATATCTTAGAAGCATACATAGGAAAAACAGCATGTTGGAATCTACCTTGGCATGTTGGCATGGTGTTTTGAACTGACTTTTCATTTTTGATCATTTTCCAAAGCTTTGAATAACAGAAATCAACAAACATCTATACCTATTTTTATTGATTAATTTTTCAGATACAGTGCCATGGTGATTTCCAAAATAACTTAAATGTGTTCCTTTTGTCACTGTAGCATTATATCAGATCCCACCCCGTTTCTCTACAAGTTTAACGTAATCCTGCATAACTATGGAAGGGGAAATTAGTGTGATTTTTGGGGTGGGTTGTGTCATATTGCAACTATTAAACATGGATAGATTCAGGAAAAGATGTGTAGCCCACTTAAGTATACACATCAATAAAAAGTGTGTGACCCAGAGATGCTCAGAATAAGATTTAAAAAACGTTTTCCCTTATTTATTAATTTAAGATTGACCACAGTCTCAGAAATGATCAACATGCTTCCCTGTTTAGTTATGGTTCCTGATCACTCAAGCTTTTATAAATGTCAGGAATCTTCCCCATGGAAGGAAATACACACACACACATATCTACAAAAAACTCTCATATTTATTGCGGGATCCATAATGAAATAAATTAGAGCTTCCCAGATTCCCTGCATATAAAATAAAATGTAGGTATCTAATATGGAATGGATTAAGGAGAATAAATGAGATTCAATAAAGAACACTTAATTATAGCCTTGCCATTTGTTCCACAAGTAAGAAGTAAATGGAATTCACATACAGGGCATTAATCAACTGTTAAATGGACTGATAATATTAATGTTAGTATTAACATGGGCTGCTCAGGCTTTCTAAGGTGACTGAAGGAGCGAGGTTGATTTGGGTTAGCATAACCCTGTGTGAGAGATTTTGGCAGAAGAAGCCACCCAGCACATCAGGGCTGTATGAAGGTCACCAAAAGCAGCTCATAAATTAATACTTCCTACTAGTTTAAGGCAGACAGCTAGCAATGTCTTTCCTTTTCAGCTAGATGTGCAAGTTGCAATGGAGCAGCTGTTTCAAAGGAGCTATGAAATTAAAGAGAGCAAAAGAGGATTGCATTTAAATCAGTGCTTAATAACATGTTATTAGGAAGGTTTTTAAAAATATATTGCTTCCTTTCTCCTCCCTTGTACAAAATATCACACACAAACATCTGCAGAGAAACAAAGGAGGATTATTCCTGGTGTGGTCTGGGATCCACATTCAGGAAAGATAGGTAGAAAACGGTTATTATAACTAACAAATTCGCTACTTCGTGGTAGTGTATTTGGATTCAGAATGGAACGAGAAAGACTAAGCCACACAAGGACCATTCCACAGGAGACATGCAGATATAAATTGGACTGTGCCTTTAACTAAAATACATTTAGGATGAAGTGCATCAAATAAAGCTCACACATCTCATAATATACTTTGTCCATCTACTGTAGTTGAAACTGATGCTCATTTTCTGCTTTTTGTTGTTGATTCTTTCTCAGATACGTTTTTGGGTGGAAAGTATTTTTTCCCCCCAAACATATACTGGACCTTGCGTGATCTGCTATAGGTTTTCTGTGCACTCCTTAATACAAGAGTGGAGAAGAAGAAAGGAGATGTCTGGAACAGCAGCAATAATCTCATTTGAAGCTATGTCTCCAAAATTAAGCTTGAAGTAATCAGGAGGAATTTTTGTCTGCAAGGAATATGAATTCCATTCAGTTCTGGTACTCAAAACAAATCTTGGCTTCAGAATTCTTTAATTCTAAGCATATGTATTTTGCAGCCGGCTATGGACTGTGGATTTTGGAGTTTTAGTAAAAATAAAGCACATCCTTGCTCTAGAGCGGTGTTTCTCAACCTCAGCAACTTTAAGATGTGTGGACTTCAACTCCCAGAATTCTGGGAGTTGAAGTCCACAAATCTTAAAGTTGCTGAATGTGATGTCATGTTTTGGGGGAAATCTTGTAGTATTATTACTGTTTAACAAGAAGCATCTCTAACTTCTGTATATACCAGATAATTATCTACTAGCAGATACTCACATGCCCAAAATGTCTCCAGCCACAAAGAATCTTTCAAAGGTATCCCCCTGCTGGTATCCCCTTTCTGCATTTCACACACTAATAAACATTGCTCTTTCACATACTGTATCTGATCTGACTTTGAGATGCAGTCACTGAAGTGATTCAGAAAATGACACGTACATATTTTGTATGATGATACAATTAAGGAGAGCTTGATGGTAAGGTTTTTAGCCCACACACCAGGGAATTCTCTTGTATTTAGTAATCCTTTTTTCTTGCTCTTCTTGTCCATAATGAGCAATGTAATCCTTAACTCCAGCCCCCAGGACCTTTAATGGCTCCAGTGGAATTTTTCCTTTTCTCTTCTCAATTACTGCACATGGGAAATACTGTAAATTAGCTCTAGGGAAGACTGGCTTAATAATCAGTTGTTAAGGTATGTCGATGAAGGTTCTCAGTCATCCAGGTGGAATTGTCTGTAGCTTGAATCATGTCAACTGGATTTCTATTTTCTCAGTGGAAACGTTTCGCTCCTTATCCAAGAAGCTTCTTCAGTCTGAGCAAAGTTTGTAAGGGAATCCTTAAATATGTTTCTAGGGTGGCTGTGTGACCTTGCACCTGGGGCTAGGTCATGGTTATTTGAGATGTTTATTTCTAAGTCCCTTTATCATCCAAAGGAGGATCGTTAAGATTACCTTGCTGTTGTTGAGATTGCGAAATGGTCTTAATCTTCCTAGGCACAGAAGACAAAGCAGGAAGGAAAATAGGGGAAAGATTGTGCCTGGAGAAACCGCTGGGAGGAACAACAACAACAGGACCACAGAGGACAAAAAGAACATGTGGGTGAAAAATCTCTCAGACAGAGAACCCAACCAGAGAGAGATGTCCTAGCCAAAGGTCTTAATTTTGCCATCACTCCCAAGCAGTTCCGGTTGTGGAGCTCATTACAGCCACAGAATCTGCCATCCATAACAACCACCTACCTTTTGAGGAAGCAGAACAACTCCGGCTTAAAATATCTGCAGCTCTGTCCAGTGATCAACCTCCCCCCCCCAACCTTACCGTCCAAAAGAGGAGAGCCCTGACAGCCCTCAGCAAAGATGAAACCATCACCATTTTACCTGCAGACAAAGGAAGATGTACAGTGGTTCTAAACACTGCAGACTACCACAATAAAATTACCTCACTTTTGGAGGATCACCATACATATGAAAAACTGAAAAGAGACCCCACCAGCAATTACAAGAAAAAGGTAATAGACAGTTTGAAACAATTGGAACATGATGGCTCCATCGATAGGATTACCTACCACCGTCTGTATCCTGGAGAAGCCATCCCCTGCATCTACGGACTCCCTAAGATCCACAAGGAAGGAACACCCCTTCGACCCATAGTCAGCAGCATTAATTCGGTAACATACAACATTGCCAAACATCTCTCTACCATACTAGCACCTCTGGTTGGACACTCTGAACACCACATCCATAATTCGGAAGAATTTGTTTCCAAAGCAAAGATCCTGAAACTGGATACAGATGAAACTATGGTCTCCTTCGATGTGTCCTCCCTTTTCACCAGCATCCCCACCACTCATGCTCTATCCGCGGTCAGGAAGAGACTAGAAGAGGACAGCACCCTTGAAAGGAGAAACCATCTCAACCCAAACCAGATCTGCCATCTTCTGGACCTGTGTCTCAACACCACTTATTTCTCATACAGAGGTGACTTTTACAGACAAAAACACGGCTGTGCCATGGGTTCTCCTGTGTCACCCATTGTGGCCAATTTATACATGGAAGAAGTGGAGAAGAAAGCACTCAACACATTCCAGGGAACAGCGCCTACCCACTGGTTCAGGTATGTGGATGACACCTGGGTTAAAATCAAGGCCCAGGAAGTACAGGCCTTCACGGACCATATCAACACCATAGATGCCAACATTAGGTTCACCAGAGAAGACACCAAGGACAACAGACTGGCATTCCTAGACTGTGAAGTCCTCATTGGGACCGGTGGCAAGCTAGAAATAGGGATCTACAGGAAACCCCCACACACAGATCAATATCTGATGTTTGACTCCCACCATCCACTACAGCACAAACTAGGAGTCATCAGGACATTGTCACACAGAGCAGAAACCATCCCCACCTCCATGGATTCCAAAAAGAATGAAAATCAGCACCTGAGAACAGCTCTGAAGGCCTGTGGATATCCAAATTGGGCCTTCACTAAATCTAAGTCTACCAGACCTAAAACAGCGACAGACAGGGCTGAGACTCAGAGTAAACGGAAGAACCTGGTCATTCCTTACATGGCTGGCGTGTCTGAAAAGATAAAAAGGATATTTGGCAAACACCACATACCTGTATATTTCAAACCCACCAACACACTGAGACAGAGGCTTGTACACCCCAAAGATCGAACTCCAAAACACAAGAAAAGCAATGTAGTGTATGCAATTCAGTGCAGTGAGGAGTGCTCTGAGCTCTACATTGGAGAAACCAAACAACCTTTGTACAGGAGGATGGCCCAACACAGGAGAAGTAACACCACAGGACCAGAGTCAGCAGTTTACCTTCATCTAAAGGAAAAAGGACACTCATTTGAGGACATTAATGTTCACATTTTAGACAGGGAAGATAAGTGGTTTGAAAGAGGGGTCAAGGAATCCATTTATGCCAACTTGGAAAATCCTTCTTTGAATAGAGGTGGGGGCCTCAGGCACAATCTTTCCCCTATTTTCCTTCCTGCTTTGTCTTCTGTGCCTAGGAAGATTAAGACCATTTCGCAATCTCAACAACAGCAAGGTAATCTTAACGATCCTCCTTTGGATGATAAAGGGACTTAGAAATAAACATCTCAAAATAACCATGACCTAGCCCCAGGTGCAAGGTCACACAGCCACCCTAGAAACATATTTAAGGATTCCCTTACAAACTTTGCTCAGACTGAAGAAGCTTCTTGGATAAGGAGCGAAACGTTTCCACTGAGAAAATAGAAATCCAGTTGACATGATTCAAGCTACAGACAGTTGTTAAGGTACATTTCCAAATGGAGAGAGCATGGTGGCTTAGTGCCATAGTTAAGCCAGAACTGCAACTGTATAACCATTGAAATAGCAGCATCCCTGTGTTAACATTCTAAAGATTCCATCTTGGGATCGGCTTATTTTAAAGTTAAGTTTCATGCTCAGGGTAGATCAGCTTGATATATGTACATAAGCGAAGCAGCTGAAATACATTGGTCCTTCATAACTAAAGCAGCACAAATGCATTGCATTTATGAAAAATTATTAGGTTATTCTAAAGGAGAAGGAGCTACCCCCCCCCAATAGTAATCATATTTTGGGGAGCTTTTTTGAGATAGTTATGGTGAAGGATTCTAATTGAAATAGATGCATTAAGCTTTTTGGAAGGTTTGGCAATATGATCTTGAGAAGCTTTGGGGGCAATAAAAAAGAGTTGGGGCCACATGTAGCCTATGTGCCACTGGTTGCTGCTGATTTATTTCTCTGTTCTTTATTCTGATTGGTAATCCAGGTTCACTGAAGGGGGGGGGGGGCTTACTGATTCTTTTAACCGGGGATGCTACATGCCAGATAGTGAACCTGGGATTTTCAGCATAGAGTGCACCTGCTTCATCATTTCACACAAAGCAAATCTCTTTCCACAAACGTTGCTGTTTTGCTGTTACATGATACAAATCTGGGAACAGCGATTAACTCAGCACTCAGAATATTAATTTAATTTTTCCATTTTCTAAGGAGATCTTTGCTGTTAAGAAAATACTGTCTGCTACTGTAAAAAAATGTAGTTCTAGTTATTATGGTTGCAAAGGGAAGTTTACAGGAAATATTGAAAAAGGGAAGAAGAGAGGAAAGAAAATGTAAATGAATGGAAGGCTAAGAAGATCCTCATTAGTCAAAGATAGAACTTCAAAATTATGCCCAGCTTCTGGTACTACATGACTCTAAGAAGGAAATTTGAGGTAGTGCAGTAACACCTGCCTAAAACCACATTTGTTTTAATTAAACAATTAAGGAAAGTGCATGTTGGCTGACATTTGCTTGCACTGCATTTCCTTCCTGAGCATCCTTTATCTTTGGCCCCCAAATATCCTAGAACTGAATTAATTTAGTCATCCAGAGAGGCAAAATGCTGTTGATGCTTGCTTATTTATTTATTTATTTATTTATTTGATTTATCCCCGCCCATCTCTACCGTGGTAGACTCTGGGCGGTTTACAACCACAATTATCTTTTTTTAAAAACTAACTTTATTACATTTCAGAAAGAGATAAAAGATAAACAATACAGAAAAACAAAAAACTACAAAAAAAACACCTAAAAAAGGTGTGAAAACACAAGATAATTTTTTTTGAATAGATTACAGAAAGAAATGACTTCCAACTTTAAACATCAAGGATATACAGTATTTTTCCATAATCAATCCCTTGCTCTATATTAAACCAAAATCACATTATTTCTACATCTTAGCACATTATAAAAATCACTAAATATCATTGCTTCCTCCCTTTATATTAAAAGAAAAATATATATAAATCACCTAATCAACTTCCCCCCTTAAAATAACAATTGCTTAATTATTCCCTTCCTACTACTATTCTATGCATTCCTGTCTACTATAATAAAAATCAGAAATAAAGAAGCATATAAATTGTCTACCATTATAATTAATAATACAGAAAACATGAATACAAAAAACATGAATAAAAAACCCCTGAATAATCATAATCCCAATCATTAACGATAAGTAAAGTCATCCAAAGCCAAAAGACCATCCAGATAAATATTTTTAGTCCCTTAACCCTCTTCAAAATAGACCAGAACATTTACATGTCCCCATAATAGGCACAGAGCTATTTTCTTAAAGAAATCAGACAGCCCGGCTGCTCCCCTTACACACACAGACTTCTCTTCAGAAAACCTCCCATACCTAATAACCCCTTCTTTCCCATAACATTCCATCAGAAAGTCAAATTCACTCATGTCCTGCAGCTCAGTTTCTCCATTTTCTCTCAAACCACCTATCTTCTCTGTCTAAAATGTGAACATTACTGTCCTCAAATGAGTGTCCTTTTTCCTTTAGATGAAGATAAACTGCTGACTCTGGTCCTGTGGTGTTACTTCTCCTGTGTTGGGCCATCCTCCTGTACAAAGGTTGTTTGGTTTCTCCAATGTAGAGTTCAGAGCACTCCTCACTGCACTGGATTGCATACACTACATTGCTTTCCTTGTGTTTTGGAGTTTGATCTTTGGGGTGTACAAGCCTCTGTCTCAGTGTGTTGGTGGGTTTGAAATATACAGGTATGTGGTGTTTGCCAAATATCCGTTTTATCTTTTCAGACATGCCAGCCATGTAAGGAATGACCAGGTACTTCCGTTTACTCTGAGTCTCAGACCTATCTGTCGCTGTTTTAGGTCTGGTAGACTTAGATTTAGTGAAGGCCCAATTTGGATATCCACAGGCCTTCAGGGCTGTTCTCAGGTGCTGATTTTCATTCTTTTTGGAATCCATGGAGGTGGGGATGAAGACAAAACGGGGAGGAAGATGGGGGAGAGTTTGTGCCTGAGGCCCCCACCTCTATTCAAGGAAGGATTTTCCAAGTTGGCATAAATGGATTCCTTGACCCCTCTTTCAAACCACTTACCTTCTCCGTCTAAAATGTGAACATTAATGTCCTCAAATGAGTGTCCTTTTTCCTTTAGATGAAGATAAACTGCTGACTCTGGTCCTGTGGTGTTACTTCTCCTGTGTTGGGCCATCCTCCTGTACAAAAGTTGTTTGGTTTCTCCAATGTAGAGTTCAGAGCACTCCTCACTGCACTGGATTGCATATACTACATTGCTTTTCTTGTGTTTTGGAGTTTGATCTTTGGGGTGTACAAGCCTCTGTCTCAGTGTGTTGGTGGGTTTGAAATATAGAGAGGGGTCAAGGAATCCATTTATGCCAACTTGGAAAACCCTTCCTTGAATAGAGGTGGGGGCCTCAGGCACAATCTTTCTCCCATCTTTCTCCCGGCTCTGTCTTCTGTGCCTAGGAAGATTAAGACCATTTCACAAGCTCAACAGCAGCATGGTGATCTTAACGATCCTCCTTTAGATAATAAAAGGACTTAAAATACATCTCAATATAACCATGACCCCAGGTGTAAGGTCACACAGCTACCTAGAAACATATTTAGGATTCCCTTACCAACTTTGCTCAGACTGAAGAAGCTCCTTGGATAAGGAGCGAAACGTTTCCACTGAGAAAATAGAAATCCAGTTGACATGATTCAAGCTACAGACAATTCCACCTGGATGACTGAGAACCTTCATAGACATCTTCTGTGTATTCTTTCCACCTGTTCATGATCTTCTGCTGGTTGGTTAGTACATTTCTGTTGCAGTCCTTGACTGTTCCTTTTCGTGCAGAGAAGCTAGATCGCATCATTTTCACTTCAGCAAACATGGCTTTGAGAAATATATGCTTTGTATTGCCAGATTAATATTTGTATAGACTGGGTCTATACAATTTGACCAAAGTATTGTGAAGCTAAAATGGTGGTCACTTTAATATATATCACAGTGAGCTTCCAAACGAAAAGTATGATATAAATATAGTAATAATAATAATAATAATAATAATAATAATAATAATAATAACCAAATCTATCATACTATCCTATGATACAATACAGTTAATTTCATGGTTTGATTGGACAAAAAGCATTACTTGTAATCATGTGATGCCCCAGTTTCAGGAGGATAGGCATGTTACTCTGTTGCAGCCAAATCAATGAATGTTGAGTTTGGACAACAATCGAAGAGAAAAAAAGGTTATTAAATGGGAATATGCCATTATCTTACTTCTCCTTAATACTAAGTGTTAGGCTGATTGTGCCATCAATGCCCAAAGTGGCCCCCATTTCTGGTTTATGGAAACCAGAATTTGTAATCTATGACAAATCTTGGTTACTAATTCTATACTCACATATACACATTTGGATGGTGGCTATGAAATGGATCAAGACTTGTAGTTTTATCCTAAGACAGAGGTGCATATAATCTAAGCTGTGCAATTTTAATTAAATAGATATGTAACTGAAATCAAATTTAGTTTTTGTCCTGGCCCTGCCCAGTATTTTTTGGAGTATGTTCCCTGGCCTGCCATTTAGTATTAATGTATTAGTATTGCTGCATGACTGGGTCTATACAGTTTGACCAAAGTATTGTGAAATTTGGTCCTGGTAACTTGCTCACTTCTATCACAGTAATATAACAGTTTATTTGGGATTCCTCTTTTCAGAAAACAAAAAAAAAAGAGAAAAATAATCCACACAGCATGTTGATTGTTGCTTGAATTAGGAAATTATAAACTCTTTTCAAAAGCTATCTGCAGATGATAGCAACATAAAATTACAGACCATGCACTTGATGTGTATTATTATATATTATGCATACATAAATGCCTGCTCATATATACACGTGCACATGAATATGTAAAATTTATTAGGGACATTTTAACTTTGCTTACTAAGAAATCCTTCTGAATTCTTAGGGTTTTTGGCTTAACTTAAACTCATGCGCTCCACCCATTAGAAATTCTTTGTGCTTTAATTAAAGATGTGCACATTGTAGAGATTCATTGAATGCATGAATTTTGGCAATGAGTTGGTGAATATCAGATGCGTTGTTCTGAAGAAACCGTGTTACTCTTCATCATTTCTGATGAAGTGTTACAGTTGCCAAAACTATTCAAGATGTGTATTCTTCTGGATTAAGTACTGATTTAAATGTTTGTCTTTAAAGACTCAGGTTTATTCTACTTCATATTTAAGTAAACATATGGGCATAACAGGAGCTTTTATTAATTAAAATCCAAAACAGATAATAAGTCTGGTCGAACAGATCTAAAATCCTGCCTTCTCTGGCAGAGATACATATCCTGAATTTTAGAGGAAAATCTTCCACCCATAATATTTCAAGCAAACTGGAAAGAATTGAGGGTATGTTTATTATGTATGCTTATATCTCTAGTTATAATTTACATAGTTGATTTTTTTAGTAGCTGTCTGGCCTTTGGCTGCATTGTCCATTTCCATTAGTACAAACTTTTTCTTCTTAATATGCCACATTTAGAACGTAACTTTTGTCCCCAAACAAACCCAGGGCATTTTCACCCAGAAGGGCCAGTACTAGCCATGGCAGCCAGAAGCCAAAAACAGGTTGCTATCTTCATGCAAAGCAAAAAAATGAAAAAACCTGAAAGTAAATTTATTAAGGGGCGTGGTGGCTCAGCGGGTAAGATGCCAGGCTTGTCGATCAGAAGATCACAAGTTCAGAGGTTCGAATCCCTAGCCCTGCGTGCGGAGTGAGCAAGTAGATGAATAGGGACCACTTCGGTGGGTAGGTAATAGCGTTCCACGCGCATCATGCGGCCACATGACCGTGGAAGCGTCTTTGGACAATGCTGGCTCTTCGGCTAACAAACAGAGATGAGCACCGGCCCCTAGAGTCGGACATGACTGCACAAATGTGCGGGGGGAACCTTTACCTTTACCTTAAATGTATTAAAGTGATTTTGACAAATGTTTACTATGACCATGAATGCCGATCATTTATTATAATATGCATCAGTATGTCTTTATTAGTATGAATCATAAATGTAAAAACACGCTAAGCAAAATCAGCAAATGATAGTGTCATTCAATTAAACTATAGCTTTTATGTATTCAAAAGAGGACAACATGAATAACAATAACCAACAAATATTAAGCAAGCGATGTATTTTTAACTATGTATTTTAACTATATGTATTTTATATGTATTTTAACTAGGGGGCGTGGTGGCTCAGTGGGTAAGACGCTAGGCTTGTCGATCGGAAGATCGCAAGTTCAGAGGTTCGAATCCCTAGTCCCGCGTGACGGAGTGAGCTCCCGCACTAGCTCCAGCTCTTGCCAACCTAGCAATTCGAAAGCATGCAAATGCAAGTAGATGAATAGGTACCACTTCGGTGGGTAGGTAACAGTGTTCCACGCATGTCATGCGGCCACATGACCATGGAAGCGTCTTCGGACAACGCTGGCTCTTCGGCTAACAAACGGAGATGAGCACCGGCCCCTAGAGTTGGACACGACTGCACAAATGTGCGGGGGGAACCTTTACCTTTACTTATTTTAACTATGCATTTTAAACTGCTTTACTATACTGATACTATACTATACAGATTGAAGTTTCTGTGATAGTTTATCTCCGATTTTAAACCTGGATTTGAAATGTTTTGGAGTCTAAGTTGCATTTTAGAGTCTGGCTAATCCTGGAAACCTAAGTCCAGAACCAGCATTCCATGGGCCCATGCTTGTGAGTACTTGGCTCTTTCACAAATACCTACTTATTTCATTAATCTGGTATGTTTCTGGAATGTTTCATATTTCTATACCTAAACTGTTTTCAAAAATAGCTTTTATTATAATATCGTTCTTTTTCTTCCCTTTTGGTACTGTACTGTGATATTTTTCTGAAGGAGAGTTACTCAAGTTTTCCTTAGATTACCACTGTTCTTACATTTCATTAAAATTCTGTTTATATAAGTCATTCCTGGGAAAGTCATTCATCATAAAGCGCCAAGCAACATATTTCAGTTTCCGACTCTCTTTTATCGATGACTTAGAGCAATCTTATCCAACTTGGCTCCCTCCAAGTTGGCCATGCTAGCTGAGGTTGATGTGGTTTTTAGTCCAACATGTTTGAAAGAAAGAAAGGTTGGTGAAAGCTGAGTTAGTGATTTAGCTCATGTGGCTTTTGCTGTTTTTTGCCACTGTTTGTGCACTTCTCAGGGTCACCATGGAGATTTGTCATCATGTTATGAGGGACTCCTATTTCCAACCAGTAGCAAATAGAAATTTTAATGGATAAGAGATGGGTGGCAGTGGCTGGCTGAAAAAAGCGTAAAGTGTAGACAATCATGTCATCAGCATAATCAAATACAACTAATTCCATTAGGTGTGCTCTGGTAGAATAGCTTCCAGGCATTCCCTGCAGCATACAGTATAGGGTTCTGTGGTCAGCAAGGCAACAAGATTGTACAAGATTAATATGGCCATCTGGAAATTCATTTCTTTAAGTGTGGCTTCAGTGTCTAACTAGAAATGGTAAAAAAAGACAGAGAATTGATTATTTTTTTAATGTGAAAATGCAAGCTTCAGAAGAATACTTAGAATTTCAAGTAACTCTGTTTTCTTTTGGGCCACCTATGGACTACTGTACATACATCGAAGAAACCAATGTAAAGTGGGTCCTGAATGCTGTTTTGTTTTTGTTTTGAGGCATGGGTCAGGGGGAAGTAAGAAATAAACCACAAAGACCACGATGTAGAGGAATTTCACTGGAAGGCCAAAGCAGTATTATGTAAAGTCCTCAGATAACCTATTCATTAAAAGACCAGAGAGACCTAGAAGTCCATTTGTATTGTTTATTACATGTATATTGTTTATTACATGTATACTTTATTTATTTATATTTATTTATATTTTAAATTTCGTCACCACCCATCTCACTCAAAGAGCGACTCTGGGCAGTTTACAATAAAATTTCTTCCATCAATTCCATGCAGGAATAGTCTCACAAGCCATAGTGCAATCTATTCTGCTGACTGGAATACAGAAAAGAACCTATAGAGCAGACAACACCATAATCGTTCAATTGAAGCATTACTGAAAGAAAAGCAGAATAGAAAATACAAGCAATAGCTATCTTAAGAAGAAATGAATGGGTTAGGAAAACTGATCAAATATGGGAATTTTCCCCTTTTGAGCATCAGGAAATATCCTCAGTATCAGAACAAAGAGGTAAGTTTTGGAATACTCTACTTGTGGAAGCTTGGCTGGCACCTATTCTGATATCAGTTTGTGTCAGACTAGAAGGCTTAGAAAATAAACGGGCTTTCAAAGAGATGGCAATAGGATGTCTTATTCTGCCTTTGTTCTTAATTGTTTTCACATTGATCCTGTTATGCGTCTATATCTACATCTACATCTACATCTACATCTACATCTACATCTACATCTACATCTACATCTACATCTACATCTACATCTACATCTACATCTACATCTACATCTGTCTATTTGTGCCTTTGAGTCAGTGTTGACTCCTGGCAACTGCCTGGACTAGTCCCTGCAGTTTTCTTGGGAAGATTTTTCAGAACAGTTTGCCATTGCCTTCTTCTTCTGAGGGCTGAGAGAGAGTGAATGGCCCAAAGTCACCCAGTTGGCTTCGTGCCTAAGGCAGGACTAGAACTCATAGTCTCCTGTTTTCTAGCCTGGTGCCTTTAACCATTGCACCAAACTGGCTCTCACCCTGTTATGCTTAATAAAGTTTATATATACATCATCCTGAAAATATATGACACAAATAAATAAAACAAGCAGATAAAGCAGTCACTTGGTGAATCTAAATTTGATAGAACTTTCTTTCAGTTAAGTTTGTATTCATCGGGTGCCCCATCATTGTCAGAAGATTTGGATCCACCAAAGACTCCTATCAGCAGTCTGAGGAGAGTGAATATTCTTCCCTCTCATATATACTTTCTTGGGCTATTTCTCATACCGTTTCAAAGGATCTCCCAATTCCCCACAGCAAATGGAATGCTAGATTCCTTCTTCTCCATTCCCCATTTCCTATTTCTATGGCTTTTGAACAGCCTTGATTGTATGAAATTGCAATAAAAACAAAGCAAAAATATAGATCATTTAAAATTTGCACTTTATCTGTAGTTATTGGTTATACTCATGGTGGAGAGCAGGGAAGGTATAATGGAGAACTCAGGATGTGGGGGTTAAGTTGTTTGCAAAAACCAAGATATACAAGGAGTGAAATATTACTGTTCAATATGAGAAAACTACACAAAAATCTATAAAAGCTGCAGGTCAGAAACGTTCATCATTTTTCATGCATTTCTCCACCGTCACAAAGGCTAGAAATGTGCTTAAGTTTTCAAGATCTGAAGGCACGTTGGGAGGTAAGGTACTCCAATGCTCTGAACTGTGATCCCAGCAATGAAAACATTTAGGGCTTCTGTGTATATGTTCTACTTTTCTTGTCAGATCAGGAAGAGATAAACTCAGGACTGAAGCTGTTTTTTTTAAGGTGATATATTCAGAGACTTCGAAAACAAACCTAGCTTTGCATGTGATGAACCACAAGGCTCACTTTGATTCTGATGTGCACAATTTGGATGGGTCAAAATCTTACTAAGAATGTATTCATATTGATTAATAAATATTAACTAGTCCTTTCCATCAGCAAGTGGCCTGAACCTTCAATTACAGCATAATAATGACTTATTTGCTTTAATTTTTTTTTTTTAAATTGACATTCTTGTTTTATAGGACTCAAAGCAATGCCGGTGCTGCACTGAACTCAAGGCATGCTCTTAAAAATGGTATCACCAATATGCATTATGATTTGGTGTAGTGTTTACATCTGTCTTCCTTCTAATTTTGTGTAGTGTTTACATCTGTCTTCTAATGCTTACTCATTCTCTGAACTGAGTACAGTTTTTCAGGAACATGAAATAAGATTCTGTTTTGTAGATTAGATTAAGAGCTTCATTGAGGTTCACCACTTATGTTCAGTGAGACATGAAATGGCCAGATTACCTAATTAAACAGCCTTTTGTTTGGGTAATATTTTTTTGTATGGAATTAGTCAGTTTTCCTGATAATTTCCTATACATATTTTATGTGGCGGTTGTCCCATCCAGAGTCCAGGTGACAATATGATATATCCAAAATTGTCAGAGGGGGTGTGCCAATATTATGCGCTCTTGGAAAACAGATTAAGTTTTCTTTCCCCCCCCAAATAAAAAAATTATGAATATTAAGCACATTCTGAACCAAGCTGAGCCAGTGCTAATTAAATAACATTGCAAGTAACCAAAGAATGTATGTAAGAAGGGGGAGGAGAGGTTAGTATTTTAGTGATTGATAGCTTCCCTTTTAATATTTTGCTTTTTGTCTTGGTTGAGCAAGAGCTTCAGTAAGTGAGTTGGTGACATGGGGATGCCACGGAAGTACATGACTTCCGTGATTTTCCAGTGGTCTTGGGATTTTAGGAGGGTCTTCCTGGGACTTTTTTGGATATGTGAGCCAGTTTGGTCTAATGCAGGGGTGTTCAACCCGCTGCCCACGGGCCGCATGTGGCCCAGAACAGTTAGCAATGCGGCCCAGCCTGGTCTGGAATGAGCCTCCTGTCCCCACCGCCATGCCAGACTATGGAAGAGGATGGCATGGTGCGAAAGGGGAATCCAAGCCGGAGCTGCCGATTGTAGGCAGTCCGGAAGAAGCCTCTCCACCAATTAGCACACAGCAAAGGAGGGCGGAGGCGGGCCGAGGGGCACCCTTGCCAATCAGCCTCCCCTCGCTGCTCTTCTGAGCCGTCCTGCCTGAGGGAGGAAGAGGAGCGGGCGGTGTGCAAGCCTGCCGCGGAGGAGGAGGAGGAGGGAAGCAGTGGCAGTGTGAGCGGGCTGGAGGTCACGAGGGGGCGGGCGGCATGAGGAGGTTGTGGCGGCCAAGGCGCAGCAATGGTGCCGGATGGGTTGGGAAGATGGCGGCGCTGGCAGCAGCGCGCACGTGCGGCGAGGCTTTTCGCCTCCCTGCCGCTCAGTGCATTTTTTCGTGGAACTGAGGGCATTTTTGGGGTCCCCGGAGCCTGCCCTTTCAAAGGGGTACCCCGGCAGGGCACAGGGTGAACTTTTCCTCCCCCCCACTTTTGCTCCCTGTGTTTTTTTAGGCCCCTACCATGGGTGCGCCTCCACCTCCCCATCGCACAGCTGATTGGCATGGAGATTTTCCACCCCGGGGCGCCCCCCCACCATGACTTTTTGCGGTGATCCAAGGCTTTTTCGCCTTGCGACAGTGGTTCTCTACCAAGAAAAGTGATGGTGGGGGGACGCCCCAGGGTGGAAAATCTCTGCGTCAATCAGTTGTGTGATGGGGAGGCAGAGGTGCGCCCGAGCTACCCCGGTAGGGGCCAAGAAAACCGCAGGGAGCAAAAGTGTGGGGGGGAGTCAGCTCCGCACCCTGCCAGGGTGCCCCTTCAAAAGGGCAGGCTCCAGGGACCCTGAAAATGCCCTCGGTTCCGCAAAAAAATGCTGCTTGGAGCAGCAGGGAGGTGAAAAGCAGGGTTTGCAGGCAGGAGCCAATCACATGGGCCGGGGGGCAGGGACTCCTAGAAATAAAGTGCACAATAAATGTAATGCTCCCGCCTGCAAACCCCGCCCACTGGCACACACGATTGGCTGCCGCCTGCAAACCCTGCCCCCCGGTCCTTGGAAAAATTATATATTTTATGTGCGGCCGAAGACAATTTCTCTTCACTCAATGTGGCCCAGGGAAGTGAAAAGGTTGGACACCCCGGTCTAGTGGTTAAGGTGCTGGGCTAGAAACCAGGAGTCTGTGAGTTCTAGTCTTGCCTTAGGCATGAAAGCCGGCTGGGTGACCTTGGGCCAGTCACTGTCTCTCAGCCCAACTCACCTCACAGGGTAGTTGTTGTGGGGAAAATAGGAGGAGGAAGGAGTATTAGGTATGTTCACCACCTTCAGTTATTTATAAAAATAATAGAGGCAGGATAAAATTTAATTAATTAATTAATTAATTAATTAATTAATTAATATGTTGACCTACAATAAGGCTTCACTTCACCCAATACTGAAGTAAAATTCAACTTCCAGTACATTTGGCTTCTGTATATAAAACTTAGGGAGGGGGCAATATAATCTTGACTTTTGCCTTAAAAATGGTAAAGAATCCCTTGAGTTATTTATTTATTTATTAAATTTATATGCCTCCTGACTCCCAGCGACTCTGGGTGGTTTACAAAATGTTTAAAAAAAATTAAATGAAGAAAACAACACAAAGCAAAAAAGAGCAAAGATGGTAGAGATAACAAACCTGGATGGGAACAAAGAAAAAGAAGAAAAGGGGCTTCAGTCACGCTTGCCAAAGGCCTGGGCGAAGAGCCAGGTCTTCAGGGCCCCTTGAAACACCAGCAGTGTGGGGGCCATCCAGATCTTGGGGGGAACCTTGTTTCAGAGGGCAGGTGCTGTGACAGAGAAGGTGCACTTCCGGGGTCCCGATAGGTGGCATTGTTTAATCAAAGGGACCCAGAGCGTGCCAACCCTGCCAGATCAGATAGACTGGGCAGATACGATGGGAGGCAGGCAGTCCCTCAGGTAACCAGGCCTATTGCCCTGTAGGGTTGGGCTTGACCGCAGATGAAAAATCTCTCAGGGCAGTCCTGACTGGAGCACTCACCCTGAAATGAATGAATGAATGTGGGTTATAATTCTAAAATGTATAATAAACAATCCAATTATAAAGAACTCCTGTCCTACTATAACTGTAACATTTGTCTTTGTGGAGTCCCTTTTTGTATTGGGATGAAAATTCTAGGCAGTCAAAGGACAGCGTTAATCACACATAAAGGATCCACTTTATTCAGTTTAAGTATCAATTTGCTTTGTAAAATATGTCCACTAATAGAAGGAAAGGAGTCGCCTGAACCAGATACCCTTTCAAAATTTACTGCTATTCTGAGGAATTCCTTATATATACCAGAACTGAGAATCTGAACAACAGGCTGCCATGGCAAGGAAAAGAATAAGTAGTGTTATCTTGATAGTCAGATAACACAGTATCTGCTCAAATAAAGTCATTTGGGGAATATTGGCTGGGAGAGCCACTTCGCTTTGGGTCTACTTCTTTCCCATCCTCTGATAAAAAAAATCCTCAACACCAAGCCGTTAAAGGCAGCCATAAAATTGAGAAGAAACACTGACAAAGACATTTTATCAAGCTCCATCTGGGAGACAGGCCAGCTCTTCCTACTTCAAGTTTATTTCTCCTACACTGGTTTACCTCAGATAAAGTCTCATAAACAGTTAAGAGGGCCATTTATACATGTTTGGGAATGGTTATTGCTCTCATCACAGGCCCAGAATCCCTTGGCCTTAAGTTGCAGAACACAACCTTTGAATGAAAAACCAGGAGAAAATGCCAACTTTCTTGATTATTTTGCATTTTCCCTCAAGGTTAGAAATGCAAAGGCTAAACGGCTAATATACCAATAGTTACTACCCCTTTTCTTATAATGCAGCTAACATTTCTTACCCGTAATTAAGATAGAAATGACAATGTTGAAATCAGAAGTAGGTTATTATAGAACACTGTATTGGGATATCTTATTGCTTCAAAATAAGGTATTGATTTCCATTTATTCATTTTTTTCCAGTATTTTCAATGGGAAAATTCAGTGTATTTTTTATATCTTTTGACAGAGATTAAAAATGCTATCTTTTGGGCAGATTATGATCAATTTGTTTTATCAAAACAAGTTAAAGCCTTATGGTCATCTTTAAATTGGCTTTTATAACTGGACAAAACTTTTATGAGTTATGTAGTGTTTCATAGCAGTCACAAAGGCTGAAAATTTTGCTTCCACAGGATAGTGAAAATGGTGAGAAATATTGTTGGATGAAAATTCACCCCAGAATAATAGATATATAATTAGTGTGTTGCCCAGGCTTGCAGTTACTGTTTTATTTCAGTAATAATAATGGTAACGTATCAAAGTTATTTTGGAAGTCCAATGGAAAATAGGAATAGGTTGGTTCCCTTTTTCCCTCCTAAAACGAGGTTGCTAATCTTGCAACAGATGTGTGGCAGAGAGTTACTAAGAAATATAACTTCTAGTCCCATCAATATTTCAAACTCAAAAGTTGTATATAGAAACTACTATCAATAATCCTTTTTGTTGAGAAGTCATAAGAATTAATGAAAAAAATTCTGCTGAATAAACAAAAGTCCTTCCTCGTCCAGCATTCTGGAGTAGAACATCACTGTCCTGCTTGTATTTTCCGACAACAGGCTGCAATATATATGACTAATAGCTATTGTAGCTGAAGGAACCAGGTTTTATAATGCTATATTATTTCTTAGATTTATATCCACTTTGAAAGAAACAAATAGGCATTGTCAACAATCTGTGCTGGTTTTGGAATGAATATATTCTCCTTTTGTCTAAAATCATTTAATATTACAAACTTACAGTAAAATAAAAATGAATTTAATACAGGTAATAAAAATAAAATTTTCAATATCTATATTAAAATTAATTTTTATTATCTTTTGGAGAATAGCTATCTAATGAGCAGTATAAAAAGCTAAAAGAGTATGACTTAAAGGCTGATTCTACTGTAATTCTACTTTCTGCTCAATATATCAACTGATGGTGGAATTTGGTTTATTTTATTTAACAATAAATCAATTGAATGACATAAGTAAAACAAATTAATAATGTAATAATCCAACAGCAGTAAATAGCAGGAACTACCAATGCAGAATTATGATAGAAATTATTCAACCTCACCCCCACCCAGGAAATCAATATTTTGTTTTACGGCCATCTGCTTCCCAAGAAATTTGTTTAGACAGGGACAATATGATAGTAACTTATGAAAACTACCAGAAGAGATATATGATAATAGCAATCTTTGAAAACTGAGATGGGTTCCTTATTCTGGCATTCATATCTTGGTGCATCTTTTTATTAATTGCGTTAAGACCGATTCAGTACTGTTTCAAACTATCCATTTCTTATTCCATCCACTATGAAATTGGTTGCTTTCGCTGCCATTTTGTTTCTCTCTCAAACTTCTGTTCTGAAATTATTGTTGAATTTTGAGAAGTTCAAAACATCTGCTGCTTTCTTTGTCAGCTACTGGATGCCAATAAAGGACAGGATCTGAATACCAACAGAAAAATTCATACCTTTACAGAGTGAAAGCCATTTATTTTATTGAAGTGATACACTTTTGTCTTTTCAAACAAAGGCCAGTGATTAAATTAGTTTTGTTAAAAATATAAAGGCATAATAAACAGAGGGTTCCATGCAATCATATGAAACAAAACATCTAAGAAAATGTTAACCCCACAATCTATGTTTTGAGGGGGATGAATGTTCAGATTAATGTACAATCCAGTAGATATTGAATCAGGTAATTCCCATACTGTGCATTTCACTGAGTTCAGGAGGATTTACTCACAAAGAAATATACCTGGGCAGAAAGTATTTCATTAAACTATCCCTGAAACTGACAAATCTCTCCAGCCAGTTGCCTGAGACAGTGCATAAATGGTGTGTCCCTTCTTTAAATCAACATATATAGAAGCATATATAGTGGAGCAATTTGGCAAAAAAATTGCAGATGTTTCATTTCCTTCCCTAGCAGAAACAATAGATGGGAATAAGTTAAATAAATAATGTTTTTCTTGCATTTCATGAAACTCTAAACCTGTTGCCTACACCAGCTGCATCACTTCTGCCTAGCGGTAGGGCCAATACTATTCATCGTCCTGGTTAAGGTAAGAAAAAAATAGGTTGGCAAGAGCTGGAGCTAGTGTGGGAGCTCACTCCGCACGCAGGGCTATGGATTCGAACCTCCGAACTTGCAATCTTCCGATCAACAAGCCTGGCGTCTTACCCACTGAGCCACCACGCCCCTCGCTAAAGTAAGAAAAAGCTAGGTCAATCCCCCAATAGCAAGTCATTGTTTCAGAGTTTTAGCAGACCTTTTCAGTGTTCCAAGAAGTACAAACAAAGCCTTCTTCAACAATTAGCTGATGTGTTAACCTTGAATCTCTTTCCTTCTTCCTTCTATTGTACTGCTCCCTTTAAATAAAGTGCCCTCCTATTGAATTTCACATTTCTGTAGATTTGGTCTAGAGTTCCACTGCAATCTCTGATTTCCATTTTGACCTGGAATTTTATGTGGTCTGAACAGAAATTGATTTCCTATTTTTTTCAGATGAACAAGAGTCAAATTGCATGTTAAGTTAAGCTCATGCTTTAGTGGGTATGCTTATTAAAGTTACAGAAGGCAACTGCACTTTGCTCTGATTTGGAAGAGAGATTGAGAGCGCGTGTATATATTTCCCTCCCCCTGTAGAGCTTTCCTGCCTAAAATAAATAAGGTAAAGTCTCCTTTGAGTCAAGCTTGATTCCTGGTGACTCCATAGGCACCTCCATGCAGTTTCTTAGCAACAATGCAGAAATGGTTTGCCATTGTCTACTTCTGCAAAGATTGTTGACTTCCTAGTCCAGCCTACAACCATTGTGGCATTCCCTGGAGGTCTCTCATCCAAGTACTAACCAGGCCTAACTCTGCTTAGCTTTAAAGCCCCACAAGGTCAGCCTGCTGCTCCCACATGAAGTACATACTCTCGAAATGCTTTTTTAAAGAAACAAATAGAAACATGGGGGGGATGTTGTAGTTTGAAAGAGAAAAACAGCACAAAAAGGAAATGCCAATTGTTCCCATCATACTACAGTTACAACGTGGATTTTCAAAAATCACTTTTTGTTTTAAAAAGAATTGTTCTTAGCTTAAATGGCTTGGTCTTTCTCTCCTGTTCCCACAGCACACAAATCTCATACATGTGTGCATGAATGAATAAATGGTTACTCACTAACATTCTATCTATAATAGCTTTTTCTAACCTGGTGCCATTCAGAAGAGTTGGATTACAATTTCCATCATCCTCAATCAGCATGGCCAACACATCTTATAGGCCAGGAATTTGAAGAAGTCTTATCTCAGCTCTTAAGGGCAACGGCAACCGGTTTCTGCTTAAGGCAATATTAATTCCAAACTAGTTGTGTTTTGCATTTTCAGATTCAACTTCTCGTTTAAGACAACTCTGCATCTGGTTTTGACTTTAATGAGGCACAGCCCTGTCAGTATCTTTTCCAAGGATTTCACCTATGTTGTATGAAATGTGTTTTTTAAATAATATAAAAGTAAAATTAGCACTTTGAAATGGCATACACATAAAATATGATTGTTTTTGACAGGAGGAAATTAAATTGTAGGAAGCCTGCAACAGCCTGTTTTACATTTAGAAATGTATATTTAGAAGGATAAAAACTCAAACCAAAGTAATGTAAATAATGTAATTATATCCAGGAATTTCCGAATCCTAACACTGATTTGTTGTTTGTCCTTGAGAAAGTCACATATTTTGTAGGATCCCCACTGCTGACTTGCAAAATATACCAGACTCAAGATACAGAAGCAGAGTGAATTCCAGCAAACATTGTGGTGGAAATAAATACTTCCTCTCCCCCATTAATGAATTAATGTGAAATGATTGTGTTGCACTATCTTTCCATTCTGTGGAAGTGCCTTTCTATTTGGGAGTTAGATTTATATCCAGCCTTTCTTCCTGAAGTCTATTTAGTGATTCCCTCCTCCCATTTTCCCATATAAAACAACAATAATGACTGGCCCAAGGTCACTCAGTGAGCTGAAGTGAGCATGAACTTGGTTCCTGATACTTTGAACTTGGTTGCTGGCTTGGTGGTGGTGATGGGGCTATAGCTGAGCATGAAGAGAATCCCCATATTCAACTGCCTGCACTTCCAATTTAAAGGATTAAATATTTTCAACTTTATTGGAGACAGAACATTAATAGCCAACAAGTAAATTTAGGGCATCAAATTCTTAACTATAGAATAACTTCCCCCAACCTGGTGTTCTCCAGATGAAATGGCAGGATGGGAGTCCCAGTTCAACACAGCTGGACCAGTGGCAATTAGGTTGGGGAAGGCATCTATAGAGAAGATTGAGAGGAAGGTGGAATCAGATGGAGTGAGGTAAAACAAGGATGGGATAGATGAGGTGAAGAGACAGCGCAAAGCCAGTCAGCTCTTCAAATCGCAACTCAAGATGGCAGAGAACAGGGAAGCTTCACTTTTGAGGAAAAGGTGGACTAACCAGAATTAGGCATTCTTTCAAGGAATAGTCAGCATTACTGACTGGAAAAGTAGCTTGATCCATACAGGCAAATTAAAGGAATCATACATTTTAAGTTTAGATGTACTGTATATATAATATAGTACAATGTTGAATCTGAGAAAAACATACAGAGGAAGAACTAGTTCATTGATGATTTTTTTAAAATATGAAAATCATAATCCAGTTTCATCCAGGAGGGAACTGTTGTTCTTGATAACTGATTTACAGCCTCTTGGGAGGAAAGCAAAGCGATTCAGTACTGCGCATGCGTTTATCCCCCTGGAGGGAGCCCCCTCCTTCTTCACCAGTTATCTGTCCTGGTTCAGCCTCTGCCCCAGGACTTCAGTGAGGAGTCAGAAGACGAGCTGCCCCTGGTGAACCCCCAGGGGACTGAACCAGACGAGGTCCCAGGCACAGGCACGGTCCCAGATGAAGACCCAGCACCACAGGGCAGTGAGGAGTTGGCAATACCCGAGGCTACAGGGGAGCAAGCTGGGGATGGTGGTTTGTCCCTACCCTCTAGCCAGCAGCCAATAACCGAGGCTACAGGGGAGCAAGCCGGGGATGGTGGTTTGTCCCCACCCTCTAGCCAGCAGCCAGCTGGATCCCATCAGACTCCCAGCTCACCTGAATCACCCAAAGGGCAGAGACGGAGGCGTGTGCGCCTCGCCTTAAAGGACAGAAGGAGAAGTGCCTGGTTAGCTGCAGTCCTAGAAGTCCTTGTGGCTACCGTTATCTTCTTTTTGGTGTCTCCAGTTCTGCTTCTCCTTCTGGAAATTGTGTCAAATAGACAGATAACACATGGCATCTTTTTCCTTCTTGCAAAGTAATTCCTCTTCAGTGATCCTGAATCACCTTGGGATGCACATCTCCTCAGGACCCTGAGACTGCCTAACTCCATATTTGCTTGTTAACCATTTTTCTTTTTCTCTTGCTCTGAGTCAAACTCCAACACTGGTGCTTGCTGTGAGCTCCTAAACTCATTTTCAACTTCTCCTCTCTATGAAAGACTGCAGCCTTCAACTGTTTGTCTCCTGTGCATAAGCTGGCTTAAAAAAAATATTTTTTCTAGATTTCAATTATTTCCTCTATTTTGTCCACAGTGATGGCTTGATGTTCTGTCTGGACTGTGTTTACCATGACCTTTGACTGGTGGATTTCCTTCCTTCCTTCCTTCCTTCCTTCCTTCCTTCCTTCCTTCCTTCCTTCCTTCCTTCCTTCCTTCCTTCCTTCCTTCCTTCCTTCCTTCCCAAATAAAGAGAGAAGAAAAGAACCTTCTCCCACAGTTTTACCATTTTTCCTATCATTGGGTTAGAAGGGGAAAATGGCAGAATTCTTGTCAATTCCATCTGATAAAACACAAAACAAAGATGGCTTCATCCTTGCACTTTTTCATCAATAAACTTACAAAAAAGTCAAGGAAAAAGACAGGTTCATTGTTGTATTGTTCTATCAATGAACATATTAAAAAAACTTTAGTTTTTCATTGTTCCAGAGATAAATTGCTTAAAAAAAAAGCAGTGGAAGGCAGTGACCAGTGACCAGAGGGAAGGGAACAATCCCACCACTAACTGCAGTAGCCAATAGGAGTAGAGGGATTTGCTTAAAAGGCTTTGAAGCATAGCACACAAACCATACAGGAGGGCGTGAGCCAGGGCAAGGCAAAAATCACTACTTTTAATGTCAAGCCATAAAACATGAATGCAGTTTATGTTAGCTGCTGGCTAGCAATGGGTTGAAAATGATGGATGTCATGCCATTCCTGCCCTCCAGAAATGGTGAATGGCTCATTCTTGTGTGGGGTAAGCCGAAAGTATGGATCTGCTACTCTCTCTTTGTGTGAAAACCCTTATCTTTTCTTTTCTCAGCTGTTTCCCAGAATCAAATTAGCAACTACAAGTACAGTTTGTATGTCTGGTGGTCACATGACAGGATGGCAGATTGTATTCATCTTCCCCATTCTGTCCTATTTAGTTTTACAACCTTACACCCCAAATGATGATGAAGATGATTGTCTGTCTGTCTGTCCGTCCATCCATCCATTCACCCACCCACCTACCTACCTACTCAACTCTCTGGACAACATCACTGAGGTCCGTGCAGCTCTAGGGGATGGGAACACTTGAGGAGTATTTTTAAATTATCCTTATGGTTATTAATACAAATTTTACTACAAAATACTGTTAAACTATATGATTTTATATTAGTTCTTTTAAAAATAATGCATAAAGCTTAATATAATATGCTCCTCCGCCCCATACATATATACTGTATATATCAACCTGAATTTGGGGGAATGCATTTTCTAACTGCAATTATTAGCTAGTGATAGCTTTGTGTACGTTAGCTGTGCTTTTCTTTGAACCTTGGCAACAGCTGAGGTTAGATTTTTTTGTGGCCTTGGCATTTATTCAATAGAGAAGGTAGGAGTGAAAGATAAAGGGCCAAAGGAGTGGAGTGCATTAAGTAATGGATAGAAAATAGGATCCACAGCTGAGGCATGGAAAATTGCAACTTGCATTTAGAATATTCTTAGTTACCGACTAAATACAGTAACAGGTGGCAGTGCAGGTTGCATAGCAATATCAGGAACTGTGGGAGATAAATGACGTGATACGAAAAGGTTACCTAAACTCAGGATTCAAGAGAAGGACTAATTTATATATTTTAAAAAATATAACCATTCATAAGTTTGATGGTTCCATTCCATACATTATGGAAGAATGTAGCACATAATATATCTACTGTACATCCTCTAAAGTCAACACACTGAATAATTAAAATCAAATCCAGTATGTCATATGAAGTTTAACCACTTCTTGTGTTCCAAAGATCATTATCCATATCACCAGCAAATTGAATTACATTTTGATGGCCAACGGCTCCATTTAATTTGCATGTGTGTGTGTGTGAGGGTGAAGAGTCACAATAGGCAAGGTGATCTCATGTACATATGAGGAATCAAAGCTTTCTTTTTTCATTAATTTAAGAGGGAAGTTTTCTTTTTTTAATGAAGCTTGCTAAGCTTATTTTAGAGCTCTCACCATAATTTTCACATGTTTTCCACCTCAAAGCAGTATCATTGATTTTATTAGAATTTTTTCTCAGAGGAGCTACAGGGGCTCAAAATAATCCTGAGGTCTCATGTTGCCCATCACAAGGTTCATATTGTCAATAAAACAATATATAACTGGACTGTTGTTGTTGTTTATTCGTTCAGTCGCTTCCGACTCTTCGTGACTTCATGGACCAGCCCACGCCAGGGCTTCCTGTCAGCCGTCACCATCCCCAACTCCCCCACGGTTGAGTCCATCACCTCCAGAATATCATCTATCCATCTCGCCCTTGGTCGGCCCCTCTTCCTTTTGCCTTCCACCTTCCCTAGCATCAGCTTCTTCTCCAGGGTATCCTGTCTTCTCATTATGTGGCCAAAGGACTTCAGTTTTGCCTTTAATATCATTCCCTCAAGTGAGCAGTCTGGATTTATTTCCTGGAGTATGGACTGGTTTGATCTTCTTGCAGTCCAAGGCACTCTCAGAATTTTCCTCCAACACCACAGTTCAAAAGCATCTATCTTCCTTCACTCAGCCTTCCTTATGGTCCAGCTCTCACAGCCATAGGTTACTACAGGGAATACCATTGCTTTAACTATGCGGACCTTTGTTGTCAGTGTGATGTCTCTGCTCTTAACTATTTTATCAAGATTTGCCATTGCTCTCCTCCCAAGAAGTAGACGTCTTCTGATTTCCTGGCTGCAGTCAGCGTCTGCAGTAATCTTTGCGCCTAGAAATACAAAGTCTGTCACTGCCTCCACTTTTTCTTCCTCTATTTGCCAGTTATCAATCAAGCTGGTTGCCATAATCTTGGTTTTTTTGAGGTTTAACTGCAACCCAGCTTTTGCACTTTCTTCTTTCACCTTCGTCATAAGGCTCCTCAGCTCCTCCTCGCTTTCAGCCATCAAAGTGGTATCATCTGCATATCTGAGATTGTTAATGTTTCTTCCAGCGATTTTAACTCCAGCCTTGGATTCCTCAAGCCCAGCACGTCGCATGATGTGTTCTGCGTACAGGTTGAATAGGTAGGGTGAGAGTATACAGCCCTGCTGTACTCCTTTCCCAATCTTAAACCAGTCCGTTGTTCCGTGCTCTGTTCTTACCGTTGCTACTTGGTCGTTATACAGATTCCTCAGGAGGCAGACAAGATGACTTGGTATCCCCATACCACCAAGAACATGCCATAATTTGTTACGATCCACAGTTAAAGGCTTTAGAATAGTCAATAAAACAGAAATAGATGTTTTTCTGAAACTCCCTGGCTTTCTCCATTATCCATCGGATAATGAACTGGACTGTACAATTTGAAAATTAGAGTTCATGTGTTGCATGCTTCAACACAAAATTCTGTTCACATATTGTAGCATTCTCAAATCTGATCGCCTGCAGATTTTAGTAGAAATTCTTTCTTAGTTGTAGGTTCAATTTACATCTCAAAATTAGCCTTCACATTCATAATTAAGAAGAATCTAAATAATTTAAGGACAATTAGTGATGCTTTAGAATAACTGAATTACATGACTTATCACTAGAATATGTGTTATTATCCCATGCCAACCCAAGCATCTAATAAAATTCTTGACCTAGGCTATTTCTTACAAAAGCTCCATGTTTCTTATGCCCCAAATACCTTTTAATGCTGAATGAAGCACTTACCAATAGATGAATAATGGAAAAAACAATTAAATATGAAGTTGGAACGTATAATTCTTACATTGCCACTTGTTTTGTGAATCATAGTTTAGCAGGGATAAGCAGCCTGTGGCACTTTAAATATTGCTGAACTACAGCTACAGGCATTCCTTACTATTGGTCATGTTTCCAAGGGATGCTGGAAGTTGTAGTTCAGCAATATCTGGAGTACCATCAGTTACCTACCTCTGACTCATGGCATTGATTTAATCATTGTTGACAGTCAAGAATATGTTTATGTGACATCTTGCATGACCTAGAGAAAGTTCTAAAGGTATGTCATACTGTTCTATTGCATGTTAAACAGGTCATGTCCTATAGATTGTAATATTCCCTCAGAATTCTGTGAAAGATTATCTGTGTTGGAATAGCAGGACATAAACAGAAATAATGAATTAATAAATGGTGAGCTGCAAAATGTCTTAGAAAAATCAGGAATACCACAACAGTGATTCACTTTCAGAGTCATAAGGAAAGCACATTCTGCTCTTGAGCTTAAGTGTTGTGAGAAAGATGAAACTAGATCCAAAGATGATGCTGTTCTTGTGCAAGAGCTTTGAAAAGTGGCAGCACAAGAACAGCTATGAGATTGCCTATAATCCTTCAATTCTTGTGCAAGCTGTGGCACAAACATTTGTGGAATGATCTCTCCAGCCAGAGCTAATCAGACTGTGGGAAAATAGGATGGTCATTGGGGCCAGGGCTCAAGCTGAAAAGGGGGTCAAATTTAGACATTGTTTTTTTCCCCACTTATATAGTACATACTAAAGTTGTGCCTCACGGGTGCTTTTTTGGGTGGTGATGGATATTTTCATATGCCATCATTTTTTATTTTTATTATAGGCAAACTGCAGGTGCTTGTCCAGACAGTCGCCGGGAATCAGCACTGAACTGAAGGCACACACACACAAAGGGGGGGGGGGCTTCAAAAGTTGGAATTGACCTGTGTCTCTCTGGATCTCTGAGATGGGCTGCTTCTAGCAGGGAATGATTAGCGTTGTTTCTTCTTGCTATTCCCTGGATCCCTTTGAAAGAAAGAAGCCAGCGCTGCATGCTGAAGGGCCACACAATGTACTCTGAAACTGATTCCATTTTCTAAATTGTGCTGCTGTACCCTTTTTTGTGTCAGTTTTAATAACCAGCCAAATGTGAGTGGTTGACAAATCATTTTTCATGATTTATGAGGTAGACCTCTTAAGCTACAGATAATTTTAAATCTATACATCTTGAGTGTTCCTAAGATTGAATGACCTATCCTGAAAATAGAAGCTGATATACTATAAGTTATTATAAAAAGGAATACATATTATTTTAATATTGTGCACAGGCAGAAATATAAGATGCAATATGAAACAGAAAGCGTGGAATCAGTTTTAGGGACTTTTTTTCTCCACGTAAACCACATATGAAACTTCCATAGATCTCCCTTGGTGCTGTGCTTCAAGATCAAGAGCACTGGTGGATGATTGTTAGTAAAAAATAGTTTAAAACTGACTTTGAAAAAAATAGGTTATGCCGTGCAGCTTCCCCAGATCTGAACCCAGTGGGGAGCTCAACATCTACACCTGTTGGCACATCTTTGAGGTTGATATGGAATGTATGGAAAATACATCATTATAATGTGTAACAGGCAGCATAAAAACAATATCCCAAGTGAAAAAGTGGGCTTGCTTTGATGTATCAGCAGGATCATGTATCCAAGTATCTAATTATATTGGGTCGTAACTTCAACTGAAACTTTAAATAATTTCAAATGAAATTGCTCTAAAGAGGCAACAAATTGATAGTGTCACCTTGTCCAAGAAGATTTGGATTCCTCCGTTAACATCCAGATTTGAATGAGTGGTCTTTATGGAAGGCATTGCATTCATTATTCCATATATGTCTGGGAAACACTAATTTCTTGAAATTTACAATAGAGAAACAGTGCTCCTGCTGTCACTACGTATATGAAATATTGCTATGGTAATTCAATTATACTACTTTTTTGCAGACCTTTTTTTTACAAACATACAGGAATATGGTAAAAAAATAAGGTAACAAACACTGACCTCCTATGCTCTCTCTTCCTACTCTTTCTACACATGTATGTACATATGTTTGTGTATATATATGAGTGGGGTTATTCATTTGAATAATGAATTCTTCTTGCAAGATGATGCTGTCAAGGTGATGCATGCCATATGCCAGCAAATTTGGAAAACACAAGAATGGCCATCAGATTGGAAAAAATCAACTTATATCCCCATACCAAAAAAGGGAAGCACTAAAGAATGTTCAAACTATCGAACAGTGGCACTTATTTCACATGCCAGTAAGGTAATGCTCAAGATCTTGCAAGGTAGACTCCAGCAATTCATGGAGCGAGAATTGCCAGATGTACAAGCTGGGTTTAGAAAAGGCAGAGGAACTAGAGACCAAATTGCCAAAAACATCTATTTCTGTTTTATTGACTATTCTAAAGCCTTTGACTGTGTGGATCATAACAAATTGTGGCAAGTTCTTGGTGGTATGGGGATACCAAGTCATCTTGTCTGCCTCCTGAGGAATCTGTATAACGACCAAGTAGCAACGGTAAGAACAGAGCACGGAACAATGGACTGGTTTAAGATTGGGAAAGGAGTACGGCAGGGTTGTATACTGTCACCCTACCTATTCAACCTGTACGCAGAACACATCATGCGACGTGCTGGGCTTGAGGAATCCAAGGCTGGAGTTAAAATCGCTGGAAGAAACATTAACAATCTCAGATATGCAGATGATACCACTTTGATGGCTGAAAGCGAGGAGGAGCTGAGGAGCCTTATGACGAAGGTGAAAGAAGAAAGTGCAAAAGCTGGGTTGCAGTTAAACCTCAAAAAAACCAAGATTATGGCAACGAGCTTGATTGATAACTGGCAAATAGAGGGAGAAACAGTGGAGGCAGTGACAGACTTTGTATTTCTAGGCGCAAAGATTACTGCAGACGCTGACTGCAGCCAGGAAATCAGAAGACGTCTACTTCTTGGGAGGAGAGCAATGGCAAATCTTGATAAAATAGTTAAGAGCAGAGACATCACACTGACAACAAAGGTCCGCATAGTTAAAGCAATGGTATTCCCTGTAGTAACCTATGGCTGTGAGAGCTGGACCATAAGGAAGGCTGAGCGAAGGAAGATAGATGCTTTTGAACTGTGGTGTTGGAGGAAAATTCTGAGAGTGCCTTGGACTGCAAGAAGATCAAACCAGTCCATACTCCAGGAAATAAAGCCAGACTGCTCACTTGAGGGAATGATATTAAAGGCAAAACTGAAGTCCTTTGGCCACATAATGAGAAGACAGGATATCCTGGAGAAGAAGCTGATGCTAGGGAAAGTGGAAGGCAAAAGGAAGAGGGGCCGACCAAGGGCAAGATGGATGGATAATATTCTGGAGGTGACAGACTCAACTATGGGGGAGCTGGGGATGGTGACGGCCGGCAGGAAGCTCTGGCGTGGGCTGGTCCATGAAGTCACAAAGAGTCGGAAGCGACTGAACGAATAAACAACAACATTCATTTGAAGATATAACATTGTAGTACAGTATGTGTTTATAATATTGGACGATGACTGGAAAGACTCACATTCAAATCCTTATTCAGTCTTGAAGTTAAATGGTGAACTTGGACAATTCTCTCTCTCTCTCACTCTGCCCATCTTCAAAGGTACTGTGAAATCAAAAGAAACAGAGAAAGAACCTTTTACACCAGCTTGTATTCCTTGGAGAAAAGGCAGAATATAAATGTAATAAGCAAATAAATAAAGCAATACATGATTAATTCTTATTAGCGTTTGTTAAGGATCAATAAAGGATTATTAAAATGTTAATGCATTTTAATGCTAATTAAAAATGTAATCACTTTTAAGGATGTGGTCAAAAAGTCAAGATGGCAGCTATGACAGTGTGATCAAAGGTCCACCTGTTTTTTTTTAAACATCAAAAGCCAGGCCAGCTTCGATCACACTGCCAGAGTTGCCATCTTGACTTTTTGACCATACCCTGCAGACACCCCAGATTACTTTCAAGTAAAGATCAAAGCTGAATACTGAATTCATAATTAAAGTATCACTAACACATCAAGCCAAGGAATCTTTAGTGATAAAACCTGCCAAATGATTGTGGATCTCATCATTATTTGAAAATGCATTGAGATCCTCCTTAAGTGAATATAACATTGCAATGTTATGCAATACAAGTTAAGGAGTTAAATCTGATTGATTACAATGGCAGAGATTAAATACAGCTTAATTTTTCATTTGAAGCAAGTGAGACTTAATGTGCAACCTTAATTGCATTTAGTTCAGGAGACATAATGTCTTTACTGAGACAAATTATCTGATGTTATCTTGTCTCACAAATTAAAGGAAAGCCAGCAAACAAACTCTGGCCCAAGCTTGAGCATGTAGATTTGACCCAGCAACTTTACCCAGCAACTCTATTTTTGTGATGAAAATTGATATTTACTAAATGGAGACCTGGCATATTCCGTTGAGGCTACAGTATATATGTAGACAGCAGCACATAATGTTTACAAAAATAATGTGACAGAAGACTATTTTTTTAAAATTAGGAAAATATATCTATTTTGAAATGGTAACCAGTAAAATTTTAACCTTAATTTACCCCCACTTGCATTAAGCCATTTGTACAGTATCATTTAGCACATCCTGAAGAACTGCCTAAAACCAACTTTTAAAAATGCAATCTGATGCAAGCAAATCTCATTGTATCCAATGGTACTTAGTCCCACTAAGTAAAATTGCAATCATGAACACTTTTAATATTAATGATAACTTCTGCATAGAAGTATAATGTTATTGGAGTTTATGCATGACTTGACTTTATTACACTAAACTAATCAACCTCACCTCTCTATCAACAGCATTAAAGGAGCAATACAACCTCAATAAACAAAACTTGTAGTGTTTATGCATTTGGCTTCTATGTGTTGGACATTGGGCAACAGAGGACACAGAGTCAGGGTGGTTAACCCTACTCTCCCTGGATATAGTAAATATTTTCTTAGGGTTGGATTGGCTGGCAGCTATCTATGCAAATCAAGTTCATTGGAAAGTATGGTATTTGAAGTGAGTGAATGGTCTTTCCTGAGGTGAGTGAGAAGGCAGTTAGGTAATACTTGTTGTTTTTGTTGTTTATTCATTCAGTCGCTTCTGACTCTTCGTGACTTCATGGACCAGCCCACGCCACAGCTTCCTGTTGGCCGTCACCATCCCCAGCTCCCCCACAGTTGAGTCCGTCACCTCCAGAATATCATTCATCCATCTTGCCCTTGGTCGGCCCCTCTTCCTTTTGCCTTCTACTTTCCCTAGCATCAGCATCTTCTCCAGGGTATCCTGTCTTCTTATTATGTGGCCAAAGTACTTCAGTTTTGCCTTTAATATCTAATTATTAATATCTTTATTATTTATTATTATTATTATTTGCCTTTAATATCTAATAAATATATTAATATTTAATATATTTAATAATACTTGTACTTCAAAATAAACTGGGTATAATTGTATAATGGCTGCTTTAAATTCTGCTTGGAATTCTTTTTTTTAATATAAATTTTTATTTTAATATTAAAATAACTTTACATAATATTACATAACATAACATAACATAAACTAACCTAACGTAACGTAACGTAACGTAACGTAACGTAACGTAACGTAATGTAACGTAACGTAACAAACATAACATAACATGTGTGACTTCCTACTTTCTCATCCAAAAATTATTTACATATTTATAAACCAACTTTGCGACTTTCTTAATTACATTAAATTTCCAATTGAATTTTTTGTGTTTTTTCTATAAATTTGTAAAAAGGTTTCCAACAAGAGTTAAACTCATCCACATTTTTATCATTTAGTTGATCAGTCAATTTAGCCATCTGTGCTAAGTCCATCACTTTTATAATCCATTCTTCCATGTCGGGCATGTAGTTTTCTTTCCAAAGTTTAGCATATATAATTCTTGCAGCGGTAATTAAATATAATAGTAATTTTCCATGTTTCTTGTGTAGATCTGATCCAATAAATCCCAGTAAATAAAGTTCAGGGTCTTTTTAAATATCTTCTTGTATTATTTTACCTATAATTTCATGTATTTTGTCCCAGAAACTTTTTGTTTTTTGACACATCCACCACAAGTGAAAAAAAGTACCAACTTCCCTTTTACATTTCCAACATCTATTTGACATGGTGTTATTCATTTTCGACAATGTATTTGGAGTGATATACCATCTATACATCATTTTAAAAAAAAAATTCATATTATAATTTAGAGTAAATTTTAAATCTTTTAACCACATTTTCTCCCATTTTCAATTTGAATAGTATGTCCCAAATTTTCTTCCCATTTAGTTATACAGTTCTTTTTTGATAAATTAGACATTGTATTTTGTATTAAATTTTTGTACATTTTTGTTATCAGATGATCGTCTTCCCTCCATAATACATTGTCCCATTTTACCGAATAATTTTTAAAATTAAATTTTTTAGAATGAATCTTAAATTGTTCTTTTATTTGTAAGCATGTATACCAGTTACAGATATGGCCCTCTTTTTCTAAATCCTCTCTTGTCTTGATCTTATAATTTGATCCTTCGAATATTAATAAATCTTTATATTTAAGCCATTTTTGTGGACTCACATTCTCTTGTCTCGCAAAGGCCACTTGAGGTGAGATCCACAATGGTAAATTTGGTAATAATAGCTTTTTATATTTGTTCCAGACTGTTAAAATAGATTTCTTAATTGGATGTTTATTAATTGCGGGGTCTGCTTTACTTTTATCATACCAAAGGTATCCGTGCCAACCAAATTTAAGGTCATGACCTTCTAAATTTAACAATTTTTTATTTTCCAGTTTTATCCAATCTCTCAACCAAACAAGGACACAAGACTCATAATATAATTTAAGATTTGGCAAACCGAAACCTCCATTTTCTTTAATATCCTGTAAAAATTTATTTTTAATTCTCGGTTTTTTCCCCTGCCAAATAAATTTAGATAGATCTCTTTGCCAATTTTGAAACGTTTTTTCTATAATATTTATTGGTATCGTTTGAAATAAAAGAATCCTTGGGAGAATGTTCATTTTGATTGTAGAAATTCTACCTAAGAACAAAATTCTTTTGCTAAAAATTTGAATTTTTGTCACTGTTGGGGTTTGATATACCCAGGAATTTACAGCTAGATATAAATTATATTGAGAGGCTTGATATTTAGGTGAAAGGGGAAATATTCTGCAGAGTCACCCAATTAGCAGCCATTGTTGTAGGGATGATGTGTCAGTGTGTGACTCATACAACAGGTGCTTAGAGTTAAGTTGGGTGTGGTGGATAATGAGAGTGACCTATAAGGTGATTGGTCAGTTTATATATAAATACAGAGATGTCCTGTATTCTTTCTTCTCATTTCTTCTCAATTCTACCTCGTGTATGCTGTATCGTTGGTTTATCATTTGTTACCTGTGTGGAAGTGATCTGTAAATACGTATGTATATAAGTAAATAGGATATTTGATATAACTTCTGTTTGGAGTCTATTTACTGCATAGTACTTGGATCGCTGGTGCCTAGGAGAAAAGCAGGCCGCTCCATCCGCTCGCCCCGACAGGTTACGGGCCCAGAGGCGACAGAGAAGCCAGAGACGACAGAGGCTTTGGACTGGCTGTGGATTGTGGGATCGTGTGCAGTCTGTGAGCTGGAAGCTTTGGAAGCCTATCTGGGAGTCGTGTGGCTATTTAGAGGGATTTATTTTATTTTATTTATTTATTTATTTATTTAATTTATTCCCCGCCCATCTCCCATACAAGGGACTCTTGGCGGGTTACAATAATTAAGACTTAAAAATTTAAGATATTTAAAACCATACAAAGTAGATGTATAAAAATAAATCCAGATATAAAATAAAATAAAATAGAATCCAAGATGGATTGGGGACCGTAGCATAGGTCTTATTGCTACGGGGCCAGCCAACCCCAGGAGGCACTACCACCTCCATTGTCCCAGGCCAGGCGGCAGAGCCAGGTCTTAAGGGCCTTCCAAAAGGCCAGGAGTGAAGGGGCCAGTCTCACCTCCGGGGGCAAGATGTTCCATAAGGCGGGGGCTGTCGCAGAGAAAGCACGCCTCCTGGACCCCGCTAGATGGAATTCTCTTGTTGAGGGGGTCCGAAGCATGCCCTCTCTGCACTCACGGGTGGGGCGGGCTGACGTTATCGGGATGAGACGGTCCCTCAGGTACCCTGGTCCTATGCCATATAGGGCTTTAAAGGTAATCACCAACACCTTGAATTGGACCCGGAAGCAAACTGGCAACCAATGCAGCTCGCGTAGCAGAGGTGTTACATATGCCGATCTTATGGCACCTGTAACTGCTCGCGCCGCCGCATTCTGTACCAGCTGAAGCTTCCGGATACTCTTCAGGGGTTTGGATTTGGAGCTTTAACAGGTTCCGTGCCTGCGTGTGTGTTTTTTCTCCTACGCTTGTTTTGCAGCTGGAGGACATTCTGATAAGGTCTGTGTCTTTAATCATTGGTGTCTGCCCAGAAGGGGCTGAAGACAGATGAGCGACGTGAAGATGTTGCCGGCAGTCGGGGAGGTTTTCCTCTGGAAAGACTGCATGACACTAATTATTCGCCAGTCCCGCCTCTGCCTAGCTGGGGCCGCTGCCAAGGGGAAGGGGTAGCCGAAGACGCAGACGGTGCGGGGGCCACGCGAGGCGGGCAGCGGAGCCGCCTCCCCATCCCTTTCTCGGCTTTCAGGCCGATGGCACTTCTCGGGAGGGAAAAGCCATGTCTCTGGCCGCCGCACTTCGTGGTCCCTGCATCCCCCACCCAGCACGGCAGGCTAGTCGCGTCCCTGCACCCTCTCCCCCAGTTGCAGCCCTACCGGGCTGCTAACTTACCTGGCTTCTGCGGCGAGAGCTGAAGAGCTGGGTTCAGAGCAGGGATCTGTCGGCGCGGCAAGGGATGGGCGGGGCTCCACGTGGTGCATGGCCGCCTCTTCCAGGTTCCCCTGCGACACACCTGGGCCCTTGCCATGACACAGAAATGTGTCGCGACACACAGTTTGGAAAGCTCTGGTCTAGGTGATGATCATAAAACTGAAAGTGTGTTGCCGCGGGAAAACCCGGAAGTGCCGTCCTGAAAGTTTTATGATTATCTACATATACTGACTATGGCTGTTTTCCTACTTGTGCATAGACAGAGGAAATCAAATGTTTCATGTGGATTGAATGACCTTGAATAAATGTAAAGAACAGAACCCAGTCTTGCTATTCCATTTCCACCCCTACAATGTATCTTTAAAGCATTTTTCTCCTGAGCTGATATTAGGAATAATATCTTTGAAATGGATAAATGATTGGTTGAGTTTAATGGTCCAATGCTTACTGTCTCAGCTGGCCTCTAGTCTCCACCCTTAGCTGCTGCGGCTCATGGAATACAAGAAGTACAGTACTACATAAAGTTTCTTTCATTATTTTTTATGTGTGAGGATATATGTTTTTATGTTTGTATGTGCTTCAACCCCTTAATAACTATGGTTTGTTTTGTTTTTGTAGTTTCATTAAGATTTACAAGCCACTTACAGACAGCATCTGGGCCTAGTCGTTAGGGAATCAGAATCAGGTCACAACTGATTGTGTAGTGTTATGCTAGTAAAAAAAGAGGAAAACAAGGACTGATTTAATTTTTTCTTAGAAAATTACTTTATTTATTTATTTATTATTTATTATTTCAATTTATTCCCCGCCAATCTCCCACACAAGGGACTCTGGACTTTAGTTCTAAGCATACTGTGGTTTTCTATGGATAAAATTCAGAAGTGTTTATATAAACATCAAGGCAGAGTAATTATTCCTATTGTTATAATTTGCAATTACCAATAAAATATAAAGATTAACTTTTCTGAATAGACATGTAAACAATATTTTAAACAAATGGTTCATTTTAAATTAAAGGAGCACATATTCGTTAGTCATCACATTCCTTTTTCCCATTTGCCATACTGAAATATGTTTAATAAACATGATGTTTATTTTTCAGTCTGTCTCACCTCATATACAGTACTCATTTGGCATGATGTCTGACAGCTATACATGCATACATCCCATCTGTATAATCAGGGATCACTGAACAGACTGGAAAGCTGACTACTGGATGTTGAATATGGATTGGATTGGGGGAGGCATGGAGAAGAGCTTTACAATATACGTTAAATGATCCCATATAGGCGGAGGGGGAAACAATTTTTGCAAATCCATCCTTTTTTACTGTAACATTTTACTTTTGAAAATTTGATCGGAATAGATGGAGACACTTCATAATGAAGATGGGGAGGCAGAATTGATAATCACTTCTCTTGGTCTTGATTGCTTTAATAGGTGTCCTGTAATTTATGAAGATCAACTTTAGATTTAATATCTAATATTTAATAATCTGCAATTTTTATATGTGTAGATTCTTTCAGATGGTTATGGGATGAGCTTGGAAAGTGTAAGCAGTAGAATTCCTCTACCTTCTACAATGGTAGGTAGGTAGGTAGGTAGGTAGGTAGGTAGGTAGATAGATAGATAGATAGATAGATAGATAGATAGATAGATAGATAGCTGTAGATAGATCAAGCATTTGAATTGTACTGCTTCTGCTTGGAGGAAAAAATTGTAACAGGGACAGCACAGCTAATATTTAGTTAAATTCCTAAAATAATATTCTCTCTCTCATCTCCAGGGATCTTAAACAATGTGTTGGGGTTTGATAAACCCAGGAATTTACTTCTAGATATAAATTATACAGAGAGGCTTGATTTCTAGGTAAAAGGTGAAATATTCTGCACAGTCACCCAATTAGCAGCCATTGTTGTAGGAATGATGTGTCATGTGTGACTCATTCAACAGGTGCTTAGAGTTAGGTTGGGTGTGGTGAATAACGAGAGTGACCTATAATGTGATTGGTCAGGTTCACTATATATACAGGGACATTCTCAGTTCCCATTATTCCCATTTTACCTCGTGAAAGCTGTATCGTTGATGGTGTATCATTTGTTACTTGTGGAAGTGATCTGTAAATACGTATGTATATAAAGTAAATAGGATATTTGATATAACTTCTGTTTGGAGTCTATTTACTGCATAGTACGTGGATCACTGGTGCCTAGGAGAGAGGCAGGCCGCTCCATCTCCACGCGCTCCCTCTGACACAATGGCATCCTCACAGTTCGCTTACAATATTTGCATGATTTAAATTGGAAATGACCTTTTAGAACAAAATTCTGCTTTAGCTCATCTTTGGATTTCTAGCTTGCATTAGTGTGAATCTTGAATCTGAGGCAGAGGGGTCCACAGAGTGTGGTTAACAAAGTCAAGATGGCCTGTGGACACTCCTGGTCCAAGGACTGGCCTGTTATAGCAGAGCTTTCCAAACTGTGTGTCGCGACACAAAAATGTGTCGCCACACACAGTCTGGTGTGTCACCACACAACCCGGAAGCGCTGATCATCATCAGCGTTTCTGGGTTTTCCCGCGGTGACACACCAACTGCAGCGCGCAAAACCTGAAAGCGTCAGCAGTGCTTCCGGGTTTTTGCACGCTGCCGCAAGGACGGCACTTCCGGGTTTTCCCGCGGCAACACACCAATGCCGGTTGGTGTGTTGCCGCGGGAAAAACTTTGGAAAGCCCTGTGTTATGGTGTTATAGTTTAATGTCACATTATAATGGTAAAAATGGAGCCCTAAGAAATAGTTCCTCTTGAATGCCTTTGTGGCATATGGGTTGGAGTGGCCTGGCCTAGCTGCTGTTCTGCTGGTGTGAGCCAGCCATTGGAGTGAAGAAAAGGAGGAAAAGCAGCTTACTTCTGGCCTTGAAGGGCAGCTGTACTGTCATGAACTGACTTGGCTGCTAGCAGTGAGTATGTACTGTAGGTGATGGGGACTAGAGCCCTGGGGGGGATACCCACCTCCTCAGTTGCTGTGGAACATATGGTGGTGTAACCAAAAATTGGAGAGAGAGAGAGAGAATGAGAGAGGGAGAGGGAGAGAAGGAGAGGACAGTAAAAGACTGTAGCTGGAGTGAATGGAGTAGCTGGAGAAAAAGGCTAGAGAGAAGTTGGAGAGAGAAGTGAAGAGTGTAGAGCAGTTGTTAATTCCTGTTTGGGGAGAGGAGAAGAAAGGTCCAGGGGTGGCTTCCCTGGAAGAAGGGAAGTGAAGACCCAGAGGGAAGAGAGCTCCACCCAAGGCCCAGGAGGGGAAGGAGGAACATGGCTGGTTGCAGGCAGCGGCTCACCCAAGACCCTGGAGGGACAGAGGAAATTGGCTGCCAGTAGAGAAAGCCCTGGTTTCTGCGGAAAAACTGGGCAGAAGATCCTGAGGGAGGTTCATCCCCCAACGGAGAAACAGTAGGTGTTTCAGCTGAGCAGGAGAAAATTCAAGCCATGCTGAGCACACTACATAAAGTCCATTCCATTCCTTTCTTTTCACCCACACTCTGTCTCTTGTCAAGGCCAGAAACGGGGGAGGGAGATGGACAGAAAGGGGGAGGAAGCAGGAGAGACAGAGGGGGAAATCTGCTGGGAGGGAGACGTGGGAGGAAACCTGACACCAGGACTGTGTTGTATATATCTGTTGTAAATACCTGCTGTAAATAACTGTATATATTAAAAAGCATAAAAGCTTCCAATGTTGTGTGTTTTCAGTGTCCATTGCCACCTTTGCAAATAAATACACTTCCAGTTCAAAAATGAATCCCATCACACTGTGACAGTCTTCTATAAGAAACTTAGGGGCAAATGGGGACACCAATCCATTTGCCCCTCTCCCTAACTATAAGGTCATCA
Organism: Charina bottae; assembly: GCA_023362775.1. NCBI lineage: Eukaryota > Metazoa > Chordata > Lepidosauria > Squamata > Charinaidae > Charina > Charina bottae. The sequence goes on along the minus strand of JALMGJ010000002.1, from coordinate 96,486,826 downwards.
AGCTATTGGCCCCTCTTCTACATTATCAAGGCCAAGTTACCTTAAATAATGTTTTTCAACTGCCCCATTTAGATTCACCTATTGACATATTCATATGTCTATTTTCTGAGATAAATATTTATTTATTTATTTATTTATTTATTTATTTATTTATTTATTTATCAATCACATTTATATCCTGCTGCAATTTATATCCCTCCACAAGATTCCTGGCATCTCAAAAAATAAGCATACACAATAGCAATGTAAGAACATAAGAACATGTAGATGTTAAATAACAAGAGGGTGACAACCGACCTGTGTGGCATCCCACAAGGGGTCGCCCACTCTCTCCCCCACAACCACCACCACCAACTGGAACCAATTGCCTCCAATCCCCACAGCTCATCCAGAAGGATTCAATACCACTGGTATTCAACTGAGAGGCCCCAAACGACCAGGACATGCATACTATCCCATTGTAAATCAATGGATGGCCCCTGCTAGGCCACTTGGAAAAGGGCCACTGGATGACAACCAGCTGATGCAATAAGAGAAGTAAATATGCTTCACCTCTCTTCTTGCCACAGAGTAGCCCATATTTAGGTATGTGCCTGTGCTTGGTCAAATTCAGTCTTTGTCATTCTCCACCTGCACTCTGGGTGGCGCTTCTGCTGCTTCATCTCACAGAGGTCCTCAGAGAACCAAGGAACTAACTGGGATTGGCTGACAGAGGCCACTTGCGGACAAACTTATCAAGGGCTCAAGACACCTGTTCTTGCCAGGGGTGGACCAGGCCTTCAACCGCTTCATCCACAAGTCCTTCAGGGAAATCCCCAAGTGCTTGCCAGAAGCTAGATGGATCCATAAAGGGTCTAGGGCAGACATTAGGGATCCAAATCTGTGACAGAATCTACAGTTGGCTTCAGTTTTGCAAGAGAAAACAGAAGTCCATTTGAACTTAACACAGTGAGGGAGCTTCTCAGCAGGCTTCATTGCTCTACAAATATTAAACTTGCCTTTGGCCTATAATAGCATCGAGCAACATGATGTTCCATTAGGATTACTTTTGTCCTATTTAATAGAATTGGTTAATTTGAAATTTGAATCCTCTACTAAATCAGGATACCTGAAGTTTTCATATGACACTATCCTCATCCATATTATGACAAGGAAATTTATTTAAACTACAGTAGCAATGCCCTGAGTATATTTAATGATATCCTTTATTCCTGTTCAGAAACGTCAGATAAGGCCTTAATCCTATCAGTCTTGTTCAAGTGACAAGATTTCATCACCTTCAACCTAATGGGGTGATTCTCAGGATTGTTAATTGTTGCACTTTCAGACACTAGTGGGTGTTTTCTAAAGTCTTGGCATGACTTTAATTAGTATTGGCAGCCTTGGGAGATTTCTAATCAGTGGATAATTAAGAAAAGGAGAGGTGCCAGATCACAAAATAATTGAGTTGTGTGCTGTTTTCATTCCTGGAAAGAATGGAATGGAAGCGAATAAAAGGTGAAAATGTAATGTAATAAATGTATTTCTGCAAAAGATAATTCTCAATATAAAAGGCTGGTTAAATATCATGTTAGTTTTTCTTGCCTTTTGGAGTATGATACTAGAAAATGAGATCTTGAGGGCATGTTTAATCAGTTCATGGATTGTTGCCTAAAATAACTACAGAAAGATCTTCAGATTTTCCAACAATTAAAAATAGTATTATAGGGATATGGAAAGTTATACATATACATATCACATTAGTACATACTATTCAGGATGTTTCCAGATGTAAAGTCCTAGATCTCTGAGTCTGAGGAATTGGGCTGCTATTTCAGTTTTCCTGCTTCAAAGACAGAAGAAATGATGGGAGAGCACAGGAGGTACTGTATATACTGTAAATGGAACATTATGTTATCTAGACCAGGGGTCCCCAACCTTTTTGGCACCAGGGACCAGTTGTGGAAGACAATTTTTCCACAGACTGGGGGGGGGGTTGCAGGTGGGAGCCAATTGTGCGCACTGGGGGGCAGGGTTTGCAGGCAGGAGCCAATTGCGTGCACTGGGGGGCGGGGTTTGCAGGTGGAAGCCAATCACTCGCACTGGGGGGCAGGGTTTGCAGGTGGAAGCCAATCGCGTGCACCAGGGGGCGGGGTTTGCAGGTGGGAGCCCCGCGGCCCACTTCCTAACAGGCCGCGGCCCACTAGTGGGCTGTGGCCCACAGGTTGGGGACCCCTGATCTAGACTACTTGCAAAATTCTGTGGAAAAGGTGGAAAGATTGCATTTCACATCTAAAATGCTTCCATTGTGTGCAAAATTAAAGTTGTAAAAGCATGTCTATGCATATTTACTTAGAAGTAAATCTCACTGTGATGCATCAGTTGATCAAATTTAATTTGACCAGTCTTAAGGAATAGTGCTGCTCAGAGAAAAGTATTATTGAAAAGCTTGATGTTGTTGCTGTTGTTGTTGATGATGATGATAATGACAGACTGATTTAGGAATAGTTTCTGAAGTTTAATACTTTCATGACGAGGATGGCTCCAAGCAGTGCAGACAATAGATGTATTGTGCCAGTGTTTTGCAATTAGCACAGGAACTGTTTAAGCTTATTAAATAAAACCTTATTTCTGAGTTGACATATTCTCACTGAAGTGAAATCCTCTCTTTTCTCAAGTGATATAGTTTGAACCCCACCTCACTGCAATGTTACTTAGCCACTTATGCTGTATGTTGCTGAGTTACCATCCTAAGAGGCTGTCATTCACCTTCTGCATCAGTCAGCTCCTACCTAAAGCCAGCTATCATACCGTATCAGAGGCAAGCATTCACTTGCTTAAGTAGGACAGTTTTATTTGTAGAATTAAGGATTATAATTCAGGGATATGGGATTTCGAGTTTGATCTTCTGTGCTGGTTTACTGTGGCACAGCAAAATATAAAATGAACAAAGGACAATCTGGCAAAGGAGGACTGTGAAGTCACATCTACAGAAACACATTCCTGCAAGACTGGGAAGTTATTTGTACACATATGGGGCCACCAATATCCTTCATTTTTCCATTCTCTGGTGCCTGGACTCATGCCCAAACTTCCTTCTAGACTTAGGAATCACTGGAATTAATTTTTACAGCTCCCATTCACTACATCTGCAAAATGTGACCTGCGGCAAAAAGCTGGAATTAGCATTATGTTATGATTCATCTCTATTAGATGGTCATAGTAATTATGCTTGGACTATCAACCAATATGTTAAATGGAAAAGACAAATATAGTTCTCTTACAATTTCTTATATGTATCCTAAAATTAGTCCAACATGAGTAATATATTTTAACCCTTAAAGACTCATTTGTGAGCATATTAAACTTGATAAGAAGCATCATATTCTGGAGTGGCAATACTAAATGACCAGCAGGCATTTTATAGATGTTTGTGTGTGTGTGTGTGTGCGTTTGTATAGCTATGTGCAAAAGCAGCAGCATTTTTTTCTTGGAAAGATGGCAGGAGGGTTACATGCGTTGTAAAAACTTGCATTATCTGCCCCATATGAAACCACCTGGTTCCGTTGAAGGTTCTGAGCTCTCAGAGTTTTTTGATTTATGTGGTGATGGCAACAGCATTCTTGTCCCACAAATCTAGCAATTCAGTTCACATGCCACTACTGCTAGAGAAAAGTAAAATCTACTGAAGGAAAATGTCTTGTTGCCCTTACTGGACCTGTTGGTATGCAAAATTAAAGGATATTTCTTGTTGGTTTTGTCAGGCGTTAGACTGCCTTTGTGTCAGGAAACAGAAGCTAGGCATATTTTTTTTGCCATGTGTAATGGCTTGATTTATTTCCACAACTCTTTTTAGAATCAGTGGCAACTTGGGAGAGAAATGCCTGCCCATTTAGCCACATCTCCTCTATGTACATTTACCCTCTTGCCCAGCCCTATAGTTATCATCCCACTGGACCCTGACACCTGTTCAAGTTGTGTCATGAGCACTAACATATATATAACAGTAATACTTTCTAAATGAGCCCTGAGCTCAAGCTCTGTATGTAGTGTAGTTCCATTCTTATATCATTACAAAAATAAACAGTTACAATTCTATATATATTTATCTAATGCAAATATGATGCAAGTATGTATGTATGTGTGTCTGTGTATAATTGTATTGTACAATTATAAGTTGTAAAGATGAGAATCTTTAAGGCAGAGCATTCCAAACTGTGTGTCGCGACATGTTAGTGTGTCGGCTGCAGTGCCTGGGTGTGTCGCGGCTGCTGCTGCCTCCGAGCCCTGCCAGGATTCCGCGCAGGTCCCAGTGCCTGCCTTGTGCCTGGCTGCCTCCAAACCTGCCCTGCCAGGATTCCGCGCAGGTCCCAGTGCCTGCCTTGAGCCTGGCTGCCTCCAAACCTGCCCTGCCAGGATTATGCACAGGTCCCAGTGCCTGCCTTGTGCCTTGCTGCCTCCAAACCTGCCCTGCCAGCATTCCGCGCAGGTCCCAGTGCCTGCCTTGTGCCTTGCTGCCTCCAAACCTGCCCTGCCAGGATTCCGCGCAGGTCCCAGTGCCTGCCTTGTGCCTTGCTGCCTCCAAACCTGCCCTGCCAGCATTCCGCGCAGGTCCCAGTGCCTGCCTTGTGCCTTGCTGCCTCCAAACCTGCCCTGCCAGGATTCCGCGCAGGTCCCAGTGCCTGCCTTGTGCCTTGCTGCCTCCAAACCTGCCCTGCCAGGATTCCGCGCAGGTCCCAGTGCCTGCCTTGTGCCCTGCTGCCTCCAAACCTGCCCTGCCAGGATTCCTCGCAGGTCCCAGTGCCTGCCTTGTGCCTTGCTGCCTCCAAACCTGCCCTGCCAGCATTCCGCGCAGGTCCCAGTGCCTGCCTTGTGCCTTGCTGCCTCCAAACCTGCCCTGCCAGGATTCCGCGCAGGTCCCAGTGCCTGCCTTGTGCCTTGCTGCCTCCAAACCTGCCCTGCCAGGATTCTGCGCAGGTCCTAGTGCCTGCATTGTGCCCTGCTGTAAGAGTGTGTCGCGAAATGATGCATGTCTAAAAAGTGTGTCACCAACATGAAAAGTTTGGAAAGCTCTGCTTTAAGGGTAGAAATATATTACTCATGTTGTACTAATTTTAGGATACATATAAGAAATTATAGGAGAACTATATTTGTCTTTTCCATTTAACATATTGGTTGATAGTACAAGCATAATTACTATGACCATCTAATAGAGATGAATCATAACATAATGCTAATTCCAGCTTTTTGCCACAGGTCACATTTTGCAGATGTAGTGAATGGGAGCTGTAAAAATAATTGTACACACACGCACTAATACAATTATATAATCAATATGCTTTCCCCTAAACTACTATATTTTGTAAAAATGAATCCTATATCTTACTGTACTTATCCATACAGAGTCTACGTCTATAGGCAATCCTCTCATAAGTGGCAAGTGTAATCAGGTCTTCATTGAGTAAATGGGGCCATACATTTATCTTTCCAATGTTGCAATATCAGTGTTTTGGCCATAGTAAGGGCACGGAGAATCCATTTATTTTATTATTTATTTTTTATTTATCTTATTTATACCCCGCCTATCCCCTCCCTAATGGAGGGCTCTAGGCGGCTTACAATCATGTACTTTCATTTATACAATCATATTATACCCGCGCGATTAGGGAGGGGGTGAGGGAACCGGCTCTTCTTTCCAGGCATCGGAACTACAGGTCCCAGAATTCTTCGCTTTCGGAGCCGGCTGCTGACATCCCGGAAGTTGAGCTGGGATCCGTCGTCCTCTGCCGCCGTCCTCAGCCGCCATTCCGGCTTCTCCAGATCTCCGTCTCCGTCTTCGGCTACGAGGCGACTCCCCGACAGGATGCCAGCATATTGCCCCACGAGAGTGGTACCCATTTATCTACTTGCTTATTTAGCTTTCGAATCGCTGGGTTGGCAGAGAGCTGGGGCTAGTGACGAGAGCTCACCTCGCCACGCGGGTTCGAACTGCCGACCTTATGATCGGCAGACTACCAGCTCAGCGGTTTAACCCGCTGAGCTACCGCGCCCCTTCACCCCTTCATTTACGTTGTCCTGTTGTCAAATTCCAGGTAGTAGGTATGTAATTCAGAAGAATATTGCTCTCTGAAAATTTTAGCTTTTGTCGCAAAGTCAAATTTATATGATCCACTACTTTCTCCCAAAACTTAGTAGGTACAGCAATTATAAAAACTTATGTTTTAAAGAAGCATTGTCCTTATTACATTTCCAACAGCATGTTGTCTTAGACAATCCTTTTCTATACAAACATAATGGAGTCCAATAAATTCTAAATATTATGTTTTGTTGTATAATTCGTAGTTTAAGTGTATCCTTGTGTATTTTTCTGTTTTTTCCCCTTTTTCTGTCATTATTTTAAAAAGCAATAAAAAGAAATTTAAAAAATAGTTCTCTTTCTCCATGGTTCCCATCACCACTGTTTTTTTTAATGTTCTCTAAGCTTGCACAATAGGGGGCGTGGTGGCTCAGCGGGTAAGACGCCAGGCTTGTTGATCGGAAGATCGCAAGTTCGGAGGTTCGAATCCCTAGCCCCATGTGACGGAGTGAGCTCCCGCACTCGCCCCAGCTCTTGCCAACCTAGCAATTCGAAAGCATGCAATTGCAAGTAGATGATGAATAGGTGGCACTTCGGTGGGTAGGTAACAGCGTTCCGTGTGGAAGCGTCTTCGGACAACGCTGGCTCTTCGGCTAACAAACGGAGATGAGCACCGGCCCATAGAGTCGGACACAACTGCACAAATGTGCGGGGGAAACTTTACCTTTTTAAGCTTGCACAATACGACTCTTATTGTGCACCATGTACGGTAACTCTCAGCAATACAGGTAGCCTATACTTAAGCAAGTATTTATATGCTGCCTTGAGAGGTATGACTAGTTTATGTCATTGCTGTGTTGCAGACAAAGTAAAAAGTGAGGTATGAGCGTAGGTGAGCTTGCATGGGAATTCCTCTGAAATCACCCATTTTTGGCCTGTCAGTGGGGGTGCTTTAAGTTAACATAATGCAACACTGTCATATTTTCAATGTTACATTGATGTTGTAAGGAGTGCCACAAAGTATTTAATTTGTGATATTGCTGTATCCTACATGTTTAGCTTAAGTCCAAATAATTGCTCAATTATTACATTTCTGAAAAGCTCTCTGGGAACTGGTGGTTAATCTCTATCTTGCGACATCAAAAGAACAGAAGTAGTAGATAGTTCTTTGCATGTAAACTTGAGCTTCATTTATCAGGCCTGAGTTCAGAAGTGTGAACTCTGACGTTGTGAGCGTGATGCTGTGTCTCAGATCATTATTGTGAAATTTCATTGGTCTTTCAGCAGATGATCTGGCTATTGTTATTAGCATCTCTTCTGTGTAGTTTCCAAGAACTAAACACTCATACTGGAGGCTAAAACATCCTCAGAGAGCCAGTTTGGTATAATGGTTAGGCATCAGACTAGAAACCAGGAGACCGTGAGTTCTAGTCCCACTTTAGGCACAAAGCCAGCTGGGTGACCTTGGGTCAGTCTCTCTCTCTCAGCCCTAGGAAGGAGACAATGGCAAACCACTTCTGAAATCTTGCCAAGAAAATTGCAGGGACTTGTCCAGGCAGTCACTAGGAGTCAACACTGACTGGAAAGCACACACTCACAAAACATCCTGAGCCTGAATTAAAAACTCTTTAGCTGAACAACAAGTGAGTGAAGTCACCTCTGATGTGAGTGGTTGTACTATGATTCACAGAGCATACGGATGTGAAGCAGTGGTGTTTTGGGTATGGGGTTGTAAGTGTGCACATACAAGAAACGAAAAGCAAAGTGGAATAACTCAGCCAATTATGTTAACAGCCACACCATGACAGCCCAGTTGGAACCAGTCCAGTCCTTAGGCAGCTGCTGCCAAAGTACAGCTGGGTAAGCACTTAAAAAAAAACCACACACACACACACGCAACCGCACAAGTGATTTGTTAAGGGCTGGGTGGGTTTCTGTGCAGTAGATGCTAGGAGGAATTTTTATTGAATCTGGCCCTAGGTTCCTGTGGTATGAAAAAGACTGAATGGCAAAGGGAAGCTTATGTGCCGGTTTGAAACTTCACGGCCCAAAGAAATGAAGGTTCCTGTAGCAACTGGAAAGGGAACAGCAGTTATATGAATAAAAGCCCCACTTCTTTTTAATTCACACGCACAGTAAGGTTGGCTTTGAAATCAAAGCTTAAAGTAAATTCCACATCCCCCCCAGAATAGAGAAACAGAAGACACCCTGTCTATGTCTGAGGCTGAAGAGATTTTAGTTTTGCTTGGGAAATAGGCTCCCCCAGAATTATCCTTGGGGGTCACTATTGTTTTCGGAGGAGCTTTCATGAAACAGCGTGTGGAAAGAACAAAGCTTTGGGGATTTTCCAGGGAGAGGTATGAGTGAAGGTGTCTACATAGGTTTTTGCAGACTTCTTTCTGTTCTCAGACATGGAGATTACAGAGGCAGAGAATTGACAACCATTTGCAGAGAACAATGATCAAAACCCAATCCATATCCTTCCCCTCAAATTATTTCTGTACAAAACTAGCAGTAATAATGTTTCTGGTCTGGTCTCCCACTTTAGTCAGCAGTGCATTGTGAAGCAGCCTATCTTGCCTATCAAGAGAATTGCAAAACTCTCAAAACCAACCACAGAGGAGAAGGAGGAGGATCAGAGGCCTGAAAGCAAAGGAACTACAAAGCTCAGGGAGGCTGTCATGAGGGAGTCTTTACAACAACGGTGCTGCCCAGATGCCTTGAAATCAGGGCAGGTTTTGCCATTGTGATGTGGATTGTACTTAGTCAGTGCTTCTGACACTCAAGGATCAATCAGTCAGGTGTCATGTTCAGAAGGGAGTTTCATGTCTCTATACTCCTAATAACTGATTTGAAATATAGTGTAAATCTGATAGTAGGAAGAAGCCCACACAGTGTGTGTATTCTGCTTGCTCCCCAGAAGGTTTATCTGTTGTTCTGGAGCACATGATAAGAAATTGGTCTGCCAGATAGCATCAGTATCCTTGTGCCTGTAGTCTGCAACTTGATTTAGCAAAGATGTTTTGAAGTTTTCAGGCAAATAAAAACGGCTGTTGTGGGAATCAACATAATCATTCTATGGGTCATTGATTTAACTTCCATGTCCTGTATTCGTGCAACATCAATTATTCATTTTTTTTAAATTTGAAAATTATGTAGTTTAAGGTATTTGTAGTTTAAGAAACCTGATAAACATGATTAGACAGGATAGATTATAGAAAGAAGAGAGTTATGATGTAACTTTAGAGAGAGAGGTTAAAATAAAATTGTATTTATAACTGCTGTGAAGTATACCGGAAGCCACTTCTTTATGGCTTTATATCTTTCTTTATATCTTGTTATTTTTTTTCTCTATTTTCTTGTCTTATTGCACTTTTAGCTTTTTCTGTTATTTCTTTCTTTTCTACTTTTTCTTTTCTAATTTAGTTTGTAGTTCTTATTATATATATATATATATATACACACACACACACACACACACACACACACACACATATACATATACATATATACATACACACACACACACACACATACCTGATAAACAAACCTCACTTATTTAGAAATAAGATCCTACTGCACAAGTATATACCTTCTGCATACTCTATGTTTAGTTTTTGAAATTGTAACCTGTGTACTTCAGGTGGCAAAAAAAAGTATAGGAAAAAAGGTGAAAATCTGAAATGTAATATGGTGAGTTAATAGAACTCATTGGCAATAGAATTTTAGAAATGTGATTTTTTTTTAGAGGTAGAGAAATTATGATCCAAGGAAGGAAAATAATCCTGGGCTATTCTCTTTTTGATTGGATCCAGTGTCTTACCCGCTGAAAACAAAGGGGCTTAATTTAGACATGGCCAGCTTAAATCCTATTTGTTTGAGTGAGTCTACTCATTGAATGGATTTAACTCAGTAGCTTAATACTTTAGTGACCAACAAATGTTATAGCCATCCCATCACTTTGCGGGAACTTGGTTGTGCGTACCATGACCCTTTGCTTTTGGAAAAGCCTTTGGAACATTTTCTTGTCTCCCCATTGCTTTTAGTTTTATTTTTTGCTTTCCTCTAACTTTCCCCCTAATTTTCATTATTAGATTGCTATTTTTCCCTTCTCAGTTTTCTATTGTATGTTGTTACTCGGAAGCCTCTTAATACCCTCAACAGCAATTAAAAATGTGGCTTGCAATTTCAAAGCAGCGCTGCCACCTCTGAGGTCACAGAGCAGAGGTGCAAGATCTGCTTTGCTTTTCACCAGCATCGCTCGACCAGGTACAGGTGCGACAGACAGACAGACAGACAGACAGACAGACAGACAGTGTTGACCAGTTCTGACCTTGAATCTCTATGAATGGAACTGAACACAAAAGTCCACTCACGGTATCCCACATTTTCTCATTTCAGTAGCATAATTTTGGAATTGTGGGATGTCACTTTGTTCTTCCCATCTTTAAGCTTTTTGGAAACAGAAGTATGTAAAACTATTACAGATAACCCAGTGCTGCCTTCTGGTCACTTCCACCATATTAGGTGAACTTGCAAGATCCAGCTGAATAAAGTTTGCTCCCTATGTACTGTAGTCATCTAAGGTGTGACACCCTCCCTCCAAAACCCAAGAGTTTTCCTGGGTCCCTAATGAGTAACCATAATGACTGGTGAGTCGTGCTTGGCTTACGTACGGTGTCAGAACTTGTGCAAACTCTGCCTAAGAAGTGCTCTCAAAGAAGCAATGTCCTGTGCCTGCCTGTCGTGTAAATTTCATAAATGAAAGCCGAAAATGCTTGCAACAACCCTAGGCTGTTCTTGCAGCAGTATAGCCCTGCCCCTAATGACTGCAAGCAGCAGCAGCAAGCGTATTTTTTTCTGCTCTAGCCTGAGTTCATTTATTCTGCTGTAGCCCACCCTGCAATAATAGAAAAGTGAAGAGGGGAATTTGCTCTCTGAAGATACAGAAGGTATGACGGGCTTTAATCATGGAGGGCTCATTTGGTACCAGAGCACTGACCTACAAAGCTAAAAAGTGCATTTCCCTTTTGATATCTTGCCTCCTGGCTTTGCCATTCACTTAAAACCCAGAGAGGCTGTCAGGAAACCTGGACCGGGAAAACAAAAAGGGGGACTGAGACCTGCAAATGAGCATCAAAGGACTGGTGTAAGGTTTATTGGGACATTTATTAGTGTTGTTTTCATTATTTACACCACTGTTGATTCTAAGAGATCTCATTAAAAGAGTAATAAAGGTAAAAAAAAATTTACAGGCCAATAAAAGGTCCAAAGTTGACACCCCCCCCCCACCTTCCCTTAGTGCTTGGAGTTTTTCTTGCTTTTCTTCGTACAATTTTAAACATCTTGCTGTGGTATCACACTAAACCTGCTGATAATTGATGGGAGACTAAAATTGTTTTAGTCCTTGTTCAGAACAAGGGGGCTGTTGGATGGGGCTGACTGCTTTCAGCTACTTCTACCCCATGAGCCCCATCCTATCCTATCCCTTCTGGGGCTGGCAGAAAATATTTTCTATTCAAAGTAGGGGAGTGGCAAGAAAATGGACCGAGTTTTTTAGCATAAATCAAGTCCTTCCCATAAAAATATTGATGTCTGTCATGAAATGGGAATAATTGTTGTTGGCTCATTTCTTTAAAATATATTTTTATAACTATGCAGCCTTTTGCCAAGGCATATATGGAGCTCTCTGTGAAGCAGATATGTAGTTTTTAATGCATGGACAATGGCTGATTAAAAATTTACCTGAAGAAATATATTCATTTACAAGTTGTTCCTAAAAAAAAGGAGAGAGGGAGGGAGGGAAGGAGGGAGGGAGGGAAGGAGGGAGGGAAGGAGGGAGGGAGGAGGAAGGGAGGGAGGATAACATATTCCAGGGTTTGGAGAGTGAGGAAGATACTTGCATTCCATTTCAGGCTAAAATGAACTGACTTACTTGTGTAGAATGAAGTATTGCCGCAAAGGCAGGAAAGACAGTATAGGCATAGGACAGCAAATGTAGGAAAAAAATCCAACCCACAAACAACAGCTAAAAAAGAGAAATATACACTTACAAAAAAATAATCATTTCCAAATATTAATTTTGTAATCTTTTAATATTCAGGATAAGTAATTTATTACATCATTTTGGTAGGCAACATATAAACAGACAACTGTGCCTGCGGCGTTCTTCACTGGTCAGCTAACACTCCATTCCTCATAACTGAGTCTCTCAGATCAAACTGCAAAAAGTGAAGTCAATGTCAATATTGCCATCCATGGAATTTCTCATGTCTTAATGGGGCCAAAGCAGCAGGCAACGTCCACTCATCCTTCCAGGCACGCCCCAAGGAAGCCATGAAACAGCATTCAAGGTTCCAATATCAACCGACATACACACCCTATCTCATCTAGATAATCAGGGAGCCACAATGCTAAAACCCAAGCAATTCGTAGAGCTTTTTTGCAGAAGCACACAAGTAGCAGCTGCAGGGCTGCATGCAGAACTCCAAAGTTTTAGGAATGGTCTTCAGAGCTGCTCCAAAAGTTGTCATTCAATTGTTATTTTTTTATGGGACAGGAGGAATCAAAAGAATCATGTCCCCTTGATTTAATTAATTTGTTTAAATGACATTTTACACTTAATCAAATGAAATCTATTGTTCCTTTTGCTAGGACCCCACTTTTTTTTCCTAGCCCTGCTTCCTTTTAGAAACTTAGCTTGAAGGAGACCACTCAAAGACCAAGTATGTCCTTTAGCTGAAAAGATTGTGCATTCCTGCTTTTTTAGTACCTGCATGAGCTGGTGATTTTATGTGGGCCAGTAAGCCTGTATTTAACCTCATTTATGGAGCTTGGGGCCAAACAATCAAATTGCTGCACGAATGGGTTCCTGATGGACTGTTTATTGCATGTTATTATATATTAGCTTAAGTTTACATAGCACTGTTGGATAATTGGGTGACGCTGGATTTGAACTTGGATTTTCCGAGTCCTAGTCCCGTATCTTAACAATTAGGCTGCATTGGCTCTATGGCTCTACACATGTTCAAAGGAATGCTTGAGTAGAAGTCCACTTAAGGTCTAGTCATTCAAGACAGACAGGAAAGGGACCAAGGGATGGATGGCAGTGTCATACAAGGACTCTGTCTTTCAGGCCGGCATAACCCTATATACCTGTTCTGAATGAGCAGGTCTTAAGTCTCAGTCAGCTCAAGTTGAGATTTGTGGAATTTAGGTTGCTTATGGTTAGTTCCTGGCCAAACACTTGTATACTTCCTGGAGGTGATGAACATATGTATAAAGAAAACAAAGATTGCAGATGCCACCCACCCAGATACTTGTGGGAAGGAAGGTAGCTCAACCTGTCTTCCTCCTTTGAACATCTGAGTCAGGTTCTTATGCACAGAAACCTTTTGGAGAAGGAGAAATAAAAAGAACGATTTTTCTGTGTGGTTGCACACCCAGCCCTTCTTTAGAATCAATACCACTGAAGGTGGGGGGCTGTCTAGACATATGAGGAAATAAGCTTTAGAATAAATGTAAGTGAAGAAAATAGAATAGTTCCTCAAGAGCCTAGTATGAATAAAGCTAAATTCATTTTGCTGAATAAAATGCAAGGAACTGTGTAGAAATAAACATGGCTTTGACACCTTGACAAAGATCAAAGAAAGGATTTTTAATCATGCCAATCATGTTTTCCCCACTAGTGACTAACAGCCTTTTCTAGAGTCATCTAACCATTGTTGTGTTGAAATAACAGTTATGAGGACAGGCTTATGGTTACTTTAAAACTGTGAGATATTGGTGGGGAAATGGCTGAAATTCCTTTTCAATCAAGTTTCTGTCTAGCAAAGAGTCTTTTGTGGGTACAAGCAGGCTGCTCTGTGTCCTGGGCCTTAGTTGTAGCATACAGGAAATTACACTTATGACCACAATTGGGACCGGAATTTCCATTGTAAGTCATTGCGGTTATAAGTCGAGTCACCATGTGACCGGACCCGATTTTACAACCAATTTTATGGCAGCCGTTAAGCAAATCACAGGTCATTAAGCAAATCATCACGATCATTAAGCAAATCCAGCTTCCCCAATGGGCGTTTTTTGCTGGAAAAGGGCAAAAAACGTTGCAAAACACAATCACGTGACCATGGGATGCTGCAACTGGTCATAAATGCGAGCCGGTTGCCAAGCGCCCGAAATGCGATCATGTGACCATGGGGTGGTGGTGGTGAGACGTTTTGCGACACTCAGAAGTTCTTTACAGGCTGTAGAGCACCCATTCTGAGGCTGTTGTAACTTCGGACTGTCATTAAACAAACAATCATAAGTCGAGGACTACCTGTATATGTGACAACAAGTGCTCCATGTGTAATTCCACGGACTAATACAGATGTGTTGGGAAGAGCATGAAGATAAGAGGGCTAACTTTGTTTTTTTTCCTTTTTCATGTTGTTCAACACGCTGTGGAGTTCTGTGCATATGGCTGGGTACACCAGTATGATATGTCCCTGGGCATAAATCTAAACAGATTCCCTTAGAAAGCTATCTGATTGAGTTCTATGCGCCTAAAACCATACCCTTGCAGTTAAGTGCTTAACCTCCACTGAGAAGTCCAGGGGGGAAATGACAAAGTCAGTGTCACGCTGGTATGATACAAGTTCCACCCTTTTTGTATGTAGGTAATACGTTGCATGATTACTGCAGACGCTGACTGCAGCCAGGAAATCAGAAGACGTCTACTTCTTGGGAGGAGAGCGATGACAAATCTTGATAAAATAGTTAAGAGCAGAGACATCACCTGACAACAAAGGTCCGCAAATTTAAAGCAATGGTATTCCCTGTAGTAACCTATGGCTGTGAGAGCTGGACCATAAGGAAGGCTGAGCGAAGGAAGATAGATGCTTTTGAACTGTGGTGTTGGAGGAAAATTCTGAGTGCCTTGGACTGCAAGAAGATCAAACCAGTCCATACTCCAGGAAATAAAGCCAGACTGCTGACTTGAGGGAATGATATTAAAGGCAAAACTGAAGTACTTTGGCCACATAATGCGAAGACAGGATACCCTGGAGAAGAAGCTGATGCTAGGGAAAGTGGAAGGCAAAAGGAAGAGGGGCCGACCAAGGGCAAGATGGATGGATGATATTCTGGAGGTGATGGACTCAACCATGGGGGAGCTGAGGATGGTGACGGCCAACAGGAAGCTCTGGCATGGGCTGGTCCATGAAGTCACGAAGAGTCGGAAGCGACTGAACGAATAAACAACAACAATACGTTGCATGCACAAACAACAAGGGCAGAGCTTGTGTAGTGACAATGTGATGCAGCTTTCATCATTTTGATGAAGGCTTTGGTTCCCTGTGCTTCAGTTGTAGCTGTTTGTGCAACATTTGCCTAAGAATTAGGCTAGTATATTTTGCATGCTCATTGTGACAATCTCTTCTTTCATAGTGGTTAGTGATTTTTATGAGTTAGTGCTCTTTTATATCAGGCCAGCATCACTATAAACTCATATTGATTGATTGACTGACTGACTGACTGACTGAGTCAAGTCACTTTTGACTCCTAGGGACCACATAGATAGATTTTCTCCTAGATATTCCTAACCTGGTCTTTCAGGTCTTCCAACAGTACATCCATGACCACTTAACCGAGTCCATCCACCTTGCTGCTGCTCAACTTCTTTTCTTTCTTCCACCTTTCCCAGCATCAGAGCCTTCTCCAGAGAGCTGGGTCTTCGCATAATGTGTCCGAAGTTGGATAATTTGAGCCTGGCCATTTGTGCCTTGAGTGAGAACTCTGGGTTGATTTGTTCGATGATCCATCGGTTTATTTTTTTCGCTGTACATGGTATTCTCAGGAGTCTTCTCCAACGCCAAAGTTCAAAAGTGTCAGTACTCTTCCTATCCTGCTTCTTCAAAGTCCAAACTCATATTATAGAACCATAGTTATTAGGCTAATTCAAGGGAACAAAATAGGATGCATAGCTCTGAATTTTATGGTGTCGTTTTTTATAACTTTGGGTGGCATTGTAAAGATACTGCCTTAATATAGATTCTGCAGTTTTTCTTACAGGCAACACACTTACCTTTGCTTGTTTTATGCAACTTCTCCAAGCATTATTCTATTTTTATTGGGAGGATTGGGACAAAATAGATGAGCCTGGGAACTTTTTATTTATTGTCACTGCAAGTGTACAAGTCACCTTCTTGTGTGGCAGCTTGGTGGTTCTAAAATCTTGCCTCTGAATTATAAGCCAAAAGTAAGCATTTATCCACAAAAGGAAGGATGCTCAGAAGAGAGTGGAATCATGGTCGTTGTTCTTCTGAGCTTGTCTTTGATGAAGCTTCACAGCTGTCACTGCTGGCCATCAACTCCCACCCTTCTCCATATGTAAATCCTCCCCCACTTTCCCTCTTAGCACAACAGCAGTGCTCTTTTAGTGGAGAAAGTGCTGAGAAAAATGAGATTTGTTTAGATGTATCAATAAAACAAAGTATAAGCATTTAATAAGTGGTTACAATGTCTGTTTATCCTAACACCCCCTCCCCTAAATGTTTAAACAATATTACAAAAAGGTCATGTTATATTAACATTGTTTGTGATGTATCTTTACCAAGATCTGTTGTACTCTAAAACAGTACAAATCCTTGCATACAGCCACAAGCCAGTGTGCATATTTCTGCCACCCACACTGCATAAAAGGAACATTGATTGTGTTTGTGCTATAACTATTTGTGATACCCTGCCAGGAGCTGCTGTGCCAAGGTTCTGGTTGCACTTTGCCCTTGGGAGTTAGTACCAAAACCATTAACATCATGAACCTCAAGCTAGAATTTGAGGGCAACAATGTAGGCTTCCCTCAGTGGAATGAGCATGAGGAGACTTAAATGCACGTTTTAACATTAACAGAGCAAAACACATCAAGATCTAAACGACCAGGGGTGAGGAAAACAGAATGGATGGTGGTAACATATGTATTGTGCATTGCTAATATTGACCAAAGAACTCCCTTTCTCTTTCAGGCAATGAAATTTAATGTCTAAGACGATCTTATTATACAAATGACCAGATCTGAAGACTGGAACATCTTGGACAGAGAAGTATGTTCAGATTCCATTCTGTCTGGCCACTGGATTATCCTAAGCAAGAAGCTCAATGAAGGGACTCCACATCAGACTGGAACATCCTTCCTAGGTATATTGCTTAGAAAGAACTCTAAAGGTAAGACTGAAGAGAGTCTAAAGGCTTCCAACATTAGGAAGGACTAATGAATACAGGTAGTCCTTGTTTAGTAACCACAATTGGGACAGGCAACATGGTCATTAAACAAATCAGTCGCTAAGTGAAGCCATGACTGTGCTTACAATCTTACTTTAGCTTTCCTTTGCTTTACAGACCTGCGAAGGTTGTAAATGCGAGGACTGGTCATAAATTACTTTTTCATCACCATTGTAACTGCGAATGGTTGCCAAACGAGGCAGTAGCTAAACGAGGACTACCTGTACTACTAAATGAATGCTAAAGAATGGCTTCTCATCAACTGGATTAGCAGCACAAAAAGGTGAAGAGTAGAAGGAATTCAGGTGGATTATATAGGGCTGGACAGAAGCAAAGACCTCTCTGCTCATTTTCCATAACCAGGGGTGTGCAATTTGCCTCAGCATGTACACCAAAGTGAGTTTGCTCGTGATCTCAGAAGGGTCTGATTTGGGGATTGGGATGGGGTGTGTGCCCTAACCATGTGCAGGAGTTAAAATACCCAGTTTACCATTTAAAATCCCCCTTCCCCCAGGCAAAAAGGCAGATTCGTTGGCCAGCTCACATGTGTCCATGGGGGGAATGATTCTGGAGCCTGCGAAAGAAGTTCTGAGAGGCCCCATTTCTTGCATTCCTGTTTAAGAGTAAGCCATTTCCTTCTGGTGGTATATCTGCAAATATATGTTTTGTTGTTGTTTATTCGTTCAGTTGCTTCCGACTCTTCGTGACTTCATGGACCAGCCCACACCAGAGCTTCCTGTTGGCCGTCGCCACCCCCAGCTCCCCCATGGTCGAGTTCGTCACCTCCAGAATATCATCCATCCATCTTGCCCTCGGTCGGCCCCTCTTCCAAATATACGTAGCAAATATACGTAGCTGATCCATATTCTAGAAAGCCTGTGGCCATGGGAAGACTTGTGGTATATATCAAGCAAACATGACCATGGTGCCTTCAAATCAGCACAGAGTTACCATAATGTGGGGGAAAGGTACATTTAAAGAGATTAAGGGTGAAAAACTTTTGAAATATATTTGGAAGAAGATTTCAATTTGATCCAAATTCTCATGAGAAGTTGACATAATAGAAAACCCAGCTCTTAAAGTTGCTGGCAGATCATTTTTCTGGGGTTCATGGGGAAAAAAGGCATTAAATACTTTAGACCAGCAAAAAAATGATGGTTTGCAAATACAATTTTGTTTAACAAACACTACAAAATGCCAATTTAAAGCAACTATAGCACCTCTTTACTGAAAATTTTGTGCTGGATCCATTATCTGTGTCTGATGTTCCAAAACGATTTATATAATTAGGAAAAGGTTTTGAAGTTCCTAAATCTACAGTTAATTCTTATTTACAATGGAAAAATTGTATTAAGATAGATATGGGGAATCTGAAGATAATTTGGAATACTAAATTGGAATATCCTGTGGTAAATCAGTGGGTATTAAAGAAGGTTAAATCAGTATTGTATGACATTAAGATCAGATTAATTCTACAAAATATTCTTTTTCAAGCATATTAGACAGTCCAGAAGCTGTATAAAAAGGGCTGGAAGTGCAATATGGTAGAAGGGACATTGACTTGTATATTTTGGGCCTGCTAAGAAGATTATTTTACTCTGGCAACAAGATTCTGGTGTATCTGACTTAAAATTCTAAATAGAAGACATGCAGACACTATGTACATACAAATAGACTGATGCCAGGGAACATATGATCAAAATAATTATGTGTAATCAAGCTACAGTATGTTAAAACTTGAATACCATTACAGATGTAATTGTTTTAATATGTATTAAATGATATGAATTAGTATGGACCCGGGCAATTTTACAAAAATTCCAACATCTCGGCTTTTCTAGGGAGGCGTTCTTAATGATGGGTTATGAGTGCCCACTTAGTGCATTTAAACCATGTATTAAAGATCTAGAAGCCCAACAAGACCAGTCTGCTTCACCCAAAGATGCTTTACCCAAACTTTATATACAAGTTTTTCAATCCAACGAGAGATTTACATCCTCTAACTGTTTCCAAATTCTGAAGAGCACTAACTTTAGCATGCTTCAACACTCGTCCCACAGTGGTTTTGGAGGGCTGATATAAAAAGTTCCCTATGAGCTAAGATGTGGCCCTGGGGACAAGGGGCTATAGAAACTAATAGCTCAAGCCCTGTTATACGATAAGCATCATGTTGTTGTTTATTCGCTTCCGACTCTTTGTGCCTTCATGGACCAGCCCACGCCAGAGCTTCCTGTCGGCCATCACCACCCCCAGCTCCCCCACGGTCGAGTCCGTCACCTCCAGAATATCATCCATCCATCTTGCCCTTGGTCGGCCCCTCTTCCTTTTGCCTTCCACATATGATGGTATGCCTTCCACTTATGGTATGCCTTCCACATATGATGATAAGCATCATAGGAACCACCTTATAACTTCTTACCTGATAAAACACCTGGAGAAGTCAGATCTTTTTTATGTACAGTTATTGTTATCAGATCGGTATGATTTCATTTCCCTGGACGTAGCCAAATTCTCTTACAGTAAAGGGCTGACAGTTACACTGCCTGTAAAATTAGACACACTAATTGCCTGCCCACTGATCAATCTGCCACCAACTGTAACATTCTTATCCTGTTTTTTGTTTTTATTTTATTTTTACTATGTTTTATTTTAAACTCTGGTCTGTGCTTGTGACCAACGTTATCTATGTATTAATTTATGTTTTTATTTTAATTGTTCCTTCTTTTTTCCTACATTTGAATTATTTTCTGGTTTGTTTCTTTTTGGACTTTGTAAGATCAATTTATTTTTGTACTTGGTTATGACTTTCTTTTTCTGTACTACTGTTGATTTAAAACCCATAAAATCATTAAGAAACGATTATTAAGGCAAATAATAATCCCAGGTTGAAATGACTTTAGGCTAATCATTTTCTTATAACTTAATCTTCGTCACAGGTTGGCTGCTCTGGGGGAAAAGAAGAGGTGGCAGCATCACTATGTACACCATATTCTACAGGGTATCAATCTAAAAAAATATGAAATGACACAAATAAATAATTCTGGTAGTATTTGTATATTTTAATGTGTTTTTATGTTTTTGTGTAATCCCAATTTTGTTCAATCCCAGTTTTTAAGATCTTGTTAACCACCTTGGCTGTTCTCTGAATGGAACAAATAAACTGAACAAATAAATAACAAAATAATGAGGATATTGTGTAGGGAAGAATTACCTGTTGCAAGTACATGACACGCATGCAAGGAATATCAGAAAGCAAGAGGTTCTTTATGGGAGTCCCACCTCCTTCACATCCATATCACAAGTGCCAGAGAAGAGCTCACTAAACTGATTGAAGGTGGCTCTTCCCACACTATTTAATGGTGTACAAAGGAGACCCAGCAGCGGGAGTAAACATCATTGGGCACTTTCCATATGTTACAACTTCATTTCAGTCAATCAATCCAACAGTCATGCTGTAGTGTGTGTGTGTGTGTGTGTGTGTGTTTATATGTCAGCAAGACATAAAGTGAATGTAGGGGGCCAGATGTGTTATGTATATTAATATTGATTTTTTCTGTGAATTTAAGCTGCAAAGATTCATAGGGTAGAGGAGGGCTTATAATCTTTATTATAATTTATTTAGTTTTGCATATCTCAAAAAATCTGTAATCCAAGAAATAGTATTTTAACTGCTGAAATTCAAGATCTTTTCCAGTTACAGAACTATAAGACAGAACTATAAGAACTATTAATATTTTCTAAACCACACAAAAAGCAAAAATGACCAAATATTCTAAACCCCATATTTAGGCTAAAGCCCATATTGAGCTCTTCCTCAACATCAGCTAAAAATTTTACCCTCCATGAAGTATAGATAATATATAGACTATTAAAACCACATAGCCCAGAAGTCATCTCAATGGACATTGATTTTTTAGTCTGTTGTGCATCTACCTGTTTGCCAGACATTCACAAAGTTGCAGGTTGCCAGTCATATAAGGCAGGGGTGGGCCACAGCCTGTTAGGAACTGGGCCGCGGGGCTCCCACCCACAAACCCCACCCCTGGTGCTTGTTATTGGCTCCTGCCCGCAAACCCTGCCCCCGGTGCTTGTTATTGGCTCCTGCCCGCAAACCCTGCCCCCCAGTGCATGCGATTGGCTCCTGCCCACAAACCCTGCCCCTGGTCCACGGAAATCCCAGAAACCCCGCCCCCCCGGTCCGCGGAAAAATAGTCTTTTGAAACCGGTCCCTGGTGCCAAAAAGGTTGGGGACCCCTGATATAAGGTATACACAACCCTATGAGGAAAACTTGAGGGAGGGTTGCCATTTGTCATATACAGAGAGACTCAGAAGGCCCAGCCACTCCTTCTGCCGGGGGTGTGGTGTGGGGGGAAGGACCATTCCTTTGAAAATTAGGAGCAGAGCTTCAGAGAAGGGTGGACCAAGGCCAGAAAAGGGTGGAGTTTAATATCCCCAAAGTCTTTGAATAGAGTTTCAAATTTTCAAAAAGTGGGAAGTCCAGGAAGCGGTAGAATACCAGGTATTGCTGTTTTAGTACAGATGGGTAAAATTCTACAAAGGAACTTGCATAAGGTTCTTGGTTTATTTTGTCCTGTTGTGCAAATCTAATGTTCTTATTTCTCTGAACAAATTGTTTAACTGAGTGTGTATCCTCAGTCTTTATCCACCTATCAGGCTGTATATGAAGATATCAACTTTTCCTCTAGAATGTTCTTTTAATTGGTAATATTAATTTAAAACATCTAACCAGTCCCCCTTTTTATAAGACTCTAAGGCAAAGAATTGGTAGACCATTGCCATCCTGTGGTGTACTTGGAGCACTGCATTTTCATTTGTATCTTTTTTTTAAATTCCAGATTGTCCAGATCACAGCTGTACTATTGTATATCTGGAGAGCTCTGGAATTTATCTATTTATCTTTGTATGTTTGTATTTTGATGCTTAAGGTTCACAGGACATTTATCTTATGCAGGTAGACTTCACTTAACAACTGCCCTTTTTAGTGACTGTTCAAAATTGCAACGGCTCTGAAAAAGTAGCTGTACGACCAGTCCTTTCATTTATGACTATTGTAGCAATCCTCGTGGTAAGATTGTTAAAATTTGGGTGTTTCGCAACCAGCAGGCATTTACAACTGTCACAGCATCCCACAGTCATGTGATTGCCATTTGCAGGCTTCACAACTGGCTTCCGACAAGCAGAGTCAATGGAGAAGCTGGCAGTAAAATCACAAGTCGTAGTCATATGATGTCTTGTTTAACGACCCATGATGACGTGTTTAACAACCGAATGGAAAGGGAAGTCATAAGTCCATGGCAGTCACATGATGTTTTGCTTAGCAACCGTGTCGCTTAGCAATGGAGTTGCTGGTCTCAATTGTGGTCGCTAAGTGAGGACTACCTGTATACTTATAAGCATTCGATTAGCGACTGTTCAAACTTACGACAGCGCTGAAGAAAGTGACTTACAACTGTGATTAAAAGTGATTGTGATCTGGGGACTTGGCAGCTGGTTTATACTTACGACAGTTGCAGTATCCTGCAGTTATGTGATCGCCATTTGCAACCTTTTCAGCCAGCTTCTGACAAGCAAAGTCAATGGGGAAGCTGGCAGGAGGTTGCAAGTCACAGTCACGTGATGTCTTGGTTAACAACTGTGGCAAAAAAGTCGTAAAATCGGGTGCGGTGACGTGATGCTTCACTTAATGACTGCACTGCTTAATGATGAATTTTCCAGTCCCTATTTTGGTGCATGGTGGCTCAGCGGGTAAGACGCCAGGCTTGTCGATCGGAAGATTGCAAGTTCGGAGGTTCGAATCCCTAGCCCTGCGTGTGGAGTGAGCTCCCGCACTAGCCCCAGCTCTTGCCAACCTAGCAATTCGAAAGCATGCAAATGCAAGTAGATGAATAGGTACCACTTCGGTGGGTAGGTAACAGCGTTCCACGCGTGTCATGCGGCCACATGACCGTGGAAGCGTCTTCGGACAACGCTGGCTCTTCGGCTAACAAACGGAGATGAGCACCGGCCCCTAAAGTCGCACACGACTGCACAAATGTGCGGGGGGAACCTTTACCTTTTTATTGCGGTCGTAAGTCAAGGACTACCTGTATGTTCTTTTAAAATAAAGTTTGATTCTGTTTGCCTGATCATCTTCATCGTCATCATCGTAATAATTTCACTTTTTGCATTTTTAGCTTTTAATCTACAGAAAGGCAGCACATGATGACATCCTCATTTCTCTCATACA
Organism: Charina bottae; assembly: GCA_023362775.1. Taxonomy (NCBI): domain Eukaryota; kingdom Metazoa; phylum Chordata; class Lepidosauria; order Squamata; family Charinaidae; genus Charina; species Charina bottae. The sequence continues at coordinate 96,463,264 of JALMGJ010000002.1, read as the reverse complement.
CTGAGGTAAGAGGTTGGAAGTCAGGTGAGCATCAAGAATGACCAAAGCCACTACACCAAAGCAGGAGGTCGAATCAGGGTATGAAGATCTGGAAGGCCTCTGGGAAAGGAGATTTGAGATCCTTAGCCTTCTACACTAAGGCCTCAGCCAATCTGCCACACAGTGATACAATTAGTATTGTGTAATTCAGTACAACTCAGTGTTAATTTGTTGTTAAGATAGTCTGATGAGCAAAATATGCTCATTGTTGACTAATCATACAACAGGTTGAGTCTTGGACTTGTGGTCTGGCTTTGACAAATAAACTTCCTCATTCTCGAGGAGTGGTGATAGATAAGGCTCAACTCAAGGAACCATCTATTGTTTCTTTTGTATTCTTAAAAAAAACCTCTATTACCCATCAACTTCTTGCAGTGCTATCTATACCTTGGATATTATGATTAGACAGGCAGCAGATGACTTATGAATGATTCCTAAATGAAACTATCTGGTGATCTAACACTATCATTGTTTTTAAAAAGCAGAAAGTCACGTGATGTCAACTGAATCAGTAATATTTTGTGGTATATTAGCTGCACCATGGTCAGCCAACACAGTGTTGTAATATGCCACAGCAGTGTGGGGTTGGCAGTGGTAAAGCAGCCACAGTTATTTGATGCAAACTGTGGTATGAAAAGAAATGGGTGGAAAGGAGGTAAAAAGTGTCATCTTGGAGGTGATTCATCAAAATGCTTCCAAAAGGAATGTTAACCCCTGCAGCTCTCCAAATGCATTGGCCAGTACTAGGTGTTCTGTGAGATTTCAAAGGAGAAAAGCTTGATAGGATAGCTCTTCATTTGTATCTCACAAGAATGAGAGTCCAGCCATATTGGCTGACTTTATGTGCTCAAGCTCTGGGATCAAACGACAGAGACACTAATATGTTTTCAGAAGTTGCTGGGAACCACTTATTTCTGAAGTAAAATTGTCCTGAAAACCAGCTCCTGATAACTTGGTTATTTTTTCAGCACTGCCATCAGCTAGGCAGCCATACATGTAGCTGTACCTACAATACAGCTCATGAAATGTGTTATTATTCCACCCCCAACACCTCAGACCAGAGCTTTCCAAACTGTGTGTCGCGACACAAAAGTGTGTCGCCACACACAGTCTGGTGTGTCGCCACACAACCCGGAAGCGCTGATCATCATCAGCGCTTCCGGGTTTTCCCGCAGCGACACACCAACGGCGGCGCGCAAAAACCTGAAAGCGGCAGCAGCGCTTCCGGGTTTTTGCGAGCTGCCGCAATGGCAGCACTTCCGGGTTTTCCCACGGCGACACACTAACGGCGGCGCGCAAAAACCTGAAAGCGGCAGCAGCGCTTCCGGGTTTTTGCGCGCTGCCGCAACGGCGGCACTTCCGGGTTTTCCCACGGCGACACACCAACGGCGGTTGGTGTGTCGCCGCGGGAAAACTTTGGAAAGCCCTGCCTCAGACACAGCTATTGGTCTCCTACCTGGTGCTCTCGGGAAGTGGGGAAATTGCCAATAATACCATTGCTCTTGAAAAATGATGAGGTCATTCTCGTTCTATGCTAACTTCTCTATTCTGCTGCAGCATCAGTATGGGTGCTTTGTCATTTTGGTAGTCCATTTCATTGCCTCTTTCAGCTATCTCTCTATATGTTTGATTAGGCCAACCAAAACATTATTTTATAATGGCATTAGGGTATTAGTAATTTTAGCTCTGATCCCTTTCCTTAATATCCTTCTGGTGTAATTTTCCTGTTCCCTTGATCACTATGTTCAATGAGCAGATAGGCAGCTTGGTGGGCACCAATGAAAGGATGCTATGCTGGGACCCATGCCCTTTATTTATTTGTTTACTTGTTTATTTATTTAAACTATTTATGGAGCCACCCATCTCACAATTGTGACTCTGGGTGGTGAACATAGGATTAAATCCAACAATGACAACAACAAGAAAAAACCCAAAATAATAATAAGCAAGAATAACAGTAATAGCATAATGGTACCTGAGGACAAACTAACTCAAGCCACACAATCACAGTTGTGTCCAGAAAAACCACATTGACAAGTCCACCTAATCTCCCGGCCCCATCTCTGAAGGAAGAGCCAGGTTTTCAAGGACTTGTATGTCTTTTTTGATACAACTTATGCTATAACCTTTGCTTAATCTTTTTGCGGGAGTAATAATATTTAACATTTACTGAATAATTTTCTTGCTTGTTGACACTGTCAAAGAATACTAAAAATCTAGTGAGGTAAGACTTTTCTTTGCTGAAGCCCCATGGATTCCTCTTTAGCAAGAATCTTCTTCTTTGTGATTCCTTTTTTTTTAAGTGATGCTATGTTGGCTACTTTTCCAGACTTTGGGATGTATTGACAGTGTATACATTTGTTAGAAGATCCGCAATTCCATCTATGCTTGAATTCTATAAACTGCCATTGAGGCACACTATCCTGTTGATTTTTAATTTGTCATTAATCCCAAAAATTCCATCCATCATCTTGATTTGCCTTAATTCTTCAGATGCTGTTCCTAAAAAAAAAAAAGCACTTTCGGACACAAATATCTGTCCTACATCTCTCACAATGAAGACAGATGTGAATAATTAATTAACATCTAGAGTGAATCCTTATTCTCCTTTAGCACTCTTTCCACCTAAAAATCAATTTCCTCCCACAGCCAGTTTCCTGTTTCTGATGTCTTTCATGAAATGTTTTTTGGGGTAGTCTAATGCTTCAAGACATATGCTGCTTGGATTCCTTTTGTTGCTTGACATATTGTCACTTGACATTTGTTTTGTTGTAAAAAATTCATTCTTGTTTGTTTCATTGCTGTGGAAAGAAAGAGAGGAAGAAAGGAAAGAAGGTATAGAAACTTTTCCATAATCTCAAAAGGATTTGTTGGAATGTGACTCATTTCTCTTTTTGAAAGAAGAGGAAGATATACTGTACACATATACGTCATATATGTTCTTTCTTAGGGTCAATAAATTGTCTAAATAGAAATGTCAATTTCTGCAGATCATTGATTATTTATATTTAACTTGATACACACACACACACACACACACACACACTTAAGGCATCTAAAATAATATACAAATAAAATACAGAATTATAATGAAAACATAAAAGCAAATAAATTAAAATGCAATTAGAATTAAATCCTTAGAAAGAAATAAACAACACTTACCACATAAAACCCATCCACAAAAAAGTTAGTTTCCAAAGTACAAAGTCTGTATGAATAAAAGTATATTTGTAAACAGAAGGACAACAAAGATGGAAGTAGCTTGATCTCTTATGTTCCCACCAAGTATATTCAATGATAGTAGGACACTGAAAAATGACTCTCATGAAGATCGTGAAACTTGGCCAGGTTTCACATTTCTCTTTTGCTTGGCATATTGTCATTTGACATTTGTTGTAAAAAATATTCTAGTGATGCCTCTCGGATTTGATTTTAGAGGAATCTAGTGGCAAGTCTAAAAAAAGAAAAAACGGTTAGTAATATCCTTCTTGGAAGGAAGGTTTTTGGCTTTTCTTTAATTTCTGTGTTGGTTAAAATATATATCAATAGACCTTATGAAAAAAAAATCCCAAAGAATTTCAGTTTATACTGAGTGTGTTATTATTCCAGTTGTTTAAATTCATTCATTCATTCATTCATTCATTCATTCATTCATTCATTCATTCATTCATTCATTTTTCTTTTCTTTTTTCTTAATTCAAGGTGTTTTAAAATGTTAAATGCTCAGGTGGTTGTATGAAAACTTTGGTAAACTGAAAACAAATCTGTCATCTTTTTTTCCTTGGAGTCTAATCCTTTCTTTTGTTTTGCCATGTGCTTGCATAAGTAGTTTCCTAGAGAATTGTAAAACTGGGAATATATCATTAGAAATAAAACCTTTGGCATTTACTGTTGATCTTATCACCGAGTTGGGCTTTTTCAGCTCTTTGTTCAATATTCGTAGGCTTCCAGTTGAAATACTTAATTACAAGGTCCTTGCTTTACACCCTGACATTTCAAATGGGGTCTCGGCCGCATATGATGCAATGCGCTTTGTGCACTGAGCAATCTAGGAGGATCTGACATCCCTTCAGAATATGTGGTAGAAGTTTTGACATAGCAGCTACAGGGTCTCCCCCCCCGCTTCTTCTTATGATGGGTGATCACAGAAGGGTAGACTAAGATTCAGTTCTTAGAAAAGCAAATTGATATGCCTGCATAATTACAGAGCTATAACTATTGTCCTGCATAGGGGAATGTAAACTGAGAGATTTCTACAGAGCCTTGATGTAATGCTGTTTACTGAAGCACTTACCTTATAATGAATCAGAACATTTCATCTAGTCCAGCACATCTGGCAGAGGGTCTTTAGGTTCTCAAGAAGCCTAAGGTCTTTTTGATTGATGATATCAAGGACTGGACCTGAGACTAGTTCTACTGATATGAACTAGTTTCAAAGTTAAATGTAGAAAAGACAAAACACTGTCTGATTCACTTGATTGTTTTGTTCTATAACAATATGGTGAGAATTTCATATGCTAAACATACATGAATCAAAGAGGATTTTGCACCAGATGTTCATGTATTTATGATTAAGCAAGATTTCATGGATATTGAATACATAATTTTTCATTATAAATAAATTGAATTAGTTGAGCCCAAACTCAAATTTATTGTAGCTTTCTTACTATTGCTATTAGGCCCTGGTAAAGTTCAGAATGGGTATTCTTCTTCTACAGCAGAGCTTTCCAAACTGTGTGTCGCGACACAAAAGTGTGTCGCCACACACAGTCTGGTGTGTCGCCACACAACCCGGAAGCGCTGATCATCATCAGCGCTTCCGGGTTTTCCCGTGGTGACACACCAACTGCAGCGCGCAAAACCCGAAAGCGGAGCAGCGCTTCCGGGTTTTTGCGCGCTGCCGCAAGGACGGCACTTCCGGGTTTTCCCGCCGCGACACACCAACGCCGGTTGGTGTGTCGCCGCGGGAAAAACTTTGGAAAGCCCTGTTCTACAGCATACTTTCAGCCTTGAATAACTAAGCGAAGTACATTTCAGTTACTTTACATTCACGTATGTTCTTCTTACACCCTGTTCCCTGCATTGGACTGAGGAATGTGGTTCAGTAGATCACATCTTTCAGAAACAGATTAATAATATGGCACAGAAGAATGTTAAATTAATCCACCATAGATTTCTGTGGGAGAAAAATAGTGTGATTCATCAAAACAGATCAGTCAAGACACCTATGGGAAGCAGTGAATTGAGTTCTCTTAAGGCCATCATTTTCTTTTCCCAAATTCTCACAAAAAGCTCTCATGTATTTGAGATAGATGCACCAATAACTGAGGATTATTTGGGAAGGTTGCATACAAAAAATTATATATTAGAAAGAGTTATTTTTTAAAAAAGCAATCTGAAGGCTGTGTAAAGCACTAAAAAGAGTGCCTTAGTTTGATTAAGGGTTGTGTAATCACACCCACTAAAGCAGATTCACAAACTGAAACAGAGTCCTGCTTTGATGCAATGGAACAGATCAAGCATCTGCAGAGTCTTTGGCAGTCTTGAGGAGCAGTTTGCTGATTTGATGGATCTTCTGCTTCTGGTATCATGGTAGACAATATATAGTACTGAAGTTTGATTTTCAATATATGGAGAATAAAAATGGAGGGGGGTGAGAAGGGGGAGATTGACTCTCTGGCAAGAGTAGCCAGCCAATTAGTTTTATCACTGCATTAAACTTTCTGCATCTTTTTTTTTATATAGATTTTATTAAGATTTTAAATATACAAAGTTAAAAGTTGAAAATGAAACAGAAATAGAAGTACAAATCAAAGAAATAGAAAAAGAAAAGTGTAGTAAAGCAAAAGAAAAGAAAGAAAACAAACATAGAAATTGGATAACTTCCGATCTATCTATGGTCATAGGAGTAAAGAAAAGTAATTTGTTCTTACATGCTGGCTATTCATATAACATTCATATACATTTCTTGCCTAATCTAATCATCAAAACCCCATGCAAGCTTTGCTCCTCCTGCTTTTTGCAAATAGTCCATCAAAGGCTTCCACTCTTTAAGAAAATAACAATTTGAATTTTCTTTTAATAAGCATGTCAATTTGTCATTTTCTGCCATATCCAATAATTTCAACATCCATTCCTGTATTGTTGGTACAATTAGGTTTTTCCAGTTTTGTGCATATAAAAGTCTTGCTGCTGTAATCATATATTGTATTATTCTAAAAAAATGTTTTTCTATTTGTACATCCAAAATTCTGAGTAAAAAAAATTCTGGTTTAAATGGTATTCGTATTTGTAGTATATTTTGCATCAGTGAGTGTATCTCAATCCAAAATTTCTTTGCCATTTTACATGTCCACCACATATGGTAAAAGGACCCCTCTTGTTTTTTACATTTCCAACATAAGTTGGAAATATTCCCATACATTTTTGCAAGTTTTTGTGGGGTCATATACCATCGATACATCATCTTGTAAAAATTTTCTTTTAGATTATAACACAAGGCAAATTTTAATACTTTAGTCCACATATCTTCCCATTGTTGCAATTGTATATTGTGGCCGATATTTTTTGCCCATTGAATCATACAGTCTTTAACTTGTTCCTCCACCATTTCTCCTTTTAACAATAATTTATACATTTTAGCAATTAAGTGTTCATCAGTTTCACATAATTGTATCTCAAATTCTGATTTGGTTTGTTCAAATTCCAATTTTTTTAAATCTAATTTAAATTTCTCTATAAGTTGCATATAGGAAAGCCATTGAAAAGTATACCCTTCTTGAGCAAGTTCTTCTTTTGATTTTGTTACATAATGCCCTTGTTCCTTTTTTAAAAAATCCTTATAAGTCAACCACTTGTCCTTGTTTCTTATTTCTTTTCTATAAAATGCTTCTTACGTGGAAATCCATAAGGGTCTCTTATAACATAGAGTTGATTTATATTTATTCCAAATTCTCAACAAAGATCTTCTAATATAATGATTTTTAAAATCCACATTAACTGTAGCTTTGTCATACCATAGATATCCATGCCATCCAAATCTTAATTCATGACCCTCCAAATTCAATAATTTTTCATCTTTCAAAACAATCCATTCTTTAAGCCATACCAAACCACAGGCTGCATGATATAATTTCAAATCCGGGAGACCTAAACCTCCTCTTTCTTTTGAATCTTGCAAGACTTTGTATTTTATTCTTGGTTTTTTCCCTTGCCAAATAAACTTAGAAATATCCCTCTGCCACTGTTTAAATGGTTCCTCTGATGTCAATATAGGTAGTGTTTGAAATAGGTATAAAATTCGTGGTAATATATTCATTTTGATCGCTGATATTCTACCTAATAATGATAATTGCAACTTTCCCCATCGATCTAAATCTTTTTTAATGTCTGTCCAAAGTGGAACATAGTTATTTTGAAATAATTTGACATTCTTCGATGTTAAATAAACTCCCAAATATTTTACTTTTTTCTCCATAGAGTATCCTGTCATTTCTCTCAGTTTCTCTTGTTGATGGTAATCCATATTCTTAGTCAAGACTTTTGTTTTCTGTAAATTAACTTTGAACCCTGCTAACGACCCAAAGTCTTTCAGTTTCTGCATCAATAACTCAATCCCATCCAGTGAAAACTTTCTGCATCTCAGAGCTATTTTGGGGTGGCAAAGCTAGCATTCACTTTGAAACTGGTCTCAAGGCTGAGAAGTTCAGTAAGCATTGTTGGGACAGACCTCACTGTTACTTTTTGCAGGAATGGACTCGGTTTAAATGTCTTGGGAATGGATATCAAACTAATACAGGCCCTGGATGGAATATTTATTGTTTTTAAGAATGGGATGGTGGCAGCAAGACTTCACATGCCACTTTTTCTGGGGCAGCCTCTTTATTTTTATTTATTATTAAATTTATATATACTGCCCGACTCACAATGACTCCGGGCAGTTCACAGGTAAAAAGCATTGAAAACAAGAAAAAAAAAAAAACCCTCTGCGCCTTTCCTTTCGCTATGAACTTTTATCATAGTTTTTAATGAAGATTTTACTTTTAAGGGGACACTTTCTAGATTGCTTTAGTGAGCAGAACTTATACCCTTTGCTGGACAATTTAGAGGTTGCAGTGTTGTTCTTTCCTTATTCCTGCTCCTAGCAAGCTGAGATTTCATCAAAAAGGCGAAATGTGCATCATATGTCACAGTGCAAGCTCTGCCCTTCTTGTACTTGCAATTCTATTCCTGCCTTAAAAGAAGTGCAGTGGAAATATTTCAAATGCTTATTGCAATGAAACCTTCAAAGACATCTGAAACTTGATATTATTAATTTCCTCTAAAGAGATTACTATACCTCCTATTTTAATCATATTGCTAAAAAAATTCCCATTATAATCTAAGGATGAATCTTTTCCCCCCCAATCTGTTCTCAAATGTTGAGTCTCAGATGGCTTGAATTGACCTGAATCATGTCATCTTTGGAACTAGAATCTCCAATTACAGCTTAATCAGAGCTGATTTGCTGAAGCCGAAGTAAATGCCTACATTAGTAAGAAAGTCTTGCTGAAAGTATGTAGACTAGTTCTCAGCCAATGATACTGTATCACCATTGGGATGAAGAAATGGTCTAGAGGCTTTATCCCAGTACTGAGTTAAAGTGATCTCCATCCATCCTTGAGTTGATACAGAACAAGGCAGACAGAACATTTGCTGCCCCATCACCACTCTATTGCCTATTATTTCCAACATTTTTGAAAATTGATTCCTCCCTCCAACCATTTTAATGATTTTTCTCTCTGAAATAGTCCATTAAAAAGATACTGCCTGCTTCTATGGCTTTATTCAGTAAGTGTGCCAGGGGTGGGGAATTGATGAGGTGCTGCTGAACTACAATGCCAAGATCTCTCAACCCTGGCCATGTTTCAGAGGAATGGTAAGTGGTGTAGTCCACAGCATATGGAGGGCTGCATGCTTCACCCCCTAAGTTCATCCCACCTGAAATATAATTTCTGTAGTTTCCATCAAAGTAAAAACAACAACAAAAAAGTGATCTCAGTATATTATGGGCAACCAGATGTTTAGGAAATAATTGAAAGAGATCTACCATCAGTTTAAAAAAGTTATTAAAGAGTTTTAAAAGCAGAAAAGTTCATTATAATCTGGTCCTCATTAAAACACAACGGTGCTAATTGTTATTAAAAAGTAAAATATCGTACATCAAAAGTAAACATTTTGGTTTTATTTCCCTAAGAATACTTTTCATAACAGAAGAACTTGATCGACAGTAAGTTGTTGAAAAATGCAGTCTTTATTTCCAGTTAATTTTTAGAACGTTGACTCAGCTTCCAAGAAGACAGTGAGATAAAGAAGAGTGCCATTCAGCTTAGAGGTTTATGAACAGCTGTTTGAAAGTGATATGTAGAACTGGAGGCAAGAGTTAGGTGTGCATTCATCTAGAATTAATAAGTCTATAATAAAATTAATGAGTCTGCCTTGTGGTAGACCAGATTTTCCCAAAGAGGAGCTCTCCAGGGATGTTGTTGATGTTATTATTATTAATTTATTTACATTTATTATAGCCACTCACTCCCATAAACTCTGGGAGATGTTGAACCATAGCTACAATTGTCTCTGCACAGCAGTGCTAGAATTTCATTATTGGCAGTGGGCTTTCTTTCTTTTTTTGGCCCTAATTTCTAGTTGGCCAGCAGGGGCCTAAACACGGCAAAATTCTGCACAAAAGGCTCCAAATACTGAAGAGGCAGGCTCTCTCCTAATGCGATCTTTATCCCCCTTTAAAATTGGAAACAAATTCTGAGCTTAAAATTTACTGTGGTCATTACAATTTTGCATTTGCTGTGCCAGAAGATTTTCGTTCTGTACTCCTAACAAGTTCCAAATATTACGTATTGTTGCTTGTGTTGTATTTATCTATCCTTATCTGTTGATCTGTATAATATATATTTAAATGCTAACTGTGCCCATTGATTACTTTAAAGCAGAGAGCACTTCATCTGGGGTTAAGTAGCTAATGAAATTATTACTAAGTAGGGATTAGTTTAGCTATCTTTATGTTGTCATTTTAAAGCCTTGTTTACTTTGTTTTCTTATAACCTGGAATGCCGTTTCACTCGCAGGCTTATTATTTGCTTTATTCTCAGGTCACTTACCTATCATCACCAGCTGCAGAGCAAACAGTAACTATACAGTCATGCATAGCGCTGCTTTTTTGTAGACACACCTGGTTCAAACATTTCAGATCAATGGGAGTGACTTTCACATTTCCCTCTCCTTCGCGTAGCAGCAGAAATTCGGCCTGCTTTTGGTGCAAGAACAGCTCAAGGGCACCGACTTAGGCAGCAGCTGTATTTTATTCAGAAGCAGAATATATTGTGGTGATCTGACCTTGCTCAGAAAGCTCCAAATACTTCACGTGAAGGCATTTCCCCTGTCCTTTTTCTCAGAGAAGTTGAGTAGCATAGTCCAAATCCAGCTTGATCATATTGCCTCTGAACTTGTTTGGTATTTTCTTCAGTACGTCTAAGTCTGATCAGAAGAGGACTCTTGAACTTCTAAAGAACTTCCAGCCTGTGAATGGCAACCAAGCATACCTGATATAGGAGACGTTCAGTGGCCCTGCTTACTGGTTGTGTTCTCCAAGCCACATACTTAAGACTCAGGCATTTCTATTATATATATTAATAATCACAATGAACTAGGGAGATTAAACTTCTGAGGAGCTGCATGCTGCCCTGTCTCAATCTCACAGCCTGTACCAATAGAATAAAGGAACTCCACGAAGACTTCATCAAGAAAGGGAGACTAACACTTGCAAGCTTCCTTAAACTTATATGTGCATTCATTTAAGGTAAAGGTAAAGGTTCCCCCCGCACAATTGTGCAGTCGTGTCCGACTCTAGGGGCCGGTGCTCATCTTCGTTTGTTAGCCGAAGAGCCAGCGTTGTCCAAAGACGCTTCCACAGTCATGTGGCCGCATGACATGCATGGAACGCTGTTACCTACCCACCGAAGTGGTACCTATTAATCTACTTGCATTTGCATGCTTTCGAATTGCTAGGTTGGCAAGAGTGCGGGAGCTCACTCCGCACGCAGGGCTAGGGATTTGAACCTCCGAACTTGCAAACTTCCGATCGACAAGCCTGGCATCTTACCCGCTGAGCCACCACGTATTCATTTAGCCTATATGAAAAATGCATTCCTTAAACCAGTGCTTCCCAAACTTTTTCCTTCATTACCCAAAACTGCTTATCAGAAAGTCCTTTTTACCCAACGTAGGTAAAACACTTTAAGTCAATGTATGGGTTCATGCCCAAAGAAAAACAATTTTGACCCAATTTTGGGTAATTTACCCAGGTTTGGGAAGCACTGCCTTAAACTAAGGGTAAGCAACTGTTTTGAGCTGAGAGCCCATTTGGAATTTTGTGAGCCCAAAAATGGTGGCCGTGGGAGCCTTGCCTGTTTTAAAAATGGTGTGCCATAGCAGGCACAACTAGCCACACACCACCACATTCTCAGAAAGTAGCTAGGTCCTTGGGTTTGCTTTCTACTATCTTAGTGGAACTTTTGTGGAGTCTAAGAAATGTGACCTTAGCTTTGCTTTGCTTTGCTTTATTACTTGTTTTATGCTGGTCTCCTATTTCTAAATTAAAAGAATCTTTTTTAAAAAGTCAGATGGAACAAGGAGCCTAGTAGGAAGCAAAGGAAAGGCCTGGTGCCCATTGGTGCCCATGAGCACTATGTTGCCAGCCTAGTTTTACACCCATATATTTTCACTCCAAACTCTTAATCATTGGAGGACTACAGCATTTTTGCAGCAAACTTCCTCCCTCTCGCTTTCTATTTAAATCATCTACAGCTGACTCTCCAGCCATTTATGAATGAGCCTGTGTAAACAACGTGAGTTTCTTTCTTTTTGAAATGCTTGTTTACAGAAGCTGCCATTTTTGTGCTTGTACAGTATAACATGACCATGTTACATAACTGACAATATTGTCATGAGCTCCTTTAAGTATGTCAATGCCCATTTGAACGTAATTATCAGGGGCATCTGCAGCAAGTCATGGTTTTATCAGAAAGATTAAACATATGTCATGACATCACAATGCAAGCTCTGCCCCTTACTTACTTGTGTGTGATACGACACAGGTGCAAAAGAGTTGGAGTTTGTGTTGTGGTGCCATATATTTTGCCATTAGCACCCCCTTGTCCTGCTCTCTGGTCACCCACAGCAGTTACTCTAATTCAAATAAAAATCCATTTTATATCACTCCAGTGAAGAAGTGTGCAAGCAACGGTTTCAGTTACATCTCAATCTGTTCTCCAAATACTAATTGTGAGGGGCATCTTCCTGGCCCATGTTCTTTATCTTTAAACCTGATTTAAAAGGGCCATATAAATCTTTTAAACAAACAAACAAACAAACAAACAAACAAACTTGCTTTGGCTTGACTATGATCTACGACTTGAATAAAGAGAGGCCCTGGATGACAGGCATTCAAGCCAGTGCAAGTTCAGCTCCCCTTTTGAGGCAGGCCTCCCTTCTGAATCTGTGGAGGAAGGACTGTGTAGCTCCTCATGTGTAGCACCAGCTCCTCATGGGGATGGCCTGAATGAATAAAATGAATAAAAGAAGGCCCTTTTTAAAATATCACACATATACTGTGGATTGTTGGACCATTAGCCTGTTAGTGGCTGTTTGCTATCTTCAGCATCACAGGCAGTGTGCCTTTAATACCCTTGCTGGAAACATCAACGGAAGGGGCTGTCACACTCTCCTACTTGTGACCCAGAATGCTGAAATAAATGGACCTTGGATCCTTGTCTACCACTGCTATTGACTAGTCCTGTCACACCAGCTATCTCAGCATTTGCTGACTTCCCAAATATCATTATGCTCAAAATTTTACAGGGCCTGGAGTGGCCATGTGTTCAGATTTACAGAAGACATTCATTTCTGTATATACGTTAATGCTTATGATGGTATTATATTGGTGAAGCACAGGTCATTAAAAAGGGTGAAGTATACTCTTTTTCATTAATAAAGTTGTATGAATCAAATTGGAAGCCCCAGTACACACGGATTCATAACCTGTGGTGACAAGCAGTGGTTGAGATCTGTAACATGAAGTGTTACAGCATGCCCGCATGATAAAGTCTATGAACAACCCTTTAGAAATCAGCTGATCTATTCATACCATGCCAAAATCGGTCTTTCAGTTTCCTGAAAGTCCTCTCCCCTTGAGAAAGAGTCATTTCCCCCATATCAACTTCTCCAGGCACTTTAAAAAATGGTGAGTGATGTTTTTGAGCTTAATTCATTTGGCAAGTTAGTGGTCAGGACTGCTTCTGTTGTTTTTAATGTTATCTGTCTCTCTAGAGCAGGGCTTTCCAAACTGTGTGTCGCGACATAATACTGTGTCGCCTGGGGGCCCCAAGTGTGTCGCGTGAGAACCCGGAAGCGCTGATGAAAATGCCCTCGGTTCTGGCAGGGAGGCGAAAATTGCGCATGCACGCTGCCGGGCTTCCTGGCGCACAGCTGATCGGCGTGGAGAATTTCCACCCCAGCCCCCCGCGCCAATCAGCTGTGCGCCGGGAGCAGCCTGGCAGCGTGCGCGTGCAATTTCTCCTCTCCGCCGGAACCGAGGGCATTTTCGGGGTCCCTGGAGCCTGCCCTTTCGAAGGGGCAGCTGCTGCCGCCGTGGCGTCAACCCAGAAGCAGCGCCGCCAGCACTTCCGGGTTTTTGCGTGCCACACTGGCGGCGGTGCTTCCGGGTTTTTGTGGGCCGGCCGTTGGTGTGTCACCAACAGCAAAAGTTTGGAAAACTCCAACTCTAGGATGTCCGACTCTAGGGGCTGGTGCTCATCTCCGTTTGTTAGCTGAAGAGCCAGCGTTGTCCGAAGATGCTTCCACAGTCATGTGGCCGCATGACACACGCGGAATGCTGTTACCTACCCACCAAAGTGGTACCTATTAATCTACTTGCATTTGCATGCTTAATTCGTTTGGCAAGTTAGTGGTCAGGGCTGCTTCTGTTGTTTTTAATGTTATCCGTCTCTCCATCTTTCTAGAGCTTCCCTGACTGGCTGTCTTTTCTACTCTGAAAGGGCTCCATTCAAGGAGCTCCCCCATGTCTTTCTTTAAACTTGAATAGAAGGGTGGGAAGCCAGGGAGGCTCCAGGGGTGGAGGGGGGAGACAATATATTGAAAGACAGGAGACTTGTAATGAAGTTAAGCACAAGAACCTTGCACTACAGTCTTGAGAATTTATTTATTTATTTATTGATCAAATTTCGTCACCACCCATCTCCCCCAAAAGAGGGACTCTGGGCGGTTTACAATAAAGCTAAAAAGATTTGTTGGGGTTTGTATATACCCAGGAATTTACAGTTAGATAAATTATACTGGAGAGGCTTGACATCTAGGTGAGGGGAGAGGGGAGAGGGGAATTATTCTGCAAGTCACCCAATTAGCAGCCATTATTGTAGGGATGATGTGGCAGTGTATGACTCATACTACAGGTGCTAATAGTTTAGTTGGGTGTGGCAGATGATGAGAGTGACCTATAATGTGATTGGTCAGTTTATGTATATAAACAGAGGAGTCTGGTTGTATTCTTTCTTCTCGTTTGCTGTAACTACTCATCGCTGTATCATTTGTTACCCGTGTGGATGTATTCTGTAATACGTATGTATATATAGTAAATAGGATATTTTATCTAATCTCTGCTTTAGTGTCTATTTACTGCATAGAACGTGAGTCACTGGTGTCGTGGAAAATAGAGCAGGCCGCTCCACCGCGCACACTCTGACAAGATTAAAATACAATAAAAACAAGATATATTACATTACATATAAATATAAATATAACATATAAAATAACATCCAAGATGGCAATTAAAGTTCTGATTTGGATTCATAAATACATGGGACCACTTTAAGGCACTAGCCACCCCCAGGATTGACTACCCCCCTTCCCGCCCCAAGCGAGATGGCAGAGCCAGGTCGTTAATTACTTCCGGAAGGCCAGGAGAGAGGGGGATTGCCTCACCTCCGGAGGAAGAGTGTTCCAAAGGGCGGGGGCCACGGCAGAGAAGGCCCGCTTCCTGGACCCCGCCAGTTGACATTCTCTCATGGACGGGGTCCATAACATGCCCTCTCTGCATGACCGGGTGGGACGGGTCGATGTAATGGGGATGAGACAGTCCCTCAGGTAACCTGGACCCACGCCAATTTCACTGAAGGTTTATCTTTCTCTCTCTTTTAAATTATCAAAATCAGTTTCTCATCAACATGAAGAATAATTTAAAAAATGCAGATTTTTTTGGTATGATGTTATTAAAAATAAACAAGCACAGGTGCCTTCTCGTGTAACATAATGACTAAGAGTAGAAAACAGGGCTGTCTGGAGTTCAAATCTTATCTGAGTCATGAACCTATGGAATTTATTGTTCATTTAGCCTCACCTCTTCACTAACAGTATGGTATAATGCTGACCTAATTTTTGGGGTGGCTATTCAAAATTATGCATACAATATATAGAAATGCTTTGGACTAGAGAAAATACTATATGAATTTCCCAAGTGTAATCCAGAAATTTAAGAAAATACATGATCATAAGAGAACAAGAGTTCCTGGGCATGAGGAATTCAAAGGCAGGTGAAATGTAAAGAACAAATGGCAATAAATGAGTTAGTATATGGACATGGGGAAGCATGTGTGATTTGCAAGAACAGACAGGTATGTACGGATGGCATAGTTGATGATATAAAAGTATTTTATCTTATCTCATATTTTTAGTTTCATTTGATTACTATTTTTATTCCTTTTCTGTACTTTGCATAATGTTTACCACCAAAGGGAATGGAATGGAATGGAATGGAATGGAATGGAATGGAATGAAATTTAATTTAATTTAATTTAATTTAATTTAATTTAATTTAATTTAATTTAATTTAATTTAATTGGTATAGGCATTCAAATTTGGGTGGCTAGTGTGATGGAATAATGTGATAGAATATATCTAGAATTCAACATGGACATAACAACTAGAAGTAGAAATTGCAACCAAGTTACATATTATTGTTATTAATCACCGACTTGATTAAAACTTGGTTAATATTTAGCTTAAAATCCATGTATTTCCATTATGTTGCCATAAAACATTAAGTAAAAAGAGTGGTGACTGCTGTATAATCTCCAGTCGCTCGTGTGGAATTCTTTCAAAGACAGAAAACTTGGCTTGTATGATTAATTTTATCTTGTGCCATATGAAGAAGGGGTTCATAGAACAATCCTACTGGTGGAAAGATGTCTGTTTGGGTGCACATAGGAGGAGGCAATGTTTCATGATTTAGCCATATTCTTCACTCCATGGACACCTCTCATATTGCTCTCCCCCAAGCTTGGAACAGGATTCCAGATGTCATAGGAGGCTTTTAGCTAATCAAAAAATGACCATGATTATCAGTAGCCACATGCTCCTCAGTGTGATTCAGTATCATTTAATAAGAAAAAAGCAATCAAAGCGCCATTGGGAAGCTTCTGTTTGTGCTTCTCAGTGGCCTCATATTGTCACCTGTTATATCATTCTATGTTTAATTAGATGAACTCCTCTCTTCATGGTCAGAGTGGGACACATTGATCTTTCACGGAGAGAGAAAACCACCAAGATAGACACAAGTCCAATTCTGTTGAAACCATAGACTCCTGAAGAAAATGTTATATATAAAATGGTTGTCACAACCAATTTCCTTCTGAGTTTTTACAAACTAGCCATTAATAATGGCCAAGAAATCAGGAGATATTTTGCCATACTTCTGCACATTACATTTGCTTCCATGATTTGCTCTTCAGTTTTTCTTCAGGAGTCACATTCCTAGCCCTGAAAACGCTTGCATGGCTAAGACGTAAGTAAACATAAGAGCAAAGTCAACAAGTCTAACATTCCCAGTGTCTTTATTTGCACCTGGTGAGTGTGGAATCTGGTGTTGTTGGGCTGGATGAGGGCGTCTCTCTTTTGTCTCTTTGTCCAGTTGAAAAATGAATGTCATATACTTTGGTTGCCCTCTTGTATTGCCACTAGATACAACACAAAGTGTAGCTACATATTGGTAATAGAAGAGAGCCAAATTTTATGTGATTCACCTAATCCTTTTATGATAATTGCGCAGGACTTTTTATTTACTTTTTTTTGACAAATGAAGTAACTCTTTGGAGGTTCGTTCTGAGTTCTGTCAGTCTGCTTTCTTCCAAGCACAGTCATTCTTCATATGCCAAGGAATTAAAGGTACCTCAGAGTCATTTCATTCCTCTCACTGTTCTGCTTTACGTATAAAAATGAAAATAACCACAGGGATCAGATATGTCAGAGTATTGATTAGACTTGCATTTCTTGTTTTCTCTGTTTGTTTATTTATTTATTTAGTATTGAAACTAAGATAACATCCTTGTGATAATTCCTCATGAAACCAGTACGGATGAGGCATGATCAAGACTACCAACGCTACCTTTATTTAACTCATTGGCAAAACTTGAGATGATTCACAGTTTGGCCAATTTCTACAATGCATTTTATATAACCAAGTATAAATTGGTGTACAGGGTTTTCTCAAGGTACTCTAATACACAGCTTTAAGTGTAGCTAGGGAGTTATCAATTTCCCTTGTGCACCATTTACAGTATGTTCTATATGAAATGCATAGAGGCAGGAAATATTTTTGGGGAGAGAACAAGGTCCACCATCAGCTTTGTACCAATTGCTCTTGGCAGACTAAAGGACTGGAATATGAGTGGGGTTTCCAGTAATTTTCTGGGACTGAATTTGAGTTTGATGGGACAAATTATTTTTTCTTGCTTTGATCCTCACATTATTACTTTTGCTTCAATCACAACTATATTTAAATGCAGTGTCAGTATTTAAATATTTTTAAACAATTGGAAGGGTATCCCATCTGAGGTATTTCTTCAGAGGTTTGCCCTTCAAAGGAAATATGTGGCTGGACTGCACTTCACACTGCTCCTCTGTGGACAATAAATATTAGATATATTCAATTATATACACAGAGTCTGTGTGGCATGGTATACTGATTAGAGTACCAAAGTGACTGTAGAGAACCTGGTTCAAATGTGTGAACTGTGCACCCATTGGGATTAATCTCTATCCTGTGCTCTTCTTTGAGGATAAAGGGGGGGAAAGAACTGTTCAAGTTGTCTGAATCTCACAAGATGGATGGAAGGATGGATGGATGGATGGAAGGAAGGAAGGAAGGAAGGAAGTGTAATTGAGACTTACTCCCTAATATTTAGTTTTTAATGCATAAAAGGTAAAGGTAAAGGTTCCCCCTGCACAATTGTGCAGTCGTGTCCGACTCTAGGGGCCGGTGCTCATCTCCGTTTGTTAGCCGAAGAGCCAGCATTGTCTGAAGATGCTTCCATGGTCATGTGGCCGCATGACACGCGTGGAACACTGTTACCTACCCACCGAAGTGGTACCTATTAATCTACTTGCATTTGCATGCTTTTGAATTGCTAGGTTGGCAAGAGCTGTAGCTAGTGTGGGAGCTCACTCCACACGCAGGGCTAGAGATTTGAACCTCTGAACTTGTGATCTTCCGATCGACAAGCCTGGCGTCTTACCCGCTGAGCCACTATGCCCCTTAATGCATAAGGACAGTTTATTTGTTTGTTTGGTGCATCTCTAGACAGGGGTGTCCAAAAAACTGGTTTTGGACAAGGAACCAAGGGAAGGTTGAAAATTCCCAAATGGAGTACATAAGGTACACTTTTCCATAGTGGGAAATTTCCTTTTTGTGGTTTCCTATTCACTCAGAAAAAGGGGCGTGGTGGCTCAGCGGGTAAGACGCCAGGCTTGTCGATCGGAAGATTGCAAGTTCGGAGGTTCAAATCCCTAGCCCTGCGTGCGGAGTGAGCTCCCGCACTAGCTCCAGCTCTTGCCAACCTAGCAATTCGAAAGCATGCAAATGCAAGTAGATGAATAGGCACCACTTCGGTGGGTAGGTAACAGCGTTCCGCGCATGTCATGCGGCCACATGACCGTGGAAGCGTCTTTGGACAACGCTGGCTCTTTGGCTAACAAACGGAGATGAGCACCGGCCCCTAGAGTCGGACACGACTGCACAAATGTGCGGGGGGTACCTTTACCTTTCCCTTATTCACTCAGAATTCTTGAAGAATTAAAGAGTTTTTCTGTCAGTACTACCAGAATGGATTTGGGCAATCTCAAAAGCAAAAGAAATTTTGGTTAATTTGCTCTTTGATTTCTTCTTCACTAATAAAGCTCTGAGCTGAAGGCTATGGAACACCTCATTGCTTCTAGCCAATAATTTAAGGACACCAAAATATGTATCTACTACAATGAAATCACCTTTTAAAGTTTTTCAAAGACTTTAAGGAGGCTTAAATTTTGGTTCATGGGAAACAATATATTTGAACACTTGAATATTCTCCCAGGCCTTGGGTTAGGATGGTAGTTGAACCACTTAGGATTTTGGTGCTGTTTTCTGGTCAGCTGTATTCTTTTTCTTTGATATATGTTGTTTTCTTTTTAATTTTTTATATAAGCCACCCACAGTCTCTGTGGAGTCGGTCTTGAAACTGAAACTACAACCACCACCATCACCACCACAACAATAAATAGTAGTGAAATGAATTTTTGGTAAGAAACTAGTATGGGACCCTAAAGCTGCTTTTTCCCTAAAAGGAAAAGTATGAAGCATGATTTCAAATGATAAATGCAATATGTAGTTGGACATGAGAAAGGCTTTGTCCCATATGGAGAAGTTAATCAGAGAGTGTTCAAGGAAAAAAGACTGTAGCAAATGTTACCCTGAGTAATCTGAAGAACAATAAGATCAGAAATGTTCCTCAGAAGGACAGAGCTATCAAAATAGTGAAAAGGAAAAAAAACCCTGAAGCTCTTTTAACTAATGCTATCTACAACCAAGATTTCTAAAAAATTTCCCTCTCTTGTATGACTATGAATTAAGATTTGGAAATATCTGAACACCCAGCCAGTCAAATCTATAGAACTGAGCCAAGTCTTATTAGGGTTGGGTTAAATTCATACGGAACATAATGAGTGTTGGGTTTACTCTGAAAAACACCTCTAAGAAACAAAGAGTGAATATTGTGCTGGGCAGAGGGGGAATGCTCCAGGAAAAAATATCCCAATGCTGAACACTTACAGTATTTTAGAATAACAATGGTATTAGAAGAGGCAGAGGTACTGGTCTGCACTTATTTTATGTTTGCCGCAACAACTACAGTATGTCATAAATGTATTTTCTTGCCCTTCTGTTGAGGAGCCTGAAGTTGAAGAGCTTGATTCCCTTCTCAGAATAAAAGTCATGCTTCCATCTTTTGGGAAACAACTGTATTCTAGATGGGATGTTTGAGCCTACATAATTTCATTGACTTTGACTAGGAGAATATAGGCAATCAGGAAAAACACTGGATTTCTGAATTGTTTTTAGGAGGTAACATAAACTCCCTACCATGAAAAATTAAAAATGTTCTTCTCCAGACAGTATGTATACTAATCACTGTTAGGACTGATCATCCATTGGTTAAAACATTGAAAACTAGAAACAGATTTTTGGTACAAGTGGGTAGAAGAGTGACCAACTTTGCTTTGTATCTCTCTTTTTAAAAGGGCCAGAGACAATTCTTTTTTAAAAAAAGTGAAATGTGGGAATCTTAGATTTATGGTTTGTTGGGAGTAAACCCTCAAGTGGACTCCTGTAATGGTTGGGAAAGGGTTTAGGACTCCAAATTGACATGTTTATTTATTTATTTTATTTATTATTTAAATTTATATCACTGCCCATCTCCCCCAATCGGGGGACTCTTATGTTCCTATGATGGCTACATCAGATTACTGACTCTGATAGAAAAAAAGGCAAGTAGGAGGAAATGACAGGCATTGTACTACCCCATGCTACTGATGTTGAGTTGACTGTGAGTAGATGAGAGGAAAAGCCATAGATGTTTCCCTGGTTTGGATGAGCAAGGATCAACTTTCACTCTGTTTTCCTTTCGATGGGGAGAGGAACTAGAGTTGTGCTTAAGTATGGCTTACTGATTCTGTTGGGGATTCTACCCTAAAACATTTGCTCCTTTATACTTTTATCTGAAACAAGATAAAACAGAGAGAGAAAAGGAAGAGAAATGGAAAATAAGATAGCAAAATCTAAGAAGTAAGACTAAGCAGACAGTGTGGCTCACATTGTACTTGGTTGGGGGACAACTTCAGCTTCCTACTTTCTGGTCCCAAGGATGTCGCCGTTTCCAGAATGTCCTGCTACCCATATCCCAAGAAATCTGAGAATGGAAGCAAGATTCTTCATTTGTTTGCTCAGCACACTCATTACAGAAGAAAGCCACAGAAGGATATGCTGTCTTTTCCTGGTTGTTGATTTTGTTATTGTATGTTTTATGTGTGGCTGAGAGAGTCATTAGAAGGCTTAAAGGGACTGCTTGTGGTGATAGAAGCAGGCTACAAAACATGCAGTCCTTATGGAATGCACTGGGCAAAATGGAGGGGTGATGATGGATAAGAAGAATAGGATTTCTCCCCGCTCCCTGCTTGACATTATTTGCACAAAACAAAACACAAATGAATGAAGTTTTTCATCAATCAGTTGGCCATGCACATAGACAGCTGTGCAACATGACAGAACAGACCTACAGATTATATTGTTTATAAACAGGTTACTTGAAAGCCAGTGTTATGGCTTGCTTTGTCAGAACTTGAATGATTGTTTGATTAATCCACTGCTGCTGCTGCTGCTGAACAAAGAAAAAATAAGTTCCATCCAATTGTAACTGCCTTAAAATATTTTTGCACAGAAACCATCCCTTAGGAGGCAAAGGTGGATAATGCCTCCCCTGTCCAATGGAAGAAGGATGAAAGCCAGGTAGAACATTAGTCCTAGAAAACTTGGAATTGTTAGATTTTTATAGCAGCAGTATGCAATTTTTTTAGACTTAGTCTTTAAGTGGCATGTCAGGGGCTACCCTCCAATGAGGGACAAAATAAAGCGCTCTCTCTCTCTCTGTGTGGTAGGTCAATGCAACAAATGAGCTTTGATTTAATTTAATATACATGTCATTAACATTACATTAACAGGTTCCCTTCTTTCACATTCAGGTATAACCTCAGAAGGTCATGCCTAAGGATTTGGGATACTACATCCAGTCCTGAAGTCCTGTCCTTCAGATTAGTTTTCATCTCAGGGTCCTGTTGCCTAAGACTTATGATGTCCTACCTCTTCCTTGGCTCCCTCTGTTTCATTTTTCTATCCCATTCTCTAGAGGTATCTTGTTGCCATTACAGACCAGGCCACTTACGCATGAGAAGAGATTCTCATGTCCATTCGAAGAACCAGTCATAGCCTGAGAGGGATTATAAACTGGACACTATATAAGGGGATAGTAGAAATAGCCTTTGACCTTGGAAGGGGAGAAAGTTGGTTGAGATGGGCGGCCATAAAAATAGAACAAATAAATAAATAAATAACAAATGACAAAACGGAAATGTTGCCTCTGTTGGCCTGAAGCAGATGTGTAAAATTTCCCTAGGATGGCAGGACTTTGGTGATGAGCACGCTATCAGCGGAGCTAGAGTTATAAAGCATAGATGGTAATGGTCTCTGCAAGATGAGCCCCTGTAATTATTTAGGCATAGCATTACGGATAAAGACTTCTTTCTACCTGAACTGTGTTAGTTTCCATCTCCTTCCCTCTTCTTAAGCCAAATGGTGTGCTTATAAGCAGAGGGTGAGTTTAAGCTAATTACACAATCACTTCATTCTTCCATTCAGCCCACTGGGTATTATGTAAGTGGTAGATCCTCATGACATAAGTAATTGAATGCCAGACTTATTTTTAGTAATCACCTTGTCACTGCATGGTAGTTCTGATAGCAGATTAGTGCTATTAGTTCAGGTTCACTACATCGAGGCTATGCATTACAAGAGGGTTCAACGCTGAACATGTCGATAGATTGAATAGCAGGCATTCGATACTGGGTCCATCAATGGGAACAACATCAGTGGTGCAGAGCTTCTTGGAGAATGACATGGCAGCCTTTTGTTTCAGCTTCTCTTTGCCTGAGAGAGAAAAAGAGAGAGGGAACACATAAGAAGTCATATTCTTTGGGCATCATAGCAAACAATCATTATGATATGAGCATATGGCTATTAGGGTAAGAAGAACCTGAAAATTGTATCAGTAATACATAATTCAAAAGGATGTTTTAGAAGACCCCCCTCCATTCATAGCTCTGTAATGTGTGGATAAAGAAGTGAAATGTATGTTCCTCCCAGCAAGATTTTCATTTTCATCATTTTCAGCATTTCAAACAGCCCCATGTAATGAAAAAATGATGTTTGTGTATTTTAAATGTCTAGCTGGTTCAAAATAGTTTTCTTCAGTTTAAAGTAGTTTGCCATTGCCTCCTTCCTAGGGCTGAGGGAGAGTGATTGGCCCAAGGTCACCCAGCTGGCTTTGTTCTTAAGGCAGGACTGGAACACACAGCCTTTAGGCTGGTACCTTAAACAACTACACCAAACTGGCTCTCCCATCAGTTAAGTACAAGGTACTTTTTAAAAATCACATAATTATGTGAACCCAATTATTGAATATAAAATTATAATAAGTTGTATTTTCATTCACTTGAGTAGTTTCAAGTTTAAGGTCCTGAAAATTCATATATTATTCTGGAACACATACATATTTTTGACAATTGTATTGTTACAATTTCCAAATAATGTTTTGGAAATGTTTCAGTATTGAAAATTAAAAAAATATGTATTCCTCAATTTTTGTCAAAATGTGTGGAGTGTTTGGTTTGTAAAAAATTAAGAATCTAAAACATGTTGGTAGAGGAACTTTGGTCAATTAGTATTCTTGAATTAACATCTGGGATTAGAGGATTTCAATCTATAGGAATTGCTGGTTCATCTCTCTTGTATTGCCAGGCTGAATATTACATTAAGAAGGTTGCATGTTTGTGAGGAATGAAATATTCTTTCTGCCTGTCTTCCTCCAGAAATGAATCACTGTTTACTCCCTGCCTTACAAGGAAATTTGTCTTTCACCAATGAGAGTTGAATAGCAATGCTAAAATTCCCTCACACTCCAGATTCAGCATACCTTAGTAGGTTCTGTGATAAACACAGATAACACTCTTGGAAACAGCCTTTCTAGATCAAGAATAAAGAAGCAGTGAGCAGGTACCAAATGATATAATAAATTTTGTCCTCACATTTCTTATTTTCTTAACTAATGCCAAGGACTCCATAAAATCACAGGCATTGTAGATCTTCTTTCCTAGCAATAGTGTGTGCCGAAGTGTTTGGTCAGTTCAGTCTTGGTTGTTCTTTTTGAATTAGCTGAGAATTACTATTCAGAAAAATATTTTAAAACTTCACACTATAGTTCCCACAGTAAATAGTGTATAATCTTCAAATGCATTATAAAAAGACATTTTTAAATATGACCAGCCCCCCAAAGCATCAGGTCATAAACTATGAACTACGTAGGCATCTATATATAGAACTAATATTAGTATGTCTATTAAAGTGGGCTACAGCCAACATTATGTGTGTAGATTTCCTGATCCATTTTCCTTTGTGCCTCCAAAAGCTGCTTTGGAAGACCTCCCAGCCCTTTGGAGCAGAATTGTGGAGGGCATGGGTATCCACAGGCTATGGTCAGAAAAATCAAGATGGTAGCCATGATGGTGTGATCAAAGCTCTCTGCCTCTTTAGAGACTACATCTAAGGAATATCTTCCATCTTTTCCACTAAACATTTCATTAAAACAACAACAACATAAGGAAAATATACAATATATGATTACAGAGTGATATTTTTTCTTAGTGCAAGCATGGGTTCTTCTGAGAATTCTATACCTTCCATAACAGAATTCCACCACTTGTGTCTTGCATACTCCATCCTACTAGAGTTCCAATGATATTGGCTGATATTGCCTGTTGATCAATGGGGTAAAGAATGTTTGGAACATTTGAACATTCCATGGCTGGTAAATGTATGCCCTCTGCTTATTTTATGGGGTGTGGGATTGATTCTGTATGGAAACCCCAACCTCCCTCCAAATGGTAATATTTGCTGCTAGATCTTGAGCTTCATACCACCAAATGTCTCCCTACCCCTTAATGAGTACTCACCTACAGAGACTCTGTTCTGGTGAAAATAGATTCAAATGCATAAGGGTAAGTCAAAAGCTGTCTTGTAAAGACGTAGGCCATCAATTTTCTCTAGAGGCTAATAAGTCATTGGAAAAATGTTAAAGCAGGGCTTCCCTTCCCCCAGAACTGTCAACTGCAGTCAGAACTATTTATGTTTTTAGAAAGATTTAACGAAATAGGATTTTAACCACGGATCTCCATTGTCTCATCTACTTTAATATCAGATGTATGGAGTCCTTTGATTCAGTTTGTTCAGTTCACTTTCATTTTAATAAGAAACGGATTAGAATACTTATAATAAAATGATAGACATTTCAGTTTAGCCCTTTTCATGATTTATCTTATTACATGAATTTCTAAAAATTAATATAGTACCTCCTTTCCCATCATTCTCAATGAAGAAAGCTGAGATGCACTTTATTTTAATTTGATATATAAATGATAACTAAATTTCCAACTAACACCTGATGAGTTTTCAAGCCACATCTTGAAGAAGTTATAAAATACTCATCTTCAGATTACATTCTTATCCAAGAAGTATATTTTATTTAATTAAATGGTTTAGATCTAGATTTAGGCATGCTTAAAACAGCTAAACTTAGTCATGACTAACTTAAATTTCGTTGATTTCAATGAATGCAATCTAAGCATGACTAAAAAAGAAGTTTTTGTTTTAAAAATAAAAGTAGGGCATATTGTAGAATAGGCTTAAAATCTGCTTGATTATATCTATAGGTTCTAAAAGTACTTTAAATATAATCTTAAAACACAGTTGTCAAATCAGAAAGGTATTGCAGATCATATCTTTTAGCAAGGAACATTTCACATACAGCATGTTTCATTTTGGACTCTAGGAATAACATTTGTTTAACTCAAAGTTCAGGGCTACTATATCTTGCTTGCAAAACTCTGGATGACCACTAGATTTTGTAACCCTTTCGAAGCTATATGGATAGAAGAAACCTGGGAGGCACTCTGGTAATGCAAACAGAGCAGCAGCTTTTCCTTGGAGTAGAGGAGGAGAACCTGTGATGCAATGGAAGAGTTAAATCAAAATAACAAGGGTGATTTATCCAGTAGCTTTGCCAGGATAATCCCAAGGGAGCCAATCCCAAATCTACCTATTTGTCAAGTCACTGACAATAGCCTATTTCTTTCTTGCTACCATATGCTTTATT
Organism: Charina bottae; assembly: GCA_023362775.1. Lineage (NCBI taxonomy): Eukaryota > Metazoa > Chordata > Lepidosauria > Squamata > Charinaidae > Charina > Charina bottae. The sequence continues at coordinate 96,436,814 of JALMGJ010000002.1, read as the reverse complement.
AAAGAAACACTTGACCTACCTGTCATACCAAGAGCCTTCCTTTTTCCCCAAACAGAAATAATATAGACATTTCCCTTAAGGGAATCCTGATGCAAATACATAAAGACAGGTTGCCAATTTGTTGAGCATATTAGGATACAGCAAACTGTCATGGGAAATGGCTGTAATACAGAGAATTCTAACAAGCTTATTTTCCCCCCGTTTTTCTCTCCCCAGCCACGCTTTTGGAGGCTCCCTCACTAGTTTATATCGCACCATTTATCCATTATATTTTATGGACAGCTGTCAGATGTAACTGTCTGTCTTTTCTTTTGAGCATTTGGAAATCTCTCTCTTAGCCTCTGCCAATAACTGTTGCAAATCTCCCAGCTGCAAATTGCTACGGGCAAAGATAGCGGTGAACTTTAAAAGAAGTCTTCTGTGAAGCAAGGAGGATGGGCTGTGATTTACAAGAAGCCCATGCTTCCAAATGAAGCTTTGCAAATTAATTTTCCATTTTTCTCTTACTTGCCTTTATATTATGAGAAATGCTTGAAAGGGACCACTAAGTGTTTATTAGATCGAGAGAGAGAGTTAAAATAGCACACATGGCCCTGCACTGTTGTGTTTAAATGGAGGTGGAGGGAAAACTAAAAGTAAGATCAGAGTGCAATGTAATGTAAAGATTTATAGGCTATATATGTAGAGACTCTGGTATCTGAGAGAGTGCATATTTTACTTTCAAGAGGCAATTTTTGTTCTGAACAAAACATCCTGCACATTTTAAAGCTACTATATGGTTAAAGTTTTGTTCTTGACTAATCCTCCTATCTTTCCCTCTAATTTTTAGCTGCTTTAGACTCAAAATTTCTTTGATGTAGGCAACATTTAAGAATTGATTGGCTAGTGTTAAATTCTATGTGGAAAAAAAAAGATAGTGGGACAGCTACATGGAACAAAGCAGATATTAAGACATTGGCTAAAGTTCAGTTGGAATCAATTCATTTATAGAGAGGATTTATTTTGTTGGTTGCTACTGTTACAATTTGCTGAATGAAAGTGATTGGATGAGAAAGATCAAGAGTTCAGACCATGGCATCATAAGGTCTAGCCTGTAAATAAATGTTTTAAAAAAGCAGGAGGGAAGCAACCATATTTGGTCTCTGCTGCAATTACTTCATGTTAGTGATTATCAACATTTTTGAACAGTCAATTCTCAGCTTTGTGGCATACTATTTGCTTCCCTTGCCTTGAAATATCCTCAGACAACATGACTGTGCCATGTCATCTGGAAGTGATGGGACACATAATCCAACCCATTTCAATGGTAACAGATTGAGATGGGGGGCTGATGGAGTATGAATTTCCTTCCTTCCTGGCTAAATAGTCAATGGAAGTCAGGTCAATGAATGGCTAGGATGTGCTCAGAAAAGAAAAAAGTAAACCATCTGCACCAAAAGAAAATTAAGTGTACAATTCCATGCACCCTAATGTGGAGTAAGCCCCACTAGTGAACTTGGTAGAAGCTCCAGATAAATCTGTACAGGATCAGGTTGTAAACGTTCCTTGGGCCAAATGCTGGAAACAATATCTGCAAATGATTGAGAGCTGAATTTGGATCACCCCATCCACTTAAATGTCTGTGTAAAATGCAAGCTGAAATGGCTTTCTGCTTTCATCTTAATTATTCTAGAGAAATCTTTATGAAGTTCTGAAATGCTACTTGCATAACTGATGCAATAATAATATGTTAGAGTTCTTAATGTGGAATATTCTCTCAGGCCAAAAGATCATCTGCTGTTACCCATATATTCTATCTTTCATTATTTAGCTAAATGACAGGCGGATCCAAGGTGGTATCAAATTTCAAGCTTTGCATCCTCATTTACGTCTGCCTGACTTGTCTTACTGTCAGATCTGGCTCCTGCCAAGCCAGCAACGCAAGGCCTTGGAAGCTAGACAAGGCTCTAGGAGAGGAAGAAGGAAGTCTGTGACAGGTAACAGAAACCAGTACAGTAGTTAGGTTAGACAGCATGCCTGATTCACTGGTGTTTATAGAATTCACATCTGAGCCCTTCATCGGCTGTTCAGTTGGCATCTTTGCAGACCTAGTCCATTATTTTGCAATCTCTTCCTTTGGCCTGGACCGCACAGATTGTATCCCTTTCTAATCTGCCAGACTGTAGTGGGATGGACAGGCTTCAGTCTTGCTGGATTGATTTTGTTTCACAAAACCCCCAAGATGTACAAATAGAATTCACGAGCTGTGCATAATCTCAATCTAGGCTTCTTTTATTTTTTATTTTGGTAGAGCACTGACTGAAGCTCATCGCCCTTTCATGTAAAACACCACTTCTGATGATCCTAAGCCTTCTTCATTTCAGCAGCCTTATTTTGATGGAGACTCATTTGTTGCTGCTATTGTGGGGGTCAGGTGACCCAGAACAAATCCCCACTGATTTACCAGTTCCAGAACATCACCCCCCCCCCCCCCCACATTCAGAGTTCACTGCAGGCATGGCTCCCATCGGTTGTAACATGATGCTTACGTCCCTCTGCTGGGCCACATAAAGACTGTTATATCTTTTTGGGAAGGGGTGGGCAAGAAAAGAAGGCTTCTGACACATGCACTAGCCTTTCGGAGCTGGGGAGGGTTAGGATTGCCAAGCATTTGCTTCACCAATACATTTGGTAAAATTTATTTTTAAAAAATAATGCATTTTTCAATGTTGGAAAATTGATCTTAAAGGAGAGAAAAATGAAAAACAGAAAAGAAACAATTTAAAACAGTTAGAACTAGCTAATGTTAAAAACACCCTTCCAAAATGGCATGCTTAAAACTGTAAGCAGTTTTTAAGCTATGATACGAACAGTACTGAACAAACTCCTCACCATTTTAATTGAATCCCCAGTGGGTCCAATGATCTGCCTGAAACTGTGCTGAAGGTTTAACAGAAGCCAACTGTATCTGAACTGGGAAGGAATTCCCCAACTGGGGCACATAAACCATTTCTCTTGGGTTACAGGGTAGAGATTCCCTAGCAGATGTGGCATCCTTCGTGAATGCCTCCCCCTAGATCAGAGCTTTCCAAACTGTGTGTCGCGACACAAAAGTGTGTCGCCACACAAAGCGTGGTGTGTCGCCACACCACCCGGAAGCGGCGGCGCGCGTGTGCACGGCGGCAGCGGCGCGGGATCAGTGCTTCCGCGTTTTAGCGGAGGCTGCCGCTGCTGCCTCTGCCCACACGCCCCCCACGCTGCCGCCGTGCACACGCTGCCGCACGCCCCCCCGCACCGCCACCGTGTGCGCACCCGCCGCCGCTGGTGTGTCGCCAGCAGCGGCACTTTGGAAAGCCCTGCCCTAGATCTTAGGTGCCCAGCTGGAATATGGGATAAGAAATGCTTTCAGCTCTTGGGACTCTAAGGTTTTATCTGCAGTAGTAAAAAGACATGACTTGGCCACTGCATTTGTCTCCATAATATTTTCCTGGCTGTACCTATTGAGCAGCTTCCTTATAAGGAAGACCCTTATAAAATTGTGAAGAAGCAGGCAGTTCTCCTTCAAAAGAATTCTAGGACATCATTTGAAATTTTTGTAATACAAATGAAAGTGTATATAAATAGACTTATTAAACTGATGTGTTTCCAAAGAAGTCTTATGGGAAAAACATATTCAAATATGTTTTGAGTATTTGAATATTTATCAAGTATTATAATTTTATTTTGATAATTTGTCTGATAGTTCATTTATGAACAAATGTTAGCTAGTATTTGGTAATTGTTATGCAATAGTATTCAGTTGGAAACAGCTGATATATTCTGGTATTTTGGTAAATGATATGCTATGTTTGCTAAAAGTATGCAATATTAGTATTCAATATATTTCTTTTTTATATAATTTTATTGAAAGTTTTAACAGCAATTATAAGAACTAATACAGCGAGTTTGGTGTAGTGGGGGGACTGTGAGTTCTAGTCCTGCCTTAGGCACAAAGCCAGGTGGGTGACCTTGGGCCAGTCACTCTCTCTCAGCCCTAGGAAGGAGGCAGTGGTAAACCAATTCTGAAAAATTGGACTTGTCTAGGCACTCTCTGAGAATCGGATACAAATGAATGGACTTTTTTTTTTTTAAAAAAGAACTAATACAAACTAAAATAGAACAGAGAAAATGAAAAAGAAAGAAATAACAGAAAAAACTAAAAGTGCTATTAGTAAAAAGTAGAAGGGGAAAAAAGAGAAAGATATAAAGAAAGATATAAAAGTATAAGGAAGTAGCTTCCAATATTCTTCACAATAGTTATAAGCACAATTATATTTTAACCTCTCTCTAAAGTTGATGATTCTCTTCTTTCTATAATCTATCCTGTCTAATCATCAGATCCATAAATCACAAGTTAATTTTTTTTCATTTTTATGCAAAAAGTCCATAAAGGGTTAATATTCAATATATTTCTAATGTATTTGCATCCCACTTTATCCTTTATAACCTAAGTTATAAGTGGTTGTGAAATTTAAATAGGGAGCCCTAGCTCTTGGCTCATAATATTTCATCAGTTTCAAATTTAAATGTTTTAATAAAAATATACTGTAAACAAATGGCTGTATTCTCTATAACAAGAAACATCCTGTCATTGTCTTAGATTGATTTGCTGTAACAACAGTAACTATGTTTAAAGACTTTCCAGAAGCAGATGAGTTAGTTTTCAATAGCAGAAAAACAGTCTCTTTTCCTGGCCTTTAAGGTGATATTTGTAGAATTTCAAGGATCTAACTTATCTTGGATAGAAATTTTTTATAATGTTAGCCGACCACATCTGAAGGCTTTTCATATGTTGCTGAACTGTTCCCAACAGTCCTTATCCTCATGACAAGTGATGAGGAACCACACAACCCGGAAGCGCTGATCATCATCAGCGCTTCCGGGTTTTCCCGTGGCGACACACCAACGGTGGTTGGTGTGTCGCCGCGGGAAAACTTTGGAAAGCCCTGATCTAGAGGATCACAGGATCGTCATCCTTGCTATAACTGATCAGGGACAGTGGCCAATTTGCAGCACTGGGAAAGGCCAAGGTGTCCTATGGAGATGGATGTTTTGTGCCAGAGTTCAAGTTCTACAGACAGCCTTCACAATTTGGGACCCACCAGCATTAATATGTGGACTCACCCAGCACTTCATAAACATATCTAGCATTTTAAAGTTGTTCTTAAGAATTATGCAAAGTGCCTCATAGCATAAGGACAACAATAAAATAAAAGAAATACATATCAAAGCATCTTTAAAATGACAGTAGACTCACTTCATAACTTAATTCTGCAAGCTAAATAAAGAATGGTAGAAACCGTCCTATATGTAACACACAAGTCACAATATATAACTAGTAGGTTATGTTGTTTTGGTAAGTTTTAAATCTTGTCTGCTGTATAGAAATGAAATAATTATAAATCCAGTGCCACAGTAAATCTGAAGGAAAAGAAATTTGATGTGAGACATTATGAATATGCATAGTTTTAATATGAATATAAAACTCTCTTTAAATTAACTGTTCTGACAACTTCAATACTAATTAAAGAAGATGACATGAAAGAAAAGCAACCTAAAATGAAGGTCAGAGTAAAAGCTTAGCAAACTGAAATCCAAGAAAAAATGTGCAATAAAATGGAGGATTTAGTTTTTAAAAGAAAATAAATAATGGAACAAGTGATAAATGAAACAATTCAACAGAAATATTAAAATTAAGATTGAATATCAAAGGGAAATTGAACACGGAGAAATACAAAACCAAGTCACCATTGGAAAAAAAATGTTCCTTCAACTTTCTGCACTAATTTGGAAACAAAACTCTTTTTATTTCAGCTTAAATCCAGTGGATCTCACCAAAAGATGGTTTTAATAGTACAGGAAAGCATCTAACTGATGTTTTTGTGTTAAACAGCATATCCTGATATGTTACTCATTTGGTTTTAATTCATTCTACAGCATGTGGTTACAGGCTCAGCTTCTTTTCATTCCTGCCTTTTTTAGCTGCTTTCAGTTATTTCCTCTTTTTCACTTCAGCTTGTGAATTTCAAGGTCAGGCTGAAGTCAAATGTTGCCATTTTAGTGATGAAATGCAAGCAGATGTGGCTGCTTTGCATGACATTATCCACACTCTTCCAGTTGAGTTCTTTGCTGTGTGTGGTGGAATCTGAACAAAGTCTAGTCATTTACAAGATCTGTATTCATTGAATTTCTGTTTCAAAGGCAATGCCTATCAGGCTAATCTTGAGCAAAGGATAGCTGAACAAGGAAATTAACCTGATATTAAACAACATTTTGTTGATTGGTTTGGTTAATGAAAGAGAAAACTAACCCAAAACAAAATATCCCACCCTTCATTTTTGTAACCACAAGTCCTATTAAAGACCATTTACCCAATAGGTGACTTTATTTTCTCTTTGTAATAGGTGACTTTCATTTTGCCTAGTAATCTTTCTGTATTTCCTCAAACTCATAAAGCTCCTATAAGTTTCAAATGACCACCCAAAGGTTCTGAAGCACAAAAAGGCAATTGAGAAATAATTTAACTATCACAGCAATGAGTGCTTGTTCTCTAAAATATCTACAAAATTCATTTGAGTTTTAATTTCATTTCCCCACAGGATAAAATTCCTCCCAATTATTTATTGATAATTTAGTTTATGAATATGAAACCTGTTCCACAATTCTCTTACATATAATTTTTCCTTGAAAAGCAACATTGAATGTAGGGTGAATCACTGTTGATAAGTCAATTCATTCTCATTGATCTTATGTATATTGATTTTATGATGTTATTTTAAAGTACATTTTTATTCATAGGATAATAGATCCTCAGGGTTGAAACAGACCATTTAGCATGCTGGCTGGGAATTCTGGGAGTCGAAGTCCAGACATCTTAAAGTTGCTAAGATTGAGAAACACTGATTTAGATTATTTAAGCCCTCCTTTGCCCACTGCAGGAATCCAAATTGCAGTCAGGGATACCTGGCAGATGCCTTCCCAACCTGTGGTGGAAGACATCCATTGAAGGAGTGTCCACAAATTTGGACAAACCACATACAACATTAGTAAGTTTTTCTAGACATTTAACTGGAATAACTTTTTAAATGTCCTGCACTCAAGGATGACAGACAACAGGTCATAGCTTTCTGAATTGACAACAGAGAACAAATCATGGCTTTCTTCGGTGTGACAACTCTTCAGGTAGTTGAAGAGTGCCAGCTATTACCCCTCAAGACTAAAGATACACAGTTTTCATGATCTCTTCTCATAGGATTTAGTTTCTAGCACTCTGATCATCTTTGTTGCCTTTCTTTGGACCAATTCAAAGTTGTGTGTACTTACTAGTTCAGAATATGTATGTATGTATGTATGTATTCTGCTGATGTTTTTCACAGTTTAGAATTTAAAGCTGAAAGCACACTATCAAAACATCTTTTTTATTATTGAAGAATATATAAACAGCAAAAGGGTGATTAAAACTTTGATTTTAGAAAGTTATAAATGGACTAAGGGTCCAGCTAAATTTGAAATAAGATTTTGGAATTAATTATTAAGAATCCTTCCCATGGGAAAGTGCTTTTGTTTTGATTTTAAAAAAAACATAGTAAGATAAGATTTTAAAAATTGGACCCTAGATGGAACTAAAGGTTACAATTAAAGGAGAAGAAAACATACACTTGACTTATAATTACAGAATGAAGCAAAATATTCTAACATTGGACATATTGAAGGATATTTTTGAAAAATGGATTTAGAAGTTAGTATTAATAGTGTCAACAGACATATCTGCCTCTATGGAGAGACTGTGTCTAAAAGATGCTATGGAATAGGAACAAGTTTTACTTGACAAAATTGAGACTGGGTTGAAAGTGGTTTTACAAACTTAGTTGTTCTAAGTTTTGAATGAAACAAAATCCAGATGGAATGAATTTTGAAAGGCTCATGCATATTACCAGGAGACAGAGTTCTAGTCCCGCCTTAGGCATGAAAGCTGGCTGGGTGACCTTGGGCCAGTCATTCTCTCTCAGCCCAACTCACCTCACAGGGTTGTTGTTGTGGGGAAAATAGGAGGAGGAAGGAGTATTAGTAGGCTGACCATATGTCCCATTTTGAATGGGACAGTCCCATTTTTTTAGCATTTTTCAACCATCCCGTCATTTTGATAAAAATCTCAATTTTGTCCCATTTTTTAAACCCAGCAGGAATGGTGTGGAAGGAGGATCCGAGCTGGAGCTGCCGATTGGAGGCAGCCTGGAAGAGGAAGGCCTCCCACTTATCAGCGCAGGGCAAAGGAGGGCGGAGGGGAGGGCGGACCGGGGGGCGGGGTTTGCAGGCGGGAACCAATCATGTGGACCGGGGGGCGGGGTTTGCAGGCGGGAGCCAATCATGCAGACCGGGAGGCAGGGACTCCTGTCTTTTTCATGAATACAGAATATTACATAAGACCCCGTCTTGTTTTGCCATCCCAATGTCCCGTTTTTGTCTCAAGGAAATATGGTCAGCCTAAGTATTAGGTATGTTCGCCGCCTTGATTTATTTATAAAAGTAATAAAGGCGGGATAGAAAATAAATAAATAAAATAAATAAAAAGCATTACCTCCATCTCTGCTCATTTTCTCAGTGGCTCCCAGGATGACATACATATCCCACTGACTCACCTGTCTCCCTGCCCCCACATGTGCATGCCCAAACATAGAAAATAAAAACACAATCCATGGAGAGGTTATCCTGAATACACTTCAAGAAAACGAATGGAAAGTGAACAAGAGTGAGCAGTTGAGTGGGATCCTACTGATTTCAATGGAACTTACATGGGAAGAATGGTGGGATTTGCTTTTCCTGTTCCAAGGCCAGTGCTGTTTCAGTGTGATCATAATGCATACTAGATGGTGCTTTGACATTTGGTAATATCACTTAAACTTTATTACAGAATCCTATGATACTGGGGCAGGATTCCAGACATGTGTTTGTAATTCTGGACATGTTTGGTCTGCCTTGGTTCTAAGAAATTGTGCTTTTTTGATATCCTTCTACCCAAAGGATTTTGTACTTCTTCAAGGCCTCCTTTTGAGTTGTTTTGATGATAACCACAGTAGTCAAACTTTGGTTTTCAATTTTCCTTCCAGTGGGCCTTAGAACAACCACCTATCTCGAAGTATGAAGAAATGCATACTGGCATTTCATTCTCCCTTTCTTCCCTTACATGGACATGAAGAAAAAAAAATCAAAATATTTTCTCCTCCTTGCAGGATGTGTGTGTGTGCCCTCCCCACTTTATTTTTAATGAGCTCCACCAAGAACCACATGGAAGAAAAATGTATCATCTTTGTGCTTCTATTACCTGCCTCTCAGGTTTTATAAACTCCTCTCAGTCCTGTCACTGCTGTCTAGGATTGAAGTAAAAGGAAGAATTACTGATCTCCAAGCACTTTGTAAACTGGAATGCTTTATTTCAGAGAAGGTAGAAATATTCATAAGTAACGTATTCATACTGACTTAAAACTGATGCCCTTTACTGATATACCTTCATGTGTTTGAGTTTTACGTATTTTAACTGTGCTGTTTTTTTTGGGAAAAACAATCTGTATGCAGTTATATGAAGGTCCCCACTTCTTTTTGCATAGCAGGAGACTAATAAAAAAATAATTAGAACACCAGGTTTTGTATTATCTGCCTTTTAATATAATTAGTGAGCATTCAAGGGAATATGGGAGTCATGGTAAGGCATCTCTATCTCTTAAAGTTACAGTATCTATGTATTTTTTAGTGGCATGTAAAGGAGATGTTTTGAGTGTACAAAAAATCCTTAAGAACCTCTCCTAAGTATAATCTATTGAAATGTATACTATTTTTAATGTATACTTTTTCTTATTTAATTCAAGTATCTAACGTTTTCAAGATCCCTTTAAAATATCAAAACTGATTTAATTGGTTAATTTTCTGACTAACACTTCAGTCTACTTATGTGATTAATTATTTTCCAGTCTTTTGGCTTAAGAGAGACATTTGAAAAACATATATGTGGAAAATGATTTAGCATGTGAAATTAGCTGAATTCAATGTGAGTTAGTCCCAGGTAGTTTGGTATAGAACTGCAAATTCCGAGTGCCCTTGAATGTGTATGTGGGGTGTCTCTCTCTCTCTCTCTCTGTATATGTTAATTTTAGTCCTAACCCTAAAGCTAACTCCATTGACTGGCTTCTGAGCAGATCAACCTAAGAATGTACTGTTGTAGCATTCTCCTAAAGCTATCAAGTGTTATTATATTAAAATTATTCCAGAAAACCAAAAACCGTCTCAGACCTAAATTAAACCTGGAACCAATTTATTCATACAGAAATAGAACCAAACATTATCCCAAACATGGGATAACATGTGAATGGTCCAGACATGTGAATCACATGTGAATCACATGTGACAACATTGTGAATGGTCCAGACTTACATCTACGTTGTCATGGATCAGTCAAGTGCTTAATGTACATATAATTGAAGATGTATTGGCAATTATCTCTTTTTTCATTTCCTTTAATTAGTAAATTAACCCTACAATATTCATCTATGTACATTAATCTGTACAGCGGCAATGAGGTACGGTAGTTGTGCTGTCAATTTTGCATGTAATTGAAATGTACTGATGAAAAATTGCCACAAAGAGTTGTCTTTGCAATTAAAATACTGGAAAAATTGAGAGAGAGAGGGATCCTTTTGGTTCATAATATCAAGAAATATTTTCATGATCCGAGTTAATGTTCATATAGTATATATTGACACTGGCTATGTTTCAGTCAGTTTTCGTTCCTGGGTAAAAATGTTGCATATTTAGCATATGTTTATATCAACTAAATAGAAAAAGTGATTAAAACCCTACACATTCTAAAAATTTATTGAAGGAAAGACAATCTTAATAGTGGTATATTTATTTATATTACCAGAAAACTAACATTTCACAAATTGGACGGCTATTTCAAAGACTGATATAAAACAGATTGCGTAACTGGTGTGTGAGTATATACACAAAAAATTGCTTATATTTAATAGAGGGAAAAGATGTAAACATGTTTCAATACCACTCCACAAATGGCATTGAAATAACAGAGATTTGGATAGATATTTTATAATCGTACATTAAATGTTGGTATCTTCTGAAGGGGAAAATGCAGACCAAAGATGTATGCCTCAAATCACTACAAAAGCTGAGAGGAAGGAGTAATACTGGCATAATATTGGAACACATTAAAGAATTAAATTCATACACATGGCCAAAGAAAACCAAATGTGCACATTTTAGACCATAGAAAAGTAGTGGGCAGAGAATTAGGAAGTTTGTTTTTCCACGATCAGATAATTGTAAAACCGATGTGGGAAAATTCAGTGACCGCAGCATATTCTACAGATACCATTTTCCAAGATGGAAACTTTGTGAATGTTGATATGTGATACCTGCTAAATTTAACTAATTTTGGAGGTGAAAAATAAATAAATATATATTCTTGAGACCCTAACCCTAACCCTAGCCAGAAAGCACAAAGAGCTAACCACTTTAGCTGAATTGTTAGCCAGGTTTTTATAGTTGCATAACATTTGGGAAACGCTTGCAGAACGTGGATCCCAAGAAGAATGTATATAAACCTTGACCTACTAGATGCAAGGAAACAATTTTTGATCTCATTATTATAAGGCTTTTCCCAAGAAAAGGCCATTGCTCAGAGGTTGAGCATCAGGTTCAATGCCCATTCAAAATGTTCTTCAACATTAGGACTGGGAAAGGTCTATGTTTGACATTTGTATAGAAGGGCAGGTGTTTTTGTATCTTCTATTAGAGCAGAGCTTTCCAAACTTTTCATGTTGGCGACACACACCAATGGCAGTGGTGGTGGCAGCACGGCCTGCGGTGTGCTGGTCTGTCGCGCAAAAAACCCAGAAGTGCTGATGGGGGGAACCGGAAGAAGTGGCACCCCCGCCAATCAGCGCCGCCGCCGCCACCACTCCCCCTACTTGCAAGGGAGGTATGGATGCCATGTAAAACCTTGTACATGAGGGGATAACATAATGTAACATCTGTATACATCTCTCTGATCTGAGAGCTTAAGAAAAGGAAGGTAGACTCTATTTTTGTTGTTGTTTATTCATTCAGTTGCTTCCGACTCTTCATGACTTCATGGACCAGCCCACGCCAGAGATTCCTGTCGGCCGTCACCATCCCCAGCTCCCCCACGGTCGAGTTTGTCGCCTCCAGAATATCATCCATCCATCTTGCCCTTGGTCGGCCCCTCTTCCTTTTGCCTTCCACTTTCCCTAGCATCAGCATCTTCTCCAGGGTATTCTGTCTTCTCATTATGTGGCCAAAGTACTTCAGTTTTAACTTTAATATCATTCCCTCAAGTGAGCAGTCTGGCTTTATTTCCTGGAGTATGGACTGGTTTGATCTTCTTGCAGTCCAAGGCACTCTCAGAATTTTCCTCCAACTCAGTTCAAAAGCATCTATCTTCCTTCGCTCAGCCTTCCTTATGGTCCAGCTCTCACAGCCATAGGTTACTATGGGGAATACCACTGCTTTAACTATGCGGATCTTTGTTGTCAGTGTGAAGTCTCTGCTCTTAACTATTTTATCAAGATTTGTCATTGCTCTCCTCCCAAGAAGTAGACGTCTTCTTATTTCCTGGCTGCAGTCAGTGTCTGCAGTAATCTTTGCACCTAGAAATACAAAGTCTGTCACTGCCTCCACTTTTTCTCCCTCTATTTGCCAGTTATCAATCAAGCTGGTTGCCATAATCTCGGTTTTTTTGAGGTTTAACTGCAACCCAGCTTTTGCACTTTCTTCTTTCACCTTCGTCATAAGGCTCCTCAGCTCCTCCTCGCTTTCAGCCATCAAAGTGGTATCATCTGCATATCTGAGATTGTTAATGTTTCTTCCAGCGATTTTAACTCCAGCCTTGGATTCCTCGAGCCCAGCATGTCGCATGATGTGTTCTGCGTACAGGTTGAATAGGTAGGGTGAGAGTATACAACCCTGCCGTACTCCTTTCCCGAACTTAAACCAGTCCGTTGTTCCGTGATCTGTTCTTACCGTTGCTACTTGGTCGTTATACAGATTCCCCAGGAGGTAGACTCTATATGCCATTCTAAAGACAGACTCCACTATTAATTGCTAATACTTACTGACCATTTACAGGCTCCCAAACTGGAGAAGAAAGGGGCGTGGTGGCTCAGTGGGTAAGATGCCAGGCTTGTTGATTGGAAGATCGCAAGTTCGGAGGTTTGAATCCCTAGTCCCGCGTGACGGAGTGAGCTCCCACACTAGCCCCAGCTCTTGCCAACCTAGCAATTCGAAAACATGCAAATGCAAGTAGATGAATAGGTACCACTTCAGTGGGTAGGTAACAGCATTCCGTGTGTGTCATGCTGGCCACATGACCGCGGAAGCGTCTTCGGACAACGCTGGCTTGGCATTTCCAACATTTATTTGTCAAACTTGGCAATCACTGATGGAGTTATACACCATCTGTAGGAATTTTTGTACCAATTTTCCTTCAAATTGTAGCTTGGTATAAATTTTATTGATTTTCCCCCCACAGTTCCTCCCATTGTTCCACTGTCCACTGTTACTTTGAAATTTCGCATCCATTTTATCATACAATTTTAAATTTGTTCTGTCTCTGTGACATATTTGGGTAACATAATTTATAATTTATAAATATGTCCTAATAAATGATCTTGAATCTGTATAAGTGGTTCAAATTTTGTCATCTTTCTCAGAGCTCCTCCTTCTCCCTGAAAACATTTTAATAGCTTTTAATATTATTCTTAATAGCATGTCATTTCAGTTGCAGCTGATTGATAAGCATTTTGTTGTTTTAAATAATCTAGGTCCAAGAGTATAGAGAAAATTCATTGGACAAATGAATTTTACTTAAGTATGAAGATCACAGCTTTTAGGAAGCATCAGATTCGATGGCTCTTAGATGAAAACTCATGTGAAATCCCAAAATAATGGTTTGTAATTTTTGGGGGGCTTTACAATGTGAGGCATTCAGTGGTTCTACTAGTAAGTCTGGTTTCTGTTAAATGGTTCTTCTCTTTGATTGTCTGTTCTACAATGTCTAAAATGGATGGTTTGTACCCACCAGTCTTCTTTGTTGTTATTGCCATTTTCAATAGTAACTCTAAGAAATTTCTTGTCCTTTAATATTTTGCCATAAAGTATCTCAAACTGGCTGGCCATAAGAGGCAAACTTGAAACATTCTTGACGGCTTTACCATCTACACAATAGCAGAAATTGAATTTCTACCACAATGTACTACAAACACTTCTTCAGTTGTTGTTGTTGATTGATCAAGAGCCAATGCTATAATCAGGGTTTTGTGATTTTCTCCATTGTGGGATTGCTCTAAAAGTGTGTGTTCTGGAGTACTGTGTAATGTAATAGAGGTTTATTAATCTCAGCTTCCCCTTCCCTTCCCTTCCTCCCTTTTTGAACACCAACTCTCTAGCCCTTAAAGCTGTGAAGATAAACTCCAAAAGCTGCTAAGTGGTGGGTAGTGAAATTTAAAACGCCAAAGTGTATTTTTTCAAAACAACCTTCCTTCACAAGTGGTGTCTGAGTTCACAGCTTTGCATGTGGAAAATTATGTACAGTTAATAATTTCATCATATAAATGAGACAGGATTGCAATTCCTTACATACATTTTCTCCAAGGCATCCCTAGGGAGGAAGGTGGAGGAAAAATGGAGCAGAATCAGCTTACTCAGCCACAAATATCACTGAATGTGGCCCCTCTAGGCTGGACTTGCACTTCATGGTCTAGCCCTAGCAGCACCACAGCGTATCTCTTCATTTCAAGGGATTTATGCCAAGCGCTACAATAAAGAGGAGCATCTAGTTTATAAAACAGGGATTTAAGGAACAGACCTCTAACCACCTCAGACCACCTTATTTTCTAACATATTGCTTATATAAACAGAAAGGTAAGGTATATTTCAATAAATTGTTTTCAGAATATCATCCCTTATGATTAATTAAGTTCCTGTGATCACTCTTAGAACAGAACAAGAAGCTGTTTTTAATTTCTAAAATAAAGTTTCTTTAAAGCATTAAACACAGTTCTTAGATACCGAAGATATCTAAGATAAGGAACAGATAAGTAACGTTAGTTTATGACCTAAAAAGATGCAGCACGAAGGAAAACAAAGTTACTGAAGCACAAGTCCTTAATGTTATGGAGATTGTATAATGACAACGTCGTTCAGTTGCCATCCCATAATGGCAACAAATAGCCAGGAATCTAGAAGGGAGAGGAATTAGGATTATAGGAGAGAGGGGAACTCGGCCAGCAGGAGAAAGAAGGAAGAATTGGAAGCTTGTCTCAAGTCTTTGTTTGGCTTTGCCTACGTTTTTCCTGCATAGACAGTCCTGCCTCACTACCATGCAGACTCCCTGGACAGCAGCCAAGACAATCTTATTGCATCCAGGTCTCACCCCATGAGATGTTTGGAAGAAACATACATCTAGATTATGGCAGCAAGGAGACCAGAAAGCTCTAACTCTTGGGTTCCATTTAGTGGTTATCCTGGTTTTGCAGCACAGATCTGGTAACCTTGAGGGAAAGGAGACTTAAATGGAGCAGACAAAAAAGGTGAGTTCACCAGAGGCTAAAGGTGGACCAAGGGCAAACTTTAACAAAATCCAGATGTTTGACCACTGTACCTTCTTTCTACCTCTTTGGCTATTGGATGATCATTAGGTGTCAGAGTCAGACAGTGCCTGATTGAACTGGCATCTCAGGACAGAAAATGGCTCTGTGTCTGACCCCTCCCCCCACCTCTTATGCTTAGGAAATGGGGGAAAGACTGGTTGATGGCTGTTGTGGGTCTTCCGGGCTGTGTGGCCGTGTTCTGGAAGTTGTGGTTCCTAACGTTTCGCCAGCATCTGTGGCCAGCATCTTCAGAGGGCAGGAGCACAGCTAGAAGCAAAATCTCTGGGGAAAAGAGATTTTGCTTCTAGCTGTGCTCCTGCCCTCTGAAGATGCTGGCCACAGATGCTGGCGAAACGTTAGGAACCACAACTTCCAGAACACGGCCACACAGCCCGGAAGACCCACAACAGCCATCGAACTCCGGCCGTGAAAGCCTTCGACTAGACTGGTTGATGTTTATAACATCACTTCACAAAATTGCATTCAGAAAAAAAATCTCTCAAAAAACCACTATAGTTGCTGTTTGAAAAAGGGCATAAAGGCTGTAGGAGCATAGGTGATCTGCCAGAGGATAGGTAGAGAATCATTCTCCTAAACATTGATTGTGGAATATAGTAAAAACTGTGAAAAATTTTGGAAAAGTATTCTGATTTATGATAGGGTTATTATCTTTAGCATTGTGGTTGTCATTTTGACTTTTTTGACCCCCCTCTCATGGACACTCCTGCCCATAGGTAACTGCAGGATCTGATACTTTCATCATTTGCCCTGCTTTGTAAAAAAAAAAAAAAGGTAAAGGTTCCCGCTGCACATTTGTGCAGTCGTGTCCGACTCTAGGGGCCGGTGCTCATCTCCTTTTGTTAGCCGAAGAGCCAGCGTTGTCCGAAGATGCTTCCACGGTCATGTGGCCGCATGACGCACGTGGAACACTGTTACCTACCCACCGAAGTGGTACCTATTAATCTACTTGCATTTGCATGCTTTTGAATTGCTAGGTTGGCAAGAGCTGGGGCGAGTGCAGGAGCTCACTCCATCACACGGGGCTAGGGATTCGAACCTATTCTTCCGATCGACAAGCCTGGCGTCTTACCCGCTGAGCCACCACACCCTTCTTTGTAGGTACCTCTAAATTGTCCCCACACTTTCTTCTTTTAGATTTATTTTTTTGCAGTCTGGGAGAAATATAACCCACCAGAATATTTTAAAGACTTATTACTGTAAAAACTGCAAATTAATTATGATTCATAGATACAATTTAACAGATTCTACATGATTTCAATTAGGCTACAATCCTGGAAATGTCCAGTGAATTCTATACCTGATTGTGCTGTTAGAATCTGTTTTCCATTTTCCAATATTACAAAATTTTAATTCTTTTAATTTTATTGTTTTTTTGTTAACAATAAATCCTTGTCAGAAAATAATATATTAGTTGCTTTTTGGCAGTACTTCAAAAACCACATTGTGGTTCAAGATGTTCCTTTTTATAAAGAGAAATGGAAAAGCAAAATGCAGAAACATAGGTAGCTATTCTCATCTTCCAAAAAGATACATCAGTGGCCCAGAAATTTAAGTTGCTTATATACCTGAAAACCTGATATTGGAAGAAAGAATATTCATAGTAGGCCTCTATTCTTTAATTTTATAATTTGCTTCAATGACAGCACATTAAATACAATGGATTTTGTTTTTTTATAATTTTATTGAAAGTTTTAAAAAGGAAGATTAAAAACTAGTACAAACTAATATAAAGTAAGGATGAAAAAAGAAAAAGAAAGAAATCAGAGAAAGCTAAAAGTGCAAGAAAGGGAAAAAAAGTAAAAGAAAAATAGAAAAGAAAGAAAAAAGATACAAAAAAGTGGCTTCCGATCCTCAGCAGTTTTAAGTATAATTATAAATTTACCACTTTCTCTAAAGTTACAACGTTTCTCTTCTTTCTATAATCTATCATGTCTAATCATCGAAACCATAAGTCGTAAGTTCATTTTTT
Organism: Charina bottae; assembly: GCA_023362775.1. Taxonomy (NCBI): domain Eukaryota; kingdom Metazoa; phylum Chordata; class Lepidosauria; order Squamata; family Charinaidae; genus Charina; species Charina bottae. Next base: position 96,419,129 of record JALMGJ010000002.1, on the reverse strand, counting down.
TCTGTTTTCCACAAAAAAGTCTTTAAGGGGTTTCCAGTCAGCAATAAAAGTAGATATTTTATTAACATCACTGAAGATGTTGCCTAGCCTGGCAATGAAATGTCTGCAAGAAAACAACAAGGCTCAGAGAGCACCAATGACTCTAAAGTAGATATTCTCTTTTCTCTAATCAAAGAAGTCAATTTGGCCATCTCAGCAAGTTCCATCATCTTCACCAACCATTCCTCCAGTGTACAGTAGGTATTGCCAAATCTTTCCATCTTTGTGCAAACAGTAATCAGGTACAATGGATTTTGGAAAAATAAAAAACCTTAACCAACATTTGCACTGCTTGATACTGTTTGATACCTTTTGTTCCTTTGGTTGGTGAGACTTTGGAACCTTCGCACTTAAATGTAGACACAAGGGAACACTGTTGGGCAAAGGAGCACAGGATTACTGAGCTTCCAGGACATCATTATATCAAAGCAGTATAACATCACAACAAAATCAAATAAATCACCACAACCAAGCAAAAGAACTGAATTTGCAAACATAAGTGTCAAAAGACAATGGAAATGTGCCATTCTTCACAGGAACAAATCTAGACTTAATGGTTCCAGTTTAGTCCAACTCATATAATTCCCACAGAAAGACATGGGACTATGTTAGGAAGCTGTCATATTTTCCTGAATTCTTTATTGTGCATATATTCCCTTCACAGTTCCTCTAGAAAAGAGAAAGGGGGACAATTTATTAAGGAATATATAACAAATTCAGAAAACATCGAGTATGGCATCATTACAGATCTGATACCAACCTGCTTAGTGGCACTGACCAAGCATCACGAAAGTGTGGACATTCTAGTTAATGTATACCAGCCATGCTGTGATTAAAACATTGATTTTTCCCAGGCACAGTTTGGCTAGGAATTATGGGAGCTGTTGACATCTGGGGATGGCAGTTTGAGGAAAAGTAGTGTTCTGGTCTTCTAAAGAAAGCTTGTGGCAATATAAGAACGTTACATCTTTTTAAGAAATGCTATCCACATTCATCCAAATATGTTTCCTTGGGAATGTATAGTTGGGTTCAACAAGACTTGCTCCAAGGAAGTATATTTGTGATTGCAGCCTAAGTCATGTTGGAAGTAGTTCTGAGAGTAGAGACGATCTGTAATTCATCAATTACTCCCATAGTGTATACTTCAGTAACACACACACACACACACACACACACAGACGTGTACTACAAGACATTTCTCGAGTACTTTTGGCTTTTAGTTTGAAATATACCAACCCCTGATATATTTCCACCAAGGCTGCTATTCTGTGTACTTTAATGCATATTTATATAAATATGCATATTTATATATATGCATATGTATGTATGTAAAATATATCTCTTTCTTTCTCTATCTGAAATAGCTATGTGACAATTTACAAGATTTAAATTTATGAGATAGGCTTATCCCATCAGTAGTATTTTTCCCCAGAGGCATATTGTGTATTAAAATGTGAACTTGCAATTTTCTGTCAAACTGTTGTAACTTCCATTGTTTATTGATTTGATTATTACAGACTGATCACCACACACATAACTTTCATATCACTAACAAAAGCTTTTCAGCAGATGGTATATGCATTCAGTAGACATTCATCATGGACTGGAAAATCAAAGAATCACAAGGTACATCCATGTGTGAACCACTGTATATGCCTGTGACTTTAATATATATTTATATTAACAAAGTCCTATCTAAGATTGGTCAACTATTTGAAGATTGTAGCTGCTGTACTTCTTTTGAAATGCTTACTGTTAATTCATGCTAAATAAATGTCTTTGTCCTTCTAGACTGACTTCATATTAGGCCATGTTTATTAGAAGTATTAACTACTTATTATCTCAGTTATTGTGTTCTCATATAAGTCAGCAAAGATTTTAAAATGAAAAAATATTCTCAAGATGAAAATATTTAAAGCAAAACCACATAGTCCAAAGGTAAAAAGGCAAAATAGGGTACCTACCTACCTACCTACCTACCTACCTACCTATCTAAATTTATTAGCTGCCCAACTCCAATGGACTTCTTAAAGTTTGGAAGAGTATGTTGAAACTGGAAAGTTTCCTGAGAATAAACCTTATGTTTTATTAGTTCTGCCTTATAATAACATACCAGCCTATGGTTGCCTGTGATTTATCTACACTGAGAATAAGAGTTATGGAACCATAGGTTGGTTTGTTATTATAAGGCATAAGGTAAAAGCTGTTGAAAAGAGATGTGTTGAAATGAATGAACGAGGAGGAAATCTCCATGCCCATTAAAAATGGATGAATTAATTTAGTGTTGTCTCAGTTGAATCTGATCCTATAAGGTTTCTTAAGGTCCCAGAAATGACCATACTGTTTGCTATTGGCTTGGTAATCCTTTACAAAATGGCTATTTATATTGAACATGAGAAAAATATTTATCTAGCAAAGCAATGAGAGGCTGAATGTCCATAGTTCTACAGGCAAAATTCAGATACTTCTTTGTTCAGATTAAATTTCTTCCCACTGTCAAGAATAGAGTTTTGCAAATAAATTGGTTAAGCAGAGTAGAGTATGGCAAAACATTTCCCCCCCTGAAGGTGCATTAGAGCAAGTATTCTACTTTTACTCTCATTTCTTTTACTTCTTACCTTTTATTCCCTATCCATTTTCTCCCTAGATCCACTCTTGACACTACCAAAAATGGCCTGTCCTAGAGAACCTCTCATTCCCCTTGTATCTTTCATTAATTCCCTCCCTCAATATTTTAACATAAACAATTCAATCATGCTTTTAAAACTTATATTAATTCTTTTGCAGGTGAAGGAACATGTTTAAACTACATATTTGAAACAAACAGGCCTTTTTCTAAACAAATAATCACCAAATACTTTTTTATTTTTAATTTTTTATTAATGTGTGGCTCTGATGGCCCAATCACTTTTTCAGTACTCTGTTGTCTAGCTCTGGCCCATTTATTCACGTCACCTAGCAGAAAAGTTTATTCCACTACATCATATTCATTCAAAATGCTGCACAGTTTTCCCAAAACCCATCTCTGGTCATTCTTTTTATCACCATTCACTAGAGCAGGGCTTTCCATAGTTTTCCCGCAGCGACACACCAACCGCCATTGGTGTGTCACCACGGGAAAACCCGGAAGTGCCGCGTTTGCGGCAGCGCGCAAAAACCTGGAAGCGCTGCTGCTGCTTTCGGGTTTTTGTGCGCCGCCGTTGGTGTGTTGCTGCGGGAAAACCCGGAAGCGCTGATGATGATCAGTGCTTCCGGGTTGTGTGGCGACACACCAGACTGTGTGTGGCGACACACTTTTGTGTGGCGACACACAGTTTGGAAAGCTCTGCACTAGAGCATAAAATGCAAGTATGATTAACCTGTGGATTTCTACTTTCTTATATGCACCATAGCATTTTAGATGGCACCAGTTCATGTTTTCTGATATATCTTCTGGCATGCTATAAATAAAATTAAAAAGTGGTAGCTTCTCTGGCTATCAAAAATTTGTCTATTCCTTGTATAAGATGGCTCATTTAATAAAAAAATTCAGGGGGAGATATGTTGTAAAACTCAATATTTAAAAGATACATTTATGATAATAAACACAGAAAGGAATATACAACAAAGTCTACTATGCAATAACAAAATATAGTTTGGATTGGATCCAATCTTTGTTATATTTTGAGTAAAACCATTGAAACTGGGGAATTTTAATCTAATCAAGGATATCTGAAAGCCTACTCATTTACAGAAGCCACTCAAAATATGTCAGTGGCTGGTAATGTTGTTATAATTAAGAACATAATAGATACAATTCCCAATAAAAGGGAAATCTCCTAATGATTGAGGAGATGATATAATCTCTCCCCCTCCCTCCCTCCCTCCCTCCCTCCCTCCCTCCCTCTCTCTCTCTCTCTCTCTCTCTTTCTCTCTCTCTTATATATATGCACACACAAAATATCAATGTGAATGTTCCAGGAGGCAAAAGAAAACAGTGTGAATGTTGGGTGATCATTCCATTTCTTAAAGTGCTACTTTTATGGTGGTATCATAAAGAAGAACAATCCTTCTTGAGGCATCTTGAAACTATTCCTGAAGTGCATAGTTAACCTGTGGAATTCATTACCACAAGATGAGATCATCAGTAATTAGATGACTATAAAAGGGATCTGGATAAACTCATGGAAGACAGATCTATCAAAGGTGATTAGTCTTGAAGTCTCAGTGTTACTTCCAGGTTGGGGATAGTATGCCTCATTGTGGGAACCAAATGCTGTACTAAGATAGGCTTTGGCCTAATCTAGCAGACTATTCTTAATTTCCATAAACAACTAAGATACACACCCTATGTATGTATGTATTCCAGTGATATGTGAAATAAGGAATGTGAAACTAACTCATCGAGAGTGTCATAATGAGCATTATCTCCAAATTGAGATTGCTTTTCCTGTATTCTCTACACTTTCACATTTCAGGAAGTATAAAGCATAGTAAATAGGTTCTCCTCTAGAGCAGAGAAAAGAAATACAATTTATAAGTAGTTTTAGAGAGAAGTAGGCTGTCCTCAACACACGAATACATATACTTTTTATGTATTTCCCACTGGCTTTTCCTGTGCATTTCTTGGAAGAAGCAACAGGTTTTCCCTGGGAGCAGAAAGGGAAAAAAGCATTCGAAAAGAAGGGGACGTTAGGTATAAGCAGACTAAATGTGTGGGGCAGGGCTGCATTATGATTTTTGTGGACCCTAGGCAATTTTGCCTTCTTGGGCCCAACCTTCTGTAAAAATAATAGTATTAAAATTATATTTCATATGAATTTCAATATTTTCTTCATATTTTTACAGAGAAATAGGGAATAGTAAATAATATATGTATTATTTTCTAACAATAAATCAGTTATTGCTGATTAATTATTGTAGAGGGCAGAGGGAATGTCCTGGAAGGACAGTGGAAAGATTCGTTACCAAGGCAATGATCAGAGAAGCATGGCTTAAATCCGTTCCAAGAAACTAACCTGAGAAAACATCTCAGAAAGGCCCCTTCCTAATTCACCTGAAGATAAAGTGAGGGAAGGGGGAAGGGGGAAGCACATTCAGACTTGCAATGGGAGAAAAAACGGAATGCTTAGTAACTGGTTCAGCATTGAGCAAGGCATAAGACAAGGATGCATGATGCCCCCCTTGGTTTTTTTTTTTAATGTATTTATGGATAAATGTAAAGGGAATGCTTATGGTGATGTTAGAGGCACGTTGGTTTGGGACATTAATGTATGTGCACTTTTGATGGGAGCATTAGAGTTTCACCAGATGAACTGATCACTCTCTGACTTTATTTGTGTCATGTGAAGGAAAACCAAATCTCCAATTCCATTGCTTATGATTGATTACAGCTTGAAAATGCTATAGAATATTTATTTATTTATTTATTTAACTTATATGACCGCCCATCTCCCCCAACGGGGAACTCTGGGCGGTTTACAATAAAACTGATTAAAATAGAATAAAGAATATAAAAACACAATCAAATAATACAATAAATAAATTATAAAATCCAAATGGCCAGATAGCTTAATAAAAAGAAGGACATTATGAAATTAACCACCCCCATGAGGAACTATTATTTCCTCCTTCCCATGCCAGGCGGGATAATATATACATTATCTTTAGTTTATTCATTCTGGTGGGAGTATTCCCCAAGCAGATTATGTTGTTTCATTGGCTGAAAGGCCACACAATGTGCAGCAAATTTTAAATAGATTGTATGATGCAGGGAGGAGTATGGATCTAAAAATTAATGTATCAAAAGTCAAGATAGTTGTCTTTTATAAGGAAAGTAGAGTGAAAATGGAGAAGAAGATGCATAGAAACGGGAGAAAGTGAGGAAAAATGTGTCTGCTCTTTCCAAGACAAGATTCTCCATTGACTCTCTTACCCACCCATGAATGGAAAAAACTTTTCCATTCCCAGAAGGCTAGTTAGGATCAAGCACATGTGGTTAAAACAAAATAGAATCAAGGCCTGGCCAATGTAGTGATCAACCTGTCAGCTCAGATTTGTCTTTCTATGCTTCTGCTGCTACCAAGGTGAACATACTGTAGCAAGTCTCCCCTTACTTTCTCTGGTGTGTTTAGGTAACTTTAGTCACAAAAATATGGAGGGGACAGTTGTACTGAGAAGGCAATGCTACCATCACTTGAGAAAATTGAACGAAAGAGCAGTCAGAAGAGAAGGCAGACGGTGCTCCCCTGTAAAATGATGGAGTGAGTGCTGATGTGCACGGATTGGTCTCTCAACATCATGAAGTATTTGGCAGCTTGCTATAATAAACCCTTTTGCCATTAAAGAAGCCCTTTCCATTTAGAACTGGAGCTCCCCCCATTATCCCCACTGGGGGAAAAAAATAGAAATCATCTCATTTTCTCCCAGCTGAAGCGCTGTCTATACATTCAGTATATTCATGGGCAAGATACATCTGTCAGCAAAGGCATTGCTCTGGAAGTCTGAGGAAGAGAACAAAAATGGAAAACAGGATTCTTGAGTGAGACTCTATGCCTTACCAGGAAATAGAAGAAGCTATGCTGAAAACCACTAAGGAAAGCTTCTGTTTTCATTCATTCATTCATTCATTCATTCATTCATTCATTCATTCATTCATCCATCCATCCATCCATCCATCCATCCATCCATCCATCCATCTTATGACTTGTCTTATAATCTCACTCTCAGAATGACATACTTTAAAAAACAGAGTGTGTACAAATCACAGTAAAAGATAATAAACCTATAAAGCAACAAAACTCAAAATGCTGTGAAATCATAAGGGTGATAAAGTTGGCCCTGAGGCATGTCCTACTAACATTCTGTTACTTTTCTAGATGAAGTAAGAAACTTTAATGTGAGAAGGGGGAACATTGAGAAGAAGCTTGCCTAGCAAGGCAAGGCTTGGAAATGGGATTCGGGGAGGCAACGGGACGAGGCGCAGGGCAGCGGTCCTGCGCGGCAGCAAGGCGAGGCTTAGAGGCAGGGTCCAGTGCGGTAAGAGGGCAAGGCTCTGAGGCAGGGTCCGGTGCGGTAAGAGGGCAAGGCTCTGAGGCAGGGTCCAGTGCGGTAAGAGGGCAAGGCTCTGAGGCAGGGTCCGGTGCGGTAAGAGGGCAAGGCTCTGAGGCAGGGTCCGGTGCGGTAAGAGGGCAAGGCTCTGAGGCAGGGTCCGGTGCGGTAAGAGGGCAAGGCTCTGAGGCAGGGTCCGGTGCGGTAAGAGGGCAAGGCTCTGAGGCAGGGTCCGGTGCGGTAAGAGGGCAAGGCTCTGAGGCAGGGTCCGGTGCGGTAAGAGGGCAAGGCTCTGAGGCAGGGTCCGGTGCGGTAAGAGGGCAAGGCTCTGAGGCAGGGTCCGGTGCGGTAAGAGGGCAAGGCTCTGAGGCAGGGTCCGGTGCGGTAAGAGGGCAAGGCTCTGAGGCAGGGTCCGGTGCGGTAAGAGGGCAAGGCTCTGAGGCAGGGTCCGGTGCGGTAAGAGGGCAAGGCTCTGAGGCAGGGTCCGGTGCGGTAAGAGGGCAAGGCTCTGAGGCAGGGTCCGGTGCGGTAAGAGGGCAAGGCTCTGAGGCAGGGTCCGGTGCGGTAAGAGGGCAAGGCTCTGAGGCAGGGTCCGGTGCGGTAAGAGGGCAAGGCTCTGAGGCAGGGTCCGGTGCGGTAAGAGGGCAAGGCTCTGAGGCAGGGTCCGGTGCGGTAAGAGGGCAAGGCTCTGAGGCAGGGTCCGGTGCGGTAAGAGGGCAAGGCTCTGAGGCAGGGTCCGGTGCGGTAAGAGGGCAAGGCTCTGAGGCAGGGTCCGGTGCGGTAAGAGGGCAAGGCTCTGAGGCAGGGTCCGGTGCGGTAAGAGGGCAAGGCTCTGAGGCAGGGTCCGGTGCGGTAAGAGGGCAAGGCTCTGAGGCAGGGTCCGGTGCGGTAAGAGGGCAAGGCTCTGAGGCAGGGTCCGGTGCGGTAAGAGGGCAAGGCTCTGAGGCAGGGTCCGGTGCGGTAAGAGGGCAAGGCTCTGAGGCAGGGTCCGGTGCGGTAAGAGGGCAAGGCTCTGAGGCAGGGTCCGGTGCGGTAAGAGGGCAAGGCTCTGAGGCAGGGTCCGGTGCGGTAAGAGGGCAAGGCTCTGAGGCAGGGTCCGGTGCGGTAAGAGGGCAAGGCTCTGAGGCAGGGTCCGGTGCGGTAAGAGGGCAAGGCTCTGAGGCAGGGTCCGGTGCGGTAAGAGGGCAAGGCTCTGAGGCAGGGTCCGGTGCGGTAAGAGGGCAAGGCTCTGAGGCAGGGTCCGGTGCGGTAAGAGGGCAAGGCTCTGAGGCAGGGTCCGGTGCGGTAAGAGGGCAAGGCTCTGAGGCAGGGTCCGGTGCGGTAAGAGGGCAAGGCTCTGAGGCAGGGTCCGGTGCGGTAAGAGGGCAAGGCTCTGAGGCAGGGTCCGGTGCGGTAAGAGGGCAAGGCTCTGAGGCAGGGTCCGGTGCGGTAAGAGGGCAAGGCTCTGAGGCAGGGTCCGGTGCGGTAAGAGGGCAAGGCTCTGAGGCAGGGTCCGGTGCGGTAAGAGGGCAAGGCTCTGAGGCAGGGTCCGGTGCGGTAAGAGGGCAAGGCTCTGAGGCAGGGTCCGGTGCGGTAAGAGGGCAAGGCTCTGAGGCAGGGTCCGGTGCGGTAAGAGGGCAAGGCTCTGAGGCAGGGTCCGGTGCGGTAAGAGGGCAAGGCTCTGAGGCAGGGTCCGGTGCGGTAAGAGGGCAAGGCTCTGAGGCAGGGTCCTGTGCGGTAAGAGGGCAAGGCTCTGAGGCAGGGTCCGGTGCGGTAAGAGGGCAAGGCTCTGAGGCAGGGTCCGGTGCGGTAAGAGGGCAAGGCTCTGAGGCAGGGTCCGGTGCGGTAAGAGGGCAAGGCTCTGAGGCAGGGTCCGGTGCGGTAAGAGGGCAAGGCTCTGAGGCAGGGTCCGGTGCGGTAAGAGGGCAAGGCTCTGAGGCAGGGTCCGGTGCGGTAAGAGGGCAAGGCTCTGAGGCAGGGTCCGGTGCGGTAAGAGGGCAAGGCTCTGAGGCAGGGTCCTGTGCGGTAAGAGGGCAAGGCTCTGAGGCAGGGTCCGGTGCGGTAAGAGGGTAAGGCTCTGAGGCAGGGTCCGGTGCGGTAAGAGGGCAAGGCTCTGAGGCAGGGTCCGGTGCGGTAAGAGGGCAAGGCTCTGAGGCAGGGTCCGGTGCGGTAAGAGGGCAAGGCTCTGAGGCAGGGTCCGGTGCGGTAAGAGGGCAAGGCTCTGAGGCAGGGTCCGGTGCGGTAAGAGGGCAGCAAGGCAAGGCTCAGGGTCTCAGCTCTTCTCAGCGGGAACAGGCATCGGCGTAGAACTGAGTGAACGGTTGTCTCTGGCAACCTGGTCTGGGTTCTGGCGCCTTTTAATGCTTCGATTTTCCTGCCATTTCTGTGAAGGGCCCAATTGCGCCTCTCGCTGCTCAGCCCGTCTTTCCACCCTCCTTTCTCACACGCTGATAGGTGGCAGTGAATCCGCCCCCCGGCTTTCACCAATCGGTGGCTTAGGATCTTGCCACCCAAAGCTCTGTGCTGCTCCATCTCCTGGTTCAATTTTCACGCCTTCCCCAACCTTTCCCGCCTTTTCAATGGTCAGCTCCCCATCCTCCACCTCGGACTCAAGCTCCATCCTGACATACTATACCAATCTTAACCCTATTATACCTAAAACCAAACACTTATTATTATATCTTATAAATCTTAAAAGATCAAACAAACTTTAAAAGCAATAAAATAAATCTTAATCCAAATCATTAAAGAAAAATGGAATCATACAAGCCTTAATATCAATCCACATACATATTCTTAATTTCTTATCCCACCTTGAAATAAACCAGAACATTTAATTGTCTCCATATTACATACAAGGCATTTTTCATACAGAAATCAAATAGCCCAACTGTCCCCCTTAGGAACTCAGACTTCTCAGCAGAAAACCTCCCACAGAATAGAGCCATTGCGTTCCCAAAACAATCCCTCATAAAAACAATCCTGGCAGTATCTTACAAGTCAAGCTGTCTTAACCCCTTCAACACCAAATTGTATTCGTCACCTGGCATTTCCTCAAAGATTCCAGTCTCACCGTCAGTAAAAATATCTTGATTGAACTTGTCTTATTCCTCCAGAACGTCCTTAGCCAGCTGACACATTTTAGAACTGATATTTTCTACAATATCACGAACATCTTGCAGAATATCTTGACAGGTATCATGGAAACTCTGTTTGAAATCACAACAAAGCTTGGAATGCAGCTCTGAGAAAATCTCCTTCAACTCTTCCATGTTTCAGGCAGTAAATTATTGTGCCCCCTAGATACTTGGCTAGCACAGATAGGTGCTAATGGGTTAATAAAAGGCTTCCAAGAGTTATTGAGTGATGTTGACAAAAGAGAAAGTATGCTAACCAACAGCTGCGGCTCCTAAGGAAAGTGAACAGAAAGCTAAAAACTCAAAACGGCAGATTCAACGTGTAGGAAAATGTTGAATCCTTCAAATTAAATACGAAAGTAGTAGTGGGGAGATGATTATTTATTTTCAGTCCTCCTTAATGTTTAAATGGGAAACAAGCCAAAACTTAAAAAAAATTTTTTGGAAAATTTAATCCAGAAATAACAATAGGCACCAAGATAATTTGCTTCTTCTTACTGTAGAAAGCCGCTCATAGGGTACAAAACTTAAAAAGAAAAATAAATTGGGTGGCAGGACTTACTGTCCCTTTAAAGGCTGCAGCGTGGCTTGGAAATGGTGAAATCCCAGCCTCCAGGCGAAGTCTTTACCCGTCGATCACACACGCTGTCCACGATCTCCTGGCTGCAACTCGCCTTCCGGAGGAAGAATGGGTCAATTCCGAGCTTTTTAAATCTTTTTCCTTAATCCGAAAAAAAGCTATGGGCTACAGGAGATACGAGCCTGAGCCTGAAAAAAATGCCACGATGCCAGTTCTGCCCGCGGAGCTCGCAGGCACAGCTGCTCAGTCTGCCATATTCCCACCGGAAGCCCGTTGTGGGCAAAGGATTGAGCATGCTTTCTTGACTGCTCTGTTTGTCCTTTATTCCCAGACCAGACTTTTCCTACCAAGTTTCAACTGCTCATCAGCATCATGATTCCCAGATTCAAGCTTGCTAAGGAGTGCCCAATTGGCTTCTACTGATAGACTGAAAACATAGGCCAGGTCCATGCACAACCCTGATAACATTTTGTGATGGAGAAAAATGCTTTACCATTTTGTTTTCTTGTGCGCCAAAAAATATTTTATAATTTTAAATTACAGATATCTTCCCAACAGCCCTGTGAAAAGGCCATATCATGGCAATTTCTGAATCTAATCATATTGGAGACTTTAAAGCCATTTGCTCAAATGGAAGTTGAATTCACCTCCATCTTCTGCCATTCAACAAGCAAGGTTGGAGTTTGAGCAGCATGGCCAACACACGGAGACATTAGAGGGGAGGTCAACATATGCCAGCCTTTCCTTTTATAGGCACTGACATAAACCGTGATGGCTAAACAACTGCTTTGGCAGAACAGCAGGGCTACTGGCATGTAGCCGACCCTTTTGCTCTCCAAAATGTGATAGAGAATGGCATCTCTTTTCTAGTCAGTTTTCAAATGGTTGTCTAGAGTGGCTGAAGGAGCTCATCTCCCACAACTCTCCCTCTCCATGACTGGCTCTTGAATAACACATCTTTATTTGATTCTGGTTAGTCTCAAAGGCAGCACCCATTTTACTTAAAGATGGCACGCTTGGCAGGTGCTTCTTTCCTAAGTCAAATAGATTTCTAAGCTGCAGCTATTTGGTTGCCCAAGTTTTGTTTTAAAGGATTTTTTTTGTTAGCTTTACTATGAGCATTGACTGGGACATATGGACCAGAGGATCTTGGGAAGATTCTTGTGCAGAAGGTGATGATGGATTGACTGAATCTAATGTTGAAGGACTACTTTGCTGTGAGTTAGTGGAGAAAAAACTCAATCTTGCCTTTTGCAATTAATACATCAAATTGTCATGACTTCCTTAATTTTAGACATCATATTGGAGACATTATATTCCTTGCAGATATATTCCAGTTTGCTTTAGCACTGGCACCTTTTGAGATTAAGAGATTCGGTATGAGACTTTCTGCTAAATTTAATTTGCTTTCATAATTTCATTTTAACTTCTTCATTTTTGACAGCTGGAAGTGCAATCTATCAGGTGTTACTGCTGCTTAATTTTCTATTAGTGTTGATGGTGCTGTATGGACTGTACTTTTTAAATCCAATGAAATGCATTATTCTGGTGCTGTGAGATATGTGGCAACCAGCCAGTTAGGGGTGTCCTTTTTTCACCCAGTCCATGCACACACATACATAGATGCACGCACACACAAATAATGGTTGGATTGCAGCCATAGCAATCTGGCCATTGTTGAATTTTCCAGAGAACTAAAACCAAACTCAATCCAAATGCAGCTCTGCTTCCTTGTAGACTGGGATCAGACCATCTTCATCCTGAAAACCACAACTTCATTTTTTCTGTCTGGACTCCGGCACAGTGACAAAGCAGCTGCTTAGAAAGTCCCATTTCCAGAAATGTGTTCTAACAACAGTTCTGACTCAGAAAAGCTAATATTGGACTGGAGAGAGAGGAAGAAAAAATCCTTCATACTCCATCCTGACACATGTTCTTACTGATATATAAATTATTAAATTTCAGTTCTGAAAAGAATTCATGTATATATTGCCCCAGTATTATAGTAATTTTACATGATAAAACTGGGCCCCAAATTTAGCATTTTTTTAAAAAAAATCTATTCCCTTATTTTATTGAGAAAATACATGGAATAACATGTTGGATGAAATTAAATGCTGCTTTTCACTGACAGTAATGTTTTCATCATTAGAATGAAGAGGATGGCATTTCTTCTTCTCTCTGCACCCATTTGTGTATTTCAAAATATTTTTGTTGTGCTAGGGTGCTGATGAGGCAGGGGAGAAGGGGAGCAGAAACAATTATTTAGAGAGAATAATTCTCCAAAATCTTAGCTGAACCTTAATATGAAGTTACAAATATACACATGGACACAAGGTGGTTTTATAAGCAAATAATGGAAGCTGATGAAATAGAGATATGCTGCCTTTGGGACAACAGCTGTAATGTCCCATTCTTGTAATCTAGTAGAAGATTGTTTTATATACAGTTATATTAATTTGTTTTCATCTGAAAATGAGGCTAATACAACAAGAAAAAAATATTTGGGGCGTACTAGATACCAGAGAATGTGTAGTAAGTGTTGATTCAAATCATTTTTCTGTTGGAGATGCAAGCTGGGAATGGCAATATTACCTCATATAGTTGATCTTGTCTTATCACTTCATTTTGTCTTGAAATCCACAGGATAGTTGACACCTTTAAACAGTTAGTGCATGTTAAAAATATATGTGCTTTGCTTTACTACATCACCAGTATTTGGACCTGATCAAGATATGGGCTGGCCAAAAGAATTATTATACAACATTGGAAAAATAAATGTACAATTGGTTTACAGTCATGGATTGTTGAAATGTATTGTCTCTTGGTATTTGAATTAATGATTTGTGTTTTGATCTCCCCACAAAAAGGGGCTTTTAAGCATTTTGGACAAATTTTGGGGGGTTGTTCTGTATATCAGAGTCTTCCCAGGGCTTGATTTTAATTTTGATGTTAAACTGCATAGTTAACACTGTCATGTATATGCATTTTTCCTGTTAATTAGCATATTTTTACAAACTGCTTTGAAAATATTTTGAATGAAATCTTGAGTGTTATCATACTCCCTTAAGCTGCTTAAACCCTAATGTTTAATTTAAGGTTTAAATTATTTAATTGCAGTTTTGGAGGAGGAGGATTTATAACCAGAATGTGGCAGCAGGGGAGATATTTACCATCTGAGAGGTATAGTTTCAGTATACAATAGATTGTACCCTCTTGAACTCTTATATCTACTTCTGAGAGAGAGAGAGAGAGAGAGAGAGAGAGAGAGAGAGAGAGAGAGAGAGAGAGATGGAGAGAGAGATGGAGAGAGAGAGAGAGAGAGAGAGAGATGTAGCAAGTTTAAGGACAATTTTGAATCACATACTTCAAGATGCATCAAGTTTGACCCCAAGATGAGGACATGGCATTCTGGGAGCTGAAGTCCACACATCTTAAAATGGCTGAGGTTGAGGAACCCTGGTCTAGACCAGTCCTGCACAACTCACAGAGGGGAAAAAAATATTCACGGGCCGCAAAGGAATAACTGGTGTGCCAATCAACAGTTTGGCGGTCAGCGGTGTGGTAGCAGCAGTGGAGCTGGCAGTGTTGCTGAGGCCTGGAGGCGCTTGGCAGCGTGTCTTTTGGGGAGGCAGCAGTGGCAGATCTTTCCTGACAGCCGAGATATTTGGCGGCAGTGGATTTATTGAGTTTTCAAAAAACATTGGCAGGCCGCACAAGGCTGCTTGGTGTACCACATGTTGTGCAGGCCTGTCTAGGCAAAGAAACAAAGAGAGCAAAAGGTGTTGTTAGTGCAGAACTTGCATTGCAGATACTGGTGATGGTGGTGACGGCAGCGTGCGTGCAGAGCACAGGTAATTTTATGTAACTATTTATTTAATCAATTTATATGGCTGTCCACTCACCAAGTGACTCTGGGCAGCTAAAAATGGTTGAAAGCATCCAATATAAGGAAAATTAGCAGCAAAACAAAACATAACAACGTAAAAAGGTGCGGCTCCATGGATCAACATACATCTCATATAGTTCAGCCAGTTCATCTAACTTCCTGGCCCCAGTGCCTAACAGAAGAACCATGTAGCCCCCCCCCAGTCACCCCCCCACACACAATCCACTTAGGTTGGTTTAAACAAAAAAGGATTATAAATGCTTGAAAAAAATATTTTCAAAACAGGGGAATGAAGCTCAACAAGGTAAATAACATTTGATGTATGGGGTGAAAGAATTTAACTTCACATCTAAATTGATTTGGTCTGGGCTGGCACAGACTGGCCAGGAAAGAGATAATTAAGACTGTGATAGGTGATAGGTTTATGCCAATATCACTGTGCGACTCTGGCGAAGAAAGTAAACTTTGTGTTCAGGACCCTTATGAAAATAAAAGGGCCAATATCATAGCGTGACTACCTACTGTAGATCTATGGTGTGATCACACCTAGGGCACTTCCAGAAGAAGAGTCTTCACCAGGAGTTTGGGGATCTCTGTCCCATGGCATTAGATGAGATTGGGAGATCAGCTGATTTATTTCTGGCTCAATGCAAAGTAACTCTAATTGTGGGGGGGAGGGAGAGAGAAGATCCTTTTTTTTTAAATACAAAGGTGGAACTCTCAGAGATTTTGGGTGGGCTCTTTTTCCATTGGAGGGAACTCTTGCATCTGCCTTCCTACTGGCTCCAGAGGGATGCTCAGCTGAGGAGCAGATCTTGTAAGGAAAAACTGAAATTAACGTTCAGTCTCTTTCTCCTTTCTATCAGGGGATGAGGGGATTTGGTTACTCCAGTGAAGTGGAAATGGCAGCCATATCTCCTTACAATGAGCACCATTTCTTGTGGCATAAACAAATATATATGCATTTTGTTTATAATTTATCACAGCCTCTTTCACATTTCAGCTGCGGCTGAACCCTACAACTATGATTAGAGGTGCTGGGAGAACTTCTTGGAAAATGGATCAGAAGAAACCTTCACCCCAGTACTAGAATCAGAGGTAAATAAAAACTGGGAGATTCAGGAGTAACAAAAGGAAGAGCTTCTTCACACAACCCATAGTTAAACCACTGCATTCACTGCTACGAATGTAATAAAAGCCATCATCGTGGTTTGCTTTTATAAATGCCTAGATTCATTCAGGGGGCGTGGTGGCTCAGCGGGTAAGACGCCAGGCTTGTCGATCGGAAGATCGCAAGTTCGGAGGTTCGAATCCCTAGTCCTGCGTGACGGAGTGAGCTCCCGCACTAGCCCCAGCTCTTGCCAACCTAGCAATTCGAAAGCATGCAAATGCAAGTAGATGAATAGGTACCACTTCGGTGGGTAGGTAACAGCGTTCTGCGTGCATCATGCCAGCCACATGACCGCGGAAGCGTCTTCGGACAACGCTAGCTCTTCGGCTAACAAACGGAGATGAGCACCGGCCCCTAGAGTCGGACACGACTGCCTTTACCTTTACCTTTTAGATTCATTCATAGAATATAAGGCTATATATTATCTCCCCTAACATCAGTTGCTGAGGAACATGAATGGGAGGGTCCAGTGACAGCCATGTTCTGCTTGTGGGACATAAGGTGTCCAGGTCTGCTTTAAAAAGACAGCAATGGCCCTACCCTACAAGGCCTCCTGCTATGTCATGGGATGGGAGCCTTAGAACTTTATGGTATAGGAATAGCAATGGTTTTCAAACACCATGGCTCTGAAGGACCAAACTTTCCAATGAGGATAGTGCACTGCATAGTTGGCTTGCCAGTTTCAACTGTCAGCTTTTGAAGCTGTTCCTTTTTGGTGACAAGCACCAATAAAACTCTTGTTTGCACTGGCTGTTGACTCATCTTAGGTGGAATTATGTACAGAAATAAGTCAATAATTCCCCATTCACTGTGATCCACATGCAACTCAGATTGATGATACAATGCAAGGCTCCTGTATAGACAAGTTTCTTGTTTACTGTGTACTTTTCCAGGTCACTTGGCACGTTGCTTCATAAACATGCTTTTAGCAGTGCAGAGCCTGGTGCGGATGGATTTTAAGTTTATGTAGATCAATTCACCCTTAAAAACTAGCAAAACTAATTTTTAAAAATTTGCACTGCAAACACATTAGGGATGAGCTAAGCGATTCCCTGAAAGCTTTCAGTACCTCCCCAAATAGTAGGCTATTAGGAGATGGCAAATTTGTTTTTAAGGCTGTGCTATCATTCTCCACCTGCAAAAGAGATGTCATCCAGGGAGTGTCATTCTTGGAATCAGGTCTTGGAGAAAAGCACTTCCAAAATTACTTTTGGAAATGGTTAAATTATGTTCCCAAATGTTTCCTAAATTCTGTTGAAACTATTGCCACAATCATGCAAAAATGTATTTTTGGAAGAAAGTGACTCTGTGACATAAGTGAACTGTTTGCATTTTGAAAAAAATCTCTGGGCTCAAAAGGAAATTTAATGTCTTTAATATCAAATGTGCCTGTTTACTAAAGGAAAGGAAGGATGATAGTTTCTGTACTTATTACTAAATAATTTTGCACTGAATAGTATAGTGGGAAGAGCCAGAACTACAGCTCAGTGACAGCTTTGCATGCAGATGGTCTTGGGTTCAATTCCTGATATCTGCAGGTGAGATTGGAAAGTCACTAAGAACATCAAGTCGGTGCTGTCACTGCATATATTTAGATACCATACTCAGACCATCCTCTTTAGTCACGTATTTAATCCTTAGTACTTTATACTGCATGGTTTTAGTTATTTACATTGACATTATTATTTATATTGTCTCACTGACTTTGTTATTTATATTGTTTTTATTTCTCATTCTGTTTTAAAGGCAGCTTCCATGTCAAGCTCAGATCCTAATGACTTCATGTCCTTGTAGTTTCCTTGGTGGCAATACAGAAGTGGTTTGCTATTGTGTCAGCCCTTTGAGGTAGTCCAGACAAGAAGCACCAACTATGAGTACTAACACTACCTTTATTGTAAGGTTACAGTAACAGAATTTTGCAAGTCTGAAAGTACATCTATCCCCCCTCGTCTTTACAGTCTAAGAAACTAGAGAGGGTCCCTTCCACGCCCCCATTCCTTCTGCAGACTCAGCTGCCTCTTATCTGACCGTTGCCTAGCCTGCAGCTCCTCCTCCTCCTCCTCCTCCTCCTCCTCCCCCCTCAAGGACATTTACACAGATCATTAAATGTTGCCTTCTTGCAGCCTCTTTTTCCCAACTTCCCAGTCTAACCTATTTTTTAGTTTCCCATCTAAGTACTAAGTCCAACCTGCTTAGCTTTCCGGGATCAACCAAAGTCAGCTTAATGGTTCCAAAAAGCTCAGCTATAAAACAACACAAATAAATTAATCATCATCTATTAATCCTTTATCTACATACATAATTGGCATTTCCTGACAGAACCACCCACCCATTTGGAGATGTATGTGCAGTACAAAAACATAGTAAGTGTAGTTTTTAGTGCTGTATGACATTCCACATCATTACTAATACAACATACTGTGGCATGCATGGATCAAACCACATTATGTGTGTAGGAAAGATTGTTTTTGAAAGTTACTTATTTTTGTTACTTGAAGAGATACAGTTGCATTCTGGAGCATCAGAAAGACAATCTGCTTTATTGCCTTCAGGATAAATGAACTTAGATTTTCTGTTTCAACTGACAGTAGAATTATACTTCTCTGATACTGAGGCAGTACAGGCCTTGTCTAATTGGTCCTGGAGGTAGAGAAAGCTATTTTGGTTGACCCTGGCTTTCAACTTCCTACTCAACGATCTCACTGTTGTGTTTATGTCTTCTTGGTACCGAATGGCATCATGTCTTTCCCCCAGCATTACATAAAAGATTATCTAATTAATAACTCATCCCAGGAATCAGTTCTGTCTTTGTCTAATGATTGAATGATCAATTACTAGGAAGCTTCTCCTGTCTGAGCAATATCCCAAGAGGATATTGTTCTACTTACAATGATTCAATCCCTTTGGAGATATTTCTACTTTCCTACTTTGGAGACATTCCTACTTTCCCAAGAGCCCCCTCCCCCCCCCCCCGAGATTCTCTTTCTTCAGGCCTGTAGAGGAGCCTTCACCCCTGGAATGGAATAGCTTTGAAAACCACCTTGCCAAAATCACTTTTTCAGATCCCCTGCCTTCGCCTCAAAGAAGCAAATACATTCACAGTGAGTCTTATGTATCAAGAATATACCTAGGACTTCAGTCCTTCAGTAGGCACACATATGACATTCAAAATATTTTCCAAGTATGTTGTAGCAGCACATTAATTAGAATTTCTGGTGCAGTTAACCTTTCCTTTTTAAAAAAGCACTGTGTGCACATCTTGTGTACTTCCCATTCAGTTTCACCCTTAAGGTAGATGAACCATTTGTGGGGAGAATGAAATCTTCCATAGGGAAGCTTTGTTATGAAATATATTTCTGTATACAAAATAGCCAATTAATAGGCATGAATTCTAATGAATTCTCTACTCTGCCCTTTAATTAAAAAGTATAATAGTTTGGAAGAACTGAAAAATATTTGCAAAGATCAGTTAGAGAAGATGCAGTCCACTTGATTTAAAGACCTAGTTTTCTTCTGGAATAGCTAGTTATTTCCAGGTAGCTGAGGCTTTTTTCTCTAAGCATACCATCCTTGTTGAATTTGCTGTTTTCTACACTAAATGATAGTGGAATTTGAGGAACGCCAGGCTTTCCAATACTATCTTAATGGCATCTAAGGTTAGAATGGCAGTGCTATTGTCAAGAGGATTACTTATCCTCTATTTTTCAAATATGGGCATATCTCAGTGGGACATGGCAGCGTAAGGGGACATGGCAGCGTAAGGCCGACACTTCTGTGTCATTGCTGAATGAAGTTTTCAGCTCTGATTTGTCCATAAAAGACAGCACACTAATAATAATACATCTGGTTCTATTAAGATTCTATCAGTCAGCAGAAATTCTCAGCAAAACACTGTAATGTCAGATCATGCCTTACCAGTTACGGGGAAGGGGAAAATACAGTAACTAAACCATTCAGTATAAACTGACAGATAATTTAAAAATGCAGTTTGAGTGGAAGAAATATAGTTCCTTCTGAAGAGGCAAATCTGAAATGCTGCTGCTGCTGCTAACGATAATGATGATGACAACGATGATATCTATTGGTATCCTGCCTTTTTGCACAGAAGACTGTCAAGAGAAGTAAAACTGGATAAACCACTGTGGCACATCTCTCTATCCTCAGAAGCAGAAGAGTACAGAAGAAAGAGGGAAGTTGGAAAGCCCCATTTTGTGGTTGGAAGAAAATAAATCAAAGTATTCCTAAAGATTGTAGTCAACAGAAACTTGGCAATACATGTTACAACAACTCAGTTAATACTCCAATCCTGAATATTTTGGAAATTAACTTTCACTGATTTCAATTAGGTAAATAAAATGCTTAATAGCATCTTGTTTTACCAGAAATTTTTTTTATGAGTTGAACAATAAATATAAGTTAATGCATTCATGTTACTGTGTTCACAAGCCTGTCTTTTCCCACCCATTATCCCCACATCATTAATTTCTCTGCATGTAAAGGAAGCAGCAAGTCAGAGAGAAAATACTTTGTTAAATAATTAAGGCAATGTCTTTTATCTGGAAATGAGACCCACTGAACTCAGTAGGTCTCACTGTAGGCACAGATAGGATAGCACACATAAGATTCCAGTCCTAAAGAAGGCAAGAAGCCCAGCTAAGGATTTATAAGACGCAAGGGAAGAGCTGCTTCTCTGCCAAGGAGAAGAGGTCTGCAGGTGGCTCTGCGTGTAGGCCCTTGGAGAACTTCCTGCTCTTCGGGGGTAAATATCTTTGGGTGTGAATGGATCTGTAGTGATGTTTCACCACATTAGGGGCCAAAACATGATGGGTCAGGAGAAGACTGAGAGCAGTTTTGATCCATAGGATATAATGCATCCTCATTTTCCTAGTCTGTCTACAAATGGGGCTCTAAAGTAGCAGTTTTCAGGAGTGGGCAAAATTAATTACCTTCCCCAAAGAAAAAGAAATTTGAAGTCAAATAAAAGGAAGATTGAAATAGCCCATAGTCTTGAGCTGGCAAGGCTTGGATATTCATTTATTACAGAAATTGATATATTGCCCAGTCGCAAGATTCCAGATGGCTTATGGTGATAAAATACAGTAAGATCATAACAATATGTTCATTACTCAAAACCTAATTGCACAGGAGAGGCAGGTGTTGCTGGTTCGATCTGGCAAGGTTGGCGCGGTCCGGGTTCCATTGATTAAGCAATGCCATCTGTCGGGACCCCGGAAGTGCACCTTCTCTGTAGCAGCGCCTGCCCTCTGAATGAGGTTCCCCCCAAAATTTGAACTGCTCCCACTGTACTGGTATTTCGAAGGGCCTTAAAGACCTGGCTCTTCTGGTGAAAGTCATAATACAATGCATACAAACAAATTCAACATGGACTTACAAAAATTGAATGACCAGCATCATAACCACTATCAGAGAAGAAACATGAAACTATGAATTAAGTAAATAATTAAACAGTTAACCACAGCAGTATACCACCTAATAGATTGCATGTGTTCACATAGACCCAAGCATTGGAAGGATTCCCTCATAGCCTTCTGAGATATCATAACCTTCTGTGGTGCAATGTATCTTCCTAGTAGTTCTTGTAGTTTACAACCAGCAGTTCCTGCATCTGAGCCAGGAAAATGCAAGTGATGGTGGAAATATTTTTTTTCAGTCTGCAAAGCCAGAAGTTTTATGAAGCAGTGCCAAGTAGAAGCTAACTTGCTTGGAAGTTGGGTCTTGTGCAGAGCTCCAGCTCCTTGGAATGATGACAGCACATATGCACAAAACAGGGTTGAGATCAACATAAACCTCATAAATCCCCTATGAAAAGGTAATAAGAACCAGACCTGTTTTAGTGCATGGAGCATAGATACTCTAATTTATTGGAGAATTATATCAGAGAGGCATGGACTTTAGAGAGGAAAATACTTATTAGGTGATATTTGTGTTAAGCCTGCATACACCACCACAAAATTATTTTTTATGTTTCTGTAGGGTTTTGTGGGTCAATACGTAATCCAGTTGACTTCCCATTGTCTAGTTAAGGTGCTCCAAGTAATGGGAATTCTACTACCAATGTTCTGCCTTATTTCCCTGTGGCAGCTTTAGGTTTCTGAGGTTAGATAATCAGGTTTATCTAATAGTCAGAATGAGGCAGTATAATTTCACATGGTTAGTAACTTTCTGCAAATATAGTTGAGGAGACTAAATTACATCTGAATCCACTCTTGACAGAGAATAGAACCTAGAAATGTGAAGGAAGAAAGGGCAAAGATTCAGGGCAGCTAGCTTGTGTTTAATGTTGCATACCATTGGAGTCTAAGTGAGAACTCAAAATAACTGAAGAAGAAAGGACAGTGAAATTGGTTTCATAGATACCACTTAAGATAATAAATAGGTCTTCAATAACATTGATGTTATTGTTGTTATAGTTGTGTTGAATGTTAGGGTTAGGGTTAGGGCTAGGATGACTTCTTCTAACCCTTTCTATTTTTTTAACGTTTTGCACTCTATATATATATTGTTTTTTTCTTTTTTCCCTTTTTTTGTTCTATTTGTTCTCTCTATGAATGTATGTTAACAATGTATTATATTTTAATTAATAAAAAGGTATTTTAAAAAAGATAATAAATAGGTCTTACTTAAGAATCTAAGAGATGCAGATATGTTACTGCTATGAGAAACAGAGGATGAAATGTGATATTCCAAATCATGATGATTCATTCCTTTTGCATCCCAATGTTCTTTCAAGGAGCAAAGTTGTGCCTTTACTCATAAATTTACCAGATTGTAATCTGCCAATCTGATAAAATGAAATTTCATAAGTACAGTAAAGCCTTCATTTAATGTCTAATACCTACTTTAGTTACAATGAACATTTTTTTTTTCATTTGAACTTCTCCTCCATTTAAAACAAGGGTTTGTCTGCTAAATCAAAGTTTTACTGCAAATGATACTATGTACTGTATGTCTACTGAAATCTCTCCTACTGCAATCCATGAATCTTAGAAATTCATTACACTGGGTGGAAGCTAGGGTAGATATATTACTGGTGCATCATTGTGGGGCGCGGTAGCTCAGCGGGTTAAACCGCTGATGCTGTAAGACTTCCGATCAGCAGGTCGGCAGTTCGAACCTCCGCGTGGCGTGGTGAGCTCTCGTCACTTGCCCCAGCTCCTGTCAACCCAGCAGTTCGAAAGCTAATTGCAAGTAGATAAATGGGTACCACCTTACGTGGGAGAATTTGCTGGTGTCCTGTCGGGGGTCGCCTCCGGAGCGAAGAAGACCTCGCGAATGGCGGCGGAGACGGGAAACGGAGACGACGGATCCCGAACAGCAATATCCAGGATGTCAGCAGCTGACTCTGAAGCAAGGTATTCTGGGACATGTAGTCTAATACTACAAGAGTCGGTTCCCTTACCCCTTCCCTGAGCGCGCGGTAATAAACGTTAATATATATGAATGTATAAATATATGAATTGCAAATGTTGTAAGCCGCCTAGAGTCCTCCGATAGGGAGGGGATAGGCGGGGTATAAATACGAATAATAAATAAATAAATAAAAATTAAAGGTTATCTAGGAAAGTATGTTCATAATGTAATAACTATGCCTATTCCTGTTTTCTCTGATGGACCATTTAAAAAGTCTCCAAAATGATCTACAGTATCTTTCTAGAAAAAAATAATTGTATGGAAGAACAGTGCTAATGATTTGCCTTTGGAAGGCCTAAAAGTTTGAGGCGTCATTGCTGGTCGGTGCTGATGAAAGTGGGCAAGATGATCCAATGGTCTGACTCAGTTCAGAGCAGTTTCTTCTGTCCCTCATTAAATTACCTGTCTGATAACAGGTTTTTGCCCCAATCCATTGGCACTGTGCACATGACTTTCAATATTTATTTAACAATGTTCAAAAGCTACCTAATAGCTGATACATGGCCACCAAACAGCTTCCAAGCCTTCATAAAATGTAAAAATGTACTCAAATGTAGCATGAAAGAGGCCCCACTTCATTGAAGCCAGTGCAGACCATTCAATCTCTTTCAAGAGTTCCACGTATGTGGATCAGACCACACAGAGAGTTTTGAATGAGGGCCCACTATAATGTGCATGTGCATGGGAACATGCTTATATGTTTGTCTTTCTGTAGCAAATATTTTCGGATTTGTATCTGCATTGCCTTTGCTATAAACCGGCTCCTGGAATAACCCATTAACATTTGGAAATAGGCCAAACCCAGATGTTAACATCCATTTGAGCTTCAAATTCTAACACCAATATCTGGACTGAAGGCAAACCAGGAAACTAAACGCACGGGATGGTCCACACAGACAAGAATTATGGTGTGCATTGAATATGCCTCAAATGGAAAGCTACATGAAGCTCCCAGATGTAATTTTACATAATAATTTTACATTTATCTTAACTCAGAATGGGTTTCTGTATGCACAATAGCTTAACCCCTGCCCCCCACCCGCGAGGTATTTTTGTTTTGTTTCGTTTTGGAAAGAATGATTAAAAAAATCACTTTAAATACACATACAGCATAAACACAATATAGAAACAAAAATATTTCAGTGGTTTTTTTGTTCCCATGTTTGTAGAAGCCGATTCTAGGGAGTGGGGAGTAGGGGGATGTCAGAATCTAAACATTTATACTATATGAATAGGGAATAATTTGTTTATCCATACATTTGCCTCAGCAAGACAGATTTATTATCATATGGAATGTTTCAATGTGTGTAAATTATGGATGGCCCCCTTTCATTCCAAAACGTTTCAAGCTTATCTAGGGGATTTGAGAAGAATTTTAAGGACCAGAGAAGTGTAAATTGCCCTCTCAGTTACAATCCGATCTGACCTCAATCTTACGCGGGGAATGTTGTGTGATACACGTGAGAGAGAAAGGCGTGCATTTCTAAATCAAAGCAGCCATTATTGTGCAAGTCCATCTCTTCTCCTGCTCCCATCAATCTTTATTTTTTTCACTTAAAAAACACTTGGCAGCTGTTATTGCTCTCACCCTTAAAAAGATCACTGCTGTAGCTGGGACAAATACATGCTTTCTTCTTCCAACATACAGTGCAACCACAGTCATGCATCACTGGGAGCACTGAATAATTTATTCACTCTTTCAATATATCAAGATAGGAACGCATGAATTCAAAACTAGCTGCAGCAAAAGGCAATTGCTAGGGATGGGGTCAGGATTGACCTCTGTCCCTAATTGGAGTGTGCAGGTTCAATTTTGGAATGTATTCCTTCCTTGTGAAATTGTCTGCTTCAAAACATACAAGATGTGCTTTTTGTTCCTGCTTTATGGCTTGGAATTGCTCAGTTTTTATACCTCCTAGAAACCTACGAGGCAAATACCTAGAACAGAGCTTTCCAAACTGTGTGTCGGGACACGTTAGTCTGGGTGTGTCGCGGCTGCTGCCGCCTCCGAGCCCTGCCAGGATTCCACGCAGGTCCGAGTGCCTGCCTTGTGCCTTGCTGCCTCCAAACCTGCTGTGATTCCACGCAGGTCCTAGTGCCTGCCTTGTGCCTTGCTGCCTCCAAACCTGCTGTGATTCCACGCAGGTCCTAGTGCCTGCCTTGTGCCTTGCTGCCTCCAAACCTGCTGTGATTCCACGCAGGTCCTAGTGCCTGCCTTGTGCCTTGCTGCCTCCAAACCTGCTGTGATTCCACGCAGGTCCTAGTGCCTGCCTTGTGCCTTGCTGCCTCCAAACCTGCCCTGCCAGGATTCTGCGCAGGTCCTAGTGCCTGCCTTGTGCCTTGCTGCCTCCAAACCTGCTGTGATTCTGCGCAGGTCCTAGTGCCAGCCTTGTACCCTGCTGTAAGAGTGTGTCATGAAATGATGCCCTGCCGTAAGAGTGTGTTGCAAAATGATGCCCTGCTGTAAGAGTGTGTCACGAAATGATGCATGTCTAAAAAGTGTGTCACCAACATGAAAAGTTTGGAAAGCTCTGACCTAGGACATTTGGCAAAGATTTGTTTTGGAGCTGAATGCAACAAGTGACAACTGATGCTTCATTCAAATTTAAGCACCATGCTTACAAACACATTGTCTATCTATGCTTGTTCAGATTAGTAGGACTTCTCTTTAAATCAGACACACATTGTAATCATTTGCAATAATTGATATTAATTACTACAGTGGCTGTAAAAGTAGATTAATCAGTTTATGGACAATTCAGGGGGAAGCCTGACATTACCTAGTTCACCTTCATTTTCCTGCACATCTTCTTACCACAGGGAAATATCACCTGATTTCTGCTTATAATATAGATGCGGGCTTTGAAAGTGATTTGAAAGAAGTGTTACAGCTGTGATCTGCTGTGAGGAATGAAGGTAGGTCAAAAGAAGAGGAAATGTCTGTGTGTAAGAGTAGGCATCTGCCCACTTTGTTATGCGGAAGTGAGAACAGGGTATGTCAAGGGAAGCATGGAAGCTGCATGAGGTGGGATTCATTATATAAAAAGTGTGTGTTATAAAACAAGAACAGACATGGTCAAGAATGAATGGGTGCAGAGTGAATGAAGACTGAATACAAATATGACCAATATGAAAAAAGTACATTGAGGTGGTTCGGTCATATAGAGAGAATGAATGAGGATCAAAATGCAAAACCAATATGTGAAAGAAGGGTGAATATGTTGAGAGCAAGGGGAAATCCCTGAAAGTCATGGTTGGATGGAGTTGGTGAGATCCATAAAAAGAGAGAGGTGAGAAGTTTAAAGAACAGAAGGCAATAAATGGATTGATATATGGATGGTTGGCAAGGATAGAAAGTTACATGACATGTAGTGAATGGTATTGGTGTAAAGTAGATTTAATTAGACTTCCTTTTTCTTTTGTTTACTTTCTGCTTTTAATTTCTTTTGTTCACGTTCTATGTGTTGCAAAAGTTGTTTACCCCCAAAGATTGTGATCAGTAAAGTTATGCAGTATCTCTTCTGAGCAGCTGCTGGAATCAGAACAGTATGGACCTTCTATTTAAAAATATTTACAGGCCTTTAATCTGGGTCATACAGTACATTTTGCAGAGGTCTGTATCATACTTAATTGTACTCTCATGGCCTAAGTCATGCCAAACGAATGTCCATATCATGGCATGACTTCCTGTATCAGACCTGGGAGAAATTTCCCTGCAGTTCAACCTGATATGTTGTCATCATTAGCATGTGCTCAGATATAATTGCGAGAAAAGAACTGGAGGAAGAAAGCCAAAAAATATTGGACTGGGTAAGATAAGCATAAGTCATTGCACTGCTGATTTTAGAGGGTTGAAACTGTTTGCCTTGCTCAAGGCAAGGGGCTCTGTCATTTTGCTTAATAATAAGTATAATGGGCCCTGAAAAGGTTGGGAATAAAGCACAATTTAGATTTTCTTTGCACTTATTTAAATCAGTTTGCAGGCCATTCTACTGTCATGCATCCTGTGAATGAATCAGAGCTTATTTTCACATTTTGGGGAGATCAAATACATAGATATTTTGGCAGCATAAATTTAGCAATCTGCATAAGTAGCTCCATCCTTCCTTTGCTTGTGAGCTATCCCAGACAACACACTGTTTTGGCAGTAATAGGTACAGTATTATCCTGGAAGTAGCACATGCATTGCCTTAGCCAAAGACAGAAAAGAAATTTGTATTGGCATAAACCCCATAAATTAATCATTCTGGAATAGGCCTAAATTACTGAGGAAAGGGTTTATTTATTTATTTCCAATGCTTCTATGCTGCTTCAGTTGTTCGACTCTCAGCAGCTTGCAGCATCACATACAACACATAGTATACATTACAACAGATTAAAAAAAATCAAATTATCAGTAATATCAATAATAATAATTACTATCAACATAAATTCAACTTAATAATAATAGTAATAATATCACCATGAAAAGCATAACATAACATCAAACAGTTTATATGATGCTCTAAGCTCGTTCCTATAAAGTTCTAGCAGGATGGTAAGATTTCCTTCTTTTAGGGTTGCCACCTTTTATGTTGATTTGTGTGTGTGTATGTGTGTCTTCGAGTCAGTGTTGATTCCTGGTGACTGCCTGGACAAATCCCTGAAGTTTTCTTGGCAACGTTTTTTGGAAGTGGTTTGCCATTGCCTCCTTCCTAGGGCTGAGAGAGAGTGCCTGGCTTGAGGTCACCCAGCTGGCTTTGTGCCTAAGGCAGGACTAGAACTCCCAGGCTCCCAGGTTCTAGACTAGAGCCTTAAATGCTAAACCAAACTGGCTCTCTTTTATGTTGATAGGACTTCTGTATCTTTTCAGTTGAATAATAGGAAGATATTCAACAGACAAAATCTCTCATTATTGTATCCCTATGCTGAGTAAGCTTTCTTTAGGCTGCTGTGCAAACCTATGGCCTATGGGACCATAGAACAGAGGAATTAGATCTGTTCTAATTAGAGAGTTTATTCTTCAAAGCCATCGTTTGACAGCTCAGGGAAGGGTGGCTTGAACACCTGGGAGGGGGGCATCAGCCAAGGCTCAACCTCCAGATTGCATTCCCTTAGTGGTGAGACTCTTAGCAAGCCCCCTCTCCCTGATTTCCCTGGGCAGGCAGATTCAACCCAGAGAAGATGGTTTCAGAGATATCCAGGCCCTGAGCTGTGTACCTTGAATTGCGCAGTAACAGTGGTACTATATGGTCAAAGCTTGGTGTGCCCACAGTTAGCTGGGCCACTGCATGTTGAACCACCTGAAGCTTCTGAATGGTCTTCAAGCAGACTGAGAGGAGAACAATAGTTCCCTCTCGGTCTGCTGTGGAAACATTTCAGTGGTGTGCTGGCGATGGCTTGCGACATGTTACGGAATTTTGCAAACAGAGCTGAATTACAATGCGTAGCACACCGATCAGCTTTTCAGTGGCTAGTGGCATGGCACAGGAGAGGAGTCAGCAGATCCAGTTGTTACACAATTACCAGCACACCACTGAAACAGGTTTAAAAGGATGTGTGGCATGGGAGGCCCACCACATTTATGATTGAGGAAAAGTGTACACAGTCCTGATAATCAGGACAGTCTTCAGTAGGACACAAGATTTCTTTGAGTCTTAAATGTTGAAATACTTTGAGTAGTAAACCAGGTTAGCCTAGTTAACTGATTTTCTGCCTATTGTGTGATTGTTAAATGTCTAGGAATCTTGCCAGAAAAGAAAAACTTGAAACTTGCTACTTCCTTTTGTTGACAGAAAGCTGGTTGTGAAAAAAAAAAACTAACATCATTTTTTTTAAAAGAGAAAACAAACTGATTTCAAATAGGCATACAGCTGCAAGTTGGGAAAACTTCATCAGGTTTCTGAGATTAATGATGCAACTGTTGCATTTTCTATAGGTTCACTTCTATTATTATTAGAGAATATTTATTTTATTTTATTTTATTTATTTTCTATCCTGCTTTTATTATTTTTACAAATAACTCGAGGCGGCGAATATACCAAATACTCCTTCCTCATCCTATTTTCCCCACAACAACAACCCTGTGAGGTGAGTTGGGCTGAGAGAGAGGAACTGGCCCAAGGTCACCCAGCTGGCTTTCATGCCTAAGGTGGGACTAGAACTCACAGACTCCTGGTTTCTAGCCCGTTGCCTTAACCACTAGACCAAAGTGCTTCTGTCACTTGAGTAATAGGGCTGTGCACAGTTGAAAAAATAATTCAGAAGTGCTTCAGATGTTCTGAAAACATAGCACATCTTTGCTATTCGTTGAAGCATCCTGTCTTTTTTCATGGTGTTGACTCATTAAAGTTAATACTTTAATGATAAAGTATTTTCAACTCATTAAAGTTAATACTTTAATACTCATTAAAGTTAAGTACGGGGTGGTTAGCCCCATAATACCCTCCTTTTTTAAGATCTTCCCATCCTCTGGATTCTTATCTATTTATTATTATATTGTATTTTTAAGTGTATAGGTTTTTTAATATTAATATTAATGTTGTAAACTGCCCAGAGTCTACTGTTGTGGAGATGAGCGGTGATAAATTTGAATAATAAATAAATAATAAATAAATAATACAACCCTTAAAGCAGATACAACATTTTATCAGGCTACTGTGGAATAGCAGAGACACACTGTATTTGCTTGAAGACAGAAGTACTTCTTCCAGATAATTTTTGAAGCGTGAACAGCTCTGTTAAGAAGCGCTGAACGTTCATCTCATGTTCCAGAAAATGTGGCAACTCTACCTCCAAGGAATAAACAATTCTTATTAGTACACAGTGGCTGCATAACTGTAGCAGGATCACAAATACACAGCCATTTATTTTTAAAAGGTGGAGTGATTATTATTTTTTCCTTTCTTCAATAGGAACATGAATTAATTTATCTAAGACTCTTGTGTTTTAATAGGCTCAACAACCTATGAAGAAGATGACTCATGGAAGTCTAACTACAGATGTGTGCTACATGCTCTAATTTTACTTGCAAAGAGAATGAAAGCACTTGAAGTGACATATTTAACTTTACATCAGATTTGGCCCTGACAATCATTCCAGTTCTACCTGACTTCCTATCAGGGTACTAGAGCAGGTCCCCGGTTTAAGAACGTCCTGGTTTATGGAAGACTCCTAGTTAAGAATGGACTGCCATAAAGACTATTACATTAAAACAGGGATTTCCAAAGTTTTCCCGCGGCGACACACCAACCGCCGTTGGTGTGTCACCGCGGGAAAACCCGGAAGTGCCGCCATTGCGGCAGCGCGCAAAAACCCGGAAGCGCTGCTGCCGCTTTCGGTTTTTTGCGTGCCGCCATTGGTGTGTCGCCGCGGGAAAACCCGGAAGCGCTGATGATGATCAGCGTTTCCAGGTTGTGTGGCGACACACCAGACTGTGTGTGGCGACACACTTTTGTGTGGCGACACACAGTTTGGAAAGCTCTGCATTAAAAATTTGAGTTAAGTACAATATTTTGGGTTAAATAAACAATACTACTTTGTGTATTATTATGCTTAAGGTGTTTTAGTGTATTTGGAAGTGTTTCTTAAGTGTTTTATATGCGTAGAAAGGTAAAATATATACTATATACTAAGAGAAACATTTGACTAACTGATGCTGAATAACTGTTCTGACTTACAGACAAATTCAACTTAAGGGCAGACTTAGGAATGGAACTCGTTCTTAAACCGGGGACCTGCTGTATAAAGTTCCAACCCAGATCTCAGTTCGAGCCCAACAGTCCATCTATCGCAGGAAATATCTCTGATCTTGTGAGGTTATGGGTTTGTTATTTTTGTTTTGTATTTAAAATTGTCATTGTATTCGGAGTAATTTAAAATCAGTATGTACAATAGCACTTGCAAACTTAATAGAGGAAAAAAAAGAATGTGTTTTTAAGCATAGCCAGAATTGAGCAGACTCTGGTTCGGTTGTCCTAATTTTTCATTGGGCTTCATCTACTTTGGTCTTATTGTTTTCAAAGATATTGGCCTTTTTTTTTTAATCTTGCCAGCCATTCTCAGGTAAGAAGAGCCCCAATGCATACAATGGTCCTAAAATAACAAATTAATCAGCACCTGATTTCTTGTCTTTCAGAGTTGCCTTAAGGTGAAGAAAACCTGAACTGAAGAAGATCATGTTTCCATTAAAAGAGGCCTATATGAAGCACATTCACAATGCATGTGCTAAGTAAGCACCAATTCAATTAAGTTGATTTAGCAGAAGTGGGGGTCTTTTGGTGGAGATGGGAAGCGAGTCTATTGTACTGTACTCACATTATTAGGGTCACCTCTAAGAACTTGCAGCAAACAATTGCTCATTAGTGGATTAGCAGTAATTACTAGCAGCAGTCATTTTCCTCAAGCAGTAATGGACCAATTTGCTGCTGTAATTAGACCCTACTATTGTGGCTCTTTAGCCCTAAAGCTGTGGATTTCAGAATCTGCACCTTGTGCCTTACATTTGGTAAGATATCCACTATACTTGGAAAATGCATGTCATCAACCTGCTTCCCCCAAATGTGCAGTCATACCTCATGCTTATTAAAAATAATATAGATACAGGTTCAATTGCTACAATGGATTACCTGTTAGAATATAGTATAGCTGAGTAAACATTTACAAGACTATGAATCAGAGGTACATGTATTTAGAAGGCTTCTAAAAATGACACACACAAAAGGGGTAATTAGACGTGAGCGGATATAACAGTAAATTAATGGCATGAATTCTCCAGGGATGTGTGAAGTTTTGTGATATAGATGTGCAGGTAAGGGCATAAGGATATGTTGTATGGTGTCGGGGGAAAAGAATTAGCTTGCCAAGAAAGATTGCAGAAATTTCACAAAAGTAAAGAAGTTTTGAAGCTGTTCCTGCAGCTTTTTAAAGGATTGATATTTGCTGGACAGTTAAAAAAAACCAGAATGGAAAGGAATGGATCTATCCAGATTGGAATCCAGCTTAACATTGACAAAAGATGAAACTGTGCATAGATCAGTATTTATGTAAGAATGTAGCCAACCCCCATTGCTTCTGTCAAAATTGCTAACGGATGCTCAGTCCCTTCTAATAGATGGGGAGCAGGCTCCCTTTGGAAGTCATAAAACTCCCTGTAAACTTAGAGTCATCTCAAAATCCAAATTGTAAATGTCGCTCTGCTGAAACAGTTTTGGTGGGCTGGGAATGCTTTTAAAGGATTTGGCAAGTCCTGATAATCAGTTGATTGCAAAACCTGATAATCTGTTTCCCCGTTTTAAAATATTGTGGCTTAAAGCGCTTCTTCCTTTGAGGTCTAGACTTCAGGTGAACTCACATAGTTACTGCTGGTTCAGACTTCTGTTTGTCAGTTGGGCTGGTGCCCAACTTTTTATATCCTGTTTTTACCCCTCTGGTTCTGTCTTTATGTTCAGTTTATATCTTTTATTCTCACTTTTTCTCGTTGCAGGATTTGAGACCTGGCAATGGAGTCATTTTTCTGCTCCGTTCCATGTGAATGGCATATGAAAGAAAAAAAAAAAAACTCTGAACACTGTGTCACTTTCTACATTTCTTGTAGTCTTGGAACCTTTCTGCTTTGAGTGGTTGTGCTTATGACTCACACACCTGCATCTGACTGAGCACAGGAGCGTCAGGAGCATACAGCTGGAAGGAATCGAGAAACCTACAAACAACCAACAAATTTAGCCCCCCGGCTCAGAACAGAAATCGAAATTAGAGCCTGTTTGAGACATGACTGTCTATCCTTTTCTTAAACACATCCAGTGAAGGGAAGCTGACCACCTTCCTAGTATAGTTGTGCTATCAAGCTGTTCTTATGGTAGGCAGCTGGCACACTTTTCCATAAGAACAATGACATATATCTACTTGATAAGAGTTAGAAATAACAAGGGTTCTTGTTTTCTATAATTTTTCCTGCATATCCATGTATAAGTGTAATAAAATCCAGAAATACAGGACTATATGAACTGGATTTTATGTATCTGGTTGATGTGTGCCCACATCTAGTATGTAAATAATAAATATTATTCCCACACTCAGCTTAGAATGAATAGTCCTTGTCTGTGGATGGACTTTATTTCTGGATCATGTACTGCCGTGACTCTTCCCAAAAGCTAGTAGTTGCATATTTAGAAACGTATGACATATGTTCCCCTAAAACTGAAGATATATTTTTGAGGGCATGAAATCCAACTTGAGTACAAACATATTTAAAAATATGGAATTCGAAAGTCCCACACATGAATATTTTTAATCCTAGTAAGATGATATTGGTTTCTGTGCTTGATTTTCTTAGAACTGAATTTTTCAGTCCTCCATTCTATCATCATACTTTCATTTTCCTTCTTTAAAGAGATTTTTTAAAAATGTCCTGTATATAGGATAAGTGCTGTTCATTGAAATTTCTGTCAGATCTGATAATTCACAGTAATTACCCTTGTCAGGTTTGTGAAAAGAGATTGATGTTAATCACCTGAGATTTATCTATTTACATAGAACTCCTAGAAGGGGAATTTTAAAATTGTTTTTGAAATAATGCAGGAATGGCAAATCAAACTTACTTTTATTCTCCTGTTTAAGATTTTGTTACTGTTTTGTTCCAATTCATCTATCTCTGTACAATGCCAACTGATCGTTGAAATCCCCAGAATTTGATTCACATTGTTGGAAAGATAGGAAATATTATTCTATCACAGCATAAAAATAAAATAAATAAGAACAAAGTGTTTGGTACATGCATCTGTCAAGCCCCAATTTCTCAGCTTTTCACTACATAAAATTCTTGCAGAATGAGATAGGATCTGCAAATTTTGCTGTCAAAGAGAGATAGTAATAAACATGAAAACTGATTAAACATTGGAGATAAACATTTCTGTGCCAAATTTCAGAGCAGTAGTAAAATTTGTGGACAGCAAAATTCTGAGTCCCTAATTATTGCTCTGTGTTGTTTTCAGTATCGGATTTTTTTTAACCTGCATTGCTTTTTATAATTGTCATGCAATGTTTTCAGCCACTTGGCTTTTGACAATGAGAAGAGATTTAATCCATTCCATTAAATAATCTCCAGTCACTGTGGTGAGGCTCAGCACCTCCTCCTCCCCCAGCTATTAAGAAAACTTTCCTTCATTCACATGTTGCTAGTGGGAAAATACATTCAGAAGTACAACAGAAAGCTCTTGGTTGGCATCTGTCTTTTGGCAAAATGTCAAGCACCTGACACCATTTCTACAGTCTCACCTGAGCCAAGTATCTGACCAGAACACAGGAACACAGTATCTCTTGAAGTAGCTTCAACTTCAAAATATCCTGTTCGCAATCATAATCATAATACACATTCCTGACATTGGACAAATAAATTGTGTTGTAGAAGTTCTCTAAACTGTATGCTTGACAATTGACATCTATTTCAAACACAGTGACTCATTAATTCTGCATTGTAGAAGATGCTATTTTTCTGGCAATGCAACAATAAGGCAATTATTGATGTGTATCTTCCCTTCCTTTTTTCACAGGTGGGTGGATTTCTTAAAAATTGCATCCAGGTTGCAGAGCGCTATATGTTTGTTTAGATAGGAAGGTAAGTCAGCTAACGAAGAATAAAGTGGGCAAAGGACTATTGGGCGTTGACATCTTCTCTCTGTGTTTGTCTTCTGAAAGCTAGTGTTTGCAAGAACAATTTTATATAGACTATGTTGAAAAGGAATTTGGCCAACGGCTCATGAATGGCAAGTGCACTCAGTGGATACATTTTTGTATCTTACCACGCAATTGAATCATGAAAAGGAACTACGAGGTGGGCACAGAGCTCCCCCTTCCGGAATAATTTCATTGATAAACTAACCAATAAAACTAATCTAGGCCCCTAATCTTTTGTAATTAATGACTGAACCACTCATGGCTTCTAGAAGCCGTTGTTTTAATGAATGGGTCTTCTTTGTTTTGAAGTTTTGAAAACTAATAATTTTACAATGGTTTCAGCACATTTCAAGGACAAGGCAGTGGAATGAAGGCTGAGTTTGGATGGGGCATTAATATAGTCTCCTCTCCCCTTTTTCTTATGGAAGACTTTATTGATGATCCACGGTCAGCAAAATTACCAAGACACGTACCCCAGTAAAACATGTTTGCATCATCCTAGGTCTCATGCCATCTCATTCCCAGCATAGTGGATCTGCTGGCTGAGTTCCAGGACAGCCAAGGAGTGGAGATGTATTGGGATAGAACAGGTCACCCTGGCTCATATCCCTTTGCACAGCCAAAGAAATCCTAGTAGGGAAATTCAATTTAGGGTTGTATCTAAAAAAACAAATAAAAGGAAAACGACTTTTCACGATTAAGTGTTTGTACTTGTGAGCTGTTGATCCACAACATTAAAAAAAGCAAAATGAAAACAAACAATGAAAGATCATGATCTTTTATATATAAAAATTCAGATCTTACTGAGAGGAAATATAATTCTAGTTGTCAAATTCTGACAATAAATCAACCTCTATGATGAATGTATGATCAAGACAGAATGGTGGGGTGGGGGATCATTAACAGAAACACATTTATTGGGTAAATTTAAATCATTAACAGTGCAGTTTCCTGTTATTGAAATCAGAATATTAAGTAAGATACTAACAAAAATAATTATTCCTTTTGGGGATTATAAAAACCATTTATATAAATATAAACCATTATTAAGACATCTTCCTAGTGACCATACTGTATTACAGTGGTATTTCTTAAAGATAATTTGTAATTATTAGATTGTTCAATAAGAAACTCTACTTCATTATCCCAATACTTATTTTAAATCCTATTGACATACTGTATATACCCACTAATGAGGGGGTGGGGGGAAATTGTTTGCTTATTTTGCATGGATTGAAGAATGCAAGAAAATTTATCTATGTATCTATATATTGTGTTAAACTTTCTGGTACAGTTTAGGTATATTTAGAAATAAAATTATATAATATGTCAAGAGAACATATATTGTGTTAAACTTTCAGGTACAATTTAGATATATTTAGAAATAAAATTATATAATATGTCAAGAGAACTAAATTCCAGAAAAGAAATAGCAATGTCTGTTGTGGTAAGTCCTTAAACTCTAAGTATGTTTCCAGTTGGATGGCTCCTCATACAATAAATCCAAAGACATTGTTCAGCTGTTGCTGTCATTACCTCTTTGTAATGTTTAAAATTAAAGTAAAATAGATTAAAATAGATCAATCAATATATCATGCAAATAAACACAAACATACTCTACACACTTTATACAAATGATAATCTTAGATCCTGATGTTCCATTCATGTCTTGTTATTAAGTCTACATGTGACTTCTTGGGAAATAAGCCTCACTGAAACAATTATCTCTAAGTAGATGTATTCAAGGTCCAAGCTTTGTTCAGAAAGAAGAGGCTGAGCCCAGCTACACTGCAAATGTCTATTGAACTGAGTTCACATTTCTAGCAATTCAGATGAAACAAATAGATTTATTTTGTAATTCACATTTTGCATGGCTTTTATGGATGATAAGTTGCTGCCACAGTTTAAAGTTAAATATAAGAAAGGACTGAGGAAAACTTCATAACTCTGTTCAAATATCATGAAAAAATAATGCTATCTAATGTTTCTACACATTTGTTAATAATACCTCTTTTGGTATTATTATTAATAATAATTGGACAGATCAGACACATTTTATGTCACTGTCCTTTGATCTGATTCAAATCCAATCGTTACCTATAAGATGGCAAAAGGGCTTATTAGGAAACAAATGGCACTGCAGGGGTCCCCAAACTCTTCAGCTCATCGACCCCTGCATGAAGTTGCAGATTGTTCATCGACCCCCAAACATTTATTATATGACAATAATTTAATAAATACTACTTTAACTAATAGTATTACTGATGGATAGTCAATAGGACTATCGACTACCCTTGGGGGTTGATATTGACCACTTCGGGGAACCCAGATCTATAGGATGAACCATAGATTTGACTCCTATTCTGCTGTTGTTGTATTTTATATTTTTCAATTTATTTTATTTATTTCATTGTTTGTTGATTGTTGTTGAACTTGTAATGTCTATGAAGGTTCTCAGTCATCCAGGTGGAATTGTCTGTAGCTTGAATCATGTCAACTGGATTTCTATTTTCTCAGTGGAAACGTTTCGCTCCTTATCCAAGGAGCTTCTTCAGTCTGAGCAAAGTTGGTAAGGGAATCCTAAATATGTTTCTAGGTGGCTGTGTGACCTTGCACCTGGGGCTAGGTCATGGTTATTTTGAGATGTTATTTTAAGTCCCTTTATCATCTAAAGGAGGATCGTTAAGATCACCATGCTGCTGTTGAGCTTGCGAAATGGTCTTAATCTTCCTAGGCACAGAAGACAACTTGAACTTGTAATGTTTTCTTTTTGCATCCCTAACCTTGGACCCAAATCATCCTCCTCCTCCTCCTCCTCCTCCTCCTCCTCCTCCTCCTCCTCCTCCTCCTCCTCTATATTACTTACCAAATCCATTAATAAGGCCACTGTATTTTAGACTTGCCTC
Organism: Charina bottae; assembly: GCA_023362775.1. NCBI lineage: Eukaryota > Metazoa > Chordata > Lepidosauria > Squamata > Charinaidae > Charina > Charina bottae. The sequence continues at coordinate 96,381,316 of JALMGJ010000002.1, read as the reverse complement.
ATGTTGATTGAAACAATTCCTCTAAGTTCTCTCAGTCTTAAAAGTCAGTCCCAACTGAAAAGACAGAAAGGTGGATCTCTTGCTTTTGACTGTAAAGATGATACTTTGGCCAAACGCTTGGAAAAACTTTGTGCTTTTGTGGCTGTAGGAAAACAAGCTTGTGGCCAGGCATGTATTTTTTTTTATATGACCATCAGGATATTGGAAAAGAAATGCCTTTTTTTTATGGCCATGTTGTTCTAAGGATTTTCCTTTGTTGGGGGATAGGGATTTACACACTACAAATAATATTTCCCCTAACTGTTAATTTTGGAAGTCTTTATATATACCTTCTGTAGACTACAATGCTTTTTCCTGCTCATTAGAATGATGGTTTTTTGACAGTCGTTTTGTTGAATCCCTGACGCTGAAAGAGACAGGGCTGGATGAGTCGGATTTTCCATCCTTTTAACATTGTTACATAGAGTCACTTCCTTGGTTTGCTAAGTGGATGGGGTGGAGCTTTTTGCTCCTAAACCCAATGGTCATTTCTTGATGAGTGATAATGCTAATAATCCCCAGGTCCTTTTTGCTTTGAAGTGAATGGTTTGTCTATCTCGACCACGGCTGGCTTCTTGAGCTGCTGTCAGTTTTAGAGGATTAGATACATGTTTAGGCTGGGTGAACTCATGAATGAAAATATTTTGCTTGGCAGTTTAGAAAATGTGGTTTAGCCCCCAACCCCACACCCTCCCTAGCCTCCCTAGCTAAGTGCCGAACCCTTTGGCAACCACCTGCTTTTCACCATTGTCTTTTTGGGAGGTCTTTTCCTCTAGAATAAACAGTGGAATTCTAATATTGCTATAAAAGGGACTTGGGCTTCTTTATTTATATTTGCTTTGTTGTCTCACACTGATGATGGGATCTTGGTATGCAGATCTAGCACACAGTTTCTCAAGTGGCTTCAGAATGACACACGAACCTTTCAGATGTTTATATACTGACAGAAAGCAATTCAATTATTCTTGCAAAGCATAATTATATCAGAATAATTGTGACCAAGAAATGCAGAAGATGCCAAGGCCCTGACTTTCTCATGACCTGACTATTAAAATGTAACTGGCAAAGCGTCATTTTGTTTTTGTTTGAGGTGTTTTTTCAGGAATTCTGGATCAAAATATATCATTTATTCTAAATCTGGCAAACCAAGTTGCTGCCACCGCAAAAAGTTCACGAATTACACGAAAGTTCAAGAATTGCATATTCCTAAGAAATCCTTTTAGAAATCACCATTTGCTACTGAGTGAAAAAAGAAAAAACAATTTTTCATGTCAACAGTGGTCAACATGGAGCAAAAGAAATAAAAGAAAATAAAGTCAAGCAGAATTTCAGATGAAGTTCAGAAAGATTTTTATGCAATTTAAAAACATTTCCCTATGTGCAAGATCTATTATTAGGGCGTTTTCATACATACTATGGATTTGGATTGGTTTTCTAGCCTCTAGTGAGAATAAAAAGTATATTTAATTTACTTTTTTTTTTTGCCTTTCATATCTTAACTTGCACAACAGCACAAAAGAAGCTTAAAAGGGATTGAATCCTTAGCTTTAAAAAGGGGGGAAATTGCCATAGCACCTCTGAAATTGATTTATACTAAAATATGGTTATAAAGTGAAGAACCAAAACACTGCTCAAAAACATAATGCCATAATGAAAACTTCCACAACTACATTGGCTTACAACTCTGGGCAAAATGCTTACATGATACTTTGTACATTGCACTGTTAAAAAACTGGTATGCTTTTTAGTTTCAACAGTCCCTCGAGGTCTGTCTGTTTTATTACAATGAGCACATTAAGCTGGACTCAAGAAATCCAGTCAGGAACAATTTCGCTACGTTATTTTGAACAAATATTTTTTTTTCTTTTTTGGGTCAACATGGTAGATTAGATTCCTTGTTTAATAGTTTTTAAACATGTAGCTGTCAGTTTAAGAATATGCCTGTTTTTTTCTTCTGTAAAATCTGCTGTGTTTTGGTGGTGTTGCTTGGGTCTGTGTACCTAATTTCTTAACATTAAGATACGAAACAGGAGATTCTATTGGATTGTATGGTGCAAATTAATATTTTTTCATTTATGGCTTCTACTGGTTGGGAAGACATTGCATTATTTGCCTAGGAAAAACAATGACCCCTTCCATGCACTACAGCCCAATCTAAATTGTCCCACATGCTATTTTTGAGAAATACACGTAACAATTTCTCACATGGCTTATAGTACGGCCCATCGGTTGATGAGAATATATGTCACTACATTTGCCAGAAAATCTCATTATAATTTCCAGTGGAGAACTTGCCGACTTCTATCTTGCCATATTTCTCTTCAGTATTTGACATGAGAATATTATTTTCTAATTTTCCAGTTGCCTTGTACATTTTTTGCTATTTTCTTATATTTTATATTTTGGGGAGGGCTTGGGTAGACTTCTCTTTGGAAAGGTAGCAGCAGTAGAAACAAATGAATCATGCTCTGTCTAATCTTGTAGGCTTTAAAAATGCTGACATAAAATTTGAGTTGAAAGTGGTATTTTGAAACTCATTTTTTTTCTATGAATGTACTAATGGCATCATTTGAAATTTGCTTGACTGCAGTTTTTTGGACTCACTTGCTGAACTGGAAACAAACAAAATCAAAATATTGAAAGCCCTTTGTGAATGGACTAGATACTGATTTTATTAATGGACTAGAACATTTGATCATATATTCCAATATTTTATTTGAATCCTATGAAAAAAATCAAACTTTATATTACAAAGGCAGATAACTTGGATAATTTTTCATTCCGCTGAAATCCCTTCCAGTTTGATGAATACAATCATCTGAAAAGTGCAGTAAATTAGATTATATAAAGAAGCTTTTTAAGTTGCCCCATACGTGGTGAAATAGTACAAACAACCTGTACTTGGCCATAATCTGCTTGAGAATAAGATCAGAGATAGTTTTATACACATAAACCACACTATTTTTCTTCTTAGGATATTTTTTCTTCTAGTTTTCTTCTTAGGACTTTGGTAAATATATATTTGTCAAAGTTACATGCAACTCTGTCCTGTTAATTATTTTTTCAAATATTCAGAATATACGTCTGAATCTGTACCCAGGCTTGTTGATATATTACTGTGTGTTTAGTGAATGATGGAATGAGAATGGTATAAATGGGAGAGAGCCAAATAAGAGATTTGCCTTTATTTGCTTTCAGAATAGATGTAAAAAATCTAGGAATGTACTTGAAACAAATCTTTATCAAAAAAGAAAATTAATTGAATTAATTGGGTGGGTAGGGGCTGCTTGGTTGGATTTCTTTGTGGTTTGTACTTTTTTATATTCAACATCTTTATAGAGCAGCAACAATCACTTGTTACTATTGGCAAAAATACATTTATATGTTCACGTAAAGCACCATCTGATTCCATCATCCTGCACTTTTAATATTTACACCGGTTAGATAAGAGTCATTGCATTTAGGATGAACATTGTTATGCCTAGTATGTTTATGTAGCTACATTTCATGAACTTTGAAACATGTCTTGGTTAAACGATTACAATTGTTTATTACATCTCTTCATTTTAGTGACTACTGGGGTATCATTAGATCCTTCAGTATTTGATCAGAGTCTATTTCTGTATTTAAACAACACCTCCCCCCCCGTTTTTCATTATGGACATCTTTGTCTAGCAATCTGAAAATTGTCAACGTATGTTAGTAAATGCGTATCAATAATATTTCGTTCTCCAAATGTTCAGCAGAGTATAAAAGACGCTTCTTGCCAGTCTCAATCACATGCTTCCTAAGTCTCATATGCAGCTGGCTACTCAGCCTCAATTCTCCTTCTCCATTTCTTGGTGAAACTACTAGGTCTGATCAGCTCTAGATGTCTACTCCATTCCTTCCTTAGGTCTTCCTTGGCCACAACTAGTTTCACTAGGATTTGTGGCAAACTACATCTTAAAGTGAAATCTGTGAATGAACACCTGATGGATTTGTGCATGTCTGCTTGCTATTAACAAGGTTTTTGAATTTTAATTGAAAGAAGCATTGGGAAGATGTGATGTTTTGTCACTGAGTTGTATGGTTAAGTTGTACTTAACTCTTTCTTCTCCGGCTATTTTCTAATAAATCACTCTTCCTGAAATGCTTGCTGTCTGAGATCAGTATAGACTCCTTGGCAGTCTTTTGCTTTGGAGAAAAATAAGCTTTCAGAACTGATTGTGGTGACCAACTATCTCTCAGGAAAAGAGTTAAATAGCCTGCTGTTCTTCCTTCCAGTCTTGCAGACTTCTAGGTCGGTTTCCAGAGCTTTTCCCCATGCCTATGCAAATAAAATTTAGTTTGCCCCAAACAGAAGCATTGCCAGAGCTCTGTGGCAATCCTAATTTGAATGACCTTCATAATTCAGCTCAGGATGAGCAGTAAGTGCTCAAATCACTCAGCATGTTTAAAACAAAAAGGGGCAGTGGGCAAAGTGGAGAAGTCTCTGGAATGGGAATTGATTCAATTCAGGGTAAACAAACATAAAATGATGCACACTGGGGCAATAATAGTGATAATAATAAATCTTAACATCAATTCTTTGTCCATGGGGTCTGAGCAGATGGTAACTGATCACAAACAATATCAATGTTTTCAACATTCAGTGAAAATGTTGGCTTCATGCAAGGTTGTTTCAGAGTGTATTGAAAAAATATGGGAGAGAATAAAGCCATTAATGGATACTAGTTATGGTGACAGTAGCTAAACAGGATACCTCTGAACACCAGATGATAAGGACACAATGGCAAGTATTGGCCATTGCAGGAACAGCATGCTTGGACTAAGCAGGTCAAGATTCTTCTTTTCTTATCTCTGCTTTGTATTGCTCTTATCAGCTGGACTTAAGACCCTCTGCCCTCCGCACAGAAGCCATTGGGACTATGTGCTCTGGGGGCAGTGATGACATCTAGCTACCTATGTAGATTTCCATCATAGCTAGGCATTATGAGAATCAAGAAACATTAATTAGAGGTACCCAAGTTTTCTTCTTGTTCTTTTTCCTTCTCTGCTGTGTCTTTTTAGGTTATAAGCCTGAGGACAGGCACTATGTTTTTTTTTTTAAAAATAACTTTATTAAATTTTAAAACAAAGATATAAAATCTAACAGAAACTAATACAGAAAGAGAAAGAGAACAGAAGTGCAGAAAAAAGAGAAAAAGAAACGAACAGAAATAGAAAAAGGAATAACTCCTGACTTCTTTTACAACAGATATAAGTAAAACTTACATTAAACTCTTACTGCAAGGTTACAACATAACATGCATTTTTTCTATTGTCAGCTAATATTATTAGGACAGGCACTATGTTGATTGTACTATTTTGTAAGTAACTTTGAGAGCTTACATGCTTTTTTTTTTAACAAGGATACAGATAATAGATCTAAGAACTGTTCACCCAATATCAGTTTTTTTTCTTAGCTAAATTTGCACATTGTTATGAGTCTGGAATGTGATCTGCTACACTAAAAATTTCCTTGATCATTCTTTATCACAGCTAGTATTTCCTATTAATCTTTTTAGTTTTTGTTGGGGATGGTGACTATAAGTGCTTTCCTTTTAATGATGTGAGGCAAAAAAAAAGTATGTGAAGGAATGGTGCCATACAATCATAGTCTTTCTTCGATATCCTAATGAACCTATTTTCCTGGTAAATAAAGTCTTCAGTTTTTGCTTATGCGTGCTATGAATTACTTCCATCAAGAACAGCAAGACGTGGTTTTATTTGCTTTCATTGCATTCCATATTATTCTAATTTATGGTGTGTGTATGTAAAAGCATAGCTCCTGACAGCAGTATATCAGTTCATTGCAACCAGCCACTATCAGAGGATGGACCGACCAAGCAGTATCATAATTGCTAGCACATGTGAATGACTGCCACAAGAATAATCAACCTGAGCTTTAAGGTAAGCTCTACTCCGTTTGGCTGAATATTTCTTAATGGCAGAGAATTCAGGCATGCACGGTAACATAACAATTCATAGGCTGAAACGTTTATTTGCCCGTCTTCATACATCCTAAGTACATAAACAACTGCAGGCATGGCTTAAATGATAAATGCTCTTTTAGCTTTAGATTTAAAATAGATTCTCAAATATAGAACAGCTTGCTGCTTAGACGGTGCGAAGGGTTTACAAAGAACTCTGGATATGCATGGTGTAGCCTGAAACTTTTTGATGCGCATTCAGTAATTTCGCAGTCAATCGTGCTGCCAAACCTCTTTTTCCCCCAAGATGGATACTTTGAAATCTGTAATGGAATATTCTGGAAGGCTGAAATGCTCTGATAGTACTTTGTCCTTGTTTTGAGTCCTGATGCCATTAATCCATTAATGTGTCCATTCATTTTTTGGGGCAAAGTTTGGCCTGTCTGCCTTACGTAGAAACCAGAGAGGCAGGGCTGGCTGATGATGGCATATATCATATTAAGGGAAGAACACATTTAGAGGAAGAGAAACACCCTCCAGAAATTGTGCATTGTCAAAGAAAGCTTTTCCTTTAACAACAGCAGGATAAAGTCCTGTATAAGGTTTGTGAGAAATTATCACCTTTATGCTTAACTTAAATTATATTTCATCTTCTTCCAATCCGACTTCTCTTAATATATAGAATATAGGTTGAATAAATAAAGGGAGAGTATGCAGCCTTGTCTCATTCCATTGCTGACTTGGAGCCAGTCTGTTTTACTATGTTCTATTTGTACTGTGGCTTCCTCACCTGTATATAGGTTTTGCATGAGGACAATGAAATGTTCTGGGATTCCCATTTTTTAAAGCACATTCCACAGCTTGATATGATTGATACAATCAAAGGCCTTTCCATAATCAATGAAGTACATATTGACTTCTTTTTAGTATTCTTTGACTTTCTCAGTTATCCAGTTTGCCGAAGCAATAATGTCTCATGTTCCTCAGCCTTTTCTAAAGCCAACTCGAACATCTGGCATCTCTTTTTCCATGAATGTCTCTAATCTGCATTAGATGATCCTAAGCATTATTTTGCTAGCATGTGAAATTAAGGATATTGTACGATAGTTTCCACACTCTGTTTTTTGGTATTGGAATGTAGACTGACCTCTTCCAAATCTGTTGGCCACTGTGTTGTTTTCCAGATTTACTGGCATAGCCTGGTTAGAACCTTGACTGATTCTTCTTCTGTTTCTTGCCGTATTTCAGTGGGTATTGCATCAGTTCCTGTAGCCTTCTGACTTGATAATGACTGGAGTGCTGATCTAACTTCATCCCCTAGTACTAGAGGTTCTTGTAAATAAGGAATATCTTATAAGATAACTTGGATGTTGACATCTCTACTGAACAGTATATCAGTAGATTCATTCCACCTTTATTTGATCTTCTTTGAATTGGTTACTATCTGTCCATTGGTGACCTTTAGCATACCAGTTTGAGGTTGGAACCTCCTCCTGAGTTCATGAGAATGTTGACTGATCTTAAAGAACTGGTTTAAAGAACAAGAGGGGCTTTGGTAATTATTCTTTGAAATCATCTTGCTTCCGTAAACGATAGTTAATATTATTAATTTGACTGGCTTTGAACCATCCAAATTAGTTGAAATAAGAAACAGAAACTCCCTTCTTGTTTCTGTAGTCAGGAGAGAAGAATGAAGGTGAAGCACATGAGTCTAAGGAGAGCCATTATGAACTCATAATGTAGAACAATTAATATGCAAATAGATCTTGTGAACCATCCTACTTATTTTTTTGGCTTAAGGGTCAAAGTAATGTTCCATTAGTATGAGCTAACCCTTGTTTTTTTTCTTTACCCTATGGTAAATGCATGGGGTCACATGTGATGGGATAGGTTGGGGAGAGTTAAATCTTCCCCTGCCAACTGATTTGTTCCAAGAATGTCTGTCCCTTTCCGATGCCAAAATTAAAAGAAGAAAAAAAAAACTCCATTGGCAGCAATGGAAAATCTTTTCTTTCCACTTTTATAGTAGGGAAGTAGGGACACCTAAAACAAAACTCTCTTGTGTATAGACTTTTTCCTGAGTAAAGAAAGAACACAGGGTCATTTCTGCATGCATTGGCATTACAGATATTTTCTATTGCCTGGATTTCCATCCTCATAATCCACTGGTGAGGATGGCTTTTCCTTGAAGAACGTTTCCCTGTACATGCTGCTTTTGCATAGTGAGAAGCAAGTATTTGGGGGGGGGGGGGAATGCAGAGAAATCAAATGTTTCTGCAAAAATTTAATACTGAACCCCTGCTTGAGTTCAACTTGTGGCCTTCTAGTTATTAGTGGACCATGGGTGTCTGTAGAAGGGAGAAGGCGGCAAGTGACATCACACCTATCATGATATCGCACAAATGATGGAAATTGCATAATTTATATAATTTGAAAGATAATGTCATGACCGACCGCATATTATCATGGCTTGTTCTGGATGCCTACATGCTGGACTACAATTATTAGCATTGCACATCCTTTGGTGATGTTGGTTAGAGCTAATGGGAAATGAAGTTCAACAATATCAGGAGGGCTACTCATTGCCCATCTCAGTTTTAGCAAAATAGCTTTGAGTCCTGGGCTCTAAGGAGCCAACGAGGAGACAAGGCATTTGAAAATAAATGCCCCTGATAATTAATTGGTGGCTGTTCTAAAAGAAAAATAGGTGGGAAAAAAGATAACGAATTAACTGCACTTTCTTGCATTTATGCAGCCCTTCCTAGGGGATTCTCTCCCCTTGTTTATTTCTCTTTTCCATTCAGTAAAACTGTTGAGCATGTGCTTTTGCTTTCAGCTAATCACGCGCTTCATTTTGGCTCCAAAGAAGATACAAAACAGGATGGATCCTACAGCAAAGGGTTGTTGAAAGAAGATTGACACATGCAAACCGTAACACAAACAGCCCACTAATTACTGCATTTCAGGTCAACGTCCAAACTCCAGTCTGTATCAGGCACAAGCACAATGTCCTGTCCTGCTGATTATAAATAAGCTGCAGGCATGCTGAGATCCTTAGGTACAGCCTCTGTTGTATTCCTTGCGATATCTACAACATAATCTTTTTTGTACAAGTCTACGTGATCATGCTTTCTGCTCAGTATAATACAGATTAAAATAAAAGTGCTGAAGCTTGGTACCCACATCTTTCTGCCCAATATAATCTGTGATTAATTTGCATTGGCAAATATCACTGAAATTGGGATAGGAGACAATAATGTTCCCCTCTGCAATCACCATAGTTATTAAAGCAGAATTTCTTTTCTAGACCTGATAGGGGTAATGACATTGAATGTGCAATAAAAGCCAGCACACATTACATGTAAAAAAATTAAATGATTGCAATATATTTGAAGGAAATTTAGCTCTATTTTAAGTGTTGGCACCTGGGTTACCTTTTTAAAAACATGGTACTATTCTAAGCTGTGTTTTAAAAGCATGGAAGAGAGGCATAGAATGATAGTTACTTTATTTGGTCCTAATTCCTGTTTTAATATTGTCTGTTTTCAGTGTACGGGGGTGTAAATTTATTTATTGATTGTACTTTGACACCACCCAAGAACAGGAATTCTCTAAAAAAAAGGTTCAGTTAGCTAGAACATGTCATATAAAGAAAAACAATATAAAAACCCACATGGAGAATAGCACAGCAGAAAAATTAAAATCAGGAAAAGCAGTGGTTCCTTAAATGCCTGTGCATTTTTTTGGAAGATTTTTACCTGGTACATAGAAGTCCACGATATAGATGATTACTGAAACTCTCTAGAAAGAGCATTCCACAGATGAGACCCCACCACCAAATTCTCAGTGAGTGTTGATTGGGGCTCCAGAGTCTGTGGTTAAAGCATATAAGACAACCAGAGCTATCAAATTTTAACATTTTAACTGTGTAATTCTATCCATGTCTATTCAGAAGAAGAATACAAAGGATGCAACCTAAATGCATGTATGCATTTAATGGAGTATCTAATGTGACCCTCACAAAATTAAAACACCAGCACATCCCAGCAACTGTCAAGGTCCAAACAAGCCAATAAATTAGCTTGCCATGGCTTCCGGTGGGGGACATGGCCGACTGACCAGCTGTATCTGCGAGCTCCGCAGGCATATCTGACAACACAGGTTTTTTTGGGGGCGCAGGCAGGCCTTTCCTGCAGTCTTAGAACGTTTTCATGGTTAGAAAACACTTGGAATTATCCCATTTGTGCTCCACAACACCTTCCTGTAGCCAGTGAATCGCAAACGGCGTTGGCGATGATCTGGTAAGAGACGATGGGAGACGGGGACTCCATCTTTTCCACACCGTGTTGTAGCCCTAAGGGACAATAGGTCGAGCCTCCCCCATTTCTAAATCACTCAATCTTTTAAAGTTTTGGCTTGTTTTCCCATTTAAAGGCTAAGGAGAAGTGAGAATAAATAATTGCCTCCGTGTTATTATTTTTGTACTGAATTTGAAGGATTTATTATTTTTCTGCACGCTGAAATTGCTGTTTTGAATGTCTAGCTCCCTGCTCACTTTCTTTAGAAGCTGCTTGTTAGCGTACTTTCTCTTGTCAATTTCACTTGGAAGTTTCTTACTAACTTATTAACTCCTATCTGTGCGAGTCACGTATCTAGGGAGCATTATAATCTACTGCCTGAAATATGGAGGATTATTGTGAATTAGAGCAGATTTATAAAGAGATTCTTTCAGATTTCTACCAGAATATTCTACAGGATATGCGGGACATTGGGGAAGAGATGATTTCTAAAAGAGTGTACATTCCTGGGGATGGCTAGCGCCTTAGGGTGGCCTTAGAGCACCCTTTTTCCTGGGTTTTAAGAAGACTCTGCCACTTGGATTTTCTCATATTATATGTATAAGTCTTATTTGAATGTTATTTTAACTTATTTATAGTTGTACTTTAATTAATTATATTTTATTGTAAACCATCCAGAGTCCCCCTAGGGGGAGTGGGCAGTGATAAATCTAATAAACAAACAAACAAACAAACAAACAAATAAATTTCTAAAATGTGTCATCTGGCTGAAGTTTCTATGGAAGAAGATGGAGATCTTGATAAAGATGAAGATTTTTCTATTGACAGCAAAATTGAAGTAATGCCAGACGAGGACTACATTTTGGTGTTGATGGGGTTAAAATGACAGTTTGAGCTGCAGATTACTAGAAGAGCTGTTTGTTATGACTTTCTCTGGGATTGTTATGGGAGAGAAGAGAATCTGTTTTGTGGGAGGTTTTTTTTTGCTGAGAAGTCTGATTTTAAGGGGGGCAGTTGGGCTGTTTGATTTTTGTAAGAAAAATGCCCTGTATGTAATAAGGAGATATATAAATGCTTTGGTTTATTTCGAAGTAGGGTAAAAACTAAGAATGTTTAATTGGATTGGCAATGCGACTTCTATTATTGCATTTTTCTTTAATGATTTGGATTAAGATCTATTGGGTTTTTTTTAAAGATTTGTATGACTTTTAAGATTTATAAGGTATCCATAAGGTATAACAATAGATGTCTGGTTTTTAGGTTTAACAGGGTTACGATTGCTATAGTTTTATTAAGTATAAAAGTAGACAATTTATATATTTTAGGGAGATATGTAAATGTTCTGGTTTATCTTGAAGTGGGGTAAAATTTAAGAATGTGTATTTGGATGGATAATGATTTATAGTTATTATGACTTCATTTCCCTTTAATGAGTTGGATTAAGATTTACTAGATATTTACTAAGGTTTGTTTGATTTGTAAGACTTATAACATATCTAACAATTGCTTGGCTTTTTAGGTTTAATAAGGGTAAGATTGTTGTATTATTATTAATTATAAAAGCAGACAATTTATATGTTTTTATAATTTGTTTTTTATTACAGTGGACAGAAATATATAGAATAGTAGCAGGAAGGAAATAATTAAATAAATGTTTTGTGGGGGAGGGAAACTGATTTAGAAAATATATATATATATTTCTTTGTTTATATATATAAAGGGAAGGAGCGAATGCATAAGTGATCTCTAATGGAAAGATTTATAGAAATAATGGGATCTTGGTTTGATATAGAGTAAGGGATTGATTATGGAAATTGCTGTATATTCTTGCTGTTGAAAGTCGGAAGTCACCTTTGTATGTAATCTTTAAAAAATTCTTTTTCTTGTATTCTACACTTTTTTCATTTCTCTTTTTTATTTTTGTAGTTTTTTGCTTTTTTGTAGTTTTTTTATCTTTGTTTCAAATTCAATAAAATTCTTATAAAAAAAAATAAGTTAGCTTGCCATATATAGAGATCTCCTCCATTACTTAAGTATAAGAGGCCTTTGCAACAAGTGATTTTCTCATCCACATTTGAAGGAAACATTGCAGCCGTATGGGCTCCTGAATCCTAAACATCTATTAGCAAAACAGCACTGTTTGCCAAGCATTGTTAAAATTTTACCTGTTAAAATTTTACCCTTGGAAGACAATCTTACTCGGCTACGAGTGATCGCCAATGATGCCAAGCATTCCTATTTGTGACCTCATGTTAGCACAGAATTAGATATGCTCACCCTAAATATTGATTTGTGTGTTGCTTCGAGACTTGTTAGTATGGAGTTTATAAATTTGAAAAGATCAGGATTAGGGGAATGTCTGTAGCTTGAATCATGTCAACTGGATTTCTATTTTCTCAGTGGAAACGTTTCACTCCAAATTGGGCCTTCACTAAATCTAAATCTACTAGACCTAAAACAGCGACAGATAGGGCTGAGACTCAGAGTAAACGGAAGAACCTGGTCATTCCTTACATGGCTGGCGTGTCTGAAAAGATAAAACGGATATTTGGCAAACACCACATACCTGTATATTTCAAACCCACCAACACACTGAGACAGAGGCTTGTACACCCCAAAGATCAAACTCCAAAACACAGGAAAAGCAATGTAGTTTATGCAATCCAGTGCAGTGAGGAGTGCTCTGAACTCTACATTGGAGAAACCAAACAACCTTTGTACAGGAGGATGGCCCAACACAGGAGAAGTAACACCACATGACCAGAGTCAGCAGTTTATCTTCATCTAAAGGAAAAGGGACACTCATTTGAGGACATTAATGTTCACATTTTAGACAGAGAAGATAGGTGGTTTGAGAGAGGGGTCAAGGAATCCATTTATGCCAACTTGGAAAATCCTTCCTTGAATAGAGGTGGGGGCCTCAGGCACAATCTTTCCCCTATCTTCCTCCCTGCTTTGTCTTCTGTGCCTAGGAAGATTAAGACCATTTCGCAAGCTCAACAGCAGCATGGTGATCTTAACGATCCTTCTTTAAATGATAAAGGGACTTAGAAATAACATCTCAAAAAAATAACCATGACCTAGCCCCAGGTGTAAGGTCACAGAGCAACATATTTTAGGATTCCCTTACTAACTTTGCTCAGACTGAAGAAGCTCCTTGGATAAGGAGTGAAACGTTTCCACTGAGAAAATAGAAATCCAGTTGACATGATTCAAGCTACAGACAATTCCACCTGGATGACTGAGAACCTTCATCGACATTAGGGGAATGTGTTTTGCAGACAGAATCAGCCTTCCTCATGACGAGTCCAGGGTTTTCTTCCGGTCTTATTAAAAAGAATTGCTTGGACTGGACATAAAAAGAAAAAAAAGAAAAGGGAACAGGGAACAGGGAACAGGGAACAGGGAACAGGGAACAGGGAACAGGGAACAGGGAACAGGGAACAGGGAACAGGGAACAGGGAACAGGGAACAGGGAACAGGGAAAGAAATTGGGAAGCTAGGGTTTGGCGAAAATCAGACATTTGACAAAGCATGTACTCCAATCAAATCTGACAAGTTCCCCAAAGGTCTGCTGCTACCGTGATACAGTTTGATATAAGATCTGAATTTTTAATCATGAAACAAGTATTAATGATTATTTGGAACACAAGAAGCTGCTCTATATTGATTCAGATTATTGGCATGAAGTAGTAAGTAACTCTCTGGAGTTTTAGGAAAAATTTTTTGAACCCTCTGTAGAGATACTAAAGTTTGAGCTAGGAACCATATGCATGTCCTCTACACTGAATTATGGCCTTCCCAATTAAATTTAGAAGTATAAACATATACAGTATAAGCAGGGCTGTATATTAAAATTAATGGCAAAAAAAAAAAGGAAAATAGGAGGAGGAAGGAGTATTAGGTATGTTTGCCGCCTTGAGTTATTTATAAAAAATAATAAAGGCGGGATAAAAATTAATTAAATAAATAAAATAAATAAATAAAAAAGAGAAAGATGTTCACAAATGGTTTTGTAACCTCCTTTGCCCTCTCTAACAGATGCCCATAAACCTTTTGGAATATTGGTCATAACACCGACCAAGTCATTTAGGAGGGGTTGGGATTCCCACTGAGTAGTTAATCAGAACTTGCATGAGCGTGACCCAAGCGCTGCCAAAGAGATTTATTGTTGAATGTGATTAGTAAAAGTGTTGATGGTTGTCATGATTGTCCTTCTGAACTATATCATTTTTAAAATTTCTACAATAGCAAGGCTAGAAATACAACCGTTTCTTTGAAAGGATGACTTTCCAGTCAGGTGACTATGCAAGTGGAGTTCAGCAGATGCATGCAAAATGATTTACAGTTCTTTCCTCTTGCCTCCCTCTGATGGAGCATACTTTACAGCAGTTTCTTTATGGAATAATTGTTCTACTACCCCAAGATTATTTAGCTACCTATTGGCAATGGTAAGGCATCTGCTAAAAAGACAGTGTACCTATCCTAAAATGTAGCTGTTACTAAATTCCCTGTAGAGTTAATCAAAGAGTTCAGTTCACATTTAGCTGGCCACTTTTTCAAAACCTGCTAACAAAACCTGGATCTTCTTTCTTGTATCTTCAGGTCCTCTTGTTTCTCAGGATATCTGCAGAGGATAGACAGATCTAAAATTGTGTCATATTCCTTGCATAGCGACTCCTAAGCTATTTCCCCTTTGGTGGCCTAAGAGCCACCTTAGAACCTGCATATATTCAAAGCCTTGTTCCCATTTGCTTTCCTACTTTCTCTCCTCTAATTTCTCTCCCTCTGTAAGACTCTGATTCTTCAGCCTTTGCTTTGTGAACCTAAGAAGTTTCCCAACTTCGTATCTAAACTTAAAAATATCTGTCTTTAAGTTTGATCATAGCACATTTTATTTCTAACATATGCCAATTATTTTTAACATATGCCAATTTACATATTAACTATGGGTATAGATGTGCAGTAGGCAAACGTTTAGGTCTGTCGGGACCCTTTGTAACTTGGACAAAGAGTTGTGGTGTTGTCAGAAAATGGCTGCCCTGGGAAGGCTTTCCAAAATTGTTGCCATGATGAGCATAACCAGTCAGATAATACCTATTTTCTAAAAAGCAAACAAGAAAGATAGTTTGCCAGTATCCCTTCTAGACCCTTGGGATGTTCTCTACTTTACACTTGCTTACCCTTAATGGGGAGCCAGTTTGGTGTAGTGGTTAAGGCATCAGGCCAGAAACTGGGAGACTGTGAGTTCTAGCCCTGCCTTAGGCACAAAGCCAGCTGGGTGACCTTGGGCCAGTCACTCTCTCTCAGCCCTAGGAAGGAGGCAATGGCAAGCCACTTCTGAAAAACCTTGCCAAGAAAACTGCAGGGACTTGTCCAGATGGTCTCCGAGAATCGGACATGATTGACTGGATTAAAAAAACAACAACCCTTAATTATTTTTTTCTGGACAGTTACAAAGGAACGTTGAGCTGCAGTTACCCACCAGTTTTATTTTGTATGACTCCAAAAGATCTATGCATGGCATGCCAGTTTTTTAAAAATTAAAACATCTTGGTTTATATGGCCCTACAAATGTTATGATTGCTCTGAAATTATATCCACTAGGCACGGAGGCCAAGAGTGATGTGCTAGAATGCCTTCATTTGTGTGCAGTATTTTATAAATGAACAGTGGGGCTCTTTCGCACTTTTTTTTAACAGCAGGCAAGCTACTTCCTTTATGAAGCCCTTAGAGGGTTGAGTTTCCTGAAGTTGTGGAGGGTGGTCTTCAGAAAATGAATCTGAATTCTGATCAGTGCCAAAACCACCTTTATGATTCCATCCAAAAATGCAAGGAACTGGAAGGTCATCCCTGACTGCAGTGATTAATACAGTTAATCCTAAATAGATGCATGTGAAGTTAACTGGCTTTTTCCTTGGAAGTGCCTTCCAGGAATGCTTAGCAATGAAATACAGCCTTGCTGCACAGACCTTTACATTTCCCCTTAGAAGAAAATCCCACTGAGTTTATGAGGTTTACTACCAGATAAATTGGTATGGGATTGCAGCTTTTAAAAAAAGAAAAAAAGCCCTGACTGTTACAGTACATTACAGTCCAAAGCACAGTTGTTTGGGAGATAATGTCAAATAAAGTCGAGCTGAATAACATATAAATTCTAATCTTGCTTTTCCCAATACTTTTTAGAAAAATAGCACATTAATGATTGCCATGCTATAATGTAAAACTGGTTAAATATGTTAGACAGTTTCTTTAAACACATACACTGTATTCATGACATAGTTACCTTAATCTGTAATGGAATTAGGAAAGAAAAATATATAATTCATATTTAATGAAAAAAATATAATTGCAATTCCTTAAAAGCAGATGGTTAGGGGATTATAATTTTATTTCAATTGTTAAAGATTTTGATTCCATTTTTCCAAATCTAGATTGGATGGAACATTTTATTTCATATGCTATCACCCTTTCAGAATATGATGTCCTCTAAAAGTACTGGATTGACTCCCATAAACTATTATGGAATAGGTTTGGAAGGATACATCTAATTTTCAGATACTCCTTATGATGGAATTCAGACAAGCAGCAAGTAAAAATAAGAATGATTTAGAGAAACAAACCAACTTCAATTGTTGGTTACCGATCTTGGTTGATTTCTTAAACTAACCTTACTTCTCAGCTCAGACAAAAGCCCAAAGATTGTCTGAGCTTGTTTCTGTGGCATTAAGCCACACATTATAATTTAACACTATGACCAAACATAACTATTGGATTGCTTCTGTATTTTGTACAGTACTTTGCACTAAATAAGTGTTTAAGCCAGAGCTTTCCAAACTGTGTGTCGGGACATGTTAGTGTGTCGGCTGCAGTGTCTGGGTGTGTCGCGGCTGCTGCTGCCTCCGAGCCTTGCCAGGATTCCACGCAGGTCCTAGTGCCTGCCTTGTGCCTGGCTGCCTCCAAACCTGCTGTGATTCCACGCAGGTCCTAGCGCCTGCCTTGTGCCTTGCTGCCTCCCGGGTTTGCAGGTGGGAGCCAATCGCATGGACAGGGGGCAGGGTTTGCAGGCAGGAACCAATCGCGCAGACCGGGGGGCGGGGACCCCTGTCTTTTTCATGAATACAGAATATTACCTTAGACCCCGTCCCATTTTGCCATCCTGAAATATGGTCAGCCTAAAAAGAATGCCTTCCTTGCTGAGTTGAGGAGCCTAATTCATTTAAAAGATCCTAGGAAGTTAGAGAAAGCATGAGAAGCACAGCTTCTGGAATTTGGTGTTGGGGGGAGAAACAATCAAAAGAAAGACTAAATTTAAATATGGTTTGGATCTGGCTGGGATATAGAGAAAAACATTCCAGAAGAAATCCCCCCATCCCAAAGCTTCCCCATGGGAAAGACCAGTGGGCAGTGGAATGCTGCCAAGTGCTCCTTCCTTGTTTCCTCAATCATGTGACCCAGCGTGGAGTTGCTGCTAAGAGATCTTTCTGTCTTTCCCATTGGGATGGGGGGATTTCTTCTGCAAATCTTCTGGAATTTCTTCTGGAATTTCTTTTCTCTACATCCCCCAGCCAGATCCAAACCATATTTAAATTCAATATTTCTTTTGCTGGTTTCTCCCCCAGTTTCTCTTCAGTCCCCTTCGGTTCTGTTTTTGGAAAGGTATCCTGCTGATGGACGGACAAACAGGAAAGACTCCCAATCCTCTTTAATTTCTTTCTAAATTTTTGTTGGGTTGGAAAAAATACAAAACACATTTTAATGCTTGCTTTTTATTATTTTTAATTGTTTTAATTTGTTTTAATTAAATCTCTCCTTTCAACTTTGGCTTTGTGCATTATTATAAACTGGAAAGTAGCAGTAGTTGCTGTAAAATAAGTTTAATAATAAATTGCAGACTCACCAGCTAATCATGGTTTGCTTGTGTCTTGTTTTCACCTTGTTCCATTTTACTTGCCATATTAATCTTTGCAGGATGCTTGGAGCTATTTCAGCTGAGGAGCAAGATTTTAAAAAAAGATTTAAATGAATAAAATGGCTTAGGCAAAACAAGTGTAATGCCTAAAATTGTAATGCATGAAAATATCTTATTTGCTTTGCTTTTGAACATTTATTTCTGAAAGTCTATGTTTTCTGATGTCTTCTCTTGTCATTTCTTCTAGTGGTTATTGAGAACTCTAGGATTCCACAAAAAATAACAAAAATATATGTAATTATATAGATCACTAACAGCACCAGATGAATCTTGTTTGGTGCATCCGGAAATAAACTAGTAGTCTGCCCTGCCACCTGTTGGCAAACTGAGGCTTGTGAAACACAAAACTAAGAACATTGTGTATTTGATGGGGAGGGAGGATGTTAAAGTTTTTCCTGTTGCTTTTGATTAAGATAAATAGTTCCCAATTATATACACTAGACACTTCGCTATTTGCAAGTGAAAATGGACTGTGTTGGAAGAGATACATGGTATCTATATCTATATGAAAAGTCCTTTCTGATTTTCCTCTGTAAACACACACACACACACACACACCTATTCTTGAATTTAGAAATTCACTTTTCATGTTGACATGCAAACAAGTTCTTGTGACACAGTTCCTTCAATTCTTAACCACTGATATTTGTCTGGTTTCAGGAATTTTGCATAGGAAAGAAAGAAAGGCATTAGTGGAGAGTAGTCCATTAACCTTTTGGAAATGATGCTGTGTTGAATCTTTCACTCCTGTCTGCTCTTCTCTCTCTCTCTCTCTCTCTCTCTCTCTCTCTCTCTCTCTCTCTCTCTCTCTCTCTCTGTGTGTGTGTGTGTGTGTGTGTGTGTGTGATAGGAGTGTGAAACTAAAAGAAGAGAGAGACCAAGAAAGATTTTGCTAGCATTTTACAGGAGAAGGTTGGTTGCTTATAGTTTTAAAGGAGGACAAGGGCTTCTAACCGCATACCTTCTTGTCTATGAAGGTTCTCAGTCATCCAGGTGGAATTGTCTGTAGCTTGAATCATGTCAACTGGATTTCTATTTTCTCAGTGGAAACATTTCGCTCCTTATCCAAGGAGCTTCTTCAGTCTGAGCAAAGTTGGTAAGGGAATCCTAAATATGTTTCTAGGTAGCTGTGTGACCTTACACCTGGGGGTCATGGTTATATTGAGATGTTATTTTAAGTCCTTTTATCATCTAAAGGAGGATCGTTAAGATCACCATGCTGCTGTTGAGCTTGTGAAATGGTCTTAATCTTCCTAGGCACAGAAGACAAAGCCGGGAGGAAGATGGGAGAAAGATTGTGCCTGAGGCCCCCACCTCTATTCAAGGAAGGATTTTCCAAGTTGGCATAAATGGATTCCTTGACCCCTCTCTCAAACCACCTATCTTCTCTGTCTAAAATGTGAACATTAATGTCCTCAAATGAGTGTCCTTTTTCCTTTAAATGAAGATAAACTGCTGACTCTGGTCCTGTGGTGTTACTCCTCCTGTGTTGGGCCATCCTCCTGTACAAAAGTTGTTTGATTTCTCCAATGTAGAGTTCAGAGCACTCCTCACTGCACTGGGTTGCATAAACTACATTGCTTTTCTTGTGTTTTGGAGTTTGATCTTTGGGGTGTACAAGCCTCTGTCTCAGTGTGTTGGTGGGTTTGAAATATACAGGTATGTGGTGTTTGCCAAATATCCATTTTATCTTTTCAGACACACCAGCCATGTAGGGAATGACCAGGTTCTTTCGTTTACTCTGAGTCTCAGCCCTATCTGTCGCTGTTTTAGGTCTGGTAGATTTAGATTTGGTGAAGGCCCAATTTGGATATCCACAGGCCTTGAGAGCTGTTCTCAGGTGCTGATTTTCATTCTTTTTGGAATCCATGGAGGTGGGGATGGTTTCTGCTCTGTGTGACAATGTCCTGATGACTCCTAGTTTGTGCTGCAGTGGATGGTGGGAGTCAAACATCAGATATTGATCTGTGTGTGTGGGTTTCCTGTAGATCCCTATTTCTAGCTTGCCACCGGTCCCAATGAGGACTTCACAGTCTAGGAATGCCAGTCTGTTGTCCTTGGTGTCTTCTCTGGTGAAGCTAATGTTGGCATCTATAGTGTTTATATGGTCCGTGAAGGCCTGTACTTCCTGGGTCTTGATTTTGACCCAGGTGTCATCCACATACCTAAACCAGTGGGTGGGCACCGTTCCCTGGAATGTGTTGAGTGCTTTCTTCTCCACTTCTTCCATGTATAAATTGGCCACAATGGGTGACACAGGAGAACCCATGGCACAGCCGTGTTTTTGTCTGTAAAAGTCACCTCTGTATGTGAAATAAGTGGTGTTAAGACACAGGTCCAGAAGATGGCAGATCTGGTTTGGGTTGAGATGGCTTCTCCTTTCAAGGGTGCTGTCCTCTTCTAGTCTCTTCCTGACCGCGGATAGAGCATGAGTGGTGGGGATGCTGGTGAAAAGGGAGGACATTTCCATTCTTTACAAAAGAGATACAAAACAACCACCCCACCTTTCATAGAGTGAAGGATTTTTTGCAAGTAAAGGATAGTTGGGTACCATACTAAATGGGAGATCCCTGAAGTGCTTATGTATGCATTTATACATTCACTGATTTTTAGTTTGTTCTACAACCGAAGGTTTCAGGAAGATAAGATTTGGAAATGAATAACCAAACATATAGTATATAACCAGATTAGCTCCCTTTTTTTTTTCTGGCTGGCTTTTTATGCCTCTAAAAACAGCTGCATGTTAAACAGTAATTCTGTTGACTCATTATTGGAACCTCCCTCCTTGGGGGAAAAACAATCAGTTGAACTTCTGCAAGTCAAAGAGCTCTGAAAGACTCTGGTGTCCTATTAGGCCACCCACACCCACATCAACACACAGAAACTATTTGACTATATCATATTTTATTTTATTTTATTACCCTGTTTTCCAGCATGCTTCAAGAACAGCAATACTAATATTCTCCTCAAAGGGAAAGACAGAGCTTTTGACCTAACATAACTGACTTTAAAGGGTGGCAGTGATGAAGGGGTGACATTCTCTGTCTTTCTCTGATATTATGACTACTCTCTGGGTGCAGTCATTCAGCCAACTATGAGTCTAGCCTACAGTCATATTATCTAACCTATATTTTTAAAAAAGGTAAAGGTTTCCCCCGCACATTTGTGCAGTCGTGTCCGACTCTAGGGGCCAGTGCTCATCTCCGTTTGTTAGCCAAAGAGCCAGCGTTGTCCGAAGATGCTTCCACGGTCATGTGGCTGGCATGACGCACGTGGAACGCTGTTACCTACCCACCGAAGTGGTACCTATTAATCTACTTGCATTTGCATGCTTTCGAATTGCTAGGTTGGCAAGAGCTAGTGCGGGAGCTCACTCCATCACGTGGGACTAGGGATTTGAACCTCCAAACTTGCGACCTTCCGATCAACAAGCCTGGCGTCTTACCCGCTGAGCCACCACGCCCCTTAACCTATATTTTACCATGTTATTAATAAAGGACACCATGAGACACATTATCAAATGCTTAATTAAGGTTCAGGCACCCTATATCCACAGTACTTCTTCACTCTATTAAGCTAGAAACTTGGTCAAAAAAAAAAAAAGAGATGGGGATAGTCTGGCATGACCTGTTTGTGACAAACCCATGAGGCTCTGTTAGCTGTTGGATTTCCATCCAAGCACTCGCAAATACATTGTTTAATAATCCATCCCAAGACTTTGCCCATTATAGATCTCAGGCTGCCAAGTTTGTAATTTCTTTCTTTTTTTTGAAGAAATTTGTTTTTGATTATTCGATTTATATGGCTGCTCACTCATCATGCAACTCTGGGCTGCTAATAGTCCATTAAAAACAACCATAAAGGAATTGGATATGTTTAGCCTGCAGACAAAAGGACTGAGGGGATCTATGATAGCATTCTCAGTTATCTAAATGGTTGTCATATAGAGGAAAGAGTGGACTTGTTCTCCCTCAACCCTGAGGGCAGAACCAGAAGCAATGTGTTGAAATGATAAGGAAGTAGCTTCCTGCTGGATATTAGAAAGAGCTTCCTGGTGGCAAGAGCCATCAACTAGTAAAATAGGTTTTCTCATGAAGTGGCATGTGCTTCTTTGCTGGAGGTCTTCTAATTGAGGCTGGATAGACATCTGTCTGGAATGCTTTAACAAATCCTACTTGAGCAGGGGATCAGACTAGATATCCTCTGAGATCCCTTGTAACTCTATGCTTCTATAATCAGTAATATTATCTAGCTCCCTTCTCTTCTTATTTTCAAGTGTCTTCAATTTTTCCAAGCACCAGGGTCCTCTCCAATGACTCTTGCCTTCCTCTTATTTCTCCAAAATATTTAAGCTTTTGCTTCATTGTTAGCCTTTCCAATAAGCAGTCTGGTTTTATTTCATCTATTATTAAATTATTTGTCCTTGCAGTTCAGGGTATTCTCAACAATTTTCTTCAGCACCACAATTCAAAGGCATCCTTTTTCTTTTTCTTCATTCAGCCTTTCTGATGATCCAGTTTTCAAAGTCATGTTACAGCTGGGAAAACCATGCCGCTGACAATATGAATCATTGTCAGTGCAATGTCTCTACATTTTTAATATTTTACCTAGATCTGCCATACTACTTGAAATGGTCTGGAGACTTATTTGATAAACTATTTACTTACTTCTATGAAGACTGAAGAAGCTCCTTGGATAAGGAGCGAAACGTTTCCACTAAGAAAATAGAAATCCAGTTGACATGATTCAAGCTACAGACATATTTACTTACTTATTTACCAGATCTGTCATACTCTTTTTCTCAAGTAGTACATTTGTTTATTTTAGGGCCACAGTCACCATCCCTGTGAAATGTTGAATATAGGAACACAACTTCTGTTACTACTACAATTTCTTCTCTATCTATTTGCAATAGGTGGCATTGCTGGTTGACATAATCTTTTCTCTCTCTTCTTTTTAATAATGATAGAAGACCAGCTTTTGCATTCTCTTCTTTCACCTTCAATGAGAGATCCCTTAAGTCTTCCTCACTTCCAGCCATCAAAGTGGTATCATCAGCATATCTGAAACTATTGATATTTATCCAGCAAGTTTAATTTTAAATTCTATTTCTTCTATTCTGCACATTCTTTCTCTTATACCCTTATAAATACCCTTATATTTATAAGTGAAAGCCAGCTGGGTGACCTTGGGCTAGTCACTCTCTGTCAGCCCAACTCACCTCACAGGGTTGTTGTTGTGGGGAAAAGAGGAGGAGGAAGGAGTATTAGGTATGTTCGCTGCCTTGAGTTATTTATAAAAAATAATAAAGGTGGGATAGAAAATAATTAAATAAATAAATAAATAAATAAATAAACAAATTGTTCAGTAGGTAGATGAGGTGGCCCAGTACATTTATGTTTTTAAGAGCCATCCACAGTTTGGATACCCAGCCAAAACCCTTTGTATAACCAATAAGACAAAAAAAAATTTTTTTTTAACTCCCTTGTCTTCTTCATTATCCATTAGGTATAAACAGTATGATCTTCTTATACATCTGCAGTTTTTGCTCCATGTATTTTGCAGTCTAGATTGTAAAATCTCTACCATTAACTTACTGGAGCATGAGATAAGTGCAATTGTTCAATAGTTTGAGCATTTCTTTGAACTGCCCTTTTTTGGTACTGAACTATAAATTGATCTTTTCCAGTCCCTTGGCCACTTATAAATGTCATGTACTATTTTTAACTACTTCATCTTAAAGATTTTAAACAGTTTTCTGCTGGTATTTCATCTACTCCTGCAGCTTTGTTTTTAGCAATATTTTCTAGGACCCATATTTTTTTCCCTTTTCAGAATGTCTGGACACCTCTTCTTTATATCTTCTTTCTCCAAAAGATCTTTGTCTTTTTTGTCTTTTATTTTACCCACCTTTATATAAAAGTTTCCCTTGCTTACCTTAATTTTATTTGTTAAAAATCTCTTGTTCTTCCCATTTGATTCCTCCTCCTCCTCCCCTCCCCCTCCCCTCCCCCTCCTTCCCCTCCATCCTCCTCCTCCTTCTCTCTCTCTCTCCTCTCCCCACCATTGGCCATAACCATATTGCATTAGTGCCACTTCCCTGATCTACCCCTATTTCATTTTTCCTAACTTTCCATGGGGTCCAAGGTCTGGGTCCAGATTGCCTCAATTAAGCTTTGATTACCATCCAATATTTTATTTTGAAATATGATCCTGACCAAGCTTCTAGTCCTTATGGAATTATGATGCCCAGATGCAAAGACTGGATTCCTATATCTGTAATGCAAATACAAAATAGGAAATTATAAAGTGTGTGTTTCTAGATGTCATTGCTATCTGCAATGCTTCCATCTGAGCCTAGCTTAGAGGTCCCATTTATATAAAAAATATGAGACAAATATGTTAGGTAAAAGATAAATAATATACTAATGACAAAAAACAGTGAAGCTTCACATGTTGAAAACCACAGTAAAATGTCTACTGAGTTAGAGAAAGGAACAGCCTTTGCCATTATCTAATAACTTAGCAAGCAGCAAACTGGGTATTCAAAGAATAATTGATCTATTCCTTAAGGTTTGGAAAAGGGCCTGCCTATCCATTGGCTATATAGGCAAAACAAAAGGTTGCTGAACTGCCAGCTGGGTAATCAGACTGTAGATCAAATACTAGCTCTGACAGAAGTGCTTTTTAATTTTTGTGCTCCGTGTCAGAAACTAATTGCCACCTGAATGCAACTTTCTCAAATGTCACTCACATGGCAGACACACTTGGGCTGGGGCCAGTATGAACTTGAAACACACATGACACAGGTGGCTGCTGCCTTAAACTGTGTTGACAATAGCCCATGAATCCACAAAATAGCAAAAGAGGTGTGAGTGTGTGTGTGTGTGATCAGCACTCTATTTGCGCATCATGTTGTTTAGTCATCAAACCTGCCCAGGTGGCAAATCTCACAAAGCTTCTATCACTATACAGCATGTTGTTGAAAGTTGCTGCAGTGGGACCATCTGGGGTTCAGAGAATATTGATTAGGAATTAAATTCTGAAAGTGATATCTTACAATCTATATCCTACTCATTGATTGAGTACCTTCTCTCTTCTTCCCAGCCCAGAATTGTGAATTTTATCATATGCTCTTCTGCTATAGTATCACAGATCTGGGTAAGAGTCCTATAGCTTAAGTGATTTCATTCCTGAAGCAAAGAAGGATGCTCAAGTAGAGAATGCCTTCAAGACAAGACTGTCTTCTGTAAAACAGGATGCATAGCTACTTCTTTTCTTTGTTTTAGATTTTTTATCCCGCCTTTATTATTTTTATAAATAACTCAAGGTGTGGAACATACCTAACACTCCTTCCTCCTCCTATTTTCCCCACAACAACAACCCTGTGAGGAGAGTTGGGCTGAGAGAGAGTGACTGGCCCAAGGTCACCCAGCTGGCTTTCATGCCTAAGGCGGGACTAGAACTCTCAGTCTTCTGGGTGCCTGGTGCCTTAACCGCTAGACCAGTGTTTCTCAACTTTGGCAACTTGAAGATTTGTGGACTTCAGCTCCCAGAATTCCCCAGCCAGCATGGTTGAGAGGTTGAGAACCACTGCACTAGACCAAACTGGCTCTTTTGCTTTTACTTTCCCCTTTCATTCTTCTATATATCTGCCATTTTTATTTTATTTGATGCTTTCAACAGCTCCTCTCCTAGATGCACCATATTTAGAATTTATACCTGTGGGAAGAAGAGGAGGGCACTCCATGCCAAACTCCCATTCTTGCTTTTCAAGAGCTGAATTCTATCCTGTTTCTCCTGTAAGCAGTGCCTGTCAACACGAGGTCCAGCAAAGGGTTGCTTCAACATTAAAACTCACTGCAATGGGGCAAGCTGGACTTTGTGGGCAGCAGACCACCACTTTTCACCCAGCTGCCCCCACTGCTTCTGCCTGTGTTCACCTGCTAGGATGAACACAAATGGAGCGTGTGTAAAACAGGCATTCTGTGATCCCACAGAGTCAGAGTATGGCTGCTGCAGTGTGCAAGGCCATAAAAATGGTCAAGTCTCCTTCCAGTTGCCCTCAACTCCTGGTGCTTTCATGGAGATGTCCATGTTGTTTTCCTGGCAATAAGACAGAAACATTTTGCTACTACTTTATAGGCATTCTACTGCACTGCTCTTGTCTAGTTGCACCAATTCTATGTGTAGGGAGATAAACTCTGAAGAATGTTCATTCTAATAATTCACTTGAAAGCAGCAATGAGCCACCAGTAGTCCAAGGGCTGAATGTTTTCTCCAATCCCTTTTTGTGGTTTGTGGGGCTCCTTGAGAATTACAGCAGGAAACGCAACAAAACCAATGTGATAAACCATGGATTGGCTTAATATTCTGAGGTAAGTTTAAGAAATAGGGGCGTGGTGGCTCAGCGGGTAAGACGCCAGGCTTGTCCATTGGAAGATCGCAAGTTCGGAGGTTCGAATCCCTAGCCCTGCGTGCAGAGTGAGCTCCCGCACTAGCTCCAGCTCTTGCCAACCTAGCAATTCGAAAGCATGCAAATGCAAGTAGATTAATAGGTACCACTTCGGTGGGTAGGTAACAGCGTTCCGCGTGTGTCATATGGCCACATGACCGTGGAAGCGTCTTCGGACAACGCTGGCTCTTCGGCTAACAAACGGAGATGAGCACCGGCCCCTAGAGTCGGACACGACTGCACAAATGTGCGGGGGGTACCTTTACCTTTTTTAAGTTTAAGAAGATCAAAATTCTTTCAAAATATTGGGAAAATTGACCACAAGGGAGTCAAAACCCAAAATCTCTATTTCATTTACTGAATTTCTGGTTGTGGTAAGTATGTGTGTGTGAAAACAATCAAGATCATGACTATGACCATGTGATTGTTTGATTCTCTCTCTCTGGCTTTTTGGAATGACTGCCTTGCTTTCTCCAATGAGAT
Source organism: Charina bottae (assembly GCA_023362775.1). Classification (NCBI taxonomy): domain Eukaryota; kingdom Metazoa; phylum Chordata; class Lepidosauria; order Squamata; family Charinaidae; genus Charina; species Charina bottae. The sequence continues at coordinate 96,354,115 of JALMGJ010000002.1, read as the reverse complement.
TTTCATGTCTATTTTTTTTCTTGTCAGGAGTCTTAGTCCCACATTGTGCTCTATCCCTGGATACACATCTCATTCCATTCCAATGAATTGGAAGGAAAGAAAGAAAACCAAGCAGAAGGTCCAATATTATGTGCAGAGGATTTCTTCTTATTGTCTGTTTGGAGATGGCACTATATCGCTGTACAGATTAATGGAAAATGGCCTTGAATGCTGACATCAAACTGAGATTTATTGAAAAATAAACTTTCTGTGATAGTGAGCAAAAACAAGAATACATCAATGAGCAGATAGCCAGGACAGCAATGTAAAATCAAGTGACTAATATTAACCTGGTGAAAAATACAATCTGCAGCATTTTGATCCTTCTTACCTTCCCCAGTGAGATTCAACCTTAAGCCCTTAAAATTGCAGTGCTGGGCCTTTTATTATTTTAGATCTATGTATAACTTTTAAACCAGCAAGAGGATGACCACATCAGTCTGGGCAACTCAATATCCAGCCTTGACCAAATGCAAAACATAAAGAGGTAAATTGCAAAGAAAATGATAATAACGCAGTCATGATTTGTCCTTAAAAGCAGCTTCAGACAGTTTAGGTAAAGGTAAAGGTTTTCCCCTGCAGAGTCGTGTCCGACTCTAGGGGGCGGTGCTCATCTCCGTTTCTTAGTCGAAGAGCCAGCGCTGTCTGAAGACGCTTCCGCGGTCATGTGGCTGGCATGACGCACGCGGAACGCTTTTACCTTCCCACTGAAGTGGTACCTATTTATCTACTTGCATGCTTTTGAATTGCTAGGTTGGCAAGAGCTGGGGCAAGTGCGGGAGCTCACTCCGTCACGCGGCGCTCGGGTCTCGAACTGCCAACCTTCTGATCAACAAGCCTGGCGTCTTAACCACTGAGCCATACTTAATGAAATGCATTTAGCAAGACTACTGGTCATTTTTTGTTTGTTTGGTAACACAAATACAATTCAAAGGCTAGGAAAGAGGGACAATTAAAGTATACTCATTCCTTTTACCGGAGACTCTGACACTTCATTGTCCTTGCCCCTGACATAGTTCAAATTGACTTGCTCTCCTGCTCTATTCTTATGCGATCAAGGTATTCCTTTTGCTATATTCTCCTTAATGATGTCCTGCTGTCTGTTGTATCAGGACTCTGGACAACTACTCCGTGTCTGAAAGCAACTGAAAGTGTCAACCTGATTATACAGCTTTGCAAATGGAAGGCCTATTCTGAGCAACATCAACCTCCCAAAGCCACCTGAGGACTCCTCCTCATTTGTATTCTCAGGGCTTCATTGATGAATGCCGGTTTCCTTTTAGCCGTTTGCAGCTTAGCCAACACTGACTTTAAAGCTTGAAGGATTTCGCAGCAGTGACCTACAAATCCCTTTCCCAGTCAGCATGCTGCCTTGCCATACTGAATAATATCCTCCTGTTTTAGTTTGCTGGCCCCAGACTTATTACTTCATGTTTCTCTACATTAGTCTTAATTTTCCATTCACTGGCCCAGGTACCTAGAAAGTTCAAATCCCTTGTTCCTTGTTATTTGCTCCTTCTCCAATTCATGTCGCCCTCCGATGTTGGTATTCTTCTGATTCTTATTCTCTCTTGTATTACAAATGAATTCATCCTGTCCGAGTTCTCATCTGGGAATCTTGGAGGAACGTTTCTGATCAAGGGCCCAAGATTTCACTTAAGCTGCTATTAACGGATATGGCATGGCAAAGTCTATTGTTTATTACTGACTGGATGGACTGAAAGCAAATATTCCACTACTACCACTTTGAGTGAGGAAAAAGAGTAATAATAATCATAATCATAATAAAAAAGAATTTTATTTGTAACATGTAGATATTCTAGGACTAGGTAGATTCTGAGGAACAGCCAAAATAGTAATAGGTATGGTGAAAAAGCCAACTTGATTTCTTCCTGCCCTTTCTGATAAGTAGTTTATATATTTATAGTGCTATTTATACCCTGCCTATCCCCTCCCTAGTGGAGGACTCTAGGTGGCTTACAATCATATATATACAATTCAATTATACATCAATTCCAAATATATACAATTCACCGCTCGTGAAGGGAGAGGGGTAAGGGAACCGACTCTATTAGGCTCTGGACTACAATTCCCAGGATGCCTTGAGCCGGCTGCTGACGTCCTGTAGCTGTCACATCCGGGTCCGTCGTCACCACCGCTGTTTTGATCTTCCTCCGATCCTTTGATCCTCTCCTCACCGGTGGAGCTGACTTCCCGACAGGACGCCAGCAAATTAGCCCACTTTAAGGTGGTACCCATTTATCTACTTGCAAGGCTTTCAAACTGCTGGGTTGACAGGAGCTAGGACTTAAGGACAAGAGCTCACCTCATCCCACGGGGTTCGAACTGCCGACCTTCTGATCGGCAGCCTACAGCTCAGCTGTTTAACCAGCTGAGCCACTGTGTCCCCATAGTAGTCCCCAAGTAGTTGCTCAAACACTGAGATGAAAGACTCTTTCTTGGACTAGAGACTGTGATCTTGTCATGATTATTGGTATGGTGGGCAACCTCTGTTAGCCACATAAAGCCTCCCAGACCACTTTTAGGATCCTTGGAAACCCCACAAGATCACACTGATTTTCTGTTTTTTAAAATCAGCTTTTCCTTTTAAAAAAAGTCAGAAGTAAATTAAACACATTGATTTTACTAAGCTCCTCTAAATCCTCAAAACTGATAAAAAAGATTCCTTGCATCACTGTGTCACTTGTTATCCTCTCTCCAAAACAAAGCCATAAAGACCTTCCATGCAAAAAGGTTGACTGTGCCTGGTTTAAGGTAAAGGTTCCCCCCGCACATTTGTGCAGTCATGTCTGACTCTAGGGGCCGGTGCTCATCTCCGTTTGTTAGCCGAAGAACCAGCGTTGTCCGAAGTCGCTTCCACGGTCATGTGGCTGGCATGACACATGCGGAACGCTGTAACCTACCCACCAAAGTGGTACCTATTCATCTACTTGCATTTGCATGCTTTCAAATTGCTAGGTTGGCAAGAGCTGGGGCTAGTGCGGGAGCTCACTCCGTCACACGGGACTAGGGATTCGAACCTCTGAACTTGCAATCTTCCAATCGACAAGCCTTACCCGCTAAGCCACCATGCCCCTACTATGCCTGGCTTAGGGTTAGCCTAAACATTCAGAAAGTTGTGGTTGAAATCCCTTCCAGTATTCAACCCTCTGTGCCCATTGACATTGGAAAGGCCAATCTTGAGAATGGGTAGAGCAGCTGCAGAAGAAATAAGGATGTTACAGAAGATGGCGACAAATAGAAAATTGTAATGAATTAGTCAGTTAACTGGTCATAATCCCTGGTGTTCTCAACTCTGACGATTACGCACTGTCACACCTAAAAAAAAGCTTAGTGTCTCTCAGGGACCTGGATAGTTCTAACAACATGTGTTTGGATCAAAGCCAATCATGGTTTTGTTCCTGTCCTACTTTTTATCAGTCATCTAAATCAGACCCGTTTTAGGTACTAAGGGAAGAATCCCATGAACAATCCTTAATTATCTGTAAGATCTACAATCTGTATCTAATGTGCACACATTCTTCTCTTATAACCATCACATTCCTATTTAGAGTTAAATGCTAAATGAGGAATTGCAAGAGAATTTTATTAGTTATTCTTTTCCCCATATCTCCCAGACATATGTTACTTAAGAAATAATTCATAGCTGACACTTCTTAAATGTACAATTTAAGAATTACAGCCCATGGCTTTGATGTGCCAGTGTTTGGGGGTAGCATGATCTGCATAGATCCCCAAATGCCTTTCTGGAGAGCCATATTTTCACAGCTCTTTGAACATATAATAGGGAGGTGGTGGTCCAGATAGGGTAGGCTATTCCAGAGGTGGGGGCCATCACTGAGAAGGTTTGAGCCCAGGCTCTGTTACAAGAATGTTTGTGGACCACAAACCATCCCTGCTAATTTAATTGTACAATAATTATCATATATATAAAAAAAATAGAATGGTAATATCCTTGGGTGTATTTATTTATTTATTTATTAATCAAACTTCTATCACCGCCCATCTCCCTCCACCGGAGGGACTCTGGGCGGTTTACAACAAAATAATAGAAACAAAAAACATAAAATATACATAGAATATAAAAATACAAATTATAAAACAAAATTAAGATATGTATAGTTGTATGATGTCTTCCATTCCAAAAATACAAAAACAGGTGTATTCCAATAATTCATAGTTGCCATTTTACTTTGGTAACTTGGACAGAGATTTAAGGTAACATGCAACTTTGCCCTAGACTCCTTGATGATAATTGATTCCAAAGTATGTTTTGGTTTTTATCAATATACTGTTTTGCCGTTCTGTGAGTATATTCATAAAGCAAAACTTCCCAACTTGGCAATCTTGAAATATGTCATACCACAGCTTCCATCATTCCCAACCACAGTTATTTGGTTCAGAATGTCCCTTGTTTGCAAGGGTAAGATACATTGTGCATTGAAGAACAGGATTGAGAAAGAACTAGAGTTAAATCCAAATTTCACAGTTCAACTCCTCATGCTTAATGGATTTTACCCCCAAGTAAGAATGCCTACAGTCTATAATGCAAAGCTTTTCATGCATCTTTGTTAGCATTTCACCTTAGCCTGCCTCGATTGTGTGGCTTACTGTATGTGAGGTCAAAAGTTTTTTTTTTCTTTTCCCCAGAAGCTCACTGTTAAACAAATGCTCCTGGTCTGGACAGGTGGGGTGGGGTGGGGTGGGTTCATTTGCTTTAGCTCTCCGGTGTTTACTGTCTGGGACCAGGGCAAGCATGAAAGAAAATGTCAAAGCAATATCACATGGTGCAAGCAATGATTTGATTCAGTTTAGAATTCCCTCGCCCGTTCCCACCCGCACCCAGTATTCTTCATGCTGCTTGTAATCACTAACCAGTACTGGGTCCGAGGTGAGTCGTTCGCCCATTAGCACTAGTGTGAACTGGGAACAGAAACTTTACCACTTGGAAATCCTATTTGTCGTTAAAATGTCCGTTTTGCTTATTACTTGTGCTTTTGAAAATTCAAAAACAGATGGATACCTGTTATGCTCCCTGTCCCCCAATCTTTAACCCTTAAGAGCAGACCCAGGTTACATGGCTGAAGAACCAAAAGAAGCAATCTAAACAATTTGCGATGGAATTCTGGATAATAAGCCGTCCATATTTTATTTATTTATTTATCAAATTTCTTGGCTGCCCATCTCGTACACGACTCTGGGCGGTTTACAGAGAATAAAATAACAATCATTAAAACAGTACAATAAAAACTCAATCTCTCTATATAAATACACATAAAAACAAATATTAGTCTAAAAATACAATGATATAAAATATAAAAATTCAAGATGGGTATCCGGTATGATCAAAAACAAAGATGGTAAGGACCTAACAGAAGCAGAAGAGATCAAGAAAAGGTGGCAAGAATATACGGAAAATCTGTATAGGAAGGATAATAATATTGGGGATAGCTTTGACGGTGTGGTCAGTGAGTTAGAGCCAGACATCCCGAAGAGTGAGGTTGAATGGGCCTTAAGAAGCATTGCTAATAACAAGGCAGCAGGAGACGACGGTATCCCAGCTGAACTGTTTAAAATCTTGCAAGATGATGCTGTCAAGGTGATGCATGCCATATGCCAGCAAATTTGGAAAACACAAGAATGGCCATCAGATTGGAAAAAATCAACTTATATCCCCATACCAAAAAAGGGAAGCACTAAAGAATGTTCAAACTATCGAACAGTGGCACTTATTTCACATGCCAGTAAGGTAATGCTCAAGATCTTGCAAGGTAGACTCCAGCAATTCATGGAGCGAGAATTGCCAGATGTACAAGCTGGGTTTAGAAAAGGCAGAGGAACTAGAGACCAAATTGCCAATATCCGCTCGATAATGGAAAAAGCCAGGGAGTTTCAGAAAAACATCTATTTCTGTTTTATTGACTATTCTAAAGCCTTTGACTGTGTGGATCATAACAAATTGTGGCAAGTTCTTGGTGGTATGGGGATACCAAGTCATCTTGTCTGCCTCCTGAGGAATCTGTATAACGACCAAGTAGCAATGGTAAGAACAGACCACGGAACAATGGACTGGTTTAAGATTGGGAAAGGAGTACGGCAGGGTTGTATACTCTCATCCTACCTATTCAACCTGTACGTAGAACACATCATGCGACGTGCTGGACTTGATGAATCCAAGGCTGGAGTTAAAAATCGCTGGAAGAAACATTAACAATCTCAGATATGCAGATGATACCACTTTGATGGCTGAAAGCGAGGAGGAGCTGAGGAGCCTTATGACAAAGGTGAAAGAAGAAAGTGCAAGAGCTGGGTTGCAGTTAAACCTCAAAAAAAACCAAGATTATGGCAACCAGCTTGATTGATGACTGGCAAACAGATGGAGAAAAAGTGGAGGCAGTGACAGACTTTGTATTTCTAGGCGCAAAGATTACTGCAGACGCTGACTGCAGCCAGGAAATCAGAAGACGTCTACTTCTTGGGAGGAGAGCAATGGCAAATCTTGATAAAATAGTTAAGAGCAGAGATATCACACTGACAACAAAGGTCCGCATAGTTAAAGCAATGGTATTCCCTGTAGTAACCTATGGCTGCGAGAGCTGGACCATAAGGAAGGCTGAGCGAAGGAAGATAGATGCTTTTGAACTGTGGTGTTGGAGGAGAATTCTGAGAGTGCCTTGGACTGCAAGAAGATCAAACCAGTCCATACTCCAGGAAATAAAGCCAGACTGCTCACTTGAGGGAATGTTATTAAAGGCAAAACTGAAGTACTTTTGCCACATAATGAGAAGACAGTATACCCTGGAGAAGAAGCTGATGCTAGGCAAAGTGGAAGGTAAAAGGAAGAGGGGCCGACCAAGGGCAAGATGGATGGATGATATTCTGGAGGTGACGGACTCAACCGTGGGGGAGCTGGGGATGGTGACGGCTGACAGTAAGCTCTGGCATGGGCTGGTCCATGAAGTCACGAAGAGTCGGAAGCGACTGAACAAATAAACAACAAATCCGGCATTATTCTTGGCACGGTTACGGAGCCAGCCACTCCCATGAATGGCCATCCCCCCTCCCCTCCCAAGCGAGGTGGCATAACCATGTCTTCACCCCCTTCTGGAAGGCCAGGAGAGTCGGGACCTGTCTTACCTCCGGGGGTAAGTTGTTCCAAAGGGCGGGTGCCACGGCAGAGAAGGCCCTGCTCCTGGACCCTGCCAATCGGCAATCCTTCATGGACAGGGTCCGTAACATGCCTTCTCTGCCTGACCAGGTGGGACGGGTCGATATAACGGGGGTGAGGTGGTTCCTCAGGTAACCTGGACCCATGCCATGTAGGGCTTTAAAGGTAATAACCAATACCTTGAATTGGACCCGGGAGCAGACTGGCACCCAATGCAGCTCGCGGAGCAACGGTGTTATACGTGCCCTGATCTTGGGGCTCCTAAGACTGCTCGTTCGGCCGCATTCTAGACCAGTTGTAGCTTCCGGATACTTTTCAAGGGTAGCCCCATGTAGAGCACATTGCAGTAGTCTATACGGGAGGTGACTAGGGCATGAGTGACTGTTCGGAGGGACTCCTGATCCAGGAAAAGGCGGAGCTGGTGCACAACACGAAGCTGTGCAAAGGCTCCCCTGGACACGACTGCCACCTGGTCTTTGAGCACGAGTCGTGAGTCCAGGAGAACCCCCAGGTTCCACACCGGGTCTGTCTGGGGCAGTGCAACCCCATCCAGAACCAAAGATGGTAAGTTCCCGGATACCCAGGAGCCCCTAATCCACAGCCACTCCATCTTGCCAGGGTTCAGCTGAAGCCTGTTGTTCCCCATCCAGAACCCCACAGCCTCCAGGCACCGAGAGAGGACGGTCACAGCCTCACTTATGTCGCCCCGGGATGGAGATGTATAATTGCGTATCATCAGCATATTGATGATACTTCATCCCATGGCGATGGATGATCTCACCCAGCGGTTTCATGTAGATGTTAAAAAGGAGTGGAGAGAGCACCGAACCCTGCAGCACCCTACAGAGCATACACCCCATATGTCATTTGTGTGCACCTTTCTGAGTTAAAAGTGCTTATGTTATACTTCAGGGCTAAGAATTGGCATGCCTGGAAGAACCTGGTGTTTTTCCTGTAAGGGACATTTTCACATACCTGAACATGGAATGTTAAGGCTTCCTGAACGTAAACAAATGTCTACAGTATTTCAGGATCGTACCACTGGGTTGCAGAAGGCTCCTTATCTAATCCCAGTTGGAAAGGAAACAATCAATGTATTTGGGGGACATGCTTCAGTAACAAAGGAGGCTGTGTTTTTTTTTTTAAACTTTCCATCTTTAGCACTATTGTTGTCCTATAATAACTCACAGAAATCTTTAAGGATTCAGTTGCTAAATGTGTACAGGTGGAGTTTTAATTTCATGTGTTGTTGTTTCTTTTGAATGTCCAAGTAGTTCTAAATTACAGAACTCTTATTTCCAGTTTACTTTTGTCTTTGTTAGAAGGAAATTAGGTCTAGAATGAAGCAAATAACATCTAATTATCTTTAAATATGGGATATATTTCCAAAACCTTTTTTAAAAAACCACAGTTGAATAAAACAACACCAATAATTATAACATTTCAGAAGAAAACAAAGAAACTTGAGAAGTAAAAGCTGGTTGAAAATTTAGGCTTATTCATTTATTTTCTTGTAATATCTGAATATATAAAGGTACCCAGAGTGGCTTCTATGTGATCAGTTAAACACAAGATACAGAGTTCTTGCTTTCAGACTTTCAAAACTATGTTAAGCCATAGAGTGATTTGTTTAATGTGTGAACCCAACTGCAGTTTAAAGTTTAGAGTTAGGTGTGCACCAGACCACTAGGACTGGTTCAACAAACCATAGCATGTGAGCCTAACCTGAGCACTGTTTCTCTTGCCAGGCAGGCTAATTGGAAAACATGCAATATGTTTACTATTTTTTCTACCTTTCTCCTCTTTGCTTCTTTAGAGTTTCATGAAGTATCTGCTCAAATTGCATTACAATCTGGGCACAGACACGGGTTCCAAGGCCTAGCTGGAAGAGGCAGGACCATAGAGGTTCCAAGGGTTTCTTCTTCTTTAGATAGAAATAGAGACATAAGGAAGCAGTTTGGATACAGTGTACGCCAGGCCTTCAGAGTAGATGAGCACTTTCACTTTGCTGGCTTTAGCCTCCCTATTTTATTTTTAAAATATTCTTTCTTGGGTGAATCTCCCTCCTTCTCAGGTTTAGCATGGCAAGGCTTTCTGGACTTTACTCTCTAGACTTGTGTTTGCTATCAAAAGCATTCTAAGTAGGCAACTTTTAACACAATGTGATGTGCGCCTAACATGTGTGTGTTCCTAGTATGTATGCCAATGCCCCCACCCCCATCCCTAGTTGCTAGTGCTACTTCTATTTACCTCTCTAGATTTAAGGAAAGGGTTTACAAAATTTAGTTTTTGTAGTTTATAATCCATCCTCAGACTAAGGTGATCCTCTGACAGGTAAACCTTTGATCTTTTGTTCTTCTTTCTATCTTCTGGCCCAAGGCCTTCTAGAATAGTGTCCCGTGGGACTTTTCCTCTTCAGTACTCTTCTTCCCCTGGATCATGCTCTACAACTTTTCAGAATGCTCACCCAGCATTCCATAAATCTGCTCAGTCCATTTTAGGTCAAACAGCTAGTCTTATTCTGGATAGAAACCAGTAGACCAACAGCCCATCTTCAGCAGCCAATAAAGCTCTCTAATTTGTTTTAGCCACTGTAGCACCTTTAGCTACCAGCCAGATGCTCCATGACTCAGCTTCTTCTCCCATGACAGCTTTCCAACAAAAATCTAAATTAACCCCTACATTCAGTACTTTATCAGAAATGCAAATGCAAACTGGTATGGATATTTATTTGTTTATTTGTTTATTTATTTTCTATCCCGCCTTTATTATTTTTTATAAATAACTCAAGGTGGTGAACATACCCAGTACTCCTTCCTCCTCCTTTTTTCCCCACAACAACAACCCTGTGAGGTGAGTTGGGCTGAGAGAGAGTGACTGGCCCAAGGTCTCCCAGCGGGCTTTCATGCCTAAGGCGGGACTAGAACTCACAGTCTCCTGGTTTCCTATTGGCTCCTTCTCAGGGCTGAGAGAGAGTGACTGGCCCAAGGTCACCCAGCCGGCTTTTATGCCTAAGGCAGAACTAGAACTCTCAGTCTCCTGGTTTCTAGACTGTTGCCTTAACCACTAGACCAAACCATATTTATAAGGAAACTCATGCCCTGGTCATCTCCCATATAGACTATTGTAATGCGCTCTACATGGGGCTACCCTTGAAGAGTATCCAGAAGCTTCAACTGGTCCAGAATGTGGCCACGCGGGCAATTTTATGTGCCCCAAGATCAGCACACGTAACACCTTTGCTGCGCGAGCTGCATTGGGTCCCAGTTTGCTTCCAGGTTCAATTCAAGGTGTTGGTTATTACCTTTAAAGCCCTACATGGCAAGGGGCCAGGCTATCTGAGGGACTGTCTCATCCCCACTACATCAACCCGCCCCACCCGATCATACAGAGAGGGCATGTTACGTACCCCGTCTGTAAAAGAATTCCATCTCGCGTGGTCCAGGAGGCCCCCTTCTCTGTAGCAGCTCCAGCCCTCTGGAACATTCTTCCCCCGGAGGTGAGGCAAGCCCCCTCTCTCCTGGACTTCCATAAAAAACTGAAGACCTGGTTTTGCCACCATGCCTGGGGCGGGGAGGGGAATAGTCACTCTTGGAGGTGGCTGGTGCCCTAGAGGGCCCCTTATATATTCATGGTTTGAAGTAATAACTCGTTGCTATCTGAATTCTATTCTATTTTATATTTTTAGTTGTAGTCATATTTAATGTATTATTCAGAGTTTATACTGAATTTTAAAATTTATTCTTATTGTAAACCGCCCAGAGTCCCTCTTTAGGTGGGAGATGGGCAGTGATAGAAATTTGAATAACTAACTAATAAATAAACAAACAAACAAACAAACAAACTTAGACAGTTGTAGTAAATAAACAATAGCTACCAATATATATGTTAACAATTGCTATGAACAGATCCAGGATGCTGTATAAATCAGAGCAGAAGTGAGTAAAAAAAAGTTTATGATGGGACTTCTGGCAAGATGGCGATCTGTTAAGATACAATCTCTCTCTCTCTCCCTCCCTCCTCTTCTCTTTCTCTGTAAGCTGTGAAAACAACATTTTGCTAAAAGAACCAGTAAGTAGACATACAAATTATATTGTTTGGTGTTGCACTTGGAATTTTAGGGTGATAATATACTTTGGAAAGAGGAGAAGCCCCTTCTTCTCTCCCTTCTCCCGCTGTAGAACAGCTGGCGCTCTGGCTTCTGGAAAAGCTGTTATAGAGCTGAGGAGGGTTTGTCTATGAAGGTTCTCAGTCATCCAGGTGGAATTGTCTGTAGCTTGAATCATGTCAACTGGATTTCTATTTTCTCAGTGGAAACGTTTCAAACGACTGAAGAAGCTCCTTGGATAAGGAGCGAAACGTTTCCACTGAGAAAATAGAAATCCAGTTGACATGATTCAAGCTACAGCTGGCGCTCTGGCTTCTGGAGAAGCTGTTATAGAGCTGAGGAGCAGGGCTTCCAGTAGAAATGATTTACCCCCACATCAGGTGGGGATTTGGGCTGACACCCCAGTTCAAATGGGAGATATACGGAGAGTAAGTCTAATGTCAAAGATTTCTTCAGACATTTCAGCAAGGAATGTTACAAACTTGGAGTTGTTTGTGATGTTACAAGCAATTAATTAACCTCTCTCAGAAGATGCTGCTGGACAGATTTTTTTGGGAAAGAAAATATAATGATATGATGGAAAGGTTTAAAGAGCAAGCGCTAAGAAGAAATTATATAAGAAGCAGATTAAAACAAAAAAACCAAACAGCTGGTGGCTTGCCAAGAAGAACTGGAACAGATCCAGGCACCCAGGAAGAAAATATATTTTTAAAATTTCCCTTATCTGGAAGATTAAAAAACAACAACTGGCTGTTGCCATAGAAAACATACTTTTAAGAGCTGTTTCAGTGGGACCTAGTTATTTTAAATATGTAATGTTCCATGTCCCTTCTGAGTATACATCTTTTTGAAGTCCCAGTCATGTAGTTCTGTCATGTTTTTGGTGGGTTGGTGCTTTGATCATGATAAAACATTACAAACAGCCAGGAATGCAAACATTCTAGAATTGGAGGGACAAGAGACAAAACATGCAATGCCCCATTTGTATTTGGATGGTGAATGACATTAAATAGAAATATATAAGGGGTGGAGCTTGTATTATGGCATCACGACAGCATTTCAACATTTTGATGAAATACCAGGTTGCTGTGTTTGTCCCTGGTTTGTTTAATTAAGTGTGCACTCTTTTTAACATCTTGAGTATGTATTATTACATGTTTTTTTAACATTCTATTTTACAGATATTTCCACTCCCCCAAATTATTATTGTGCTGATATAGAAGTTTTCAATTTTGTGAACTTCTGAATAGCTGGGATTTGGTCCTGCCTCCATTCCAGGAAGTAACATAGTTCTAATATTGTTGATTTTGTTAAATGGCAACAATATGTGTTTCATAGAATGTGAAACGGTTGAAAGGAATTACTGGCTGGAGAAAGATTTTTCAGAAATTAAAGATGAAGTCTGAAGTTTTTTTCCTTGCAAGAAACTCTAATTTTCCCCAATGAAAAATATATTTTGGCTAAAAGTGTGGTTAATCAGATTTATATAAATGGAAAGTTGAAATCTGCCAAAGAAGTAGTGATTTTAATTTAACAGTCCTCTATTATTTGTAGTAGAACAAGAAAATTTGGTCTATGAAGGACATTCCATGTTATTGGTAATTAAAAATGGAGATTGCTGAATGCCCTTGATAAATTTGTATGATCCAAACAAACCTGATTTTGCAAATATTTTGGGGTTACAGGTTGTAGCTATGGGTTTTAATTTAAATCTGGAACCCTTATTTGATTGGAATAAGATCAAATATTGTTAGTGTTTATTTGGTTTTGCTTTGTTTTTAATCCTATGTATGTTAGTTCTGTAAGTTGCTTTGGAACTGAGCAGCACAGAACCAAAAGCAAGCAAATAAATAAATAAATATCAAGAAAATAAGGATCCCCCTTATGTTCTTCATGCCTACATCTGGGAATTTAATTGAGTGGATATACGTTAAATTTAGGCAAGCTTGAATATACTTTTTATATACCCCACGTGGCACATGTTCAAGATTGATTTTTTAAAATATCTTGATTAATGGTTAATTTAGTTGACAAATGAATGTTTCAATTAAAATTTTTGAACATGTACCAGTAATAATGTCAATGGTTCTAGGATGAAAAAAAAATATAGTTAGTGGGAGGTAGCATTTTAAAACCTAATTGCTAGACAACCCTGGACACAGACATCTTTTTATTTTCAAATAAAGAGAGAATTGGCTCAGATGGGGATTGTCTGGGATGCATTTACATTTAGCATAGGCAATACAACAGCCTTTGCCTCTTGGAGTAAAATAAATAAATAAATAAAGGTGTTATAAAAGGGAATAAAAAACTTTGAACATATACATCAAAAATCATTCCCAGGAAGTAAATCTAACATTCTAAATTAATTAAAACATCAATTGATCAGTTTTATGCATTGAATTCTGAATTGCATTGAATTCAAGTGTTTTAAACAGCTGTAGTGGCAACAGAGTGAAAAAATCTGGTAAATTACAGGTGGTCCTTGTTTAACAACCACTCATTCAGCGATCGTTCAAACTTGCGATGGTGCTGAACAAGTGATAGTTATGACTGGCCTGGATTTCCAACCATCACAGGGTCCTGCAGTCACGTGATCGTGATTTGTGACCTTCTCTGCCAGCTTCCCACAATGAAAGTCAATGGGGCAGCTGGCAGGAAATTGGAAGTTGCAATCATGTGAGGTCCTTGCTTAATGACCCGCTTGGTCTTCGCTTAATTACCATTCGCTAAGTGGCACGGTCACGTGACATCAAATTTTATGACCACATTGCTTAGTGACGGAAATTCCAGTCCCAAGTACCATCGTTGATTGGGACTGGACTACCTGTATTGACTTCTCATTTGAAATAACTGAAACAAAATAAGAGAATAACTACAAAAAAGGATTCTTTGGAGATAATTCATAACGATTACACTGAAAATAATGTTCAGCAATTGGAGTTTTATAAAGCTTTATATTCTGCAAATACAGAAATATCTATCAAGCAGATTCTCCAGTCATCTCTGTGGCCCAATTCTGGGATTTAGCTGCACCATTAACTTCACAGGAAATATTTACTCTATTGACATAATAAAATCTGGAAAGGCCCCAGGTCAGACAGCAGGGGTATCTGCATGGGGGAAGTCGTGATAAAAAGGTCAAGATAAGGCTTCCCTGGGTAAAAAAAATTGAGATACTGTATATCAGGAATCTTTTGAAAGATTCCTATAGCTTCATAATTCATATCGACCATGGTATCCTTTTGAAGCGGCTTAGGGAGTTGGGGGTGGGCAGCGTAGTTTTACGCTGGTTCACCTCCTTCCTCCGGGGGCCGCTCCCAGTCGGTGCTGATAGGGGAGGAGAGATCCAGCCCACGACTGCTCCTGTGTGGGGTGCCGCAGGGTTCGGTTCTCTCTCCTCTCCTATTCAACCTCTACATGAAACCGCTGGGTGAGGTCATCCGTCACCATGGGATGAGGTATCATCAGTATGCGGATGATACTCAATTGTATATCTCCATCCCTGGTGAGGTAAGTGATGCAGTGTCCACCCTCTCCCCGTGCCTGGGGGCTGTGAGGGCCTGGATGGGGAACAACAGGCTCCAGTTGAACCCTGGTAAGACTGAGTGGCTGTGGATTGATGGCTTAGCATCTTCTGGGAAATTATCATCTTTGGTTCTCGATGGGGTAGCACTGCCCCGTTCGGAACCGGTGCGTAATCTGGGGGTCCTTCTAGACTCACGACTCCTGCTCGAAGAGCAGGTGGCAGTCATGGCTAGGAGAGCTTTTGCACAACTTCGGTTAGTGCGCCAGTTATGCCCATTCCTGGATCGCGACGCCCTCCGTACAGTCACTCATGCTCTCGTCATCTCCCATATAGATTATTTCAATGCGCTCTACATGGAGCTACCCTTGAAGACTATCCGGAAGCTTCAGCTGGTGCAGAATGCGGCTGCGCGGGCAGTTTTGGGTGTGTCAAGATCTGCACATGTAACACCGTTGCTCCGCGAGCTGCATTGGGTGCCGGTTTGCTTCCGGGTACAATTCAAGGTGTTGGTTATCACCTTTAAAGCCCTACATGGCATGGGGCCAGAATACCTGAGGGACCGTCTTATCCCCATGTTATCGACCCGCCCCACCCGGTCATTCAGAGAGGGCCTGCTACGAACCCCATCAATTAGAGAATGCCATCTGATGGGGTCTAGGAGGCGGGCCTTCTCTGTGGTAGTGCCCACTCTATGGAACATCTTGCCCCCAGAGTTGAGACAGATCTCCTCCCTCCCGACCTTTAGGAAAGAGCTGAAGACCTGGTTCTGCCGCCTGGCATGGGAAGGAGGAAGGGATAGTTCCTCATGGGGGTGGCTAATCCCCTAATTTTATAATGTCCTTTTAATTATTCCATCGCCATCTGGATTTTATCATTATTTACTGTATTGTATATTGAGGTTTTATATATTTTAGATTTTATTTTAACTTTAATTTTATTTTAAAATAAAATAATAATAAAATAAAATAAAATAAAATAAAATAAAATAAAATAAAATAAAATAAAATAAAATAAAATAATAAAATAAAATAAAATAAAATAAAATAAAATAAAATTAGGAAGCTTTCAAAATAGGAAAGCTGGTAAGGATCCTATGAATTGGGTGAGTAATTGCCAGATTTCTTTGTTAAATGTTGGTGCTAAGATTTTGACAGCTACTTTGACAAGAAGATTACAGAAGGAATTATGTTCAATAGTTCATTCAGCAACTTCCAATTTTATGAAAGACCATCAAGCTTCTGGCAACATTAAATTATTAGAAGATTTATTATCAGAAAAATGAAATAGCCATTTTGGAATCATGAGATGCAGAACAAGCTTTTGATATGGTGGAAGTCAAATTTCTCTGTGCAAATGATGAAGAAAATTGGATTTCTTATAAAATTTATTTTATGGATAAAAATGTTTTAGAGACTAGTAATTCTATATTTTCATTAAAAAATTGGATAATATAGGATACAGAAACTTGGAAGAGAGAATTGAATTATCTTAGATAGAAAAATCAACAGTTTCATATTCTAAGAAATGTTGAACATATTTTACATGATCTAAAAATTCATTTCAGCAACATTTGGGGGAGGGGGCAGGTATTGGACTCTTCCACAAATGTTCAAAAAAGGTTTGCCATTATCTTTTTTATGCTAAAGATGTAAGAAATTTGAAAGTACATGGACATGTACACTGATAGCTCCTTATCAATTAGATATTATTTCTATGGTGAACTAGGTTCTTCTTAGGAAATTAAGGTTTAAAGATATTAAGGTGTTATTAAATTATATATTTAAAATGTGGCATTTGTATATTTATGAGGAACTTTTAATATACTATGCTGGACCATTGACAAAAAGGGTAATTATGAATCTCTGGAAGGATATCTGTGTACCAGACTCTAAAGCAGAGCTTTCCAAACTTTTCATGTTGGTGACACACTTTTTAGACATGCATCATTTCGCGACACACTCTTACAGCAGGGCACAAGGCAGGCACTAGGACCTGCGTGGAATCACAGCAGGTTTGGAGGCAGCAAGGCACAAGGCAGGCACCAGGACCTGCATTGAATCTTGGCAGGGCTCAGAGGCAGCAGCAGCCGCGACACACCCAGACACTGCAGCCGACACACTAACGTGTCCCGACACACAGTTTGGAAAGCTCTGCTCTAAAGCATAGCTTTCCAAACTGTGTGTCGTGACACTTTAGTGTGTCGCAACACACAGTTTAGTGTGTCGCGAAGCGGCGGTGGGGGCGTGCATGGCGGCGGCGCGCCATCAGCGCTTCCACGTTTTAGTGAGGCCACTGCCGCTGCCGCCGTGCACGCCACCACCGCCGCGCGCCCCCCACGCTGCCATGCACGCCACCGCTGCTGGGCGTCCCCCGCGCCGCCGCCGTGTGCCCCCCTGTGCCGCCGTCGTGTACACCCCTGCTGCCGCGCGCGCCCCGCGCCGCCGCCACTGCCGCCATTGGTGTGTCGCCAGCGGCGGCAGTTTGGAAAGCACTGCTCTAAAGGTTGGTTTCACAGAATTTGCCAATTTCTGTGAATTTTGTCAATTCTTAGTCTACACTAGCTTAGTTTGAGCTAGATGTAGAAGTCAGATTGGACAGTAAAATTCCATATAGTCTTTGTTTAATTTATTGTTTAAAAAGTGAATTTTAATGATTTCCCTATTTTAATACTGCAGAAAAGTAGCAAAATTTTAACTGCATTGTATTATTGCTTTTTTTCCTTTTCCTTATTTTAAATGAAATGTATATATTTTATTCTGTATTGTTATTTATATTGTTTTAAAAACTCAATAAACAGTTAATGGAAAAGAAGAAAAAAGTCTAGGGTGAATATTATTTCTGATTGTGCTACAACTATTTATTGTGACAATCTCATTCCACAAGAAGGCCACGGCTAGCCTTGACAAGAAAATCTGATGGATGTGTCCAGGAGGAGGTTATTTCTGTTTTACATTCTACTGCTCTTTCTCTGCCAATGCCTTTTTAATCATTCATCCTTTATGTTTTATTATTTTTTTCCATATAAATCGTTATTGGATTCTTTGCCATAATTCCTGAGCATATTCATTGTATGGCAAATGAGACAATGGCCAAAGAGAGGCCTTTGCTTCATAGGTACAGTCAAGACAAAGGGAAACAAGTCAAGGCCAGTCTTGTTACACTTGGGATCTGTCACTAAGTCTCAAGTGTCTTTTATAACCAAATTTATGAGGTGCTCTAGAAAGTTTCTTATCGAGGCAGGGGAGGATTGTGGAGCCAGCTGTAATCTTGTTTAGGCTTCTAAAATACAGTATGAGATGAAAGAAAGAAGAAAGAAAGAAAGAAAGAAAGAAAGAAAGAAAGAAAGAAAGAAAGAAAGAAAGAAAGAAAGAAAGAAAGAAAGAAAAAGAATTTTAATAATATTTGTTCTGCTTCTTGGAGAAGTCAATATTGTTTGGATTTTATTCCAGAAATGTCTTACTTTTGTCCTTTGCTGGGTCTTAAGTGACATTTAAAACCTTTAGCACAGAATGTCTATAAGGATAATAAAATACATTGGCACTTTTTTGTGCATGCTTACTTTTCAATGCTAACTCTATACATGGCGATTAATCCTTTTCTGATGTAAATGTGAAGACAAGTGCATGAACTGCAGGTTATCTAAAAACTCTTGTTTGGTGATGCTTCTTTGGTTTACTAATGAATTGATCCTACCCTAATAAGAACATCAAACCATGGCTAAATACTTGCGTCCATACACTTTACTTTGCCCTGGATTTTCAGACTGGAAAACATATATACATAGACTTCTACCCCATGAATATATACATATATAAATTTTTATTCAATTGCGGAGTGGTTATGCAGATTATGTAGCAGCAAATTTCAGATAATAACGAATACCACTATCAACCCTGGCTCTTTGACAGATGTAACTATATGACACATGGATTTATAAACATATCCCTCTCTGGATATTTCCTTCATTTCCTTCCCTTATAAAAGGATGGGCAATGGTCAGTCCCATTGCACTGCAGATAGTTCACCCATCTCTCTCTCATTCTATCTCTCTCATTCTCTCTCTCTCTCTTGTCATACCTGTGTTTACTTTGTACAGCTCAAAGGGACATACGTAATGCTCCCTCCTCCTATTTTCCCCACACCAACAATCCTGTAAGAGTGGGTTAGGATCACTGGTATACAGCCCTATAGCTTTTTATTGGAACTGAACCTTTGCCATGTAAACTTTCTAAACTAGCAGCCACACAGTGGGACCAAGGTCTCAGGTATTACAAGATACAAATAGGTTTCAGTGACTTCTCTCTAAAGAGAACCGAATCTGGCCAAAGAAGACTTTTTGTTATGATTCACAATATCACAGAATGAAAGGGCCATAATTCTGTTTCTGTTTGTTCTCCTTTTCCTGCTTTATGTTTATCCAATGTGTCTTGGGTTAGTTTTTATTATTGTTTTAGTAAGAATGATGTATGAAGCCTATTGGAGGCTGCACATACCCATTCTGTTGTTGTTTATTCGTTCAGTCATTTCCGACTCTTCGTGACTTCATGGACCAGTCCACGCCAGAGCTTTCTGTCGGCCGTCACCATCCCCAGCTCCCCAATGGTTGAGTCCGTCACCTCCAGAATACCATCCATCCATCTTGCCCTTGGTCGGCCCCTCTTCCTTTTGCCTTCCACTTTCCCTAGCATCAGCTTCTTCTCCAGGGTATCCTGTCTTCTCATTATGTGGCCAAAGTACTTCAGTTTTGCTTTTAATATCATTCCCTCAAGTGAGCAGTCTGGCTTGATTTCCTGGAGTATGGACTGGTTTGATCTTCTTGCAGTCCAAGGCACTCTCAGAATTTTCCTCCAACACCACAGTTCAAAAGCATCGATCTTCTTTCGCTCAGCCTTCCTTATGGTCCAGCTCTCGCAGCCATAGGTTACTACAGGGAATACCATTGCTTTAACTATGCGGACCTTTGTTGTCAGTGTGATGTCTCTGCTCTTAACTATTTTATCAAGATTTGCCATTGCTCTCCTCCCAAGAAGTAGACGTCTTCTGATTTCCTGGCTGCAGTCAGCGTCTGCAGTAATCTTTGCGCCTAGAAATACAAAGTCTGTCACTGCCTCCACTTTTTCTCCCTCTATTTGCCAGTCATCAATCAAGCTCGTTGCCATAATCTTGGTTTTTTTGAGGTTTAACTGCAACCCAGCTTTTGCACTTTCTTCTTTCACCTTTGTCATAAGGCTCCTCAACTCCTCCTCGCTTTCAGCCATCAAAGTGGTATCATCTGCATATCTGAGATTGTTAATGTTTCTTCCAGCGATTTTAACTCCAGCCTTGGATTCCTCAAGCCCAGCATGTCGCATGATGTGTTCTGCGTACAGGTTGAATAGGTAGGGTGAGAGTATACAACCCTGCCGTACTCCTTTCCCAATCTTAAACCAGTCCGTTGTTCCGTGCTCTGTTCTTACCTTTGCTACTTGGTCGTTATACAGATTCCTCAGGAGGCAGACAAGATGACTTGGTATCCCCATACCACCAAGAACTTGCCACAATTTGTTATGATCCACACAGTCAAAGGCTTTAGAATAGTCAATAAAACAGAAATAGATGTTTTTCTGAAATTCCCTGGCTTTCTCCATTATCCAGCGGATATTGGCAATTTGGTCTCTAGTTCCTCTGCCTTTTCTAAACCCAGCTTGTACATCTGGCAATTCTCGCTCCATGAATTGCTGGAGTCTACCTTGCAAGATCTTGAGCATTACCTTACTGGCATGTGAAATAAGTGCCACTGTTCGATAGTTTGAACATTCTTTAGTGCTTCCCTTTTTTGGTATGGGGATATAAGTTGATTTTTTCCAATCTGATGGCCATTCTTGTGTTTTCCAAATTTGCTGGCATATGGCATGCATCACCTTGACAGCATCATCTTGCAAGATTTTAAACAGTTCAGCTGGGATACCGTCGTCTCCTGCTGCCTTGTTATTAGCAATGCTTCTTAAGGCCCATTCAACCTCACTCTTCAGGATGTCTGGCTCTAACTCACTGACCACACCGTCAAAGCTATCTCCAATATTATTATCCTTCCTATACAGATCTTCCGTATATTCTTGCCACCTTTTCTTGATCTCTTCTGCTTCTGTTAGGTCCTTACCATCTTTGTTTTTGATCATACCCATTTTTGCCTGGAATTTTCCTCCGATGTTTCTAATTTTCTGGAAGAGGTCTCTTGTCCTTCCTATTCTATTGTCTTCTTCCACTTCCGCACATTGCTTGTTTAAAAATAGTTCCTTATCTCTTCTGGCTAACCTCTGGAATTTTGCGTTTAATTGGGCATATCTCCCCCTATCACTGTTGCCTTTTGCTTTCCTTCTTTCTTGGGCTACTTCCAGTGTTTCAGCAGACAGCCATCTTGCCTTCTTGGTTTTCTTTTTCTTTGGGACGTTTTTTGTTGCCGCCTCCTGAACAATGTTGCGAACTTCTGTCCATAGTTCTTCTGGGACCCTATCTACTAAATCTAGCCCCTTAAATCTATTCTTCACCTCCACTGCATATTCATTAGGAATATTAGTGAGCTCATATCTAACTGATCTGTGGGTCTTCCCTATTCTCTTTAGTCTGATTCTAAATTTTGCAATAAGAAGTTCGTGATCTGAACTACAGTCAGCTCCAGGTCTTGTTTTTACCGACTGTATAGATGTCCGCCACCTTTGGCTGCAAAGGATGTAGTCAATCTGATTTCGGTGTCGACCATCTGGTGAAGTCCATGTATAAAGTCGTCTTTTAGGTTGCTGGAAGAGAGTGTTTGTTATGCACAGTGAGTTGTCTTGGCAAAATTCTATCAGCCTATGTCCTGCTTCATTTTGTTCTCCCAGACCATGCTTGCCTGTAATTCCAGGTGTCGTCTGACTACCCACCTTAGCATTCCAGTCTCCTGTAATGAAAATAACATCTCTTTTTGGTGTATTATCTAGTAGGTGCTGCAGATCCTCATAGAACTGATCTACTTCTGCTTCTTCAGCATCTGTGGTTGGGGCGTATATTTGGATCACTGTGATGTTAAATGGCTTACCCTGAATTCGAATTGAGATCATTCTATCGTTTTTTGGATTGTATCCAAGCACTGCTTTAGCCACTTTATTATTAATTATGAAGGCTATTCCATTTCTTCTGTGGTCCTCTTGTCCACAGTAGTAGATCTGGTGGTCATCTGATGTGAAGTGGCCCATCCCAGTCCATTTCAGTTCACTGACACCTAAAATGTCTATATTTAATCTTGACATCTCACCAATAACCACATCCAATTTGCCCTGGCTCATAGATCTTACATTCCAGGTTCCTATGGTGTGTTGATCTTTAGAACATCGGATTCGTCGTTCACCACCAGCACCGTCGGCCGCTAGCCGTCCTTTCGGCTTTGAGCTAGCTGCGTCATCACATCTGGGGCTATTTGAACGTATCCTCTGTTCCTCCCCAGTAGCATTTTGACCATCTTCCGACCTGGGAGTCCCATCTTCCGATGGTATACCGACATATCTTTGGTTGTACTGATCCATTTAGTTTTCATGGCAAGAATACTGGGGTGGGTTGCCATTACCTTCCCCAGGGATCGTATTTAGTCTGACCTCTCTGCCACGACCTTCCCGTCTTGGGTGTCCCTTCACGGTTTAGCTCATGGTGTCATTGAGGTGCTCAAGCTCCAGCACCACAACAAGGTAACGATCTCCTTTGCTGGAGATACCCATTCTACTGCTTATTAAATTTTATTTTTAATGAAAAAAGTAAATGGTATCATAATGTGGCAGTTTGCCATCTGAGGTTTTGGACATAGTCTTGGGGTGGAGGACTGGGGAAGGCCACAGGGAAAAGTTCCAAGGCCACCTACAGCCTAAAAGCCAAAGGCTGGCGGATCCTGTACTGGAACAAAGCACTTTCCAAAGCTGTTTGACATCCACTGTCTGCTCTTACCAGCCAGTATACCAGGTGATAGGATGGAAGACAGGGGGACCTTGCTAATTCTGCTGTCTACTGTTCTGGAGATTGTGCAACCCAGAGTGAATGTTAAGTCAGGTTAGAGTGAATGCATCCTAAAAGTTGAGTGAAATCATGCCTGGAACAACAGTCTTCTTACATCAAATAAAATTAACTGCAGTTTCAGTGGACAGCAAAGAACAATAAAATATAATCAAGGATTATTGGACATTATTCTAGCATGGTTAGTGCAGCATGAGTCCATAAGCTTATCATTTGGTCATTTCTAAGCTCAGTTGACAGAAGGATCTTGGGTGTAGCAATAATTGAACTTTACAATGTTTGTAAGTATTAGGTAACTTGTAGCTTAATATGATAACTGTAGGAAAATAAATTACCAGGTTCTTAATGGGCTTTAGCTATTCAAACAGCATTAAAGAAAAATAAGGAGTACAGTAACATTTTTCTAACAACACATAAAACCCACTTTTCAATTAAGATTATAATAGGTTTGCCTGAGCATTACATTCCACTCCCTCCTGAGTTTCATTACTAAGAAATTATTAGTGTTACAATCTTGCTTTTAAAAACATATATAGAGAAATGTGAAGGGTGGTGGTGGTAGTGCCATAAATTCTTCCAAGCAGGTTTAGGTTTAGACAGGAATTTCATGAAGAGATTCTAAACTTCAGAGTTGTAAAAACTGATTAAGGCTTGAGGAAGTGGTTCTGCTTTTATTTAATCAGGTTTGGTAATTTCACAAGCTAGACCAGCTCTCTCCAACTGGTGCTCATGCTAGACTATAATTCATACAATTCATGAAAATTACTATCAATGGCAAAACAACAACAACAACAAATTCAGCCAGATGCGAGACATAAAACATATTTCTGCAGTCATGGTAGCAATGTTTATTTTCACCAAGAGAACATCCTTGATATTGCCCTAATCTTCTTGGGAGAAATGAAAAAGGCCAGAAGCATAATCAGTTTCTTTACTTACAACGGCTGCTAGTAGTGGAGAGCTGAATTATATACAGTGCAACTGGAAAAAGTGCAGAGGAGGGAAGCAGCATGGGTTCAAACACCCTCCCTATGAGGAAAATCTGGAATGTTTGGGACTCCTTTGCTTGGAGAAAGGGTGTCCGAGGGAGACATGATTGGGGTGCTTACAATCACACAGGGCATGGAGAATATGAACAGTAGTTCATGTTCCCCATCCCTTGCCCCATGCAAGGACCAGGCATTATTCAATGACGCTGATTGGAAGGAGATTTAGAATCAGTAATAGAAAGCATTTCTTCAAAAGCTGCTTCATAAACAACTTGGGCAGTTTAGTATCACAAGACGTGGTGATGGCCCCTCATCCGAATAGCTTTAAAGGGGGATTGTTTAAATTCATTGAGGATAGGTCTATTAAAGGTAATCAGTCTTGATGACTCAACGTTATGTCTGTACTGGGGACCGTGGCAGGGGTGCAATGGCAGGAGAAGGTTCAGCTCCCATTTCATGCTGGAGACCATGTCAAAGGTACTGTCTAATCACTGTGAGAAACAAAATCCTGGACTAAGATGGGCATTGATGTAATCCAGCAGGGCTACTCTTATGTTCTCATAAAGAGAGGATGGGGGGGGGGGGGTTCTACACTTTAAACTCTAGATTTTGGGGGACTCTAGGCAAAATGCACCTCTGTGCATGTTCTTTGTGCCATTCCTAGACTGGTTCCAGACCTGTCCAGTCTGTCCCTGTGGCAATGACAACCTACAGTACGTTTCTCTTCCGGGAACAGAAGAAGCAAAGGTGGGGAGAGTTTCTCTAAAGGATTAGAATGCTAATCCCATTATCAAGCAAGGACATGGAGTAAACTTAGAACAGAATCATCTTCTTGATGATTTGCTCTCACTTAATATTATTTTGAGCATTCAAGGGATGTCTTTGTAAGTTGCTTTTCAGTTTCACTCTTGCAGAGAGAGATGGGAGAACAGTGAAAGAGGGAAGGATGTGGTGGAATTTCACAGATTGTCAGTGACTGCAAAGGAAAGCTCTGTTGGCATTACAGAATGTACAGTACATCCCCTGGATTTTTCTTATTCCGAGGACTGAAACCAGAGTAAAATGGAGTTGGTTTTTTTTGTGTGCGGTTCCCCCCCCCCCCCAATACTACAGCTGTTTTTCTATAGGCTTTTTCTTACTTCCCAGCTCTTGGACGCAAGGAAGTCCTTGCTTAGTGTTTACGCTATTCAGAATACAGGTTACCTAATTAGCAAACCCAATCTTCCAGACAGCTTTATAATCCATATAAAAATTGCCCATGCCTTTTGTATAAGCACCATGGACTGAATTCCTCCTTCATTGCATCAGCCAGATTTAGAGCAATTCCAGCCTGACACATGGTCGCTCTACACTGCAGCCATGGTTTGAGCAATTGTGAAAAGTGTTTGGTTAAAAAAATGCTACCAGGCTGCTCTTCAGTA
Source organism: Charina bottae (assembly GCA_023362775.1). Taxonomy (NCBI): domain Eukaryota; kingdom Metazoa; phylum Chordata; class Lepidosauria; order Squamata; family Charinaidae; genus Charina; species Charina bottae. Next base: position 96,328,821 of record JALMGJ010000002.1, on the reverse strand, counting down.
TCAAAGCTCATGTTCCCTGCTGTTCTCAATGTTTTGAATCCTGCAGAAGTGAAATCAGTCACAGGTTGGCTTGGAACAGGTTGGTGAGGGATGGGTGGTAATTGAATAATAATGAAAAGTGTTCAGAAAGAAATTTGCTTCTTATATTAAAAATGTGGAAAACTCTGGGGTTTGGGTCCAAAATGTATAATAAGGAAATAATCAAAGAAACTCAAGATTGCAAGAGTGCCCAGGCATCCAAATTTAGAGGGATCCTCTTCCAGATCTTCTGCAAGGTTATCCTCTTAACTAAAATAGGAAGAGACCTATGCTACTCTCACCATTGTGACATATGCACCCATGAAATCCACGGATACAGCAGAGCTGTGATGTTTGTCTTGTGGCAGTTGGGATTTTGTAACACTCTCTATGACTATGATACTCATTAGAGCATGGGTCTCAACATGAGAAATGACAACCTACCTTTCTGTTCTGGGAACAGAATAAGCAAACGTGGGGAGAGTTTCTCTAAAGGATTAGAATGCTAATCCCATTATCAAGCAAGGACATGGAGTAAACTTAGAACAGAATCATCTTCTTGATGATTTGCTCTCACTTAATATTATTTTGAGCATTCAAGGGATGTCTTTGTAAGTTGTTTTTCAGTTTCACTCTTGCAGAGAGAGATGGGAGAACAGTGAAAGAGGGAAGGATGTGGTGGAATTTCACAGACTGTCAGTGACTCCAAAGGAAAGCTCTGTTGGCATTACAGAACATACATCCCCTGGATTTTTCTTTCCCCTCCAAATTGCAGAAACATGAAATTCATCCACAATGTTGTTTGAAACCAAGAATCTGTGAGGAGGAGAAAAGACCTGCATGCAGACCTTTGGATACTTTTCTCACTATGCTCACTTCCTGTATGAAAGCCAAACAGAGGGAAAACAGGTTCAGGGTCATGAGGAAGGAAACTTTTTTGCTGCTATCATTTTTTAACATGATATATAAAGGTGTGTAACCTTTTGGGGCCCAAGTACCCACACATGGCTTTTGAGACCTGTGTTGGAGACTAGTCTCCACCAAGTGGGTGGGAACTGAACAAAGAATTGGTGTGTGGCAGGACAAAAATTTATTTGAATTATTTTAAATTAAAATGTAAAACACATTACATTACAAACAGCCAATGTGGTTGTTCCCCAAAATTTAATTATTCAATAATAATAATGACAACAATTTGAATAAATCCAGTTCAGGATGAAGGCCTCTTCACTGAAGTTTCTCCTCATTTGTGACATTAAAAATTATAATTTGGCAGCAACTTTTGCACTATGTTTAGAGATTCTCCTACATTAAACAATTTATCTACAATTAGTCTACCTGTACTTCACATTTATACCAAAGAGTTCAGAGGGGTTGCCATAGAATTCCCAGATGGGGCATCACAGTTGCCTACACTGTTGCCAACAACATTCCAAAGGCCTCCGCTTGGACATCTGCAAGACTAAATTAATGTCACAAAGCTGTACAGACTTAGAATGGATTCCCAGGCAGTGTCCCCAGGACTGTTCAATTCAGTCCCAGTAGTTGATCTGTCCTATGTCCTATATCTATGCCTGTTCTATGTGCATCCATGTGATACCATGGTGCTAGGAAACTGGATTTTCCAATCAACAGATTACTAAAGTTGCCCTCCCATATAATAAATATTTTATTAGACTGTTTATACAAGTTGTTAAAAAAAGTTTTAAAATACTAGAATGCCTAAGGAAAGCCTTTAGAACATAATTTCTTTATTTAACATAACTTTGAAAACTGATAATCTGTTTTGTAAAAATGTTTGAAGTCCTTAAATTTACCCTTTGGGGGCTTTTTAGAATTCTTTTAAGCTCCTAATAACCTCAAATTAAGGCCTCTCAGGAGTTGAAACAATTGTGAAACAACATTTGGGAGATTATAACTTTTTATCTGAATTACAGACATATCAAATAGACTGTGTAAAATCGTGATGCAAACAGATAATCTCCCAAAACATGTTTATGACAGATTTTATCAACTTGGACTTAACCAAGGCTACAAGTTAATTTTTCAGGGAAGTGTCATTTTATTTTATTTTATTATTTTATGTTATTAAGAATTTTGATTATAATAGTAAAATCTAACACAAACTAAACTTAAAGAAAGAGAATAGAATAGAATGAAAGGATAAAAGGTGCGAGGAAAAAGGAAAAAAATTAAGAGAGAAGAAAGAAAGAAGTAAGAATATAATAAAGAAAGAGAAATATATAAAGAAGTGACTCACAGCCTTCATCACAACAAGCATAAACAAATTTAGTGACTCTTCACCTCTAAGGTTACAAACATTTATCTCTTCATCCCATATCCCATCCCTTATCTATAAACAAATCCATAAAGCATCATGTTTTCAGTCCTGGTGTCAGCAGAAAGTCCATAAAGGGTTGCCAGAAGTAACAACATATCTTGTTTTAACCTTGATCAAATAAACTAACTTTATATTCCTTCCTTTTACTTCCAACAGTCTTAATCTTTAGTTCATTCAAATATTGTTGTAGGATTTGATTTCTCTTCATTTCTTCTTTGTCCCATCACACAGAGTTCTTCAAGGCTTTAACAAGCCTTTTTGTAAATCCAATAGGAAAAAATTGTCCATGTCACTCTCTTGGTTTATCATTTGTATTTCTCTTTTGAATTTTAAAACATCAGCCAATTTCTTTTGTAGAAACAGTGAAACATCCTTTTCTAAGTTGTTCTCTTGGCCTGTCAGTTGTAAATCTACTTTCGATATCATCTCTATCTTCTCAGATAAAATTTGTTCTACATCTGTCATTTCTTTAATAACATCTTTTGGATATAGTCTGTCCATAGAAGCAGACATCATTACTGACATTATTGATATTGTGGCTACTAATTTCTGACTCCATTTTTCCTCTACCTAAAATCTTTAGTCCTCTCTAGTGTCTAGTTTTTAATCATGAAATTCTTTATCTCTGTTACATCTTCAAAAACCAAAACAGATCTATTTCCTATGAGAAGCTGTTTGTTCTTTATAGTTAATTCCAAAGTCTTATTGTAAAAGTTTCAATATTACAAATTTATCTGGACCCTTAGTCCATTTATAACTTTCTAAGATCAAAATCTTATTTAGCTTTTTGCTGTTTATTTCAGATTCTTTAAGTTCTTAAGCTTATAATTAATGTTTCTTTTGTTCAGAGTTGAAGATAAACTCACCCAAGGAAGACTTTTCAAACTTGTCATTCCGAAGGTCTCTGATAGCTTTAAGACGGTTAATAGGCAATTTCCAAAAGTGATTAGAAAGTGAGGTTTGCGAACTTAGTGTCCTTTAAAAGGCTCTGCTGCAGTTGTGAGCAAGATGGCCGATTCCTTTGTCTCCCGGCGCTGAAACCCACGGAAAACCGCTGTCCTGCAGTCTCCTTGCAAGGAGCAGCTGTCTGGAGCACACGCGGGTGATCTCCTGTCCACTCCTTATCCAGAGAGGTTCCAAGGAACTGGTCTACTCACTGATTCCTTGGACTTTGCTGCAGTCATCGGCTCCACTCTCACAGAGCCGTCTTCAGTTTGCCATCCCATCCCCGGAAGTATCATTTTAAAGGCTATTTTTATATACACTTTTGGGCTGTTTTTATATTTATAAATTTATCTTTGCATGTGTACAAGAACAATAATGGAGAAGATGCTGCAAGGTAGGAAGATTGATGTATGAAAAAAATAGGACTGTCATAATATTCCCACTTTAGAAATGAACATTTAATGCAGTCTACTGCCACAGAACTTAAAATGTTGGGGCAAATCTGTTCATCAAATGCAAATTGAAAGTCAATTTGTACATAAATGTTTGTGTAGCTTGCCTCAAGGTTAGAACTGGTGATTTGTTTATTTAGTACATTTTTTAAAAGTTATGCCTTTCTAAAGGCAACCCCTAAAGGGAAGTGTATAGAAAATATTTCTAAAGGCAGTAGAATCTTTGTATCCCTATGATTCACTGAGAAATAAAACTTCCATTGTTGTTAAATTGTATTAGTGGCCAGTAAGACCATGATTTCACAGAAGATGGATTCATGTTTTATTCCTTCTACTGTAGTTGGCTTTTTACTAACAACAGGAAGTAAAATCCTTAGCACTTAAAGGAAGACTGATTTGTCTCTCCCTTAACAAGCCAAAGCAAGAGTTCAATTTTATGTTTTGAGTTTAGGATTGATTCTGAGCGACAAGCCAGAAATCACAGTTTGAATGCAAAGCTAAGTATCCCATTTCTGGATTACTGATTTGTGCGAATTTTGAATGTAGGAAAATTTCATTCTGTTTCCCTTTCAAGTGATGTTTCTCTAATTCCCAGGCCTTGAATGTGTATGTGAACTAGAACATATTCATTATGCTCACATCCACACTTTTAATGGGCTGTGTAATGTAGTTTGTACTTTATAAAAGCATGCATGAAAGTACATATACAGTATTTGGCTTTAGGGCACACAACATAAATGTTAAGAGAAAATTCCCACAGAAATATTTTACCTTCAGAAGATTTGTTTGCAAAAATATGTTTAATACAAAAATAATTGTACTAATTTCTTGAAGACTTTTTTTCCTGACTGGTTTGCAGATTGATGCAGAAATAGGAGAGAATGAATTTAAGAATAAAAAGAAAGAAACTTAAGTAACAGAGAATTTCTTCCAACCCTAGCAAATGCAATCTTGCATAATTTCTGATGACACTCTGCCTGGGGCGTTGGTTGGGTGGGAGTAAAAAAAAAAAATCAAGATGGCAAGATCGTGATGGCATGATTGAAGCCCCGCCCCTGTTTACAAGCAAGGTATGTAAAAAAGGGGTGAGGCTTTGCTGTTGACTTTTTGGACTGCTCCCTGTGGATGCCCCTGCGCTTTACCTTCCTTTGCAATTGGACTAGGCTACAAAGCTATATAAATCATTTTAAACTCCTGTCATCACACCTGACAGTAAAAATACTATCATAACTATAACTGGTAAATAATAAATGGTTTCATGACAAACTCGAAATCTGTTGCCTGAGGCAGCTGTGCCATCCTTCTTATGGTTGACCCAGTCTGTCAGGGCTGCAACTAGGGAGGGGAAAGCGGGGCACATGCCCCGGGTGCCGTGCTGGGGGGGGGGGCAAAAGTCCTTTGTGTTAGGACTGTGGTGCAAATCGAGACTTAATCTCACGCTCGCACAGGTTCCTTGTGGGTGGAGCCCACCGCTCAAGCAGGTCTAAAGCAGGAGCGGCTTTTGTGCGCCCGGCTCCTCCGACAAACTAGCGCTCGCCAGAACAGGAGGGTGGGGGCTCGCTCGCTCTTCTCTCTCGCGCGCTTGGGAAAATGTTACGCAGGTTTGTACACACGCCGTAGTGTGAGTAGGGGGGCGTGGCAGAACTTCTCATTTTGGGGGGGCACGGAATCCATGGGGGGACGCACGTAATCTATGTTTGCCCTGGGTGACACAGACTGTAGTTGCGGGCCTGCAGTCTGTCCCCCAATGATGATCTTTATTATAAGTGGCTAAATAGTCTTTCACATCATCTTAGCCAAACTGGTCAAAAGTAGTCTGAATTGGGCCCAGATATATCTCAGGATCCATTTAGGTGATACACAATGTCTCTCTCCAGTTGAGACACATAGTGATAGCTTCTAACTTTATTTCAATATCAGCCTCATGCCTTACAGTGTTCCAGCCTTGATGGCATTAATGCAACTGGGGACATCCCTGAAGGAAGGATTGAGAACTTTCCTTTGAGGGGAGTGTGGTGGGCATACCAGCCAAAATTGTAGGCCTTTTGCGATTGATGTCTCCATAATCAACACTGAGTCCGAAAGGATTCTGAAGTCAGGACTACCATCCCTCTAATTCAGATTAGCAGATTTTCTTACATTCACTGCTCCTGTCTTGCCTGAATTAAGCTTCAGCTTCTGTACCCTTATCTAGCCCAAAACTGCTTCCTGACACCTTTTCAGGAATTCCAAACAATACATACATTTCTGAGACCTGGTGTAAACTAGTTTTTGCCTCTCAGAAGATATGTTTTTCTTTTTTCTTTAAAAAAAACTAACTGAAAATAACAGAATTTGGAATAGTGCAAGATAGCTGATACTAAACATTAATGCTTTATAAAACCAGTGTAGATGCCCGCTTGCCAGTCTTTTTTTGGATTGTCACTTTGCAGGTTTTACTGATTTAAAGCTTAGTTTATTTAACCTAGAACTTTGTATTTACATTGAGCTGAGTTGAATTAGGAATCACAAGTAATCCTCTTGATCCATGGATTTCTATGGGTCACCAGAGAAATAAGTTTGAAATATAATGTTCTCGTGAACTAACTATGTACAAAAGAATACATTAAATAAATTCTTTTTTAGAAAGACTCAGCTACAACCCACTCAGTTTCTGTTTGACCAGAAAACATTGTGTGGGCTTCCATTTCCCTTATATTTTTTTTGCAAAGGGTGGTGTGGGGTGGTGTTACAGAAACATAATTATTAATATTGCCTGGTGGAAACCGACCCTGTAGATTCGTGCTGATAAATCTTGCTAGTAATGCTGTATTTAGCAAGGAATCTGGCTCACATGAAGTGGAGAAAGACATGGCCAGATGCTCTGCATTAGCATGAGAATAATATTTAGTATGAACTAGAACTATTAAGCAAGATATATGAAGATGAGGAGGACGAAAGGGCCAGATCTGGTCTTAAAACAAATCTGAAGCTTAATGTTATAATAATGATCTCATTTTTTCTTTGGGCATTTTTTTGTAATGAGCTTTATAAACCAGTTGATATTTATGGATTGCGTGGCAACAACACTGAACTTACACATCATCAGGCAGGCCAGAGGTCTAATTTGAATGTTGTCTACTCTTTAAAATAGACATTAACGAAGCATTACTTTCACTCTTGTTATACTTCACGTTCATCTGTTGTGACACTTCTAAGCATTGTAATCTCCTCTCCTCTTATCATATTTTACTCCAATTTAATTGAAGTCAAACTTAGTTTGATTTCTCCTCCAGAATTGCTTCCGTCAACATCTCCTTACTGTATCAAAGGAAGAGGTGAGATAGCCAAACCATTCCATCAATTTAGCTAGGAGTATCTTCCATTTGGTTCCTTCTCTCTAGAAGTGCCATCCACAGACACCATTCTATCTGTCCACTGTAATATTTGCTGTGTATTTTTCTTAAAGAGTACTGGATTCTTAAGAGAAATTTCAGGGGAAGTTAAAGTTTAAACTTGTTGTGTAACAGTTATAGCCACAAAACTTCAGTTTTCCCTGCTTTCCTAACTCCCTTTTTTCTTATTTCCTGGTTGCAGTGTCTCTTGGGTCTTAGAGCATACCCTACATCCCTCATTATGTTAGATAGGAACAAAGAAACAAGCAAACAATGATAAAGTAACTCTTCTAACATTACGGAATATCACCATTCCAAAGAGAAAACATACTCACAAACCTATACAGAAGACTTTACCCATTATCTCATAAGTACATTGTGATGTCCACCCAGAGTCCGCCCAGAGTCCCCCTTGTGGGGGGAGATAGGCAGTGATAGAAGTTGGATAGATAGATAGATAGATAGATAGATAGATAGATAGATAGATAGATAGATAGATAAAATGTCTGAAAGGTCTTCTTATAAGTCTGCCACTTTCTAGCTGGCATCCCATTAATGAAATTCATCTCAGGAATTCTGGTTTCTTCTTGTCTGGACTCAAGGAGTCTGTCCATATCTTGAAATTCAGGAATCACCACTTCAGAAGATGGGAATACTATCTCACTGCATTCCAGCTGAGTTGGAAGGTTTCTCAGAGGGTTGATGTTTCAAATAAAAACACCATTATCTTTAGAGTAGGAAGGCATAAAAATGTTCCAGAGAATAACACAGTGAACATTCCTGTATGCTGACTGAAACTTATCACCAGCCAGATTGTTAGCAACATACCCTGTATCCAGTGGCGTTTATTCTTTAATATGAGGTTCTAAACTCTGACATTTATGAAGCAAAATTTGCCTGATTAGTGCATGAATGGGAGCTATAAATGGTCATCCCATGTAGGTTGCCTTCAGTTCCATGATGGAAGAAAATGGGATGTGAATGACAAAATAAAGACAGGAGAAGTATATACTTCTATCCTTTTTTCTGCCAAGCTGTCCTTGACAGTTGGCAGTTTTGTAAAGGAGGAGAATGAAGAGTCCAAAATACTCATGTTCTTGTCAGTAGTTTGTCTCCAAGGTCAACAGAGATTAAAATTTGCTTTGCCATGAGTAAAGGAATAGAGCAATAGTAAAGGAGAAATAACCTTGATGAAGGAATGGATAAGCTGTTAAGGGAGAAAAAATGGCAATACAGTGCTGGGGAAGCAGAAGGCGTAAGAAAGAATCTCAAGATAACCTCACCTTGATTTTGTTTGGTATAAGATGGAGCAGAAATTCTGACAGAGTTTCAAGATTCTGTTATTACACCATACAACAGTAAAGTTCAACTCTTATAATCCTTGTGGTGTCTGTTTCCTGACCTGACCCACATTGAAGACCTGACACTATGAGAACCAGGGATACTGGGAACTCCAATTAATCCCCACTCCCATTTGCAGTTTCTCCACAAAATAGAGGGACTAGGAATTTATAGAGGGTGTTGATGGAAGCAAAGTATGAGAAGTAAATTCTGAAAACTGAATTTTCAGGTAGATTTAGAGAATGTTACCAAGAGAATGTTGTTATCTGTTTCTGATTATGACAGGTAAAGGACAATTTCATATGAGTAAAGATTCAAAACAAACAAACAAACAAAGTAAAAAGTCTCACTCTGCATCATTATAGAGTTTCAGCTTCAGTCTGGTCATATCCTTAGTGACTAATACAGTATACGATAGCTGCGCTCCCCTGCTAGAACCTCCAAACAAGTTTGTATAGTCTTATAAAGGGATTCTATAGGATAAAAATTAGAATTATTTTTCATAGAGTTGTATGGTTAAGTCATGTTCTATCCAGAAAAATCTAAAGGTATCCAACATCTGGTGCACTCAAGAATATATGCCATTATTTTCTCAACCCATTCCTTTGTACTTTTTTTAGCATGATAGAGAGGGAGAGGGGTGTGTGTGTGTGTGTGTGTGTGTGTGTGTGTGTGAGAGAGAGAGAGAGAGAGAGAGAGAGAGAGAGAGAGAGAGAGAGAGAGAGAGGGGGGGATGTTAGGGAAAGGATAGGTTCAGATAAAAACCAGCAATATGTTTGCTATACAAATGCCAATTCTGCAATGGATGATTACCACCAAGAAAGCAAGCCTGGTTGCCTTTCTAAACATTTGTTTTCTTAGGATCTTGATTTTGCCTGGAAGTTCCCATGGGGGAATTTAGACTGTAAGTACCTATCACCCTTCCTCAATTGTATGGACGAAAGAAGTGGTCCTCGTTCTCTAGTAGGCATGGAATCTGGAGATAGTATGGATGCCCATCATTCTCCAGGTAGGTCTCCCTGGCAAAAGGCCTGGGCAACCCACTGTGGGATCAATATCCTTAATAACTCTGCTACTGAGGGAAAAAAGCAGGCCTTTCCATGTTAAAGTTACAGATGGTTGCCTTCTATGCTCTGAACATCTTTTGCATCTGATTCCAAGGTGTAAAAACAAAATCTCATAGGCAAATAATCTACTTCGAAATTACATTTTAATTTCTTTTACTAACATAGTCACAAAAGTATGCATAGAAAAATACATGCACCAGATACGTTATTAAGATTATGATGTTAAGCATTAGTTTTTTTAATCTGGTTAACTGTTTTTGCATTGGCTTGTGTTGCTGTTGCTCTTTCGTCCACTGCTTAGAGTCCTCTGTAATCGACACAGTATATAAATCTGTATAAGCATGTTAAGAGTTCCACCCACTTCTGACTTGTAAAAGGTACATCCTTACCACCATAAAGATGTCTGGCTAAAATACTAGATCTTTGCTTAGTTGACACAGAACTTGATATTTGCCTTTTCTTTAAAACCTGGAATCATAGAAGCAGCATTTTTAATGGCCAACCCCCCCAGCTTTTAAAGTCATTTCTAGTTTGCAAGGCTTCATTATATTGTGTAAATGTTCTGTGTTCTCCTTTGTATATGTCTCAAACTTTAGGACGTCTTAGAACAGATCTGCTTAGTGTGCTGCTCGGTGCCATGATGTTTTATTCACACACAACTGGGATGTACTGTGAATTGCATAACATGGAAAACATCTGAGACTACAAATTGATTGTGCAATTGGCAACATCATTGTACAGACAAGCACCAGTGAGTTAGAGAGGGGGAAAATACAGAGGTTTCCATTGCAAATATTGTATAGGAGTCCTGGTTCATTTGGATATCATTTGGATACTGTTAACTGAATTAGTCTGTGGAACATAAATCCTATCTTTCCATCTGTTCTGGTTTACTGTACAGCCTGAATATATTCTGTATATATGCGTGCATAATCTCCTGTCAGCATGAAACATTTTTCATGTACAGAGCCAATTTTTGGTGGGTGATCTGTTCTTTGAACCTTTATAGATTTAAAAGACAAGTTTACAGTAAAGACTTTATCTTCTTTTGCCCCCTCCCTGTTTTTCCTTGGTCTTTTCCTTTTCTTTCTTTCCCCAAATGTGCGCTATTGTTACTGCAGTGCAACACATCCTTTTCACGATGATGATGATGAGGATGATGAGGATGATGAGTTTGTGCTTTTAGCTACAAATGAAGTGACAGAGCAGGTGCATGTTTACAGAAACAATATTTGGATTCTGCCCAATACGGTGAAAATACAACTTGTACAAACTAAAACTAGACTATGGGTGAAAGTCTTGTCTGATTTTTTTTTTTAATTTTAGTGTTTTATGACCAGGACTGACCTGCATGTTTTGACAAGCCGTTGGAGCTGATGCTAGTGCCTTGCACTAGATTTTCAAAGGGGGACATGGCATTTAGGAGCTCAGCTCCAGCTGAAGGTCAGTGGGATTTAGATGCCAGCTGTTGCAGTTATTGAGGGCTCCCTAAGGAGCCTTCCCTAAAGGTTGGGTCATTTTGGCTTCTCTTTATTACCAGTCTCTGGCATTGTTTCCATGGCCATATATTGATGTAATCTCCCCATGAAACAAGATCTCAGTAACTATAACATAGTTAGGATCCTACAGCTAGATACAAGGGAACGGAGGGAGGACAGCACCATTGGATGACAATGGGGAACAGATTTCAAGTGACCATTGTAAGCCCAATTAGAAGAGCTTTTGGTTTCGAAATGGGGAGGTTAGGATGACTTACCTTCAGCTCAGGTACAGATAAGAATACCATTCTGAAGGCAAGTCACCCTAACTGTAACCTTGCCTGAGAATTGTCCAGAGAACAAATGGATAAGTCATAAAGCTTTCGAAGTCGATGTGTGCTGGTGACATCTTTCGACATCTGTCCTCCAGCTACTTTGAAAGAGACAAGGGGAGGGGCACTTGGAATCTTAGTTCAGCCACATGTGGAGCACCACAGTTTACTTACCCTTCTTGGAAGGGGGATTGCCATCCAGGGGCTCATCTGCTGAAATTCTCTCTCTTAGACAGTCGTTTAAAATGGAGCAGCCCTGGTTTCTTTTGTATTGAACTAACCTAAGCTTAAACCAGTTTGAATGGTGTTATTTTTTAATTCTGATATTATGCTGCACCCTTGGACGTGGCTGCGTAGACATAAGCCTGTCTTTAAGTTCAAGGCAAGGTACTACATTGCAGCCTTAATGTATTAGCCTAGCATTGCAGGATGGAAAACACAGGGCTAAATGTGGACTGTGGACCCCTTTTTGCAGTCCTCAGAAGCCTCCTCTGACTACCCCATTAAACATCAGTCACAGGACTGCTGAACGCTGGCTGCATCGTTTTGCCCCATTTTGAGATGGAAGACACAGAAAAAAATGATAGGGTCAGTTCCTAACATAGGGCACTTGTAAATGGCCCCATTTCTATCCCCACCCATCCCTCCAAGACATTTTGAATTCAGTTATGCAGTTGTCTTGACTCCTACCATCCTTGGAACATGGAAAACCAGCAGAGATCACCCTGAGTCAACCGTGCTTTCTCAATCAACCAATAGAAGAATGTCCCAATCATTGTTTTGTTTTTGCTCTGCTCCCTGAGCCACAGCAGCTCCTGGAATAACACAAATTACTTGCCCCCACTTCACACAGAAAGAGGAAAAAGAAAATGCTAGCATCCCTTTGTTTTCAGTGTAGGTGAAACAGTGTGCATTTTTTCTGAGTGTTTTCCAAAATATCTGAACTATGAGAGGAAAGCTGTTCGGCTCTCGAGACATCATTTTTGTTGTATATAAATTCCTTTCACTGAAAGTTGTGATGATGGCATGACACCCTCATTTGTAGCCAAATATTGGTTCCACTATGGTTCTAGACTGCATATAGAGACTTTACGTGAGTGTTTGCTGGGAGAAAGAGTAACTGCTCACTTTAGCCCTGAGATGGATGCAGATGGATGCACTGATGCTAGACTAGGGCAAGAAGCAACATTATTCCATTCCTAATGGAAAATCCTGGCTCTTGACTGGGATGGGATGTGATGCTGTTCACCTTACAAGCATCTTACTGATTGCATACCTCAGTGCTCCTAAAAACCATTGATTGGTGACTGTGACTCTTTCCTGTCTTTTGTCCATAAAACCCTCAACTACTGTATGAGCCAAGGTTTGAAGATCGCTCTTCTGTCATCTTTATACATGATCAGATAGATGCCACAGTGATTCTTTTGAGAACAAGTGGAATGAGATTATGAGAAAGTACCTTGATGACTGGTCAGAGTGTATTAGAGGCTCAAGCTATTTAATTATGTCTTTTAAAAACTGTCTTTTATTAATATGATGTAATTGGTCACTTCATATGTTGATATAATTGAATCTGTATCAGCCTGGATTATTGTGATACCTCCCCAGATAAAGAATACCTTTACTTGAAGCCATTAACAAAATATTTATTTTCTAGTTCTGTTCTGATGTGATTATTTAAACAAAATTAATAGTTTTGCACTCTGGAAACTGAATTGCATGCCTTAAAACAGGGGAACTATAAAGTAATAAGGGAAATTTCACACATACAGTAGCTTTGACTCTAAAGGCTATGTGGATAGCCACTGGCTCTGTCATTTGAAGGGTCTATGTTAACATGGATACGGGTCAATGGTTTTCCACATTCTTGGCATCCTGTATATCTGAAATTCAATTTCCTGCATTTCAGGTTTTAAATGATTAATGAGCAGTTGATGGGAAGGCCTTCACCCAACAGACTTGTGAGCCACTGCCAACTAAAGGAAATAATATTTGCTGCATTCCCTTCATTTTACTGGATATTATAACTTTGCAGTTCAAAAAAACATACAATTTATTACAGCTATGCAAATCTCTCAGAAAACTCATTGGGACACATATTTGAAGATTTTGGCTGATTTTGAAAAAAACCGTCAGGGAGAAGACTTCATTAGTAGTTGGATGGTAATCATCAGGAGATACTAGGCTATTGTCTAGAATGGCAAGGGTAAAAACCATTCTGGAAGAAGTCAATAGTAAGCCACTTTGATACTATTGCAAGAAAGTTAAATAGAAGTCTCCATGAAATGACTAGGAATTGAGCTTGACCTGAGTAAGATTAAAGTTGTTTTTCTTTTTGAGACAACAGAAACAAAACCTTGATCCATACTTTTCAGCCATTAATTGGTCCAGCTAGACCAGGGAAAGCCATCCAATCTAGACAAGGTGGACAAGGCAGGGAATATGGAGAATATATTCCACAATTTCTTTTTCTTTTTTGAAAACAATTTTATTAAGTGAGAGCTGGACCATAAGGAAGGCTGAGCGCCGAAGAATTGATGCTTTCGAACTGTGGTGCTGGAGAAGACTCTTAAGAGTCTGAAGCTCAAATACTTTGGCCACCTAATGCAAAGAGAGGACTCCCTGGAAAAGACCCTGATGCTGGGAAAGACTGAAGGCAAAAGGAGGAGGGGATGGCAGAGGATGAGATGGTTAGATAGCATCACCCATGTAATGAACATGAATTTGAGTAAACTCCGGGAGGCAGCGGAGGACAGGAAGGCCTGGCGTGCTATGGTCCATGAGGTCACGAAGAGTGGGACAGGACTAAACGACTGAACAACAACAACAAAAATAGTACTGATGTGACTGAATCATAAACATACAGTATAATCCTGTGAGATTAGGGAGTTTTCATCATGTCTTCTGATTGCTAGTTGGTGTTCGTGGATGTGTTCTGCTAGTCTTCTGCCGATCTGTCCTACATAGTGGCTGCTCATTGGAAGGACAGATACTGAAGCTGAAGCTCAAATACTTTGGCCACCTAATACGAAGAGAGGACTCACTGGAAAAGACCCTGATGCTGGGAAAGACTGAAGGCAAAAGGAAAAGGGGATGGCAGAGGATGAGATGGTTAGATAGCATCACCGAAGTAATGAACATGATTTTGAGTAAACTCCGGGAGACAGTGGAGGACAGGAAGGCCTGGCGTCCTATGGTCCATGAGGTCACGAAGAGTCGGACACGACTAAACGACTGAACAACAACAAAAATAGATAAAAACTACAATAAAAAATAAAAAACTACAAAAAAAGAAAAAAGAAAAAAGAAAAAAAAGAAGTGAAAAACACAAGAAAAAGAATTTTGAAGATTACATAAGAAGTGGCTGCCGACTTTCAACAACAAGAATATATAGCAATTCCCATAATTAATCCCAATCCCTCTAAATTTAACCAAAATCACATTATTTCTATAAATCATTCCATGGACATTATGTAAATCAATAAAAGCAAATGCTTCTTCCATATATATATATATATATATATATATATATATATATATACATACATACATACATACATACATACATACACACACATACACATATACATACACACACACATACATACATACATACACACACACACACACACACAGATACATACATACATACATACACACACACACACACACATATACACACACATACATACAGTACATACGTACATACACACACAAATATATAAACCTTCAAATCAACTTCTCCCCACTCATTTATAAAATGTTTCCCTCCTATCACTATTCTATATATTTCTGGCCACTATGTTAACAATCAAATTATTATAATCATTTAAAAAAACATTTAAATTATCTACTTTTATGCTTAATACTACAATCTTACCCCTATTAAACCTTAAAAAACAAACTTTAAATCAATCGAAGAGAATATTTGTAGCTCAGGGTTGAACTGTGGAGACAAAGCAGCCATCAACAGACACATAGAGGTAAACAACATTTACATACCATTCATAAGCGACAATAGAAAAGCCAGAAGACCAGAACATCTCCTTGCCAGCAATCAACACCCAGATATGCAAAGATTAACACCAGGATTAGCACCAGAGGAACAATCAAACAGCACAATATACCCTAATCAAGGAACTATTAACTCAGTCAATCAACCAAGCAGCAAACAACAGCCCAATCAAGGAACTACCAAGGAGAGAACAACACCCCCACCAACACAAGCAGGACAAGCCATGGTATATAAACAGAGAGCAAGTCCCACTCCCTTTTCGCACTGAAGATGTTGCCTAGTCTGGCAATGAAACGTCTGCAAGAAAACAACAAGGCTCAGAGAGCACCAAGGACTCCACAGTCCTTCATGACTGTCGTTTCTTCACCATCTGGATTCTCACAGTCGGAAGGGATACTTCCTCCTTGATGAATCTCTTTCTCTCCCTTCAGAAAATCCTAAATCGATTGATATATTTTAAAAGCAATATCTCGTACTTCTTGTAAAGTAGCCTGAACAATTTCTTGGAAAATCTCGTTAAAGTCAGCAGACTGCTATGCATGGAGCTCTAAGGTTGTTTTCTTAAGGTCGTCCATAATTCAGACAGTAAAGTCTGGCACCTTCTGTTGATGTGTATAAACTAGTGGGTTAATAAAAGGCTTCCAGAGGCTAATATACAGCATCCAAGGCAAGTGAACAGAAAACTAAAAACTAAGAATATCAAGTTGAATGTGTAGGAAAATATTAAGTTCTTCAAACTAGATAGAAAAATAATAACAGAGAGATGATTATTTATTCTCAGTCCACCTTAAATTTTGAATGGAAAGCAAGCTAGCAGCTAAAAATTTTTTTTTAAACCTCCTCCAGAAACATTATGCACCAAGAGATTTGTATCTTCTTGTTGTTAAAAACCTCTCTTGGGGTCCAAGAAATTCAAAATATACAAACTAGGTGATTTAGAAATGAGAAAGGCTCGACCTAGTGTCCCAAAGGGGCTGCGGCGTGGTCTGGAAATGGTGGCATCCCCGACTCCCGTCTCCTCTTACCGGAATAGTGCCAATGCCGTTGACGATCTTCAGGCTACAAGGTGACATTATGAAGTACAAATGGGATGATTCTGAGTGTTTTCTGTCCATGAAAACACTCTAGGGCAACAGGAAAAGCCTGCCTGTGCCTCCAAAAAGAATCCACGCTGTTGGGTCTGCCCGCTGATCTTGTGAGCAGGGTGTTCAGTCGGCCATCTTCTCACCAGAAGTCCATATTCCACAATTTCTGATTTGCTCAGTTTTATTTATTTATTTATTTATTTAATTTAATTTATTTATTTTCTATCCCGCCTTTATTATTTTTATAAAAAACTCAAGGCGGTGAACATACCAAATACTCCTTCCTCCTCCTCTTTTCCCCACAACAACAACCCTGTGAGGTGAGTTGGGCTGAGGGAGAGTGACTGGCCCAAGGTCACCCAGCTGGCTTTCATGCTTAAGGTGGGACTAGAACTCTCAGGCTCCTGGTTTCTAGCCTGTTGCCTTAACCACTGGACCAAACTGGCTCCCAATTTGATTTAGCCTAACCTCATACAAAGTAGTTTTAAACTTCTGATCATTTGTAACACTTGTGAATATCTAACATCTCTCCATCATATTGTAGGAATTCTGGGATGGTGGTACCAGAACTCCACGCAGCTTCTTAGTAGTATGTAGCAGAGTAGAAGCGTTCTTGCACAAGGCTTAATCATTTCAAAACACAAGATAAACACACTTCACACGTTAATGTAAAGTTACATAAAAAAAAGAGTTTACAATTTTATTGTAACTCACAGTTCCTTAGTAGAAACGGTCCATGCCGTAGAAACCCACATGCTTCTTTAATGTGGCCTTGCTGTATGGAAGTATGAGAAACATGTGGCAACAGCCATAGCTGCCATCCTCCTTGGTAGGAGATTCAAGCAGAAAGAGAGAAAGAGAAGGGAACAGGAAACAGGAAACTGGGATTCAGCCCCTCCCACACAAAGCAAGTAAGATTAGGTTACAGCAGAGGCTGCCCCCTCCTTCAAGCTTGTGTGAGACGTGCTTGGTTGAAACCTGATCTCTAACACATATTACAGGTAACTTAATTGCTGCATGGAGTGAATTGCCAACCTTTGGTTTGGGCAACCCCACAAAAGTGATTTCAGAAGGGCTCTGCCCTTTGGGATGGCTGCTTCAGGACTATGGCAACAGCTGATGATTCTAGTGGACTGTCCTTTGGACATATAGAAAACTGTATATATAGAAAACTGTAGTCCTCTTCTAAGAGAGCTAGTTTGGTGTAGTGGTTAAGGTGCCAGGCTAGAAACCAGGAGACCGTGAGTTCTAGTCCTGTCTTAGGCACAAAGCCAGCTGGGTGACCTTGGGCCAGTCACTCTCTCTCAGCCCTAGGAAGTAGGCAATAGCAAACCACTTCTTGCCAACAAAGGGACTTGTCCAGGCAGTCACCAGGAGTCAACACTGACTCAAAGGCACACACACACACACACACAAAGTACTCCTCTAAGGAAATAAGTAAAAAAAAAGTGAAGGAGTCCAAGGTGAGAGCTGAAGTTTGGGCAGGTGGCAGTCATTAACATGGAACTGCTCCCCATGTTGATTATATTAACATTTGGAAGTGCCCAGTAGAATAAGGCCTCTCAGCCTGTCATATTTTAAGAGCATTCACTAGCAAAACATTACCATCTGAAATGCGTCAGAGGAGAAAAAAGCCCTATCTTGTGGCAATTCTCGCATCTGTTTTTTATTTCTCTTGCATTTTCTTATTGAAAGAGCTTCTATTGAGATGCAGGCACAAAATAAAACCATGGCACTCCTAGCTAGAAAAATAAATAAAAATTATGTACTACTGGAATCCTGATGAGGATTCAAAACAAAAGAGCAAAGGGAGGGAGCTGTGGCCATCTGACAACTAAATCTCCCTTGCAATTCAATCCAGAAGGATATCAGACATATCTGGAATTATGTTGGGGCTGAACTTCAACTTTTGCAGGCCCATCCCCCTTCATGGCATTACAATACAGGAGGGGGCAGACCTGGCATGTATAACAGAGACTTGGCTGGGCCCAGAAGGAGGGGTTGCCCTCTCGGAAATGTGTCCAGCCAGATTTCGAGTATGGCATCAGCCGAGACAACGGGGCAGGGGAGGAGGGGTGGCAGTTGTCATCCGAGAGTCTCTTATGGCCACCAGGGGCGCTGCTCCTCAAGTGACCGGCTGTGAGACCCTGTTTTTCAGGTTGGGTTCCCAAGCACAGTTGGGAGTGTTGCTACTGTACCAGCCTCCCTGCTGCGTAGCAACCTCTCTGCCCGAGCTACTGGAGGCCATCTCGGGGTTGGCGGTGGAATTCCCCAGACTTATGGTTTTGGGGGATTTCAATCTGCCATCCCTGGGACGGGCCTCGGAGGCGGCTCGAGAGTTCATGACTACCATGGCAGCCATGGGCCTGTCGCAGATTATTCGGGACCCGACTCGAGACAGTGGTCTCATGCCGGATTTAGTTTTCTTGTCAGAGCAGTGGCAATGTGATCTGGGGGGAGAGTTAGATCTGTCCCCATTGTCATGGTCAGACCACGCCCTGGTGACCTTGAGGCTCTCTTGTGCTACCCCACTCTGCAGGGAGGCTGGACCTATTAGATTGGTCCGCCTCCGGCGACTTATGGACCCAATTCGGTTTCAGAGGGAGCTGGGGGTTATACCTGAAGATCTGCAGCACGGTCCAGCGGAGGTCTTAGCCGCAGCTTGGAATAAAGAGGCAGCCGGGGCCTTGGACAGGATCGTGCCTATGCGACCTCTCTTGCCTCGTTCAACCCGTCACTCCCCGTGGTTCACAGAGGAGTTGAGGGTTTTGAAGAGAGTTAACAGACGTCTGGAGCACCGCTGGAGGAAGACGAGGACTGAATCTGACCGGACACAATCTAGAGCCGCTATTAGGGCCTACCTTGTGGCGTTAAGAGCGACGAAACATGATTATTTCTCCGCTCTTATTGCATCCGCAGAATGCCGCCCGACGGCCCTGTTTAATATTACTAGATCTCTTTTGGGTCGGACGGACGTAGTGACCCATTTACAGGGCCGGTCGGAAGAGTTTGCTGAGCATCTGCAGGACAAAATCTCTCAGATTCATTCCAAGTTAAACTCTAAGCGTGAGGCACAATCTGGGGAGATGCCAGAGGCACATACTTACCCTGTTATCTGGGAACGGTTTGATCCTGTTGGGCCTGATGAAGTAGACAGAATCCTCCGGATTGTAAATGCCACCACTTGCCATCTAGACCCGTGTCCCTCCTGGCTGGTTAAGTCAGCCCGGGAGGTTACATGTGGTTGGATCCAGGCGATGATTAATACATCTTTGGGGTAGGGGGTGTTTCTGGCGGTCTTTAAGAAGGCGTTGGCACAATAGGCTTCAGCTGAACCCTGGTAAGATGGAGTGGCTGTGGATTGATGGCCTCTCGATTTCCAGGAAGTTGTCATCTTTAACTCTGGATGGGGTGGCACTGCCCCGTTCAGATTCAGCGCGAAACTTGGGGGTCCTCCTGGACTCACGACTCCTGCTCGAGGAGCAGGTGGCAGTCATGGCCAGGAGGGCCTTTGCACAGCTTTGGGTTGTGTGCCAGTTGCACCCATTCCTGGATCAGGAGGCCCTCCGAACAGTCACTCATGCCCTTGTCATCTCCCATATAGATTACTGCAACGCGCTCTACATGGGGCTACCCTTGAAGAGTATTCGGAAGCTTCAGCTGGTCCAGAATGCGGCTGCATGGGTAGTTCTGGGTGCTATAAGATCAGCACATGTAACACCGCTACTCCGTGAGCTGCATTGGGTACCAGTTTGCTTCCGGATCCAATTCAAGGTGTTGGTTATTACCTTTAAAGCCCTACATGGCATGGGACAAGGGTATCTGAGGGACCGTCTTGTCCCGATTACATCTACCCGCCCCACCCGATCATGCAGGGAGGGCATGCTCCGGATCCCATCACTAAAAGAATTCCATCTAGCGGGGTCCAGGAGGCGTGCCTTCTCTGCGATAGCACCTGCCCTATGGAATATCTTGCCTCCTGAGGCGAGATGGGCACCATCTCTCCTGGCCTTCAGGAAGTCGTTAAAGACCTGGTTCTGCCGCCTTGCTTGGAATGAAGGACATAATAGTTCCTCCTGGGGGTGGTTAGCGTAATAATATCCTCCTTTTAAGAACATACCATCTTTTTGGATTTTCATTTTTTATTTTTATGGTAGTTTTAAATGTATAATTTTTTAACTTTTATATTGTGATTGTAAACCGCCCAGAGTCTACCACGGTAGAGATGGGCAGGGATAAATCCAAATAATAAATAAATAATAAATAAAATATACATGTCATTATATACATCTCTCTCTCACCAGCCATACCAAGACATGTTCACCTATAAAAGGTACTCTTTCATAATTGTCATTGTTTCTGTGGCACACTTCCGATTCACACAGAGAAAAGGTAGGTAGCACAGGAGTTAGAATGGCATGACAAGTATTAGGAACAATGGTTTTGGAAAGTAGAAGAGAAATGGCCAAACTAGTTTGGCAAATAACTCTTTTCTAGCCTGAAGTGCCCTGCAGACCCACTTGTTCAGGAACCTGACTATATTGAGCTACAATGGGGTAAAAAGCTTTCCTCTGTCATTAAACCCTAAGTAAATTCAGGTGGTGGGGGTGGGGCGGGGGAGGGACATTGTTTGCATAATACCGCATAGTATCATTTGGATTAATCTATCTCTGTCTCCAGCGCTACATGAAATCAGCCACATCAAAGAGTGCAAAATAGTCTGTGTTGTATTATAGTTCAATCCGTTTATAATGTCAATGTTTGTCTGTGATATGTAGAACATGGAACTTGTTTTTTCCCCCCTATGCTATCTTAAAGGACTTAGCGCCCTTT
Source organism: Charina bottae (assembly GCA_023362775.1). NCBI lineage: Eukaryota > Metazoa > Chordata > Lepidosauria > Squamata > Charinaidae > Charina > Charina bottae. The sequence goes on along the minus strand of JALMGJ010000002.1, from coordinate 96,307,540 downwards.
TCCTTATGGTAATCTTATGGGCCTTTGCCATACTTTGACTAATAAAACAAAATATTCAGACTCACATTTTTACAAGCTTTGAAAAGAACTCCAGACCCCATTGACTTTTTAAATCTCCCCCCCCACCGCCAAAGCTCTAAAACAGTAGATAATATGGGAATGTGTGGCATTCTTATATTCTTGAAAAAGACTTTGATATGATTCAACAGTATTTACAGCTGGCCCTTGTAAACAGTTGTTCATGACAAATAATGATAAGACATGCTTATCCGGGAAACATCTTTGCATATATAGTCACAAATGCTGATATATTTCATCCTGGAGAAGGTCTACCTATGTGGTCACATTGAATTGATAGCACATTATCAATCAATCAATCAATCAATCAATCAATCAGTCAGCTGATATACCGACTGTTAATTGCAGTTACTACAGTCTAAATTTGATAATATGGGGAGGGGGGATTAATACGTTGAAGTTAAAACCAGATGAAGTAGAGGTGCAGTTGGTAAGGAGAAAGATGGACTTTAGGAATGAGATTAAAGTTTGTTCTGAATGGGGTTTCACTCTCCCAGGAAGGGCAGGTTCACTGTCTAGTGGTATTCCTTGAACCCTGCTGTCACTGGATTTGCATGTGGCAGCTGCAAATCCAGTGACAGCTGTGGTATGGAGAATGTTTGCACAATTACAGTACCCCAAATGTGACCCTCTCTGAGACATTTGGATTTAGCAAGTTATTCATTCCTAGATAATGTGTCTTGACTGCTGTAAAGTGCTTTATATGAGTCTACCACTGAAAATAATCCTGGATGAGGTCTATATATGTGGTTGCTAAGAGTTGTCACCGACTTGTTGGCACATAATCAATCACCCCTGAAAAATGTTTAATAATTACAGTTGGTTGCCAAATAGCTGCCAACCAGTGCAAGGAACAGGAATCATACGGTCTCTAGTAGACAGCTAACAAACGGAGATGAGCACTGGCCCCTAGAATTGGACACGACTGCACAAATGTGCAGGGGGAACCTTTACCTTTTTAAGATCTGCTAAACTGCTAAACAGATTAGAGACCGAGTAACAGCGATACCACTCCTTCTGCTATGGACCTGTCTGGTTACTGTGATGAACAGGAGGCACCCTTTGGAAGATGTCCCTCCCTCATTACTTACTTACTTACTTACTTACTTACTTACTTACTTACTTACTTACTTATTTATTTATCACATTTGTATCCCGCCCATCTCCCCCACAAGGAGGGACCCTGGGCAGTTAACAGCAAAAATTTAAAATCAATAAAAACTATAAATATCAGTAAAAACAAAATGTACATATATATATATTACGCAATTTGATCCAGAATGGTAGGTTTCATCGTATTGGTCGATAAGGCTGGATACGGCAGATCTAAGGGGCTAGCCAACCCCAAGACTGGCTGTTCCCCTCCCCTCCCCAAGCATGATGACATAACCAGGTTTTTAGATTTTTTCTAAAGTCCAGGAGAGAGGGGGCCGATCTTATTTCAGGAGGTAGAGTGTTCCAAAGGGCGGGGGCTACCACAGAGAAGGCATGCCTCCTAGACCCCATCAGATGGAACTCTCTTACAGATGGGGTTTGTAACGTGCCCTCTGTACAGGACAGGGTGGGACGGGTTGATTGAATGGGGATGAGGCGGTCCTTCAGGTAACCTGGTCCCATGCCATGTAGGGCTTTAAAGGTGATAACCAACACCTTGAATTGAATCCGGAAGCAAACTGGGACCCAATGCAGCTCACGGAGCAAAGGTGTTATATGTGCCGATCTTGAGGCACCTAAAATTGCCCGCGCGGCTGCATTCTGAACCAGCTGAAGCTTCCAGATGCTCTTCAAGGGTAGCCCCATGTAGAGCGCATTACAATAGTCTATCTGGGAGATGACCAGGGCATGAGTGACTGTTCGAAGGGCCTCTCGCTCCAGGAAAGGGCGTAACTGGCGCATAACACGAAGTTGTGCAAAGGCCCTTCTGGCCACGACTGCCACCTGCTCTTCGAGCAGGAGTCGTGAGTCCAAGAGGACCCCCAAGTTATGCACCGGGTCTGTCTGGGGTAGTGCAACCCCATCCAGAACTAAAGATGATAGATTCCTAGACACCGAGGGGCCATTGATCCACAGCCACTCTGTCTTACCAGGGTTCAGCTGAAGCCTGTTGTTCCCCATCCAGACCCCCAAAGCCCCCAGGCACTTGGACAGGGTAGTCACCGCATCACTTACTTCCCCCGGGATGGAGATGTATAACTGTGTATCATCAGCATATTGATTATACCTCATCCCGTGGAGATGGATGATCTCGCCCAGTGGTTTCATGTAGATGTTAAATAGGAGAGGAGAGAGCCCTGAGCCCTGCGGCACCCCACAAAGGAGGGGCCGTGGACCCGATCTCTCCTCCCCTATCAACACCGATTGGGACCGGCCCTGGAGGAAGGAGGTGAACCAGCGCAAAACCATGCTGCCCACCCCCAATTCTCTGAGTCGTCCCAAAAGGATACCATGGTCGATGGTATCGAAAGCCGCTGAGGTCAAGGAGAGCCAGGATGGATGCACTGCCTCCATCCCGTTCCCACCACAGATCATCCATAAGTGCGACCAATGCTGTTTCCGTTCCATATCCCAGCCTGAAACCTGACTGAAAGGGGTCTAGATAATCTGTTTCATCAAGAATCCTCTGGAGCTGCAATGCCACCACTTTCTCAACCACCTTCCCCATAAAGGGAAGGTGGGAGACTGGACAAAAATTGTCCAGTACAACAGGGTCCAGCAATGGTTTCTTGAGGAGGGGGCACACCAACCCCTCCTTGAAGGCTGCTGGAAACACCCCCTCCTGCAAGGATGCATTTACCATTGACTGGACCCAGCCACACGTCACCCCCCGAGCTGATTGAAGCAGCCAGGAGGGACATGGATCTAATTCACATGTGGTGGCATTTACAGTCCAGAGGATCCTATCCACTTCCTCGGGTCCAACAGGATCAAACGGTTCCCAGATAACAGGGTAAGGACGCTCCTCAGACATCTTCCCAGACCATGTTTCACGCTTAGAGTCTAACTTAGAGTGAATCCGAGTGATTTTATCCTGCAGATGCCTGGAAAACTCCTCAGCACGCCCCTGCAGATGATTTTCTGAATCACCTTTCCCAAAAGGGATTGGGTGATCCTGAACAGGGCCGCTGGGCGGCATTCTGTGGATGCAATAAGAGCGGAGAAATACTGGCATTTCGCCGCTCTTACCACCACAAGGTAGGCCTTAACTGCGGCTCTAGCTTATGTTCGGTCAGGTTCAGTCTTTGTCTTCCTCCTCTAGGCATCTCTTAATCCTCTTCAGGACCCTCAACTCCTCCATGAACCACGGGGAGTGTCGGGCTCGACAGGACAAGAGAGGCTGCACAGGCGTGATCCTGTCCAAGGCCCCAGCTGCCACCCTATCCCAGGTGGCAGCTAGGACCTCCGCTGGACCATGCAGCAGGTCTCCAGGGACAACCCCCAGCTCCCTCTGAAACCGAATTGGGTCCATCAGTCGCCATGGGCGGACCGATCGAATAGGTTCTGCCTCCCTGCGGAGTGGGGTGGCATAAGAGAATCTCAAGGCCACCAGGGTGTGATCTGACCATGACAATGGGGAAAGATGTAACTCTCCCCTCAGAGCACATTGCCACTGCTCCGACAAGAAAACTAAATCCGGTGTGAGACCACTGTCTCTAGTCGGGTCCAGAATTATCTGAGTCAGGCCCATGGCCGCCATGGTAGCCATTAACTCCCAAGCCGCCTCTGAGGACCGTCCCAGGGATGGCAGATTGAAATCCCCCAGAACCTTAAGTCTGGGGAATTCCACTGCCAACCCCGAGACAGCCTCCTGCAGCTCAGGCAGGGAGGTTGCTACACAGCAGGGAGGCTGATACAGCAGCAACACTCCCAACTGCTCTCGGGCACCCAATTTAAAAAACAGGGTCTCACAACCGGCTACTTGTGGAGCAGTGCCCCTGAAGGCCACAAGAGACTCTCGGATGACAACTGCCACCCCTCCTCCTCTGCCCTGACATCTCGGCTGGTGCTACACCCGAAACACAGCGGGGCACATCTCTGACAAAGCCACTCCTCCCTCCGAGCCCAGCCAGGTTTCGGTAATACACACCAGGTCAGCCCCCTCCTCCATGATCAAGTCACTTATGAGGGGGGCCTTGTTGTTAACTGACCTGGTGTTAAGTAGCAGCAGCCGGAGGCCAGGGCCCCCATGAGTCGGCTGTCCAGGGCCTAGGTTTAAGTCCGGAGGGTCGGAACACGCCACAGATAATAAACATCTGGGGCGTCTTCCTCGACGATGACTCACCCTCCGGCTTCCGCCATAATCCAGTACCTGGGAAAGGGGCTTCTCTGGTAAGGTTTCAAGACTATGGAGTACATTTTCTAAGGAGGTACATTTGACATTCCCAGTATTTAGGGAGATTATAAAAGCATGCATCTCCTGCTCAGCTTTTAATTGTTAATTGTTAATTGTTAATTGTTAATTGTTAATTGTTAATTGTTAATTGTTAATTGTTATTTATTTATTTATTTATTTATTTATTTATTTATTTATTTATTTTATTCTTTTGATTTCTATCACTGCCCCATCTCCCCCGAAGGGGACTCTGGGCAGTTCACAAAAAGACAATAATTAAAATAAATAAAAAGTTATACAATCATCATATAAGTACAAATAAATTAAATATAAAATCCAGGAGGCGAAAGGTTGTATTTAAAAGGGCTTTATGGCACCAGCCATCCCCAGGAGGAGCTCTTCCCATTCCCCTCCCAAGCAAGGCGGCAGAACCAGGTCTTTAAGTTTTTCCAGAAGGCCGGGAGCAATGGGGCCTGCCTCACCTCCGGGGGTAGAGTGTTCCAAAGGGCAGGTGCCACTGCAGAGAAGGCCCGCCTTCTGGACCCCGTCAAGTGGAATTCTCTTACCGACGGGGTCCGCAGCATGCCCTCTCTGCATGACTGAGTGGGACGGTTCAATGTTATGGGGATGAGACGGTCCCTCAGGTAGCCTGGTCCCATGCCATGTAGGGCTTTAAAGGTGATAACCAACACCTTGAATTGGACATGGAAGCATACAGGTACCCAGTGCAGCCGGCGCAGCAGAGGTGTCACATGTGCCAATCTTGGGACACCAATAACTGCGCACGCAGCTGCGTTCTGGACCAGCTGAAGCTTCCGGATAGTCTTCAAGGGTAGCCCCATGTAGAGTGTGTTACAATAGTCTATATGGCAGATGACCAGGGCATGAGTGACTGTACGGAGGGCATCCTGATTTTAATTACTGGTTTAATTGTACTTCGTTTTATTTTATAGTTTCAAAGCTTTATTATTGCAAAGTCCTTGAGCATTGGAATAACAGAAAGGTGGGGTATATATTCTATAATAAATAAATATTGATTCTCATTACTGCTTTTTCTATTTCATCGCTTCAACACAATATATTTAAGTACATGCTTAACTTTACCAATGCCATCTTGTTCATGTCAAAAGCAAACTTCCTTGAGTTTGGTGACACTTATTCCAAGGAAAATGTAGATATAATTGCAGCTTAATGGAAGGTAACATGCTGGAATCTGGCTGCTCCAGCTTAGAAGTGTTTGGAGAAGGGAAGGTGAGTATTAATGTGGACCTTGTCCACTTGGATGCTGCTGCCCTATATTTTAACAAATCAGAATATATGGCCTGTATTCTAGGACTACCAGAGCTGGGTTGCAAAAATCCAGATGTCTGCAAAGAGATGCAGAAAATCTCCATAGGTCAAATCTGGTAGAGAGACTGAATTCCAATTAATGGTGTTGGCTAAATTCTGAAATGGAAAGCAAATAACTTTTTTTCTTTTAGTAAAATTGCCATATCCTGTTGTTAAATCCCCAATTTTGTTTAAAGGTTCTGTATCCGCTAGAATAAGGGATAGGTATTTTCTATGTCAGAGCTTTCCAAACTGTGTGTCGGGACACGTTAGTGTGTCGGCTGCAGTGTCTGGGTGTGTCATGGCTGCTGCTGCCTCTGAGCCCTGCCAGGATTCCACACAGGTCCTAGTGCCTGCCTTGTGCCTTGCTGCCTCCAAACCTGCCCTGCCAGGATTCCATGCAGGTCCTAATGCCTGCCTTGTGCCTTGCTGCCTGCAAACCTGCTGTGATTCCGCACAGGTCCTAGTGCCTGCCTTGTGTCTTGCTGCCTCCAAACCTGCCCTGCCAGGATTCCATGCAGGTCCTAATGCCTGCCTTGTGCCTTGCTGCCTGCAAACCTGCTGTGATTCCGCACAGGTCCTAGTGCCTGCCTTGTGCCTTGCTGCCTCCAAACCTGCTGTTATTTCACGCAGGTCCGAGTGCCTGCCTTGTGCCCTGCTGTAAGAGTGTGTCGCGAAATGATGCATGTCTAAAAAGTGTGTCACCAACATGAAAAGTTTGGAAAGCTCTGTTCTATGTGTTGCAGTAATATAATGGCTGTTCAGATTTTCTAGATCAGGGATGGATGGTCTTGGCCTTCAAGCCTTGGTACCGCCCCAGACACCCTCTGAAAGTTGCTCTCCAACTGGAAATGAAAGGTCATTCAGGGGCTCCCTATGGAGAGCTGCTGTCTAGATTAAGGAAACTGTCAGAATGAAAGGGGCTTCTTCAGTCTGAGCAAAGTTGGTAAGGGAATCCTAAATATGTTCCTAGGTAGCTACATTGGAGAAACCAAACAACCTATGTACAGGAGGATGGCACAACACAGGAGAAATAACACCACAGGACCAGAGTCAGCAGTTTATCTTCATCTAAAAGAAAAAGGACACTCATTTGAGGACATTAATGTTCACATTTTAGACAGAGAAGATAGGTGGTTTGAGAGAGGGGTCAAGGAATCCATTTATGCCAACTTGGAAAATCCTTCCTTGAATAGAGGTGGGGGCCTCAGGCACAAACTCTCCCCCATCTTCCTCCCCGTGTTGTCTTCTGTGCCTAGGAAGATTAAGACCATTTCAGAAGCTCAACAGCAGCATGGTGTTTTTAACGACCCTCCATTAGATGATAAAAGGACTTAAAAATTACATCTCAATATAACCATGACCTAGCCCCAGGTGTAAGGTCACACAGCTACCTAGGAACATATTTAGGATTCCCTTACCAACTTTGCTCAGACTGAAGAAGCCCCTTGGATAAGGAGCGAAACGTTTCCATTAAGAAAATAGAAATCCAGTTGACATGATTCAAGCTACAGACAATTCCACCTGGATGACTGAGAACCTTCATAGACATGTCAGAATGAAATCATGTCCAGTTTCATTTCTGTCAAACTCTCTTATAAAACTAATAAATAGTTAGGAATATTTATTTTCAGAAATTGATACTACTTCCCATATCATCAGTTCATCTTAAATCCTAAGTATCTCTTATAAAAATCCATTTCCATTTGTTACTTGTCTTAGAAAATTGGATGGAGCTTGATCTTAGCTAGCTTTTCTCTAGCCCATTTAAAAAAAAAATCCATTCAATTATGTCTGATTCTTGGAAAGTCCTTGCAGTTTTCTTGGCAGGTTTTTCAGAAGTGGTTTGCCATTGCCTCTTTCCTAGAGCTGAGAGAAAGTGACTGGGCCAAGGTCACCCAGCTGGCTTTGTGCCTAAGGCGGGACTAGAAATCACAGTCTCCTGGTTTCTAGCCTGATGCCTTAACCACTACTCCAAATTGGCTTTCCTAGCCCATTTAAAATGCTATATTTAGAGATATACTGGGAAAGTAAGGCAGGGTTTCCTTGATCTTTGTGAGCTCTCCATAAAATAGGTAAGAGGTGGACACAATAGTAATGTAATTCTTATGCTGGAACTTGCCAGAAGATTGTTCAGTGATTATTTATCTTGTTAGGATAGTTCTTTTTTTTAAATCCTAGCAACATTTTATGTTTTGATTGATAACTGGCAAATAGAGGGAGAAAGAGTACAGGCAGTGACAGACTTTGTATTTCTAGGCGCAAAGATTACTGCAGATGCTGACTGCAGCCAGGAAATCAGAAGACGTCTACTTCTTGGGAGGAGAGCAATGACAAATCTTGATAAAATAGTTAAGAGCAGAGACATCACACTGACAACAAAGGTCCGCATAGTTAAAGCAATGGTATTCCCCGTAGTAACCTATGGCTGCCAGAGCTGGACCATAAGGAAGGCTGAGCAAAGGAAGATAGATGCTTTTGAACTGTGGTGTTGGAAGAAAATTCTGAGCGCGCCTTGGACTGCAAGAAGATCCAACCAGTCCATACTCCAGGAAATAAAGCCAGACTGCTCACTTGAAAGGCAAAACTGAAGTACTTTGGCCACATAATGAAGAAGACAGGATACCCTGGAGAAGATGCTGATGCTAGGGAAAGTGGAAGGCAAAAGGAACAACAAACATTTTATGTTAGGCTTATAATGTTGGAAAGAGACATTTAAGCCATGGAGTCCAAACCTTGGCTTTCAAGCAGGAATCCAAACTAAAATATCCCAGTGGATATTTGAAAAGCTCTTGGGCTTCTGCGTGAAAATATTGGATGTCAAATACTTATTGAATAATGAAATTCCAGGAATGCCATTAATGATAGTTTATATGATAGTGGAAGGCAAAAGGAAGAGGGGCCGACCAAGGGCAAGATGGATGGATGATATTCTGGAGGTGATGGACTCAACCGTGGGGAGCTGGGGATGGCGACGGCCGACAGGAAGCTCTGGCGTGGGCTGGTCCATGAAGTCACAAAGAGTCGGAAGTGACTGAACGAATAAACAACAAAGTTTTCTTGTCATTAGCAGTAAGAAAAAAACTCTTTGTTTTGCTGAATTTTATTTCATCTGTGTTGTGTAATATCTATGTTTGATTTTTGTTTGTTTTTTATTTTTGGTTGACTACAATAAATGATTGTGATGATTAGAATAAAACTTAAATGAAAAAGCAATCAGGAAGCCTTTTCAACAACATAGAAAAAATGTGCAGGGTAGCCATCATCACAAAATTCCATACCATTTTTTTTTTGGTGCTACATTTAATTATTTCCATACATCCTATTATTTTTCCAGCTCTTGACCAAACGGTAGTAACTTGGTTTAAAATGTTGAAATGAAACGAGCCACTTGCTGCTGCTTCTATAAATAGCTTCACGGGACAATTTCCTAAAATAATATTTGAAAGTAAAGCTGGCATAAAAAGAACTTGGCTGAATGGTCTATGTGACAGTTTTGTAAGTTGAACTATTTAACCAAATGTATTTAATTTCAGTATAAGAAAAGCTATTTCAGTGCATCTGGGGAAAATAGCAGATGGAGAAGCAATGTTAAACACGGGTGGCAGCTCATAAAATCTTCCTGTTCCTGACGTTGAACTTTCTAGACAGGGCCTGCCAGCTCATATTTTCATTTTTCAATAAAAATGCCTATTGAGTAAAACATAATTCTTACTGCTTTTCACCCTTAAAACAGGAAATAATATGCCCATTTAAACTTAATCACAATTTATATTACATGTGCATATTTTTAAACAACAGTCGAAGATGGAGAGTTTGGTAGCAATAATATTTATGAATTACACTTTTAGTTAGCAAAGGAAAATGTGTGACCTCTTACATTTTGTTTGACATTTGAATTTGGTGTCCAGCATGGGTGACACAAGTGATGGATGCTTATTAACCAACTGTATAAACAGGAAATGCTTCTAAGCTGTCCATTTATTAACACAGTATGTATTACTATTTGAAAATTTAAGTTTGCTTTATCTTTCTCCGAAGGCTCCGAAGGCTACATTTAAGCTGGAAGGGAGGGCAGGTTCCAGGTCTAACATTTGTTTCACTCCAGATTGCACCCTGTGCAATGTGAACATCAAAGGAAATGCCTGGAAATATTAATCAGAATCCATTCCACTTTAATAAAGATATATGGAGTTGGTGAAGGTGTGCATGTGTGCTTGACTAGCGTGTGCTTGACCAGCCAGCCAATGTTAGTTAGTGTTTCTGTGGTTTGACAGCTTTAAGTCTGAACAGACCAGAACTTAGTTCAACATTGAAAGAGCATTGATCAAGGCCAGGAGGTAAAGAGACTTTAAAAAAAAAGATTCTCTTGCAGATCCATGAACACTTTTGGAGATGGGGGGAGTTTTGTACACAGGAAAAGAATCCAGGAATGTTGACTGCATAGTCAAACACATTAGGGTGAAACTAAAGTGACAACTGCACTCCTTCCCTCCCCCCCCCCCCCCCGGACCACTGATGCAGAGCCTACAGTAGATTATTATGACGTGCAAGTGAGTTAGTTTCTGTATCTTTCTTCAAGACTTGCATTCAGAATCCCACCTAGGGGAGATGTGGGGTCTTCTCAATTAGAAAACCACTAGAAAATGCCTGGAAATGGGCCACAGAGCTAAGTTACAATTGTGGAAGGGACACAGGTCAAGGAATGTTCATTGAATGTTTCATTCAATTATAATTCTAACTAGTTGGTGTCATCACGATCACCAAGCATTCTGACAGACAACTGCAATAGTTCATTCTTTTCAAAACAATGTTCCAAAAAATAAAAAAGGAAAGAAAAGAAATGGAACATTTTCTGTAAAACACACCCATACATGAGAAACTAGATCTAATGTTTCAAACATGGGATTTAGAGCTGGCAACGTATTTTAGGGAAGAGTTTAAGACTTGCATGGTCCTTTCCTACACAACTCCCACTGCATACAGAATTGACTTTTTTGCTCTATAAACATCCAAAATTCAGTTAAGAGGAAGGTTAGAAACCTGGAAATGGAAAAATGGTGGCTTGTTAAAGCTCTGTTCTTCATTGGATGGAAAAGCAGTATCTTTATTGCTTGTGGTCAAAGGTTAAATTTAAGTCGCATCAAATTGAAAAAACATGCTTCAGTGAGGTTAGATTCTCAGGCTCAGAGTGATTTGAACTATAATGAAAGCAAACCCTGAAAGAGAGAAATAATCCCATTAAAGATGAACTATTCACTTTAACCTCAAATATTTGGAAACTAAAATAAAATAACCATATTACAAGAGGATGAAGCCCAAATTATAAAGAAAACTGGAACTGAGTATTCACTTTCAGACCAATCAAAACAAAAAAGGTTTAACACAATCCTATTTTTATAAAGTAATTTTCAGTTAAAGAACAAGCCATTTGATCTGCTGCTACTGCTTTTCAGGCCGTAAAGAATCAGGGATATTCTTTTATTTTTATAAACCTAAGCCCAGTTGAAGCATTTGTAAATGTTCAAAATGGGATCTGCACATTGAAGTCTCTGTGCCATTTCAGGTTTTATATGTAGAAGTTACTCATCTGAAAGCAACCCACTTGAATTTTAAGATCCATATTAAACTTTCTCAGATTAATGCATTTTGACACAATAATGGAATAGGAGTTTGGGTTGTTTTTTTTTACATGAAGTTACTTTTCAGGGATTAATTACTAGATTGAGATAGTCCACCCAGAGGAGAGGTTTTGTTGTTACATTTGTTGTTTGTTTGACTGTTACAACCACATGGCATCACCATAGCACATAAACCAACCAAAACTCTTCAGAACATCATAAGTAACCCAAAAGAATCAGTAGCCCAAGAAGAAAAAACAGGAGTTATCTACAACATACAGTGTAAGGACTGTTGTTTTGTTGTTCAGTCATTTAGTCGTGTCCGACTCTTCGTGACCTCATGGACCATAGCACGCCAGGCCTTCCTGTCCTCCACTGTCTCCCGGAGTTTGCTCAAGTTCATGTTCATTACATCGGTGATGCTATCTAACCATCTCATCCTCTGCCGTCCCCTTCTCCTTTTGCCTTCAGTCTTTCCCAGCATCAGGGTCTTCTCCAGTAAGTCCTCTCTTCGCATTAGGTGGCCAAAGTATTTGAGCTTCAGCTTCAGCATCTGTCCTTCCAATGAGCAGTCAGGGTTAGTGTGCCTCAAAAGTTCTTGCATGATTGAAATGTCCCTTCAGTGCTTTAGTCCACTAAAAGCTCTTGAGGGCCCATTTTGTAGAGGTTTTTATCCCACAAAAAGAAGTTCTTGGTAAGCAGATTAGTCAGCTTATGGACTTTACTAACGACTATGGTGTCAAGAAGTATTTGTTTTATTTATTAGAATGGTAGTACTATCAATGTCTCTTGGTGGTTTAAATTAGTGAGTGCCAGTTTGGTGCATTGGTTCAGATGCCAGACTAGAAACCAGGAGATTGTAACTTTTAATCCTCCCTTAGGTACAGAAACTGATTGGGTGGCTTTGAGCCAGACATTGTCTCTCAGCCCAACCCACCTCACAGAGTTGTTATCGTGGATAAAATAAGAGGAGGATCATTATATATGCTGTCTTGAGTTGTACAAAATAAAGACAGGATATAAAGCTAATATATTAATAGAAGCATAAATGGAGAATTATACCGAAAATTAAAATCAGAAGTAAAAGATATGGCTTTTAAAGAACAAGCCATTTGATGTGCTGCTACTGCTTTTAAAGGCTTTAAAGAAAGTCAGGTCTTGCCAACCTAGCAATTCAAAAGCATGAAAATGCAAGTAGATAAATAGATACCACTTCAGTGGGATGGTAACAGCGTTCCGCGCGTGTCATGCGGCCACATGACCATGGAAGCGTCTTCGGACAGCGCTGGCTCTTCGGCTAAGAAACGGAGATGAGCACCACCACCTAGAGTCAGACACAACTGTGCAGGGGAAAACCTTTACCTTTACCGAATGAGAAAGCAAACAAGGGAGGGATGAGAATTTGTTTCATATGCCAAGCTTTAGTTTATTTATTTATTTATTGTGGTATTTATACCCCGCCTATCCCCTCCCTAATGGAGGACTCTAGGCGGCTTACAGGCATATATATACATTAATTATACAGATTCACAAATCACCATTTACACTGCGCGTGAGGGGAGGGGGTAAGGGAACCGACTCTTCCAGGCTCTGGACTACAATTCCCAGGATGCCTTGAGCCAGCTGCCAGTCCTGTAGCTGTTGCATCTGGGTCCGTCGTCACCGCCGCCATTTGATCCTCCTCCGATCCTTTCCTCCGGTGGTGCCGACTTCCCGACAGGACGCCAGCAAATTAGCCCACTTAAGGTGGTACCCATTTATCTACTTGCTAAGCTTTCGAACTGTTGGGTTGACAGTTTGTACACTAACATACGCCAAGCTTTAGTTTGTACACTAACTAACTTAAAATCTTGCAGCAAACTTCTGAGTGGTTTATCATTCTTTCATAAACCATGGATTATAGCAAAAGTACCAACATAATGATAGTAATACCGATAGCTTGAAAATTTACCTTTCTGCAATATCAGCAAGGGTCAGTCCATTAGAAACATAGCTATTCTCTGGCCTCAAACAACCTGATTAATTTATTGACTGAATCAAGTAAAGTGTGAATTGCTAAAGTGTGAATGGGGTATCTCACGCTGTGATACAGAAGCTACCTAGATTTTTCTACTGCAATCTAAATTCATGTTTGAGATGATTGAGTTTTGGTTTAATGCAACTGACTTTGCAAAATAGAATCACTTTTTACTGTTCAGTATTGTTCTAGTTTTGCAAGATGTTAAATTATATATCACAAGTAGCTTCAATATTCTAATGAACCAAATTAGTGGTGCTTCAGTGCTTTTTCAGGACTGAGAATGATAGCTGCAAATTAAAAATATGCATGCAGCTATATCCCAGAGAAAGAGAAAGCCTTATAAAGGCAAAGTATTAGTACAAATCTAACTGTAGTCAGTATTTGCCGTTGCTTCTTTATGCCTGATTTTTAAGGCACTGCAACCAAGAATAATTTCAGGTTTCACTGATGGGCACCCAGAATTTTGCAAAGCACTTAAAAAAAAAAAGTCTGATCATCTCTATGTTGCATTCATGGTTCCCATTGGGAAAAAACAACTAACGATCAAAAACGTTGTACTTGACTTCACTACATAAAAGCGATAACAAATTATAAACAGAGGGCACTAACGTTCAGTAGATCCACACTGTTAGTATGAACCAGTCTTTAGGCTTCTGGGACTGTTATCCAGCTGTAAGTGACAGAAGAAAGAAACTGTTAGCATGCGATGTACTGAAAAAGAATAGTGCAAGATCTCATGCCTGTGTCCTGCATTTCCTTCAGGGAAAATAAAGAGAGTGAGATGAAATGCCCACTTAAAGTGCAAGTGAGCTTTCTGGCAAGGTGCAAAGACCTAGGAAGACAAGTTGACTGCTGCAGGATTCATTAGATCACCCTGATAAAACTCCTGACATCAAGGACTTCCTTTGGTGACTGACTTTTGTCAGAGTAATTGGGAGAGAGTCACTATGACAGGCTAAGGTTTTGTTTTCTTCGTTTTATTTTAACACACAAGACCTTGACATTAGGGGCTAAAAGGAAAGGGCATTAAAATCTGGTGTGACGAAGAATCTGAGCCGGTTTGATGTGACCCTGGAGAAATGACTTGTTATCACCACTTACCAGTGGAGGATGCATTACAATAGCAGAGGAGGGTTTCTCAGAAATTGAGCAGCAAATGGGTTGTACAAAGCATTTGATGCTGTCTCTTCTACAGTTGAAGTTTGGAAAATAGGGTCATTAATATGAAAAATAAAAGGGTCTCATGAAAAAATGGCAAGATTGGGGAACTGCTTTTCAAATCTCTCTTGTAATGTAAATTCTGCAAATATGAGATGTAAAAACTTTTTCCTTGCAGTGCTGGTACCACTGAAATCACAGGCACTGGTTTTTGCCTTTAATAATAACATTCTCAGGACACTTAGATTTGTTTTACTTGAATTATTTATTCTCCAGCAGAAATACGTCCATTTCTATAAACTTTGCAAAAATTTGCCAAATGTTTGATAAAACTCAGCAAGCGCTAATGAGCTAATATCAGAGTATGTGCCTACCTTATGTGCTTTGTTGTTTTATGTTGGTTGATCAATGACTGTCATAAACTATATCTATCTACAGAAACAGGCAGAGGCCTTCTCATGGTGGCACAATGGGGTGGGTATCCATTTTGCTGGAAGATGCTATATAAGTGGTCTGTTTCCTTTTTCTGGTGTTCTGGGTTGCTGCAATGTGTTTGTGCTTGTCTGAATAGTGTTCTTATATACTTATAGAGCATCTTCCACTTATAGAGCATCTTCCAGCAAAATGGATACCCACGCAACTTTATCAAAAAGTGCCTGACCACTCAACCCACCACAGCAAAACCAACAGAAGCTATGAAAAGGATTACACTGCCATACATCAGAAACATCTCAGAAACTACTAATAGGCTGTTACAACCACATGGCATCACTGTAGCATGTAAACCAACCAAAACCCTTCAGAACATTGTAAGTAACCCAAAAGACCCAGTAGCCCAAGAAGAAAAAACAGGAGTTATCTACAACATACAATGTAAGGACTGTAGCAGCCACTATGTAGCACAGACCGGCAGAAGACTAGCAGAACGCATCCACGAACACCAACTAGCAGTCAGAAGACAAGATGAAAACTCCTTAATCTCCCAACACGTGGATAGACTTAACTATACTTTCAACTGGGAAACTGTGAGCATCTTAAACCAAGCCAAGTCCAAAACCGCTAGAGAATTCCTGGAAGCTTGGCACTCAGACAAAGCAGCCATCAACAGACACATAGAGGTAAACAACATTTACATACCATTCATAAGAGACAACAGAAAAGCCAGAAGACCAGAACACCTCCTTGCCAGCAATCTTGTGTGGGCACTAGTCATAACAATACACACGTGACCGTTGCTATCTTGCACCTGCACTTCACGTCACCATGAGAAGGCTGTGCTTTGTACAGGAATAATTCACCAGGTCAACACAAGAACTCTAACACAATCATCACCCAGATATGCAAAGACAATCCTAATCCTAACACCAGGATTAGCACCAGAAGAACAATCAAACAGCACAATATACCCTAATCAAGGAACTATTAACTCAGTCAATCAACCAAGCAGCAAACAACAGCCCAATCAAGGAACTACCAAGGAGAGAACAACACCCCCACCAACACAAGCAGGACAAGCCATGGTATATAAACAGAGAGCAAGTCCCACTCCCTTTTCGCACTGAAGATGTTGCCAAGTCTGGCAATGAAACGTCTGCAAGAAAACAACAAGGCTCAGAGAGCACCAAGGACTCCATAAGACCAACTGTCTTGGAATGTACCTGAGAGATGGATCACTAACCAACAGCAGTTCTACAGACACAGATGGATCAGTATGGATAGCACTGCACTGTTGAGTAGACAAAGATCCACACAGAAGTGCTGTGGTTACTGGAATCATTTTCAGCAGCTTGGCAACATTCACATTGCTTGTTGGACCATTTGGTGGTGTTCCAGATGCTAAATTTGCTTGTGATCATTTGAGAGCAGGCTGCTATTGCACTGGTGTGTAACATGCCAATACAGTGCAAAGGGAACTATATTCTTCTAGTCCAGATAATAATGGAAGGATCTCATCTGTCTGAAAGAAAGTGGCATATTTGCATATGGTCCAGAACTTGAGTCTTTGACTAGCCAAGATGGTTATGTTTATATGAAGTAATTTTCAGGAAGCATTCATATAGTTTCAGATAGCTGTCAGGTGTTTCAGAGTTCCAATGAACACTACTCCTCTCTTGTGAATGTGTAAACAATAATTTGGGGAGCAATAGAATAGGTTTAATGTGGCATAGACTAGTTGATTGGGTTAAAATGTAGAATGCTGAATGTTTTGAAGAAAGGGTGTTTTCAGTCCCAAGGGGCGTGGTGGCTCAGCGGGTAAGACACCAGGCTTGTCGATCGGAAGATTGCAAGTTCGGAGGTTCGAATCCCTAGCCCTGCGTGCGGAGTGAGCTCCCACACTAGCCCCAGCTCTTGCCAACCTAGCAATTCGAAAGCATGCAAATGCAAGTAGATTAATAGGTACCACTTCGGTGGGTAGGTAACAGCGTTCCACACGGGTCATGCGGCCACATGACCGTGGAAGTGTCTTCGGACAACGCTGGCTCTTTGGCTAACAAACGGAGATGAGCACCGGCCCCTAGAGTCGGACACGACTGCACAAATGTGTGGGGGAAACCTTTACCTTTTTTTTTTTTTTTACTTTTAGGAGACCTTACTCTGTTTAAAACAACATCCCCAACATTCTAAATAATTACATTTGCAGAGATTTGATTTTTAATGATTTTCTAAACAATACTGTTTTGCTACTTTAATCACTCTCAGCTCATTACCTCTGGCTTTTTGAATCAAAACGCTTCACTGCATGGGGATGTTTGCAATGAAATCTTTGGCTTAAGAAAGTTACATGTTTTTGCATCTCTTCCAGTTCAGATGTCGGTTGAAAATCTTAAGTTGCTATTTTACACCCAAGGACCTGTATATTAGCTGGCTACCCAAATTAGCTTTGGGCACTGCTGCAGATTTCCACAGGCTTTATAAACATTCACTTTCTGTTAAGTCCTGCCTTGATTAATGCTTCACAAAAGTTCAGAAGAGTTGAACAACATGTGATGGGGGCTGGAATTAACACTAGATTGGGTCTGTGTACTGTGCAAAATATCCTCCTGTATTGTACCAACCACTTAAATAATAGGGAAGTAACTAGCACAATTTATTTCTATATGAAATAAAATAATCAAATAGAGTAAGTCTGTAGACTAATTTAACAGTTTCCTATCCACTCAATTTCTTTGAGAAAACAGAAATTGAGTCCTATCTTGGGTACCCTAATTCCTTTAAAAGAACATAGAGCAAGAAGGTCTGAATAGCTTTAGAGCAGAAACATTGGGGATGGGGGTCAAAAAAGTCAAGATGATGGTTATGGCAGCACAATTGAAGGCTTGCCCCTTTGTACAAGTGTGCGACATTGGCACACATAAAGAAAGAAAAGGGCTTCAATCATGCTGCCACAACTACCATCTTGCCTTTTTTTGACAGACCTCCCCCATTGGCGCTTTAAAGCAGTGGTTCTCAAATGCTTTTACATTCTTAAAAATGATTGAGGACCCCAAAGAGCTTTGGTTTATGTGGGTTATATATATCAATATTTACTGTATTAGGAATTAAAACTGAGAAATTTTAAAATATTTATTTATTTGACTTTGTGGACCTCCTGAAAGTGTCTTGGGCCTCCCCTGGGGTCCCCAGACCACACTTTAAGAACCGCTGCTTTACAGTATTCTTCAAGGAAGCATATCAGCTCCATTTTAGAACGTGGAACGTAGCCTCCATATTTAGTCCAATGTACCTAAAGAGCCAATAGCATAACCTGTGATGAGAAAAGTTCATGTGGCCACTGGTAAGTGAACAGATCTGAATCCTGTAAAGTCTTATTTTGAGCTGCTGGGGAGGATAAACTATGTATTTATGCGTGTGTGTGTGTATGTGTAATTATGCATATGTGTGTATATCTATCATCCATCCATCATCCATCATCCATCCATCCATCCATCCATCCATCCATCCATCCATCTATCTATCTATCTATCTATCTATCTATCTATCTATCTATCTATCTATCTATCTATCATCTATCATATCTGTCGTATCTATCTGTCTGTCTGTCTGTCTGTCTATCTATCTGTCGTATCTATCTATCTATCTATCTATCTATCTATCTATCTATCATCTATCTATCTATCTATCTATCTATCTATCATCTATCTACCTATCTACCTATCTACCTATCTACCTATCTACCTATCTACCTATCTATCTATCTATCTATCTATCTATCTATCTATCTATCTATCTATCTATCTATCTATCTCCCTGTCTGCAGGTTTTGAAAATTCACAGGGAACCAGACAGGCAGTGAGAATCAGCTAATTGTATCAATACGTAATCAATAAATCCATGGAATTCACTATGAACTGTTGTCATTTGGCATATGGCGGTGCTGCTGCTATAAACAAGTACTTACTATCAACTCTTTTCAATTGGGTAACATTGGATTTTAGGCACATGAGAAGAAGAGTTGCAGCTGTCCATGCTCACCCATCTCTGCAAGTGTTATTTGGATGGTCCTCAGCTATGAGATCAATGGGCAGCCTTCTGAACCCTGGGGGCCACATAGGTTGTTCACTGACTGCTTGGGCGGTCACGTCACATCTGCACATAGACATGCATAACACACTCCCTTTCTGCGTTATTGCCATCTAGGCGTTCTCTTCCTTCTCAGCAGTGTTGCTTCAGATGGCCGGGTCACTGCTGCTATTTGGCAGTGGGAATATGCAACCACATCTAGCAGCTGGCTGGAAACAAATGAAGTTGAAATTTTCAGCAGTTCCACAAGCATTTTTGATTTTTGATTTATTGCTAGGAGGAATGTTCTATATTGAAAGAACACAATCAATATTTAAAATGCTAAAGAAGAAGGTTATGACCTTGGCATATATAATATTCAGCTAGGATTGCCATCCTAAGCAATAATATAATATTATATTACATTAATTATGAATTTCCCCCTCTTTCTTTTTAAACTCTAGAATGTGTGTTTCATGTCCCAGTTTGGATCAGAAAGGTTGGGGCCAGAGCTTAAACCTGTTCAAAAATCCAGTGAACATTAAAAATAAAAAAGCCTCTTTTACATGCTTACTCAAGAGTAAATAAAGTGAAATATAATGAAACTAGGTACATATTTAATATTTTAAACCTTGAGTCAAACTATGACAATGAAGGGGAATTCTTTCTGAATAAAGGATCATGCCCACACAACAGAAGTTGCCAGAACTTGTCTATCGTGTCAAAATTGCTTTTTTTGGCAATAAAACTGAGAGCTGGCATGACAAGGGTTTTTCATCCTGCCCACTTCTCTCTGATCCAGCATATTATTCCTGGTTTTACTCACCCCTCTCAGCTGGATGCAGTGTCTAGCCTTTTCCAGATATACAGCACATTTGAATTAAAAGTTGGCAACCTGAAACCATTGTCTGTTTTCCTTGTACTTTGTAACCATGCACATTTCTACTCTGGAGAAAATATAATTTAGAGCAACTGCCAAATTCAGAAGAATCTGATTCAGGCATCCAAATAAATGAGACTTTAATGAGATATACTATGGATGCATCTCATTGTTTAAATTGGATCTCTGGGAACTGGTTTGGTTGGGTCTCCTGCTGATGACATCATTACAGGGTTTGTTCCAAAGTACTTACAGGAAAAATAACACAGATGCTTTTTTGTTTAATAAGTTACCAAAGAAAAATAGAAAGCCATTTGGAGAAACCCTTCCTTGAGCTTTAAGTAGTAGTTCTTTTGGCAGAAAAGTGACTTGGCTTCTCACTGCTTTACTGCATGTGTTCAAACTACATTGGCTTATGTGAATGACAGGTATACTGTGAGCAAGTGTCTCTGCAGAGTTTACATTCCTGGGTAGAGTTTTGGTTGCAGCAATTATACAAAGTCTCCAATGCAAGCATGCCAAACACTGCATTCAGGGAGAGATGTTAGGACTGGTTGATTGTGCCAGGGCAGTAGACCACAACTGAAATGACTCAAACAATACTTCAGAAGTCCCCTAAAGACTGGAGCAAATGAGGTTTCTGCTGGGTAGAAAATCTGAATTTGTGATTTAAATGTTGTCTTCATTTTCAATTCATTTAGTCCCAAAGAGATGTTGTAAGAACTAGCACAGTCATTCTCTAATAGACCAAAGGATTGAGGAAGGGATCTGAAACTTTCACTAGAAATCCAGGAATAATCTAGAACTTTTGATTATATATATACCACACACACACATACACATTTACACACTCATACATATATATTCATATCCACTAATAAACTCAGACACATACTGTACATTACATCTTTCTATAGGGAGATAAATTAAATAGGTTATATGGTTTCAAAAGCTCTAGTCAAGACTAGATAGCAAGATGCAGAAAACTGTAAAGGTAAAGGTTCCCCCCGCACATTTGTGCAGTCGTGTCCGACTCTAGGGGCCGGTGCTCATCTCCGTTTGTTAGCCAAAGAGCCAGCGTTGTCCGAAGACGCTTCCATGGTCGCGGAATGCTGTTACATTCCCACCAAAGTGGTACCTATTCATCTACTTGCATTTGTATGCTTTTGAATTGCTAGGTTGGCAAGAGCTGGGGCTAGTGCGGGAGCTCACTCTGTCATGCAGGTCTAGGGATTCGAACCTCCGAACTTGCAATCTTCCGATCGACAAGCCTGGTGTCTTACCCGCTGAGCCACCATGCCCCTCGCAGAAAACTGTAACACTCCTTTATCTGTAAATGAAGAAAACTGTAACATTCTTTTAGCTAAAACTCAGACATTGATGCAAAGTTGGTAAATGTTCTATGATTCAATCATTGTATATCCACATGGAGTCTTCTTCCTATAAGATCCTCTAGTTATCATTTGTAGACACATCCAGAAAGCTGATACATCCACCCAGTTGAGATTCTTTTGTACAGTAGTACCATAGCTGAATACCTGCACTTAGAAACCAGTTAAAACAGAAAAACTTCAGTGCCACAGTTTAAGCCTTGAAAAAAATAATCCTGTTTTTGAAGAAGTATTTGGCATGCCATTGGAGTGGCTATCTGTTATGTCAAAAGAGGAAAACATTATAAAAAGATGCAGATTTTCATAAAATTTACTTCTTCTAATGCATATAGCTAGATGCACATTTCAAACATTTAAATAGAAATGAGATGTGTCTTTCTATAATGAAGAAGATAATCACTAGCTGAGATGTGTTCTTGCTTATTCAACTTGCTATCCAAGTGCTGATTGAGGGTGTCCAACCCCATGATCCAACCATACCTTCTTGGCCTGGACCTTCAAATAGAAGCCTTGGCTTAGGCAGCTGCCCCCTTTTCTGATGAGCATGGTTCACCTGTCTCTTCTTGAAAAAAGACTGTCCAATGGAAATGCTGGGATTATACATCCAGCATATGAGCTTCACTTTTTCCTCTGTTTCATTTCAGATCTTGACAAGTTAGCTTTGCCCTCACTGAACCCTTTCTGCTTCTTCTTCTCTGTATACTGAATCATCCTGGCTTCGCAAAGAGGAATGGGCATTTCCATGCTGGCAGGATATCTTCTTCCAGCTCTCAGGAACAACTTAAACACTTTTCCTTTGGCCTGAATGAAAGAAAGGATTCTTCTTACAGCTTCCATGAAATTACCATGTTCTCTTTTCATGAAATGTGAAACTAAGTCAACATTCCCTTTGGGCCTCATATAATAAAATAGTCACTTCTCTTGAAAACAGGTTTTACTGCCATCAGCTATACCAGAGTTACAAATGACAGCTGGGTCTTCATGCCCATGAAGTTTAAATTTCAAATGGTCTTTTCCCCCTATGGTTCTAAATTCCATAAAATTGGTAAAAATTTCTTCTGTTGCACTGTATTCAGACTGCCTTGGGTTCTGATTTTTCTTATGTTGTTATGTATGATCGTTAATGCAATCAAAGATAACATTTTTTTCTGGTTCACAAAAGCATTTTGCTGGCTCATAAATCTCAGGTGATAATAAAATACAGTATAGTAAAATATGAGTAGACACCTCTTGAAATTATTTTCTGTTTATGAATGGTAAATACTGTACATTTATGGTCATATAAGATGAGGCTGAGACAGTATGTGCTGGAAGATATGTTCTAAATGCTTCCAGATCTGCTAGCTAGAAATCATTAAACATTTAATTCCCTGGGATGCTCCTCCAAGTAAGTCCATACATTGCTTGTTGGATAGTTGGGATTTATAACTTCAAATGCTTCCAGGCTTATTGGAGTGGGTTGGAAGCATATAGAATGAGATGCCCCATACTGCTTGCTGGTATTACAAAATTTAAACCTTATATAACCATTCAGTAAGTGGGTTTGAGCGCCAGCTTAGTTTAGTGGTTAAGGCACAAGGCTAGAAACCAGGAGACCGTGAGTTCTAGTCCTGCCTTAGGGATGAAGCCAGCTGTGTGACCTTGGGCCAGTCGTTCTCTCTCAACCCTAGGAAGAAGGCAATGGCAAACTACATCTGAAAATGTTGCCAAGAAAACTGCAGGGACTAGTCCAGGTATTCAACACTGACTTCAAGGCACATGTGCACACACACACACACACACACACATATACACACACACAGTGGGTTTAAGCAGGTGGCTATTGTAGAGAGATTTCGGAATACGTGAGACTTCAGCATGGAAAGGGGCTGAACATTTGAATATTTTGAACATAATTTGAACATAATTTGAACCTAATCTAGATTAAACCTAAATTGTCTCAATCGATATGAATCATTCCGAATCAAGCTGGGAATTCAGCTAAGGATTCAAGCAGATTCTCATTGTCCATGATAACAGCAAAAATGGTTCTTATTATAATGGACAACCTCTAAGCCAAGACAAACAATGGTGGTATAACCCAGTCATAGTCTTATGTTGTGAATGTAGGTCAAGTTCTTTATTTTGCAATCACCATAGTTAACAATGGTAGTGAGCTATTATTAGCCATTTTACCATATGAATAAAAGCACAAGTGGAAACTTTGGAATGGCTGAAGCAAAGCCAAGTGAGGTTGGGAAATGCTGAAAATTCACATAGACAAGGACCATGGACAAGAATGGAGAAAGGTAAAAAAGTAATGGCTTGGAATGTCAAGAGTTAAAGTTAAAGATTGTATGATTCAATGGGCGAAAAATATTGGCCACAATATACAACTTCATCAATGGGAAGATATGTGGACTAAAGGATTAAAATTCACCTTATGCTACAACTTAAAAGAAAATTTTTATAAGATGATGTATCGATGGTATATGACCCCACAAAAACTCTCAAAAATGTACGGGAACATATCCAACTTATGTTGGAAATGTATAAAACAAGAGGGGTCTTTTTACCATATGTGGTGGACTTGTAACATTGCAAAAGAATTTTGGACTGAGATACATTCATTGATGCAAAATATACTACAGATACGAATACCATTTAAACCAGAATTTTTCTTACTTGGAATTTGGGAGGTACAAATAGAAAAATATTTCTCTAGAATAATACAGTATATGATCACAGCAGCAAGACTCTTATATGCACAAAACTGGAAAAATCAAAGTGTTCCAACAATACAGGATTGGATGTTGAAACTATTAGAGATGGCAGAAAATGATAAATTGACTTGCTTATTAAAAGATCATTCAAATTGTTACTTTCTTAAAGAGTGGAAACCATTGATGGACTATTTGCAAAAAGCAGGAGGAGTAAAGCTAATATGGGGATTTGATGATTAGATTATATATAAATAGTATATAATAGACAAGAAAAGTATATGAATGTCATATGAATAACCAGCATGTAAAAACAAACTATCTATTTTATTCTTATGACCATAGTTGGATCGGAGGTTATCCAATTTCTTTGTTTGTGTTTTTCTTTCTTTTTTTTCCTTTACTGCACCTTTCTTTTCTTTTTCTTTTAATTTGTAGTTCTATTTCCATTTCATTCTTAACTTTTAGCTTTGTATATTTAAAATCCAATAAAAAATTTTTTAAAAAAAGAGAGTCAGTAAGCCCTACTGGAAAAATGCCAGATCCTGAAAATGTGGTGACCAACCAGAAGTAAAAGAGGCTGCACGGGTACAGTATGAGCATTATATACCCCAAAGAGAGAACCCCTTTGTCAGTGAGATATTAGTCAAAATGTGCAAATTATGATGGTTAATGGATGTAAACATGGAGCCATCTTAGAATGTTGTTGGGAGAAAGATGATTTTGTTGTTCTTACAACAAAAATATACAACAAATGTCCTTTCCAAAATATAAGAATGTGGCATCTTCTGAGATATGAATATATATAAAAGATAGCAAAGACTGAGTCACATGGAAGCTACATAAAGAAACACACAGCATACTCATAGGCATCTGTAGCAGTTCTGCCAAGGCTGCTTGTTGGTGTTACCTTCTCTGTTGTGCATGAATCACTGGGGCAGCCATTATACATAAACAGGGTGACCATCTATGAGTCACCCAAACAAAGAAACGGCATAAAATAGAGTTGCATGCAGAATTATCATAAATTGCCCATCTTGGGGAAAATTGCAACCTAGTGACTTGTTTGCCTGCTTAGTCTGCTGCCAAGTTTGTTTGTTTGTTTGTTTATTTATTTATTTATTTATTTATTTATTTATTTATTTATCTTATATGAGTTGCTTCCTTCTAATGATTCTTAATGGTTAAATGGGACTTGACTGGACAGCCCTCCAAACAGAAACTGCCCTCTGTAAGACAGAATAGATGGACCTCCTGTGTGATAACAGCCAACCAGCCCTGCTGTATCACGCAACTGATACACAGGGCCTCTCTGAGCAAAAAGTAGAATTGCTAGTTGCATATGAGTCCCTCAGATTATTGGACTTAAGAGATCTGCTGATTTGAACCTGGAGTTTATATTTAGCTGTGTGAGCCAATATCCAATGTTAGACATGTCCTCCATAGTTTACTTACCCTCATTTCAACATTTATTTATTTATTCATTCATTTTCAGTGCTGCCCAACTCCAGACTGACTCTGAGATACTGTAGTGACCACCATCATGTTCTATGACAGCAAATTCCAGAAATTAATTGCACATTATACCAGATGTTATTTTGTTTGGTCTTATATATATATATAGAACTTTTAGGAAGAAGTGCTTTTTTGATAATTGTATGTTCATAACAATGTTCTGAAGTGCTAGTTACTTAGTATGCAAAAGGTCTTAGGCTCAGGAGAGAGGAGAGAGAGAGAGAGAGAGAGAGAGAGAGAGAGAGAGAGAGAGAGAGAGAGAGAGAGAGAGAGAGAGAGATGTTTCTAGCAATCATTCTGAAAAATAAACAATATTTGTAAAATTGACATACAGTAGGAACATAGTGGTTCCTACCTCTTAGTTTTTGTTTTCTGCTATATTATTCATTCGTTCTGCACTCATGACTTTTCTATCAGTTTCTCACATTGTTTATTCAATTGTTTATTCATTAATTCATTCAATTTATAAGCCATTGTAAAAACATACTTTTCTCAGTTGCACCTCCTTTTTCTATTAAGGATAAAGTATTTTAGAAATTGCCACCCGGTGAGGCCAAACCAGAATATAAAACCTGAATAACAGTTGATCTTATTTACAGGCATACAAAGTTTGTGTCTGTGCATTAGATTTGTGATATATTGCCATCTCATATTCCTCTCCTTGGAATTAATAAATGTTTTGGTTTACATGGTTCTAATAAAGCATACACAGTGACAACACAAAGGATCTAGGAAACATTATTACTGCAATGGAAACATCATATATCTCATCCCCAAGTGTTGCCATGCACTCAGCAATTACATGAAATTGAATCTTTATCACTGTCTTTGAACTGGGCTTTTGCACTTACCATGAGAACTGGGATTACTGAGACATTTGGGTGAGAAAACCTTGCAGTTGTTTCAATGATATTTAATCCTACAGGATTATAGTTCTCCTACTGCCACTGATCTAGCAGTTAATACAACGAAAACAAAAGCCCTTATACTTAAACCAGACTGGGTCACTACATACCAAGGATACTGTAGATGTCAGAAAAGCCCATAAATTGGATGGCAAGACTTCCTGAGATGGAACTTGATAACCTCATGAAGGTGAGGAGGTGGGGGTGAGTGGGAAGGAAAATGTGCTGCAAGAAATACCAACCAAATCTACACAGTTATATGGCATTAGGAATACGTTTCTAGATGTTGGGCTAGTTTTCAATAAAATGAAACACAAACACAAATCATAAAACTACATCAATTAATGCTGACTATTACACAGAATGCCCAAAGACCTTTGCAGTTACAGTATCATGTCAATTCTTTGAAGAATATTACATCTCAGTTGCAATTAAGCTTTGTACTAACTCCTACCTGGGATATTAAGTGGTGCTAGAGGCAATGGGTGCACCATTGGAAGAACTGAAGGATCAAGTTAGAGACAAATGGTCATGGAGAAAATCTAAGAGTCAACACCAAATTGATGGCACATAATCAATCCATCAATCAACATGGACCACATTCTGTATTAGACAGTCTAGAAGAGAACATTGAGAATTTCATTTCAGGAGCCAACTGTGTCTCCAATGTGGCATTCTGTATAGAAGCCAAGAAAGACCAAAGCATGGCATAATAATTTCAGTTTATGGTTTAAAATGGTCTTCTTTCTATAGGGCCTAACTCCCTTCATAGTCGCCAACAGTTTTATAACATCTTGAAGAGATAAGATCTGACAGAAAATGCTTCAGTATAGGCTTTCCCCACTGTTGTTGAGGGATTTGAGATTTATTAAGGAATGCAATAAATTAGAGGTTAACAACCAGATATAAGTAGGGATCAGCTGCACAAATACTGTAGCCGGCAATCATGATTCTAAGTAACACAACAAAGTACCCTGAGCAATTCATTCTTCCCAAACACAACAGCACTTATACTCATTCAGTGTAGTATTCTTTCTTCAGTGGTATTGGACAGTTTCAAGAACATCCCCAATAACGATAGAACCTGTTCTTCTTGCTTGGTATCTGTTTTATTGTACCTTTACAATAAGTATAACAGCATAAGATTGCCTATAATTAGGAATATTCCCATATGCCCTGATAGATTTATTTATTTATAAAACTTGATACTGTCTCAATTATAGTTGACTGTAGGTGGTTTACAGTAAAAAGAAAAAATCCACAAAATCCTCAGTCTAAAACAATATAATGATTCTCATAATATACAATGGCTATAAATGATACAATACAATAAACTCAGCCATCAACATTTATTTGCAGTGTCACATTGTCTGAACAGTCTGGTCTCCAAGGCTTCCCAGAACACCCAGGTTTTGAAAAGCCTCCAGAATACAGTCTGGCAACCAATGCCGGTCTCATAATAGTGATGTCACATGGCAGTAAAGTGTCTGGCCAGGAAGCACATGTGCAACCATGTTTTGTACCAGCTTTAAGTTTCTGGATGTAAACGTTTTCAGATGTTCATTAAGAGAGCAAATTAAATGTAATCTGATCAAGCAGTGATAAGGGCATGAATGTCTTTGGTGCTCTCCATTCCAGTAATAGCTGCAACTGGAGCACCAGCTGAAATTTGGCAAAGACCCTTCTGGCCATAGCCTCCACTTGCTCTTCAAGCAAGAAGTGCAAACCCAGGAGGATCTTCAGGTATGATCATGAATTAACAGCCACTCTCTTTGTTTGGGTTGGATCTCAGCCTGTTTCTCAGCATCTAGGCACCAGGTCAGGGTTTCTATGGCATCTGCCAATTGACCTGGAGTGGAAGTATCTAGCATGATAAACTGATGGATTACCTCATCCAGCGGCTCTATGTAAATGGTAAGTAAAATGGGGGAGAAGATTGAGCCCTGGGGTACCTAGTATGGTGACGAGGCAGTAAGCAGGAAAAGAAAAAAAAATAGCTTCTGGCAGCTGTGCAGTAGAAACAGTTTCTGACAGCTGCGCAGTAGAGACACCTTTGTAAGAGTTCACTAAAGCTCAAGCGTTTGCAACACCCTTAGGTGGAGACTCAATACTGTAATTAGCTTTAGTAATGAGTGCATAGTAGGGATGTGTGCAAAATGCTAACAACACGCATGAGCAAGAATTAGGAGTTAGATGACGCAAATTAGTAGCTAGGTAGCCGATAAGGATGGTATGCATAGGTATTTGCAAAACACGTAAACATGTTAAGATTATAGTTGACTGTAGGTGACAATTCATCATCATTGGCGATCACTCGTAGCCAAGTAAGATTGTCTTCCAAGGGTAAAATTTTAACAGTGGATCCGTAAGTGGCTATAAAGGCCAATTCTGGATCCACACAACCTCCCACAATGAGGGCATAGGTTTCTGGGTGGGAGACGGTCATGATGAGGGTTTGCCTGACGTGCCTTCCTTTTAGCTCTTTTCTCCCTTTCGCCCTGTACTCGTGCTTCTTCAAAGTCCATAGCGCCTTTAATAAAGGCTGACCTCCAGTTGAAACGCTCATGAGTTAGGGCTTCCCAGTTCTCAATGCTGATATTACATTTTTTAAAATTAGCTTTGAGAGTGTCTTTGAATCTCTTTTGCTGTCCACCAATATTCTGTTTTCCATTCTTAAGTTGGGAGTAAAGTAGCTGCTTTGGAAGACGATGGTCAGGCATTCGAACAACATGGCCGGTCCAGCGAAGTAGACTGAGAATTCCACAGTTTGCGTAGTTTATCACTTCAAGGCTAAAAAGCTGCTTTTCACTCCAGATTTTGTTGCAATAATTTTACTTTGTATCTCATTGCAGAAATGTATAAAAAAATTGCTAATCTGAGAGTCTCCGTGCTTGGCTTTGGAAAATTATTCCCCTTGCACCTTCTGCGCGGAATAAATATTTTATTATCTCCACCCTTGGTGTGTTTTATTGGGCAAAACTGCATGCCAGGCTACGAAGCCAGAGTTTTGGGTCAACAATGGGAAGTCCTGAGGGTCTGACCTCTCTTTCCCCACAGTCACCAACTGGGCATGTCTGCTCTGGAAGGAGCAGAATCACAGCAAAATAGTGCCCCTGCCTTCCAACCCTTGCAGGGACCCCAGAAGGGTACTGTGATCAGCCGTACCGAAGGGCATTGAAAGATCTAGCAGAACAACCACAGTTATGCTCCCCTCATCCAAGTCCTGCCATAGGTCATCCATGAGAGAACATGGTGCAATTTGCATCCTATTCTCAGACCTGAATCCTGACTGCCACGGATCCAGGTAATCCACTTATCCCAGAGTCCTTTGTACTGTAACTGCTGCACCAACTCCTTTTCTACCATCTTTCCTCTAAAGATATAGGGCAACAGTTATCTAAATTTGCTGTGTCCAAGGCAGACCTCTTGAGGAGGGGTAAACCTGGACCTCTTTCAAGACAGCAAGGACTTTCTCCTCCTGGAATGAGGTATTGACTCCCCAGCTCTTTGCCTGTTCCGAGCAGTCCTGATCAGCTGGGTAGAACAAAGGTCCATGTGACAGACAACTAGACACCTGACAGAGCTGCCTTTCACATTTCTGGGAAACTCCTCAAGTGCCATCTGCCCATGACTGATGGAATTTTTCCCCACCACCTGATCATGTCTCTTTCCTGGGCAATGGCTGATGTTGTACTCAAACCTCAGCCAGCCAGATCTCTAGGAGAGGGATCCTCCTCTTCATCCAGCCAGGTCTCAGACATGTGAGGTTATAGGCAGGTCTAACATTCAATAGCATTAGTTGAAATTATGGGGGGCAGAAGTAGACATTGGCCATAACATTTCCAATCTTTTTTTCCCCTTAATGGCTTTGATTTACCGTAATTGAAGGATACCATTTAATTGCACTCTTGTGACTGTAATAAAGTTCTATTTATTATCTCTATCTATCATCTATCTATCTATCTATCTATCTATCTATCTATCTATCTATCATCTATCTATCATCTATCTATCTATCTATCTCTATATCTATTTCTACAAACTAAGAGAAATAAAATGTGATACAACAGGAGATCATTTGGAAAAAATAAATCTTTACAAAAAGCTCACAGGAGCTCCATGTACAAAAGTTTTACCAAAAGCAAAGATAAATACTGTATCTGTAAAATTAGACCCATAACTAAATGGGGCTTTTCTTGTGTTGTAAGTTGGAAATTTTCATTGTGAACCTTAAAGAGAGTTCATTATGATTCTGACAGAATAAGACATGGTGACCATTTCACCATAACATGAAAGGAGCAATTATGTTTGTAATAGAAGTTGGAATATAAGAAGAGTTGTGTTAGATTAGATGAAAGGCTTCTCTGGATCAGCCTTCTGTTTCCAGATGCCCACGGGAAGCTCACATGCAGAAGGGCGGTAGCAGCTGTGTGTCTTGAGCAACAGTTACCAGCAACTAATATAGGAATACACAGTCTATAGATTGGGAAGAGGGCAGGCACGTATAATTTAGCACTGACCCAACGTTATGGATTCAGTCTAGTGATTTCTAGAAGAACTAGATCTATTCCTCAAAAAATAAAATTATAAAATGTAAAAAATGCAACATATTCAATAAAGCTAGAATATATATACTCCCTTTTGTATTCATGCACTGATACCCAAGAATTTCGTATACTATACAATCCCGGTTATTCAACAACTAGTAACTGTTGTACTAATTGTTGCAGTAGACATAATTAAATGATAACAAATGTCATAAAAAACCACACAGCTCAGGTGCACACACACAGTAGGAAAAATACCAGGTGCAAACATCCTATAACTATTCTGTGGCATAAAATATTAAGAGATTTGAGAGAGAAAGGCTGAAAACCAAAACAAAAAACAAAAAAAACAAAAAACTGAAAACTGAAAACCAGACAGAAAAGAAAAAGGGGAGGAACAAAAAGAAAAAGAAGAAGGAGAGTGTTCTCATTTATGGATACAGCATTTCCTGGTTCACAGTGAGAAACTGTTTTAAATATCCCCAAAGATCCAAGTCAGAGTAGCTGAAAGAAATCACTAGCAAAATCCAATTGTTTATATTGGTGTTTCTCAACCTTGGCGGCTTTAAGATGTGTGGACTTCAACTCCCAGAATTCCCCAGCCAGCTGGGGAAGTTGAAGTCCACACATCTTAAAGCCGCCAAGGTTGAGAAACACCAGTTTATACGATTCGAACTGGACAATAGTTTACTCATTTCTCCTGCTCCACCTTGAAATAATAGGGGCAGGGAGGATTCTTTTCTTTGAAATCTAAAAAAAAATCCCAGCTAAATGAAAATGCCAACCCACATGTCCCTTTTTCTCTGTAGTGTAGGTTGGCAGGGACTGATGCTTTGCCCTGCATCATAGTTCATAATGGAAGCTGAAGATCAGACTCAGAAATGTTTTCATAATGTTTCCTGAGATTTAGAGCTTGAGCTGAAGATGAAAGAGAAAGAAAGAATTGTGCAAGTTGGACTGACAACCAGGCATGGCATACAACATCCTTGCATTTGAGTCATAGTTATACCCCTATTACGGCGATGCTGAGAAAAAAAGTAACTTACAGCAGTCTCCAGGGATAAATTGCTGTAGATACTGCAGATCAGAGGTGGGACTGAGGCTGATTTTTCATACACAGTTAAACACCCACCATGCCTCCCTGGTTGCAGCCATGGGTGGTCTTCTTAAATGGTCCCTTAGGAGCTCCTCGCAGGTTAAATCAGTTTCATTCCAAAGCCTTGTGCTTTGTTGACATCCATGCCACTTGGCTGTACTTTTAAATGTTCAGAAAGTAAGCCAGCAAATGAGTCAATTTGCCAGATTATGTCATATACCACTTAGTGCTAACTTTTTTGTTTGTTTGTTTTTTAATAACAACCGTAATCAAAGGCACAGGTAACACCCACCCACCTGGGAAACACAGATGTGTTTCCTATTCAGATTTCACTGCTTTCATCTTACTTTGGAGATTTTCTTGCATCATTCACTACAACTAGCCTAGGTATCAAAACAATCCTTTGCCAAAAAAAGCAGGAAAAGCAAAGCTGCTATTTTGACTATGAGGAAACAAAAACAAACGGAGCAATTTCTAGAAGAAAACTATGAGAGATTCCTATTAATACACTTGGAGATGAGGACCATCCAGCACTGAGGGATTTTTGATACTAAGGGATAATTTTGTTAGTGTCAGAAATTACTTGACTAAGAGGGCTTGAAGATCAGGAAGGCAACTGGACTTGGAATTCCCTGTCTGCATGAGACAAAGGAAAATCTTACTAACGCAGGTACAGGAAATGACTGGAAACAGACACAGTACCACTAGAATGCTTTTGCTCTGAAATGCCATTTGTCCCTTGTCCAAGCAGCCATTCCAGAACAATAAAACATAGGCACCAAGATGCTACTATGATGCTTCTTTCCTCATTATGGCTGAGCTGATGAACAATAACAGTATCAATATTTTTTTTCCAGTAGACACAAGTCTACCAGAAATCTACCCACACTAATCAAGTGCTCCACTACCAAAGCAATAACCCAACCTCCCACAAGAGGAGCTGTGTAAGAACACTATTCAGATGAGCACAAACGCACTGCAGCAACCCAGAACACCAGAAAAAGGAAACAGACCACTTATATAGCATTTTCCAGCAAAATGGATACCCACACAACCTTATCAAAAAGTGCCTGACTGCTCAACCCACCACAGCAAAACCAACAGAAGCTATGAAAAGGATTACACTGCCATACATCAGAAACATCTCAGAAACTACTAATAGACTGTTACAACCACATAGCATCACCGTAGCACATAAACCAACCAAAACCCTTCAGAACATCATAAGTAACCCAAAAGAATCAGTAGCCCAAGAAGAAAAAAACAGGAGTTATCTACAACATACAGTGTAAGGACTGTTGTTTTGTTGTTCAGTCGTTTAGTCGTGTCCGACTCTTCGTGACCTCATGGAACATAGGACGCCAGGCCTTCCTGTCCTCCACTGTCTCCCGGAGTTTACTCAAAATCATGTTCATTACTTTGGTGATGCTATCTAACCATCTCATCCTCTGCCATCCCCTTTTCCTTTTGCCTTCAGT
Source organism: Charina bottae (assembly GCA_023362775.1). Taxonomy (NCBI): domain Eukaryota; kingdom Metazoa; phylum Chordata; class Lepidosauria; order Squamata; family Charinaidae; genus Charina; species Charina bottae. The sequence continues at coordinate 96,273,993 of JALMGJ010000002.1, read as the reverse complement.
CTTTCCCAGCATCAGGGTCTTTTCCAGTGAGTCCTCTCTTTGTATTAGGTGGCCAAAGTATTTGAGCTTCAGCTTCAGTATCTGTCCTTCCAATGAGCAGCCACTATGTAGGACAGATCAGCAGAAGACTAGCAGAACGCATCCACGAACACCAACTAGCAATCAGAAGACATGATGAAAACTCCCTAATCTCACAACACATGGACAGACTCAACCATACTTTCAACTGGGAAACTATGAGCATCTTAAACCAAGCCAAATCCAAAAATGCTAGAGAATTCCTGGAAGCTTGGCACTCAGACAAAGCAGCCATCAACAGACACATAGAGGTAAACAACATCTACATACCATTCATAAGAGACAATAGAAAAGCCAGAAGACCAGAACACCTCCTTGCCAGCAATCAACACCCAGATATGCAAAGATTAACACCAGGATTAGCACCAAAGGAACAATCAAACAGCACGATATACCCTAATCAAGGAACTATTAACTCAGTTAATCAACCAAGCAGCAAACAACAGCCCAATCAAGGAACTACCAAGGAGAGAACAACACCTCCACCCACACAAGCAGGACAAGCCATGGTATATAAACAGAGAGCAAGTCCCACTCCCTTTTCGCACTGAAGATGCTGCCTAGCCTGGCAATGAAACGTCTGCAAGAAGACAACAAGGCTCAGAGAGCACCAAGGATGCCACAATAGTTTTTTACCCAGCGCCACCACAACCCAGTGTGCAAATTGTGCACTGGACAAGGGAGCAGCATGGGCGGGTGGTGGTGGGGAGGGTGCAAGCTAAAAAAAAATTAAAAGCCGGTTATATAGAAATAGATCATCCAAAAAAGAGGACATACAATATTTTGAATATTTAAAAATTTGATTTGAGGTTGATGTGCTAAGTGGAATTCTGCAGAAGGGCACCTTGTGTGTCAACACGGCCTGCTTTTACTAGATCAGCCTATGGAATGTGCCAGCTTTATATTGTGAAAAAAGAGCAGGGCTAACGACCATGAATGACTTCATGCTGAATGCATGAGAGTGCCTGATTGCCTGCTTTTGAGAGAGAAAGCATTTATTTCTGTCTGTTCTCCATTTATCTTCTTTGGCAATATTGCCGAGTCCTCCCCTCCTAGGGCATGTACATTTACTGATTATGACAACTTATTTTGCAATAAAATATTTCTCCCCCCTCTCCTGACACGCATGTGTATGCATATATAACTTTAAGTTCTGAGACCCATATTGATGTTAAAAAACCAGAAGTCCATTGTTCAATCAATCAACTTAATCCTGCCTCTCGCTGATAACTATGGCTATCACATTTCAGAGTGATTTTACTGGATATTAACTGGGATTATGTGGGGTAGCCATTCAGTCTAGACAGGAGTTTCTATTACAGTGAACACAGACAAAAGACTAATAAGAAATATTAATTCCCATGTATAAACCGCATCTCAGGAGATGAATTCTATTCTCCAGGATCTATTCTCTTTTACTGATTTACTGTATCTCATATTAAGGCAATGGCTTACTTTTTTGACCAGATTGCTGCGTGGAAGGAAGAAGAGGTCTGCATATGCAACCAGGCCACTAGAACTCAGTGATGACTTGGTTGCTTCTGACCCATTGTCACAAGGAATGGTTTTCTAGGTTCAAACTGCAATTTTTTAAAGATGCAGCATGGATCTGTACTCACTTGCCAATGTGGTCTCCAATAATATTCTGGGTTCCTGTTAGAGGCAACAAAAATCTGTGGCAATGTAAATGCATTTGCATCTCAAACCTGTTCCCAATCTGCTGGGCAATTTTCACAATTAAAAAATGACGTCAGCCTTTTGTAGGCCTGGGAAACATTATGCCAATATGATTGAGGCAATCAGTATATCCCATCAATACTGTGCTGGGTGGAGAAATGCGCCTGCATGTCTTTTCTACAAGTGAAGATTCCATTGGATGAAAGCAAATTTATTTTCAAAGACTGAAAAGGAGTTCTAAAAGTAAACTTGGAATAACTCTCATTATACAACAATGTCTTCCTGACCTCCCAGAGTTTAACTGAATCCCATGGGAGGCTTTCCATGGACCTTTTTCAGCATGGGTGAAATGGGAATGTCCTCTCATTGGTGGGGGATTTTTTTTCCTGCTGGAGAAATTCTGGGAAAATTGGTGAGTCATGCTCTCAGCTCACAATGTGAGCATCTCTATGTGTTCCAAAACCCATTTTCCCCTTCAAATCTGAAGTGCGACACAGCACTAATGATTATAATGAGGAATTTATTATACATTCACAGACTTGTTCAAAAAGCAAATAATCAGCATAAAACATGGATAGTTAATAGTTGTTAGAATCTAATGTTTACTTTCATGAAGATGAAGATCCTAAGAAATTTGCTCAGTGGAAAGACAACTTGTTTAGACTGCAAGATTTTATTCTTAACAGGACAAAGATGAAAACCTTTGAGTCTCTTACCACTCAATGCTCCGCTATGTTTGATTAGCTTCAATATTTCAAAATACTGCAATCAAAGAACAGAAACAAGGGGAAACATTGAGAGATTTGACTGAATTTGAAAATCTTATAATACATAACATTTTCTATCCATGTGGTTAATCAATCATAATACTGAACATCTGTTAGCTACTATTTATAAATTACTACTGAAGTATGATTCAGAATTTGAACAAGTTGACGATTGTATGATTAAATGGATGCAGAATTTGAACACAGTTGATGCACAGTGGGAATTTCAATGGAAGAACAATATTAAATTTACCCTGAACAACTTACTTAGAGCATGCTGGTATAAGATTTATTTATTATTTATTTATTTAATTTCTATAACCGCCCATCTCCCCCCATGGGGAACTCTGGGCAGTTCACAACAAACAAGTTAAAATAAGGTTTAAAAACTCAATTATAAAAGAAAAATAAATTAAATTGAAAATAAATTAAATTGAAAATCCAGATGGTAATGGAATAGTTAAAAGAAGGACAGTTATAAAATTAGGGGATTAGCCACCCCCATGAGGAACTATCCCTTCCTCCTTCCCACGCCAGGCGGCAGAACCAGGTCTTCAGCTCTTTCCTAAAGGTCGGGAGGGAGGAGATCTGTCTCAACTCTGGGGGTAAGATGTTCCATAGAGTGGGCGCTGTCACAGAGAAGGCCCGCCTCCTAGACCCCATCAGATGACACTCTTTAATTGATGGGGTTCGTAGCAGGCCCTCTCTGAATGACCGGGTGGGGCGGGTCGATAATATGGGCATGAGACGGTCCCTCAGGTATTCTGGCCCCATGCCATGTAGGGCTTTAAAGGTGATAACCAACACCTTTAAGATGTTCCAGGGTTGGTACATTATTTCAGTCTTGATTGGTAAAACGAATAATTCTTTTTTCTAAACAATGCTGGAAGTGTAACCGATAGGTGGGATCCTTTTTTCATATATGGTATAATGTTGTACAGCCCCAAAATACTGGAAAATAATTCATAGCAGAATGGAATAGATTTTGAGGGTTGCAATTCCATTACAAGCTGAGATATTTGTATTTAAATTCACCATACCATGTATCCCTCCAAAATATATCGAACTACTAGCATTTTATATGTTAATGGTTGCAAGGATTCTATATTTTATATTTTTATATTGAAAACGATATTTGATTTATTCTTTGGAAGAATAGCGAATTAAATTATAGGAGTATGCTTCAATGTTAAGAATGACTTTGTACATAAAAAATAAATCTGATGCAGAATTTATTTCTAATTCGAAACCATTTTTGGATTTTAATGTTATATATGGATTTGTGCCAGATTAGAAATTTGGGTGTTCCTATCTATATAATTATACTTTAATTTGATTTATAAGTATTGCTTATGTTTATAGTTTTGGTAGTGATCTGCACTGTGTAAACCACGTATGTTCAATTTAAAGGCTAATAAGGTTAATTATCTGTACCTTATTTGTTGCTTTCATATGTTCTAGATATATACTGTATTACTCATATTCTCTTAATTTATATTCTTTCAAAAATTAAATTAATAAATAATTGCTAGAATCTATCTACCTAGTCTGCTGCTTGCTTTAGGTTGTTTTGGCATAACCTAGGGAAGAAAAAACGGTAAAGGTTCCCCCGCACAGTCGTGTCCAACTCTAGGGGCCGGTGCTCATCTCTGTTTCTTAGCCGAAGAGCCAGCACTGTCCGAAGACGCTTCCGCAGTCATGTGGCCGGCATGACAAGCACGGAGCGCTGTTACCTTCCCACCGAAGTGGTACCTATTAATAAGACCAAACAAAATAAAATCTGGTATACTCCATCACGCGGGGCTAGGGTCTCGAACCTCCAAACTTGTGCCCTTCCGATCAACAAGCCTGGTGTCTTAACTGCTGAGCCACCGCGCCCCCTAACCTAGGGGAGGGGAAGGGTTAAACATTTTAAAAACATTTTTGAATTTGAATTTTATTTTATTTTTTAAATTTTCCCTTTAGCCCTGTTCAAAATTGTATCATGGCCCTGCCTACTATTTGAAAGTAACTCTTGGCCAAATAAAGCCAAGTATGACCACTAGCCAATAACATTTAATCTGTCTCTGGTCTAAGACATGATGTGATGGACTACAGCAGAGCTTTCCAAACTGTGTGTCGCGACACATTTCTGTGTCGCGGCCAGGGCCCAGGTGTGTCGCAGGGCAACCCGGAAGAGGAGGCCATGCACCACGTGGAGCCCCGCCCATCCCTTGCTGTGCTGCCGGTCCCTGCTCCGTGCCCAGCTCTCGCGGCAGAAGCCAGGTAAGGTACCAGCCCGGCAGGGCCGCAGCTGGGGGGAGGGTTCAGGGAGGCCTAGGCGAGCTGTTGCAGGCGCCTCCGCCTGCTGCTGGTGCTGCTGGTTTCCCAGGGAATCAGCCCATGGAGCTCCCCGCCTGCATTGGTTATTTTTTTTTTAAAATATATTTTATTGAATTTTAAATATACATAGATAAAAAGGTTGAAAAGGAAAAAGAAATAGAAATACAAATCAAAGAAAGAAAGAAAAAAGTGTAGTAAAGTAACTAGAAAAAGAGAAAGATGAAACATAGAAATTAGAACTTCCGATTTATCTCTGGTCATGGTGATTTAAAAAATAGTCTCTTACATGCTAGATCTATATATAACATTGTAAAACATTTCCTGTCTAATATATCAATTTATATATATTTTAATCTTCAAAACCCCATATAAGCTTTACCCCTCCTGCATTTTGTAAATAGTCCATTAATGGTTTCCACTCTTTAAGAAAATAATAATTTGTATTTTCTTTTAATAAACATGTCAATTTATCATTTTCTGCCATTTCCATTACTTTTAACATCCAGTCCTGTATTGTAGGTATAGTCTGATTTTTCCAATTTTGTGCATATATAAGTCTTGCTGCTGTAACCATATATTGCATAATTCTTGTAAATTTCTTTCCTATTTGTTCTTCTGTTATTCCCAATAAAAATAATTCTGGTTTATGTGGAACTTGAATTTGTAAAATATTTTGCATCAATGAATGTATCTGAGTCCAAAATTTCTTAGCAATCTCGCAAGTCCACCACATATGATAAAATGACCCCTCTTTTTTTTTACATTTCCAACATAAGTTGGAAACATTCCCGTACATTTTAGCTAACTTTTGTGGGGTCATATACCATCTATACATCATTTTATAGAAATTTTCCTTCAAATTATAACACAAAGTAAATTTTAATCCTTTAGTCCACATATCTTCCCATTGTTGCATTTGAATATTATGACCAATATTTTTTGCCCATTTAATCATACAATCTTTAACTTGTTCCTCTACCATCTCACCTTTTAACAATAATTTATACATTTTGGCAATTAAATGGTCATCTGTCTCACATACTTGTATCTCAAATTCCGATTTATTTTGTTCAAATTCAAGGTCTTTTTTATCTGATTTAAATTTTTCTACAAGTTGCATATATGAAAGCCATTGGAAAGTATATCCTTCAAAAGCCAGTTCTTCTTTTGATTTAGTTTTATATTGTCCTTGTTCTTTTTTTAAAAGGTCTTTGTAAGTCAACAATTTATCTTTAACTCTTACTTCTGTTCTATAAAATGCTTCTTGTGTAGAAATCCATAAAGGTCTTTTATAACATAAAATTAATTTATATTTATTCCAAATTCTTAATAAAGATATTCTGATATAATGATTTTTAAAATCCACATTAACTTTCACTTTGTCGTACCACAAATATCCATGCCATCCATATCTTAATTCATGTCCCTCCAAATTCAATAATTTTTCATTTTTCAAAACTATCCATACATTGGTTATGAATGGAGGCGTAGAAGGTTGCCAGCGGCTGGAGGCGCCCGGGCTCGGGCTCCTTGCCTCTGCCCGGGCTGCCTTTGAAAAAGAGAAACGAGGCAAGCTGGGCGTTGTGGGCTTGGAGCGTAGATGCTGCCATTCCCAGTTCCTCCAGCTTCCCTTCCTTTCCCTTCTTTGACTCACTCGCGCACACTCTCTCTGTCTCTTCCCCGGAATGCCCGCGGGGTCCTACTGCCCGGCATGCTCCTCTCCTTGTTTCCATTCAATTTTTTAAAATAAATAATAACAAACGGCAGCCTCCCACGCAAACGTACAGACTCGGAAACATCCTTCAGGAAACTCTCGCCCACTTCCCTCCCGCCTCCCACTTTACCAATGCGCTCCTTTTCTTGGCATCCTTGGTTCGTACGGCTCTGCTTTGGCTTTCGGAGGCTGCGTCCTTGGTACGTTTACCTAGGCGTTGAACTCAATGGGGCTTCCTTTGGAGGAGAGACTTGCAATCCTAGTTCTTGTGCTAAGTAGGCTGAGTGGGAATAAATCGCAGAGAATTCCATGGGATTTCCTCTATATTTTTAGATCGCTTCCCATTACTAAAAATTTCAAAACGGTTTGCATTAGATAAATTAAAATGCAACAACTTTAAAACAATATAAAAATAACATTTATATAAAAAGATGGGAAAGGGGGAAAAAGACCCAATTCGCTCGGTCAAGATTCATGCAGGACCTTAACATATATCAGAGTAAACTATTCCGCTAAGTTCATATATTGCCTTAAATCTTTTACAGTTAGTAAAATACTTAATAATTATTAATTATTAATGGCTAAATGCCATTACTGACTTGGTTCAGCTCTCCCCATCACACACCTCTTCACCCCAAGCCAAATGGATACCACGCACCATGCCCTCTGCAGCTGCAGCTGTACAGTGGAAACACTCTCCAGAAATAATTAATAATTATTAATTATTTTATAATAAATTTAATAATAAATAATAGTTTATTTATAGTATATAATTTATTTATAATATATAATAAATTTAATAATAAATGATAGTGGAATTTGTTTGACTTGGTCTTAGCATGTTTTACCAACTTAGCCAATTGTGGTTTATTTGGTAAATCATAGTTAAGCAAGCTGTCACTTGGCATGTGTGAAGCTCGTCTGTTTTTTTTTTAAAGAAATTTAAAAAATATACAGTGTTGGGATAAAGTTTCACAGCGATGTTCAACGTGACAAAAACATCAAAATATCATACAGCAGTAGTACTTGCAATGCTTAATAGAGCTATAATACTTGGAGGGGGAGGAAAATATCATGAGATGATGGAGAAATGCAGTGCCCACTCCAAAAGGCACCATCTGAAGTGCCAATCGGTCGTCCTGCACACAAATAGGGTTGGCAGGCTGGCATTTTGGATGTGGCCCATACCCAAGAGCTGGGCGCTTCACCCTCAAAGCAGGCTTGCCAGCCCCGAAACACTGCCTGGCGTGACCAGGGCAAGGTTGAAACACAAGGTTTTGCATTTGAAATTTTTTGTACACCCTTCCTTGCACTGTTGTGGCCACTAACATTTGCCCCACATCACATGTGCTATGTCCCTGCAACCCCCCCCCCCGTGTGGCAGCCTACTCGTGTCCCTGCACCCTCCCCCCCAGTTGCGGCACTGCCAGGCTGGTACCTTACCTGGGATCTGTGGCGAGAGCTGGGCATGGAGCAGGGACCGGCGGCGTGGCAAGGGCTGGGCGGGGCTCCACGTGGTGCATGGCCTCCTCTTCCGGGTTGCCCTGCAACACACCTGGGCCCTAGCCGTGACACAGAAATGTGTCGTGACACAGTTTGGAAAGCTCTGACCTAGGCGACTTCAAGAGTTGTGGACTTCAAATCCCAGAATTCCCCAGCCAGCCTTGCTGGGTTGGGAATTCTGGGAGTTGAAGTCTTCATACCTGAAAGTGGCCAAGATTGAAAAACACTGCTCATGGTCTTGGGTCCATGACCTACCCATCAAGCACACCTGGAGGGCATTTTTGTATTTTATCTACAATTACATACAATACAATGCATACGGTACAAGACTGGGGGGCCGGGGGGCGGGGTTTGGAGCCAGGAGCCAATCGTGTGGGCTGGGGGTGGGGTTTGGAACCGGGAGCCTATCGCGTGGGCCAGGGGGCAGGGTTTGGAGCCGGGAGCCAATCACGTGGGGCGGGGGCGGGGTTTGGAGCCGGCAGCCAATCACGTGGGCCGGGGGGCAGGGACTCCTCATTACTGTGTCACGAAATTATGTATGGCTAAAAGGCGTGTCACCAACATGAAAAGTTTGGAAAGCCCTGGACTACAGTAATGCAGCTGGCCCTTAGGAAGGAGGGAACACATTCCAAGGAAGGAGGAGAGACAAGAGACAGCACAGCCCAGAGTTGGACTGTGGGAAGAAGAAGAGATTCAGATTAGCCACGCCCTAGAGCCTCCCATTAGCTTAGAGTAGTACAGGTTTAGTCTGGCAAGATTCTGTCTATACGGTGTAAGCAAATCAAGAACTGAACTTGGTTGGACTGATTCTATGTTGTCCTTGGGCTAGGCCTGACACATATATTACAATACAATTTAAGTTGAATAATTTGATGAATTGTTGCAGCAGGAAAGACAAGTCTGGCAATTTTTATGTAATTTCACTGCATTCAGCCAGGATTCAGCAATGGACATTAAAAAAGGGTAAGGGCTTCAGTTGGACAGTTGGCCCTGCCATCTTGACTTTTTTGTCTGCCTATGAATCCCCTGGATTCAGCCCATAATAAATTCCAATGCTACTCACAAATCCTTCCTGGACATTTTAATAAGATTGCAATAAGTAATCGATCTATTAAACTATAAATTATTAATCTGTGAACATTTTATTCAAAGAAAATATACATCAATTCCACTATTACTTCTAAACCATGAAGGATTGCCCAGCATATAAGAGTTCGGTGCAATATGACAGAGCAGGACACAAACTATCCACTTAAATGCTATGATTTTGGGGAAGACCAGAGAGCTGCAAGTTGGTCTGTTCAATTACTCATGAATATCCAAAACAGTTGCTTCACCAAAGATAAATGAAACAATGTGAAAGTGAGGCTCTAACTCTGGCAACATATTTAGCAGTATAAATAAAATTAGATTAATTATTCTCCAGGCTTCTTTTCATTTGTACTACAGCTATTTTGGTAAAACAGACAGTAACATGAAGCAATATTTGATAACAGAAGAATAATACAATTTAGTACATGGCCAATCTCTTGGAACTGAATCAGTGGGAATGCTGAAATAGCATCAAAGCCATCAAAATATCTCCTCTATTTCTTAACCACATGACTTGAACTTAGGGGAGATAGAAGAATGGTTGGCAGTTGGGTGGGAGGAGATAACATAAAATATTATTAATGTTCAGAATTAAATCCATAGTAACTGAAAACATTTCTTCTCATTTGACTTTAGTCCTCTCCATTCCATTTGTTTTCACTTTGTAACAGGTTTTATTTGTGTGTGTGATATCAGGGAAAGATGGTGGTTGCCCACAGAGCAATGCCAGTTCATACTATTTTACTGTCACACTGCCTTGAGTATGTTTGTGATGCTAGCGAGAAACCACAAAGCATCACATTCATAGGTGTAACTGTTCAAGAGATTGTATGACCTTTAGGATATAAATTGCTAGCGATAGCCTGAAAATATGCGCTGATAAAATCCTTCAAGAAAGGTGAGAGCTGCTTCAAATGGAACTGAACTGGCTGAAGTCATAGATGAAGCTGAGACCTATTTGCTGTTCTTGAACTTTCTTGTGTCACTTCAGACTCAAAGGTGTCCACTAAAAATCCATACAAATTAAGCACATGGAAAGAAGATCTGAACTCTTCACTGTAAGGAGACCTAAGTTGTTCTCTGTACATGATGCCAGAGTGTTGTTGTTTATTCGTTCAGTCGCTTCCGACTCTTCGTGACTTCATGGACCAGCCCACGCCAGAGCTTCCTATCGGCCGTCACCATCCCCAGATCCCCCACGGTCGAGTCCGTCACCTCCAAAATATCATCCATCCATCTTGCCCTTGGTCGGCCCCTCTTCCTTTTGCCTTCCACTTTCCCTAGCCAGAGTACATAACTTCAATTTCTTTTAAGTGGCAAATTACTAAATAAATATAAGAACAATCCACAGATCTAGTTTGGGACTATTTTTCAGTAGAAGGTTTCTCTAGTTTATAGTTCCCACCAGTTTAAATGACTTCTTGTCTTTCTAGTCAAATTAATAGAGCAGAGCAATATTTTGAAGGAAAACCTGAGCGTGGAATTAAAGCAGCTAACTTGGCATTCAGGATGCTGGCTGTGGAGTTCATGGTTTTCACCATCCTTCAGAGAGATTGGAGTCCAATGTGTGCATGTTTGAAGTCCACAAGAATGAGGCAGCCAGGAGAAACTCCATCCAAGTCCTACTTTTTGAGAATCACAGCTCATTCTTCCTCTGGGCATGTAGCAGACACAAAGGGATTTTCCCTTTAGGGGTCTAGTTTTGCTCAGCCCCATTTTCTTCAATGAACTAAGAAGCCCTCTTCTTTTCTTCTTCTTTCAGGATTAGTTGATTCCTTTTCTTCTTCTGCAATTTCTCAGTTCTCCGCACAATCACTGTGCTTTAGCAGCTCCATGCCTTTCCTAACCCCTCATTTTCTTCTTGTGATTTCTTCATTTATCTTTCTCACAGACACCATTTAGGTGCCAAGACATTTTGCAATGAGCCAGCCTTCCCATCCTCATGCCTTCCAGAGTTGGCTTTCACATTTTGTAGTTCACAGCCAGAACAACCTTTTCCCTTGCTGTCAGGGAACTGTAATCATCCAGAAGCTCCCAGGATGGAGAAAATGGCCACAAATTTTCTAATGTAGTTTTCCCTTGACATTGTGCAATCACCTTTAGGAGACAAATAATAAATGTGAAATAAAAACAAGCAGACCAATAAATAATAATAGTGCATAGATATTTCCTAATGTTCCAAGCTTATCATATTTTTTCTAGCAGGCATTCTGACAAGAGGACATCATCGTCATTAGCAGCAGCAGCAGCTGCTGTCCCAGTGAAGGAGGAAAAATGGAACCGTCCATGGAGGGAGGTGGTGGAATTGAGGATGAGAGAAGTTACCCTAAGGAACCAGCACAGCTGAGATTCAAATGGAGAGGTTCCTGATTCATAGTTCCAAATCTCATATATAAACCAAATCCTTATTTTCCCAAATGATGTTTTACCCCAATCCACCAACTATTTCCTTCTAGGTGGATCTGCCAGATGAGAAAAAAAACTTATTTTGGATTATTATTTTATACTTGTTTCTTCTGCTTCTTTAGTACAGATGTTACAAAGTCTATTTTTATGCTGGTTTTCGATGTAATAGTTACTCTTCAGTTTAGCTGTCTATTTTAGTTGCTGATTTAGTTGCCTTGAATTGTCTAAAGTGGGATATCAATAACCAAATTTAAAAAATATCCACTTGCAGTCACTTACAGTCTTCAGGAGGTTTATTTTCTGGGAAACAAAAACAAGAGAAAACTCCAAATATCCTGTTTCTCACATCTTTACTGGATCACTGCTTTGACATAACACTATTCCTTAACAATGACAAAAGGATAACTGACTCAAACCCTCGTCCTTAACAAAGTACCTTTTTGCTTTCAAAGCGCTTGGTTGGTTAGGCATGGAAATACTTCTGCTTCTCTTTAAATGCATTAAGTCAATGAAGTGCAAACATATTACAAGTTCACTTTCTAGGCTACACAAGTCTATAAAAAAGCTGTTCAATTGGAATCACAGGGTTTCTCAGAGACAAACGAGCCTTTTCAACAGCATTAGCCACCTAGGTGGTAGCAATCCAAAAATGGTAATTCAGTTAAAAGAAGTCACTCAGTTTTCATGCCTCCAGCCAGAAATAATGCCAAAGTATCCTGGTGCCTCCAGCCATGAAGGAAGAGGCAGCTAGAAGCATTAATTGGTATTATTTCCTGGAACTTGGATTCTACCTGGGGTTACATTTACTAAGGGCCTCAGGTTCTAAAAGGTGCCACGTAATTATGATAATGACCCAATCAAACTGGCTTGCAAAATTACGCCTGAAAGAACTGGTCTCAAGTGGAAAAAGAAATAAGGCATTTGAAACCAATAGGTACTTTTTTAAAAAAAAAATCAACCCTCCATCAATACAACATACTTGTTGCTGCATTAAGACTAAGCAAATCCAAAAGACAGTATATACTTAGGACAATCAATAACATCTTCATTTATAAAGCTTAGCTTAACCAAGCTCTGCTGAGCAAGGAGTAGGTTTGATAATACCTTTGTACTGCCCCTTGCTAGAAAGTAGGCTTTTAAGAACCTTTGTCAGTTAGCTACCGAGTCAGGTTCAACTTTGGTTATTTATTTATTTAACAATATTTATCGGTTGCCCCATCCATACAGACTCTGTGTGGTGCATAATAAATCAAACTACAACAAAAACAGAGTAGTGAAAATAATAATATCAAACAAACTTATGACATGCAAGACCATGAAAAATCTGGGCTCAGGATACTTGTCAGATAGTCTTCAGCCTCTGAGATCATCAGGGGTGTTTCGGTCACATATTCCAATATCTGGAATATCATCTGGAGCCTTCTATAGGTAATCTTTCTGGGTGGGGTACTTACGCTCTGGAATACATTCCCCCAAACTTAGGGAGGCATCTATTGTAACATCTTTTCGGAATCTATTGAAACTCACCTTTTCACCCATGCCTTTCCACTAGGAATGCTAGAACAATGTTTCCCTCCACCCCACAAATCTTTTTAGGGAATATTGGTTGATTCTCTTGCTACCTCCATAATGCCTCCTTAACTCCAATACCATATTTACCCTGTTTCTCAAGTTGGGTTCCCGAAACCAGTTGGAGTGTTGCTACTGTACCAACCTCCCTGCTGCATAGCAACCTCCCTGCCCGAGCTGCTGGAGGCCGTCTCGGGGCTGGCGGTGGGATTCCCCAGACTTATGGTTCTGGGGGATTTCAATCTGCCATCCCTGGGACGTGCCTCGGAGGCAGCTCGGGAGTTCATGGCTACCATGGCAGCCATGGGCCTGGTCCAGATTATTCGGGACCCAACTCGAGACAGTGGCCTCACCCCGGACTTGGTTTTCTTGTCAGAGCAGTGCCAAGATGATCTGGGGGGAGAGTTACATCTTTCACCTTTGTCATGGTCAGATCATGCCCTGGTGGCCCTGAGATTCTCATATGCTGCCCCACTCCGCAGGGAAGTTGGACCCATTCGACTGGTCCACCCCCGGCGACTAATGGACCCGATTGGGTTTCAGAGGGAGCTGGGGGTTATTCCCGAGGATCTACTGCACGGTCCAGCGGAGGTCCTGGCCGTAGCCTGGAATAAGGAAGCGGCCGGGGCCTTGGACAGGATCGCGCCTATGCGGCCTCTCTTGGCCCATCCAACCCGATATTCCCCGTGGTTCACGGAGGGATTAAGGGTTCTGAAGAGGGTTAAGAGACGTCTAGAGCGCCGCTGGAGAAAAACAAAGACCGAATCCGACCGAACACAAGCTAGAGCCGCAGTTAAGGCCTACCTTGTGGCAGTAAGAGTGGCGAAACGTCAATATTTCTCCGCTCTTATTGCATCCGCAGAATGCCGCCCAACGGCCCTGTTCAGGATTACTCGATCTCTCCTAGGTAAGGTGGGGTCAGTGACCCATCTTCAGGGCCGTGTGGAGGAATTTTCGGAGCATCTGATGGATAAAATCGCTCGGATTCGCTCTAAGCTGGACTCCAGGCGTGATGCATGGTCTGGGGAGATGCCGAGGGAATGTCTTTGCCCAGTTATCTGGGAATGGTTTGATCCTGTTGGGCCTGAGGAAGTGGACAGGATCCTCCGGCCTGTAAGAGCCACTACTTGTCATCTTGACCCATGCCCCTCCTGGCTTGTGAAAGCAGCCAGGGAGGTGACATGTGGCTGGGTCCATGCGATGGTTGTTACGTCCTTGGGAGAGGGAGTGTTTCCGGCTGCTTTTAAGGAGGCGCTGGTGCACCCCCTCCTCAAGAAGCCATCGCTGGACCCTACAGTGTTGGACAACTTTTGTCCCATCTCCCACCTCCCCTTTTTGGGGAAGGTGGTTGAGAAAGTGGTGGCATTACAGCTCCAGAGAATTCTGGATGATACGGATTATCTAGACCCCTTCCAGTCAGGGTTCAGGCCGGGATATGGGGTGGAAACTGCATTGGTCACACTTACAGATGATCTCTGGCGGGAGCGGGATGGAGGCAGTGCATCCATCCTGGCTCTTCTTGACCTCTCAGCGGCTTTCGATACCATTGACCATGGTATCCTTTTGGGGCGGCTCGGAGAGTTGGGGGTGGGCTGCGTAGTTTTGCGCTGATTCGCCCCCTTCCTCCGGGATCGGTCCCAATCGGTGGTAATAGGAGATGAGAGGTCCGACCCTCGGCCCCTACATTGTGGGGTGCCGCAGGGCTCGGTTCTCTCCCCTCTCCTGTTTAATATCTACATGAAACCACTGGGTGAGATCATCCGCCAACACGGGATGAGGTATCATCAATATGCTGATGATACTCAATTATATATCTCCATCCCGGGTGAGTTAAGTGATGCAGTGGCTGCCCTTTCTCAGTGTCTGAAGGCTATGGGGGCCTGGATGGGGAACAACAGGCTTCAGCTGAACCCTGGTAAGACAGAGTGGCTGTGGATTGATGGCGCCTCGGGATCCAGAGAGTTGTCATCTTTAGATCTGGATGGGGTGGCACTACCCCGTTCGGACTCGGTGCGGAACCTGGGGGTCCTTCTGGACTCAGGGCTCCTGCTTGATAAGCAGGTGGCAGCTGTGGCCAGAAGGGTGTTTATGCAACTTCGAGTTGTACGCCAGCTACGCCCTTTCCTGGACCGAGATGCCCTCCGTACAGTCACTCATGCCCTGGTCATCTCCCATATAGACTATTGCAATGCGCTCTACATGGGGATACCCTTGAAGAGTATCCGGAAGCTTCAGCTGGTCCAGAATGTGGCTGCGTGTGCAGTTATGGGTGCCTCAAGATCAGCACATGTGACACCTCTGCTGCGTGAGCTGCACTGGTTACCAGTTTGCTTCCGGGTGCAATTCAATGTGTTGGTTGTTACCTTTAAAGCCCTACATGGCATGGGACCAGGTTACCTAAGGAACCGCCTCATCCCCAGAATGTCGACCCGCCCCACCCAGTTATGCAGAGAGGGCTTGCTACGGATCCCGTCTATAAAAGAATTCCATCTGGCGGGGTCCAGGAGGCGGGCCTTCTCGGCAGTGGCACCCGCCCTTTGGAACATTCTCCCCCTGGAGGTGAGGCAGGCCCCCACACTTCTGACCTTCCGAAAGCAATTGAAGACCTGGCTCTGCCACCTCGCCTGGGATGGGAGGGGTAATAGCTCCTCTTGGGGGTGGCTGGCACCATAGAGTTCCTTTAAACAACAACATAGCCTCTTGGATTTTATATATTTATATATTTATATCTAATTTATTTAGAATGATGTACTGTATTTTATATGTTTTTAATTAGTCAATTTTGTTGTAAACCGCCCAGAGTCCCCTTGTGGGGGGAGATGGGCGGTGATATAAATTGAACAATAAATAAATAAATAAATAAATAAATAAATAAATAAATATTTTCCTTAATCTACATGGTTACTGTGTGAGTCTTGAAAAAGGCAAGCTTCTTTAAGGGGCAGCTGACAGATACAAGGACGGTTCTTGTGCCAGATTTGAAGCCCCTTTGCCCACTTCAGATATGAATACTGCACAACTCTAGCATATAAATATAGTTAAACAATCAACAAATAAAGACAGACAATGCTAGTATAGAAATGTATAGAATCAAGTAGGGTGACTGTGTCCTACTTTGGAGCTAGGAATGGGCAATATTTTTTACCTTTGGGACTTACACTTTTCTACTGTTAGCTTTCAAGTCTGGAAAAGAGACAGAAAAACTTCACAGAGCAGCTGGAGCCAGGATTTTCAAGCAAGAAAATCCCTATATTCCTCTCCCTTTTTTTAACAATATGTGAATGGTCATTCAATAAAAGACTTTAAGTAATGCTGATAGATGCTCCATATTTTCTTTGAAACCTTTATGGAAGTAGATTCCAGAAATATCCCAGCCAACCTCATCCATTGCCCAATTGCATTTACGGTTAGGAGACCTTTGTCAGTATCTAATCTAAATCACTCTTCCTGTAAACCCTTCCTTAACAGTGATGTTTCTTCCCTTATCTGCAATATAGTCCAGACTCCAAAGAAAAAATTGATTTGCATGCTATGCATTTTGAAAACAGATTTTTTTTTAAAAAAAGTAGTGTGCAATGTTTTGAACATTTAAAAAAATAAACTACTAATTATCTAAATTATTTTTGTTTTAGGCTTATGGGGAGTTCTGTGAAGAGCTGTTTCTGAATCTGATATCTGTAGAAAATAACATTAACACAAACAAAAGAAAGAAAATTTTAAAATGTAGAGTGAAAGGCACAGTGACAAAGATTCCCAACTGGCTTTTCAGTTTGCATTCTTTCATACCCTTTGTTCAAAAGATTTTCGGTGGAGGGGGAATGTAAAACTCACAAGCATACTCACCAATCAAAGCTACGTAGGAACTGCCTTAGTGGTACAACTAGGTAACTTTAGACCTTGAATGTATTGTTCTTATGCCCTTTCTTGGATAACCATATCCATGAGATGAGTAATAATTTTCTTTTCTCCCCCTACCCAGTACTACCACTTGCAGTCCTGATGGTTAGACTCCCAATGATTCCCCCCACCCCAAAAAACGCTCTTCCTTGTCCAGTTCTGATTTAAAAAGTAAAATCTCTTGAGAACATGCAAAGTTGGTATTTAAATTTCACTTAAAATCATGGCACTATCATGAATACAGGAATAAATTAGATAGTGCTTCTGCTGCCCTGATGCTAAACACACTTTTCTTGGGTATACTGTAAGTACCATTTTGTAAGAGATAGGGATAATATATACTGTATTTAAAATAAAATAGTATCATGGACTTGCATAGAGTAATAATATTCTATAGAAGTAAGAAAGGATGCTGTCAGGTAAAGTAAGAGAAGATGTTATCGGTCAGCAGCATTAGCACCATGCCTAGATGTTGACGGTGGGCCTTTTTGTCACTAACCTATCATCTGTTATTCTTTGGTAGTCTTTGGTCTACTGGGGATTCCCTGAACTGCAGGAACTTGGACTACAGCTTTGAGATATAGCAATAACCTCCACCTATCATACAAGCAGAGCCAGTTTCGTGTAGTAGTTAAGGCATCAGGCTAGAAACCGGGAGACTGTGAATTCTAGTCCCACCTTGGGCACGAAACCAGCTGGGTGACCTTGTGCCAGTCACTTTCTCTCAGCCCTAGGAAGAAGGCAATGGCAAACCACTTAAGAAAAACCTTGCCAAGAAAACTGCAGGGACTTGTCCAGGCAGTCTCCAAGAATCGGACATGATTGAACAGATTAAAAAAAAATCATACAAGCAAGGTATTATTTTACAGTGCTAACCTAACTGTGAACACTCTCTACATTAGATAGTAATACTGTGTTGCCTCTTATACCCTTCTGGGGAAAGTATTATTCAAGTTGGTTAGTCATGTGCTAATCAGGTCACATTTATCTGCAACCAAATGCCACACACAAAAATAGCTATATGAAACTGAAAAGATGTACAATCTAGAAATGATGAGCTCATCAATCAAAAATAGTTGATAAACGTAAATTATTAAATGTTGCTTCCAGTGAGATACAAAGAATGGAAGGCAGGGTGAGACCATGATGGTTAGCTCAGTGGTCTAAATGAATGAGTACAGTCTAGTCCAATCATGCTCAAGTTTACATGTCATCTATTCTTTGTTTGGCTTTGCCTTTTCTTTGTTGATCTCTTCTTTTCAATCTGCTCTTGCTTCCTGCCATTGTAACCAAGCTTCATCTGGTAGGTAGTTTTATTGGGCCAATGGCCACAATTAAGAATTGGGTTGAGGGCCACAAAGTTGGTGGTGTGCGTAACAGTGGGTCTGTGCTGAGAATTTGGGAGGTTTTCTTTGTCTTTTTTTTTTAACTGTGATGTGGCTATTTGAAGCCTTATGCTATATTTTTCATCCATTCCCCACCTCCGAATGGCAGGAAACTGCCATCAGTGATCATAGTCAGAAGAGGACCTCATTGGGTCTTGGGCTGCCTTAGTACAAGGTGATTCCTCAGAAGTCCTTCTGGTGGCAGCTGGGGGAAGCTGGATGGTCACTGCTCACCAAGCTGTTTGCACCTGTCCTTCCTTTGAGGCAAACTGGTTTCTCCATAGCTTTTCTGTTGGGGGAATTTAAGAACTTGACTTTCTTCATTTCATTTGGCCATGTTACTTTGATACTGCCTTTAGTGGTCAGGGAGAGGTTTGTCATAACATATTGTTAAATTTAGAAGTCAATCTAGAAATAATAATGTCCTGGCAACCATCAAATTATTTAAAGCCAAAGTTTTGGGTTCAGTGATATATGGGGCTCAGCTGGGTATAAAGGAGACCCAAGCTTAGAAGCTATAATCAAGATTTGTAAGAAAGTATAACACATATTCTTTACTTGACTTCTAATGCTTTAAAATTGCTAGAACTAGGCTGTGTCTCCTCTGAGGCTTGACTAAGACTCTGCCGACTTAAATTCTGGCTGAAGCAAGTATTTTGGTGAACCTCCTTGGTCCATCTCACCCCATCACAGGTTTAGATCTACCTTAAGGAAACAAATTAATGATTTGATATAATGCGGCCTTTCCTTGCTGGCATTTTCTGCCTTTGGCCTTGATAAAACTTTGGCTGAATTGAAGCAGAGGATTTGGGACTTAGATATTCAGATTGATCAAGGCAGCATGTCTATGAAGGTTCTCAGTCATCCAGGTGGAATTGTCTGTAGCTTGAATCATGTCAACTGGATTTCTATTTTCTCAGTGGAAACGTTTCGCTCCTTATCCAAGGAGCTTCTTCAGTCTGAGCAAAGTTGGTAAGGGAATCCTAAATATGTTTCTAGGTAGCTGTGTGACCTTACACCTGGGGGCATGGTTATATTGAGATGTTATTTTAAGTCCTTTTATTATCTAAAGGAGGATCATTAAGATCACCATGCTGCTGTTGAGCTTGTGAAATGGTCTTAATCTTCCTAGGCACAGAAGACAGAGCCGGGAGAAAGATGGGAGAAAGATTGTGCCTGAGGCCCCCACCTCTATTCAAGGAAGGATTTTCCAAGTTGGCATAAATGGATTCCTTGACCCCTCTCTCAAACCACCTATCTTCTCTGTCTAAAATGTGAACATTAATGTCCTCAAATGAGTGTCCTTTTTCCTTTAAATGAAGATAAACTGCTGACTCTGGTCCTGTGGTGTTACTTCTCCTGTGTTGGGCCATCCTCCTGTACAAAAGTTGTTTGGTTTCTCCAATGTAAAGTTCAGAGCACTCCTCACTGCACTGGATTGCATAAACTACATTGCTTTTCTTGTGTTTTGGAGTTTGATCTTTGGGGTGTACAAGCCTCTGTCTCAGTGTGTTGGTGGGTTTGAAATATACAGGTATGTGGTGTTTGCCAAATATCCGTTTTACCTTTTCAGACACACCAGCCATGTAGGGAATGACCAGGTTCTTTCGTTTACTCTGAGTCTCAGCCCTATCTGTCGCTGTTTTAGGTCTGGTAGATTTGGATTTGGTGAAGGCCCAATTTGGATATCCACAGGCCTTCAGAGGCTTACCAACTTTGCTCAGACTGAAGAAGCTCCTTGGATAAGGAGCGAAACGTTTCCACTGAGAAAATAGAAATCCAGTTGACATGATTCAAGCTACTGATCAAGGCAGCGTTTCCCATTTCTTCTATGGTGTAATTCTTTGGACTGTCTCTAGATATTTCTTTACTCTCTTACATGCTGCTCACATGGCACAAACTGGGGTGCTACCCATTAGGATACTAATCAATAGATACATTAACCTCCCTCCTGAAAGCTGCACTTGTCTGTGCTCAGATACAAAGGTTGAATCTACTGCTATGCTATCCAGATGTCCATTATATACCCAATGGCAATCGAAACTCATAGTCCCATTTGTCAGTAATTTTAATTGCTCCCGGGATTAGGAGGTTTCTGCTCTTCTTTTATGGCATCAGTCATCAGAAATCTCTAAGAAAGTTGCAAAACTCCTTTTGATAGCCACAGCTTTCAGAAAGGTCTGGTATCTCCTTCTCCCTACTGGGCTGTTTCAGGATGTTCATGTAATCTTATCTTTATATTTACTGTATCCGCTGAAATTTTTTTTTATGACTGGCCTTGGGCCCTAATTAAATAAATAAAACAAACTTATTAGCCATTCTGCTGTGTTCTGCTTTATCTAAGGCAGAGGGGCATAACCTGAGGTCCCTGGACATCTGGTTCCAAGCTGTACTGTGGGACATGTCAGAAGAGGAACAATGGTTATATATGTGACTAGAGACAAACCATCATATTGACCATATTGCATTTTAATTAAATATAAAGGAAAGTACAACAAATGCAATTGTGTATTGGCTTCCCCCAACCTGGAAATTCCAAAGGCAGGAGTTGTACTGGGAAGATAGATGGGAGCAAAACCTTCTTTCTCCTGCTTTCTTCCCAGTGGCTGTGCTCGGTCAATTCATTTTTCTACATCTCAGTTTCAACGGAAGAAAAGAAATGAGCCATTTTGGCAGTGGGGGGTGGGGTGGGGATGGCATTAAAGCTGAGGAGTGCAGGAAGCTATTAAGAGGAAGGAGAGGACAGGTTCTGTCAGGGTCCCCATTTGGTATAGGAATGTGGTCCTTTTCCAAGCAGTATTGCCAAAATATGATGGACAAACACCAACTGCCTAATTTGGTCCTAAAATAAGAACAAAACATATTTTTTCATAACTGGGTGAGTTTCACATAATCCCGCATCAGTGAACAGTCTATACAATTCATATATGTGTTCAAACTAGTGTCAAACTTTCTTTTCTCTGCTCTAAGAAGAATAGAAAATGGAAGGTAGAGGCAGGCAAACTTCAGTGGGTATGAAACTTTTGATTCCCTCTCAGTCCTATTATTTAGCATCAAAAGGAGGTGATATTAAAAACAGCGTTTTACCATTTAACATGCAGGTTTTTTTTTTTAATACAAATAGGATCAATAAATTGTGTTCTGTGTAAATGGAGGCATAGGATTAAGATGCCACTTCTCATACCATATTATGCTTGGGGATCCAAATAATATGAAGTTTATTACAAATAATTTTAAATTACTATTGTTATTATTAATAATAGAACAATTCAGCATTCCCTAGAGTAAAACTAATACAGATTTGAGGTTCCAAATTATAGCTCCCCACACTTCCTTTGCCCAACAGGTCATCTGTAAATTTCACCTCCTAGCATTCCCTGCAAGGGAATGTTTCGAAATAATAATAATAATAATAATAATAATAATAATAATAATATTGATGAGCTGTTATTATTTAACTTTTTCCATATCTGCTATCATTCTGAGGAAACCCTCCTCCTGAAACTTTTTTTCCCACTGGGAAGCAAGAGAAAATCCCTTCTTGATGCCATAATATAATTTCTTCTACAGCAAATTGTGCCTTCTTAATTACACTAGAAGAGAAAAGCTTCGATTTCTTCTTCATATCTGCAGTTATGTTAGAAATTTCTATTTGCCTTTTTTTGTCAAGTGTGTTAAATACAGGCCCATCTATAAAATAATGTCTAGTTTGATCCTTACCAGAGCATATTCTGTATGTGATGAGAGAAATTCTAAAAAAAATGTTAGAAAAGGGAGAACAGGGCTTCCAAAAATAAAGGAAACTATTGAGATTTTACAGGTGAGAACTGAAGAAAAAGTGATGAAACTCACCATCTTCAGGATCCAAAAATTGTGGAGCTGTGTGTGATCCAGCAAAAATTGTGATGGCAAAACACAATCTGGGATACCTTATTGAGTTCCTTCAGTTAGTACTGCTATCTAAAAATGTATCCACATATTTTAAATTGTTAAATGTTAAAATAAAAAAATATATCTACATATTTTAAAATTACTGACAGTATTAAAAAACATATGGCAGTATTCCTGAAAAATGCATACTTGCTGATAATAAATTAAAGGAAATTAGCAAGCATAAGTATAATCAAGTTGGGTCTTGAGGTTCAGAAGAAACAGGCGAAAAACTATCATTTACATATACAAAGAAAATCAGAACAGATTGCCAATTAAGAATGACTAGAGTCACATTTAAAGCATAGGTGAAAAGGTCAAAAGTTTTTTAAAGGGAAAATATCATATCCTAGTCTGATAAAACTCTACCACTCACTGTGTTTCTGTTTACACAATTTATGTCAGCTTCCATGAAGCTATTCCTTCTCTATTGCGAGAAATGAGCTCATGCCTGAAGCTTCATTAAGAGAAAATGGCAAATAAACCTTTGGAATGATGCGCCAGAGTCCAACACAGCCGAGTTATTTTGTACTTACTGAGCTGTTAGGAGTAATGTTATCACAATGTGCATTCGGTGGATTTATGGAGGACATGTGCAGATGTGGAGTTTAGACAAGTCACTAGACTGAACAAACATCAGGCGGAGACAAGAAAGAGGAAAATGATGGAGTTTCATGTGCTCAAAGGAAGACTAATTGCTTGTGGAACAGCTGTGTGGTACTTGAAACTCAAGATGAAGCGTCTGCTGCAGCCACCGTCTGATGACAAAAGGATACCTCTAAAAATCACTTGCGTCCACTTCACCACGGAGTCTAATTAAGAGGAGACAAACAAGAAATAAATGCAGAAGCTCAATCTCCTCATGGAAGCCTCTTATTTAATACTCTGCTAACTGTAAGATGGTTAGGAAAGGGAGAGGTTTCACTCCATGAGACCAAGACACCACAGGCGCAACTCCTATGCTCTAAGGCAGAGCTTTCCAACCTGTGTGTCATGACACAAAAGTGTGTCGCCACACACAGTCTGGTGTGTCACCACACAACCCTGAAGCGCTGATCATCATCAGCGCTTCCGGGTTTTCCCGGGGCGACACACCAATTACAGTGAGAAAAACCCGGAAGCGGCAGCAGCGCTTCTGGGTTTTTGCGCGCTGCCGCACTTCCGGGTTTTCCCGCGGCGACACACCAACGCTGGTTGGTGTGTCGCCACAGGAAAAACTTTGGAAAGTCCTGCTCTAAGGACTGTCACAGTGAAAGGGGTTTTTGCATTCTCCAACACCATTGGATGGGGCATGGAAAATGGCATAGCAAAGCCACGTCTCCAGTTTATGTCTCCTTGGATTCCAATCCTTTAGGCAACTTCCTCAAGAAAGAATTATCATTTTGCCTTCAGCCCACCTAACCAGACGACTTCTTGCAATGTTGTTAGAAAATACATGTTTTAATTTTTTAAAAAAAAAATTCAGAAGCTGTAGAAAAATTGCCCTTGTATTCTTAAAAAGTGCATGAGCAGAAAAAGCAACAGTGAATATAAAAAACTGTTGGATTAGAATATAGCAATTTAGAACATAAGGAGCCTATGGCAGGCATGTTGTACTTGTCATTCTGATTTCCCCCCCAGAGGTACGTAATGAATTTAGGGGCACTGCATAGGTTAAATTGTGGAAGGGGGGGCATGTAGGCCTCTCCCTCAATATAGAGGCACATGACTAGTATGAAGTGCAAGGACCTTGTTAATGAATATTCAGACTGTTCATCATCAGGACCCTGACATATTAGACTGGCCAATCATGGTATTTTTTGCAATATATTTCTAGAAATGTTGTGAAATGCTAAAAACAACAACACTGGTACTTTTCATTTTTGTGGAATCTGAACCCTACTGACCATCTTGTCTTCTGGCAAACTGCCTAAACATATTGTGGTATTTCTATCAGAGTTCAGAATAAATGCCCATTCAAAGTTTCTGGTTAGTACCTGGATGGAGCTGGATGGTGAAAAAAAAAGTGACATGTAATAAAAATGAAATGATAGATACTGAAATTCATTACAACTTAGAGTTAGGGAAATTTAGTATTTTATTATAGCTAAAGAACATCCAACTCTGTCTTGGACTGCGTTATATATACATACCTGGTAGGGTTTAGGGAGGGGTGGGAACTGTGTAATGGAGAAAATTCTGTTTGTTGTGTTTGTCTCTAGTCCATTTATTCCAAGGCTAACAATCTGTTGCAATCAGGCTGAAGAACCATAGTAACTTCTGAATACCATAACATAGATCAGTGCATATCACAAAAGGTTGATGCTAAGCCAATTCATTTTACTCTCCATTTTCTCCTGATTATTACATCCTGCTTTTATGGAAAACATTCATTGACAGTGGTACTATAATTTGGCAAGTTCCTGCTGACGAATACCAGATGAAGTGAAAAAGTAGCTACACCTGTTTCTGGGTTGTGAATTTCATTGTACCACTTCAGATTGGAAATGGGGACTCTCAGGGTTGACTTTTTTTCAGTGTAAAAATCTCTGTCAGCACTGAAATCTAGATTTCAAAGAGAAGGTCGTAGCCTTTTTCAAGGCATTTGCTGAAGGTGATAACTAGGAAAATTGAACATCTGACTTGACTTGCTGCACTAAAGAGGCTAGGAATTGTGCAGCACAGTGAGATGTTCAATTACAGTTTTCATAAAAAGACTCTTAAAACAAATGATTAGTTTAGGAATCAACAGAGCAGCAAAGTTACAGCTGGTGGGGGAGAGTCTTCTCCGGTTTGGAGTTATGACATGGGCTCCCTCTTCTGTGGGAAGCTATAATTATTCAGGAGAGGAGATGTGGCAATTGTCTGGATAAATACGTTTTGAGAATGGATAGTTGTTAATGATGGACCAGGCAACCTTGTTCCTCAGGTTTTCATTTTTCCAAAGAAAGGTCAGTTTGTTTTTTCTCCACATTGTTGCAACTGTTTTTTTAAAAGCCTTTTGTGTGCATTTTTCTTAATTTATGCATTCTTTGCATACAAATTACTTGAAAATAATTAGGATTTTATAGATTATTTTCATGTCTGTGCACATTTTCCTTATTATTTCCTCCCAATGTGCCCATTTCCAGATTTGGAAAATCAAATCAAGCTGATTTTACATTTTGGATTGAAGCCTTGAATTGAATTCTCTTGGTTTTCCTAATTGATCTAAATCATTGAACTGGAGCAGATCAACAATCCACATATTGCCTAATATATAATGAGAGTGAAGCTTCCAGATAAAGTTATATGCCTTCTAGTGAGGTTTCTGCTCTAGCAGCTTTCCAAGAGAGGAAAGTAATAGTCTCTTTTTCAATATTATTGTCATCAGTTCACTCAATGATATCTCAGAGCTATGAGTTTTTTCATCAACACATGTCAAACTCCATACCTCATTTATATCTGATTGAATGGTTTAGAGTCCACAAATCCTTATACCATCATATTTTGTTAATCTCCAAGATGCCATATAAAACTGTTTGTGAGTTTTGTTGCAAATACCACTATCCCTCAGGAAATGTTTACATCAGGCCATGTTATTTTGTCCAGTTTCCAACCATGGAGGAGATTTTGGTGCCTGCAAAATGCCTATAGGATACAAAGTGGTGGACAGCTCGTGATTTCCTTCTAGCTGTGTGAATAAGATTGTAATTCAAGCCTAGTGGAGCTGTCAACAGCTGTTGACAAATACATTACAATAAAGTTAGGTTAAGTGAAAATGTACTTAACATAAATCCACACCTTGCCCGATATTTGTCTTTTGCATTGGGAAGAATGTGCCATCAGGGATGACTATAATTTCTGACAACGTTCTGAGAACCACCTCAAGGTGGAAATTTGCAAATAGAGCTACTGTAGTAAGTAATGAGAAGCTGCAGGGCTTTCAATTATCCCACATAGTCTGTCTCTTTGCAACTTGACTGACAGCTAATTATGCTGGTGCCATTTTTTGGCAGTAGAATTTAATCTCCCAGATGGAAAGCAAATCAATCTGCCCATCCACTGCAGCTGAGGCATACTTTGGCTCAACTTTAATTTATTCTCCTAAGCCTAAGAAACCTAGTCATTTCAAGGTACAGAAATATCAAATTTCCTGTGTTAACCAAGTTGGCAGAAAAACACATGCGGCAGAGCTGGGATTTCATAGGCTACACTTGGAGATGTTGTCACTATTCGTTTGCTATTAGAAAACAGCAAATATCATCTCCCCTTGATTCCTATTTGTGAGATCCAGCCAAAAGCAAAGACATTTATGAACCAGTTGCTAGTGAAAATGGTTAAACATGAGCTGCGAAGGCATTAAGTTGGATTCTATGGAGGAATGAACTAAATCTCTGAAGAACAAAACACAGAAAGGAACTTGTGGCAATTTTCAAGTTTTTTAGCCATCGTGCACCAGCCTCGTTCCCTATGGGGTTCAGAGCAGGGATGTAAATACAATCCTTCTACTTACCTGCACTCTTCAGGCCTATCAATTATGCTGCTGTTGCTTTTGAGTTGCAGTTCCAGCTTTAGGTATTAGGGCTGTCTGCAAAGGACATACAGAACAAAGTATAAGGCTAGTTAGTGCAGAGAGGAAGACTGATTCTTGAATGTTACTAACATACAGACTAAAATGATCACATTCATATCTCAGAAATAAGAAGTGTTCTTGACTTGCACGGTCTGAAAAAAGGGCACGTTTTATGCTCATTGAAGCAATTAAGTTCTGCAGTATAATATATTCATAGTACAGAGTCTGTTGATGAGTTATCCTCGTCAGGCAAAGTGGGCTCTGCCAAATTCAGCATATTATCAGGACTGTGATGTCTTGAGATTCACAGGGTTCCTGACATTTACCAACTGGAAAATCTCATTTATCTACAAGAGCCAGCCTATAATTTCTCACTAGCAATAAGATTGCTACCTCCCAACCTGTTAACTTCTACATGGATAGGACTGTGCCTCTTCCTACCCTCAGCCATCTTCAGATGATAGTAGTCCTGCTCACCCAGTGACTGCCCTATCCATTCACACACATTCTTAATCCCCTCCTTGTCTAAACCATTAGATCAGTGTTTCTTAAAGTGTGGTCCAAAGACCCCTGCCCCCCCCCAAGACCCACTTAGGGGTCTGCAAAATCAAAATTATTAGCCAGATATTGAAGATAGTTACAAAAATTTAAAACAATGTCACTGTTCTCATTATTATTTTTATTTGCTAAAAAATATAGGTTTTTTTAATGAAAAATATTTTATTTACGTTAATGGGTTTAATATTGTTATTTTTACATGATTCAGTAAATAAATATTCTATGAATGTGTCAATTTTAATTTTTAATATAGTTAATATTAATAAATATAACTCATACCAAAAAAAGAGCTCTTTTGGGCTCCTCCATAATTTTTAAAAATGGGAAGGGTCCTGAGAGCAAAAACTTTAAGAAACACTACATTAGATAAACCTTTTCGATGAGTCCATCAGCTTCACAAATGGTGAACAGCTATATTGGTTTTTTGGGCCTCATAGATTTTCTTCCCATACGTTTAGCTTTTATTGAGTAGACACTATGAGGAAAAAAATGCAAGCGCTCAGGGCCTAACATTGCACGAGTAACAGTTCAAAGGGCATTGCCACAGATGATGCCTCAGTATTAATGATGGGGTTCCTTCTTCCCATATTGATGATGATGATGCTATCTATTCAATCATGTCCGATTCTCGGCGATTCTATGGACCAGCTCTCTCCACTTTTTCCGATCTTGTATACCTTCTTTTAGTTGTTTAATGCTCTGGCTGGTGTCGACTTTGATGATGTCTAGCCCTTGTGTTTTTTGGCGGTCTCATTTCATTTTACCACTGACCATTCCAAGCATAACTGCCTTTCCAGTGAGTTTGATTGCATGACATGGCCGAAATAAGTAAGGCTGAGTTTTGTGATTTTGCCCACCAGTGATATGTCTGGTTTTATATGCTCCAACACTTGATTATTTGTCACTTTTGCTGACCAAGGAATGTGCAGGAGCCTTCTCCAACATCACAGCTTGAACGAGTCGGTTTTCCTCCTGTCTAGTTTTTTCATGATTGCCGACATTCGCTGGATCATGGAAAAAGCAAGAGAGTTCCAGAAAAACATCTACTTCTGCTTCATTGACTACACTAAAGCCTTTGATTGTATGGATCACAACAAACTGTGGCAAATTTTTAAAGAAATGGGAGTACCAGACCACCTTACCTGTCTCCTGAGAAACCTGTATGCGGGTCAAGAAGCAACAGTTAGAACCGGACATGGAACAACCGACTGGTTCAAAATTGGGAAAGGAGTACGACAAGGCTGTATATTATCACCTTGCTTATTTAACTTATATGCAGAGTACATCATGAGAAATGCCGGGCTGGATGAATCACAAGCAGGAGTTAAGATTGCCGGGAGAAATATCAACAACCTCAGATATGCAGACGATACCACCCTAATGGCAGAAATATTGGTGGACAGCAAAAGAGATTCAAAGATACTCTCAAAGCTAATTTAAAAAAAATGTAATATCAGCATTGAGAACTGGGAAGCCCTAACTCATGAGCGTTTCAATTGGAGGTCATCCTTTATTAAAGGCGCTATGGACTTTGAAGAAGCACGAGTACAGGGCGAAAAGGAGAAAAGAGCTAAAAGGAAGGCACGTCAGGCAAACCCTCATCATGACCGTCTCCCACCCGGAAACCTATGCCCTCATTGTGGGAGGTTGTGCGGATCCAGAATTGGCCTTTATAGCCACTTATGGATCCACCATTAAAATTTTACCTTTGGAAGACAATCTTACTCGGCTACGAGTGATCGCCAATGAATGGCAGAAAGTGAAGAGGAACTAAAGAGCCTCTTGATGAGGGTGAAAGAGGAGAGTGCAAAAGCTGGCTTGAAACTCAACACTAAAAAAACTCAGATCATGGCATCTGGTCCCATCGCTTCCTAGCAAATAGAAGGGGAAGAAATGGAAGCAGTGACAGATTTTATTTTCTTGGGCTCCAAGATCACCGCAGATGGTAACTGCAGCCATGAAATTAAAAGACGCTTGCTCCTTGGGAGGAAAGCTATGGCAAACCTAGACAGCATATTAAAAAGCAGAGACATCACCTTGCTGACAAAGGACCGTATAATTAAAGCTATGGTTTTCCCAGTAGTAATGTACGGCTGTGAGAGTTGGACCATAAGGAAGGCTGAGTGCCAAAGAATTGATGCTTTCGAACTGTGGTGCTGGAGAAGACTCTTAAGAGTCCCTTGGACTGCAAGGAGGTCAAATCAGTCAATCCTAAAGGAAATCAAACCTGACTGCTCATTGGAAGGACAGATACTGAAGCTAAAGCTCAAATACTTTGGCCACCTAATGTGAAGAGAGGACTCACTGGAAAAGACCCTGATGCTGGGAAAGACTGAAGGCAAAAGGAGGAGGGGATGGCAGAGGATGAGATGGTTAGATAGCATCACCGATGTAACGAACATGAATTTGAGTAAACTCCGTGAGGCAGTGGAGGACAGGAAGGCCTGGCGTGCTATGGTCCATGGGGTCATGAAGAGTCGGACACGACTTAATGACTGAACAACAACAGCAAAAAAAGTTTTTTCATGGTCCAACTTTCGCAAACATAGGTAGCTATGGGGAACACGATAGTGTGGACTAATCTCCATTTAGTTGCCACATTGATGTCCTTGCTTTTCCATACTTGATTCATGCTCATCATTGCTGTGCGACCCAGTGCAATTTGACGCTCTATTTCTGGACTGCACTCACTGCCTGAGATAGTATCCAAGTTCTATGTGTAGTATTAAGCTGAGATGATATATTGACCCATTCTTCTATCAGCACTTAAGCTTAAAGCTGTCCAGTGATAATCATATATTGTGAGCTAGACCTTTGATAGAGTTACATGAACGAATGGTTTCCATTCACCTTTTTTATTCACTGAATTGCAAAATACAACATTGTAGAGGAGGTCAAAGATGGTCTTGAAGAAGGAATGCAACAGCTGTTAAGTAAACACCAGCTGAGCCCTGAAAGGGAGGAGAGAATGAGGAAAAAACTCAAGATTGCTCCACTTTGATTCTCTTTGATATAAGAGTGGAGAGAGAGAAACTATGTCATACTTTCAAGAGCCTGTTATTATAAAAAAAAAAAAAGTAAAGGTTCCCCCTGCACAGTTGTGCTGTCGTGTCCGACTCTAGCGGGTGGTGCTCATCTCCATTTGTTAGCCGAAGAGCCAGCGTTGTCCGAAGACGCTTCCGCGGTCATGTGGCTGGCACGACACGCGCGGAATGCTGTTACCTTCCAACTGAAATGGTACCTATTAATCTACTTGCATTTGCATGCTTTCGAATTGCTAGGTTGGCAAGAGCTTATTATACCCTGCAACAAAAAAGTAGAATTACAGAATTTGTGGAGTGTATTTCCTGACCTGGCCTACTTTGAAGGGCTGACAAAACTCTGTATGGGAGGAATTGGAGGAAGTTTCATACTTCGAGAAGACATTGACCCATCTCCAAAGAGTCATCTGCCTTACATTTTGAAAAAAATTAAGACAGTCACTCTTTCTGATGAACAAGCCATATCAGTTCACAATTCACAATTAGATAGGTTTTTGCAAGCTGATAATAAATCAGTGGAAATCAGTGTTTTCATGTTCTTTTTCTATTAATTCTTTGTTTGACTAATCATTTTGCTAGTTTTTAAGCCTGATTTAAGTATGATTCAGGGACATCCATGGGGGTGGTTGTGACTGAGGAACTACCCATTTTGTATGTGCTGATGTTACACAAACTTACAAAGGGGCAGGGCTGCAATCATAACCTCCATGTTGATGTTTGTTTTTTTTACTTCCCTGCAGATGTTGCTGACATGACATGATTAAGAGGAGGAAGGAGTCCTAAGTATGTTCCCCGCCTTGAGTTATTTATAAAAAATAATAAAGGCGGGATAGAAAATCTAAAAAAAAAAAGGAATGATACAGTAAAAGGTTCTGATTCAAAGGCAAACTGATTCTATTCAAGCTGCTTCCAGTTTCATGATTCAGTCTGAAAAAGAAAAATGAACCATGGGCTACAATAGGGAAGCATCTAATGCTTACAGCTGCTTCAGTTTGGGCAGATTGAAATGAAAATAGCAAGGAAGTTTGGGTATTTATATGACATTAACCCTGCCTTGATTCAGCTGGATATTTTCAACACATTTTTGAAATCTTCTCTTAGCACCTCTTTTAAGGCAGAGGTAGAAACAATTGATCAGCATCCAAATTGTCTAGCAAAGAGACTAAGTATTGTCGAAGGCTTTTCACGGCCGGAGTTCAATAACTTCCAGAACACGGCCACACAGCCCGGAAGACCCACAACAGCCAAAGAGACTAAGTTACATTGAACCAGTGCAGCAAGTTTCCTACCTGGATGTAACCCAAAATAATGGAAAAAAACTGTTTTAAAATTAAGTTCTTATTTTTCCACTGCTTTCTCTGGGATGCTAGATTTGGCATGACACTGAAGAACGACCACTGGTTTCTCCAGTGGAGCTGCTTGCTTTGTTGGATCTGATCATTGGGTTTTCTGGGGTGCCAGGGGGATTGGCCCAGCTGGTTGGCAAGCTGGTTGCTTCTTTGGGGAAGAGTGCCCTCCTCACTGGCAGAGCTCAGCTGCATCAAAGTTGAAGCATGCTGGCAATGCACTGTGTTATTTAGTTAATCAGCAGAGGCAGCAGAAGCAGGCTGGTAGCAGAAGTAGGTTGACATGATGAGATAAATAGGCTAGCACAGAATAAGGGGCATTTGTAGTCTTGCCATGCCCTAGTCCACAGCTTTCCAAACTGTGTGTCGCGACACTTTAGTGTGTCACAACACACAGTCTGGTGTGTCGCCACACAACCAGGAAGCGGCAGCGGGGCGGCAGCGCTGTGCCATCAGCGCTTCCGCGTTTTAGCAGAGGCCGCCGCTGCTGCCACCGCCATGCACGCCCCCACCCCTGTGCGCCCCGCCGCCGTGCACACCCCCGCCTCTGCGCGTGCTGCCACCGCCGTTGGTGTGTTGCCAACAGCGGCACTTTAGAAAGCACTGCCCTAGTCAGTTCCTGTGATGGCCAACTGAGGAGCAAACAATGGCACCTGTGATGGTGTCATCACACAAATGCCACAAGTTATGTACTTACGTCAGTGCTGGGATGCAAGTACATAACAGTGGCATTTGCATGATGAGAGCTTCAGGTATAGTAATTGGAAGATTACATATTGTTGATAACTCAGGAAACAATAGAAAAGCCACAGAATCAACAAAGGACATCAAACAACTACATAGTGCTTTGGAACCCCCTGATTTGAGTTGTTGTTTTGAAGTACATCCGTTCTTCAGTTCATGAATCTGTTCACTTTGGAGGATTCAATCAAAGCTTCATCAAGTCAGACCATTTTTTTGAACTTTGGCACAGCCTTACTAGTTTTAATTCTGTAATGCTTTGAATGTGGTGCGTGCCAAATGTTCTCTCTATGCCAATAAATAATACAGAAATAAATTGAGACGTATTAAGAGGAGGAAATATCTGTTCATAAAACTCACAAATAGTAACACTGGTGTGTGTGTGTGTGTGTGTGTAATGACGGTGGGCCTCAGTGCATTTGGGTTACTAATGTTTTGGAAACAAGATTTAGAACAATGATGAGAAGGCAAATGATTTGGTGCAAGAAAGATTTATTAACCAGCAGAATTCCAAGGTTCCCAATGCACTGAAACATAAATGGTCTTTTCAGGGGAAAATCTCTCAATGAATAAAGAAATCAATATTCTATTCTGATTGAATTAAATTTTGTTCAGCATACTCCTTGAGAATCAATGGACTCATTCAGCAATTATAGAAAAAAATAAGCATTCCATTCAAGTCATGAAGAAGTTGATCTCCCCATGCTTGGCTAACACAAGTTCAGAACACACTGAGGAAATTTAGAAACCTTCTTAATACTTTTTCATGCATTCGTTGTTTTTGTCTTCTTGACAGAGGTTCCACAATTCAAAATATCTCTCTTTGCGTCTATAACTGCTGGAAATTTGTGGTTTTCTCTAAAAAAGAAATACAAGATTCTCAAATGCAAATGCAGTGGTTTCCTCTTTGCATGGAATTGCAGAATATAAAGTTTTGGTATAATATACTATATTTGTTTTAAGCAAAAATACCAAGGGTCTCCAACATTTGAACTGGGACCGAGGACATCAAAATTCAAGCCCTTTTTCAGTGAGTGACTTTATACCAGTCACTGTATCTTTTTAAAAAAATTATTTAAAATTTATTTTAAAACATTTAAGGAACCAAATAATTGACTAAATAAAAGGAAAAAAGAAATGTTAAAAAGAACATAGTGGATGGAAAATAAAATCTTAGTAAATAAACAGAGAATTTACAATTGTCATAACATTTAAAATTCATTATTTCATTGATTAAATAATTAATTGAATATATAAAGCTAGACTCATTATATCATCTTAATAAATAATTGAAATCACTATAAAACTCTATAAACATTAATATCACCAGTATTTATCATTATTCATAAAATAAATGCACATGATCTTTTTGGAAAAATAATGATAATAAATGTATTATGAATAATAAATGATAAAGAAGAATCAGTAAAAACAATATTAAGTTCTAAATTCCATCCCACTGTACCTGACTGGTGATTATATCAAAATGTTTATAAACATTAAAATTGCTTCTGGTTACTATCTTTACATCAGATATTTCCCCCTTAAAAACTGTAGTCTAAATATCTGAATTTGCCTTGTTGTGTGATATATAATATATAAGGAAGCTGTTCTTGCTTAAATTTAGTCAGACCATTAATTTTGTCATTCCTGCATATTCACCAAGTTTGCTTTCTGAGTCTGATATTGTCGGCAAGCTATTGCTTTTCCAATGCTGGGCCAAATTTGTCCTTGTGGCCATCAGCATATATCTTAATAAATTGTGATATTTTTTGTTTATTTGTTCTGGAAAGATCCCTAGTAGAAAAAAATGGGGGTTTCAATTCATTTTTTTTTAAAAAAAATTGGATAATGCTGTGTATTTCTTTCCAATGTTTGCTAATATGTCTAAAGCAATCACAAATAACAGGAAAAATTGGACATCCTCATCTGGTACATTTACTGACTGAAAAGTTCATAATAAGTGTTCTGTTAGCTATGATCTTTGCTCTTTGCCATACATACTGTATATACACATACATAATCCATTCAATCGTGTCCGATTCTTGGAGACTGCCTGGACAAGTCCCTGCAGTTTTCTTGGCAAGGTTCTTCAGAAGTGATTTGCCATTGCCTCCTTCCTAGGGCTGAGAGGGAGTGACTGGCCCAAGGTCACCTAGCTGGCTTTGTGCCTAAGGCGGGACTACAACTCAGTCTCCTGGTTTCTAGCCTGATGCCTTAACCACTACACCAAACTGGCTCTATATGCTTTTAACCCAAGCTTTAAATTCTTCTCTGGGGTTTATTTTATTCAATACTGCAAGTAGAAATGGCCATTCCAAATTCTCAAGGGCTTTTCTGCATCCAGAAAAATTATTGCTACTTGTTTCCATCTTCTTCTTGATATAATCTGTTGCATTTCTTATACATCCACTGTTGTCCTTGCTGTTCCTCTTGGGAATATAACCTGTTTGATGCGTATGTATTATATCCAGAACATACTTAAGTGTTCCACTAATATTGTAGTGAAAATTTTGTAATCAACATTCAATAGGGAGATTGGCCTACATGACTGTGGTTTCTCCAGATAGTTCCCTTCTTTATGAACCAAAGTTATATTTCCTTCTTCCCATTTATGTGGTATTGTCTTTGTCTCTGGGATTTCATTCATTGTTTTTGTCAGCGGTTCTAGAAGTTCATCCTCCAGTTCTTTATAATATTGACCTATAAGCCCATCTGGGCCTGGCGCCTTCCCAAGCTTAATTTGTTTTATTGCTTCTCTGGTTTTTGAATAGTTATAGATTTACTTAATATTTGCCTATGTTCTTCATTTATTTCTTTGAATGCAGAGTCCTTGATATATTTATTTAAAACTATACACAAGGATGGAAATTACAGAAGAACCTGCAGATATTTTTTAGAAATTAAATGCAAAGGCTCATATTGATGTAGCAGGTTTCATGTGAAGATAAATAAGGTGGTAAAAGGTCTTGAAGAAAAGCCAGGAAATAAATATTTTGAAAAAGTATCATGAAAAAGTATCATGAGCATAAGAACAAAATGTCTGCCATGTTGGCCACAATGAGAAAATATTTATTTCCCTGGGGAGAATAAAAAACAACTTACCCAGAAACCTGAATATAAGGCAGAGGGGTGTCTAAGCATCAGTATGATAAGAGAACTCTTCCTTTTAAGCCATCTTTTTGTTCCTACAAAAGTCCATTTCACAGAAAAGCAAATTAATGAGAAGTAATTTGTTGAAGAACCTGAATACCTAATAGTTGGAAAGTCTGGTTGTCCAGAAACAAATCTTTTTCCTTTTCCTGCTTCAACCGAAATTCCTTTCACAAAAAAAGGCAAACAAGTGAGATGCTCAATATAAACAAGTAGTCCAAGTGCCTGAATACAAAACACAGGTGTAGTATGAGACCCCAAACATAAACTTGCTTGTTTGAACTCTCATTATTTTTATCCCTGATGTCTCCAGGATACGGAATCCAGCAATTCAGAATACCTTCCTCTCCTCTGCCCCCCAACATGAGTATGTAGCCTTCCCATTATCTGACAGCTTAGACAAGGATTCATCCATACTTCTTCTGCAGTTTCTCAGGGATGTAGGAGCCTGATCTTAGAAAGGGCCAAGGATTTTTTAGTCCTAGAGGTCATCAGCAACCAAGGGTGGAGCTGAGGCATTACTTGGACTTTACAGCCTATGTAAGACCTCAGCTGATCACACATAAGTGCTGGAACAGCAGCTCTATTCCTGAATGATAACACACTCTATAAAGTTTCTGCAGTAAATTCTCCAGGGCCCTGGTTCTACGGAATCTGTATTGTGTCTTCAATTATCTGTAAGTAATCAAGCCCTAGTTGGCATCTTCAGTAACCTCAGCAAGGCCAAGACACCTTCTTAAGAAGCAGCCCTGAATGAACCATTAAGCAAAATAAGCATGTGCTTAGGGCACCAAGGGAAGGGGGGCAGCACAGCTGTCATGCCCTTAGCTCTTTCACAGTCACACTTGACTTTAGTTTTCAGCACTTACTTTTAATGTCTTGTCAGTCAAACAATGGAAAGGGCGAGGGGCACCATTGTTGGGCTGTGCTTAGGGCATCAGTTGGCCTTAACCTGGCCCTGTTGAGGAGTATGTTGTCCTCAAATTCTGTGGACACAAAAGAACTCTGCTGGATCAGACTAAACACCCATATAGTCCTGCCTTCAGTTCCCAGTATCCATAAGTAAGACTGCACTACTATGGCATACTCCCAGTTGGATTTGCAAATATCCTGTGTGGGGAAACATAGTGTCTTTGCTATTGGAAGTAAAATGTAGTCACAATATTCCTCCATGTGTATGCATAATTCTCCCTTAAAATCATTTAACTTAGCAAGAATCATTATATCTGATGGTTATGACTCTGTTAAGCAGCCTTTCTTTTTGTGAATATCCTCATCCACTTTTTCCTTACCGTGAACGTTTATATATTCTGTCTCTACTTCCTAATCTGTCAGATCTACTTTGAAGGGCTGTACTACTATTATTGTAAAGCTGTTGTAACAGAACCTTGGAAGTCTGAATGTGCTTCCCTTCCCCCTCCCTTTATCTTCGTGAGCACTAAGAAGGGGCTTGCCCAAGATGTTTTCTCAGGTTACATTCCTGCTCCAGACTCAGTCCTCCTTTATCTGTCTGCTGTCTTGGTAGCGGCTCTTCCTCCTGTCCCTCAAGGCCACTCCCTCTGCCCTCTACATCTGCATTTTAAGTAGAAAGTTGGACTCCTCATAGGAGAGTTGCACCTGCTTCTTAATAATTCTGCTTGCCACTTTCAATCCTAGTTTCCTTCTTAAAATTGTACTTACAATTGTACATGTTATTTTATTTATTTATTTATTTAATTGATTTTTCATACTTCATCACTGCCCATCTCGCAAGCGACTTAAGTGTGGTCACATGAAAAGAAATCCAACTTAGGTAGTTTTACGGTCAATTTTTTTTTAAAAGATCCCTAACATATAATTTGCTCTTTTTACATCAACTGCGTATTGGATTAATATTAATATCACTGAGCTATCTGGCCTGCAAGTTCAATCAACAAAGTAAAGGATGTGCCTATCAGTAGTGCATAACCAGAAAGGTATCTTTTCAACCTGGGCTTTCTTTGCACCATTTCTAACTCTAGACAAAGGAAGAAGGGGGACACTTTTGCCACTGATCCAGGACTGTTGATCAGGATTGAAGTCCTCTAGCATGCAGGGGGAAAAGAAGCAAGATTGTAGACCATAAATAAGAAATGTATATCAATACAAAACAATCTTGCTGCTTTTATGTACCTATTGTCCATCCTCCATATTTCCTGGAACTAATTAGAAACAAATTTAGAGCAGATCAAACAAAACTGATCTTGGACAATTTAACTAAGACTTTTATCGTTTGAATAATGCACACATTTGTAATTCATCAAATGACATTCTTTTTTCAAGAACTATCAGTCTCACAATTTCTTCATTAGAAAGAGGAAAGAGCTGGTGGGACAAAGGACCATAATAATCAAGGATAATAGGAACTAGTGCACTTGATAGGATTTTAAAACTTAAAGTATATGAGAAAGAATATCTTGTCTTGTCATGATCTTACAATGAAAATAGTCACAGAAGCAAAGCTTTGAAGTTATTTTATTAATTATTTTTGTTATATTGGTGCATTAGATTAAAAACAAAAACAAAACATTTACAGGATAGTGTCCTTACTGGAGCCCACAAAATTGTAAATTAGTCAGCCAGCTTTATTCAATTCTTCTTCAGGATGGACTTCGTATTAAACTAAAATACCTCCAAAAGGAAAAAAAAATGCAATTTAATTTTAGAAACTTAGGAAATGTAATTCCAGAATTAAAATAACATTTTCCTCTTTTCATAACATATTAAATTCTGTGAATAGAATTTGAAATACGAAGGCATTGTTGTCTGCATTTCATGTGTATTCTGGCTCTGAAAAATTTTGCCTACAATTTCATAGAAAAGGAAGGAAATCCTATTATCATCTTCTTTGTTCTTACAAAAACTCATTCTCCTACTCAAGCACCTGAATATATCAAAATGGATGTTGATACCCTTGCTTACTGTGCAAAAACTCTAGCCTGCTGAGGCACAGTTTTGGATATTTAATCCAACATGTGGGACATTGAACATGCAAAGGCAATGCCTGAATGGGGCTAAAATCACAGTAATAAATCTGCTTGGATTCTCCTCCCAGTTGATTCTCAATCACTGGGTGATTGTGGGTGTGGGGGGGGCAGTAAACAGCATTCAAAGATATCTGTATGTGTGTGTGTTGGAGAGAATGTTGTCAACGATGTGATCCGGTCATAAGGTTTGAATGGGTTTGTATGTTATTAGTGTGTTGCCTGTAACATATCAGAAAGTGGGATATGTGGAAAAACATCCTGAGCTTTTACCATGACCGATAAAAGCATGTAAAAACAGCAGCCCACCTTTCTCTTGAGAGTGTAACAGTCAACAAGGCTTCTAGAGCTTATGCAAACTTCATTTTTATCCTTGTGTAGCTATTAAGTCCAATACTTTGATTTTACATGCACAAACTACTTCATTACTCATTCATTCATTGGGCTAGGTGTGGCCTGTGCCAGTTGGACTTCTAGTGTTTGTGCAAACACTAGCAGCTAATTCCTACCTCATGTACTTTCCCACTAGTATAAGGTTGGATACAATCCAAGAATATAAGGCTTGTTTTTACTAGATCCAACCAACATCAATCTGACTCAGCAGCTCATTTCCAACCTCATTAAGACAAACACCTCTGCTTAGTAACAATATTTGCAGGGGAAGGCTCTCACCTCTTTTTTATGGTAGCATCTAGTATGAGAACTATGCTGAACCAATTGGTCTCTTCAGCTAATAGGTGTTAAGAAAGCAATCCTTCGTTAATTTCCACAACTATTTCCTTTTAAAAGTATCTAAAAGAGCAGCCATAAAGAAATCTAAATCCTGTAGGCCTTGTGTAAGGCAATTCTCTTGAGCATATTGCAAATCCTCTTAACTAGGTGGCCCCCAGGTGTTATTGTGGACTGTCATTCTTCTACTCTCCTACAGAAACTGTGGCAACATCTTGATTTCTTTTCCACTGCTTTTGCTTCATTTGGCATCGGGTGATGGTTAAAAATAGGAGTGGCCAAAAATAAGTACACCTTGGCTTGAGTTTTATTTATTTATTTGGTAAATTTATATAGCCGCCCATCTCACATACGCAACTTTGGGCGGTGTACAAAGTTAAAGCAGTGAGTTGAAGCTCACTGACAAGCCCCATTTCACAAATGGTGAAAAGAGGATGGAAACCCCACAATTTCTACTGAGAATGATATCCCCACAGCCCTCTCATTCTTGGTACTTGTGATCTCTAAGTATTGGTGTAAACTGGTGGAAGCCCACCCCTGAAAGCTATACCCTCACCCCTAGCTACACAAAGGGTTTGATTCAACTGCATTAGCTGTCGGTGTGCATGAGAGAAATCGCACATGCATATCCCTGTCAGAGATGGAACTCAGTAGAAGTATCTGGACATATAGGTATTTTTAACTTGAGCCAAATGTCTGTTTCAAAACAGCTAGAGAATTCTCAATATCCTCACAGCCATTGTAAAAACAGAAATACATGTATCTATCAACATTTTATTCAGGGTGAGGGATATTATAAACTATATTTTGTTCTTTATTGTATTTGAATTGCACAATGAGGCTGGGCTGAAGGAAGAACATTTGTTTTTCATTTACTGGCTGAAAATGATGCAAGATGGCATCCAGTCATTTCACAATTCTGACATCCAATATTATGGTGGTTTCAAATTCTCACACCCACAGCATTTTCTTCGCAAATAGCATATAAGGCATCTAATTCTCCATTTGTGTTTGGGAGATTGTAGATATAATGTTCATATGAAAGCTACTGACAAACTAAATTTGGCCTCTTACAGGAAATATTCCAAAGCAGTAATTGATGTTTTCCAGATTCTTACAATCCCTCTAGTGACATCTAGTGGAGTTTACAGGATCAAATACAGCACATATAATATATTTTTAACATATATTGGCTTTTTTACTCTTTTACAAGGAGTAATATAATTAAAATCTCAATTAATTTGAGACACTATTTTCTGTATTACATGGGAAACTTTGCACAATATTTTAATATAGCCAAAGTTAAAAGGCAATTGTCAAGATGTCTATGAAGGTTCTCAGTTATCCAGGTGGAATTGCCTGTATCTTGAATCATGTCAACTGGATTTCTATTTTCTCAGTGGAAACGTTTCGCTCCTTATCCAAGGAGCTTCTTCAGTCTGAGCAAAGTTGGTAAGGGAATCCCTTACCAACTTTGCTCAGACTGAAGAAGCTCCTTGGATAAGGAGCGAAACGTTTCCACTGAGAAAATAGAAATCCAGTTGACATGATTCAAGATACAGGCAATTGTCAAGAATTATTTTGTAGGCGTAAGAGAACCTGGGCCACTCTGAGCATGAGTGCTTTCTTGTCGAAAGAATGGCACTATCCTACCATTATACCTAACTGGCTAGGCAGGCTAAAGGTTATGCAAGCTACAGATCCCCAATTCTAATCTATGGCTGGATCCAGTTTTTAAGTAGCTCCACTGAAATGAACAGAAATTTTAGTTAGGCATGTGTCTAGAGATTGGATTCATAATTACTCATACATGGAGAAGACTCAGAACAAGCAAAGGAATTTTAATTAGTTAGACCATAGCTTTCCAAACTGTGTGTCGCGACACATTGGTGTGTCACGACAAAACCCAGAAGTGCTGATGGCACGTCACCACCGCCCCTGCGGCGGCGCGCGTGGCGACGGTGGTGGTGCTCGCGGCGGCAGCGATGGCAGCGGCGCGCCACCAGCGCTTCCGGGTTTTAGCGTCAAACACGAGGCCACCGCTGCTTGCTACCACCGTGCGTGCCGCCGTTGGTGTGTTGCCAACAGCGGGACTTTGGAAAGCACTGAGTTAGACCAACTTGTCATATTAAATTCAATCATTCTAAATAGAAAAGGGCTAGATTCCATCCTATATTGTTTTTATTGATTTCACTGAATTTCAGAATAAGCAAGAGCCAAATAAGTTCAGGCCATCTGACTCCCAAATGGCTTAAATTGCTAATATATTGTTAATTTTAATACCATTGACGATGTTATGAATTATAGGCTATAATTTTGTAATAATAAAAACAAATGGTGTGTTTGTGAGAGTACCAGGTATTGGGGACAAATAATAGGGCACCACTATTTCCAGTGTAAAGTTTTAAAGATATAGCTGATTATTGCATGAATTGGAAAAAAATTGGACTAGATATTCTTGTGTGACACCTAAAAACAGTTCATTAACTCTGCTGTGGATATCCCAGAAGCAATTGGGTGGACATTCTGGAAGAAGGATGCTCAATTAGATGGACACTTTATCCAAATTATCCTACTTTGCCTCAGAATCTGGAGCTCACATAATGGGCTCTTCTTTTAGAATTCACACCAGCCCAAGGACTCTCTTTTGAAGCAATAGACAGGGAAAACAGAGGAAAAGTGGTCTTGGTGTGTGTGTGTGTGTGTGTGTGTGTGTGTGTGTGTGTGTGAGAGAGAGAGAGAGAGAGAGAGAGAGAGAGAGAGAGAGAGAGAGAGAATGAGAATCAAGGTGATGGCCATAACAGCATGATCAAAACCCAGTCCCTTTTTACATGTGTCACACATGCATTATCCTGGCAGGGTTGAAGGTGTGATCACTCGGCACAAACCTCCCATCCTTCCATAAGGTATGAGAATACGAGTACTTCACTGAAACATAAGTATATCTTTCAGTCATTGTTCAGTAACATCCAAATAGACTGCTTCATATTTATCTATGGCTTACAAATCATTAACCCAGACAACACCAAGACCATTTCAAACATTTTACTAAATCAATTCACACAAATTCCAAATTGCAAATATAATTAAGGGCAACAGGGTTCTTTTCTCCTTGGATTCATCATTAAGACATGAAATAAACACAAATTAGATATGTAGCATTTTCCCCCTTCTTTAAAAAGATGAGAAAGGAATGCCACTTGATAAAAGCACCACAACACTGTTACAAAATAGGGTCTGCCGGTTTCTTTCACAAATAAAAGACTATGTACTGCTAACAACTTTCCAATCAATCCATACTTCATTAAAATAAAACTATAAAATCTCCTAGATTACACTAAATTCAGACAATGCCTGGAATACAGTGCATTAAACAGCAGTAATGTCAACTATCAGTGCCAACATAAAACATTTTTAAAAGTAAAAAAAAAGGCCCATCTTTATTCCCTAGATGAATGAAATTTAAAATAAGGGGCTCTCTGTTTCACAATGAGGAATTTAAGGAGAGGGGACTGGGCAAGGAGGCAAGTATCATTTGCTTTCTAGGCTTAGTTGGCATCTAGCTTGGCCATTTCTTGCACATAAATCCCTATACTCTCACTATCAAAGAGAACAAAATAGACTGTCTTGATTGAAGAGGACATCGTTGATACGAAATAGCTGGAAATGGCTTTCAGGATCAGCTGAGCAGCAGTCTGCTTTGGGAAACCATTCCTATTCATAGAATTTTGGAGAGAAAAGACAATTAAAATTCGCTTAATAAAAGCTGAAGGAGGCATAGGAATCTCATTGAATTTTTCTACAAAGGGCACAAAATCCTAATGAGGCTTGCAACAAACTGCAGTGTTTCCTAGTTCCAAAGGTCCTATCAATTAGTTCATTATGAATTCCTGAATCTACCTGCTTGGGAGTACTACCACTGAAATCTCTGAGTAGTCATGTATAGGTGTGTGCTGTGCATCTTGCAGAACCTTGGAGGAGGAATATATGGAATGAGATTTAAAAGGAAATGAGGGGACCGTGGTTCTTTTTTCACTTATCTGAAGAGCAGAGACAAAGAAAGAATGCAGGAATTAATGGCAGCTCTTTCCTTCTTGACAAGCCCTATCTTCTCTTTGCAGGCTGGCTTCTTAAACCACCATGGCCTGTAAAGCAGGCATCAATAACAACCCAACATAAGCTATGGAAGAGCATGTGAAATCATGGCTCAGTTCTGCTTAGGCAGCCATGTATAATCGGTGGATCCCTGGAGCTTTATGTTGAGCCCTCCCAAAACTGCTCCAAATGCTCCCACTGGATTGTAATCTTAAATGTGACAGAAGGGGAAAATATTACATACAAAGTGAACTTTAATTAATTGTATTTAATGTCATTTTAAATTGGACATGTGAATTAATTTAAAAGAAATTATTTTTTTGCTGGACTTATTTTGGGGATTGTGGGCTTCATGTCACTATCCTCTTGGCCTAAATGTGTTGTGTACCACTATGCTATCGTAATGTTGAACTCACGGTTGGAAATAACTCGCATTAACTTTTAGCATATTTTCAGGGCATGCCTAACTAACCAACCGAGCGACTGCAATCCTGAGAATCAAGCAGAAAAGAAAGGGGACTCTTGATCAGCTCCAATAAGAATAGCTGAACAAGGCTAGCTTCAAAGGACTCTGAAGATACAGTCTGAAGCTAACATTCAAACAACTGTACTTGTTGCTTTAGAGATGAGTATATAGAACTTAAAACTTTTTAATGCCATCCTACAGATTTGGTTTGCTGAAGCTGGACATCATAGAACGTCTGGCATAAGGATTATATATTGCCCATTGTGCCTCCTCCCCCTTCCCCTCTTTTCTTGAAATACACACAGATGCACACACACACACAATGAATCATCCCATGTAAACTCATGTTTTATCCATAAAATTGGGCAGAACTGTTTATATAGATTTAATGAGTAGTGTCTGCTTGACAGATGTCTGTCCTGGAACAGCTGCGTACATGTGTTGGCTCTGAGAGAAAACGCTGGTCTTAAAACCTTTTTTGTTTTAAGATTTTTATTTACCATTCTTCAGACTTGCTGAACTGAACTGACAGGATGAGCATGTTATTCTTTAAAGGAACACATTTTCACTTAGAATGTCAACCTGATTAAACTCCCCTCTACATACACACACAGCCACACTCAAGGTAACTTTATTGAATGGAAAATACTTATTTTTGTGCTGCTTTATTTAAAAATGCTAAGACCTTCCTGTCCCTGGTCATTTGGGACAATTTCTTAAAATATAATACTTTCAGAGAATGAGAGTGTTAACTCCATTCATCAAGGAAGCCGTTTACTCTTCAGAAACAGTCTACTGTTTTGTAGACATTTTACTTGCAAAAATGCTT
Organism: Charina bottae; assembly: GCA_023362775.1. NCBI lineage: Eukaryota > Metazoa > Chordata > Lepidosauria > Squamata > Charinaidae > Charina > Charina bottae. Next base: position 96,229,159 of record JALMGJ010000002.1, on the reverse strand, counting down.
TTCATAATATTGGCTCCTCTAACTGCACAGTTTCCTAAAATTTAATAACTCTAGCCATGGCTAAAATGGTATGTTACCAAGGGTACATGTTTGACCTCACTAGAGATTGTGGACAGAAATGAATGGAATCATTATTGCTAAATACTGCTAAAAATAAAAAGAGCACTGCTCAGCTTAATCATTTGTCTCACACAGTGACCATCCAGAAGCATGGAGAGGCAATAAGCCAGTATTAAAGAGTAGTGTATAGTTACGTTGCAATGTGAAAACGAAAAGGATTTAATCATTTTGCAATATAGCATTTATTGAGACACACAGCAGCAACTATAATACAGTATTTTGTATTATAAAAATTATTTGTGTTGTAAACCGCCCCGAGTCCCTCCGGTGGAGGGAGATGGGCGGTGATAGAAGTTTGATTAATAAATAAATAAATAATTTTAAGGATCATCATAGCTATGGCACATTTCTATGGATTTAGGTTTCATAGAAGAGAAAAATACCTTACAGCTCTAAGTTTGGAAATTATAAGCAAGGACTTCATCTTAAAAGAACAGAAGGAAATGGTTGCTTAATAGAATCCACAGTGGTTATCAGTAAGAAGCACGCAGAATTGTCAGGGATTGTGTTTGACACTAAACCATGGTTTGTTGAATAACATAGACCGTTGGGTAATCTATTGTGCTAAAACACAATCCTTGGATTACAAACCACAATTTTACTAAGCCACATCAAAGAATCACTTTATCGCCTAGCAAGTTGTGTGAATGTAGATTTGGAGACAAACTGGATGAAGTCCAGGTTTACCTGCCGCTTCCAATGGAAGGAAATGCAATTGACTTCAGCTTCTTTTCATCTGCCAGTGCTAAGCAGTTTTTCACTGTCTTTTCCAACAGCTCCTCACATTTGTCTGAACCCCAACTGGGGCTATTGCAATGGATCACAAATTTTGCTGGCAATCCATGTCCTGAACTGACAACAGCTGGTTGAGGAAAAAATAGTGTATTTAACATTTTGGAAAATGCAATTGGAACAGTATAATTCAGCAGTGAAGGATACATATAGTTCTTTACTCCAAATGGATCCTGTACACTGAATGTGACTACATTTATACACAATGGCTAAGTTTGGACATAGGATTAAACTATGATTTACTGCTGGGGTGAGCAACCATGTCCTATACTCTACATACCCAAACATTATTTGGGCCTCTTTCTATAAATCATGTTTATTACATTTCAAAAATGACAATGCAATTACATGCCATTGTATGTAGAAAAGTAACACTGTCAACTTTCTTTTGGGCACCCACAATATTAAATTCTTGACTAGAAATAAAAGCCCCACCCTCTTCAGTGACATAATCATGTCACTGCTCCCCTCAAAATGGTCTTCAGCAGCTCCCTTCCCCCCCCCCCAAAAATATATAGTGCAGCCTCCTGAATTTACTTATTTATTAAATTTTGCCATCGCCCATCTCCCCCCAAAGGGGGACTCTGGGCGGTTTACAATAATTTATGTATTAATTAATTTATGTAATTTAGTATTTATGAATACTAAAACTTTGCCCAACCCTGGTGTAGTCTCATGAGGCCTTCTACTCTCCTTTCATATTCCAGTATACCTATTAGAAGACCAAACACTTTTGTTATACTGTATTTTCAGCTCACAGCAGTTATTCATTATATCAGAACCCCAAACTGTGGTTAGATTTAACCTTCCCTAACAGTGTGCCTCCACATATATTGGAAATGAAAACCCCATAATTTCCAGCATACCCATGTGAGCTTGGGAATTGGGTTATGTATAGTACAAACAAATCTAGAAGAAATCAGGTTAAGGAAGTCTCATTTAGAGAGGGAAATCAACTTAAGACAATGGTTTATAGTTGAAGCTTTCCCCCTAAACCATAGTTATGAATGAAGGCTATGCAGCACTTCAGATATGAAAGCAAAAAGATGTTCTGGAGTATGTGCACCATTTCCTGGGATTGTGTAGCAATATCACACAATCTTGGGGAAAGATGTGTTTCAGTGCCCTCTGAAAAACACTGTTGAATCCAAACTGCTACACAGCCCTATTATGCACAGCCACATGTTCAGAGGTGGTTAAATGAGGATGGAAGCAAATTTTCCAACATTTTCCTTGTGGCCATGTTGGATGGAAAGATGGCATGGAGAAGAGGCTGAGCATAAGACCTGTGACAAAATGACAGCTGTGTGTTGCAGCAAATCCTATTCATGCGCCCATTTGTAACTACACTGACTTTTGAACAGATTAGGAATCCCAATCAGTGGTGATACATTGATCACTGTGTTGTCTAAAAAATCACATTGACTGAAAATCCCTTAAACAACAAACTGACTGACTTACTGGAAATCCTAACTTAATGTAGCTACTGCATTATCCTTTAGTTAGTTGAGGTATTAATATGAATAGCAAGACCTTTCTGATTAGTACAGTATGTGAAATTTGGTTGCTACCAAAACCTCAAGTTGGGGTTGACTTAAATAATATTGTTTTGAATTTTCTGGTGCTCTGCAATGTTTCTTACTTTCTAGTGCTACGCAATCCTTTTTAAGTTCATGATGAACTGCTGCATACCTCAGTACACTGACAGATGTTGTTTTGTGATACTGATTTTCCATCTTGTCAATGAAAGGAGGAAATGTAAGCTGCTCTGAGTCCCTCTGGATTGCAGTAGCATATAGATCCAAGTAAGTAAGTAAGTAATTTATAAGCACCATTTTGCTCTTATGTGTATGATAACATATGATCAATACAATACATGTATGAGCTACAGCTAATATTTGTGTGGCAGGGGTAGACATTTGTATTGTTTGAGATATTGTTCCTTTATTCTGGGAAATATAATGGGCTAATAGAATAAAATAATGCAGGATACTTGGAATCACAGTGATGAGTTACTCTGTCTCTATATTCAAGAAACTTCATTGGTCATACTCATGTGAACAAATCAGTTGTGAAATACAAATTCAATACAAATACAAATTCACACTGATTTCCCCCCTCAAATGGCATAATGCTTGCCATTAATATATAGGTAATACTTTAAACAGCAATCCTATATGAATGTTCCTAACAGGAAGCTCTACTTATATTATTTATTTATGTTTTAACTTTTCTTTGATTACCTAGGATTCTATTCTCCTCCAATCATTCACACTTCCACATGCAGTAGACCTGCATAGGACTATGTGCCTCTAAATGTATTTTTTTTTATTTTACAAACATAGCATTTTGAATTAGTGCATATACTACTAGTGATTTAAAACTGAATGTGTACATAGTTTATTTTCTTTCTCCTGTTTCCCCCTTGTTTTATTATTTTCTGTATGGTGTTAATGCCTTCTTATAAACCCAGGTCAGAAGGCTTTTCTGACAGAATCCTCATCAGTGACTTGCTGAGGACATTCCTGATTTTCAAAAAAAGTTCAGCTAAATTGAATTGAAGTCCATGGTACACAGATAAAATGTTCCCCATTTTCCAAGGATTTCAACTGCACCTCCTGCTGTGTCCAATGGCCCGTTCTTTTTGCGAAGTTCAACAACAGCCTCCAGGAATTCTTTTCCACCCCTCTTCTCCAACGTGCTCCCTGTGCAAGAACAGAGCAGTGACTGTTCCACATCCAACAGAGCATTTATCACTTCAGGTGGCTATACATCGCAGATTTCTCTGAGCAAAAAAATAGGGTAGGGGGGACTGCAAAGTAAGATCTAAACCTTTGGGGACTGGTCCATAAGTAACAATTCCCTCTTGATCTCCATCTTTTTAAAAATTCACCCTCCCACATGATTTATCCTGATGTAATTTGCAATGCCAACCAGCAGGGCAGTGACATTTCTTGCTGCTGCTTCCATAGAACCAGAGAGTAGACATGTCTTCTAGAGAACGGGCAAATGCAATGGGACTTGACTGTTGTACCGACGCTTTCCCGTGGAGGGCAATGTCCCCCTTTCTGTTACAGACTGCTTTAAAGACAAAGTTGCCATAAGAAGAACTTGAAACTCACCTCATCTTCATCCCTGACCCCAACAGGTGGCCCCCGGGAGTGTAACAGTCTTGTGAGTGCAACTGGCTGCTTTACTTGACAACTGCCCGGCTTGTTGAACCACCTTTAACCAAGAGGAAGAGCCTCAGAAATAAGGAGATTTTCTAGGGTGCATCCTTCCCTCCACTGAATTGCTTCACTACAGCTACAGAAGTGTAACAAATGCTGCCCGGGTCAGGAAGGGAGCTGCATCATTTCAATTACCGTCTGAGGTTTGCGCAAAGGCAGTCCACCATGAACTGGTTTAGATCTTATTTTGCAGCTTTACTTTAATACAGAGGAAACAGAACGTAGCTGAAAAAGGTTCATTCCTAACGAAGCACCCAAATCACATTGCATTTTGTTTCATGATTATACAAGGAGCGAGGCAAAGAAACAGTGACAGTGATACTGGGTTAATTCTGGATTAAAGAAGTAACTTTCTAAATTGATCTCTGCAGCCTAATCATAAACATATTTACCTAGTAAGTAACTGAGGCTTATTTCAAGAGAATTCGTAAGGATACTTAGGAGCAATGCATCAGGCTGCAACCTTTACCGAACTCAGCAAAGCTTACTCCCAGGTAAACATGTAAAGGCTCAGGCTTTTAGTACTGAAGGTCACAATATTCTGTAAAATGAATTCACTCAAGTGATACGGAGGAGGGAGCTGCAATTTCTAATGGAAGTCCACATATTATATGCTCACTGAAAAATACTTCTGAACTTGGTAGTACGTATCCAAACCAAGGATCAGAACTTCTGGAAATCTATTATGCTCTCCTTGACATCACAGCCTAATCTGAGAAGATATTTATTGATCTTATTTTGGCTGCCTGGGGAATTCTGGGAGTTGAAGTCCACACATCTTAAAGTTGCCAAGGTTGAAAAACACTGATTTAATACATGCATATCCTGCCTTCCTTCCATCATGGAGGCATTAAGGAGGGTGCCAGGTGGTTTTCCCTCCAAGCATGGACCAGATCTAGACCTGCCTCATCATGCATCCTCAGATCCTCAGTTGCTGGAAAACTGGCCTGGGGACTAGCAAAACCAAGGTATTGAATGAAAAAACTCTAAATGACTCATGCAATTTTTAAATATGAATTATACAGCAGTGGTTAATTAGTCCACAGCCCATAGGCTGCTTGTGGCTCCTGATCCTTTTTTTTTTTGGGGGGGGGGACTGCTTCTCTGCTCCTCAGAAATTACACTGCTGAACTACAGTGGGAAACTCCAGATCAACCGAGACCTGATTTCCCAACAATTTTTGCAGTAGAAACGGAGACTGTACGTCATACGCTAAGGCAGTGTTTCTCTCATGCTGGCTGGGAAATTCTGGGAGTTGAAGTCCACACATCTTAAAGTTGCTGAGGTTGAGAAACACTGTGGTAAGGCATATGTTTTGCATGTAAAAGGTCCCATGTTTTCTCCCTAATATCTGAAAAGAAGGGAGAGCCTAAGATCTGAAATGTGTAACTGCTGTCAGTCAATGCACAGAATACTAAATGAAATGCTCTGACTCAGCCTAAGACCATTTCAATAAACTTGGTAGAAATATTTATGGGAAGTCACCATCAGGAAGTCAGATACATGATCCCAGTGCTTATAAAGGAACTATGTAACTTCCCCAAAGATGACTGAAAATATTCCTAGAAAAATGCTACACTGGCCAAATACGAACATTCAGCAGGCATTGGTTTCGAAAGTCTGAAATAAGTTTAAGGAAAACATATCTTCACTTTCCTTTCACTACTTTAAAAGGGTAGCTTGCTGATTCGAGGAACGTAGAAGGCTTTTATCTATTTCCTAAGGCAATTTTCATAGACATGGTTTGCCAATTAAGGCTGGGCTGACAAGGTCTTTTCAAGTATCATTCAAAAATCTTGCATGGGTCTATATTTTCATTTTGATATGAGTTTAAAGTATATGAGCAATTTTTAGTATTGATGGACATATTATAATTGTACTACAGAAGTGTTAACTTGTACTTAAGGAATGAAATGCTTCCTGTTATAGTCATGTTCTACAGCTTTCAGCTGAGTGGCTCTTTGCTCACCACAAGCATAAATATATGTGTTACTCCCATAGAATAATGTCACTATTTCATGCTGTCAAAGCAGGCATTGGTATAATGGTGACAACAGCAGATGCCTATAAAATTTGTGAAATATTTCCCCAACACACACTGCGGTTAGAAAGGTCTTTATATAAATAAAAGTTAATCATTTGAAGCTAAGCATGTATGCACTTCTATTCTTTCTTCCAGCAGCCACAAGCAATTAGAAGACCATATGATACTGAATGAAACAATCCAAGTCTTCCTCTCCCAAATCAAGTATCAAATCAAACACAAGCATGTCTTGCTATTTTTAGAAATTATGGGTTTTGTAAGTCAAAATAAAGGACATATTGCATACATAAATTTTCCCACTGATTTCAATGGAAATAAGCACAGCTAATTTAGACTGAATCAAACAATTACTTTAAAATGAGGAGGATTTCTGATCTATGATATTCCATGTGAAATTGCACAAAAGCTAGGTTTGGCAATTTTTCCTGTGTCCTTAGAATGTACAGGGAAAAAATAGGTGGGAAGTGGATATAGTAACTTTATGAAAAAAGTTCTGTTCGATTGGTACTTTATGAAAATTTACATGGTTCTCAAAATTGCAAAGTTGCAACTGAAAATTACAGGGATAATTTTTTTCCAAATATAACCATAGTTATATTCCTTGTATCTTCTGAAGAATCAGGTACCTATATATATCAGGTGGCTATATACTGAAAATGTAGGTAGAAATACAATATGGCCATTGAACTTTTTGATGGACTTTTATTTTTAAAGATTTTATTTGCCTCACTGAAAGGGCATCCCTGGTTAGCTTGTCGTATATTTTCTAAATTAAAAGCTTCAGGTATTAAAGCATTAGAATACCTGGTAGTAAATGTGCTGATTATGATAAAATTGTTAACATAGTTAAGGAGAACATAATGTTATTGGTATTTTAAAAACCAATGTTATTGTATCTTGGTCTTACAGTGGTTCCTGGCCTTGTGGGGCCTTGCGGGGGGGGAGGGTCTTACATCATTGTAACTTGCTATTCTATGAATCCTTGCCTCCCAAATATTATTACTTTAATATTAAGGGTCCCTTAATATTATAAAAATCTGTAGGCTGTCAATCCGTGTTTCCTACAGACTCACCTTTCCAACCATACTTCCCAAATCCTTCCCTTGTCAGTCCCCCCCACCGAATATCAATTGGGCAAAGATACCCTGTATTATTATGCTTTGATGGTATTACTCAATCCTCACAATGATTAATAATTAATATTTGTATTGGAGAAAACCTATCGTATGTGGTCTCTAAGAGTTGACATCAACTTGATGGCATATAATCAAATAATCAAAATGGATTTAAGCCTGTGAAATTAACGTTCTCTCAAAGAATTATACTTTGGTGAGATGCCTCTGTTAAATGGTGCCTCTCTCTGTTAGTGTTCTACACATAGCTCTAGTTTCTAGGGCAGGGAAGTCTCTCAAGCAGTATGCTCAGAGACTTAACTCCTTCTTACTAGACAATGAGGCAAAATCACTGTTTATGTAATAGAGGTAAAGGTGAAACCTGTCAAGAATTAACTACTAGTGACTACAGGAACACATCTGGATAATTTTCTTGCATTGCTTTTTTCAAGAACTCTTTTTTTTCAACTTGCCAGTTTATTCTAGAGAACTGGGGACTTCTGATGGTCTCACATCCATGCACCAACCGTGTCCGACCTTGCTTAGCTTTTTTTCAAGATCAGTCAAGGTTGCTTTGCATTGATCAAAAAGCCTTTTTCACTTAACCATTTGGAATTTGCTCCAATTGGAATTGAGGTGGACTGCTGGAAGTGAGAAAAGAATGCAGCTCTGCAGAGCAGGGACAAGGTTGCTGCTGCTGATTGGTCATGCATACACACACAAAGTCTGCAGCACTGAACTCTCCATTACCTACTTCACCACCGGTGTAGAAGTCAGAATTTGTCGGGTGAACGACAGCATCACTGTCGATTGTGGCAATGTCAGCCTGAACAACTTGCAACTACAACAGGTAAACAAATGTGTATCAACCATGTTGGTCAAAGACCTAGAACAGGATCTACATTTATGCACATACCAACATCCTTCTTTATCCTACCTTTTGGGCTCCAAAATATGTGCAATAAACCATCACAATAAAGCCTAAAATCTGTGTACAGGTGTGTGCTGAGAAAAGGGGGAATGAAAGGAGAAGGTAGAGAAACATCAAATACATAACTTTTAGTACTTGACCAATAGGTCAAAGAAACTGCATTTCAGGAAGGAAGTACTGTATAAAGAACAGCTAGCATCTTCTTTTGCAGAACCTGTAAAAATGTAATCTTAAAGAACATGATGATAACACCATCCAATCTGGATCATCAAATTCAACAAAGCAACTGGTTTCTCCATTCTGATAGACTGTCTTTGCAATATTCCTTGATTTTTATTTCTCTCTAACAAGGTATTAATCATGTTGGGAATATTTATGCACTTTAAGGCCCAAAGAAATCAATGTGTAAATTAACTCCCCAGAGGTTACTGATAGCATTTTCAGTTTGCAATACTGTATTTACTTACTGAAGATTTAACCTCACTGAAAAGGGCAGAGATAAATTCTGAATGGCATGGGGGGAAGGAATGAAGTGAAAGATAGCTTTTTTGCTTTGAAAGCTCTTTGGGTTCATGCCGGCCAGAACAAGCAATGGTACTGGAGATGCATGCAATGGACATGTTAGTCTGAACAAAATACTTCTTAAATTCTCCCTCTGAAACTAATAGTGGGAAACAACTATATGACCCAATGCTGGGTCTTTGAAGGATGTAGATATTTTGCAAACAATGGATTATAGGATGCCTCTACTCTAGAGTTCCCACTGGTAGTAGAATTATGACTAAGGAACTGAAGATCTAAGGATGAATATATGTGGGGATTTGAGCATAATGTTTGTTCTATTACTTCTAAATAAACAGAAAAATAGGATTTAGCTATTATTGTATGGAACTCACTGTAATATTTTTTTTAATGAGGAAAAAGTGCTAATTTTATAATTTAAGTTCCAAAACATGTTACTTTTATATTTTAATCATTTATGTTTAATTTTACCATGCATCTTGTTAGCTTATTTTTTAAAGTTAAATATAAGAATAAAAAGAAAATTACTTTTTTCATCCCTTCCTTCAGTAAATTAATATACATGGTAGTATTCAGAAAAACGCTTAAGTAATTAAAATTAAATTCACATTTTCATTAAAAAATTATTAAATCAGGATATACACTAAAATGCAATTTGATTATCCCTGGCACTGAATGTGAGGTGGCTTTTTAGAAACCAGAAATAGCAAGGCTTTAAGAACTCAATGCTGTGAAATTGAGTGCTCCAACCAAATAATGCAATCTCTCATCCAAGATGGTAAATGTAGTTGAAGGAGTTATTCATAAAATATCTAGTTCAAGGCAAACAACCTAGTATTTCCACTTTAATCAACTCCCATGTAATGTGGAATTACAGACCCTTCTCTCCCATAAAAATGAAATTTGTGTGACTGGTAACTTCTGTTTGATAAAATGATATTTAAAACTACAATTAACATAGACAATTTTAACTTTAAAATAGCTATCATATAACTGGTAAGAAAGCTGACTGGAAAAAAAAGAAGGACACAATGCTTATAGTGCAATCCTACTGATGTGTATGCTGAAGCAATTCCCACTGGATTCAATGGAATTTGCTCCCATGTAAGTCTGTGTAGGACTGCATTCTTAACTATCTATCTCTATCCATTTCTGTCTTTACCTGAAACAGTGAAAACAGAAAACTGAAATCAGAATGGAGAAACTGCTTAGTTTGAAGGCAACTTGATGATATAAAGAGCTATTTCAGTCCTCAAAGAATTTATATGCAAAATATTCCCAAGGGAACCAACAGTCACTCTGATTATTATGGAACAACATTTAAATGATTTCAGAGTTACTCAGAGAGTCATTTTCATGCAAGTATTACCTGGAGAATGCTACACATATTAATAAGCTTTCCATTATGTATTTTGAGGACTAAAGATGCACTCCTGTATCTTCTTACCTGCAGTAAGTCCCCGTGAAATCAAATGGGATTCATATCTGATGAACATGCACAGAGTTGCATGATAAAATATTAAATTTATTACATGAAAATAATCTGCAAATTCCATAATTTTCATGTGACTGTTAGTTATAGCCACCCATTCCCCATTTACCTAGATCATCTTTAAGGTCAATGTCAGCATTGGTGGGATTGATAATGGCCTCCACTTCGAAGCCGGCTAAATTACTGATTTCACTGTGAATTAGGTTCAGCTGAAAAGAAAAGCATGAGGTGGGAAATAACAACAGGACAGTTGGGAAATCACAGAGAAGCTGCAGTAAAGTAAGCTTTGCAACACAGGTGAGGATAGCATCTCTGCAGGCAAATGTGCAAAAATAAACAGCAGGTCATAAAGGAGGTTGCTTATAAATAAACAAACACAGAATATGTTTCAAACCCTAGACACTGACATGACTCTGCACATGGAAAGTCAGAATTTGACAGGACAGAGCTTAGTTTACAAACTGTAATGCCAGATGGGGATGGGTCTGGAAAAGCCCAAGGATGCTCGGTTTCTAGGAATTGCTACTACAACCTGGGGCTTGTTACAAGTCAGCCTCATGCAACATAGGAACATCCTTGGATCATAATAGCTGGGATTATGCAGGGCATCCATTTATACTGATGTAAAAATATCCTTCCTTCAGAATCTTCATGTTTTATTCTTTGTGATTGGTAGAGAGGTAGTTTTTGTTCAAATTTTTGGCAGAGTGCATGAGTATAACTATACAGTTTTGAGAGGTACAGTAAAAGCGTCCTAAGGCTCCAAACTCAGAGTCATTCCAATTGAAGCCAGCAGGATGTTTCACAGTAGACATGTGATGAACTGCATTGTAAATAGAGCAGAGATGTCCTGAAAGTTTGAATATAATACTTCCATTCTAAAATTTGAATTAAAATGATGTAAATGTCCATTTTTAAACAACATCTGAGACATGGTAAATTATTCTATTCACTTCTAATATTTTCTGAGTGTTTCCATGTTCTGCTGTTTGAAACTTGTACTGGGATTGCCGAAAAAAAAAAAAAAAAAGGGGGGGGAGGGAGAGGAAACAAAATCAGACTCATCTAAAAAAGAAATGAAATATTAATGAAAGGAGGGTTCATGCTGTAATATATATGTAGGAAATTCTGGCTGGCTTACAGTTTTAATTATTATTTTAATAATGTCATTCATGACTAAACAATAGGTAAAGTAGTGGCCTAAAGCAAAGAAAGCAAGGAAATGCTAATTCCAGTGATCTCCTCCTGCTTTCTGAACTCCAGTTATATTAACTCACATTATGTCTGAACCAATCCATTGCTTATATTCCTCTGTTTTCAATATGCCATAAGTAATAAGCAGATACTGGAAGGCAGCCTATTGCACAAATCCAGCAAGACAAGGATGTTACTTTGCAAATAAATTTCCAATTATGCATTTAGACCCAATAAAAAGGCACAGGAGAAGAATCTGTATTTAGACCTTAAGAATGTATGTCTAGTGCTTCTGGAGTGTTTGGACGCTTAAACTTGTGAACAAGAAGATTGGCTATTTTGTGCAAAACAACTCTCTTTTCTCAAAGGAAATGTTCAGTGGATGCATAAAATTCCCCTATCTGCCCCCCCCCCCCCAATTATACAGCAGAACATTCTCCTGCTTGTCAAAAGGACTTCTCACATTTCTGACTGTGACCATGAAAGCATGGCAGCTGGCAATATTGTCCCTTAGCCTCCCCCCACCATCACAAAAACCATTTTTCTCTTCTACGTTAACACAAATTTATACAGTACATGATAGCTATATGGGTTCATGACCTCATGGATAAGCATTAGTCTAAACCAGTCTGTACACAGTATAATTCCAATTATACAACAACTGAAAAAAGAGAGCCACTTCTACTGTGGTTGTTATCTGCTGCTACCATTTCAGACTATCATCTTTCCAAGAGCCATATGTTTCTTAGACTTCTTGGCTTCCATGTATGTTACCAGCAGCTTGTGAAAAGAATATGGTTAGAACCCCAAACTCCTGATAACATGACATTAACAGGATTAAAAGGGCTGAGATTGGAGTATGCCCCACATAACAGAGGAAAGACATCCCTTTCAGTTAACCACTATTGATATGTAACATGTACTTTTTTTTTTGGCCTCATGCAGACATTTTTAAAAGCTGCACTTCTTTCTAGGGCTTGGCAGTTAAAGAGATAATAAGTGTAATATTAGCCATTATACATTTAAGCCAAATGCTCAGGGAATAGATCTGGAATACTTCTTAAAAAACAGAACATTTCAAATTATTTATCTCAGGATCACCACATTATTTTCCAATAATTGAATTATTTCTATAATAATAAATATAATATAATATAATATAATATAATATAATATAATATAATATAATATATATTTAGATCAGGATTCAAAGAGTTACCTTTGTGGTAACAAACACACAATAATACTTAGAATAGTAGTCAGTATGTCATGGAAAGTTTAGGATTAAAGAGTAAATATGGCTAAACATATACCCAAAGCCTTCTTAGATACAAAGAATTCACTGCTTGAATGTATGGGCCCTTGTTATGATACAGTCTCATATTATGTTGTATTTTTCCACATATCATTATTTATAAACCAGTATTTATTGTTCAACCTTTAGCAAATAGCTCTTAATATTTATGGATATGTTTTGACATAGCAACTGAATTATCTTCACGCCAGTAGAATAAAATGATTAGAAGCTGACTGACACCATATTAACATACTGTAAATCATGTTAAAAGGCAACAATTTTCTGTACATATACAACCTGCTTTATTCCTGTGAAAATTTCTCTCTGGAGGTTTAATGTATGTAATATCAAACCCTTTTTGCTTATGGGAAAATAATACTATTTCAATGAGATATAATTAGCCAATGAAATATGACACTATGACAACCGAATAAATCTATTTACAATTTTTGTAACTAAGTGGGGCACACCTTGATTTTAATCATTTCTTGGTGTAATTCAAGTTGGAGAAAGTTGGTTCTACCTTTTAAATTCCAAGGGAAACGTGTAGCAACATGTGAACTGTCAAATATGGAGTTTTTAAGTCCACATATGCCTTGAAACACCTAAGAAGTGGGGAGATCATGTAGGAAGAATGCTTCCACATCTCTCACCCACCAATTTTTCCTTCCATTGTTCTCCAAAATTCTTTCCTCCCTCAGATGCATATATGAGTTGGGATTGGCCTACGCCTGTGGTCTTTGGATTGGTTTTTGGATTGTGGCTGTAGAGAAACACAGCAGTAGAATCCTCTTGCAATATACCCCCTTTCCAGCATTATCGTTTACCATATAGTAGCACATCTCTTTCAGAAACTGATGTGTGTTTCTTCTATTAAATTCTATTCATGTGTCCCAGAGAAAAAACAAAAATAGCTTAGGATTCCTGATTGCAGTGAAGTTGCTTAAACCCAGACAGTGCTGTTTCATTTCAAACTTTCATGTTCAGTGGAGACAGTAAAGCAGGAGAACATATGGGATGGGACTCTGGCACCAAGGGCAGCTTCCTTTCAGCCAAGCCATCTTATTGTCATCACATATTAGTTTGGCCTCTTAGAGGGACAAAGGAGGTTGAATCCAGTTGATTCAAGAATGTCCTTGACTTGTCTCTGGACTGCTCCATCTTAGATTGACGAGTAAATCTACTGCTACAGGTCTGCTGAGTGTGGGTAATGTGTAGGCTTCTATAGCAAGCAAATACTCCACCACTGGCAGAATTACTCTCTCCCAGTAAGATCATTCCACAGATGTTCATTTGTGACTGGATACTATATTGAGTCCCCACCCCCTGCCGCCTCTATTTATGCTTGCAATTTATTCCCAGGAAGAGAACCTTAATTGTATGCTTGATTTCTCCCACCTTCCTTCTGTTTCTCTCCTGTGCTAAATTATTGCTAGTCTGGATTACTGAAACCTTTTCCTTACAATTATAGCTGAGGCTTTTCCTCTCTATCAAAATCACTACCAAAATTATTCAGTTTTATGAGTCATTTATTTGGCCAAATGGTGTTTCTCATTAACATCCTTTACTAGATTCTCATTCTCTTTTATTTCCAACACAAATTCCGTATCCTTACTTCTTCATGGCTGTACTCTCACTCACTTTTTTCACTTTCTGGCCAGGCTCTGGTTCCTTCTACTCTGCCACAGTCACCTGCTTGAAGACCACTTTTCCGTCCTGTCCGTCTCTTCTTGGGTCACTCAATAAATATAAGGCAGTATGTCTTCCTCTTTCAAATTCCTAGAGACCTACTTTTTCTGAGAGACTTTTGGATTAACAGCCAAATCTTTATTCCCAATTGTAACTGAGCTTTAAGTACACATAACTGTGTTCATTCACATTCATCAATTATTATATGTCTCCTTTCTGTTTAAATTTCACTCTCCTTGGGAGCAGTGCCTTTTAAAAAAAATCCATTACATTTTATATAGTGATGGCATTCTGTACTTAATACTTATAATTTAAAATACATGTCAAATATGTTGAGGATATGCCCTTATATTCGTGGAAATATATCTCTAGGCCTAATTAAGTACATGTACACACACGCACACAGAGTATTTTGAATAAATGCACAAACCTACCTTTTGCCCAAGAAATAGACTTTTAGTTGATAAGACAGTGAAACCATCTGTTGGGGTGCCTTCTGTTGTGCTGTCAGCACTTGCCGATTTACTGACTTCTCCCTGTTTCTTTTCATATATAAATCAGTTAACCAATCAGTCTATTAGCAAGTCCAACTTTAAACATAACACAACTAAAATATATATTTATGAAGCAGCTGTATGACGGGGTGAGCAGATTCCAGAGAGGAAAGAAAGTCAGCAAAATCTCAATTTTTTAGAATTTATATCCTGAAGCCAGGTCATCCCTCCTACGTCATATTTCAAGAGCAGCATCTATTTTCTTGTGCTGAAAAACAAATAGTAATTTGTGTAACAGCACCAAGAATAAGTGGCTTTTTGGACTCTCTCTATAGCTAGGAATGAACCAGCAGACAAACTAGAATTGAAAATGTAAATCTATACAGTCCTATAGACTATCTATATATCTAAATCTAAATCTATAAAAGAAGTTGAATTATTATCAATGTTTGTACTTGAAAAGCCAATTTAGCTTCTTTTAAAACTGTATATTTTTACATCTGTATAGTGAACTAAATATACATCTTTGACTGGAATTTATAGGCAGATAGAATGCTGAAGAGCCAAAACTTCTAGAACCATTCACATATTCACATATTTACTCTTTAAGTACCCAGATCTAATGTAGATATCCTCCTGAACCAGAATCATTCAGTATAATTGCATTTTACATTACATTACACTGGGGATATGTTTTACTGGGATGCCCACTTCCTCCTCCTCTAGTCTTTAGTTTTGTCATGAACAGGAATCAGAAGTAAACTTTTTTAGAGTTATTGCATTGTCTTCAAGGTACTTCTGGTGCCACTAACCCTGTAACAAAATCTAGGAAAATAAATAAAATGTGGGCACTCTCTGATGAGTAGTGCACATAAGTATCCTGTAGACAATTCAGTATCCTTAAAATAAACCATGGGCAGTTGTCACAGTATTGCTGTTAGAAGAGTTGATTCTCTAGTAAATCACGCTTATGGCTTAATCCAGGGGTGGGGAACCTTTTTTCTGCCAAGGGCCATTTGGATATCTATAACTGGGGGGCGGGGTTTCTGGGATTTCCGCGGACTGGGGGCTGGAGTATGCGGGCGGGAGCCAATCACAAGCACTGGGGGGCGGGGTTTGCAGGCGGGAGCCCTGCGGGCCTTATATGGCCCGCGGGCCTGACGTTGCCCACCCCTGGCTTAATCGTATTGTCCTAATTATAGTTTATCACATGTCACATTCTGATGAGGGACAACTCTAAATGTGCACTATTACAGGAAAGACAATACCATGATGTGGTATTGTGGCATTTTTATTGATTTTTTTTCTTAACTAGCAAAGCATAAAATATATGATGCAGATTTAGATATCAGTTGAAGATTTCTGTTTGTATAATCAAGGTAAAGAGACTTAAATTGAAAGACACTTATTAGAAACTCTGTGTTAGTTTTCCATTACTGATTATTTAAAAGTAAATAATATTCAAGGAATCATCTGCCTCACTACCTTGAATAAAATAGATGTGCTTCTTTTCTATGCTCCATTGTGAGAAAATTAAAATCCCCCACAAAGACTACCTGCCACAGCCAATATATTACTCAGAAAGCCTGTTATTATATTCCACTGCCAGTTCCCTTTGATGTTTATATACTAGAACAGGGCTTTCCAAAGTTTTCCCGCGGCGACACACCAACCGCCGTTGGTGTGTCGCCGCGGGAAAACCCGGAAGTGCCGCCGTTGCTGCCGCTTTCGGTTTTTGCGCACCGCCGTTGGTGTGTCGCCGTGGGAAAACCCGGACGCGCTGATGATGATCAGCGCTTCCGGGTTGTGTGGCGACACACCAGACTGTGTGTGGCGACACACTTTTGTGTCACGACACACAGTTTGGAAAGCTCTCTACTAGAATGTACAGGGTTTTGATCAAGTTCTCAGGAAAATGGGGTGAGTAGTAGATGGCCCACTATATTTTCTACATGGCAATTTCTAACATGTACTGTGTAGGGATAGATTAGGACCTAGCTCAAAATAATATCAGATCAAACTAGAGACAGATAAAAAATGTATACACTTTGAATTTTTATATAATTCTTATCCAACTCATACTTCCCAAATCTATACATAAATCAGAAATTGCTTGTGCACAACATTTATACATTCCATATTTTTGGAATACAGTTTGCAGGTCAGGAAATAACCACAAGAATCTATATTAGGGGGGGAATGTACAAATGTACAAAATGTACAAATAGATCACAAGCTTGAAAAGGTTTGACGTGCATTTTTTGTCTCAGATTTCTAATGGAGGTAAAATTCTACTGAAACAAAATCTTAATGAAATTCTCAGATTTGCCTATACTTTAATTTAGATGAGTTCTTCTTTGTTTATTTCAGGGCAGTGAGAATTATTTCTGAGTAAAAATGCATAGGACTGGATGTAAGGAAAAAATGTAAGTATACCTTAGACTTTCTTGCTCCTTTCTTTCCACTTGCTTTCTTTGTTGTGGTTTTCTTCTGTGATGGTGACTTTGCTTTTTTAGCTGGGGGTGGAGTGATGATTGCTTCCAATTTTCCTTTTGATCCCCGCTTTTTTGCCAACAGCTCTGGGTGAATATTTGGTAATACACCACCACTGGCTATGGTGACACCTTTCAACAGCTTAAAGGGAAGTGGAAGAAAAAGGTATCTCTGAGAAGTTTTAAAACTTGAAGACACTAACACTTTGATTCTGAAGAAAAGTCTACTGAAATACCCAAATTAAGACTTGGGTCCTTACTTAGTGATGAGACTGTGCCAATTTCAGACTTAACAACCGTTGATCTATTTTCCACTGATATAATTAAACTGAATCAATTTCAAATTATTTAACAGATCCTGAGTTACATATTTAGACAGAATAAGCAGGAATTTAAAAAAGAAGAATTAATAATAAACCCTAACCCCTAAAACAATGGAATGTATTTTCACCTGATTTAACTCTTCATCATTTGCTACAGCCAACAAGATATGTCTAGGGGTGACACGACCTTTCTTGTTATCTCGTGCTGCATTTCCAGCCAATTCAAGAATTTCCGCTGCCAAGAAAGATAAAGTAGTCTTAATTCTTCTTTTTGGTTTTCAAAATGGAATGACTAACGCTATCCAGGAGTTAGAAAAGTGCAATCCTAAAATAAATAAAAGGACTATGACTCTGAGACAACCATATTAAGGATGGAATAAATGGGAAAAGACATTTGATAAGAATTAATTGCAGATAATCTGGCAGCATCTCATTTCAGCATAGGGATGGAGGACAATGCAGATCCGTGTGACATCCTGAGGTACTCATCTGTGCTAGTTTTCTCCAAAGATGTATTTCAGGAAGCATTTTACATGTATGTAGCACATTTAAAATGTCAACTAAAGAGACAGTCTTGAACATCAACCAGATTTTTAAAGTATTTTGCTAATAGTAACTTGATCTGGAAAAAGTTAATAACTGTGTATGGAGATTATACACAACATATGTAATGGAAGGAGCAAGGATTAGTTGTCCTGCTGAAGAAGCAAATGGAAATACCCAAATTTTCTGTTTCATGGCACTGTAGACTAAAAAGCAACTGCAGGTAAAGGAAGCAAGAAGATTTAAATGCAAAGAGTCACACAGAAGATTATAAAGGTAGTTAATATATCAAGAATGCGGAATCAGCAAGGCAGAATATTCAATGGATATAGAAGATTTAATAAATAACTAAAGTATGCATATACATAAACATATTTATCTTACTGGTATATTTAAAAGCAATAATAGATTTTGTTTAAACAACTTCCAGTAAACACCCTATTTTGCCAGAGTTCTGTTAATTATTTTAATGGATGATTTTAATGTTGCTTTTAATTATATTAATTTGTGGTATCTTATACTTATTTTCATTGTTGTAAGCTGCTTCAGTACTGGAATATACAGAAAATTGAGGTATAAATTCAATAATAAACAAATGAATATGGAGTACATTTAACAATGTCAGGGGGTGTATAGTTATACTTTTTTGGATTTTTTTCACAAATAATTCTGGTCATTAAAGTTTATTGAGAAATCTATGACTGCTTTTAGACAAGCTACAGATATATTTTATTAATAACAAAAACATTTTTCAATGCAATGAGAAGGTGGCAGCAGTGAAAAATTGATGAGCACAGTTAAAATGACAACAGCCTCATTAATTCTATATTCTGCCTAATTCATGCACTAGTGCACTTGTTATCAATATCCACTATGATTATTTGCACTGTCCAATTTGGGGGTGGGATTCTCTTCCAGAACTACAGTATATTAATAAGTTATTATTATGTATAAAAAGGTAAAGGTACCCCCCGCACATTTGTGCAGTCGTGTCCGACTCTAGGGGCCGGTGCTCATCTCCGTTTGTTAGCCGAAGAGCCAGCGTTGTCTGAAGACGCTTCCACGGTCATGTGGCCGCATGATGCACGCGGAACGCTGTTACCTACCCACCGAAGTGGTACCTATTCATCTACTTGCATCTGCATGCTTTCGAATTGCTAGGTTGGCAAGAGCTGGGGCGAGTGCGGGAGCTCACTCCGCACGCAGGGCTAGGGATTCGAACCTCCGAACTTGCAATCTTCCAATCGACAAGCCTGGCGTCTTACCCACTGAGCCACCACGCCCCTTATTATGTATATATTTATTAATAATTTATTATTAATAAGTTATTAATAATAACTACTGTATATTAATAAGAGCCAATTTGGTCTAGTGGTTAAGGCAATGGGCTAGAAACCAGGAGACAGAGTTCTAGTCCCGCCTTAGGCAGGAAAGCCGGCTGGGTGACCTTGGGCCAGTCACTCTGTCTCAGCCCAACTCACCTCACAGGGTTGCTGTTGTGGGGAAAAGAGGAGGAGGAAGGAGTTTTTGGTATGTTCGCCACCTTGAGTTATTTATAAAAATAATAATAAAGGCGGGATAAAAAAAATAACTGTGCTAGCAACCAATTCCATTCACTGTATTAGAGACTAGGAACAGATTTCCTCTTGGCATCTGATACAAATATACAACAAAGTCATATCATAACTAAAGGGTCTATGAGTATTGTTCTTTGAAATCCCATAGGAACGTTTTGTTTGTCCTTCACCTATCTCTTAAGAAGCTCTAAGTGTTCCTCTGTAAAAAGGAAACTCCCCCCCTCCACCTTGATCTTTTAGGAATCTTTGGGTATCCCAGTATCTTGTCAAATAGAGGAAGCAAGTATGCTTGAAGAGGAAGTTTAAATTTGTGATACAGCAAAAAGAATTCAAGTACAGAGAAGAAACACATGCATCCCACTCTCACAGTCCTTGGTTGACACAATATAAAAACAATACATTTTTACACCTAGTTTGGGGAATTTTATAGATAGTTTGAGGAGGTTTTTCTTTTTAATACAAGTGACCAATAGTTATATTTTACACAAAAAACAAAACAAAACCCAAACCCACAACCCTACAACTTAAAAATCTGAACCCTCAAGCCAGGAACTTCTTCTCGACAGGAAACAGGCACACAGATCTTTTCCAACTTCTAGCAAACAGGAAACTTCACATGTAACTTACACCTGCAACTGTTTGACTAGTTCCCATGAAACATTCTGGTTTCTATACCAGATTTCCATTAATATAATTTGACACAGGTTTAGCCCAAATTTAAAGTATATCTTAAATATCAGAGCAGGGAAATCCTATGAGATTTAGAATCCCAAGGTTTAATAGGTATATCTTGGTTCACAGAAAAGAGAAGAAGCATACATTTACAAGAAGCTGTTCCCCAACACATGCCTAAGAATCTTTCAGTAACAGACCTAACAGTTGCTGGGAATTATGACTTCCCTCCAAGCTCTTTTTTGTTGCCCAATTCTGAGGAGTTGGAGGTGGGGGCATTTTGCTTCGGGCTCTTGAACGGAAAGCAAACAACCAAGGGTTGTTTGAAAGCCAGTAACAACAGTATTAATAGCCAGTCAAATGCTCATATCCAGGGAGACATTAAAACCCAAAACCGTAGTCATGGTCAGTTCTCAAGTAGACAGTCAGGGTTAAACACAAAATGGAGATCCCAAGCTATGAGCAACATACTAGTGAAAGGCAAGGCTAGTGGCAAATGTTGAAAATGCAGACATTTCAGAGTTCCATATAAAGCTCAACTGGAGAGATTCCAACTCAGGAGTCAGATAACAATGTCACAATGTAGCTGAAGGAATGTACCTATTTCAAGGACTCATTTGTAAAAGGGTTAAATTTGCTAAGAATATCTTACCCCCTCTTTTGCACACTAGCCTGTGTTTTATCTGTTTTATTCATTTTTGTAAAAACAAATAGCAAATACAAAGTGGATATAATCAAAGTTTGGAAAATGATAAATTTTCCTCAAGAAGAGTAATACTATTCACAATGACTATGTTCTGGATTGTAACTAAGGTAAATGTAAAAGGAAGACACTTGTGCTGATACTTTTTCTACCATTTT
The DNA here is from genome assembly GCA_023362775.1 of Charina bottae. NCBI lineage: Eukaryota > Metazoa > Chordata > Lepidosauria > Squamata > Charinaidae > Charina > Charina bottae. The sequence continues at coordinate 96,207,774 of JALMGJ010000002.1, read as the reverse complement.
CTCTCTCACTATTTCCTATAGTCCCAGACAGCTGGGGGAATAATAGTTTTCTGGCAACTCTGGTTAACCCCCCCCCCTAAATCTGTGATCATCAACTGTGAACATTTTTAACATGCGCAATAGATTTCTGATGAGCTTCATGATATATAGCATTAACCAAGGTCAGAGCTCTGAATGTAGTCCAGCCATTCTTTTTCACAATGATGTTCCAAATACTGTAGAACTCCCATGATGTTTAATAAAGCATTAGTACTGAAATGGAAGTAACTGATCAAACTCAAAGTTTAACGTATAAGGAACAAAAAATTCATAAGGAACGATTCTGTAATTTCATACTTTTGAAATTTAAATGTGGGCTGTCAGCTCTTTCTTACACCAAGTCAAATCTGTTGTTCATTATAGAACATGAGTTAAATTCTAAATTTGCATGATGGTTTCTTTTCTCAACATTTAGCTCAAGGAAAAAGTCCTTGGTAATTGTCAGGTGTTCAGGACCTGGACTTTTGCTATGCAAATGTGAATATACCTGACAGCTAGGAACTCTGACTTCATCCAAAGTCTGATTAGATTTTGTTTCCTCTTCTGGGTAGAAATTTTATTTCTTGAGCAAAACCATTTCTCTGATTTCAAAAACCTTTGTCTTTCTTTACTTCATTGCAATGAAGTCATAATGTTGAGAATTTAGTTTCTAACAACTAACAGATGACATGCTGAGCAGTTGCCAGCATTTCCAACACCCCCAAAAGCCAAAAAGAAAAAAGCAAGGGGTGTCTAAAAAGTGTGTGAAACTCAACCCTTCAGCCAAAAAGAAATCTGAGAAAAAGTCCAGAAACTAAGAGAGGGACATTAGCATTCAGAAATAAAGAAATATGTAATAAAGAAACCATAAATAGAATAAAGAATTTCTAAGCCATAAAGGTAAAAGGTAAAGGTAAAGGTTCCCCCCGCACATTTGTGCAGTCGTGTCTGACTCTAGGGGCCGGTGCTCATCTCCATTTGTTAGCCGAAGAGCCAGCGTTGTCTGAAGACACTTCCACGGTCATGTGGCTGCGCAGAACGCTGTTACCTACCCACCGAAGTGGTACCTATTAATCTACTTGCATTTGCATGCTTTCGAATTGCTAGGTTGGCAAGAGCTGGAGCTAGTGCGGGAGCTCACTCCGCACACAGGGCTAGGGATTTGAACCTCCGAACTTGCGATCTTCCGATCAACAAGCCTGGCATCTTACCCGCTGAGCCACCACGCCTCTTGTATAAAGCCATAAAGGTACTTTATTCTTATTCTCTCCGTCTCTCTCTGTTACACACAAACACAAATCAGTCTTCTGTTCAGATCATATAATTTTGAATTATTTAACAATAATTTCTTGCATTATTTTTGTGGAGTCCTTGGTGCTCTCTGAGCCTTGTTGTTTTCTTGCAGATGTTTCATTGCCAGACTAGGCAACATCTTCAGTGCGAAAAGGGAGTGGGACTTGCTCTCTGTTTATATACCATGGTTTGTCCTGCTTGTGTTGGTGGGGGTGTTGTTCTCCCCTTAGGAGTTCCTTGATTGGGGTGTTGTTTGCTGCTTGGTTGATTGACTGAGTTAATAGTTCTTTGATTAGGGTATGATTTGATTGTTCCTCTGGTGCTAATCCTGGTGTTAATCTTTGCATATCTGCATGGTATATGAATATGCCATGGTATATAAACAGAGAGTAAGTCCCACTCCCTTTTCGCACTGAAGATGTTGCCTAGTCTGGCAATGAAACGGCTGCAAGAAAACAACAAGGCTCAGAGAGCACCAAGGACTCCACAGTTCAACCCTGAGCTACAAATATTTTCTTCAATTGGCATTATTTTTCTTGCATTCTTTTATTTTGAAAAAAAGTATCTCTTTTCCTTACACATATTCCTTTAAAAAAATGCCAGACTTACCTTTGACTTAGTTAACAGTCAACAATGATCACTCCAAGGATGTATCTTGACAAACCTGTTCACCCAGTTAATTGCCCATGCGTTAAATGTTTAAGGGATGGCTTTTAACAATGCAGCTGGTTGAATGGTGTTTAATGGAATTTACATTTTCACTTTAGAAACCTCTTAGAATTAAAAGTTCCCCCCAAAGCCAAATCTCTATTTTATCCTTTCCTTTTACACTGCGGGTGTTTCTACAAGGCAGGCTTCCAGAAAGCAAAAGGAGGGAAAGGAAGGAAATGTTATTCTTCAGGGCTGTGCTAAATAATTAAAAGAAGTGTTTCATAAAACACGTTAGTGTGAACAAAGGATCTGAAGCATAAAGTAGTGCCTGTGAAAGCCCACATGTAAAACCAACCATGGGTAGCTTTCAAAGCAGCCATGCAAGCCTTCCAAAGGACATGGCTGGTTTAATGCTTCAAGGAGAGTGCTTTATTCAGGCTAATGCACTCCGTGAAGCACCTCTTTCAAATGCTTTGCTCAGCCCCCTTCTTCTTCTTTCCCTCCTTATTGGCTATGGAAAAATATATAGTGGGAATCTATGTTAGATGTCTGGCGTCAGTCTCATGTCAATTGGACGCAAACACACACACCAGTGAACTTCCAACAATGAGAACGGATGGCCACATGGTAGAAGTGCCACCTGGAAGCACCATCACACAGGTTTTGTTTTTGAGCCTCAAGTTATATTTCGTTGATATATCTGATGCTGTATCTTAATAACTCTACAACAGGAATGTGATCCTATGCATATTTAGACATTCAATTACTATTTATTGCATTTCTATCACACTTTTGCACTGGAAATTCATGACAGCATGCAGAAATTCCAAATCCCCTATTTTTATCCTCACAACAATCTTATGTGGTAAATTGGGCTTAGAGAGAGCAATTGGCCCCAAATCATCCAGTGAACTTGACTCTTGAGCTTCCAGACCTAAGCCCAAACTTAAGCACCATATTACATTAGCTCTCAATGGAGTTCAGTGGAGCTTCTTCTCTCCTAAATGAATTTTGAACTGTAGCTACAAGAAGAAACTTTAAAAACACAACTGAAAGAAGGAGCAAAAACTGAGATCAAATGTAAATATAAGCTGTTTTCAGGCCCTGACAGAAAAATCATCTTGATCCTTTCATTCTAGCTTCCTCTGTCCCCATTCTTTCTTTTTCCTTCTCTCAATCACTCTGTAAAATGGTGTTTCCTTTGCCTACCAGTTTACACTTCATTGTTACTCTTTAACAGTTTACACATGCTTTACCCCCCTTTTAAATGCATTTAAACATGATTAGACTAAGCACTGCCAGCTGTTGCTTGAGTGAAAGCAGTATGCAAGTTTTGGCTCAACTAGTTTACAACTCAAGACAGGTCTTGTGCTCTTAAATGTGTTCTTGGCTTACATTCTTAAGTTCCAAGGGCATTTGTTATAAACTTGTAATTACACAAATTAGACACCAGTCACATCACATGTGTGTCCCCTCCATGTATTAACATAAACAATTACAAAGTATTAATCAATTTCTTTGGATACAACACTAGATAACACCTTGTACTCTCTGCTGGAACAGAGGACTGCCTCTTTCCTTTCTTATTGCTTATGGGAACAATACAGGTAGAAAAGAAAGTGAGGCCTAACTTTAGCCAGTCATTCATTCCTACTGTGTGCCTCTTCCATGATTTGAACAACCTAGTAATCTCCTCTCCCAGGTACCAGACTTGCCATCACACAATTGGGGATGGCTGGATTTGTACCACAGTGGCAATTTTTTTCAATCATCTAAGTCACACGAAGGAGGCTAGTCTTTGAGCCTCATTTTCCTTTTTCTTTTTTCCCCAAGCAAAAAACTTTTTAAAAAGAAGTTACCAGTGGCATAATTAGAGTTGGTGCCACCACAGGAGGATTTGGGGGGACCTTACCCACTTCTACCCTCATGGACCTAGTAAAGCATGTCATGGGAATAGGGCTTATGAGTGATTTCCTTACCTTAGGGGTCCAGGCTAACTCAAGAGCAGCAGAAACACAAAACTTAAATGTGTGGCAGGTGTGTGTGTGTGTGTGTGTGTGAGAGAGAGAGTGAGAGAGTGAGTGAGTGAGTGAGTGAGAGAGAGGTGTCCCACAGCCAGTTTCTATCCTATTTCCCCCCCTGAACTTTAGTATCATGGCAGATATCTCAATACCACTTTTAATATGCTTTGGAACTAACTCTGAAAGGTATTTTAAGAACAGGATACATATTAATTAATATTACGCTTTTAGAAATCATATATATGTGTGTGTGTTTGTGTGCCCAAACTAAAATAACAGCTATTGTAAAGGAAAATAAACTAATTCCAATAAAACCCCGTTTTGTTTTATAAGCCCTACCTGCCTTTGTGACAAAAATGATAGTAAACAGAAAGTCTAAATATAACCAATGACCACAGACCATATATTCCCTTATGTCAAAATTACAGTCTTCCCAGTTCTCCAAAAAGGAAAGGATATAAATACAGGAGTCTTCACTAAACAACCACAATTGGGACCGGAATTTCGGTTGCTAACCGAAGCGGTCATTAAGCAAATCCGGCCCGATTTTACGACCTTTTTGTGGTGAACCATGTGGTCGTTAAGTGAATCACACAATTCCCCATTGATTTTGCTTGCCAGAAGCCAACCGGGAAGGTCGAAAATGGTGATCACGTGACCATGGGACACTGCAACGGTCATAAATGCGAACCAGTTGCCAAGCACCCAAATGCAATGGTCGTACGTGTGAGGGCGGTCATAAGTCGGTTTTTCAGTACTGTCATAAGTCCGAACCATCACTAAACGAATGGTTGTTAGGCGAGGACTACCTTAAACTTACAATGTTTCTGAATTACTAAAGATGCTTCAATTTTCCAAAATTGGGTACAGAAAAGAAAAAAAAATAACAACAGTATGAAACATACTACTAAGAAATATGGTATATTTTATTTTTATCAAATATAAGTCTTATTTAATAATCAATAGTAATACATTGCTAAAAGACCCAAGAGTCTGTAATTAAATTCAAATATAGCACTGAAATATCAAAGAGCATAAAAATATCAGAAAAAATAAATGAAACTTAAATCAGTGTTATAAATAAAGCGTTTATATTTCTGTTTTTGCAAAAGATAGATTTTTAAACGTGATGAATATTCTGGAAGGAATCTAATAATTAACCAAAGAGATGTTCTGATATTGAACACAAAATGTCACTAGTTTAGATAGTAAGGAACATTCTAATCTCAAATATTTATACTGTTGCCTGCTGCCATAGTGACCACGAAACATTGGCAAGCTATCATGTTTTCCAAATACCCTCAATGCAGCATCCATCAGCATTTACTTATTGCAACCACAGAGTTAAAGACTACTGCTTCTTAGATGGGATAAAATGAAGTTACACCAGCAAGCTCTGAGGTATTGCTTCACAAATGGCAAATATGCTTTTGCTTTCATTTTGACTGAGAAGAGAAGAATACACACCAATCACAAAGGACCAGAGATTTAACTTCTTTCATTGGATTACTCAAAATCCTGAACCTGAACATATATTAGTTGTTGAAAAGACAAGAAGGAAGTTAAGGAAAATATGACAACAAATATTGTACAAGAATTAGAACTGAAATCCAAACAAGTAAAAAACAGTCAGGAGGCAGAAAAGTAATGATTAAAACAAGCTGCAAAGGTCTTTGTTTTGTGCATTTATAAAGTTGTAAATGCACCTAATTCATATTTTCTCATTGGTTTTCACTTAAAAGGAACGATCATAGAATAATGCTCTTCAAAGTACAGGTAAATGTCCCCCTTCTTTTTCAAGGATAGCAGCAAATCAATTTCAAAAGGTTTTAACTATAAAAGTGTTTTGCTCATTCTTGCCACATTAGAAAACAGCACACAGAGCCCACACTCCAACAGTAGCGTTCCTGCTGAACCCTTGCCTACAGGGCCTGCATTTCCTCATCCCAATCTCCTCTCTTCATTACCTTTTGTAATTTCCTCCTAATTTCTCTGTTCTCTGGTGCCTGCTCGGTTTATGTGACCTCCTTCAAAACAGAGAGTCACCCGACTACAGTGGCCAGCCTCTTGGTAACAATAGGGAACGTGGACGGGCTCAGCAGTTCTGAGCTCAGAGGTCCTTCAATGACACTTCACTGTCACATATAATGTGGAGCCCTCTTCAGACCCTTTTATCAGAAAAAGGTCATTCTTGCTGCTTATGAAGGGGTTCATCGGTTGTACCAATCTGAGAATGTTTCAAACTAAATATATTTTCTTTTCAGTGTTAGTCAAGTTGATCCCTTTAATTTGGACATACATAACATAAATATAAATCAAATATCTCTCTATCTATGATGCCACATTTTCAAAAGGATACTGTCATTGTTCGAAAACTTGTTCCCTCTTATGATGCATTTTAGGTAATATTCAAAACCTTTAAATGTTGTTCATCAAATCAAATCAGTCTTACAGAACACAGGGGTTGCAATCACTATCCTTTTAGAAGAAAATCACACATAAAAAATTACATTTTATGACTCGGACAGAGTTTCCCCGTGTTTTTAAATTATTGTAATTTTTCCAAAGGAGGAAAAAAGTAACAGTGTGGGTTAAGTCAGTTCAAGTTAATGAATTCTGACAACAAACATAATGAGGACTTAAAATAACTAGTGAAACACACTGGCAGGAGAGAGCTCATGCATTCAATGGCTTAGGATAAGTCTCCATACCATAAATGAATTGATTCAAGAGCAAACTGGTGGGTTACAGCAGTATCTGAAACTTCTCGGGTATTTTGGTGATGCCATAAAGCACAAGGACCAAACCTAAAAATCAGCAACTCCAAGGGGAAGTTACGGTACTGGGATTTTTTTATTTTTTTGGTTATGTGTTTGTTTTAAATTTATAAAATGCATGAATCAGCAAGTCATTTCCAGTTGAGTAACAGGTTAACGGACAAAGCAGACAAGTTCCAGGGTTCTTCCTATCGCACTTTCCTAACAAACTATATTCAAGTATATCTGAGAAATGTATGTTTTGTTAATCACCTGCAGTTTTATAAACTTCACTCTTTCCTTGTGTTTTTCTTCAACTCAGTACAGCAGCAAATTAACAGAAATTCCCATAAACTTCATTCCTGTTCTCTTTAAATTTTCTCTACAAGATTTCTCTACTTTCTGCCTGCATTTTAAAAAAAAAGTTTTACAAACACATGGGAGTCACTGTAAATGGAACTATATTAATACAGCATACTGAAACTCCTGTAAAATAATTAGTTCAGAGAAAAAAGCAAAAAGACATCATGTTTGGCTTATTCATGAATACAGTATGTCACAAATCCATTCGCCAGGGACTAATGGCATTAAGGGCCTCTAAATTTTGTTACTGTTCTAGAATTGCAATAATCTTAGAACAAACAGAAAAAAAGCATATGGAATTTAAGAAGCAAATAGACCGAGGCTATTTTGAAGGCTCTTGTTTGGACAAAGCTTAAACACTTCTTAACTGTCATGAGCTCCCAGATCAAAGAAATAAATATAAGATGTTTACAATCACCTGTTCTCATTTCTTGAATTCTTTCAATGTTTTGAATTTTTAAAATCCATACTTAAGTTTACAAGCATCTTAATATGTCTGTTGAAATTAGCAGCTTTGGTTAAGGTGCTGGACTAGGACTGGAGAAATCCAGATTCAGGTTTATTCTCAGTGATGAAAGGACAACTGGGTGACTATGGGCCAGTCACTCTCTCTGTTTATCCTACCTCGCAAGGTTAGGGTTAGTTTAAAATTAAGGGTGAGGAGACTTCCATGTATGTATCATGTGTTTCTGTGGAAAAGTGTGATATAGATGCGGTAAATAATAACTAAATAACTAAATGAATATGCATAGAATTTCATTGTCAATGTAGAGTTATTAAAATACAGTTTCAGGCATATGCTGTGGGGAAAAATGGAAGAGGAAGTCTGTGTACCACCTTGAGCTCCTAGAAGAAAGCTGCCATATAAAACAGACACATAAATAAATATTCAAAGTCCATCGTGCAAGAAGAAATTACCTTTGGAACATTAAATGGGTATAGATATTGCCACCACAAGAATACATAGAAAAATCTGTTATTTAACTTTCAATGGATCATAATGAAAAGCAGGATTTATTACAAATATAGCCCACCAACCACTTTTACAAGACCAGTAAAGCTGCTTCTGCTGTCTAATCAGGACTGCAAAAACCTGGGATTGTTCCTGTACCATTAGGCGGAATACATTCAATTTGCTAAATTGTGCAGGCCTAAAGAAAAAAAATGGAAAGAGAAAACAAATATAATAGGGTAGGGAACAAATTGAGTTGTTTTATTAACTCAGAGTTAACTCGGTTAACTTAAAATAACTCAAAGGTATTTTATTCTGTAAAATACATATTCTGTAAAATACATGTACGTACATACATTTATTATGTAAAATACATATTCTGCCAGAGCTAGAGCACCCCCATGCCTGTTTATACCATCCCTTACTTTCCTCCATAAGATTATTTCTATGAGCTCTCTTTTTTGCTAAAAATATTTTACTATCACAACAGACACTGAAAAATGCTGGCTCAGGGCCCAGAGTCATTATAGCAAAGAGAAGGCAGAGGACAGCTATAGTCTGGCTAGCAATTTGTAACCCTGAAAAAGGATGCTGATAAATAGAACCAACCTCAGGGGATTTTTGTGGAGTCTTATAACAAGCAGGGCTGCTGCCCGATCCGGTTTCTCCATAGCCCCTGCCTAAGGCAGCCAACAACAAGAAAACAGTCTCCAACTGTTTTCAGCAAAATATACAGCAGGGAGCTCAATCTCAAAACCACATCATAAGAAAACAATATACGTGGGCATAAAAACCTAAAAGGCCCAAGTCCTGCTGGAAACAGTTTTGCTATCTGGGTTCTCTAGACTGATGATTTCTAAGCTCAGTTTCAAAACTCAAATGTAGATATTAATCCAGCTTTCTCCTCCAAAATTATCCCAGATTTTGGAAGAATAGAAAGGAGTAGATTCAAGATATTAGCATTCAAGTGTATACATAAGTTGGTTGCTTGGCTCTGTTTGGCTTGAATTTCTTAGGTATAGTTTTATAGTTATCACTGACATTATACATAATCTTTAAATGGTAGAAATGGTTGCTTTTATAATGGTGATTCTAGAAATGTTGCTTGGTTTAGGTTAGGAATGGCTGTCAAGAAAATTAACTTCTGACATGTTTAAGTAATAATAATAAAAAGAATGTGTCTAAATAATAGTTAGTGCTGGTGCTATATGTTTGACTTGAGATTTTAAAGCAAGAATAATACATCAGTAGAAAATGATTACAGAGCATACTTACTTTATTTCTGTCTGTTTAATACCAAAGGCAGTTCAGAACTCTTTGTTGCTTTTTATATAATAACTTTCTTTCCAGATAAGAACAGACAATTATTAAAAGGAACCTCTAAGTCTTGCAGTCTCATAAACATAACAGCAAAGTGTGAATACAAATGCTTTGGTCTCTGGATTTAAATTCTACCAGACTTTATAGTAGTTTGTAAGCAATTCTTGCTATTTCACTTTCTGTACAATAAACTCTGGCCCTTCATTTCCATATCCTTATGATATCCTCCTGCTTTGACTTTGCCAAAATCTTTTTCTTCCAAACTTCTGGCTAATAAACTCCATTTGGATTCAGAACAAGCTCATCCGTCTCAAAGCATCCACAGGTTGAAGGTACTGTTTACCTTTTATCCCACAGTTGTGCATAGAACAGATCAGGAAATTCTCTAGGTGTGATGTGTTCATGGAGAGATCCAGAGGTTCAACAAAAATCACAAAAAGTGATTTCTCACCCCCCCCCCCCCCAGGACTTCTGTATCTGGCTGCCCAACTCCAGATGGCTACTAGATAGCAGCAAAGACCTATAATTGCCATTTAGAGTTAACCTGGATTTTTGTCCCCCAAATCTCAGTCACAATTCACAATTGAATCCAAGTCCACAGATGAACCATACAAAAAGTAAAATCAAGAATAGAATCCAAAAGACAACATCATCCAGAGGGAGTAACAACCAATTCTCTCCCGCACCAGTGGAGATAAAAAATAAACATCCCTCCCCTATCACCCTTCCCCAAGGCCAGGAGGAAAAGCCATGTTTTTAATGCTCTTTTAAAGGCTGCTGAGGTGGGGGGGGATCATATAATCTTCTGAGGGGATGCTGTTCCAGAGGGCAGGTGCTGCAACAGAAAATGCTTGCTTGCTGGATCCTGCTAGGTGACATTGCTTAATTACAGGCCCAGGAACAAGCTAACAAAGGAAACTATGAAGGAGTTTACTTTGATCATCTAGCCAGACACTTCAAGGGAGCATGAAATGACATACTTCTTGTTTGTTTGTTTCATGAAAGCAAATAGCCATAATGACACATTCTGACTGGGAATAAACATCTTCACTTTTGATTATAATGCATTTTAAATGGACACAGATATCAGAGTAATCAGTCAAATGAAAGTGTCTTTTTCTGAGTTCTGCTTCTTTAAAAATTAGACAGTAAAACCATGCAAGCAATTAAAAGAAAACATGTGCATGCATACACAGAGAGAGAATAATCACAGTTCCTCATAATGGAACTAATTAGTAGTAGAGAATCCCTTCTTCTCAGTTTTTTCTATAATACCTTCCTTAGTGATTGCAGACCATGTTTACAAATTCCCAAATTGCTAGATTCTTCTCCCTAATCCTTGCCAGCCCCCAAATATGATCTTCATGCTTCATTTTGTTTCTCTGCTCAAGATACTTCAGCTGACAGAAGTGAGGAAATCAGTTATATAATTGGAGGCATGTGTTGTTCATAAACATTTCTCGCAATACATCTAGTGGCAAGTTGTTGTTTTAAATAAAACACACAGTGAATACTATTTTATAAAAGAACATGCAGTATTGAATATTCTGATTCAGATTTCATGCATGATAGAAGTATTCCATTTACTCCCTGGGAAGATGCATAACGACACAAATCTAGGCTTTTAAATTACAATAATATATTAACTCAAGAATATACTACTTTGACCTAAAAGGACAGTGACTACATTTAGAGACTAACAGAAGACCTGGCAGCCCTCCCAAGTGGCATGCTTCTAGATCAGGGGTGGGCAACGTCAGGCCGCAAACCCTGCCCCTTCCATGTGATTGGCTCCTGCCCGCAAACCCCGCCCCCCAGTGCTTGTGATTGGCTCCCGCCCACAAACCCCGCCCCCCAGTGCTTGTGATTGGCTCCCGCCCGCAAACTCCAGCCCCTGGTCTGCGGAAATCCCAGAAACCCCGCCCCCCACCCCCCCGGTCCCCAGTTATAAATATCCAAATGGCCCTTGGCAGAAAAAAGGTTCCCCACCCGTGTTCTAGATTTATTTATTTATTTATTTATATTTCTAACTTATATCACCGCCCATCTCCCCCCATTCCGGAGGGGACTTGAAAAGTTAAGCAGAGCCAGTCCTGATTAGTACTGGATGGAAGACCTAGGAAATCTCAGGGCTATGGACTACACTGAGAAGTTGAAAAAAAAAACCATCCTAAAGGCAGAAATGGGGATCCATTTGCATATTTTTTGTCAAGAAACAATATGGATGCATCCATGCAATCAGAAGTCAAGCTAGACTTAAGGGCACATAAATTGACTAGTAGGAGTTTAGGTTTATATTTATATTATTTAATATTAATCTGCTTAATATTTAAGAGAAGCTCAATATTAAATCTTCTGAAAAAAATAAACATAATTTATTTAGGAATTAGATTTAGGAAAATCTTTCTCCTATTTTCCTTCCTGCTTTGTCTTCTGTGCCTAGGAAGATTAAGACCATTTCGCAAGCTCAACAGCAGCAAGGTAATCTTAACGATCCTCCTTTGGATGATAAAGGGACTTAGAAATAAACATCTCAGATAACCATGACCTAGCCCCAGGTGCAAGGTCACATAGCCACCCTAGAAACATATTTAAGGATTCCCTTACAAACTTTGCTCAGACTGAAGAAGCTCCTTGGATAAGGAGCGAAACGTTTCCACTGAGAAAATAGAAATCCAGTTGACATGATTCAAGCTACAGAAAATTTGGAGGGATTCCAGAGTGATTATATGGGGAGAGTAGTTCAAGCCTGGCACACGTCACACCTCTCCTCCTTTTTCTGCATGGTCTATGCATGGCCCAGCCAACCCTAACATTCCCATCCTTCCCCTCAGCTGCCACTGATGTCCCAGTGAAACATATCTCACCAGAATACCCATCCTCCTGGCCTTCCCATCTCCTTCCCTCCCTCTCTTCCCAGTTGCTGCTGCCGCCAATGTTCACCCACATCATAGCCAAGGAAACTTTCTCAGCCTTGGCTTTTCCCACTCATATCTACCTGAACCACATCTGACCAGAATAACCATATTTGGATCTCTATCTGGAACAAAGTAGCTCTGCTTTGTTTGGTATATGGACCAAAACATCTGAAACATACATGCTTTGGTTTGGCTGTAGACCATCTAAAAGTTCATGGGTACCGGTTTTAGACCATCTAAAATGAGAATTAGAGAACAAGTGCCCTCTGACAGAAAAGCAGGATAATGGTAGTAAAATTAGCAGTTAAAGTTATGGCAAAATTCCACTCAGAACAAATGCATATCCCTATTTGTAACCATATGAACAGTAAGGGGGGACATGAGAAGGTATCTAAAGTCATGTATGGCACAGATAATATGGGTACAAACAGGTTTTTCTCCCTCTTTCATAATTTAGAATTCAAAGTCATCCAGTGAAATTAAATGTGGGGAGAATCAGGACTGACAGAAAGAAATATCACACAGGACACAGATAAACTGGCATTCACTTACAGAAGTTTTGGTAATGGCAGGCACTTTGGATGAATTTAAAAAGGGACTGGACAGGTTCTTGGAGGATCAGGTTACTAACAATGATGCTGTTAACTGTCCCTGCATCATAAGCAGCTATTTGCCAACTGGCCACTATGTGACAAAATATGCTGAACATTTCTTTTTCTTATAAAATCTACAGTTCTGTATGAAATTACTGTGTATAAGGGATCTAAATTTTAAAAAATACAATGAAAATGTAGGATAGAAGTGTACAAATAAATATTAAATAAAACTAAAAACTCTAGCAATATTCTTCACTCTCTGTAATATCTTATATTAGGACCAAAACATGCCTTTACAGTTGGCTAAATGCAGCATGCTTCATTTATACACCATTGGAAAAGCATTCCGTTGAATAGAATATGGAAGAAATGTAAAAATCATAACCAAATTGCATCGTTCCTAATATTTTACCCCTTTAGAATAGATGGTGAAAACTTGATTTATAAATCCAGATTATTTATTGCTTGAACTCCAATTTCCATCATTTTCCCCTTCTTTTTCAAGCCCTGATGGACTGTTCCATAGGATTAGGGGAACCTTAGAATAAGGTAAATAATGGAACAGTGGAAGCAGAAGAGGGAGTCAGCAAAAATATTTCTTCCTCACCCTTCTCCTGTTGGATCTCTGACCTTTCCACAAATGTAAAACATATTTATGGAGGAGCACACCTAGATCCAGCAGATAGTTGTGCACTGGAATCACACATTATTCTAGTTTCAGAAACTTGCTCCTGTGTCCATTTTGGCTCAGTAGTTGTCATTCTTGCCCATTGCCAATAATGAACTCACATGAATTTAGCCCAAGTAAAATCAACAAAACTTCATTAAAGATATTTACAATATTTTTTTACTAACAGAATGTTTTTAAAATGTTACTTTAGTTGCTTTTATTTTAAAGAGTTGACTTAAATTTCTATTCATTGTCTTTTTCTTTTGTAAAATCACATTATGAGTAGAAACATTATATGCATTAAACATCAGTGTTATATTCTGAGCTTGATTCTTATTAGTAGCTTACCTGCTGTATGGGTATATTGGCATGTATGCATTTAATTAAACATTACAAACAATTATTCAGAACCTACTAATCTTAACAGAAATCTATTGCAAATTCAATTTAAAAAAGATCATTTACAACTGCTCAAATTCTGTGGTATAATACCTCCAAGAATTAGAAGAAGGAACCAAGATTAAAACTTGACAAATTGAATTATGTGGGTAATGTTTCTATACCAAACCTCCTCCTCATTTTGCTCAAAATATTCTTTTATTATTGTTTTTAATTTTTATTGCTTTCTCATGGCTCTTATTAAAATGAACTTACCAGTCAGGTATTCAAGTACTGCTGCCATATATACTGGAGCACCGACCCCAATTCTGTATTTTGGATGACCTTTCTTAATATAACGAAGCATTCGTCCAACAGGGAATATGACCCCAGCCTTTGCTGAGCGAGATGTCTTGGTAGACTTTTTCTTTCCACCCCTGCTGGACATTTTTTTTCAAGTGGGTCTGGATCAGCACACTAAAAATAAAGAGGAAAGTAAGATTACCTATAAGTTCTATAATATTTATTCCAAATATTGAATAAAACCTTACAGTAGTATTATAAAACATCAACAACTAAATAAGGCCCACAGTTTCTAAGTGCACTGTGCAATTTCAATTGCCATATATCACCAAATATAGGAGATTTAATGTATTCCAACAATGGTAATGGAATTTATTTATTTATTATTTAAACTTGTATTACTTGAATTAAGCATTGTCAGTATGTAAGCAAGATCACTCTCCGAAATAATCAATATTTCAGTGCATGATGCATCCTGAAGATTCCCACATTAATCTTTTTGGGTAGTAAATTTTTAAACTATACGGCTAAGAAGATATAATAGAAGAGATATAAAAAAAGGCCTAATAAAATCTCTAAAGCAAAAGTTAGGTTTAACTCAAGAGGGTGTAGGAGGATTCAAATATTGTACATAACTCTTTGCCGACATGCATCCAGCTTCTAGAAGTACATTATGGAAAGCAGATATGCACAAATGATTTTTGCAAGATGATATAATTCTAATTCTTATATAGAAGAATTTGGATTTTCATTGAATCTGGATTTATGTCCATGATCACGATTTCAAGATGTTTCAACTGTGGTAGATAATGTAATACAGGTAGTCCTCGGTTAACGATGATAATTGGGACCAGAACTTCAGTCGCTAAGCGATGCAGTTCTAAAGTGAGATGTCATGTGACCGCACTGCTTAGTGACAGCGATCCCTGAAGTCCCCGTTGCCATCATTAAGCGAGGATCATGGATTGTTAAGTGAGGATCTCCTCACAACTTCCTCCCGGTTTCCAACAACCAAAGTCAGTGGGGAAGCCAGCAGGAAGCAGGCCGGCAGGCAGATAAGTGCTGCTGCCGGGTGGGGGAGGGTGCGTAAGGGTGCACAGGTGGCTGGCGAGGCACGGCAGGGCTAGGGGTGGCTGCTGCCAGGTGGGGGAGGGTGTACGGGTGGCCAGTGAGGCATGGTGCGAGCACAGTGGGGCTGGGAGAGGGTGCGTGAAGTGTGCAGGTGATTGGCAAGATGCGGTGGGGCTGGCTGCTGATGGGTAGCAGAGGGTGCATGAGGGTGCAAGCAGCCCCAGAGCTGCATTGTGGGAAGCAGCCCCAGAGCTGTGGTACCTCCCCGCACATGGCCAGTATGGCGAGCCCAGCGGAGGGGAGGCAGGCAAAGATGATGGAGGTCAGCTGGGGGAGTGGCGGGGGGGCGGTCGTAAATGCAGGCTGGCTAGAATTTTTATCACGTGACCGCAGGGGCTATGCAATGGTTGTAAGTTCAAGGACTGGTTGCAAGTCAATTTTTTCAGCACTGTCATAACTTTGAACAGTAGCTGAATGGATGTTAAGCGAGGACTATCTTTGTAGGAATAGTAATATGTGTACATAGATGCATATACTACATACCTATCACTTTGTTCCCTTTGAGGGCAAGCAACATTGCGTAAAGCACAGAAAAGGAGTACAAAATAGTAAGTAACCAAAATTAAAGGCATGAAATAATAGAAAAAGAAACTATAGCTGAATGTACTTTACACCAATACCATTCACTAAACTTTTCCATATTTTTCTGTCCTTTTAAACCATTACAGCTTTCATCATGTCCATACACCAACATACATACTGTTAGGAAGTGGGCCGCACAGCAGGTGAGCGGTGGTGGTCCGCGCGATTGGCTCTTGCCTGCAAACCCCCCCCCCCCGGTCCATGGAAAAATTGTCTTCCACGACCAGTCCCTGGTGCCAAAAAGGTTGGGTACCCCTGCTTTATATGACCACACCACTTCAATGTACTTCTTTCATTCTGGTCACTCACTTTTATCTTCAGTCCACATTTATTCAGCACCCATTCATTCTTGATTCTAGTTCTTCTTGTTTTACAATATACTTTTTAAAGTGGTCTATTCCCACTGCATTCAGAGTAACTGCTATGTTTCTCCTTCTATATAAGAAAGTGGCAGAAGCCACTTTTGCTTCCTTTGACATTCATTCCTCACAACCAACCACGTACTACCCACTACTTTTTATTAACAGCATTTGCATGTTTTAACATTTCTCTATCTACTGTCTCATTTTTAGCAAACATTACACCAAGGTACACAAATGTATCTACTTGCTCTAGATTTTGCCATTTCTGTAGAACTTGCAATTGTTCACTCCATTTTCCCTGTAAAACATGACTATTGTAAATAAGACAACACTGCGACACCAGCAGAAAGCACAAAACAGCTAGTTGTGGATGGCAACGTATGTTTTTAATAATGTATTAATTGATGTTTGCATTTTATTGTTAGTATCTTTGACAGATGGGACTTCAGAGTACTGCTTATTCATTAGATTTATAGCAGGATCAGATCAGAAATAAGAGTTACAAGCATACTAAACAGCACTTTTCCCATCTAGGTATGTTGTGGCATTTTAAGAAACCTGAAGATTATTGCAACGGCAAGATGTACATCTATAATGACATATGTAGGGGGAAAAAAGCAAAACAAAAAATAGAATAAAAAATCTGACATTTTGACAGTACAATTCAGTGCTTCTTTACTCAGCAATACATCTCAACAGTTTTCATCTCCAGGAAATGTGCATCTTATTTTCTTAAAAACAACAACAGTCTTAATGGGGACTTTGAAAATATATTTCAGGGCCTTTATTATTTTCAAGACTGTTCAAGTTTACCTATACAATTACATAAATGTTATTCAGATGAAAAGCATGGCTTCAATCCTGTTATACTTTTCTGCTTACATTTGATGTTTTCTTTATTTTCTCACAAAAGATATATAACTGATAATATGCAGTTGTTCAAAACAAGACTTCCTGTATTATTATTTTCAACAGTTCTACTGCACTGAAACAAATATATATTTATAATGGTGAAACAAAAGCCTTAAAAACACCACTCAAAATGCAAACTTACATATATGTCTATACATGTGCATCTAATACATAAAACATGCCTGGGGTTTGGACAATGTGCCAATAGCATTTCCAATCAACTTCCAGATCAGAAAAGCCTGTTGGTACAACAACACTAATTTCCCTGGCATATTTTTCCACATACTAGTTCTTGCTAGAGATGGGTAAGTAATCTTGCTTCCTGTTTTTACAAGGACATGGAAACTTCCCCCACCAATTGTTATAAGAGATCAGGAGGAAGGGACAGATAGGATGTATGGTTCTGGTTAGTCCCACTTGAATAAAGTTTGCTACAGGCACTTTTCACTTGAAAAGTACACTAGTCTTTAATATAGCTTTACGTTTTTGGACTGACCTTAAAAGCAAATTCCAAGGCTAGCAAGGCCTACTTCATACTAAGCCTTGTAAACAACACTTGCATATACAATATATAGTTCTTTTATCTTTTTGGAAAGGATAAAGAGCTGCAATTAAATTCCTGGAATGTGGAATGATGGAATTCATCTCCTTACCAACCAGGCCTTTGTATGCCATTCCCCAGCTGGAGTTTCATAAACTTCAGTCTGACAACTTCTTTCCACAAACATAATTGCACTTGACACCCATGAAGGATGGCCAAAACCTGCAAGTTAATTTACTGCTACACACAACCTTTCTACGGATAATTCTGCAGAGTGCCTGTAATTTTTAACTTGCATTTTTCTAAGAGTGTAGGCATTACCATAAAATGCTAAAAAGCTCCATGGAGAGGGGTAGTTTACAAGCTCAGAAACCATGGCTCTGCTGGGAACTGGTGGTTTAAAAAACCTTTCCAAATACTTAAAACTTTTGATTTCCTGTTGTGGCTTTTTCCTTTACCCATGTGGAGATAGACAGTTCCATAAACAAAATTTTATAAACCAAAGAAAAACCTATTGGCACTTATTAGCCTTAAGAAAACCTCCTCCTCACCCAAAACTGTTCTGACATCAAATGATATTTTTTCACAGTAATTCATCTTGCTCTTTCATTTCTCTTCCCTATTATTAAATCATGGTATCTCTGTTTTGAATGTTTGATTTGCTTGCTCTCCATTCCTTTTTGTCCCCACATTGTTCTATTTCTCTCACTATATGTTTTGTGTATTTGCAACCCAAATCTATCAAAACACAAGTACCAGGCATCTTCAAATAAAATAGTTTATCCAGGTCGATCCAGTATTTAACCATTTCTATGAATGTTTTCATAGAAAACTGAATTGTCAGACAGATTTTAGTTAAATTTTTAAAATTCAATATATGGAAAGTTGTCTACATTTCAGAAGAGACTACTTTTTGAATGAGGCTATCACGACAGTCCTAACTGAACATGTCCTATATAATATAATACACTATATTATCACAGCAGCAACAATTGTTCAGAAACTTAAGAAAACATTGTAAATAAAAAAGTTAAGAAGCTTCATCCCATCCCATCCCATTATTCTTTTCATTTTGGAATTAAAACAAAAATGAAAAATGGCATGTAACTAACAAACAATCTGGTTAATTCTGGCTTCTCCACCAGCCCTTAAAAACAACAGAGGCCTCAATAACTCTGGAAATTGAGCATTATAAAACAGTTCATCTCCAATTAAAATAATAGTAATGGACATTTTTCATATTTTGTATTGGAATTTCAATCTAAATTCTTTAAAACAACTTTAAAGCTACATCTATTACAATTCTTTAAAAAATCTGTCAGTTATTGGGAACAGCCCAGTTTATTAATAACAGTTACAAACTGAGATGCCACCTGAATGTCAAATTGTTTATTTTTTTTAAACACATTTAATATAGATACAACAGTATGTAATGATACAACGGTAATGTGACAATTTTCATAAAGCTGTGCAATCTAGCATTTTCCAATAGAATCGCAGAATTGGAAGAAGCCATTTTAGTCATTCAAGTAATATTCTTCAAGTATCAGCCACAGCTGCATATATTTAGCCAAAAGATGCTAAGCCCTTGTTGGTAGCCCAGAGATGAAAGACTGGAGATAAAAGATGGGGAAAAAAGTAAGATCTAATCAGAAGTGCTCCAATTTCATTGGGTCTGCTATGTTGTACCCACATCAGCGATAGCATGTCGCTGACCTTGGCTCATCTTTAAAAGCTAAGCAGAATTGGACCAGGTTAGTATGGATATCCCATGAATTACTAAGACTATAGGTCAGACTGGGGGGAAAAAGTCTTAAAGAAGATAATATTATTGTCACAAAAACTATATGGCATGTCCATGAAATCACCAGAAATCAAGCTCAACTAGGAGGAGGATGTTAGCCCTGCAAGGTAGTCCAGGCAAGAAACACAACCAGTAAGAGGTGGAAGGGTCCCTTAGGGCCTTAGGCCATCAAGTCCAATCCTTTGTTTAGTGTTTATTCTAAATCTTAATTAAAGCATCCCTGCCAGAAAGGCATCACGCTTCTTCTTGAACTTATGTAGTGAAGGGGATCCCACCATTTCTTTAGATCCACTGGTCCCAGTGTCAAATTCCTCTTACTATTATGAAAGTTTTCTAAAATTTGATCAGAAACTGCTTTCCTATAAAATAAATTCATTATTCTGGGCGTGACTTTCTTTGGTGTGTCTTTTTAGTCTTCTTTTCTCAAGGCTAAACATTCCCAATTCCTTCATGCCTCTTTGTAGGGCTTATTTTTTAGTGCCCTGATTATCCCCACTGTTCTATGAATCTTTCTGAAGCATACCCTGAACTGGAATCAGTATTCAAGATGGGATCTGACCAATAGTTCTCTTGATGTCACCTACATTGCATTTGCTTTTGTGCAGCCACATTATACTGCTGACTCATATTCAGTAAGCATTCACCTATACTATTCCAAGAAATCTTCCCTAAGTATTATTACCAAGCTGTTTATTCCCTAACTCAGGGCTTTCCAAAGTGTTGCCGCTGGCGACACACCAGCGGCAGCGTGCGTGCGCACGGCGACGGTGCGGGGGGGCGTGCGGCGGCACGGGGGCGTGTGGCGGCACGCACATGGTGGCGGCGCGGGGGGCGTGCGGCGACGCGTGCGTGGCGGCCGCCGTGCACGCGCGCGCCACCGCTTCCGGGTGGTGTGGTGACACACTTTTGTGTCGTGACACACAGTTTGGAAAGCTCTGCCCTAACTTATATCTGAGAATTTGATTTCTGTTTTTTTAAGTGAACAGCTAAGCATATGTCTCTGTTAAATACTTATTCTGTCATTTCAGCCCATTTCTCTATCCAATCGAAATAATCTCAAATTTTACTTCTGTCTTCTAATATATCACACATCCCACCCAATTTGTCATCTGCAAATCTGTTAAGTGTTTCCTCTACCTCTTTGTCTGAGACATTAATAAAATAAGGTTAATAAAATGTTAAAGATTACCAGATCCAAGCCTGAACCTGTGCATCCACTGAATACCACACTCAGTTGGACAAAGAACCATTGAAGAACACTCTTTGAGTATGATTTTTGAGTCAGCTATCATCTATTTACTAGTTGGACTATCAGGCCTACACTATATGGCTTCATAATCAGAATGTTGTGGGCTGCTTTGTCAACTGTTTAGCTGAAGTCAAATTACAATATAGTACCATGATATCCATAGTATTCCCATAAACTACTGAGTTATTGCTTTTGACAAATCCATGCTGACATGGTAATTACTGCATTGCTTTTAAGGTGCTCACATATAAATCTCTTCACGATCTCGTCTAGAATCTTCCCAGGTATTGATTTGAGACTGATTAGACTTGTCAGCCTTTTGAGGTAGGCCAAGTCATGAAACAGCGCAAGGATTACAGGAATGGTACTTTATTATTATAGGGTATATTAACAGAATCTTGAGTCCGCCAGTTTCCCTCTTCCTCCTCTTATACCAAACAGAATCAAGGTGAGTTTATTTTGAGTTTCTTTCTTACACCTTCTCCTTTCCCAGGACTGAGTTGTCTTTTATTTTTTCTTACTTCTTCCTGCATACTTTCTTCAAGGTTATCTCCACATTCCTCTACAAGTTTATAGTTCCCCCTTTTCCTGATTTTGAAGACAGAGTGTTTTACACTTTCCATTTATCTGGTACCCCACCACATCTCCAAATTTCTGAAAGATAATACATAACATTTTGGCCAGACCATCAACATTCCTTCAGTATCCTAGGATGCACTGAAATTTAATTTCATTCAAAAGAAATAAATATTCTCTGCCCATGGTTCTATCAACCTCAACTTACCCTCTTTGTTGAAGAAGACTGAACCAAAAGTCTGTAGCTTGAATCATGTCAACTGGATTTCTATTTTCTCAGTGGAAACGTTTCGCTCCTTATCCAAGGAGCTTCTTCAGTCTGAGCAAAGTTAGTAAGGGAATCCTTAAATATGTTGCTGTGTGACCTTACACCTGGGGCTAGGTCATGGTTATTTTGTTATTTTTTTGAGATGTGATTTAAAAAAATAATAATAATAACCATGACCTAGCCTCAGGTGTAAGGTCACACAGGAACATATTTAAGGATTCCCTTACTAACTTTGCTCAGACTGAAGAAGCTCCTTGGATAAGGAGCGAAACGTTTCCACTGAGAAAATAGAAATCCAGTTGACATGATTCAAGCTACAGACAATTCCACCTGGATGACTGAGAACCTTCATAGACATACTGAACCAAAAGCAAATCCGTTTAACTAGACTCAGCTTAGTTTCCTTTAAAACCAATAAACCATGGTTGAGCAGGCTTTCACTTGTTACCCATGCCTAACCATTGATTCTGTTACAGTGTATACATAGAGCCAGTTTGGTCTAGTGGTTAAGGTGCTGGGCTAGAAACCAGGAGTCTGTGAGTTCTAGTCCCATCTTAGGCATGAAAGCCGGCTGGGTGACCTTGGGCCAGTCACTCTCTCTCTCAGCCCTAGGAAGGAGCCAATAGGAAACCAGGAGCCTGAGAGTTCTAGTCCCGCCTTAGGCATGAAAGCTGGCTGGGTGACCTTGGGCCAGTCACTCTCTCTCAGCCCAACTCACCTCACAGGATTGTTGTTGTGGGGAAAATAGGAGGAGGAAGGACTATTTGGTATGTTCACCGCCTTGAGTTATTTGTAAAATAATAAAGGCGGGAAAATAAATAAATAAATAGATAAATAAATAAATAAATAGATAAATAAATAAATAAAGCAAGCAAGCAAGCAAGCAAGCAAGCAAAGCAAGCAAGCTCTTAGGCAAATGGTTTTCAAAAAGTGAATGAATTTGTAAGCAATTATACTCTTCTCACAATCTTTTTTTTTAAGCTTAGTATAAGACTGCCTTTTTGAAGCTGTAAACATAGCATTAATGACAAACACACAGGCAGGCAGGAAGTTGCAATAATAAAGGTTTGGCCCACAATTCAGATAAGTGGAACTGGGCCTTTCCATTTTACCGTCTTAAGGTGAAGTGAAAACATGTTATGCTAATAAAAATAACCAAGTATAATCAAGGAAGCAAAGTGAAAGACGTTGATGTGGCTGGCAATATTTAGTGTTGAAACCTATACGCTATGTACTTCCTTATTCTGCAATGTTTTTGTATTCTTCTGTAACCATTTCATAGGACTGGTAGGACTGCTCTACCTGAAGATATATGTTGGCTACTTGCCTACTAATGCATGCACTTCTCTTAGTGTGAGATCCTGCTTACCCGTACTCTCAGCATGAGAGTACAACATAAATATATAGAGTACAGGATGAAGCTTAACACAATGCCAGTTACTCTATATTTGTTCCTCCTCCTCCTCGAGTAATTTTTATTAAACCATTTTGATATTCTGAGGTATTGCTTACATGCACATACACACTTTTGTTTCAACTCTTAAATGGTATGCCACTTTTATTTCCAATTATTTTCTTTTAAAGTTTACTAATGCCACTGGCAGAATTCCAAACTGTATGTTATAAATTCCTATGACTCTACAACTGATGGTATATTCCCTAATCAAAGGCCATGTATCACACTACATTCAGATGCAAACTCCAAATTTGTCACTGTCACTTGAACCAAGTCATTCAGATTTTGTTCTCAATTACACCAGTGTAAAGCTACAATACAAGTCAAGATATATATGGCAGTTGACAATAATCAATACTTATAATTAATATTTTAATTATACAGAAACTACAGGCATTGCGACACTTTTCTTATTTTAGAATCTGGTGGGGGGGGAGAGAGAGAGAGAGAGAGAGAGAGAAAGAGAAATACAGCTTTAGTTAAATCTAAAGAAAGATTTAGTCAAACAAGGAAACAGGTGAACATATGTCAAGTGTAATTTAAAATATACCACAAACACACAAAATAAATTTATTAGTAAATGAATATATTATCAGAATTCAGTAACTGTTACTCTGGTCAACACCAGGTAGATAAAAAAAAGCAATTGATTTCCGTTTATCTTAAATATTAGGGTTATGCAATGCTTTGGATTTGATTCCAAAAATCTGTTTTGGATTATGGAGGGACATGAAGGTAGTATCTATCTACAACTCTTTAAAGCAGCCACATCTTTTCCAGGATTCATATGACAGTTACAGAGAGCAGCCATGCAATACCAGAAGCTGCAGCTACTTCAAAAAGTTGCAAACAGGTGCAATGTTTATTCCACTGTATGCTCCAAATCACCTTCTTGAAATCAAATCTAAAGTGCTATAAAGTCCTATTAAAGATCTCTCTTCACCTACACAGGAGTTTCTTGCCTGATTACAAGAGTGACTGGCTTTGGGACTTGTTCTTTTCAAACCCTAAGAAACAGAAGCATGTGAGCTAGAGTAATCCCTATACACCTGTTGCTAAGTGACATTCTCACAATAAGCACAGGCATAAATATTAATACTCTAGTGAGATGAACAAAATCTCAGATCATGAAAAACTGATACAACTTGACACTGCAAAAGTCTACATATGGAGTTATGAATTAAGTCACGGTACAATCTGATCCCCAAATCAGATACAAAATGACAAGTGTTTGCGAAGAAGTAAGTTTAAAATTTCATGCATGTACACTGCAGGGAAACATACAAAATCAGTGAGATCTGTAATTCATACTTTGCATAGATTCAAACAGTATCTTATTAATTAACCCTATTAATGGACCATATGCAAACCAGCAGAGCAATCTCAATTTGGACTTTATTCTCTTGGATGGGCCATGACTGGCTTTGTTATTTAATTTTTATTTCCCCAATTCACCTTCTTCCAAGTCTTTTTATAAACTGCATACATCATAGTTCAAGAAACAGCTCTTTTAACACATTTATTATTTATTTTATTATGGCTGCCAGCTCCAGAAGACAGGGCAAATCTTGCAGCTCCACCATCATAGCTTTGGTTCAGATTCCTAAAATACCCTCTAAAGGTGTTTTGGGGTTGTTGTTTTTTGCTCCTTCCTGATGTGGTATTTTCTCCCATATTATATTTTATCTTTACCGTTGGTAATAGTTTAAAAGGCTGTTTGAGGGTAAAGAATTTTGGGCCAGGAGCGTCCTTTGCCCTGTAACAGAGAACATGCCACCCACTGCCCGCCACCCCACCCCACCCCGGCATTTCTATTTGCAATCCCTGTTCATTATCTGTTCTTGTCCAATGACCCGAGGTGGGATGAAAGAGGAAAGTGAAGGACGGTCGGAGGGAGGAGAAACGTTACTGGAGCAAGCCAAACCTTTTTTTATTGTTTAACATTATGGTGCAACAGAGCTATTTCCTCGGGATTTGCGGATCGCTTCCCAATCCTACCCTGCCCGAGATGAAATCAAAAAGACAGATGCAACGACCCTACGATGGAAGAGAGTTTATTTCCTGGTTCTCTTTAAGGGCACAGCAGGGAAGTCTTCCAGCTCCCCCTTAACCCTGTCGATCCCGTTCCCAGCCGGATCGAGAGGGATCTTTTCTCTCCTATGCCCCGCCCCCTACTGAGATCCCAGCTGCCAAAAAAAGTCGCGGCTGGGCTCTCCCAGCGATCGCTCAAGAGCTAAACTTGACGGCGACTCCCCTGCACGCAAGACAGGTGCTGCTGCCTGCAAAACGGCCACCTCCGGCGCTGCAACGGGAAGAGAAAGAGAGCGAAGACCCAGCCGTTTCCAGCCCCACCTTCCCAACCGACCGGGAAAAGATCGGTGGGCATAAACAGAACAAGCCCCACCGCCGGGCAGCGTTCGCGTCCTGGAGGCTCCGAGGAAGAACCGCGGCGTGGATCACTTACAGCGTAGGGGCAGCGGCGGCAGCAGCAATATGTCTCCCGGCGTCTCTCGCTCCCCTCTGGGCTCCGTCGCGCGTGAACTGGAAGTCGGCCAAACGTGCTGCGCGTCCCACAATGCACAGCGCAGCGCTCGTCGTCACATCCCCTCCTTCTCCGCGTAGCGGGCTGCGGCGCGCTCGCTCGGCGGCGGACTTGGCAGCGCAGTGCTGGTAGCGCCTCCTCTGCTTCCGACCTCCCACCTGTCCCGCTGCTGCTGCTGCGAAGAGAAAAACTCGCTCCCCCCCCGGCCCACCTTTCCGCGAGAAGAAGCCGCTCGCTCGGGCCAGGCCTGCGGTCTTAGCCGCCGCCGCGTTGCTGCGCAGCGCTACTTCCGAGGACCCAAGGAGAGAAGGATCTTCCCTCCCTCCTCACCTGCCTCTCCCCCAGCGGGAGGCCCCTCACGGAGGGCCCTTATGCCGCCTGCCCTCTCTCGGGGGACGAGCCCAATGGGCGCCCCTTGGTCCGGCAGGGGAGCGAATTGCGGGCGCCGCTGCCAGGCCTCCGCGCGGAGCCATCCGCAGGTAAGTTCCCTGGGACGCCCCCTGCTGGGTCTCTGCTCGACGGCCGCCTGCCAGGGCGCCGCTGGGGTCGAGGAGAAGAAGCGGCGGCTTGG
Organism: Charina bottae; assembly: GCA_023362775.1. Classification (NCBI taxonomy): domain Eukaryota; kingdom Metazoa; phylum Chordata; class Lepidosauria; order Squamata; family Charinaidae; genus Charina; species Charina bottae. The sequence continues at coordinate 96,181,541 of JALMGJ010000002.1, read as the reverse complement.
CAACTGGATGGAAAGGCTCCCTCGAAGCCCTCCCCTGCCCCGGAGAGGACCCACAGGCGTCTTTGGTGCTCGGAGCCTTCTCTCATTTGCTGATCTCTCCCTCGTCGGTACAATAGTTTCAAGATCGCTACTTACTTTAAATGTCATCCAAGTCATTAATAAAAATATGAAGATATGTCCATGAAGGTTCTCAGTCATCCAGGTGGAATTGTCTGTAGCTTGAATCATGTCAACTGGATTTCTATTTTCTTAGTGGAAACGTTTCGCTCCTTATCCAAGGAGCTTCTTCAGTCTGAGCAAAGTTGGTAAGGGAATCCTAAATATGTTCCTAGGTAGCTGTGTGACCTTACACCTGGGGCTAGGTCATGGTTATATTGAGATGTAATTTTTAAGTCCTTTTATCATCTAATGGAGGGTCGTTAAAATTACCATGCTGCTGTTGAGCTTCTGAAATGGTCTTAATCTTCCTAGGCACAGAAGACAACACGGGGAGGAAGATGGGGGAGAGTTTGTGCCTGAGGCCCCCACCTCTATTCAAGGAAGGATTTTCCAAGTTGGCATAAATGGATTCCTTGAGAGAGAGAGAGAGGGGTCAAGGAATCCATTTATGCCAACTTGGAAAATCCTTCCTTGAATAGAGGTGGGGGCCTCAGGCACAAACTCTCCCCCATCTTCCTCCCCGTGTTGTCTTCTGTGCCTAGGAAGATTAAGACCATTTCAGAAGCTCAACAGCAGCATGGTGATTTTAACGACCCTCCATTAGATGATAAAAGGACTTAAAAATTACATCTCAATATAACCATGACCTAGCCCCAGGTGTAAGGTCACACAGCTACCTAGGAACATATTTAGGATTCCCTTACCAACTTTGCTCAGACTGAAGAAGCTCCTTGGATAAGGAGCGAAACGTTTCCACTAAGAAAATAGAAATCCAGTTGACATGATTCAAGCTACAGAAAAATATGAAGAGTTCACGGTCTAGGACTGAACTGTATAGTTCCCCATATAATACAGTTTAATGAGAAACCATTGCTGAATAATCTTTTTTTTAATGAGCTATGTAGTCTTGTCAGTTTTTGACTCTTGGGGACTGCCTGAACTAGTCCCTGCTGCTTTTTGGCAAGGTTTTTCGGAAGTGGTTTGCCATTGCCTGCTTCCTAGGGCTGAAAGGGAGTGACTGGCCCAAAGTCACCCAGCTGGGTTGTGCCTAGAACTCATGGTCTCCCAGTTTCTAGCCTGGTGCTTTAACCACTACACCAAACTGGCTCAATGTAGTCATTTAATTGGTCACAATTAACTAGCTTGTTGAGCCTAACAGTAAGCAGAATAGGTGGAAACACTGGAGTATAGTAAACTTTGCCTTCTTACAATACAGTTGATTGTTTTTCCACATAGTTGTTCATATGTCCTTCCATGATGATAACAAATATGGATGTCTTTATCAGTAAATAAAATAAGTTTATATCAAAGTGTAATGGCGTGTGCACACTTGCATGTAAACAAAGCAATTTGTTGTTTTTCAATTAAATATTTATTTCATTTGCAGTAAAATGCTTTTTTGGCCTTCATTGCAGTTTTTAACCTGTTACAATTGATTGTAAGTTTGCAAAGGGATGAAATTAGTAACCTAAAGTAGAAAATGTGCATTCCCTGGCTATTGCAAATAAATTAAATCAACTATCAACTATAATTAGGTACTCTTGTTTATGTAAAAATGTAAATAACTTTTTTATAACTAAAATTACTACAAAATACTGTTATAATGAGGCTGCGGCAAAGCAATAGTGAAGGTACATCAAAAAGAAGAGAGAATCAGCCATTCCAATATCAATGGCTATGTCAAAACCACAACTTCTCTTGGGCTTCTATTCCATTCTGTCCAAAGAGTTTTTGGGAGCTCACAAAATAAGCAGCAGAACCATTCATAAAAAAATAGAACAATTATTTGTTAGCAATGAATAAAACATGTTAATCCCAGAACAACTATCTAGTGCAGGAAACTTTACATGGAGTGCAGATAATTCCAATTTCTATTTGTAACCTTTCTCTGATTTCCTACTGCTTCATCTATCTCCTTTAAAAAAAGGGGGGGAGAGATGGAATAATTGTACGACACCTCTTGATCACTAGCAGTCTGGTAGCTTTTCCAAGAAGTCATTAAATTAATGATGCAGTTGCTTCAGATGGCAGGTGCTGGGGAGAAATGGTAGGTGAGCTACTGAAACATGAGTGGTCAAGTTACAGTCTTACCACTGGTGTGTTGACTAAGAGGAATCTACTACATCCATTTGGCATCTGTATATGGAAATAATACAATAGAAGATATATAGCATTCACATGAATTTCAACATGGAGACCAGCTAATTGATTTTGAAACAGATGCTTTCAAGTGCCACAGCTCCAAAACAGACAACTAGAAATACATATTAATAGTATTTATTTTTCCATGAATTGATTTAAAAATGAAAGAGTTGATTACCTCACTTTTTTCATCAGACTTCTCTTTAGAAAAAGAAAAAGGTATGGAATTAACATAATAGAGATCTTGTGACTACAAGTGGCTAATGATTGCTGTCCAAATGGCATGTATTAGACACAGGTTCAAAATGTTATTAGGGAGATGTGTTCATCGAGTCAGAACTGAAGAAGATGCTGTGCCTTAGGAAAACATTTGGAATCTACCTGTTGCTAATATATTTACCAGCATACAAAAGAAGAAACATACTAGCTTTTTTAGATTCTTAGGATAACACGTGTTGAATTATTACAGCCACAAGACATATACCACTATTGTTGGCTTCCAATATTACCATTTATTAATGAATATTCTGCAAATGCAGCTGAAGACCCAGTATCACTTTTGTCACACGTCTTTAAGAAATGTAGTTGAGTTCTCCAATGACAAAGTTGCATTATGAAAATGGTGGAGCTGATCCTAATTGGATCATTCAGTTTGAGCATGATTCTAACATATTTCATACCAGTAGAACCATATTTATTTATTTTTATTTATTAGACTTTTATCACCACGCCATCTCCCCCACAGGGGACTCTGGGCGGTTTACAAACATAAAAATTAAAATTCTACTAAAAATATACAATACAATATATAATTACTTATTATTATAAATTAAATAGAAAATCCAAGCGGGCGATCTCAACCAACCTAGGACCCACATGATCTTAAAAGGGCTCTAAGACACCAACCATACCCATGAGGAGCTATTCCTATTCCCATCCCACGCAAGGCAGCAAAACCAGGTCTTTAAATTCTTCCGGAAGGATAGGAGTGATGGGGCCTGCCTCACCTCCGGGGGCAGAATGTTCCAAAGGGCATATATGAATAGCAGAATATCCAAAGCATTTTGGGATGTTATCAGTACTTCTGCTAAGTATGAAACTATATCATTATTTTAATTATGCAAAAATTGGATATTAGACCAGAAGGTCAAAGTTTTAATAAAATATAGCTATAAAGTGTCTAATTACATGAAAAGAATGTCATTAAACCTGAATTTTAAAAAAATTAAGGTTTGGCTTTACTGTTCAAAACTAGAAATCTACTAAGGATCATATTCTAATCCAGGGCTTTCCAAAGTTTTCCCGTGGCGACACACCAACTGCCGTTGGTGTGTCGCTGTGGGAAAACCCGTTGCGGCAGCGCGCAAAAACCCGGAAGCGCTGCTGCCGCTTTCAGTTTTTGCTCGCCACCGTGGCTGCGGCGCTTTCGGATTTTCGCGTGCTGCCGTTGGTGTGTCGCTGCGGGAAAACCCGGAAGCGCTGATGGCACACATCTGGGCCCTGCAGATGACACATTTTTGTGTCGCGACACACACTTTGGAAAGCTCTGTTCTAATCCATCAAATGTCCATAATTTTTTCCAAACTTAGAAATGAAGTCCAGTCATTTGATCCATACATAGAAATGAGAATGCATAGAAGTACATAAAATCATCTATGTGAGTTTTGTTTTTGTATTCTAGGCTGCTTCACTAGAGAGGAGAATTAGGTATGATTTTTCTTACAATCAAGGTTAAATTGTGCTCAAATATTATAGGAGTTGAACAAAAATCTTAGTAAATAGATTCATAGGCATCAAATTTTTGAAAAAGTTTGAAGCAGCCGATTTCCCCAGCACTGAGTGAACAGAAAGGTAAAAAATAGGCAGAGAGGCAGCCTATATATGGTAAAAATAAATAAAATGCAAAATTGTTAGCTTATCACATGGTGCCTCCCTGCTGGACCAGTCAGCTCTCATTCTGTTATTTAGGATTTGTGTCTCCAATGAACACATCAACACCAGAACATAATGGCACATGACCAGCAGCTATTTACCCAGAGAGTGATTTCAATAAACCTGTTCCTTTCCTGTGCTTCTCATGCCCAGAGATATTCACAGTCAATCACACTCCTTTTTCAATGAGGTAAACTTAAAGGTAAGTGTCCTAATTAGGAAGGGCTGGTAGAGGTGTATCTTACTGTCCTGTTCTAAGCAGATTCCAAGACTAGGCTAGTAGTTCACTCAGGAAAAAATGTGTTAATTGTTCACCAACTTCATTCAGATCTTCCCATTTCAGCCAGTGCTCAGCATGAAGCAAATCCTCTTGCCTGCCTGCAGCCTATTATGGTCAACGTGTGCTGGAATCATAGTGTTCAGAACTTAAGGGTGTCCCTGTCTCAGAAAATCTGACATGGTTGTGATTACTGTCTCTTGTTCTCAGTTGTCACACATGCATCACATGCAACACTCCTAACAGCAAGACATGATTCCTTTTAATAGTTACTTCTCATTTATTTGCATTTAGTGGTTGCACATATACAGAAATAATCATCCTTACAATCCTAAAGTTCCTGCCTCATGGTTCTTACTTAACGATGATTACCGTAGCAAAGATTACCCAGATGCAAGTGTAAGAAGAGCTGATGGCTGGTCAGCTCCCACCTACCAAAGTGAGACTCACTTTGAAGATGGTGGAAGCTAGAGTACATCACTGGGAAAGGTTGAAGTCTGAGAGGCAAAGCACATGTATGCATTCTTCCCTCTTTGCTGCAGATTTTCAGCATCTTTTATTTCCTGAATAATCAAGACTGTTTTTTGGAGAGTTCTACTTCCAAGGCTCCAATTAGTTCCAATTCTTGGCTCTGAGTTCTCTTTCAGAATTGGACCTCTTGAATAGCTGTCCAACTTTCAGGGCATTAGGATTGGTTCATAATAATCCTGTTTACTGACAGAGATATTTTGCAGAAGTAGCTTGTTTCATCCCATTTTACTATGATATGTTTACATTCTCCCTAGTGTTATGTCTTCCTGCCCCAACATTAGTGTGTCTGGCACCAGCAATAAAAGTTCAGAGAGAGAGAATAAATATTAGCTATCCAGCTAATTTAACTTTTGCAAAACCCTGAGGACAGGACAAAATATATAGATTCTGGGTTTAGATTTACATTGCTACTATTGCAACAAATGAGCATATCCTAAATTTGTTTCAATATTAAATTGTACGTAGTTTAAGAATCCATTCTTATACCTATGTAACTGAAATATATATAAACGATACTGATCATTCTGTTTAAACATGGATGCTTCTAATTTGGTAAGACCTTCAAGTGCTTTTATGTAGCCACAGTTGCAACATTCCCCACACCGAACAGCAGCTCCTGCCATTGAGCGAGAATGCAGGAAATAATATCCAAGAAATAAAAACGTACAGAGTGGTGCCATGAACACTTTCAGGGTTCCATTTATAGTAGGCTAGACAGCCCATGACCCGTTGGGTCATCCTTCTTTCCACATATAATATAGGCTGGCGTCGTTTTCCCTCCCCTCACGACCCTCAGCAGAGCCCCAGTGAAGCCGCTGCCACCTCAGCTGACCTGTGGAAGTGCCTGCCACTTTGCTGGAGAGATGGGGAACAAAGGGAGCCATGGACCGCAAGGAAAACTACCCCTGCTCCACATCCCGGTGGGTTCCCAAGGGCCCCCTCCCTCCAGGGAGGAGGAGGGCTCACCCACCAACCACCAGCGCCCCCCAGCCAGCCCTACCTTGCCAGCAGGCATCCGAGTCACTCCCTCGCCTTTCCCTCGCTGCCCACTGCTGTTAAGAGATTTCAATTTTCGGGCTCAGTTCCAAAGCAGCCAATCACCGCTTGCCCATCGGTCCTTGCCACCAGACAATTGGGCTCAGGGGCCAGAGGGAGGTGAGAAATACGGGGATATGCCTCTCCCACCTTCCCTTGCATTATGCAACCTACAGATTTCTGGGAAGTGTCGGAAATCACAGCCATAACTTTGTGAATAGAAGTGGTGTGAAGATCCTTGACATTTCAATTCCATAGGAGTCATGGGTCCCAGATTTTGGATGCATTCTTTAAGTTAGCCGATTTGAGGTACGTTGATTCAAAAATTGTTGCCTTATGATGCACCATGTCTATGAAGGTTCTCAGTCATCCAGGTGGAATTGTTTCTAGGTAACTGTGTGACCTTACACCTGGGGCTAGGTCATGGTTATATTGAGATGTTATTTTAAGTCCTTTTATCATCTAAAGGAGGATCGTTAAGATCACCATGCTGCTGTTGAGCTTGTGAAATGGTCTTAATCTTCCTAGGCACCGAAGACAAAGCAGGGAGGAAGATGGGGGAAAGATTGTGCCTGAGGCCCCCACCTCTATTCAAGGAAGGATTTTCCAAGTTGGCATAAATGGATTCCTTGACCCCTCTCTCAAACCACCTATCTTCTCTGTCTAAAATGTGAACATTAATGTCCTCAAATGAGTGTCCTTTTTCCTTTAGATGAAGATAAACTGCTGACTCTGGTCCTGTGGTGTTACTTCTCCTGTGTTGGGCCATCCTCCTGTACAAAAGATGTTTTTGTATGAAAGCCGGCTGGGTGACTTTGGGCCAGTCACTCTCTCTCAGCCCAACTCACCTCACAGGGTGGTTGTTGTGGGGAAAGTAGGAGGAGGAAGGAGTAATAGGTATGTTCACCACCTTGAGTTATTATAAAAATAATAAAGGTGGGATAGAAAATAAATAAAAGGAGGAGGGCTGGGCTTACCAGATTTAAAAGTATATTATGAAGCATGTTGTCTGATGTGGTTAAAAGAATGGATAACATTGGAAAATTACAGATTACTATCATTGGAAGGCCATGAACTGAAATTTGGTTGGCACGCATTCCTGTGGGACGACAAAGTAAAGGTAAACAAAGTGTTTAACAACCACCGTATTAGAAGAGCTTTATTAAAGATAATGGAATAAATATAAGCCAAGATTAACCCCTAATATACCACTTTGGCTGTCACCACAGGAAATGATTGCAAGAAAAGAAACTTCAACAAATATAAAATGTTTAAGATATAAAGATATACTAAAATTTGAGGAAGACAAAGTAGTAATTAAGACAAGAGAAGAATTAGAAGAAAAAGGATATCAATGCCACTGGTTCACATATATGCAAATTTTAGAACGATATAAATTAGACAAAAAGAAATATAAATTTTTAAAAGAAATAACGTGGTTAGAAAAACAAATATTTTTTATTTATTTATTTATTTTATTTATCCCCGCCCATCTCCCCGAATAGGGGACTCTGGGCGGTTTACAAAATATGAAAATTTAAAATCTCTACAGAAATTACTAAAAAACAATAAATAAAAAGAATAATTAAAATCCAAAGATGGTTAAAAGCCGCAGTCTAGATCACAGTACTACGGGGCCAACCAACCCCAAGAGGCACTACCACCTCCGTCGTCCCAGGCCAGGCGGCAAAGCCAGGTCTTCAGAGACTTCCAGAAGGTCAGAAGTGAGGGGGCCAGCCTCACCTCCGGGGGCAAGATGTTCCATAATGCGGGCGCTATTGTAGAGAAGGCATGCCTCCTGGACCCCGCTAGATGGAATTCTTTTGCTGAAGGGGTCCGGAGCATGCCCTCTCTGCATAAACGGGTGGGGCGGGCTGATGTTATTGGGATGAGACGGTCCCTCAGATACCCTGGCCCCATGCCATGTAGGGTTTTAAAGGTGATCACCAACACTTTGAATTGGACCCGGAAGCAAACTGGTACCCAATGCAGCTCGCGGAGCAGTGGTGTCACATGTGCTGATCTTATAGCACCCATAACTGCCCGTGCTGCTGCATTGTGGACCAGCTGAAGCTTCTGGATACTCTTCAAGGGTAGCCCCATGTAGAGCGCATTGCAATAGTCTATATAGGAGATGACCAGGGCATGAGTGACTGTTCGGAGGGCATCCCGATCCAGGAAATATGTTTGAATAATGAACATACTATTGCAAAATTATACAAAATGTTATTGCAGTTTAATTTAGAAGATGAGCAAACAAAGAAATGTATGATTAAATGGGCAAAAAAATTTGGTTATAATATTTTATATAATCAGTGGGGAAAAATGTGGACCAAAGGTTTTTTATAAAATGATGTACAGGTGGTATATCACTCCAGATAAATTATCGAAAATGTATAAAAATATGTCTAACACTTGCTGGAAATGTATGTCTGAAACTGGAACATTTTATCACTTATGGTGCACATGTAAGAAGGCTAAAAAATTTTCGGAGATGATACATAAAACTACTCAAAAAATCTTGAAAATGGACATAATAAAAAAACCAGAACTATATCTTTTGGGCTTGATGGAAGAAAATCTTGAAAAAAAACATGGAAAACTTTTGTTATATATGATAACTGCTGCAAGGATTATATACGCTCAAAAATGGAAGGAAGAAAGCATCCCGTCAACAGAAGAGTGGATGATCAAGATATTAGACCTCACACAAATGGCAAAACTAACGGACTTACTAAAAGACAAAAATATGAATGAATTTAAAAAAGATTGGCAACCTCTTATAGAACACATTGAGATGACACAAAAAGAAAATGTTATGTATACGGGATTTACTGACTAAATGTTTATGTAAATAGAAATAGGGGAAAACTAGATATAAATTAGACAAGAGGATATATACACTGCTCAAAAAAATAAAGGGAACACTGAAACAACACAATGTAAGTCCAAGTCAATCACACTTCTGTGAAATCAAACTGTCCACTTAGGTAGCAACACTGATTGACAATCAATTTCACATGCTGTTGTGCACATGGAATAGACAACAGGCGGAAAGCATAGGCAGTTAGCAAGACATCCCCAATAAAGGAGTGGATCTGCAGGTGGTGACCACAGACCACTTCTCAGTTCCTATGCTTTCTGGCTGATGGTTTGGTCACTTTTGAATGCTGGCGGTGCTTCCACTCTAGTGGTAGCATGAGACGGAGTCTACAACCCACACAAGTGGCTCAGGTAGTGCAGCTCATCCAGGATGGCACATCAATGCGAGCTGTGGCAAGAAGGTTTGCTGTGTCTGTCAGCGTAGTGTCCAGAGCATGGAGGCACTACCAGGAGACAGGTCAGTACATCAGGAGACGAGGAGGAGGCCGTAGGAGGGCAACAACCCAGCAGCAGGACCGCTACCTCCGCCTTTGTGCAAGGAGGGACAGGAGGAGCACTGCCAGAGCCCTGCAAAATGACCTCCAGTGGGCCACAAATGTGTGTGTGGCTGCTCAAACGGTCAGAAACAGACTCCATGAGGGTGGTATGAGGGCCTGACGTCCACAGGTGGGGGTTGTGCTTACAGCCCAACACCGTGCAGGACATTTGGCATTTGCCAGAGAACACAAGATTGGCAACTTCGCCACTGGCGCCCTGTGCTCTTCACAGATGAAAGCAGGTTCCCACTGAGCACATGTGACAGACGTGACAGGGTCTGGAGACGCCGTGGAGAACGTTCTGCTGCCTGCAACATCCTCCAGCATGACCGGTTTGGCAGTGGGTCAGTAATGGTGTGGGGTGGCATTTCTTTAGGGGGCCGCACAGCCCTCCATGTGCTCGCCAGAGGTAGCCTGACTGCCATTAGGTACCGAGATGAGATCCTCAGACCCCTTGTGAGACCATATGCTGGTGCGGTTGGCCCTGGGTTCCTCCTAATGCAAGACAATGCTAGACCTCATGTGGCTGGAGTGTGCCAGCAGTTCCTGCAAGACAAAGGCATTGATGCTATGGACTGGCCCGCCCGTTCCCCAGACCTGAATCCAATTGAGCACATCTGGGACATCATGTCTCGCTCCATCCACCAACGCCACGTTGCACCACAGACTGTCCAGGAGTTGGGGGATGCTTTAGTCCAGGTGTGGGAGGAGATCCCTCAGGAGACCATCCGCCACCTCATCAGGAGCATGCCCAGGTGTTGTAGGGAGGTCATACAGGCACGTGGAGGCCACACACACTACTGAGCCTCATTTTGACTTGTTTTAAGGACATTACATCAACGTTGGATCAGCCTGTAGTGTTCTTTTCCACTTTAATTTTTGAGTGTAACTCCACATCCAGACCTCCAGGGGTTGCTTACATTTGATTTCCATTGCTTTTTGTGTGATTTTGTTGTCAGCACATTCAACTATGTAATGAACAAAGTAATTAATATGAATATTTCATTCATTCAGATCTAGGATGTCTTATTTCAGTGTTCCCTTTATTTTTTTGAGCAGCTTATATTATATTTATAAATATATAATCACAGTTTAGATAGACAAAAACCTAATTTTAGAATGTTTTGTTGTATGACTGGTATTTTTTTTTGTAATGTTATGTTATATATGTATTATGTTAATGTTTAGTGTAATGTTTTTAACGATAAGATGAAATAAAGATCATATTTTAAAAAAATTAAATTAAATTAAATTAAATTAAATTAAATTAAATTAAATTAAATAATAAAATAAATAAAATAAAATAAAATAAAATAAAATAAAATAAAATAAAATAAAATAAAAAAATAAAATAAAATAAAATAAAATAAAATAAAATAAAATAAAATAAAATAATAAAATAAAATAAAATAAAATAAAATAAAATAAAATAAAATAAAATAATAAAATATCTTAGAAGGGGAAATGCTGGAGGAAATGGTGAAGTTAATATTTTCAACCAGGAGATGGCACTGTGCAAACTTGCATACATTATCAAAGAATGTTTTTTCTCAAATACTCCTTACAACAAATAAAAATATAAATATATTTTTTATAAATACGTATTTTTATAAATACGATAAAATATGTATACTAAACTAGAGTATAATACTGATCACAAAAAAAAATCATAATCCAGACTAAAAAAAGGTAAAGGTTCCCCCCGCACATTTGTGCAGTCATGTCCGACTCTAGGGGCCGGTGCTCATCTCCGTTTGTTAGCCGAAGAGCCAGCGTTGTCCGAAGACGCTTCCACGGTCATGTGGCTGCATGACATGCGCGGAACGCTGTTACCTACCCACTGAAGTGGTAGGTACTACTACTAGTAATCCAGACTACTTGTGTATTAAAAACATAATAAGGCCTTTAACATTTACTTGCTACATTTTATGCACTGTATGTATTTAAGAAAATCCATCAGTTTTGTTCCTTAGCACTAGATTAATTTATCTAGAATTCTCCATAAACTGCCAAGATTTCTGTGTTGTGGTGTAACAGAGAAAAAGGCATTCCTTTGTATTTTAAACAACACAACTACATTGTGATGAAGAAGAAAACACGTAAGTAAAGGGTTCATTATTATATTAACTCTTCTTGTACAAGACAAAGCCTAAAACAAAAATTAAGAGGATACGAGGAACGTTTCAGTTACAGTGCTTGAGTTCAGGATACAATTTGCTATGTTAGAAGGAAGAAAAAACCAAAAGCAGAAGAAACGTAGAAAAATGTGGAGGGTCAGAAAGAAAAAGCCAAAGACATCCCTAATTGAAAGCTACTATGTAGATACTCAAATCATGCACCATAATCTAGTTGTTCCAATTTATGTGGATGTCCCTGGCCTGTGCATTTCATTTATCACTGACTAGAGAAACACTTCACAATAAATCCCACTTCTCATTTGTGTCCAGGTGATGAATGGAACGGATATTAAAGGGGCTGCTGGAACAAAATTTAAAAACAGCAATGTGGGCATGCTACGAAACTGAAAATTATTTTTTCCAAAAGAAAAAAAGTGTGTACCACTGCGTTCTGGAACAGTTGTAACTTCTGGGTAGTCTTCAAGGGAAGGCCCATATAGAGTGCATTGCTGTAATCTAAATGGGAACTGACTAAGGTGTGAATGACCGTGAACAAGGCCTCCTGGTCCAGGAAAGGGCGCAATTGGCGCAAAAAATGAATCTGTGCAAAGGCCCCCTAGCCACAGCTGCCACCTGCTCTTTGAGGAGGAGCTGTGAGTCCAGGAGGACCCCAAATTGTGCACAAGCTCAGTCCAGGGGAGTGTAACCCTGTGAGGAGGCAGTATGCAAGCAATTGTAATCAATCAATCAATCAATCAATCAGTGTCTCTCCATTCATAGAGCTATTTTCTTCCACCTTATCATTTCTGTGAATGTTGATGAGTAGGAGAGCATGTCTAGTAACTTTAGTGCTAAATAACTCTAGACTAGAGAGAGTCACAATATTCAAGCAACCAAAACACAGATGGCTTTTGGTTCTCATTTATTTTCTGATCACAAATACAGAAATGGTGGCCTGGGAAACTGGTGTTAATAATTATGGAGCTCCATACAAATTGTCTGAAAATACAAAGGTGGGTCAGATGAATGGTTTGAATAAAAGTAACTTAGAGGGAACCATCAGGTGGGGATTAAATTTTAATTTAGAAAGTACTATCATTGCCACAGTGCAGTGGCAACTTATTTTGATTGATTGCTGCTTTCTTTCACCTTTGATTTTTTACTATCTGAGGAAATTAAGGCTGAACTGCAGCAGGAAATGCCATGTACCCAGGTGTTTTCAGTTATCCAACAAATAATTCCTTTATAAGACATTCAAAGCACCTTGGAATCTATATGGTGGCTTATAGCTTATAGTTCATGTACTGCTATTCTGACAGCTTTTTTAGTTCTTACCTAGGGCTGAGGATATTCTGCTGGGCTGAGCAGAAGGAACATTTGTCAGGGGAAAACTGAAAAACTTGGTTTAGTTTAAACTTAGGTAAGAAGCCACTCATTCTCTTGGGGGTCCTCTGCACAAAGTAGCTGCTTCTGTGATCTAACCCACTGGCCAAATTCATGGATAATGTAATGATAAGCTATGTTGTATGGAACAAGCCATAATGGCCCTCTTCAAACATAGCACTAAAACAACAAATTTTATGGTTCAGTGTTATGTGTGAGTCCTTTGGTCATTTCAGCCCATTACTGAACAGAACTGAACAATTAATTACAAAACAATTCTATTTCTCTGAAAAAGCAAAGAGAATCTCAGCGTACTTGACCACCTTCTTTTGTTATAGTCTACCGAATATGGTTTGTTAGGTTTTGACATTGTAGGAATGTAAGCCCTGTGATGCGCAAGCTATGCTTTATGAATTCAAACTACAGAAGATGCATTCTCGTAAAAGCAAAGCTATGGTTTATTAACTTAACGCAAGCCCAGGAAACTACAGTTTATTCAAAAAATCGTGAAAAAACCAATTAGCATGTACACTTTTTGTGGATTAGAGGTACATTTCCTCTTTCAGTTCTGCCTAGAGGCCAGCAGCATTTGCAGGGTGGGGGTGGAATATGTTTGAAAAGGGGCAAAATGTCAGTCATTGCAAGTGAAGCCCCTTCCCCTATGTTGCCACCATTTTGCCTGTTTTGACCCTCCCTTTGCAGATAGTGTTACTGGAGGCTTAAGGGGGCATCAGGGCTCATGATGTTTAACATTCAATTCAGTGGCTAGCTGGCTAGAGTTTGATGGAACTATAGTTCACTATCTGGAAGGCAAAAAGTTATGGAAGATTACCCAGGTTTTCTGATACAGAACAAAAGAACCTCCAAAGAAAATGTGTATTTGTGTGTTGTAATATTCCCCAGCTCACAAGGCTGCACTTTGTATTTTGAATTCCCACTGGGATGTTTTGAACTGCCAAGATGAAGCCAATGAAAATACATATAATTCTGCTTAAGATAATCATTTTGTTGAAGGATTTCAGAAAATTAGCTCTGTCTTCTTGAACTGCTTGATTTTAGTCCAGGAAAAATCTGTATTTCCTTGGACCTCTAGTAATAGCGACTCTAGCCCAGTAAAGTTCAAAAGCACTTTCATTTTTAAACAATCTCCAATCTAGAAATGAAAATGTAATTGCCTGTAAAACCAATTAAAGGAGAGGGCCACTTAGGCTGTACAATGTGGGAATGTAATTTGTAGCCTTGTATCAATTGAGGAGGCATTTTATGGCATATAAGCCAATTCTGCCAGCCACATGGAAGTACTTTAACATTTACCAACAAAGGTGATGACTGTTATAGATTATGGAAGATGTGTAATTTAGTGTTTAACCTCAAATACCAGCCATAGCAAGAAATATTAAGGGGCTTTGGAGTGCTTAATGATGCCAGAACTTCACTGCAATAATTTCATGTGTAATTAGAGGCTGGGACAGGGTGAAGAGGTGCTATAATAGAGAGATTTCAGTAAATCAACTGGTAGTTTACTTGCAGTACTACAGTTTGTCTGACTATAAGAAATAATGTTGCATATGCTACAAATTGTCATTAAGATGTATGGAATGAATCTGCACATTCCCCCTTTAACTAAGGTGATATATAAGTAGCCACTGTTTCTTCTCAGTGGGAAAGAGGCCCTCTGGAGTTGTTTGCTTCTGGTGGTTCCTGTGAAGATCTGGTTCAATCCCATTCTAGATTTGCACATTTGAATGCCTTCCTAAAGCGTCCCACCTGGGTGACTTTCTTCTTTCCCCCGTTATATAATAGCACTCCTCTTTCACTTCCTAGGTTACTTCATGATTTAGCTAGACCTCTAAATATGTATATAGTGCCATAGATATAATAATTTACCTATTCATCCCAAAGAGCTTTGGCCAGGAATGGCTTTCCTTTTCTTGAACAAGGGCTCACTCTTAAAGATTTGAATGTAACAAAGAATGATGTACCTCTGTTGGATGTTTAACTCAAAACAGATGGTGAGAATAGCAGACCTGAGTAGAAGGTAGTTTTTGTCGGCTATGTGCTTTTTTAAAAAACTATATTAGCATCTGTCTAAGAACGAGCAATGGGGAGGAATATATAGTACTATCTAGTTAGAATCAAATTCACCTAGAAAAGTCTTCAACTATCTCAGTGCCCACTGAAAAGGTTATTGTTACCAAGCTTGCAAATTTGGGTGTGGTAGATTTGGTCATCCTGAGGGCACCAATCTGGGCAAAAGGATGGACTAGAATTAGATTAAAGCTCTTTTGATACACATGTTATTGTCTTACTACTTGTAGCTAGCTGAATTATAGATTATTCAAAATGGAATTGAGTTTTTTGTATGCATGGAGATTCTTGTAAAATAATGACTGCATTTGTACAACGTCCCCTATGAAAATGTTCAGATAATGAACATGTTGCCATTTTACACCCTTCCCCATCACATGTGGCTGTTTAATGAAGTTTTATGACTTACCACATTGTTAGACCTTGAAATGGCTGCCATTGTGAGTTTTCAGAAACAGGGACTTGTAACTTATGACAAACTTTAAATAAAAAACCCAATTTGTCAAAATCCAGCATAATGGTTCCTTCAGATTTGGGTAGCATTTAAGCAACATTAAAGATCCACATGTGACATAATCAAGCTTTTTAGCTTAGCATGTCATGAGAATACATCCAACATATTGATCTCTTTCTGGATCTGTACAGGATTATATATTATCATTCAGTTTCATGTGTTGTAGCTGATCTTCAGTATAATATGGGCATATTGACAACTGAAGCTGCTTCGAGTCATTCTCCATTCTAATGCAGCATTCTCTGTTGTAACTGGCAATGGCACTTGAAATTTTCGGACTGAAATGTTCCCTGGCCCTACTACCTAAATGTCAAATTAGATGTAATACACTTAATATATTTAATAACTGATTGTTAAAAAAACAAATTACAGCCAATGGGGTAGGTGTGCATGAGATCTGGATCAGATCAGAGTGGGGTTGAGAATTTCTTGGTACAATAAAGGAGAGGCCTGTGGAGTTGGATTATCATCTAAGCTTTTCTGATTGGTATGCATTTCAACCTAGTTTGCAAATCCTCCTTTAAGTAAGGTATCAAATTATGCCTTGCATTAACTGTGCTTATAGCTTACTTGAAAACAAAGCATTGGAACAGTTATAACATGAATCTGCTTAGCTCCATAAATGAAAGAACAGAGAACCTATCCATGATGGCAAGGGTGTTAGAGGAGATTCCTGATCACTGAGCCTAGCTAGGCACAAGATCAAGCAGCATTATGTATCAATGGTGCCTGCAGAGGAGTCAAAAAAGTCAATATGGTAGTCGCAGCGGCACAACAAAAGCCTCGTTCCTTTGTATGTGCATCGACATCACATGCACATATAGTGGATTGAGGCTTTGATTGCACCACTGAGACCAGTATCTTGACTTATTTACTGACCCCTGATTGCTTGCTTGCTTATTTATTTATTTATTTATTTGTGCTTCTATCCCACCCCAATCCCAAAGAACTCTGGGTAGTATGCAACATCAACAACATATTAAGTATGCATTTGTCAAAGATCAGCTACTTAAAGACAATATAAAATGAATAATAAGCTGCCGACATATTCAGTGTTCCTAAGGAACATGAGATCTGGAAATACCTTGCTCTTAATTTGTTTGCTATCCCAGCTTTTGAGCTGACCAACCATTATATTGTTTTGAAATCATCCGAGAAACTGGAATATTTCAGAATCTTGCTGGCATTTAGTGCATCCAATGATGAATACCTTCAGTCAAAACTAAAAATCCTTTAAATTAATAAATAAATAAGTTATAATAAGAGAAAGGAACTTTGAGGCACCATGGATTGTATTCATACAGTAACAAGGTAGCAAGAATTGACATCTAGGAAGGAAGGTCTGGGTGACAGAAAGCCCTACATATGGTTTCAATTATTAGTCATTGGTATAAAAGTTTCTCACTATGATCCAGGATAATGATCTGCACATAGAAGCATGATGGCAAAACCCTAAAAAGCACCTAATGGTATTAATTTATCTCTTGAAATTTCATCCAGATTCTCCATTATGCCTAATCTTATGTATATATGATCTATCAACCTTCAATAAATTATAGCAAATAAAAATGTACCTTCAGATTTATTTTTTTAACTTTGCATGTGTCTATCTATACATGTGAAGCCTTGATATGGTGCTATGTAATACTGATTGTTCAACAAATATTCTTACAGTATTAATAACTTTTTTATTTTCCAGACTGAATGTAGTACTAGAATGCTATTTATTGATAAAATGCAAATTATCTATAATTTATAAAATAAGAGGTTGGATAATTCTCATGTGTATTCAGATCAGCAATGAATTAGTAGAACCTGCATATGAGCTCTCATTTGCAAATGCAATTTTAATTATTTCAAATATCCAATACTCCACTGACAACCCAGTTTGTTCTTGCAACATCTTGCAAGATACAATGCAACCAATTTCATATAAAACAACAAATGATCAAAATATCAAACAACATTCCAATCCCTTTCTCTAAACCACACTTTATACAGAATCAGCAACAGCATTGGTTCAAACTTAGTATAATACTGACCACTACAGGTTCAGTGGGATATATTCTCAGTCAATGAGCATCCCATATGTCTGGATGACATACCTGATACTATAATTTAAAGAACCCCTTTAAAATGAGTAAGTACAACCATTTTATATTCTTTCTCTTTCTTGCCAACAGCTTTTTTGGTATTTGAATCTGTATTCAATTTTCTGTGCACAGATGTGCATATTTGCAAATCTCAGAAACCTTATTTGCTTTCTCACTCTTTGGATTGGGTCTTATATCCATAACAACACATTATAGTTCTCCATCCGATACAGTGGTATATTGCTTGAAGTTAGGTTACTGTGTCTGAGTGTTATTACCAGCATGAAAGAATGAATTAATACTTCTTCCTTTTTTCATCTGAAATGCAGGCTCAAAGTATCAAGAAATGGTTTATTGTAAAGGAGGCGGAAGGGAGAGAAATCTCTCCAAAGTTGATGCCTCTTAGGTTCCATATTTGATTCTTGTACTGTATTGTAGGTAATGCCACCTTGAAGGAGACGTAGAAGCTTCCATTCATACAAACTGCTATGTCCCATCTAAACAATGTGGGAAGAGTGGTTAATTCTACATGTTGTTTACAGCTATAGTGAATGAATGCCAATATGCTTTGGCTCATTTCTAACCTTCAAAGCAAGAGGGGTAACCTATGGGCCCCATGTAGTTCTCAACCCGATTTCTGTGGTCCTGAAACCCTTCCCCCAAGAATGCCCCACCAAAACATAGTGGTAGCCATTGTTTTTCAGCTGTAAGGTTTTTATAGTTTTCTTCAAAATAAGGCTAAAAACATACACTATGACTTTGTAAGGCTAAAAAAGATTTGTTGTTGTTTTTACTCACCCCTAATACATATCTATAGCCAGTCACAGAGGGCTAAAAGTGTTGTCACCATACTCCTTGAGGTCAGGCCCTCGGATATTGAATTTTTTTTAAAGGCACTTAATAATAAGACAACAACAACAATAATAATAACAATTTAATAAGGTTAGCGTTTGCGTTAGGTCTACTCTTGCTTTAAAACCTTGCATGGTTTGGAACCTCTGTGTCTGAAACTATTAGATGTGGAACAGCATAATAGTTGAGGCTAGAACCGATGCCTCTTTGTTTTCCCTTCCTGTATTTTACTTTTTAAGATTAGCTTTTCACTGAAGTTTTTCTGCGATTGCTTAGATTTGACTGCTTAATATTACTGATTTTTTGCTTTGCTTTATTAGCATTTTTCATTATTAGCTTATATTTTAAAAGTTTCAGTTTAGTCTGTAATGTAAGACTGTTGTTGAGCTAAGTTTTCAAGTAGTATCTGGATTTTAGGGCTCCTTACCATGTTCTACTTGTTTGTTAATGATATATGTGCAGGGAAGCATCTAACTATTACAGCTGCCCTCTATCATGACACAAACTCTAAATCTGGCAAAGAATCAGACATATGAGGATGGTTTAAAGCTTTTATTTGAGGTAGGAAGGGCATCTTTATTGTTTCTAAAGCTCCACCTCCCGTTCAGGAGCTCAGCACCCTGGAAAGAACATGGAGAGGGAAAGGATGAGGATTGGATTCAGGGATCTGTCCTCCAATCAGAATGATCTTCACAGGTGGTCATCCAATCTCAGCCTTTCAGGCAGGTGGGAAGATCATACAGGATGGAGAGGAGATGTGTTTGTTTCTGTTGCATTCACACACCCATGTTGTTTTTCTCCCACCAAGTTTTACCCCTCTGAATATCTAACCATATGGCAAATTCCATCCCATTCTGATAAAAACCATCAACAAAAGTATAGGCACTGTTAGACATATATTGTGGGAAGATGGAACTCTGTTTTTCCTGATCCATGCTCCAGAATTAAAAACAAAATTAGAATTGCTCACCCTTGGACCATTAGAAGGCAGGTCTGACAATTATTAGATCTGAGATTTCAGTTGCGTACATAATGGTTCCATGTAGAGCCCTTTTAGCCTAATATTCCCATTGGGCTCAAAGTTGTAACTGATTTTGAATATAGTCAAGCTATTGATTGGATGGGAGCCAATACTCTGTATCCACCATCGTTTGAATCCATCAATTCCTCTGGGATTCCAGGAAAGTCAGAAAGCTAAGAGAGAAGAGCTGAGAAAAAAATCCTTTGCAACAAATGCCCCAAATTAGCTAATGATTAGCATGTTCATATGAATGCTATTAACCCCAAATTAATTTGTGATGGTCTGAAAATAAATCTATCAGTTTCTCCATCTTTCATACATTTTTCATCCTTACAGAAAGCTGGCAATTTCCATGTGATATCAGCATTCATCAAGATATCCCTTTTGAGTTTTGTGTCATGTGCGAAATATATTTGTGGTTTAACACTCATTGGTGACAAACACCACATTTGGAGGGCATTTGCTATCAAGTATATACCTTTGAGAAAAGGAAAGGAAATGTGTGCCTTCAACTCCATTTTGACTCCTGGCAACTACCTGGACAAGTCTTTGCAGTTTTCTTGCCTAGATTTTTAGAAGTGGCTGGCCAGTTCCTGAGAGAGAATGACTGGCCCAAAGTCACCCAGCTGGCTTTCTGTCTAAGGCAGGACTAGAACGCACAGTCTGCTTATTTTTATCTGGGTACCTTAACAGCCACACTATACTGGCCCTCTATGTATAACTTTGGAGCCCTGAGTTATTAAGAGCCAGAGTGTTTTGAAAGAGGAATTCCTGAAATGGAAAACCAGCAGAAATTACTTCTCCAAGGGTCATAGCAGGAAACAAGAGGAGTTTGAATTGTTAATTTGAAAAGAATCTCACCGGTTTCCATCTTAAAAAATTGGGAGGCAGACTGAAAGTAACTAAAGCTATATGTTTAGGGTAAGGAATGGCATACATCTTCTTTCCTGATTTGTCTTGGTGTATTTATGATGACTGAACAACAACAACAATTTATGTTATTGTTTAGATAGATAAAAAGGTAAAGGTTCCCCCCGCACATTTGTGCAGTCGTGTCCGACTCTAGGGGCCGGTGTTCATCTCTGTTTGTTAGCCAAAGAGCCAGCGTTGTCCGAAGACGCTTCCGCGGTCATGTGGCTGGCATGACACATGTGGAACGCTGTTACTTACCCACCGAAGTGGTACCTATTAAGCTCACTCTGTCACGCGGGACTAGGCATTCAAACTTCCGAACTTGCGATTGCAAGCCTGGCATCTTACCCGCTGAGCCACCACGCCCCTTTTAGATGAATAGGAGGAAAGAAATTTGCACTTGAGGTGCTAAACTTTAAGCCCTGAGGCACATACTGTATGGTCTTGTTTCTACCAGTTTATTAATCCAGCAACATAGACTCTTTCTTAATGTCTTTTTGTTTGTTTGTTTTGTTATCACATTAAAGGGACAGCCTAGGAAGAGCCTTGATATGCTTGGCTGAGAAAGATAACGCTGCAGTTAACCAAGAATGTCTATTAACCTTATGTCCAACAATGGTGTGGTTGAAGACTAGCATCTGTGACTGTGACCATTATTCTGAGACTCACTGCCAGAGAGATGTTCATTTCAAGCAGACTATAGCATATTTCTATTCTGCGCCCTTCCTTTGTCACATGGCTTAGTTTATTCATGTGTGTGCATGTCTGGTCCTTATTCAAGAATTTGTGACTGTCCATTGTTCATAGTGGGCAGATATACAGTAATCTGAAGGCACATGATGCTGAAATTATCAAGTTTAAATATTGTCAGGATGGGGATGAGAATGGAAATGAGTGTTAGAGATTGGGTTTCAACCAAGCACGTCTCACACACAGGCTCGAAGGAGGAGACAGCCTTTGCTGTAACCTGATCTTACTTGCTTTGTGTGGGAGGGGCTGAATACCTGTTTCCTTCCTTCTCTTTTTCTGCTTGAATCTCCTACCAAGGAGCATGGCAGCCATGGTTGCTGCCTCACGTTGATCATACTTCCATCCAGGTGGGCCGCATTGGAAGCATGTGGTTCACGTCAGAACCTTCTTGCTTGCCTGCATGGACTGTTTCTACTAAGGAACTTTGAGTTACAATAAAATTGTAGACTCTCTTTTTTTATGTAACTTTACATTAACATGTGAAGTGTGTTTATTTTGTGTTTTGAACTGTTTATGGGCAAGTTTATGGGAACGCTTCTACTCTGCTACATACTAATAAGAAGCTGCGTGGAGTTCTGGTACTACCATCCCAGAATTCCTACAATGAGAACCACTGTTTACACCACCTTGAGTTTCAGAAGAAAATATATTTTATGAATGAACAGGCCCCCTCCAGATATTTGGGGCTGTAACTTCCATAATCTCATGGCTGAGGTAGCAGTTGAATTTTGAAATCAGATATGTATAACCAAGATTAATTTCATTCCTTTTATATTCTGATAGTAATAATAAAATATGCGAAGGTAATACTGCAGGTAGCCCTTGGTTAACGACCACTTGTTCAGCAACCATTCAAAGTTGCAACAGTGCTGAACGCGTGGTACTTACAACTGGTCCTCAAAGTTCCAGCCATTGCAGCACCCCTACGGTCATGTGATCGCGATCCAGGTGCTTGGCAATTGGATCACATTTAATGATGATTGCAGAATCCTGCAGTCACATATTACCATTTGTGACCTTCCCTGCTGGCTTCCCACAAGCAAAAAGAATGGAGAAGCCGGCAGGGAAGGTTGCAAGTTGCTCCTGGTTAATTTTGTCCTGAGGAGCCCCCTACAGAGTACGAGATCCTAGGGATCTCGTACTCCATAGCACGCTTGTGCTGCAGCGCCCCCTCTCCAGCCCACACACACTTGCATGGCGCCACAGCACCCCCTCCCCAATCCACATTCACCTGCACAGTGCTGCAGCAACCACTCCCCAGCCCACACACACTCGCCGCACCACCACCCGCCTCACTCCGTGGTACTCATCTGCCCTCCAGCCTGCTTGAAAGCCGCCCGGTACTTTGCTTGTGGGAAGCCAACAGGAAATCACAAGTTGCAGTCACGTGAAGTCTTCACTTAACAACCCATGATTTTTGCTTAATAATGGCAACCGGGACTGCCGGGATTGCCATCGCTAAGCGATGTGGTCATGTGACATCGCACTTTACAACCGCATTGCTTAGCGATGGAAATTCTGGTCACAATTACCTTTGTTAAGTGAGGACTACCTGTAATAATACATTTTCTGATGAGGTTCACATCTGTCTATGACAGAACCTCAAGAACGCAGCTGAGAGAATGGTCCATCTAGCTCAGCATCCTATTTCCAACACAGGCTGATGAGATTTGAAGGTTTGAAGGACACAACTACATCTTGCCCTTTGTCCCCAGCATCTGCCCTTATTGCCTTAGGGCAAGGGTCGGAAATGGCGGCTCGCGAGCCAAATGCAGCTCTTTGGCCCCTTGAGTGTGGCTCTTCCGCAGGCAGGCGTGGCGGGCGTGGCGGGGGCAGGCGCGGCAGCGAGTGTGGCGGGGGCAGGCGCGGCAGCGGGCATGGTGTACGTGGCAGTGGGCATACCCCTGGCAACCGCCTAGGCCCAGCCTCTCTTTTTCCTCCGGGACGGGCTTCACACAGTCTCGCGAGAGTTTGGAAGCCTCCGTCTCCGGCGGCCATCTTGACGACGGGCACTTGCCCATCGCCTTAACCTCTTCGTTGCTGCTCTGCTTACTCTTTTTCTCCGTGCAAAAGCAGCACATTTCCACCCCACAGCCCTAAGTGTGTGCAATTGGCTCCCGCCCACAAACCCCGCTCCCGCGCTGGATTCCCCACCAGCTTTACTTTGCCTGGACTGGGGGCGTGAGCGGCTCCGGAAGAGAAGCGACTGGAGCAGTCGAGCCTCTCTTTCCCTTCTTCTTCCAAACCTCCCCCTCCCCCTTCCAGAGCAATTTGTCGAAGACGCCCACTTGCTGCTGCTGCATGGCTGCTGCTCAACTGATCATGAAGGAACCAGGAGGGGAAGGAAAATCCAGGAGCAAATCGCCGCTTCTTCCCGTCCACTCCCGCTCCGGAGTGTGGAGCTGGACTGGGGGGTCAGGTGACAGGGCGACCCTCCCACCTTCTACCTTCGTCTCCCGGCCTGATTTCTAATTAGATTTCCCTGTGCACGTGTTCGTCACTGGCCAGTTTGCAATAGCATCTTCAAGAGTCACCCAGCCCTCTTGAAAGCAAGGTAAAGCTACAACATTGCTGGTTTATCACTACAACGAGGGCTGGAGCCTGGGTGACTCTAGAAGACGACGAGGCTGGCAGTAAGCAGATCAAGGAACAGAAAGGGGCGGCGGGTGGTCGAGACGGGGGCAGGGAAGGGTAGGGATCCCACGTGATGTTTACGCGAGCGTGCTTTACCTACCCACTTTTTAACATCTTTGGTTCTGCTGGGGGCGGGGAAGGGATCTTGACCGGCCAGGGAAGGCGCGCGGGAAGAGCTGCCTGCCTGGCACTCGGGCGCTCCGGCTGGGGTGCAGCGGGACGGGAGCTCCGCCCGCGCGCCTTCCCTGGCCGGTCCTCGCGGGCCGCCGGCGATGCTCCCATCCCGCTGCACCCCAGCCGGAGCGCCCGAGTGCCAGGCAGGCAGCTCCGCCTGCGCAGTCATGGCAGTGGGCGTGGCGGCGGCGGGCACTGCAGCGGGCATGGCGGCAGCAGGCCCTAAGTGTGCGCGATTGGCCCCCGCCCGAAAACCCCACCCCCTTCCACGCGATTGGCCCCCGCCCGCAAACCCTGCCCCCTTCCACGTGATTGGCCCCCGCCCACAAACCCCGCCCCCTGGCTCTCAAGCATGTCAAAATGCCCTGGAGCATGTCAAAATGGCTCCTGGCATAAAAAAGTTTGCCGACCCCTGCCTTAGGGGAAAGATGGGTTTCAGTAATGATGAATGAGTAATTCATATAGCTGTATAATTCTGAACAGGGAAAACATAACTGATTTCTGGTATGAAAGGTATCTGGAATAAGTGCTGTGCTATTGCTTTAAGGTAAAGCTCTTCAACTACTCAGTGCAAATGCCAGATAAACTCTGCCTCTAGTGAGTAGCCTGTAATCTTTTTTTTTTTACTTAAAATACTACATATCCTAAAGCTCCTACAACTCTCTTCTTGACATTCAGTCATTCTCCACTACTCCATTACCCCTCCTTTACACATTTTGTAAACCTGATTGCTTTTTAAAACACATTGTAATGGTATTGTAAACCAAAGGGGTTTTTTTTAGCCCGTGAAGCATCCTATTCCCATCTTCATAGAAAGCTGTCAATGTTATAAATAATTTTTTTCATAAAAATGAAAATAAATATTCTAAAATTAGAAGTCTCTTGGCAATGCTAACAGTAATTAAACTGGAGTATATGAACCTTTCTTCCATTTCTTTTACATCCTATCTTTATTTGATATATTTTTAATAGCCTTAGCTGTTCCTGATCTATTCAAACTAGTGAACATCCTGACCTTTAAGAAGTGGGGTAATTTTACGTACAACTTTTTTTTTAAACTATCCACTCTCCAGGAATGTGAAACTTGCACATACTATAATCCAGAGCTACTTTGACAACTCTCTACAACATCCTTTCCCCTTTTCTCACCTATGGTTTTACACTCTTTCTGTCCTTGTTGACCCTGCTAATCAAAAGTTAATTATTCCCACTGGCAAAATCAGCCATCAAAATTCCTGCTTCCCATGGTGTGACTGACAGACCAGCTGCTGTAGTGTTTGTCATAATAAAGCCAACAAAGGCTACTGCTGGATCACTCGTTTTCATTGTTTGGGCTTAATGCCATTGAAATATTTAATTTTGTTTACAGAGAGCAAAATGATACTGCTTGGGTTAGTTCAGAAAAGGAAGTACTTGGGAAACATGCACCGAAGAAAGCTAAAAATCCTTTCTATAGTTTTCAGCCTTATGCTGAATGTACTTATGCTATTATTTTAAAATACAGTATTATGTAATGATTTTATTCCCAGGACAAGTGTCAAAGGACAAAGGCTTTGGTCAATACTTTGCTAATAAAGATGACTGCTGTTCTGGGTCATCCATTCTTTTATTCATTTGTTTAAAGCATTTATACTCCACTTATTTCACATACAGAGGTGACTTTTACAGACAAAAACACGGCTGTGCCATGGGTTCTCCTGTGTCACCCATTGTGGCCAATTTATACATGGAAGAAGTGGAGAAGAAAGCACTCAACACATTCCAGGGAACGGTGCCCACCCACTGGTTTAGGTATGTGGATGACACCTGGGTCAAAATCAAGGCCCAGGAAGTACAGGCCTTCACGAACCATATAAACACTATAGATGCCAACATTAGCTTCACCAGAGAAGACACCAAGGACAACAGACTGGCATTCCTAGACTGTGAAGTCCTCATTGGGACCGGTGGCAAGCTAGAAATAGGGATCTACAGGAAACCCACACACACAGATCAATATCTGATGTTTGACTCCCACCATCCACTGCAGCACAAACTAGGAGTCATCAGGACATTGTCACACAGAGCAGAAACCATCCCCACCTCCATGGATTCCAAAAAGAATGAAAATCAGCACCTGAGAACAGCCCTGAAGGCCTGTGGATATCCAAATTGGGCCTTCACCAAATCTAAATCTACCAGACCTAAAACAGCGACAGATAGGGCTGAGACTCAGAGTAAACGAAAGAACCTGGTCATTCCCTACATGGCTGGCGTGTCTGAAAAGATAAAACGGATATTTGGCAAACACCACATACCTGTATATTTCAAACCCACCAACACACTGAGACAGAGGCTTGTACACCCCAAAGATCAAACTCCAAAACATAAGAAAAGCAATGTAGTTTATGCAATCCAGTGCAGTGAGGAGTGCTCTGAACTCTACATTGGAGAAACCAAACAACCTATGTACAGGAGGATGGCACAACACAGGAGAAATAACACCACAGGACCAGAGTCAGCAGTTTATCTTCATCTAAAAGAAAAAGGACACTCATTTGAGGACATTAATGTTCACATTTTAGACAGAGAAGATAGGTGGTTTGAGAGAGGGGTCAAGGAATCCATTTATGCCAACTTGGAAAATCCTTCCTTGAATAGAGGTGGGGGCCTCAGGCACAAACTCTCCCCCATCTTCCTCCCCGTGTTGTCTTCTGTGCCTAGGAAGATTAAGACCATTTCAGAAGCTCAACAGCAGCATGGTGTTTTTAACGACCCTCCATTAGATGATAAAAGGACTTAAAAATTACATCTCAATATAACCATGACCTAGCCCCAGGTGTAAGGTCACACAGCTACCTAGGAACATATTTAGGATTCCCTTACCAACTTTGCTCAGACTGAAGAAGCCCCTTGGATAAGGAGCGAAACGTTTCCATTAAGAAAATAGAAATCCAGTTGACATGATTCAAGCTACAGACAATTCCACCTGGATGACTGAGAACCTTCATAGACTTATACTCCATACATATTGATCCTAGATCAGTAAAAAGAGGGAGGCCCTACCTTCAGGTCCATAATCTAAAATACACAAACAACTAGAGAATACACATGAGACAATCAACAACTTCTTCCAAGGGATAAAATTCACAAGGGAGCAACCACACACTACCCTTCCAGGATATCCTCATCAGCAGAGGAAATGATGGCAAATTAGAAACCCAAGTCTATCGGAAAACAACTCGCACTAACCAAGTGCTCCACTACCAAAGTAACAACCCAACCTCCCACAAGAGAAGCTATGTAAGAATGTTATTCCAATGAGCATGAACACACTACAGCAACCCAGAATGCCAGAAGGAGGAAACAGACCACCTACACAACATCTTCCAACAAAATGGATACCCACACAACTTTATCAGAAAGTGCCTGACCACACAACCTGCTGCAGCACAACCAACACAAGCTATGAAAAGGATAACACTACCACACATCAAAAACTTCTCAGAAACAACAATCAATCAATCAATTTTTATTTCGGTCATAGACCAGCATACAACTAGTAACATATTTTTATTGTAAACCGCCCAGAGTTCCCCGTTGGGGGAGATGGGCAGTTATATAAATTAAATAAATAAATAAATAAATAAATAAATAATAATAATAATAATAATAATAAATAATAATAACATAACAGTTACGCTAAAATAGAAATAAAATAAATATAAAAAGTCATATTGATAGCATAAAATAAGATAAAGATAAAATTATTAAGGTAAAATTACAGAGTACAGGTATTAAAAAGCAAAAAAAAAATCCTATAAGATTACAATTAATTTTACAATGAATAATCTATATACTATAAATAACTAGGGCAAATAGCTATAAAAGGGCATAAGCAATACTAGAATTTGTATAAGACTACGAGAATGTAAAGCTATGTTAACTTATATTATCAAATCAAATCAATTTTGACCAGCAAACAAAACTAAAGATCCACATCTGATTAGAATAAAAGAAAAAACACTTAAAATTCTAAAAAATCTAAGAAAAATTAGAAGAGATATTGTGGCGTGCTGTACAGATTATAGAGCAATATTTAGCTGTGGTCAATGAAGTAAAATCTGATTGGTCTGATAAAAACAGTCTGAGGTAAAAAGAATCCGAACGACCTGGATATTTGGTAAAAAATTGAGATAATAATTCCTGGCGAGCATCTGCATAGAGAGGACAATATAAAATGACGTGATCCATTGTTTCAATTACTCCTCTGCCACATGGGCACAGTCTTTGATCAAAAGGGATATTTCGATATCTCCCTTCAATAACAGCTGTTGGAAGGGCATTGAATCTAGCCAAGGATAAGGCCCTTCTAAATTTTGGAATTGTTATGCAGCTAAGATATCTAGCTGGTTGGAGAAGATGTGCAGAGTGGCCCAAAAAGATGTTTTTAGGTAAAACTGATAAATCGGATTGTAGCTCTAAATCGATGGCCCGTTGTTTGAGATCAGCTAGTGCACATTCATAACCCAACAAGATGATGGCTGCACCTGAAAAGCCATATAATTGCAGTTTGGCATGTATTGCCTGGCACCAAGAAGATTGAAAGCTATCGGTCATAATCAAAGGGGCCAGGCCAACTGGGAAAAAAGAAAGCTTAAGCCAGTAAGTAAAAGTGTAAATCCAAGCAGAAGTTTCTATTTTTAGTAGGTCAGCTTCACGGCAAAGCACCACGTTGGGGACGCAGTGAGGTACTTGAAAGATAGATCATAAAAACTTTGATAGCTGTACGAAGTTGGAGTGCCTCATCAGTAGAGAGCATTTGGGTTAATTTATCCTTCACGTGAGCTGTCCATTTCATTCGTATTTGACCCATGGGGGTATCTTCAGATGGAATAGGATATATTTCCAAAAAGCAAACACCAAAGGGCTTCAAAGACAGTGTTGGGACAGTGATCACTCTCGGGGCAGTTGTCAATCTGAAATCGAAGGACCGAAGAACATAGATTTCTTGATATGGCAGTATCAAAGAGGGCCTTGTACCAGCCCAATGTGAAAACTCTGCAGGATAGTCAGCAATGATGGTGCCATTCATAATTTGGAGATCCAACTTGTACAGTGTCTGCAACATATATAGGCCCCTAAAATCTCCAACGTGATCCTTAGATTCTCTAATTTAAAAGGGAGAGACAGTCTGCAGGTTAGGTGGAGTTTGAAGGAATTTGGCAAACAACTGATTATCATTTGTGCCTAGTCTAGCATTAAAGTCCCCTGCTATAACAATATGGGCAGTCGGAAAGAGTAGTTGAATATTATTAATGTAAATTTCTGCTTTTGCCCAGATTTCTTCAATGCATGGTTGAGTAATGTTGGGTGGTATATAAAAATTAATGAGGAACAATTTCTCAGCAGAAAAATTTAAGAATGACTGTGTAAAATTCTCAAATGAGTCTATTGACATAATTTCAGTGTTAAGAGCAGTTGAAATATGGATGCTCAAACCAGCACGATGCCTCCCTCGTCCGAAGGTGGGGGCTGCTGGGAGGGTTAAGGATTTATATCCCTCAATAAACATATCATTAATTGACCATGTCTCTTGGAACATGAGAATGTTGGATTGGGAAATGTAGCTTATGAAGGCAGGATCTCTATTTCTGACTTCCCATCCAGCAATGTTCCAAGAAAGCAGGGAGAGTGATTCCTTTGAGAATTTGTCAACTGGATCTTCTAGGGGAGGACCTGGGGGATGAAGGGAGGTCCCCTGTATCACGTTTTGGCCTTGGGATAGAAGGAGCTTTAGAAGCAACAGTTGTTTTGATAGCTGGACTTCCATATAGTGGCTTGCTGGAATCTAAAGGGCCCTCTTCAACATCATTACAAGGGACTAGCAACAAAACCCTCGGATCATCTGAAAATGCCTGGTGTGTTTCGGCCATCTCCTCCTCATCCAATGAAATCTCGTGTAAAACCTGCCTCAGCTCCTGGGGCTTTTGTTCAGAATTAACATCAGCCAGCTGATTTTGTCTTGCCAAAACTTTGTTCAGCGTCATTGGAGATAGAATTGCTATATCCTGCTGCATTCGTTTCTTTGATATTGGGGCTGGCGTAAATCCCCCTCCAGTCTCCTGATTTGTTGCTAAAACCCCAATAGTGTGTCCTGATGAAAGTGGTAGCTCCTTCTAAATTACAAGTTCCTTTATTGACCCAAAAGGATCCGGACTGCTCTTTTTTGGCTGGTCACGTTCAGACAATCCTTTGTTCACTGAGAGAAGACAATCAAGATCAATGTTTGGGGATACAAGGTCTATTAGTGGCTTAGCTGTTGCAATTGTGACCAGCAGGGTTTTCTTCAAATTTTCTAGTTTGTGCAAAATGTTATCTTGTTCTTTTCTTGGTAATGAGCCAAAGGCATTAATGAGGCCGTCTTCAATTGAATCAGGAGCCTCTTCATCAAGTAGGGCAGACTGACTCCCACTCTCTCGCTCTCTCAGGGCCATAGAAGGAGAAGTAGCAACCTTGAGGGCTATCATATCAACAAATAATGGTTTAACCTTTTCATCACAGAAGAATCTGATGGGAAAAATTTGAAACTGAGCTAGATACGTCCTCATCTTAAATAACATCAAAGGAATGATGGACTGCTTGAAAGACAGGAGGATCCGCTTCCGATTTGGGACACCCGGGAGCCATTCAACAGCACATAAATCTATCTGCCCCTGTTGACAATGAAGAAGCTGCCCCAGGGAAATTATAATTGCTTTCCTAGTATTCCAGCGTCCAGCATTATATCTGTTCTTGGAGATGACAACATCAAATGAAAAAAAGAAAAATGGGATTGTAATATATATTAAGCCAGAGTTAAAACCTCAATTAGTGGAAAAATATCAAGAAGGTAGATTTATAATGGTTGAAATAGAATGTCAAAATAAAAAAATAATGATGATTGGAATCTATGCTCCAAATAGTGATCAAAAAATTTTTTTTAAAAAAATATCAGAAATAATTTTAGAAAAGAGGATTGAAAATTGTATATTAATGGGCGATTTGAATGGGGTAGTAGAACCGGAGATTGATAGAAAATCAGAAAATTACATTAATAAAAATCAAGGAAAACTACCTAAGGAATTTTTTAATATGACAAAAAATCTAATGATAATAGATGGATGGAGACATATAAATGGAAATAAGAAAGAATATACCTATTATTCAAATAGATTCAATTCCTTTTCTAGGATTGACATGATTTGGGTTACAAAAAACTTAGAAAATAACATTAGAGATATGACAATATATGACAATAAATGCAAAAACAATGTCTGATCATAAATCCAGTTCAGATGACCCTAAATATAAATAAAAAAATATATAGATGGAAAATGAATGAAAATATACTTAAAGATAATAAAAATGTAGATGATCTAGAGAAGAAATTACAAGAATTCTTAAAATGGAACATGAATAATGAAGTAAATATAGAAAAGGTATGGGAAACAAGTAAAGCATTTATGAGAGGTCACTTGATATCGATAAATAAATATATTAAAAATAGACTAAAAATAGATACATTAATGCATCAGATAAAAGAAAAGGAATTAGAACTGCAAAAAAAATAAAAAAAAGAAAGAAAAAGAAGAAATAATGAACCAGATAAAATGGCTACAGTCCCAGGTTAAGATTGAGTTAACAGAAGAATTAGGCAAAAAATTAAAATTTATAAAACAAAGAAACTTTGAACAGGCAAACAAACCAGGAAAATGGCTAATGTATAAACTGAGAAAAGAAAAAGAGAAAAGAATTATAAATAAAATAATAAATAAAAACATGGAATTAACATACAATGAAGACATTAAGAGAGTTTTTTTATTACTATGTAAATTTATATCAGAACCAAAAAACCTCAATAGATAAAGTAGAAGAATATATTAAAAATTGTAATTTAATAAAATTGACAGAAGAAGACAAGGAACTTACAAACCATAATATTACAACCCAAGAAATCAGAGAAGCAATTAAAAAATTGAAAATAAATAAATCACCTGGTACAGATGGCTTTACAGCAGATTATTATAAAAAATTACAAGAACAATTAATTAAACCATTAGAAGAAATGTTTAACTCAATATTACAAGGATCAGAAATACCCGAATCATGGAAAGAGGCTAATATAGTACTAATTCCAAAGGAAAATCAGGACCCAACAGACAGTAAAAATTATAGACCGATTTCATTATTAAATAACGATTACAAAATCTTTACTATTATTCTTGCTGAAAGACTTAAAATTTTTTTACAGAAAATTATTAATCAAGATCAAAATGGATTTCTGCGGACTAGACAAATAAAAAATAACATTAGAAACGTAATTGATTTAATAGAATATGCTAAAGTACATAATGAAAAACCAATAACACTATTATTTTTAGACGCAGAAAAAGCTTTTGACAACGTAAATTGGAATTTCATGTTTAAAGTATTGGAAAAAAGGATTTTGGAAATAAATTCATAAACACAATAAAAGCAATATACAAGATACAAAAAGCAAGAATAATAGTAAACGATGAAGTAACACAGGAATGCCAAATAATGAAAGGTACTAGGCAAGGATGCCCTATCTCCCCATTATTATTTATACTGGTATTAGAGGTGTTACTAGATGAAATAAGGAAAGACCAAGATATAGAGGGGATTAAGATTAAGAAAGAGGAATATAAACTAAAGGCGTTTGCCGATGACCTAGTAATAACATTACAAAATCCAAAGAAGTCAATAACAAAATTAATTTCTAAATTACAAGAATATGGAGAGGTATCAGGATTTACAATAAATAAGGAAAAAACCAAAATGATAAATTTAAGTATGTCCAAAGAAGAAATAGTTAAAATAGAACAAATATCAGGTTTTCAAAATGTTAAAAAAGTCAAGTACTTAGGAATTCAAATAACAAATAACAATTTGGATTTATATAAAAATAATTATGAAAGTTTGTGGAAAGAAATAAAAAAAGATTTGGAGAAATGGGTAAACTTGCAATTATCTTTATTAGGTAGGATTGCCACAATAAAAATGAATATTCTACCAAGGTCTTTATATTTGTTCCAAACAATTCCAATTATGATAAAAGACCAAATTTTTATAAAATGGCAAAGGGAAATAACAAAATTTATATGGCAAAAAAACCCCCAGAATTAAACTTAAATATTTGCAAGATATAAAAAATAGAGGGGGATTAGCAATGCCTGATTTAAAATTATATTATGAAACATGTGGGTTAATTTGGATCAGAGATTGGATAAAATTAGAAGATGGAAAAACAATAAATTTGGAAGGACATGATAATAGGAATGGTTGGCATGGTTATATGTGGCATAATAGATGTAAAGTGCATAAGGTATTCAACAATCATATAATAAGGAAGTCACTATTAAAAATCTGGAACAAATAAAACGCTATTACCTGGCTTGCCATTGTGGGTGTCGCCTCAGGAGGCAGGCACCAGAATGGGGAATCAAACAGATAAAGATTTTATAAAATATCAACATTTGTTAAAAATGGAAGGAAATAACTATAGAATGAAAACAAGAGAGGAGTTAGAAAATGAAAATATAACGTGCCATTGGTTTACGTACTTTCAACTGAAAGAACAATATAAAATAGACAATAAAAACTATCAATTCATAAAAGATCAAAATAACTGGGATAATATATTAGAAAGAGACAATGACCATTTGATATCAAAAATATACAAAATATTATTGGAAATGAAAACTAAAGATATAAAAATTAAAAATTATATGAAGAAATGGGAAGAAAATTTAGGAATAGAAATTACATATGAGCAGTGGCAAAAAATATGGTCAAAAAATATAAAATTTACTTTAAGTAATAGTTTAAGGGAAAATATGTACAAAATGATTTATAGATGGTACCTATCACCTGAGGTGTTATTTAAATCAAAAATCAGGAATATGAATATCTGTTGGAAATGTAAAAACAAAAGAGGGTCTTTTTACCACATATGGTGGTTATGTGAGAAAGCAAAAAAATATTGGACCAAAATAAATAAATATATAAGTGAAATGTTAGGTAAGGATATACAAATGAAACCAGAAATCTATTTGTTAGGTAAAATCGAGGATACTATGAATAAAAGCCAAAAGACATTATTTTTATACTTAAGTACAGCGGCAAGAGTAAAATATGCGCAATTTTGGAAAGAAGAAAATATGGAAGAATGGATTATGAAAATAATGGAATTAATGCAAGTAGACAGATTAACTAATTTAATAAAAGGGAAAGAAATAGGGAAGCATAAGGAGATATGGGACCCTTTTACAGAGTATGTTAAAAAGGAGTATAATATTATATATATATATATATATATATATATATATATATATATACACACACATACATACATACATACATACACACACACACATGTAAATATATAAATATAAAAAAAATATAGTAAGGGGGGGTATAATAATGAAATATAGAAAGTAAGAGAGAAAATGTATACAAAACAGTTACATTTAAGTTCTGAGTTAAGAAAACCGGAAGCAATTTTAAAGGTGTTTGTATGTGTATGTAGTAGTGGTTAAGTTGTATAAATCAAGAAGGGAAAAATGCATAAGAGAATAATAGAATAGGTATATATACATAGAAACATAAGAAAGAAAGAAAGAAAGAAAGAAAGAAAGAAAGAAAGGAAGGAAGGAAGGAAGGAAGGAAGGAAGGAAGGAAGGAAGGAAGGAAGGAAGGAAGGGATTAAAGGACTAGAAATAGGTAAAAATGATAAGGAAGGGTTGTTGTAGGTTAAGGGATAAGTAGTAGGAGAGGAGAGAAGGAGGAAAGAAGGCAGGAAGGAAAAAGAAAGTAGGATGGATAAAGGGTTATATGAGAATAGAATAGAATTGATAGACTGAATTATATAAAGAAATAGAAATAAAAACTTATATTATGAAGTTATGATACTATGAACTTATGCAATTGATGGAATGTCTAAGTGTAAATGGGATATATTTTATGTAAAATGTAAATGTCTATGTTAAATGTTAAATGTAAATAAAATTTATTTTTATTAAAAAAAAAAAGTGTAAAAGGACCATGGGAGGGAGGCACTCCAAGCTGTGGAGAAACTGTTACTTGCTTTTCCCTAAACAGAGCATCTGTTGTCCTCAGGTGTTTTGGCTCTCCATTAGCCATAGGCTTGAGAGGATGTGTGACTAAATCGACTAAATCGTTTTGGAAAAAGCTTGATATTAAAGCATTTTGGTGAATGAGTATAGCTTTCAATCTAAAAACCTGCTCAGCAACTTCATGTGAAGGAGATGTTACTATTGCTTGGTGTGAATTGTGTTTACAGGGTAGGTAATCAGCCCTGGCAGTATCCTTGGATGGGGTAATCAATAAGGACAGGGAATGGATAATATGGAGAAAGTAATCCTTTGAGTCAAGTTAGGTAACTGTTTGGTTTTGGATAATTAAGAACGGTAGCTTATTTTTATCAAGTTGTAAAGGCCAGACAGAATTATTGGCCCCTTTCAGAGGGCAGCAAGCATTGTAGCTGGCAGGAGACATGTCAGAGCTCCATGGCGAGTCTTCCAGGATTTCTACTTTGTTATTTAAAGACTGCTCTTAAGTAGGTGTAAGTCAGCAGGCATGCTGCAGTTTCCCTATCTCTGCTTCTTAAACCAGGCCTCTGAGTTGAATCTTGACCTTCAGGACTGATCACTAGGCTTCTGGCTTTCTTATCCTCAAGATTGAGCTTGCTTTTCTCATGATAACGTTTTTTATCAAGAATATTTATCAATTTTTAAAAGATTTATCTTCCCTTTTGATTTGCAAAGTTCAGAACACTTAACAGTTTTACTCTTTTTGATGTTATGATGTTTCTTACGTGGGATTTTTTAAATGCTTTCTGAACTTTTATGCTTGATTGGCTACTTGTTATTCAGATGTTCCATAGTTAATGATGGAGTTGGTGGAAGAGTAGTATTGACTGGTGTCCTTGCTCCACTTTTATGCAACTTACGTGTCAATGGATCCCACATTTTTGTAGCCATCTCAGCTTTAGTGGCTAGCAAAGCTCTGCATTTTGTCAGAAAAGACTTTATCGGTGTCTTTCCAGGTCCCATACCAAAATAAGTCTGTTGATACTTGTCTGTTGCTTCCCTATATATAAGAGATCAACTGTAAGCATGATTGTTATTCATGTTGTTTTTCAGAGCAAGTAGGCTCCATCACAGATTCCAAGGGCTTATTTTCTAGTTCATCTGTCCTATTCTGTTCACCATTCACTACTCCATCTTGCAGCCGACTCATTAGAGCAGAGCTTTCCAAACTGTGTGTCGGGACACGTTAGTGTCTGGGTGTGTCATGGCTGCTGCTGCCTCCGAGCCCTTCCAGGATTCTGCGCAGGTCCTAGTGCCTGCCTTGTGCCTTGCTGCCTCCAAACCTGCTGTGATTCCGCGCAGGTCCTAGTGCCTGCCTTGTGCCCTGCTGTAAGAGTGTGTCGCGAAATGATGCCCTGCTGTAAGTGTGTGTTGCGAAATGATGCATGCCTAAAAAGTTTGGAAAGCTCTGCATTAGAGTGAGGCAATGCTAGGCAAGACAATCCTTGAAGTGTACGGAAAATAAAGAAAGAGTAAAATATTGATATCAGGCTCACAAAGACGCTGCCTCCCTCATCATCACCTTACCAGAAGTCTCCAATTTCAAGTAGGCAAAATAATATTTGACTGAGGTTTTGAGCAAATACTACTAGCACAAGTAATAAAGAACAAAGCTATTAAATTGAATTTAATTTCATTTAAACTATTGTAAAAGAAGGTATATCCCTAAACATAATTAAACTATACAATACAAACCAAAAAGAGAAAAGAACGAAAAAAGAAGCAAACATTAAAATGATAACAGAAAAAAATCCCATCAATATTACAAAAATGCTGTGCAATTAATGTTTTGACATTGTGGGTGATTTTATATGAAATTTAATGTTGCATTAACTTTTGCCTCCAGCTTCCCCTGTGGAAAAAAAGCTTAATTATTTTTATTTCTTTGGGGGGGGGGTTGTATGAGTTATTTTTGCAACCTGGCAGAGAGGGTCTTGTCATGCTGCACCCTACTTCACAACGTTCTTCTTGGGAAAGAGGTAAGAAGCAAATAATATAATTCAAATAAATATATAATTTTTCCAGTCTTTCATGGAGTACTCTCCTGAACAGTTAATCAAGCCAACAATATGTTTTTTAATGTTGCCACAGTGTAGTGTATGTGTTCTTTTTCACTGCCTCTTATTTTAAACATTATTTACCGGAGGTGAGACTGGCCCCCTCCCTCCTGGCCTTTCGGAAGGCCCTTAAGACCTGGCTCTGCCGCCTGGCCTGGGACGACGGAGGTGGCAGTGCCTCCTGGGGTTGGCTGGCCCCGTAGCTCCACGATCTATGTTATTATGTTATGCTTGTGTTTTTTAGATATTTTGTATAGTTTTTAAATTTTTTATTTATTGTAACCCGCCCAGAGTCCCTTGCATGGGAGATGGGCGGGGAATAAGTTTGAAAAATAAATAAATAAATAAATAAATAAATATTTCAAAATAAGATCCCATGGGAAAAGAGAAAAAAGGAGTTATTTTATCATATAGTCTCATATTTGATTCTGCTGGATACCATTTTCTTCTCTGAACCTGTGGGAGTGTTTATAGAGTATATACTGTATGAAACCGATATCCAGCTTCAATCTCAATCAATTCTAAGGAAACAATACTGCAACAATATAATCAACCATGGTACAATGGAATACAATACAATAAATATTCCCTCTCTGTGTACATGTACAGATAAAGACACACAGAAATACACTGACAGCTGGGAGGAATAGGAACCGAATTCCATGGAACCTTCAACTACAATAGGTAAAAGGTAAAGGTTCCCCCCGCACATTTGTGCAGTCGTGTCTGACTCTAGGGGCCGGTGCTCATCTCCGTTTGTTAGCCAAAGAGCCAGCATTGTCCGAAGACGCTTCCATGGTCATGTGGCCGCATGATGCGCGTGGAACGCTGTTACCTACCCACTGAAGTGGTACCTATTAATCTACTTGCATTTGCATGCTTTCGAATTGCTAGGTTGGCTACTACAATACAACTACAATAAATAATGCTAAAAGGAATTTTGGATGCTGCAAAACTCTTATGCATGAATCATACCACTGGAGGTATTTAATTGGGCATTTTAGATCTGTACGTACAAGACTAATCTTGGAAAGTTCATCAGGTGCCCATAAGTAAGCTAGGTACAATTGTATTATTACCAAAGGCTGTATTTCCAACACCTCTGGAGGTCATATATTTGAAATACAAAAAAGGCAGCCAGAGATCTTAAGGGACAGCAATTAGTACCGGCTTTTGACCTCTCTGACTCAGTTATCAAAAGGGTCATCCCTGCAAGCAGTTGCTATTAAAGGGGAGGGGCAGGGACAGGAAGGAGCATGACCTTGTCCATTAAAGCAAGGCACTTGCCTAAAGATCAAGGGAGGATTCCAAATAGCTTTAGTTGTCAGCCTGTCTGATTGTTGATGTTACCATTAGGAAGAAATGCTACTCCAAAGATGAAACATGGAGCATAGGCTGAGGTCTGTACAGAAATATTCTGTATTACTTGCATTATTGGTGCTGAGGATCCAACGGTCTCTTTTTAACATTGAAAGTGCTGGAATTTTAGAGAGGTAGAAATGTCCAGTCTTAAAATATCATAAGAAAAGTTGCTATCTGAGGGGAAGCAGAATGGAACTGCTGGATTTATTCATGTATCCTTCTGATCCTTTTACTCTTAATAAATTTTGACTCCTTTTTAGTTTTTAAAATGTGTCATTTAAGGTACAAATGTCCTTCCTTTGAC
The DNA here is from genome assembly GCA_023362775.1 of Charina bottae. Lineage (NCBI taxonomy): Eukaryota > Metazoa > Chordata > Lepidosauria > Squamata > Charinaidae > Charina > Charina bottae. The sequence continues at coordinate 96,142,632 of JALMGJ010000002.1, read as the reverse complement.
AGAAGGCTTAATAAGAAAGTGAGTCATTTTTCCTATGTCTTCCACAAACTGTTCCAGAGGAATCTCCAGTCTTATGGCACAAAGGTCCACAAATAGATACCTGCAATTGGTAAAGGGATGAGATTTCAAGTTATGTCCTCTGGATTAATACTATAGATACAAGGCTTTTCTTTAAAAAAAATGAACTGTCCTATGAAATGAGATGATGGGCAAATCCTTTTCACTCCAATGTATCACAATGTATCTAGGTCATGAACTGCATAGCCAAGGATGTGGACCAGACAGGGATGAAGTTATAAGTATCTGTGGACTGCATGGTATGGATGTGTACTCCGTATAGATTTATCTCCTTTTAAGTTCATTTTGTGGATACATCTGGACAGAGCAGTTCTATTGGATGGTTCAAAGCACTCCAATGTTCAGTGGAATGAACCCTGTTGAGAACATTCTAGATTTGCTGAAGTCAGGGAGGAGAGTGATATTCACTACTCTTTCTGCCCCTTCCTCCAAAGAAGGTCCTTCTCAGGTATGGTCCATATTTCCCCCTGGATTATAGGCTTCCATGATGGAAGGCTGAAAAGTCTTTAACTCCTTCAGATGTACTACCTCTCCTATTTCTAGTTATGTTATGATCCCTGATTCTCCCTCTTCTCCTCTCTGCTAGTGTTGGAGCTCTGACATTGTAGAGGGAAAAAGGAATAACCTTGAGGAACAGGAGGAAGAGCCACAACCAAGACAACAATCAGATTCTGGGGTAGAAATGTAATTTGAGAAAGCATCTCACTCTTATATGCTCAAAGATGGAAGGATGCACAAATTCCCTCAATGGAGGATTGGATGATTAAGTTAATGGAACTGGCGCAAATGGCTAAACTGACAGCATTGATAAGAGAAAATACTGTAACTGGATTTGTTTCTATTTGGAAGCCGCTTTTGGACTATTTGCTTGTAACGCAAAAAAATGAAGTTTTGATTTTGGGTTTTGATGATTAAATGGTTTGATTTGAGAGAACTAATGTTACTAAATGTTTAATTAATAGCAAGAAATTAACTTTTATGTACTTTTATATCTGTGTTGGAGAAGGTCAGAAGCCACCTGTCTTATATGTTTTTCTGTCTATTCTTGCACTGTTTTAGTTTCTCTTGTTTCTTTTTTAGCCTTGTATTCTATCTGTTCTATATTCTGTATTTTGTGTTTTAATTATACCTTGAAAATTAATAAAGCTCTATAAAAAAAAGAGAGAAAGCATCTCAGACATGGCCCTCCCTAGTTCTCATGAAGATAAAGGGAATTTGGGGGAAGCATTTTCAGACTTGCAAGATTCTGTTATTGTAACCTTATAATAAAAGTAACATTTATTTATATTTCAAATTTAGTCACCACCCATCTCACTTAAGAGCGACTCTGGGCGGTTTACAATAGAACAAGAATAAACAATTGTTAAAATACAATCAAACAATATTCTTAAATAAAAATATAATCCAAGACGTAGGTGTTAAAAAGTTCCTAACATTAGCATTAATAACTTTGCTTTCCTAGTCTGATCTACCTTGAAGGGCTGACAGACATCAAGAAAGGTTCTACAGATGTTTTGGTGGAGGAACCACAGTCACATTTTCCAAGATCACTGGAAAAAAAATCAGCCTTGGAGAAACAAATCTGATCTATCCTGTGGCCCGGAACAAAATGATGGTTGTCTTAAAGAGCCAGGATCACAGTCTTAGTAAATTAAAATATTAATTCCATTCTGATTTAGCATTAGATATTTCTTTTGTTTTTATTTAAAATATGCAATTATCCTTTGAGCTTGAGCAAGGCAATCAGAAAGTTTTAGTGATTTTCCACCCTCACAAAAGTTGGATGTTGTCCATGAATATAGTGGGGTAGAGAAAATAAATAGATAAGCACTTGTATAAGCAAGAATCCTGTTCTCATACAAGGACTCCTTCATGTGCAAGTTGCTACTCAACCAGATTCTTTCTTCTTTTGCTGTTCATTTGCCAATAACTGTTTAAAATTAGAAACAGGCAATTAGTTTTTATACTGAATACAATATTTAAGTACAACATTTCCTTGGGGGTTCTGCTGGTGTAGGAGTAATTCTTAAAAAAATAAGACTAATAAGGTTTCCCATTTCTTACTACTGCCAATGGGATGTGCAAAAACAAGAAGTTGCATAAGGAGACCTCTTTGTCAGCAAAACAATGTTTATTGCCCCTTTCCCCTTTGCTCTCATTAGGAACAACTCTATACACCCTTACTTTTTAAACATCTAAATAAATAATTCCTGACTTAAATCATAAGGACTAACATGAAATGAATCATATGCAACTACTACATCTGGAATAACAGTCAATATATTTTAGAGACAGGCTTCATTTTTCTCATCCGTGACACTAAATCATGATGGTTTTTCATGCCAAAAACAACACAGGCGGTTATGGCTATGGGGTGACATCAACACAAGATTCAGTGAAGCACTAATTTTATTGGGATATGGAATCTGGTTTACTTTTGCTTTTAACAAAAATAAAGGATGGAGCGTTAGGAGTTCCCCTTGGTACTGGCAGAATATTTGGGTATAATTTTTGGTCCTTTTTTTCACTTCTACTAAGCAGATCAGTGCATTAATTTTGTTCCAAATTAGTATCTTGTGGAATGACATATCCCAGTTGCCCTTCATTTAATTGCAACCAAGTTTTACAAGACAATAGATCATAGTAGAAGAGTAACAGGGTCATTGCCAGGATCTCTGATATGTTATTGCTGTGTGTCTGTGTGTCTGTGTGTCTGTGTGTCTGTGTGTCTGTGTGTCTGTGTCTGTGTCTGTGTCTGTGTCTGTGTCTGTGTCTGTGTCTGTGTCTGTGTCTGTGTCTGTGTCTGTGTCTGTATATGTATATGTATATGTATATGTATATGTATATGTATATGTATATGTATATGTATATGTATATGTATATAGCGGCTGGATAGCGTAGTGGTTAGAGTGCCACCCTTTGACACAGGAGACCGGGGTTTGAATCCTGGCTGGTACCTACCTTACCAGTAGGGGTCCTTGGGCAGAGACCCCCTAAAGCTTCACCTGCCTGCCTTGGATATGAGAGTGACATGAACTAAGAGAGTCATGCTGGCTCGGATGTTGCCCAGATTAACAAGGTCTGCGTCAGATGTTGAGGAACCAGGACAATCTGACGGTAAGTGGGCTACTGGAACAAAGACATACATGGACAAGACAAGAGAACCTGGAATTGATGGAATCCTACTACAACAGTCTGGGGGAGCTCTCTGTCCAGAAGGGTGCAATGCTAGGAACAGCTAAGATACTGCACAGACCCTCAAATTCCCAGGCCTCTGGTAAAGGACCCGAGGTTGAGGAAGACACATACCACCCATAGGGGTAAGAAGGGAATTTTAAAATATAATCTCTCTCTCTCTCTCTCTCTCTCTCCCTCCCTCCCTCCCTCCCTCCCTCCATCCATCCATCCATCCATCCATCCCAGGTCAGACATGATTCTCATCTTTTTTATTCTTTTTTGCTTTGTTATTAAAGGTCATTTCAGGACCTCAAAGCTGGAGGTACTTTATAAGCTCCAGATTGCTATTAGCAAGCATCTGTTAGGAGGAAAACATTAGGAAAGAGAAATGCTTCACTGGATCAGACCAAGGTTTTATCTACTCAAGAATCCTCTTCCCAGGAGTAGCTAGCTAGTGAGGAAACCCATACACAGAACGATGACCTGGCAAATTACACCTCATGTTTATGTATGACAACAAAACCAGACCAGAACAAAAATAAAAAACGGTATATGTAAGCTGATGGAATCTGAACCTATTATAACAAACCAGGAACCAGGCTGTGAAAAAATGTCAGGCAAAGGAGATACTGTACAACAAAGTAATCAGGTGGTTACATTTTACAGTATGTTGAACTAAATAACAGCTAAGAGAGGGAGTCCAGATTTATGTGAGAGTGATGGAATTTTAAACCATTGACTTAACATGGCTTCGATCTGGATTCATTTTTGTTATATCTGTAGAATTGATATTATGACATGTATTATAATAGTGATGCCACAGTGGCCTTATTCAGACATTATGAAAAATGGGGAGCATTTATTTGCATTTGGGGGAAACAGATAAAAGCATAGTAGTGTAGTCCTGCCTTTTACATCACCCTTTGAAAGTAAAAGTGACCTCCTATCCCCAGGCTTTCTGTGTAATATTGGACCCAGAATTTAGGAATCCACTTAAAATGCCTTCTAGCCTTCAGAGATATTGATGTGAAATTTGATGATCATTTTAATTTTTTTTACCCTTTGTCACTTTTCTTCAGATTCTTCACCAAAATGAGAGATTCAGACTTGGTTATATCTGCAACCTTGTTCAATGGTTTAGAAGTTGGTTATTTGAAAAACAAGAAAATATCTCTTTCAATAAGGACCTGCTCAGACCTACCAGGAGACTGGAATGCTAAGGTGGGTAGTCAGACGACACCTGGAATTACAGGCAAGCATGGTCTGGGAGAACAAAATGAAGCAGGACATAGGCTGATAGAATTTTGCCAAGACAACTCACTGTGCATAACAAACACTCTCTTCCAACAACCTAAAAGACAACTTTATACATGGACTTCACCAGATGGTCGACACCGAAATCAGATTGACTACATCCTTTGCAGCCAAAGGTGGCGGACATCTATACAGTCGGTAAAAACAAGACCTGGAGCTGACTGTAGTTCAGATCACGAACTTCTTATTGCAAAATTTAGAATCAGACTAAAGAGAATAGGGAAGACCCACAGATCAGTTAGATATGAGCTCACTAATATTCCTAAGGAATATGCAGTGGAGGTGAAGAATAGATTTAAGGGACTAGATTTAGTAGATAGGGTCCCAGAAGAACTATGGACAGAAGTTCGCAACATTGTTCAGGAGGCGGCAACAAAAAACGTCCCAAAGAAAAAGAAAACCAAGAAGGCAAGATGGCTGTCTGCTGAAACACTGGAAGTAGCCCAAGAAAGAAGGAAAGCAAAAGGCAACAGTGATAGGGGGAGATATGCCCAATTAAATGCAAAATTCCAGAGGTTAGCCAGAAGAGATAAGGAATTATTTTTAAACAAGCAATGTGCGGAAGTGGAAGAAGACAATAGAATAGGAAGGACAAGAGACCTCTTCCAGAAAATTAGAAACATCGGAGGAAAATTCCAGGCAAAAACGGGTATGATCAAAAACAAAGATGGTAAGGACCTAACAGAAGCAGAAGAGATCAAGAAAAGGTGGCAAGAATATACGGAAGATCTGTATAGGAAGGATAATAATATTGGAGATAGCTTTGACGGTGTGGTCAGTGAGTTAGAGCCAGACATCCTGAAGAGTGAGGTTGAATGGGCCTTAAGAAGCATTGCTAATAACAAGGCAGCAGGAGACGACGGTATCCCAGCTGAACTGTTTAAAATCTTGCAAGATGATGCTGTCAAGGTGATGCATGCCATATGCCAGCAAATTTGGAAAACACAAGAATGGCCATCAGATTGGAAAAAATCAACTTATATCCCCATACCAAAAAAGGGAAGCACTAAAGAATGTTCAAACTATCGAACAGTGGCACTTATTTCACATGCCAGTAAGGTAATGCTCAAGATCTTGCAAGGTAGACTCCAGCAATTCATGGAGCGAGAATTGCCAGATGTACAAGCTGGGTTTAGAAAAGGCAGAGGAACTAGAGACCAAATTGCCAATATCCACTGGATAATGGAGAAAGCCAGGGAGTTTCAGAAAAACATCTATTTCTGTTTTATTGACTATTCTAAAGCCTTTGACTGTGTGGATCATAACAAATTGTGGCAAGTTCTTGGTGGTATGGGGATACCAAGTCATCTTGTCTGCCTCCTGAGGAATCTGTATAACGAACAAGTAAGAACAGAGCACGGAACAACGGACTGGTTTAAGATTGGGAAAGGAGTACGGCAGGGTTGTATACTCTCACCCTACCTATTCAACCTGTATGCAGAACACATCATGCGACATGCTGGGCTTGAGGAATCCAAGGCTGGAGTTAAAATCGCTGGAAGAAACATTAACAATCTCAGATATGCAGATGATACCACTTTGATGGCTGAAAGCGAGGAGGAGTTGAGGAGCCTTATGACGAAGGTGAAAGAAGAAAGTGCAAAAGCTGGGTTGCAGTTAAACCTCAAAAAACCAAGATTATGGCAACGAGCTTGATTGATGACTGGCAAATAGAGGGAGAAAAAGTGGAGGCAGTGACAGACTTTGTATTTCTAGGCGCAAAGATTACTGCAGACGCTGACTGCAGCCAGGAAATCAGAAGACGTCTACTTCTTGGGAGGAGAGCAATGGCAAATCTTGATAAAATAGTTAAGAGCAGAGACATCACACTGACAACAAAGGTCCGCATAGTTAAAGCAATGGTATTCCCTGTAGTAACCTATGGCTGTGAGAGCTGGACCATAAGGAAGGCTGAGCGAAGGAAGATAGATGCTTTTGAACTGTGGTGTTGGAGGAGAATTCTGAGAGTGCCTTGGACTGCAAGAAGATCAAACCAGTCCATACTCCAGGAAATAAAGCCAGACTGCTCACTTGAGGGAATGATATTAAAGGCAAAACTGAAGTACTTTGGCCACATAATGAGAAGACAGGATACCCTGGAGAAGAAGCTGATGCTAGGGAAAGTGGAAGGCAAAAGGAAGAGGGGCCGACCAAGGGCAAGATGGATGGATGGTATTCTGGAGGTGACGGACTCAACCATTGGGGAGCTGGGGATGGTGACGGCCGACAGAAAGCTCTGGCGTGGACTGGTCCATGAAGTCACGAAGAGTCGGAAACGACTGAACGAATAAACAGACCTTATATTTGGTTTGAAAGGCTTGCGTTTTCTTCCATCAGGAAGGATCAGATTAGCAGCTGTCAGAGGCAGATGTCATTAATGCCTCCACATGTACAGTATGAGCTGTCTTCTCCAGAGGACCTTTTGGTGTGTAGCAAATGCAGTGGGAGTGGCAGTGATGGGGGGGGCTGCTAGCCAAAGTGGGTGGGCTTATAAATCAAATTGAATGGAGTGGACCAGGGCTTTCCAAAGTTTTCCCGCGGCGACACACCAACCGCCCTTGGTGTGTCGCCGTGGGAAAACCTGGAAGTCTCGCCGCCGCGGCAGCGCACAAAAAACCGGAAGCGCTGCTGCCGCTTTCGGTCTTTGCGCGCCGCCGCAACTGCGGCGCCTTCGGATTTTCATGTGTCGCTGCGGGAAAACCCGGTGCGGGCGGGGGCGTGCATGGTGGCGGCAGCGGCGGCAGCCTCCGCTAAAACGCGGAAGCACCGATGGCGCGCCGGTGCCGCCGCCGCCGTCATGTACGCCCCCGCTGCCACTTCCGGGTTGTGTGGCGACACAGCCGATTGTGTGTGGCGACACACTTTTGTGTCGCGACACACAGTTTGGAAAGCTCTGGAGTGGACATTCCCATGGAGGCAATTGGACCCCAAACACTTTACTGCAGATGCCCACATACATCATTTACACCTTCTCACCAAGATATACATCTCATTCTCACACATTCCTCACAGCTGGATCATTTGGGAAACTGCTCTGCCTTCTAAGGTCACTGTATAAGGTGGAATATATAAAACAAAGTCTGTTGGATATTCTACATTTTTTCTATTCTTGCCTGCTACTCCTTTATATCTTCCTGGTCTAATTGTCCTCCTCTCTTTGCTAATTTGTTGTAGATATATTTAAAGAAAACATTGTTGCTTTTTTGCCCTTGGCATTTTGCTTCTCATGCCTTTCCACAAGGTACATGCGTTCTTTTGCTTCTACACTTGGACGAGATATCTGCTTTATTATTTCACCAAACAAAAGAGATAAACAATTGTCTTCAGAAGTAACTTAAGAAAAGTTTTATTCTAATTGCCCTCAAAGTCTTTCCCTGAAAAAGGTTTGTAGCTTCCAAGACTCAGTTCTTATTTCCAATATTTACAACTATTTAACTACACTAGCAATCTCTTGACAATGTGTTTTTAAGTTGGAATAAGCAGAAATAGGACATTCTGCATGCCAGCAAGATATGTAATACTGTCCATATGAAGAAGGTGATCTCAGATGAAGAGGATTCTTTCTCCATGGAGGTTCTCCGTGTTACCTAGAATCCTGTTTTCCTAGAGTGCCATCAGTCCTCAGTGTTTGTTCATTTTTTTTAACCAAAGAATGGTAAAATTCTTCACTGTTTGAAATGTAACCAGGTATACCTAATATACCCAATATCTAGCTTTATTATTAATTAAACATCTTCACCAATTCTTATAGCAGATGCTACAGAATTGGTGTGCCTGGTCTTCCATGGCAGCCTCTGAAAGTTGCTCTATTTGTGATAGACTTTAAAACATAAGTGAATATAAGAAGTTTAGAAGATTATTGTGACATTGATTCATAAACTGTTTTGCTTACTTACTGGCTCCATCTGCTGGAATAGATTAAAAGGAAACATCATCATAATCAAAAACAAACAAGCAAAAAAACAACCCCCAACACTTTTTTTTCTCTTATCTGTTCATATTATTTATTTTATTTTATTTATTTTCTATCCCACCTTTATTATTTTTATAAATAACTCAAGGCGGCCAACAAAGCTAATACTCCTTCCTCCTCCTCTTTTCCCCACAACAGCAACCCTGTGATGTGAGTTGGGCTGAGAGAGAGTGACTAGTAATCTCGTTCTTAAGCAAATACATACAAGAATAGATTTTCTTCCAGTCTGCAGATGCAAATAATCTCCTAGGCCTTTTGAGAGATTTAAACATGTAAGGAGATATCTGAAGATGTATTGTCGAAGGCTTTCACGGCCGGAGTTCGATGACTGTTGTGGGTCTTCCGGGCTGTGTGGCCGTGTTCTGGAAGTTGTGGTTCCTAACGTTTCGCCAGCATCTGTGGCCAGCATCTTCAGAGGGCAGGAGCACAGATAGAAGCAAAATCTCGAGATTTTGCTTCTATCTGTGCTCCTGCCCTCTGAAGATGCTGGCCACAGATGCTGGCGAAACGTTAGGAACCACAACTTCCAGAACACGGCCACACAGCCCGGAAGACCCACAACAGCCACAGATATCTGAAGCTTCATTTAATTGGTATCAATATTGTTTTACCTTTGTGAAACAAAACCATGGAGCACAATCATGAAGGACTAACCATTATTTTAATCAAAAACTTTTATGTTGGTCAAAACAAAAACAAACAAAGGATCTTTCCAAAATGGTAATTTTGTTTAATGTAAGACAAAGATTACATGTCCATTGGGGCAAACAAGTATAATACATATACTGATGGTAACTTCCATAGAAAGAAAATTCCGGGTGGAAGATTTTATTTATTTATTTATTGTGATATTTATACCCCGCCTATCCCCTCCTAACGGAGGACTCTAGGCGGCTTACATACATATACATTTTTCCATATTATACAATTCACCAGCTATACAGTATTAACCCGGGCACCAGGAGAGAGGGTAAGGGAACCTGCTCTTCTAAGGCTCCGGACTACAATTCCCAAGATGCCTTGAGCTGGCTGCTGCCGTCCTGTAGGTGTTACTTCCGGGTCCGTCGTCACCGCCGCCATTCAATCTTCCTCCGATCTTTTCTCCTCCGGTGGAACCGACTTCCCAACAGGACGCCAGCAAATTTTCCCACTTAAGGTGGTACCCATTTATCTACTTGCTAGGCTTTCGAACTGTTGGGCTGACAGGAGCTGGGACTAGCAACGAGAGCTCACCTTGTCGCGCGGGGTTCGAACTGCCGGCCTTCTGATCAGCAGTCTACAGCTCAGCAGTTTAACCTGCTGAGCCACTGCATCCCGCGAAGATTATTAGGTAAGAACTGAGAATAGAACAAATAAAATCTTTATACAAGTTGGTGTTATGTTCATACTTGAAAGCAAATACTTGGTGCAAGTCAGTATACCTTTAAAAGGATATGATACAGTTGAGAAGCCACAGAAAAGGGTAATCAAAAATTATGATGGGTTTAAGAATAGCTCCCCTATAAGAGAAAGGTGATAACTTTTGAGGTTCTTTCATTTTAGCAAAATGAGTTGATAATGGCATGTTAAAGGTTATAATGGTAGAACCAGGGTAATCTGATGAAATTCTGTGTTTAGGAAATTGAGACCGAACTACTCAACACAGCACATAGGTCAACTGTAAAACCGACAGTGACAGCTCCCGACTGATTTAAAAGGAGATCCAACTGAGTAGGCTATCAATATACGCCCCAACCACAGATGCTGAAGAAGCAGAAGTAGATCAGTTCTATGAGGATCTGCAGCACCTACTGGCTAATACACCAAAAAGAGATGTTATTTTCATTACAGGGGACTGGAATGCTAAGGTGGGTAGTCAAACGACACCTGGAATTACAGGCAAGCATGGTCTGGGAGAACAAAATGAAGCAGGACATAGGCTGATAGAATTTTGCCAAGACAACTCACTGTGCGTAACAAACACTCTCTTCCAACAACCTAAAAGACAACTTTATACATGGACTTCACCAGATGGTCGACACCGAAATCAGATTGACTACATCCTTTGCAGCCAAAGCTGGCTGACATCTATATAGTCGGTAAAAACAAGACCTGGAGCTGACTGTAGTTCAGATCACAAACTTCTTATTGCAAAATTTAGAATCAGACTAAAGAGAATAGGGAAGACCCACAGATCAGTTAGATATGAGCTCACTAATATTCCTAATGAATATGCAGTGGAGGTGAAGAATAGATTTAAGGGACTAGATTTAGTAGATAGGGTCCCAGAAGAACTATGGACAGAAGTTCGCAACATTGTTCAGGAGGCGGCAACAAAAAACGTCCCAAAGAAAAAGAAAACCAAGAAGGGAAAATGGCTGTCTGCTGAGACACTGGAAGTAGCCCAAGAAAGAAGGAAAGCAAAAGGCAACAGTGATAGGGGGAGACATACCCAATTAAATGCAAAATTCCAGAGGTTAGCCAGAAGAGATAAGGAATTATTTTTAAACAAGCAATGTGCGGAAGTGGAAGAAGACAATAGAATAGGAAGGACAAGAGACCTCTTCCAGAAAATTAGAAACATCGGAGGAAAATTCCAGGCAAAAATGGGTATGATCAAAAACAAAGATGGTAAGGACCTAACAGAAGCAGAAGAGATCAAGAAAAGGTGGCAAGAATATACGGAAGATCTGTATAGGAAGGATAATAATATTGGAGATAGCTTTGACGGTGTGGTCAGTGGGTTACAGCCAGACATCCTGAAGAGTGAGGTTGAATGGGTCTTAAGAAGCATTGCTAATAACAAGGCAGCAGGAGACGACGGTATCCCAGCTGAACTGTTTAAAATCTTGCAAGATGATGCTGTCAAGGTGATGCATGCCATATGCCAGCAAATTTGGAAAACACAAGAATGGCCATCAGATTGGAAAAAATCAACTTATATCCCCATACCAAAAAAGGGAAGCACTAAAGAATGTTCAAACTATCGAACAGTGGCACTTATTTCACATGCCAGTAAGGTAATGCTCAAGATCTTGCAAGGTAGACTCCAGCAATTCATGGAGCGAGAATTGCCAGATGTACAAGCTGGGTTTAGAAAAGGCAGAGGAACTAGAGACCAAATTGCCAATATCCACTGGATAATGGAGAAAGCCAGGGAGTTTCAGAAAAACATCTATTTTTGTTTTATTGACTATTCTAAAGCCTTTGACTGTGTGGATCATAACAAATTGTGGCAAGTTCTTGGTGGTATGGGGATACCAAGTCATCTTGTCTGCCTCCTGAGGAATCTGTATAACGACCAAGTAGCAACGGTAAGAACAGAGCACGGAACAACGGACTGGTTTAAGATTAGCAAAGGAGTACGGCAGGGTTGTATACTCTCACCCTACCTATTCAACCTGTACACAGAACACATCATGCGACGTGCTGGGCTTGATGAATCCAAGGCTGGAGTTAAAATCGCTGGAAGAAACATTACATTACATGAAGTACTGTACTTTGGCCACATAATGAGAAGACAGGATGTCCTGGAGAAGATGCTGATGCTAGGGAAAGTGGAAGGCAAAAGGAAGAGGAGCCGACCAAGGGCAAGATGGATGGATGATATTCTGGAGGTGACGGACTCGACCTTGCGGGAGCTGGGGATGGTGACGGCTGACAGGAAGCTCTGGCGTGGGCTGGTCCATGAAGTCACGAAGAGTTGGAAGCGACTGAATGAATAAACAACAACAAAGGCTATCAATAGCTACTAGTCATTATATATTAGTCCTGTGCAATGCTTTGGATTTAATTTTACAAGGTGCTTTGGACTGCATGGGGTGTGTTAAGGTATATAGGTAACCTTTTCAAGCAGTGTGGTGTTTCCTCGAATCACATGGCAGCTGCAGAGGGCAATCACTTCTGGGAAAAGACATGGCTGCTTTAAATTGCTGCAGACAGCTGCTATGTTTGTGCCCTTCGCACTCTTAAGTGTCTATTTGGAATCAACTGTGATGCACTGCATAACCTTAATATATATTACATCATTTACTGGAGACAACATGCCTCTGAGTACTAGTTGCTGGGGACCCTGAGCAACAGGATGCTATTATACACATGTCTACTTTGGGGGCTTTCCATTGGCATCTGGTTAACCACTCTTGGAACTGAAGGTGAGATTAGACAGACGAATGTGGATTGCCAAATGCACTACCTCCAGCAGGTCTTATGTTAGATGAATAAAATAGGACTGACTTTTTTATCTGAGCAAAGCCAGCAAGGCCTATACTTAAAGCTGCTTTTGTGAGACATCTAATTTAGCTGTGATGTCATTGCAACAGTAAACATTATACAGGGTCTAATACACAATTGTTACATCTTTCAAGCAAACATAAAAGAGCCTGAAGAAATCAGGTTGGTTGGGCTGCAGATTTGTCCTCTGTTATTTCTCTGTTAATGATATTAAAGGGCATATTAATAGCAATATTGGCAATGATTCACCAATCCCTTCTTTTCATCTAGAGATAACATTTGGAAAGGTATTGCAAGTCCAAGATGGACATATAGACAGATAATCTCAAATAGCTAGAATGTAAAACAGATTCCATTTACTTATAATAATTCATACTGTCTTTTCTCCAAGAAATTCTGGAGAATATACTGTATGTGGTTATGTTTTTCTTCTGTAAATATTGTATTAGTTGTAAAATTACGGCAAATCTCTGTGTGTTGTATATATACACACATGTATATAGAGAGGAATAGAAGGAGAGAAACACTTTTTAAAATTAAAAATAATTAAAGTGAAACTTCAACCTTTCTCTAACCTGATGCTTTCCAGACACCTTAGACTTCAACCCCCATAACTATATTGGCCCTGATGCCTGGGAATTATGAGAATTGAGGTCTAACATACAGGGCTGCACAAAGTTGGAGAAAGGTATCTTATACAGTCTAATGTGTTTGAACTCCATCCATCCATCCATCCATCCATCCATCCATCCATCCATCCATCCATCCATCCATCCATCCACTGCAAGCAGATAATATAAATAACTTATCCAATATATTCACATTGTAATTTAGGTTTCTGCCACTGAGTGGTGCTCAATCCACATTTACTTTTAATACACATTAAATTGAGCTGCTGTTCCAGATGAAATACCCACTCATGTATGTTTTTCTCTTGTGAAAAACAGATTGCAACAATATACTAAAATAAAACTATATAGATAATGCAATATTGGCTCTTCTCCAGCAAAGGAGATCGTTACCTTGTCGTGGTGCTGGAGCTTGAGCACCTCAATGAAACCATGAGCTAAACCGTGAAGGGACACCCAAGACGGGAAGGTCGTGGCAGAGAGGTCAGACTAAATACGATCCCTGGGGAAGGTAATGGCAACCCACCCCAGTATTCTTGCCATGAAAACTAAATGGATCAGTACAACCAAAGATATGTCGGTATACCATCGGAAGATGGGACTCCCAGGTCGGAAGATGGTCAAAATGCTACTGGGGAGGAACAGAGGATACGTTCAACTAGCCCCAGATGTGATGACGCAGCTAGCTCAAAGCCGAAAGGACGGCTAGCGGCCGACGGTGCTGGTGGTGAACGACGAATCCGATGTTCTAAAGATCAACACACCATAGGAACCTGGAATGTAAGATCTATGAGCCAGGGCAAATTGGATGTGGTTATTGGTGAGATGTCAAGATTAAATATAGACATTTTAGGTGTCAGTGAACTGAAATGGACTGGAATGGGCCACTTCACATCAGATGACCACCAGATCTACTACTGTGGACAAGAGGACCACAGAAGAAATGGAGTAGCCTTCATAATTAATAATAAAGTGGCTAAAGCAGTGCTTGGATACAATCCAAAAACCGATAGAATGATCTCAATTCGAATTCAGGGTAAGCCATTTAACATCACAGTGATCCAAATATACGCCCCAACCACAGATGCTGAAGAAGCAGAAGTAGATCAGTTCTATGAGGATCTGCAGCACCTACTAGATAATACACCAAAAAGAGATGATATTTTCATTACAGGAGACTGGAATGCTAAGGTGGGTAGTCAGACGACACCTGGAATTACAGGCAAGCATGGTCTGGGAGAACAAAATGAAGCAGGACATAGGCTGATAGAATTTTGCCAAGACAACTCACTGTGCATAACAAACACTCTCTTCCAACAACCTAAAAGACGACTTTATACATGGACTTCACCAGATGGTCGACACCGAAATCAGATTGACTACATCCTTTGCAGCCAAAGGTGGCGGACATCTATACAGTCAGTAAAAACAAGACCTGGAGCTGACTGTAGTTCAGATCACGAACTTCTTATTGCAAAATTTAGAATCAGACTAAAGAGAATAGGGAAGACCCACAGATCAGTTAGATATGAGCTCACTAATATTCCTAAGGAATATGCAGTGGAGGTGAAGAATAGATTTAAGGGACTAGATTTAGTAGATAGGGTCCCAGAAGAACTATGGGCAGAAGTTCGCAACATTGTTCAGGAGGCGGCAACAAAAAACGTCCCAAAGAAAAAGAAAACCAAGAAGGCAAGATGGCTGTCTGCTGAGACACTGGAAGTAGCCCAAGAAAGAAGGAAAGCAAAAGGCAACAGTGATAGGGGGAGATATGCCCAATTAAATGCAAAATTCCAGAGGTTAGCCAGAAGAGATAAGGAATTATTTTTAAACAAGCAATGTGCGGAAGTGGAAGAAGACAATAGAATAGGAAGGACAAGAGACCTCTTCCAGAAAATTAGAAACATCGGAGGAAAATTCCAGGCAAAAATGGGTATGATCAAAAACAAAGATGGTAAGGACCTAACAGAAGCAGAAGAGATCAAGAAAAGGTGGCAAGAATATACGGAAGATCTGTATAGGAAGGATAATAATATTGGAGATAGCTTTGACGGTGTGGTCAGTGGGTTACAGCCAGACATCCTGAAGAGTGAGGTTGAATGGGCCTTAAGAAGCATTGCTAATAACAAGGCAGCAGGAGACGACGGTATCCCAGCTGAACTGTTTAAAATCTTGCAAGATGATGCTGTCAAGGTGATGCATGCCATATGCCAGCAAATTTGGAAAACACAAGAATGGCCATCAGATTGGAAAAAATCAACTTATATCCCCATACCAAAAAAGGGAAGCACTAAAGAATGTTCAAACTATCGAACAGTGGCACTTATTTCACATGCCAGTAAGGTAATGCTCAAGATCTTGCAAGGTAGACTCCAGCAATTCATGGAGCGAGAATTGCCAGATGTACAAGCTGGGTTTAGAAAAGGCAGAGGAACTAGAGACCAAATTGCCAATATCCACTGGATAATGGAGAAAGCCAGGGAATTTCAGAAAAACATCTATTTCTGTTTTATTGACTATTCTAAAGCCTTTGACTGTGTGGATCATAACAAATTGTGGCAAGTTCTTGGTGGTATGGGGATACCAAGTCATCTTGTCTGCCTCCTGAGGAATCTGTATAACGACCAAGTAGCAACGGTAAGAACAGAGCACGGAACAACGGACTGGTTTAAGATTGGGAAAGGAGTACGGCAGGGTTGTATACTCTCACCCTACCTATTCAACCTGTATGCAGAACACATCATGCGACATGCTGGGCTTGAGGAATCCAAGGCTGGAGTTAAAATCGCTGGAAGAAACATTAACAATCTCAGATATGCAGACGATACCACTTTGATGGCTGAAAGCGAGGAGGAGTTGAGGAGCCTTATGACGAAGGTGAAAGAAGAAAGTGCAAAAGCTGGGTTGCAGTTAAACCTCAAAAAAAACCAAGATTATGGCAACGAGCTTGATTGATGACTGGCAAATAGAGGGAGAAAAAGTGGAGGCAGTGACAGACTTTGTATTTCTAGGTGCAAAGATTACTGCAGACGCTGACTGCAGCCAGGAAATCAGAAGACGTCTACTTCTTGGGAGGAGAGCAATGGCAAATCTTGATAAAATAGTTAAGAGCAGAGACATCACACTGACAACAAAGGTCCGCATAGTTAAAGCAATGGTATTCCCTGTAGTAACCTATGGCTGTGAGAGCTGGACCATAAGGAAGGCTGAGCGAAGGAAGATAGATGCTTTTGAACTGTGGTGTTGGAGGAAAATTCTGAGAGTGCCTTGGACTGCAAGAAGATCAAACCAGTCCATACTCCAGGAAATAAAGCCAGACTGCTCACTTGAGGGAATGATATTAAAGGCAAAACTGAAGTACTTTGGCCACATAATGAGAAGACAGGATACCCTGGAGAAGAAGCTGATGCTAGGAAAAGTGGAAGGCAAAAGGAAGAGGGGCCGACCAAGGGCAAGATGGATGGATGATATTCTGGAGGTGACAGACTGAACCATGGGGGAGCTGGGGATGGTGACGGCCGACAGAAAGCTCTGGCGTGGACTGGTCCATGAAGTCACGAAGAGTCGGAAACGACTGAACGAATAAACAACAACAAAAATATTGGCTCTTAGATCAATTTACAGAGAATAGTTTCACCTGGAGCATTGTATGCAAGTTTTTCCGCTCTATATGTCAGGAAAGGAAACTCAAACAAATGTATCATTGAAAAAAATCCATCCAGAGTTCTTACTTGAGGCACACATGGCCAGGCTCAAATTATCCTACTTTGGACACATTATGTGAAGACCTAACTCTCTGGAGAAGGCTCTAATGCTGGAAAAGGTAGAAGGAAAGAGAAGAAGAGGATAACCAGCAGCAAGGTGAGTGCCCTATTGGAAGACTTGAAATACCAGGCATGGGATAGTTTGTCATGAAGAAATTCTATCTATGTGGTTGCTAAGAGTTAACAACAACTTGATGGCATGTAATCTATCAATCAAAATATTGGTGTGTTTGATTAGAGCTCTGCTTGAAGGCAGTCATGACATTAGGCCATTTTAGACTCTGAATGTAATGATTTTATCTCTCTCCTCTCACATACACATACTCCTTTACATTATAATATTACATTGTTTACTTCAAAATATAGCAAGGCAACCCTGCGACATTCAAAGTCTTCTCCTGGACTTCTGTCCAAAAGCCTGTCCTTTCATGGTTGGGAGCAACATCTGGTGCTCCAATCTATGTAAGTTTCATGCTCATTAACTAATTTACAGAGAAGGAAACAAGTTGCAATGGAAGAAGGGCCAGCGCCAATACAATATCTCCCAAGTAACTGTAACCTGTTTCTATATCATGTTTAGTGAAATATATTACTTCACATAATGTGGTGAGTTTCCATTCCCTTGCTTCACATTTGTGGCTTCTATTCATATGGGCAGGAGAACACATCTGTTCTACAAAGTCTCATACAATAAAGTGAAATTCTTAAGATATTGCAAAGGGCTGGCAAAGAGCAAGTGACGTTGAAGTGCCATTCTTGGCAACACCTCTCCCCTGTACCATTTGTTATGTGTAGGTGTAGCCTGAAATTTCAGAATTATTGGCCCTATCTGGTACAATTTTGTATGATGGGGCGGTTGCTGAATATGACTGGCCACAGACTAGGCTGCTGGGAGTTGTGGTTTAGCAAGATCTGGATATCCACAGGTTCCCCACTTCTATTGCAAGACCAGTTGAACAGAGTGCTGTTTTCAATGAAAGGAACCTGTACCCCTTTAAATATACCTGTGCTCTTTTAGAGAAGCTTCATTGTTTTTAAAGCATACTTAGTCTTGGGGAAAGACAGTTTGATTTTTTGCTAGCATTCTGAAAAGCTGTGGCTAGAAAATGGTACATGCATCTTCAAAAAGAGAAGTTGATCAGGTATAAATACAAGTTGCTTGAGCTGCAGAAAATATCCATAGGAGCTGTGGCAGATCTGTGTCTCATACAAGTATTTGGTTATCCAGCATTAGAAAGAGCCTATTCATACCTCTGTTTTAGAATGGAGCAGCTATACCTTAGGACAGTGCTTTCCAAAGTCCTGCAGTTGGCGACACACCAACGGTGGTGGCGGCGGTGTGGGGGCGCGTGCAGCGGTGGTGTGCACGGTGGCGGCAGTGGCCTCATGTTTCGCACTAAAACCCGGAAGTGCTGATGGCACACTGCCACTGCCGCCGCCACTGCCGCCGCCGCCACTGCTGCCACACGCACTGGCAACGCGCCATCAGCATTTCCAGGTTTTGTCACAACACACTAATGTGTCGTGACACACAGTTTGGAAAGCTATGCCTTACGACAACAAGCCACAATGAGCCATAATATTTCTCAGTGTCTGAAGGCTGTGGGAGTCTGGATGGGGAACAACAGGCTTCAGCTGAACCCTGGCAAGACGGAGTGGCTGTGGATTGATGGCGCTTCTGGATCCAGGGAGTTGTCATCCTTAGATCTGGATGGGGTGGCACTACCCCATTCAGACTCAGTGTGGAACCTGGGGGTCCTTCTGGACTCACGACTCCTGCTCAAAGGGCAGGTGGCAGTCGTGGCCAGGACAGCCTTTACGCAACTTCGTGTTGTGCGCCAGCTATGCCCTTTCCTGGACCGGGATGCCCTCCGTACAGTCACTCATGCCCTTGTCATCTTCCATATAGACTATTGCAATGTGCTCTACATGGGGCTACCCTTGAAGAGTATCCGGAAGCTTCAGCTGGTCCAGAATGCGGCTGCGCGTGCAGTTATTGGTGCCCCAAGATCTGCACATGTGACACCTCTGCTGCGCGAGCTGCATTGGTTACCAGTTTGGTTCCGGGTCCAATTCAAGGTGTTGGTTGTCACCTTTAAAGCCCTACATGGCACGGGACCAGGTTACCTGAGGGACCGTCTCATCCCCAGAACATCGACCTGCCCCACCTGGTCATGCAGAGAGGGCATGCTACGGACCCCATCGGTAAAGGAGTTTCACTTGACGGGGTCCAGGAGGCGGGCCTTCTCTGCAGTATCGCCCGCCCTTTGGAACATTCTGCCCCTGGAGGTGAGGCAAGCCCCCACACTCCTGACCTTCCGAAAACAATTGAAGACCTGGCTCTGCTGCCTCGCCTGGGATGGGAAGGGTAATAGCTCCTCTTGGGGTTGGATTGCACCATAGAGCTCTTTTAAATATAACCTCATAGCCTCTTGGATTTTATATTTATATCTAATTTATTTTTTAGGGTTCTTATATTGTATTTTATATGTTTTAATTACTGACTGTGTTGTAAATCGCCCAGAGTCCCCCTTTTGGGGGAGATGGGCGGTGATAGAAGTTGGATAAATAAATAAATAAATAAATAAATAAATAAATAAATAAATAAATAAATAAATAAATAAAATTGTCCACTACCATCTAGTGGTCATAAAGATTATTATGATCCAGATATGGTAGCCCTAATCACATTGAGACCCATCCCATGGAAAGGTCCCTTGTACTGAGTAAGGTCACTGGTCCATCAAACTTACTGCTATCTATACTGACAGGCAGCTGTTCCTTAATACAGAGGTAGGCAGTAAGCCTATTGATCTCTGCCTTGCTGACCATAAGGCTCTCCAGCCTACCTATTCATGCTTTACTTAAATAATAATAATAATAATAATAATAAATGGGAATTTAGCATACTAGAAAAGCCTCTAGCATCATCTTTAATTACAGGAACACCTCTTGGCCCCTAGGTCAATGGATACATTCTTAGGATGTAAAAATGGGTAGGTAGCTGCTGCAGCCTTATGTCATGTTTGGAAATGTACTCATATGCCCAGGGAAAAAAATAGAGAAAAATGGGGGAGAAAGAGAGCATTTTGGGTAGGCCAGAGGGATGAGAAGTTTGCCTTCTGGTACATGGGGATTTGCAACTCACTGTCCAATGGCACTCATTTTGTGAGATATCCACTGGCCCAAAAACATTGTCTACCCCTAATGTAAGTTCCTTCCCCAATATTTCTCTGCCTTAGCTGGAGATTTATTTATTTATTTATTTATATGAATCATATTTATACCCCGCCTATCCCCTCCCTATCGGAGGACTCTAGGCGGCTTACAACATTACAAATTCATATAACTTATACATCCATTCATATATATTAATTACCGTGTGCTAAGGTAGAGGGGTAAGGGAACTGACTCTTCTTCCGTAGGTATTGGACTACATGTCCCAGAATACCTCGCTTTCTGAGTCGGCTGCTGACGTCCTGGATGTTGTCGATCGGGTTCCGTCATCCTATGCCGCCATTCACGGGATTCCCTGGATCTTCTTTCGCTCCGAGGGCGACCCCCGACAGGACGCCGGCAAATTCTCCCACTTTAAAGTGGTGCCCATTTATCTACTTGCATTTTAGCTTTCGAACTGCTGGGTTGACAGGAGCTGGGGCAAGTGACGAGAGCTCACTTCGCCACGCGGGGATTTGAACTGCCGACCATCAGACCGGCAGTCTTACAGCTCAGCAGTTTAACCAGCTGAGCTACCGCGCCCCATTAAGATGACACCAACGATTATATAATCTGTATGTGGAATAGATGTTGTTTCCTTAACCCATAGCTTTCCAAACTGTGTGTCATGACACAATACTGTGTCACCTGCGGGGCCCAGGTATGTCGCGTCAAAACCCGGAAGTGCTGGTTGCGCGCCGCCGGCGGGCCATCAGCGCTTCTGGGGTTTTGCACAGCACACCAGAACACTGCTGCCACCACTGCTGTGGCGCACAAAAATCCAAAAGCGCCGCAGTGGCGGCGCTTCTGGGTTTTTGCGCAGCGCCACTCCTGCGGCGCTTCCGGGTATTTGCATGCCGTAGCGGCGGCGCTTCCGAATTTTCTCGTGCACCACTGTTGGTGTGTCACCACGAGAAAAGTTTGGAAAGCCCTGCCTTAACCTATGTGTGTCAGTCATTCACAACTATCTATCTACAGATGATTGATACAAAACTGGGATCCTCCTGGTACAGCCTGAGAGATCCTAAGTCCAATCTGGAATTCAGATAGCTTTATATTAGGCATAGGCAAACAGAAGAAGGCTTATTGATTTATTTTCCAATGCATTTTTGTGTTTAAGAGAGCGGATAAAATAGTATGGTTTATCTGACCATGCTATTACTGTATCCCCAATAGTCTAGAGATTATTATTAGAAGTATCAGTGCAAGCACACAGTGGCTGATTTGTACAACATACTAGACTAGGCTAACACAGAATTAGTGGTCTGTGGTCTAGCATGGTGGGAGAAGTCCAGCCATTGCTGTGTAAAAATAGCCATTCTGTTAAGACATAATATGGTTTACTGGTAGGCATAACATGCTGTGTGAACACATTAAAAGTGTTTTGTTAACCTGGGTCTAGGATTCACCATACTGTATGACCCTCTCCAATGTGTGGTTTTCAAATCTGCACAAAAGAGTGATGGAAAATATCAAATCACAACCCTAATCCTAGATGTAGGTAACTGCCATGGTAACTCACAACTGAAAAAAAGATAATTTGCACACACAAAAAAACTGTTTGTATACATTAATAAAAATGTATACAAGTTCATATGAAATCTATTGTTCATTTATTTTACTTTTTAAAATATGATGGAAATGATCATGGCAATGGCATATACATTCTGTTTTCCTTCCGAGTATTAGGAGAGGAGGAATG
The DNA here is from genome assembly GCA_023362775.1 of Charina bottae. NCBI lineage: Eukaryota > Metazoa > Chordata > Lepidosauria > Squamata > Charinaidae > Charina > Charina bottae. The sequence goes on along the minus strand of JALMGJ010000002.1, from coordinate 96,120,567 downwards.
AAATTATATTCTATTTTATCAGAATAGTAACGATTTCTATGATGAGCCATCAGTTAAAATCTATACAGTCAAAATTGTAGTCGTAAAAAAATTGTCCACATTTACTATTTCCCAAATAATCATCAAAGGGCATGCATTTTAAACAAAGGCCTGCCTAGAGTAGCAGCTGTGTAACCCAGTTTTCCTTCAAGGAGTTTCCTTCCCATGAAATACTTACACACTCAAGTGGTGAGCGTCACCTTTTCAAGTCTGTAAAATAGTATCACAGCAACAACAATAAAAAACGTAATCAATCAATTAATTAAAATAAGCAATAGGTTAAGAGGGCAGACGGTTCCCTTGTGTGCTCCAATCCTACTCATTTGAAATCCCAATGAAGGTAATTTTTGGTCAACAGACAGAGATTCCCCCCTTTTCCCTCCCCTCCAGAGATCAGCTCTTGACCAGCTTCCGTGGCTGAGCGTGAACATGTTTTTAGTTTAACCGAAATCCAGTAAGATATCAAATCAGTTTAGGCCTTTATTTACTGAGCTGCAGAGTCCTGTAGAGCACAGAGTCTTTCTTCCCATCTCTTAGCCCCCTTGTGCCTGGGTGAACAAAGCCAAGAGGTGTAATTTAAAGGTGATGTGGTGACCTCCACTGAGCTGCTTCGCCCATTGTGGCTTGCGGATTATTTTTCCCACTGAGTTCTTTCCTGATCATAAATATGCATGAGGAAGAAAGCCCCCACTGCGGTCTCATATCTAGTTCAGATAAAATCCCTTCTGAGTGTTCCACTTTCAATTTCCAGTTTTCCGCTAGAAATTGGGGGACCATAGGACCAGGTTAATCCACCGGTGTTCAGTGCGGAATCATAACGATCATTATAATTATCACTTACAGAAGGGAAGCTTATCGTATAACAGGTTCACCCTCCCCCTCCCCCCTCTTTCTGAAGGTGGCAGAAGGGATGGGTGGGGAGATCCTTCCAACCACAGAGAATTGGGTCTTCATTCATTATTTTCCAAAACAAATCAGTGGAAAATTGAGGTCCCTGGGCAATTTTCAGATTACACACTCTGTACAACTGAGATGTAGGTATATACACAAACTATTATTTTGTCAACTTCAAGTTTGGAGCAGAAAGCAGATATGTTTGGAGAAAGGAAGGGATCCAACCCCCGCCCCCCCGCCTCACCATCCAATGATGCAAAGTGTATTAAGGCAGAAGGTTGTAAGCAACCTTGCATTTTAAAGTATACAAATTCCAGCCTTCCTGCACTGCTTCTACTGAATTAATTTTTTCTCCCTCTCTTTCTTTTTCTTCTTTGGCTCAATGAACTGTGGTCAAGGCCATTGTAATGTGAGCACTCCCCAGGATGGGATTGGCTAAAGGAGTCTCCAAGAGGCCCCTTTTCACAGGGGACTAATTGCTTTAGACCACCAGTATTTGGGAGCTACAGATGTCTTCCTTAATTTGCCTAGAGAGCACAATCGGGCCCATCTGTTGCATTTTCCCTCTTCCCTCCCTCCCTCCCTCCCTCCTCCTCCTCCTCCTCCTCCTCCTCTCCTGTCGCCTTCTTCCTCCTATCTGCAAAGGCCTAAATTGAAAACTCATCAAAAACTAATACGAGAGCAGTTTGGCTGGAACACCACTGCCGAGGGGCTTTGGCTTTTAATAAGAGCTCCCCTGCTACTTTTGCACATAGACTGAAGACCAGAAAAAGAAACGGGGAAGCAGAAATGACCTGGGGGGAGAACAGCAGTGCATGGGGTAGAGTTAGGAACCAACAGCCAGATGGGCGAGTTGCTGCAGGAAGAATAATTTGATGTCATAGCTTAATGGAGTATGCACAGGAAACATCTTTTGTTTTTATGTACACATAATCATCCCCCCACCCTGAAAAGAAAAGTAAAAAAGAGAGCTTCATGAAACCATCTAGGTGAGAGGGTTGCTTTTCCCATTAACTTAAGTCTCATTCATTAGGACCTCTTCATGGCCTCTCTGTTTTATTTCTTTTCTTAGATACCTGTTCCCTTCTACTTTTTCCAGATCAAGATAATAAATAATTTTATCTTTGACCCTGGGAGAAGTCCTTGACTGTGGCCTGCCTTGCTCCTCTCCAAATCCGTGCAATTAAAAAACTAAATTATAAAACAGAGAAGGCTACACCAATATTCTTTGCTCTGGCTTCCATTTTTCTGTGTCGATTCTGTACAAGTAACCATTATATTTATCTGGAGGAACATTCAGTTTGTTGACCTCCCACTTGTAACCTGAAGAGGTATAGCCTGGAATCAGGTTTCTGCTTTTCTGAGCTGATACTGCTCTCCAACTTGTCTCTCTAGAGCAGTGTTTCTCAACCTTGGCAACTTTAAGACGTGTGGACTTCAACTCCCAGAATTCCCAGCCAGCAAGAAAAGGAAGTAAATGTTCCTTTAAATCTTTACTCTCGTGATGGGAGACTTCCTTAACATTTTTGTATTCCCCCCCCCCGCTTAATTATATTGTGAGTACTCTGTACCCTGTAGATTTATTTATTTATTTTCTATCCCGCCTTTATTATTTTTTATAAATAACTCAAGGCGGCGAACATACCTAATACTCCTTCCTCCTCCTATCAGGGGCCTGGGCTGAATGCAGGAAAGTCCCACACCCTAGCAATCTCTGGCTCTGAGGAGAGCATTTGGGATCAGCAGCCCTTTGTCTGGAGCACACTTTCCCACCTCATGTAATATGCATGCTGGACAAACAAGCACAAATATGACCTGCCCCATATCTCCTCTCAACAACGGTTAATGGGATAACTTCAAAGGAAGCTTGCGCATCTTTGTCCTGCAAAAGAAAAGCATGAAGTTCCAGCAAAGCAAAGATGGTTGGTGCAAACGGTATAGAAGGTGAGGAGTTTGGGATGGGGCATCTGCAGGAGATGGTGATTGTGACTGCACAATCCAAGCCCCCTCCCCCCCCGTTTTTTTACTTGAGTAAAAAAAACTTACTTACTATGAGTAAGCTTGCCCTCACTCAGGTCAGAATGACCTGGAGTTAGATACCAAGAGGTAATCTCAATAAAGGAACCCTACACAGAGTAAGAAACTTCCTATCAAATAGGCAGTTTTACGTCCTTTCCGATATCAAAAAGAAACCTACTTTTTGAGGTGAAAAAGTGCACAAAAATTGGACCTTAGTGCAACCCCTGTGTATAATATCTTATACCTTATTTTCTTTTAGCCTACTAGAAATGCATGTTGCCTTTCCTCTTTTTGTATTGCATCAAGTAATGATATAAATTTAGATAATAAATAACATAAATAAATAAAGAACAAAGTTAAATGCATGTAATGTACATGCATTTTTTTCATATAAATACATGGGGATGATTTGGACTATAGCGGGGTCTGTTCAGTACAAGTCATTTAACAGCACTGATTATTGCTACAAACCATGCCGAAATGATTTATAAACATGAGTTTTGAACAACTAATCCTGTCTCTCCTCCTTTCTCCTCCTCTCCCCCATCCTGCTTCTCAACCTAACAATTGTAGAGATAATGTAGGTAAGGTGATACCTTTTAGAAGCTACATCTGTTGACAAGTAATTAATCTGACAACCTGAGTCTCATTTTCATTCTTCACCAAATCCCCATCTGAGCCTTGTACAAGTCAACAAATACAAGTCAACTTCTAGGAATATATCACCTATACCATCATAGAAAATGCCATCTACAGCTTAGTACTACAATGATTATTTGTATGTCAGTGAAGCTATAGCTTCACCACATATAGCCATCATTACATTGCATTGTCCAAAGGCAGTGCAACAAGATGAACAATCAATCTTTGCTGGTGTTAAGTAAAATAATGGTAAGCATTGTACCACTTCTGACTTTCTCTTCTAGGGTGGTAGACTTGCTGAACTGTGATTCCTTCCCTGCTCAGGAACATCAGATGTCACAGGTTACATGAGGAAATCCCATGCAATGAGTCCTTCAAGTGCCAGTCTTACTCCTTTTGGGAAGAGAAACAATGTTAACTTGAGAACAAGCCATAAGATGGATTTCTTTAATTGGATCTTGGATTGCCAGCGTTACCAAGTCATGCTAAGACAGAGACATCGGCGAGAGAGGTTCAAAATAAATCAGCAAAATGGCAGGTGGAGCATCACATGGAAGCCCTGCCCCTTTTGAACACACGTGTGATGTTAATGTACATACAAAGGGGACAGGGCTTGCGTTGCAATGCTCTGTCCACCACCTTGCTGATTTTGACGGCCGTCTGCAGATGCTACTGTGAAGGGAGGGAGGAGCCATGCTGAAAAGCTCTTCATATTTTTCGTTGAACAGTATGTGTAGCTCAAGAATGTCAGAGACACTTTGCTTTTTCTTAATCGGGAGGAGGGGATAGCATGGCACAAAAAAGCAAAATTTAGAACTTTTGGAAAACAGCCATAGGTGACTCATTATCGACTTCTGAAAAAAGTGACCTTAAAGAAAACACAGAGAATGGTGTCATCACAGTTTGCATTGATGACACTAAAATGACAACATGCACATGATGGCATGCATGTAATGTTGCTATGCAGTCTTCATCATTTGTTCCCCCCTCCCAGCAAACCTGAAGTTACCCGTGGCTCCATATTTAGGTCTCATTGAATTCATTGGTCCTTACTATAGGATTCTAGCCTCTTAAAGGGCTACGTCCTCCTTCCCCAATTTACTGCTCGCCAGAGACGCTATGCCACAATTTCTATAGTAATGGAATGGTGGTGCATGATAGAAATTGTAGCTCAGTTCATATAAGGAGTAGTAGGTTGGAGAATACTGCTCTACAGAGTAATGACAGGAGCCTAGGAAGTAGAAGGAGGAGCAAGAGTCACAAGATTGCAGCAGTTTAAACACTGAATGAATGAATGAATGAATGACGTTGCATCATTCTGCTGTTTCAGTCATAGATGTAATTATAGTTAGGATGAAGGTTGTCCTGAATAAACAATAAGTTGATCTAAACCCTACACTGTGCAAGCCAATCATCTGGCAAGGAAAATTGGGGGGGAGGGGTGATAATTTTTTGGCTGTTATCAGCACTGGTGTCCCGTAGGTGTTCAATCTGTAGCATTACTATAAAGTCGGTGATCCTGGAGGATTTTGACCCCTCCTGAAGCCAGAATGGTTAATAAAACTGCTATTGAACACTGCCAGCAAGAAATATTGTCATGTGCTCCAAATTTCAGAAATACTTTTTGTTCTACCTGAAATTTCATTATATGCTGAGACAACAAGAGAGAGGAAAAGAAGCCCACAATGGCCTACATTTTTCTGAACTACACAGAACTTAGAACGTATATATTTTTGTTATGTAATATATTTTAAAAGGGGGGTGCGATAGCTCAGCGGTTAAGACGCCAGGAGGTTCAAAACCCTAGCCTCGCGTGACGGAGTGAGCTCCCGCACTCGCCCCAGCTCTTGCCAACCTAGCAATTCGAAAGCATGCAAATGCAAGTAGATGAATAGGTACCACTTCAGGGGTAGGTAACAGCGTTCCATGTGCATCATGCCAGCCATATGACTGTGGAAGCATCTTCGGACAATGCTGGCTCTTCGGCTAACAAACACAGATGAGCACCGGCCCCTAGAGTCGGACACGACTGTGCGGGGAAACCTTTACCTTTACCAGGGGTGGGGAACCTTTCTTCTGCCAAGGGCCATTTGGATATTTATAACCGGGGAGTGGGGGGGCGGGGGGCGGGGTTTCTGGGATTTCTGCAGACCGGGGGCCAGAGTTTGTGGGCAGGAGCCAATCACAAGCACTGGGTGGTGGGGTTTGTGGGCGGGAGCCAATTGCATGGAAGGGGCGGGGTTTGCAGGCAGGAGCCCCGCGGGCCTTAGGCGGGAGCCCCACGGGCCTTATACGGCCTGTGGGCCTGATGTTGCCCACCCCTGACCTTTACCTTTAATATATTTAAATTATTAACACTTAAGTCCTCTTACATAACAGAAAGAAGAAAAACAAGAAATAAATATAAATATAATATTAAATTTATATGCCACCCGACTCCCACTGACTCTGGGCTATATATATAAATTAGTATATGCTGCCCAAATTTCTAAGTAGTACTGCAGCAGGACTCCCCAGAGTAAAATGCTTGTTCAGTAAGCAAAACAGTTATTCAGAACATGGTATAACTGGTACAGAATGGATGTTCTTCCAGGCTTGCATATGTATTATATGTGAGATAAATAATATTATAGATAATATTATATCACATGCTCTAGTCATTTCTTTTGTTACTTTCCAAACCACCGTTAGGTCTTTGAAAATAACTAAAAGATTTACATAAATCATCCAGAACAAAATTGATATATGAAATAATTTCTCTATAAAAGGGAACCACTATGCTATATCCTACAAAATAATTTTCTGTTGTGAACATTGGCCTCCAAGAATGAGCTCAAGTCATCAATTTCTTCCCCAAAATGTTTTATTGGTGTCCAATGGACACCATAATAATTGTGTTGAATTAAACATACTCTTAAATTTATAGAAGTATGACATACAGATGTCAAATTTATCCTCCACTGACTTTTATGTATTAGACTTTCCAGCTACTTATCGATGCCTCCCTCTGCTCTTGAACATCTAAGTTAATGTATTCTATCAAATATAGAATATAAATAGCTATTATAGGCTTTTAATTTGGTAAAGAACATTTTAAATCCTTTAGTGTCAGAATGAATTCTGAAGCAATTAGGGCTTCTGGCCCATTTATTTGTTTGTTTCTACAATTTATATGCCACTCTATTTCCAGAGACTCTGAGTATATTATGGTATTAATGTCAGTAATTTAAACACAAAATTCAAATAATACAATTATAACCAGTCTGATGCTCCACCATTTGGAGATCTTCCTTGTTCTCAAGTTGGTTATATGGTTTTCTGAAATGTACTAAGAGGGGGAGGTCCAGAAATCCTGGGTGTAAGCTTTTCCAAAAGAGATGGGGCCATCATTGAGAAGTCATGAGCTGTGGTCCCTGCAGATGGCATTCCCTCAGTGGTGTGATTGTCAGCAAGCACTATCTCCCAGTTCTTATTGGATGGCAGATTCAACTCAGAGAAGTCAATGTCTTGAATTGCACCCGGAAGCTAACTGGCAAGCAGTTCAGCAACTGTAATAGGGGTGCTACATTGACAAACTTTGGTGTAATATAATGACCTGGGCCACTGTATGTGGCACCAGCTGAAACTTCCAGATATTCTTCAAGGGCAGCCCTAGGTAGAGCACATTGCAGTAACCCAACTGTGGGGTGACAAGAGTATAAGTGACTATGATCCAGGGAAGGATGTAGTGGGGAAAGGACCAAGCCCTACAGCACCCCATAACAGAGAGACTGAGGGCTTGACCTGTCTACTCCCACTACCACTGACTGGAACTGTCTACTCAGGAAGGATGAGAACCACTGAAGAACACTGTTCCCCACCCCCAACTCTCCCTTGAAAACAACTGAAAGGCATCAGAACCAGTGTAGTCACGCTCCCTCCATCTTGGTCCTGCCAAAGAGGAGTCTGTCTACTTGCTCAGGATCCACAGGCCCATTCCTATCCCAGATAACTCCACAAGACAAAGCCTGTGTCTTTTCAGCTGAATTGACCCAGCTGGTGTAAAACTCCAAGCGAAAGTCAGCAATTGTATCCTTCAGAGGCCTAGCAAATACTGTATATTGCAATGGACCAGCAGATGATCTCCTGGTTCAGTTTTCCCTGATAAGAACCAAGCCACCTTAAACCATGTTGCTGGGTGGCTATCCATGGATGCAACAAGAGTGGAGAAGTGAGCTTGGTTCATCACCTTTACCACCACAGTGTAGGTTTGAACTTGAGCTCTTACCCATGTTTGGTTGCATCTGTTCTTTGTCTTATGCCAGTATTGCTTTGGGCATCTGTTCTGTTACTTTATTTCTTGGAACTCCTTGGTGAAGGAGCACCATTGCTGACTTCATATTCCAAAGGTTGAACAGGCACTCAACAGAAATGCCCACCAGAAACCAAAAGGAGGCAGAGGCAGACTGATCAAATAGGTCCTTCCTCCCTGTAGAGGTCCATGAAACTAGAAAACTATCTGCCCATTACAAGAAACTGATGAAAATGTCCCTCACCTTCAGATCACATCTCAGCTGCTCCAAGACAAAAACCAGTTCTAATATGTGGCTGCCTATGTGAATCAAACCTGTGATCACCTAAGACAAGCCCATGAACTCACAAGCTTCTTCTCCTCCCACCTCAGGGACAGTAAATTGATGTCCCCTAGAACCAAAATTCTAGGAAATTCCAACACCAACCCTGTGACAATATTGAACAACTCAGATACATATGATGCTATGCAGCAGGGAGGCTGGTACAAGCGCAGCAGCCCTAACTTGTCCCTCAAGCCCAACCTCACAAATAGTGCCTCACATCCAGTTATCTATGCTAACCTCTGGTCACCTGCAGCCTCTCCCAACCATAACTTCATCTTTGCTAACTTGAAGTTGTGTCTGATGCAACACCTGAAACCCAGATCTCTGAGAGATCTAAAATCTCCCTCCTTACCTCTCAAGCCTTGGTCATACATGCCAGGTCTGCCCGCTCCTCCAAGGTCAAATCATGGAGGAAAATAGAGTTATTACAGGGAAACTTGGCATTTAATAGCAACAACCAGTGATGAGTTAAGACATTGTCACTGTACCGTTTGCCAAATGATACTTATACTGCAATTCATCAAATAGCAAAAAATTGTGATCCTATTAATTGATGTGAAAGACTCTTTCTCCAGGTTCTCCAACAAAAGGATTGCCTTCCTATTTTCAAATTAGGATCCCCTAACATCTTTAATTTAGTATGACCATAAGGTTTAAAGTAGCCTTCCCCAATGTTGTGCCCTGCAGATGTGTTGGATTATACCTCCTATTGCGTAGACTGGAGATGATGGGAATTGGAGTATAGCATTTGATGGGAACAAGGTTGGGAAAGGTTACCTTAATTAATTCCTAAAAAGTTTCCTAAATTGTCACATAAGATTGGCATGGGACCTTGGGTGAACAATCAGTATTTTAAAATCCCTTCAAAACTTAATCTCAAACCTTTTAATGTTGGTTTTAAGGAAGAAAAGAGCAATGCTGCATCTTGGGTGATAGAGGTGGAAAGAAAGAAAGAAAGAAAGAAAGAAAGAAAGAAAGAAAGAAAGAAAGAAAGAAAGAAAGAAAGAAAGAAAGAAAGAAAGAAAGAAAGAAAGGGCAAGGCAAGGCAAGGCAAGGCAAGGCAAGGCAAGGCAAGGCAAGGCTTAGCAGAAAGAAGAAACAAATTATCAGACTGGAAAGATCTCGGACCTTTTACTGATAACAAAAGCCAGTGGGTTTGACATTTTCAAGCAAGGTCTGCGTCATGAGATCTCTTTACTGACCTTGCTATATAGAAATCACTACAAATGCTTCTCTATTTCAGTGGCCCCAGGAAAGGGTAGGAGGTTGGTCACTTGTTTCCTTGGGGACAAGGTGTGAATGACCTTCCTTGAGTGAGTCATTAGATAGTCTTGGGTAGTTCATATGACTTCCTATTACTGGGTGACCATGGGCCTGCCGTGGCTATTGAAAACACAAGTTCTGCTCTTTTTGTTTTAAGAGACCCATTTCAAGAACGTCATAAAATCAATAGCTTTCTCCAGTGACGGACGTTCATCTAGGGTTTCAAAATAGGCATGCATGAACTTAGATGTGCCATTTAAACCAAGGACATTGAAAGAATAGACATAAATGAGATCAGCCCACATTTATTCTGCTACGTAAATATCGGCAAAACAAGGTCTGCTGTGAAGTATCGAACACCGCTCACGTTCTACTCCTTTCCAAAAAGACAAACTGAAACAAGTAACTGGGAGAGTGGCTCATTTTTTTAATCCCAATAGCCTCTGTGATAATAATTAACTTAGAAAAGGCTGTCTTTAAAGAGGCTTTGGCTTTTGTTCACTAGTGTGGAGGGGAAGAAAGGCAAGCCGAGGCTTTTCTCATTTGAAGATCAATGTGAAACCCAGAAAATCCCATTATTTCCCCTTAGATCAGCAGCCTGCTCTGCTCCACATTTCCTCTTCCCAAAACAACATCTCTCTCTCTCTCTCTCTCTCTCTCTCTCTTTTGTCCACCCTGTGTCTCTGCAGGATCTGGATGCCTGGGATATTGAACTGCATGTGCATCCCTGCACCCCCAGATCCCAGCTCTTTCTTCTGAAAGTCACTTCCTCTGCTTTGTAACTTTCAAAGAAAACGTCCAGCAGCATCCTTCAAGAGGGTGTACCCTATTTGAAAATCATGGTGCAATATTATGTGCCAGAACCAACACATTAATGGGGGGGAAAAAACACACCACTTATGGACATGTTAATGAAGCAAGTAAAATAACATAAATATTTATTTATTTCATTTAAATGGTGGCTCCATTGCTTTCCGTGTGGCAGAGAGTAATTGACAAAATGTTGGTGTGTAGAAGCTGTTTTGAGTTTGAACTGGCTACTAGTTGACAGATTCATCAAATCTGAGAAAGAAAGATGGTGTGTTAGATTGCTCGGGAAAAATAACAACAAGCCAGTGTGCAGTTGCCTGAAAAAAGCAAATTCCATGTTGGGGCTTATTAGAAAGGAATTGAAAACAAAATCATCCACATTCTGACTTATTTAGAACCATAATGTGACCACTCTGCATACAGTTCTGGTCCCCTACGTGGTACAAGATGGGAGAAGAAACAAAAAGAGGCAAGCAAAATTATCAAGAGGTTTGCAATGAATCTACAAAAAGTTTGTCTTCTTCTAGTCAAGCTTGACTTCTGGTGACTTCATGGACATGCCCATGTAGCTTTCTTAGCAGCCCTATGGAGATATTTTGCTATTGCCTTCCGGAACATCTGGCATACCATGCTCTGTTTTCTGGTGGTGTCCCATCCTGGCACAAACAAAATTAACATTTTGAATCCAGGCATGGTATCACTGTTCTTTTTCTTTTCAATGAATTAGCCATTATGAAGGAAAGTTATAGGACTCTGGAGAATTATGTGCACATCAACAGATGTTTTGACTAGGACTGAACAGAAATTCTACTCCCTCATTCCCCCTTGTGCAATTTCACTATTTTACATTATTTAAAATGTGCAAAGAACTTACAAAAGTTTGAAATAAGACAGGCCTCAAAGTACTTTAGTTCAAGACCTAAAACAGCGACAGATAGGGCTGAGACTCAGAGTAAACGGAAGAACCTGGTCATTCCTTACATAGCTGGCATGTCTGAAAAGATAAAAAGGATATTTGGCAAACATCACATACCTGTATATTTCAAACCCACCAACACACTGAGACAGAGGCTTGTACACCCCAAAGATCAAACTCCAAAATACAAGAAAAGCAATGTAGTTTATGCAATCCAGTGCAGTGAGGAGTGCTCTGAACTCTACATTGGAGAAACCAAACAACCTTTGTACAGGAGGATGGCCCAACACAGGAGAAGTAACACCACAGGACCAGAGTCAGCAGTTTATCTTCATCTAAAGGAAAAAGGACACTCATTTGAGGACATTAATGTTCACATTTTAGACAGAGAAGATAGGTGGTTTGAGAGAGGGGTCAAGGAATCCATTTATGCCAACTTGGAAAATCCTTCCTTGAATAGAGGTGGGGGCCTCAGGCACAATCTTTCCCCTATTTTCCTTCCTGCTTTGTCTTCTGTGCCTAGGAAGATTAAGACCATTTCGCAAGCTCAACAGCAGCATGGTGATCTTAACGATCCTCCTTTAGATGATAAAGGGACTTAGAAATAACATCTCAAAATAACCATGACCTAGCCCCAGGTGTAAGGTCACACAGCCACCTAGAAACATATTTAAGGATTCCCTTACTAACTTTGCTCAGACTGAAGAAGCTCCTTGGATAAGGAGCGAAACGTTTCCACTGAAATCCAGAATCCAGTTGACATGATTCAAGCTACAGACAATTCCACCTGGATGACTGAGAACCTTCATAGACATACTTTAGTTCAAATATGCCCAGAATGATATCGAGGTGGAGAATGAAACCAAGGAAGCTAAAAAAAAAAAAAGTGGTTTTGTGAACTGCAATTCTGTAGACTAACCTCCCCTAGATTAAATAAGACCAATTGGGGAACAGAAAACATTTCTAGAAACCTTGTCACTATGCTCTTTTTATATATATATATATATATATATATATTGAAGAAAAACAAGATAAAACAATGCAAATATTGGAAAAGAAACAAATAAAATAAGAAAGAATAGTGAATAAATAAGAAAGAAAATAGAAAAAGAAATAGAAAAAATTATAAACAAGTGGCTTCCAATCTTTTTGACAGTGGTTATACAGTAAATGCATTTATATTTTACGCTCTCTCTCTAAGGTGACATCATAATTTCCTTCTTTCCATAAGCTATCCTTTCTAATCCTCAAACCCATAAATCACAAGTTCTCTTTTTTCATCAAAAAGTTCATAAGAGGTTTCCAGTCACTGATAAATGTAGTTATTGATCTTTCTCTATTTTGCCATCTCTGCTAGTTCTGTCATCTTCACCAACCATTCCTCCATTGTGGGTATTTCAGAATCTTTCCATTTTTGCGCATATAATAGTCTTGCAGAAGTAATCATATATAAAAATAATCTTCTATGGCTCTTTTCTAATTGACTGTCCATTAATGCCTACAAGAAAAGTTCTGGTTTCAAATGAATGTTGATCTTTAAAATTCTTTGTATCATTATATGTATTTGAACCCAGAAATTTCTGGCTTTTTACAAGCCCACTAGGCATGATAAAATGACCCTTCATTTTGTCCACATTTCCAACATAAATTTGAAGTACCTTTATACATTCTAGACAATTTTTCTGGAGTAATATACCAACAGTACATCATTTTATAAACATTCTCTTTCAGGTTGTAACATAATGTAAATTTCTATCCTTTTAACCACATATTTTCCCACTGTTCCTTCAGTATATTGTGTCCAAAGTTCTTAGCCCATTTTTTCATACAGTCTTTCACTTGTTCTTCTTCCATTTCAAATTTCAATAAAAGTTTATACATTTTAGCAATTACATGTTCATCATTTGTACATAGTTCAACTTCAAATTCTGTCTTCTGCTGCTCAATTCCAAATGTCCTATTATCTTCCTTAAATATTTCTCTTAACTGTGCATACGAAAACCATTGAAAACTAAATCCCTTTGCAGCCAATTGCTCTTTTGATTTTATCTTATATTCTTCATGTTTCTGTTCTAAAAACTCTTGATAAGTTATTTTTCTTTACCTACTGTTTCTTTTCTGTAAAATGCTTCTTGTGCTGAGACCCATAAAGGCATTTTTGGGCACAGTCTGGGTTTATATCTATTCCATGTTCTCAATATGGCAGTTCTAATTCAATGATTTAAAATCTACATTAACCTTAACTTTATCATACCATAGAAAACCATGCCATCCAAACCTCAGAGCGTGCCCCTCTAATTCTACAATTATTTTATTTCTCAGCAAAACCCACTCTTACATCCAGACAATTTCAATACAATTTCAAATCAGACACTTCCAATCCTCCTTACTCCTTTGCATATCAAAGTGTTTTACAGTATATTTAACTCTTGTTTTTTCCCTTGCCGTACAAACTTAAATATATTTTTCTGCCATTGTTTAAATAGTACATCAGAATAGGTATTGTTTGAAACAAAAACATCCATCTCGACAAAACATTAATTTTTATCACAGAAATTCTCCTCAGTAATGACAATTGTAATTTCTCCGATCTTAACATGTCCTTCTTGATTTAATTCCATGTCTTAATATAATTATTCTGGTATAACATACAATTAATGGTGGTCATAGTGATACCCAAGTATTTAATTTTTTTCTCAATCTTAAAACCAGTTTTTTCCCCATCAATTCCATTTGTTTTTCCATTTCCATATTCTTTGTTAACATCTTTGTCTTTTGTTTATTAATTTTAAAACCAGCTAACACCCCAAAATCCTTTAGTTTTTCCATTAATATTTCTATTCCTTCCAGAGGATCTTCCAAAATTATCACCAGGTCATCAGTAAATGCCCATAATTTATATGTTTCTCTTTTAGTCTTTACTCCAGCAATTCTCTCATCTTGTCTTATATCCCTGTTCAATACTTCCAAAGCTAAAATAAATAGCAATAGTGACAAGGGGCATCCTTGTCTAGTCCTTTTCTCTATCTCACAGGGTTTTGTTAATTCTCCATTCACAATTATCTGTGCCTTTTGTGAGGTATAAATTGATTTTACCCATCTAATAAAATTCCTGCCAAAGTCCATATATTCCATTTTTTTTAAAAAAAATCTAGTTTAAATTGTCAAAGGCCAAACTTTGTCACTGTGCTCTTGTTTTTGAGTCATGGCAGGTACATCTAGAAAGGAAGCCCACCTGTGCTAAATCATAAATGCCACCTAGGACTTTGTGTGAAAAGATATGAGTGTAGATCAATCATTTGGAAACATTGAGAATAAAATAAAACAAATTTCACTGATATCTTGACAGGGAAGTCAAACATAGTCATATTTTAATTGAACAGAAGAAACTTTTCAAAACTGAAGTTTAAAGGCTCAAAACTTTCCAGAAGTTAGGAAATCACACTCTGTTCAAAATGTGGCGGCATGGGCAGCAATGGGCATGCCTTGGTATGCCCATGTAACAGCTCTGCTTCATGAGCTGCACTGGTTACCAGTTTGCTTCCAGGTGCAATTCAAGGTGTTGGTCACTACCTATAAAGCACAGGGCCTGGTTACTTGAGAGACTGCCTGTCTCCCATAGTATCTGCCTTGCCAGTTCGATATGGCAGGGTTGGGGTACTCTGGGTTCCATCGATTAAACAATGCCACTTATCAGGACTCCAAAAGTGCACCTTCTCTGTAGCAGTGCCTGCTCCCTGGAATGAGGTTCCCTCCAAAATTCGAATGGCATTTATACCTACTGGTATTTTGAAGGTCCCTGAAGATGTGGCTCTTCACCCAGGCCTTTGATGAGGATGACTGACACTCTTTCCTTCCTTTTACTTGTTCCCCTCCAGGTTTGTTTTGTTTGCCATCATTGTTCTTTGTCATGTGCTGTTTTTGAGTTTTTGTGTTGTTGTTTTTAAATGTTTTTATTTTATGTATGTATGTATGTATGTATTAATTTTTATTCCGCCTTTATTATTTTTTATAAATAACTCGAGGTGGCGAACATACCTAATACTAACCAGGGCCGCAACTAGGGGGGGGGGGGCAAGTGGGGCATGTGCCCCGGGTGCCGTGCTGGGGGGGGGCACCAAAAGTCCTTTGTATTAGGATTGCGGTGCGAATCGGGACTTAATCTCACGCACACGCAGGTTCCTTGTGGGTGGAGCCCACCGCTCAAGCAGGTCTAAAGCAGGAGCGGCTTTCGTGCGCCCGGCTCCTCCAACAAACTAGCGCTCGCCAGAACGGGAGGGTGGGGGCTCACTTGCTGTTCTCTCTCGCGTGCTTGGGAAAATGTTACGCAGGTTTGTACACACGCCGTAGTGCGAGTAGGGGTGTGTGGCGGAACTTCTCATTTGGGGGGGCACGGAATCCATGGGGGGGGGTGCAGAATCCATGTTTGCCCCGGGTGACGCAGACCCTAGTTGCGGGCCTGATACTAACAATTGTAAACTGCCCAGAGTCACTGGGAGTTTGGCGGCATATAAATTTAATTTAATTTATTATTATTATTAGTAGTAGTATTAATAAAAAATAAATATATTTTGAATTGCTCAGAAACAAATATAAAAATAAGTACTGAACATAAATAGAAACACCAGAAAAAAGCAGCTCACTGTGGAGATGGGTAAACTTTAAAAAGGAACAGAAAAAGAGAATGGAACTGCAGAGAAAGCAAATAAATTCTGTGTCCATTTTCTCTTTGGAAGGGAATCTGAGAGATTCAGACAAATAATGGTGGCAAATTCTAGTTATTAATTTTTTTAAAAAATGCTCATGGGGAACACGGAATTTTACAACTTACTGTATTATTATAATGTGAAGTAGTGGAAGTACTCTCTCCCCCACTGCCTGTGTCATGGCTTGGAATTTATTTTAATTAACTGATGTTTCCAATTTGTTTTTTCTACTTATGCTGAAGTTGGATGTCATGGCAGAAGAGTCAGCATCACAAGCTCTTGGGAAGGTCTGAGCGCCTTGCAGAGAGCCTCAAGTGGAGGAGCTTTGAGAAGCTTACATTAGCAGCTGAAGGGACTTTGTCTCTTGCCAGTGCCCTGGGCTGACCTTTCACCTCTGCGTCTTCCCTCTGTAAAGATCTGAAGGCCGTGTGACCAGAGTCCTAAGAAATGGAGAGGGCTTTTGTGTGGGAAAGAAAGAAGAACACAAACATGGTGTGTTCTCAAAAGAACACAAAAAAGAAGAAAAAAAACAGGAACAGGGGTTGGAAACTGTGGAAACACACACACACACACACGCACAATATATTTATGTGTGTGCATGTGTGTGTACATGGTACACACACATTAGCAAACACTTTTACTAGTGTTTGCTAATGAACAGACACTGCAACAAAATTTGTTTAGGAGCCAATATGGATCCAATGTGGTCGAGTGGTTAAAATAGTGAACTAGGACTGCAACGTCCCAGGGCCACGTTTACCCTCACTGAGTCTGCCACGGATCTCCACTGTGGTTGTTGCAGTGTTATGTAAGCTGTCCTGATCAACCTGAAGAAAAATAAGGTATTAATCTTTAAAAAAAACTTTTTGAAGACTTGGCCATCACAAAGAGTTTATGCATATTTTGAGTACATGGCTTAAAAATGTTTTTTGAATTACTATCACAAATGTCAGAATAGTTAAAATCTCTGATGATTTCCCATTTATATTTTGAGAATTCTCCCATGCAGACAGAACTCACTTGTGAAAATGTAAAATACAAATTCCTTGTTTATATTCCCCTCTTTGATCTGTAAAATTCAACAATGATTTTATATTTTGCATTCCATTTGGTGATGGCTTGGACATCTGAATCTCAAAACATGAATTGCAGAGGCGTCTGGAGATTTTTTTTTTTAAATTACTGCAAAACACTGTTTGACATAGCTTTCTACCCCCACCTCCAATGAAAGATTAATTCTTCTGAAGTAACCCATCTAAAGATATAAGGTTATGAGTTCCTTTGAAGGCCACACCACTTCAGCTGTCTTTAAAACTATCTACTACCCATAGAAATTTATGAAAATAAAAATAAATGTATCAGTTTCTCATGATGATGATGATATATATATATAATTAATCCCACCTACTTTCCTCCTCCCTCTTCTTCTTCCTCTTCTCCTCCTCTGTTCTTCTCCTCTTCTGTTTATCATTGTGACCCCTCTTTGTTTCAGTCACTACCTTTGGGCAAGGAGTTCTTGTGGGATGTTTTAGCAATTGTCTGAGATTATGCATGGTCTGCTAAAACATCTCCTTTGTCTTAATATTGACATATGGTGACTTAAGGATGCATGTATGTAGGTTTTTTTAATGAGTATGGAAGTGGTTTGCCGTTGCCTTCTATGGGATGTTTGTCAACTTTCTACAGTCGTTGAATTTCCTGGCCATCTCCCATCCAAACATAACCAGAGGCACCCCGCTTGTCTTTTCAGATCAGATTCAGTCAGCAGTGTAGACATATCTAGGAAATAAGAGTGTACAAATCCAGTTCTATGTTGCTACTTTAACTGAACTTGACTTACCTGCCCCTTTGGTAGGAGTTATTCAGTGCAATATGAGTGTGTTTCGTGGACACACATGGCCTGCTTTCTCTTCGTTCCCTGCCGATCACCTCATTGAATGGAGAGTCAGAAGGTAAAGCCATACGCCTATGAATAGAGGGGTGGTGGTGTTCGCTCTTTGCTCTCCTTCTGCATGGATTTCACACTTTCTATCCTATAAGAGTTCCTACCCTTCACTCCAACACAGCCGAGGAGGGCTCTTTTGATTTGGTCTTTTTTGTGTCATCTGGATTTAATCTGGTTAGGAGATTTGATGCCCAAAACTGCCCTGTTAACTGTGATTATTGAATATTTTGACCAGTAAAGAATGCTTTAGAATTGTCGAGGGTCCCCGCTTACCCTTCCTTCTCCCCCCCCCCCATCCCCCTAAACGTGTCTGGCGCTTCAGCTTCACATACCTAAACTCTGCTCCAGCTGCATAATTTTGGTTTAGGACCCAGGGCTTTTTTTTTTTTTAGGAGGGGGAGAGAGAATTGAAGAGGGCGGGGGCGCCTTGAAAGCCTCCACGGTTGTCTTCAGAAGCACAAACAGATGCAAATGTCTCTGCAAACTGCAAACATCCCTCAATGAGATTGAGGGAGACGCGAGCCTTTCAGACGGTCTGAATAGGTCTTCAAAGCCAGCCTAATTAGAGATACGTAGAAGTAATAGGGCCCAGTCGGTGTTTCCCATTCTGATCCTTCCACCCTCCCCTGAAAAGGCTGCTAGGACGAATGGGAGCCGCGGGTCCCGGGGAGGAGGGGGACGGAACCAGGGGTGTGCTAGACTTGGTTCTTGTGAAGTCATTTGTACTTAGAGGAACTACTCTGGGGGGCGGGCTGGGGAGACGCGGAGAGGCCGGCCGTCTTCGCCCCGTCCCTCGTTACGGGCAGGCAGGTCCCGCCCGGGCGGGCGAGGCGTGCGGGGGGGGGGGGGGAGGCAGCTCGGAGCGCAGAGGGGAAAAGGGGAACGCTGGGCTCGTGTCACTTGGATCTTTGGAAAGTAAAAGAAAGAAAAGCAGAAGGTACGGGCTGAATACTTGGGGTAAATCAGTAATAGAGCTAAAGGGCATGTGCCCGTAGGGAATATGTTGGCATAAAAGAGCTTTGAGAGGGGCCATTCATTCTGACAAAGGGAGATTTGAATTGCTGGCTGCACAATGGCATGAAAGGATGAGCTCAGGGTGTTCTGAAACAAAGTGGAAATCATACTGCCCTGAACGGCTCTAATAAGCTTTTAACTATTTTACATTATGGCATTACCTCGCGCTCTCTCTCCCTCCCTCCCTGCCCCCCTTTCCCTGCCCCCCACCCCCATTTAAAAAAAAATATTGTGAACCAAGTGCCAGGCTCCCTTAAAAATGTGATTTATACTTTTTTCCTTCATGGTCACTTTGGAGAAAAATAGACATGAACTCAAAGGCAGTAATTCAGCTTTTTCAAAAGTGAGACAAATGGGTGGGTGAGTAGGGGGAGAGGGAATGCAGGCCTCTGTCCCTGAAAAGCAGACTGACGTGTGCTGCAATCTCTTGATTTATAAGGCAGTAGCCACGTTGCTGACGTCATCCATGGCTCACTGTGCAAGCCGCATGATGTCCGCTCTCCCGACTTGAATCGGGTGGACTTGTTTATAATAGATTTCAAAAGGAAAACTTGGGTCAACAGAGTGCATGAACTTGCATTTTTGCTCTTATTTTGGAGCTCATGTTCACACTGTCATGTTCAGGATCTTGGATGTTATGCACAATATCGCCTGTGAATGGTGTCACAAGTTACAGGTTCTCAGCTGTCCAAAACTTTGATGTTGAGACATTTGGATTCCTATTCTGTGAGCAATCTTAGAGGTCCAAATCTTTGATGGAAAGAGACTGAGATGGGGTCATGGTGCAGACGTCCAGAAGAACAAGAGGGGGAATTTGGATTGTGTCACTTTTAGTAGCAAGTGGATTGATCGGAGCTCAAGGGTTTCAAATTAGGGCATGAATAAGAGTCAAGCTAGTTTTCTTTCTTTCTTTCTTTTTAAATATAATTTTATTAGTTTTCAACAAAGATAAAAACTACAGAAAAACAAAAAACTACAAAAAAGAGAGAAAAAACTAAAGTTTTTTAAACTTTAGTTTAGAGTTAAGCTAGTTTTCAAGTGGCAGCTTGTTTTTCCAAGTGTGACAATCAAAATAAATTGTTTAGTTGTGCATATGTTGCCCGTGCCATTTTACCCTTTACACATAATTCTATTGTGAGAAATATATAAAATAAAAATATATTTTATTTTATAATAAATTTGATAAAATCAATCTAAAACATTAGATACAGTAAATCAATGGGGCTGGATATGGTAATTGAACTGTATCAATATGCAGCGCTCTTGTTCCTATTATGAAGGCATTTGGTTTAAAAAACAAGAATAAGTTGTGGGGAAAATCATTCTTCAATTACATTGTTTATACACAAGCCAATATATGAATATATTGACCTAGACAATCCAATATATGAAAAGCCACTTTCATTCTGAACTAACAAAAACTTCGGAAAAAAAACCAAGTTCTGAAGTACTGTATGTGCTTTGTTTTTTACATGCACAGGTTGACTTGTTGATTTTAGAAATATCACAGCTAATATCTCACACTATCAAGCCTTCTTTTCATCCTTAACAACATTAATGTGCTTTTCAAATAAGAAAGAAAAATAATTTTAGAAAGAGAATTTTTCTTGAGATCCAAAAAGATATGTGCAGTCAGTGGACATGCCTTTTTCTCCCCTGTTTTCAAAATGATTTCTTAATTCCAAATATTTATTTAAACAACAACAACAAACCTTTAATATGTTTAATATGAAGGACCTGGTACACTCAAATATCAGTGTTCCTAGAAGTTATCTATTCATTCTGATAAAAGGTTATGTCCATCTATGTCTAGTTTCTGGCAGGGTTTAAAGTTTCTCGGCTATATATTTCACTCTTCCTCAAAATTCTTAGAACCCACTCTGCACGTGCGCACGCACGCACGCACACACGCACAGACACACAGAATGTCTCTGTTGGCTCAGGCTGAATGAGAGCAGCTGCTGCCGCCTAATTTTGATTGACAGTTCTCTTTGCCAGGCTGATGCATCCGATGCGCCACGGTGAGCCTCTAAGGGCCTGAACAATTGCTCCCCATTTAGTATGTGACACAGAGAGTGCCGCAGGTGACGATGTGCAGCCATTCAGGTAACATGGATCCTCCTTTGCTGAAGCCTCTTAGGGCTAATTAGCTGCCACTTGACTTATCAAGGGGCCATTGTAGCTCTGTGAGTAACATGATGTTTCTTGGGGAATGACCATCCAAGTCGAGTACAAACAAGAGGAGAGGAAATTATACTGTGCTTCTAAAACTGAGCAAAAGATTTGTGAGCGTTTCCCTTCCACCTGCCAAAAGCTTCAGTGATCTGTATGAACGAATAGGCATCCTAGAAAGTGACAGGTAAATTAGAAAGTCCAATCATTCAATGGAGATGTTGGGAGAGCCCTATAAGCAGCAACACTGCACAAAGGGCAATATAACAAGCTGTCTGTTGTTATATACAAACAAATACTATTTTCTAATTCCACTTGAATGGAAACTATTATTTATGAAACATATTACATCGTTCATTAAGATTCTAAGATTGCCATTGGCTAGCCTGAAATGCTTTTATTTTTTAAAAGGAGAAAATGTTATGCAACCTTCTCCTGGAATGCTTTGTATGTTATAAGCCAAAAAGCAAAAACACAACAAAGTGTTTGACAAGCTACCCAATCCTGCTTACAAAATGTACCCAGCATTAGAACTGAGCACTCATCAGATTAAGTGCATAACCATCTACGACAGTCTTGCAAGAACAAGGCTTTGAAAAATGTATCATCCCTTCCTTTCTCTTCCCACTACTACCTAAATAGAAATTAAAATGCATTTTAAAACACTGGCATGCTAAGCACACTTGAATCATAAATAAATGAAAAAGGACCAGAAATTTACACTGAAAGGGATGGGGGAACTTGATGGGAGTTTTGGCCTCTTCTTTTAGCCAGTAGCCTCCCCCATTGTAGAACAGGACCATCTGAGTTTCCAATGAGATTTTGTGGGATGGGGTAGAAATAACTGCAGCTGGGAGAAGACATCATGATCCAAATACCTTGCATTATTATGTTGCATCACAAGCTGTGCTCCCTGTGTGCAACATTGTCATGCACATAGAAAAGGGCAGGAACTTGCGTTGCAATGCAACGTTGCCACAACATTGCTCTCATCAGTCTGACCCCCATCCTGGGTCCCCACCCACCCAAGGCAAGCCAAAGGATTGTAAAGGTTTGTGCTGCCAACTGAACAGAAGCATTTTGAGCCTGCTGCACATTAAATATTGGTATAACTTTTAAAATTCAGCTTTGGCTAAATCATACCAACTTGTTCCCAGAAACCAGTAGCAGCAAAGGATTTTGATTGTGGCATGCCAATCTCTGTGTAATAATTTTTTTGTGAATTTCTCCCTAGAGTATCTGTGTAATAAGTTATTTAAACTTTCAGGGGCTTTTGGAGAATATCTCACATAGCATCATAAAAAAGATACAACAATGTGAAAGAACAATCAACAATACCGAAAAGTATTTTCTAAGGGGGGAAAGGCCTAGTGCATAATCTAGGCCAGGGGTCGGCAAACTTTTTTTGCCGGGAGCCATTTTGACATGCTCGTGCACATTTTGAAGTGCTCGAGAGCCAGGGGGCGGGGTTTGCGGGCGGGGGCCAATCGCGTGGAAGGGGGCGGGGTTTGCGGGCGGGAGCCAATCGCGTGGAAGGGGGCGGGGTTTGCGGGCGGGAGCCAATCGCGTGGAAGGGGGTGGGGGAGGTTTGGAAGAAGAAGGGAAAGAGAGGCTCGACTGCTCCAGTCGCTTCTCTTCTGGAGCCGCTCACGCCCCCAGTCCAGGCAAAGTAAACCTCCCCTCCCCACATGCACACGCTGCCCTGGGGTGGAAATTCTCCCCGCAGAACAGCTGAGCGCCGCCTCCGGCAGCCTCCCTGCCTAAACTGAGGGCATTTTCGGGGTCCCCGGAGCCTGCCCTTTCGAAGGGGCAGCACTGCTTCTGCTGCTGCCGCTGCCCCTTCGAACGGGCAGGCTCCGGGGACCCCGAAAATGCCCTCGGTTCTGGCAGGAAGGGAAAAACCTCCCCTCCCCACATGCACACGCTGCCCTGGGGTGGAAATTCTCCCCGCAGAACAGCTGAGCGCCGCTTGCGGCAGCCTCCCTGCCTAAACTGAGGGCATTTTCGGGGTCCCCGGAGCCTGCCCTTTCGAAGGGGCAGCACTGCTTCTGCTGCTGCTGCCGCTGCCCCTTCGAACGGGCAGGCTCCGGGGACCCTGAAAATGCCCTCGGTTCTGGCAGGGAGGCAAAAATCGCGCGTGCAGGCTGCCGGGCTTCCCGACGCACAGCTGATTGGCGCAGAGAATTTCCACTCCGGGTGGCCTGGCAGTGCGCGCGCACGCAATTTTCACCTCCCTGCCAGAACCGAGGGCATTTTCATCAGCGCTTCCGGCTTGTCACGCGACACACTTGGGGGCCCCCGGCGACACAGTATTGGAAAGCCCTGGGTTAAGGCGATGGGCAAGTGCTCGTCGTCAAGATGGCTGCCGGAGACGGAGGCTTCCAAACTCTCACGAGACTGTGTGAAGCCCGTCCCCGGAGGAAAAAGAGAGGCTGGGCCTAGGTTTCCAGGGGTATGCCCACAGCAACGCACACCATGCCCGCTGCCGCGCCTGCCCCCGCCACGCCCGCCACGCCTGCCTGCGGAAGAGCCACACTCAAGGGGCCAAAGAGCCACATTTGGCTCGCGAGCCGCCATTTCCGACCCTTGATCTAGGCCAGCCTTTCTCAAATTTTTGACCCTGGAGGAACCCTTGAAATATTTTTCAGGCCTCAGGGAACCCATGCACATTCAGGCTCAAATAAAGCCCAGAAGTTACAAAATTATTATATTAGTTTCATGTGTAGACCTACAGTATGTATGTATGTATGTATGTATGTATGTATGTATGTATGTATATATGCATTAACAGTGTTCTTAAACTAAAAATAAAGAATGAAACTTGCCTCTTTAATGTGAAGTTGCCCGAATTTTAAATAATTTTTAAAATAAATCATGATCTCCCAGGGAACCCCTAGTGACCTCTTGCGGAACCCTAGGGTTCCACGAAACCCTGGTTGAGAAACCCTGATCTAGGCCAATGTCTCTGCTGTGGAAGAAGCTCCATTCCAGAGAAGATTGTGATAATTCAAAACAAATATTTTCTTACTCAAGGTGGAGTCAGTGGTCTACCTCTACTTGTTTCAGTCCAAGACTCCCCAAAAAGCTCTGATCCAGGGCTCTGTCAAAAAGAAATAAGAAAGTACTGTTATTGTTCATGGAAAACACCACAGTGGGGAGGGAAGAACAGGCCTGTTTTTAATTGAAAGTAATCTTTGCCATCAGAACCCCACTGACCCCTCCAGTCACAACCTCTGCTGAGGTTGGAATGATCTGGGCAGATTTTTTTATTTAATTTTTATCCCGCCTTATTATTTTTATAAATAACTCAAGGCGGTGAACATACCTAATACTCCTTCCTCCTCCTCTTTTCTCCACAACAACCACCCTGTGAGGTGAGTTGGGCTGAGAGAGAGTGACTGGCCCAAAGTCACCCAGCGGGCTTTCATGCCTAAGGCGGGACTAGAACTCAGTCTCCTGGTTTCCTATTGGCTCCTTCCCAGGGCTGAGAGAGTGTGACTGGCCCAAGGTCACCCAGCCGGCTTTCGTGCCTAAGGCGGGACTAGAACTCTGTCTCCTGGTTTCCTATTGGCTCCTTCCCAGGGCTGAGAGAGTGTGACTGGCCCAAGGTCACCCAGCTGGCTTTCATGCCTAAGGCGGGACTAGAACTCTGTCTCCTGGTTTCCTATTGGCTCCTTCCCAGGGCTGAGAGAGTGTGACTGGCCCAAGGTCACCCAGCTGGCTTTCATGCCTAAGGCGGGACTAGAACTCTGTCTCCTGGTTTCCTATTGGCTCCTTCCCAGGGCTGAGAGAGAGTGACTGGCCCAAGGTCACCCAGCTGGCTTTCATGCCTAAGGCGGGACTAGAACTCTCAGTCTCCTGGTTTCCTATTGGCTCCTTCCCAGGGCTGAGAGAGTGTGACTGGCCCAAGGTCACCCAGCTGGCTTTCATGCCTAAGGCGGGACTAGAACTCTGTCTCCTGGTTTCCTATTGGCTCCTTCCTAGGGCTGAGAGAGAGAGTGACTGGCCCAAGGTCACCCAGCGGGCTTTCATGCCTAAGGCAGGACTAGATATAGCCTTCATTTTATTATTAAATCCCTCTTGCAGTTGCGCAGTCTTCTTTAGCAGTGGTGCTGTGACATTTTAAAAGCTTTTTTAGCTAGCTGACTGGGAGACCAATGAGTTAATTTCTCATCCTTCTCCCCACCATCAACCACTAATCATTCGTTTTACTATGGTTTGAAAGAGCCAGCATTATTCTTTCCCAATGCTCATTCCCTGTGAGCAACAACAGCAACCATCAGTTTGAAATTTGCCACAGGTACTGTATTTCTCAACGTAGGAACACTTTTTTGCTGCCAATTTTATGACTGACTTTCCACAAGACAAAAAAAGTTACAGAACTTTTTTTTAAAGGAATGTAGCTCAAAATACTGTACTCTGCCCCAACTTAATGTGCTTCATCTCAGAACACTGCTTTCCTGCAAAATTCAACCTGTTTCAATAAATCCCCAAATGTTGTGGACACGGTTAAAAAAATCAAATTCTTAGGGAAAATAGCTGAAAAACCTATGCAGTGATCTGGGAAGGCTACAGATCTACCTTTCCTGTATTTCCATTCTAGTGAAAAGCAAAAATATTACAGCTAGACAGTGGAAGAACAAAGGTGGGTTTTTTTGTTTTGTTTTTTGGTGACTGGGAAATAGGTTAATAAACTGATGGCATTGTAAAGCCCAGTTCTCTTCACTAAACCCTTTCTCCAGATTTAGGCAGTCAGAGGTCTCATTGGCGATCACTCGTAGCCGAGTAAGATTGTCTTCCAAAGGTAAAATTTTAACGGTGGATCCGTAAGTGGCTGTAAAGGCCAATTCTGGATCCGCACAACCTCCCACAGTGAGGGCATAGGTTTCCGGGTGGGAGACAGTCATGATGAGGGTTTGCCATCAGTCACTTAATGTAAGTGGGCTAAATTTGTTGTTATTATTGTTCATTCATTCAATTGCTTCTGACACTTCATGACCTGAGGGACACAATCACACCAAGATTTTGTTTATTTATTATTTCAGTTTGTATGGCCACTCGGTTGCCATGTGACTCTGGGCAGGTACAGAGGGTTAAAATATATTGACTCTCAGTAACTGTTTCTTTGAATTCCTATAAATTCCTGCTTGTGTCACTAGTGATAGTATCTAATCACTTTGCCTTCAGTTGGTCTCTTTTTTGATTGCTTTCTATTTTTCCAAGCACTGGGGCTTCTGTAATGATTCTTGCCTTCTCATTATGTCTCCTAAATATTCAAGCTTTAGCTTCATTATTAGTGCTTCCAATGAGCAGTCTGGTTTTCCTTCATCTAGTGCAGAGCTTTCCAAACTTTTCATGTTGGTGACACACTTTTTAGACATGCATCATTTCGCGACACTCTTACAGCAGGGCACAAGGCAGGCACTAGGACCTGCATGGAATCACAGCAGGTTTGGAGGCAGCCAGGCACAAGGCAGGCACTAGGACCTGCGCTGACTCCTGGCAGGGCTCGGGGGCAGCAGCAGCCTTCACACACCCAGACACTGCAGCCGACACACTAACGTGTCCCGACACACAGTTTGAAAAGCTCTGATCTAGTGTTAAATTATTTGTTCTTCTTGCAGTCTAAGGTATTCTCAGCCATTTTCTCCAGCATCACAATTCGAATACCCCCCATGTTTCTTCATCTAGCTCTGTTGCCTTTTGCTACCTACCTTTCTTCAGCTACTTTCAAGAGATAGCCATTTCCCTTCTTTTGCTTTCAGGATATGTTTAAAGATGCCATGAATTTCAGTCCAGAGTTCTCCAAGCACTCTTATCTAATTCATTAACTCTGTGGATATTAATGAATTCATTAACTCTGTGGATATTACTGAGGTTGTATCTTGCTGGTTTGATTATTTCATTTGTTTTCTTTAGATTAATTTGTAATTCTGGAAAAAAGGAGTTCGTGATTTGAGCTGCAGTCAGCACCAGGTCTTGATTTGCTGACTGAATTGAGGTTTTATTTTTGCTTGCCAAGTATATAGCCAATTTAATTCCAGTATTGTCCATTAGGTGATGTCCATATATAGAGGCATCTTTTTTTAGATTGTTGCAAGAACGTATGTGCTGTAAACATTGAGTTTTCTTGGCAGAACTCCTGCTATCCCCTGTTCCATTTTGTATACTAAGGCCACATTTTCCTGTTGTTCGAAATGCTATTTGACCTACAACTGCAGTGTTCCAGTATCTAATAATTAATATTACAGGTAGTCCTTGCTTAACGACCACAATTGGGACTGGAATTTTGGTTGCTAAGTGAAGTGGTCATTAAGCTAATATGGCCCGATTTTATGACCTTTTTTGCGGCGGTCGTTAAGCAAATCACTGCAGGCATTAAGTGAGCCACGTGGTCATTAAGTGAATCATGAGGTTCCCTATTGATTTTGCTTGCCAGAAGCCATCCGGGAAGGTTGAAAATGGCAATCACATGACCATGGGATGCTGTGATGGTCATAAATGTGAACTGGTTGCCAAGTGCCCAAATCGTGATCATGTGACCTCAGAGATGCTGCGATGGTCGTAAGTGTGAAGACCGGTCACAAGTCATTTTTTCAGCACTGTGGTAAGTCCGAACTGTCACTAAACAAATGATTGTTAAGCAAGGACTACCTGCACATCTTTTTTTGGTGCTATGTTGACAAGGCATTGCAAGTCACCATAAAACTATCCAGCTTCTACTTCCTCTGCATTTGTGTTTGGAACATAGGCTTGTATCACTGAATACTGTTTGGATTGCCTTGGACTCAAATTGAGATCACTCTGTCATTTTCAGGGTTGTATCTGAGCATTCATTTTGACCGCATTTGTTAATAATAATGGCTACTCCTTTTCTCTTTTATGATGTCCTTGTCCACGGTTGAAAATTGGAAGTGAACTGACCCATTTCAGTTGAATTCAATTCACTGATTCCCAGAATGTCAATGCTAACAGTTTTGCTCCAACAACATCAAATGTGCCTCAGTTCACAGTTCCGGCATTCCATGTATCAATGGTTTACATGCCTTTCCAGCATCAAACGTTTCTTTTGTTCACATCAGCAGCTG
Organism: Charina bottae; assembly: GCA_023362775.1. Taxonomy (NCBI): domain Eukaryota; kingdom Metazoa; phylum Chordata; class Lepidosauria; order Squamata; family Charinaidae; genus Charina; species Charina bottae. Next base: position 96,092,443 of record JALMGJ010000002.1, on the reverse strand, counting down.
GACATCTTTTCGTCTTTAATACAGCTATGACTATATTATTATTATAGTTAATAATATAGTTATAGCTGTATTATAACAACAACAACATAAACACTAGGACTTGCCCTCTTTTTTTCCTCAGTAGCTCACTTGATACCTTCCAACTTCAGGTAGAGGGGCTTCCAGTATCACACTGACATGGTCTTGGTTATGAACGATTTGGTTATCTTGGCCGAGTACTGGAGTGGGTTGTGAGTTCCTTCTCCAATGACTCATATCCAGTCTTATCCCTCTTCTGTGACCTGCCCAGTGATGTCCGCAGGGAGACAAGGGGAGCAGACTAACAAAAGCAGCACCGCAGCATCGTAATACAAAACCTACCCCTTTTTAATATACATTGTGATGTTGTGCACTTGTTCCAAGGGGCGGTGCTTCTGTCACAATGCCACAATGTTGCTTCGGTCATTCTAATGAGAGCAGCATGACCATGTGGGCACTGCTGAGCCTGCCATCATAGGTAACCCTTCTTTGAGTCTGTATTTCTGACAGTATATTTCATGGCATAATTGGGATGCTCAGGTCCTTTCATCACTGCAAGGTAAATTAAGTCATCATTTTTGTTGCATTTGCCAATTACATATTTGTCCATCCTTCCAGCCAGCCAGGCAACCGTTGTCAGTACTGACTAAACTGATTCTTAAAAAAGTCACATCATTTTCAAGACCGTTCATACAACATATATAATCCTCCTTATCTTCTTTTGTGAGATAAGTAAATTATTGGAAAGTGCCAAAAAAAAGAGTAAGAAATAATAAGTAGAAGAAATTAAAGGCAGGTGTTAAGAGAAAAGAAAGTCTAACGCTAGTTTATACCAACACAATTCAGTATACCTTTCCATATCTTTCTATCTTCGCACATCATCCTTGGTCCAATTCCCACATTGCCTTCTTTTTTAATATTCTCAAGTTAAACTGTTACTGCTCTCTCTTAAAGAAAAATAGTATTTTTTAAAAAAATAACTGCCAAGCTGCCAGTTTCTAAAGAAAAGTGGCAATCTGCAGCAGTATTTTCACTTTCAAGAATGCCTCTATGTCCACATGCCTGCAGAGAAATTCTAGAAAATAGAAATTATGGATGCTTGTTTTTTTTTGCACTGAGAAAAATGAAAGGATCTAGAAAGAGCAACAAGAGGACTCTTCCTCAGTTTTCCTTCTAGTAAATGAATGTCTCCCCGTAGTAGCCATTTTGTGACAGACAATCTACAACATACTCTCAAAAATTCTAGCTGTAGGTACTGGTCCAAAAATGTCAGGGACATCTGCTTTCAAGTTAACTGGGAAGGACAAAGGGACAAAAGGCTTCATTGACTACCACTTCCCATCAGAAGCCATAGGTTTAAATGTACGCTACTCAGCATTGTCATTGCCTACCTTGGGCCAAAGGATTTGATTCTCCTAACCAAAAGGGGAGAAGATTTTCCGATACATTTCTTGCCTAACCCCATTTGGTCCAACTTACCTGAAAGAGGAGAGTGCAAAAGCTGGCTTGAAACTCAACATTAAAAAAACCCAGATCATGGCATCTGGTCCCATCACTTCCTGGCAAATAGAAGGGGAAGAAATGGAAGCAGTGACAGATTTTATTTTCTTGGGCTCCAAGATCACCGCAGACGGTGACTGCAGCCATGAAATTAAAAGACGCTTGCTCCTTGGGAGGAAAGCTATGGCAAACCTAGACAGCATATTAAGAAGCAGAGACATCACCTTGCCGACAAAGGTCCGTATAATTAAAGCTATGGTATTCCCAGTAATAATGTATGGCTGTGAGAGTTGGACCATAAGGAAGGCTGAGCGCCGAAGAATTGATGCTTTCGAACTGTGGTGCTGGAGAAGACTCTTAAGAGTCCCTTGGACTGCAAGGAGGTCAAATCAGTCAATCCTGAAGGAAATCAACCCTGACTGCTCATTGGAAGGACAGATACTGAAGCTGAAGCTCAAATATTTTGGCCACCTAATGCGAAGAGAGGACTCACTGGAAAAGACCCTGATGCTGGGAAAGACTGCAGGCAAAAGGAGAAGGGGACGGCAGAGGATGAGATGGTTAGATAGCATCACCGATGTAATGAACATGAATTTGAGTAAACTCCGAGAGACAGTGGAGGACAGGAAGGCCTGGCGTGCTATGGTCCATGGGGTCATGAAGAGTCGGACACGACTTAACAACTGAACAACAACAACAACAACCTGCCTCTGCTCTAGGCTCATGGCATAACCTGATTTGGCAGCCTGGAGAAAGCACTGCAGATTTTCTGGATAACCATTTAACATTTTTGGCCTTATTTTCTTGTACAGGGTTTGGGGGATTAGGGAAAGTAGATTCTTTAAACCTAAAAGAAGCTAAACACACTTGACTTTCCTTGAATTTTGGGTGTATGTGTGAATCATCCCCCATACTCCCCATTTCATACCAGTGCATTCCTGTCCTTTAAAGCTGAATTTCAGTAGCCCAGTCTAGGGGAAGAGAGCCTTCAGGAACCAGGAAAATTGAACTGCAGGGCTATGTGTGGGTGGTAGCCTGTGGATTTCCCACCCTAGCTCACATATGCAAACTGAAAATACACCCGACATTTGGTTCATAGATATCCTTGAGAGATCTGTTAAAATGGAGTAACTTTATTTTGTGTCTTTATAATGATTAACATAGTGTTGTCTTTGGTTGCTTTATTAATCCCCCAAATGATTTCTTTTGCACTTCATATGCCACCAGTGAGAAAAGACTTCATACCAAACTTTGAATTCTCACCTGCTTCTACCTTTATAATCCCTAACCACTATACAAATCAATCTTAATGGGTCATTAGAGTGACTGAGATCTATAATTATAGTATTACCTTTCATGTGCTCACAGGTACTAAGGGAGGCATTCAGAGAAAGTCGAGAGTAAATCAAGTTTACAGCAGATTACGAGTCAAGAAGATCCCTCACAGAGATGGTCTTGCTAATTGTTGAAATTCAAGCATTGTTCAAGGTTTAATACCAGCAATAAAGATGCTTTAGTTCTTCAACAAATAGCCTAGTTGGCAGCAGGGAAACTGCAAGTGATAGGAAGTATTGAATTTGGTGGATAATAATGGGATCTAGTTGTAGGCTGGGGTCTGTCACAGATGTTCCTTTATACTGCAGTGCAGTATATGAACTATTCAATGTGTGCGGTGCTGCAGCATTGTAAATCTTACTTTCAATTACCTGTGAAAATGTTGATTTTGCATCTGATTTTCACCAGACAGAAATAGCAATTATTAAGGGTGTGATCATATATCATTTCCCAGGAAAAATCCCAATATGACTAAGGGCTGCAAAGGATTATGCTGTAAGTGATTCTTCTCTTGTTGAAATTTCTCATTATTAAAATCCAAGATTGAATATCCAGATGAACCAAGTCAAACAGTCACTCCTTCTCAGCCCAATCAACCTCACAGGTTTGTTCTTGTGAGGAAAAATAGGAGGAGAGAGTACTCTGTACATTTATTAATTATTTAGATTTTTACAGCTGCCCCTCTTGCCAAGCCACTCTGAGCGGCAAACAAAAGCACACTCTGAAACCATTAAAACATACAATTCACCACATATCATTCAAAAAAGAAATGGCAGTTGAGAGTTTAAAAAAAAGTAATATAATATCAACCCAACCAACCCTCATGCCTGGGCAAACCTCCAGATCTTCAGTGCTTTCTGGAAGGCCAACAGGATTGGGGCCAATCTGATCTCAGGTGATAAGATGTTCCAGAGGGCAGGTGCTGTAGCAGAAAAGGCACACTTCCTGGGCCCTGTAAGATTGCATTCTTTAATTGATGGGATTTCTGCCGGATCTAATAAGGCAGGTAGAAACCACTGATGAGAGGCAATCCTTCAGCTATCCTGACCCAAGCTAAGAAGGGCTTTATAGGTAGGCTGACCATATTTCCTTGAGACAAAAACGGGACATTGGGATGGCAAAAATGGGCTGGGGTTAAACTTACGTAATATTCCGTATTCGTGAAAAAGTAAGACGATAAAAAAGTTTTAAAGAGCTTTTAAGATCCATTTGCTGGTCCTTAAACAGATTACTGTATATATAAAAAGATTTTTGTTTTCATTAAAATGAAAAAGTTTTATTACATGAACATATTGAGCTAACAATTATTCTTCAGTGACAGAACTCATACTTGGCAGCAGGGCGAGGCTTGACTCACAGTTCAAAGTGGAAGCAAGGCAAGACCAAGAGCAAGGCAGCGTTCCTACTTGACAGCAAGGAAACAGGCAGGCACTAGGACCGATGCGGAATCCCAGCAGAGATCGGAGGCAGCAGCAGCTCAGCAAGAACCGGAGGCAGACACAGCGCCGGCAGCAACGAGGCAGGGAAATGGCAAGGCAGGAGGGCAGGTCGGCGCAGCATCGGTGCAGGGTAGTCAGGACGGTTGTCTCCGACAACCAGCTCCTGTGCCTGTTGTCTTTTTATCTGCTGAGTTTCCCGCCGCTGACAAGCAGGAGCCAATCGCTGCTGTTGTTGTGCAGCTCTCTTCTCAGCTCTCCTAGCTCGTGTGCTGATTGGCGGCGGGGAACTCACCCCTAGTCCTCTCTCTGCCAGCTGATCGGCTTCCCCCTCAAACCTTCCTGCGCTTTCCTCAACAACATTTCCCATGCTTTCCCTAACAGGCTCTTCACCCTCCTCCTCTGACCCAACCTCCATCCTTACAGGTTTTTAAAAAAACGGGACAAAATTGACATTTATATTAAAACGACGGGACGGTCGGGAAATGTGAAAAAAACAGTACTGTCCCATTCAAAACGGTACGTATGGTCAGCCTATTTATAGGTAACAACCAGTATCTTGAATTGCACCCAGAGGCCTACTGGGAGCCAGTACAACTCGCATAGCAAAGGTTTAACATGGTCATATCAAGAAATGCCCATAATTGCCTTCACCACTGCATTATGGACAACTGTAGCTTCCGAATGCTCTTCAAGGGCAGCCCCATGTAGAGCACATTGCAGTGGTCCATTCAGGAGGTTAACAAAGCAAGAACACTCCTCAATGAAAGGCAAGATATAAATCAAATAAATCGATAGATATTCCAAGGCCTCTGCTTTTAAAGAAGGCTCACTTTTTGGCCACTGAACAAGAAATGAATTAGAACTACACAATCTTGTGTGGGTCATTGCGTGGCTGTTTTTTAGAATCCTAGATTTGGGAGGGGCCCTTAGACTATTGACTGAGACTCCACGTTCTGGAGTAGTGGACTGAAAGTAAGGCTTTCAGACTTAGTAATTATCAGGATCTCTCTCCAGCTGAAAAGTGTAACAGTAGTGTTTTGACTCTAGTAAATTTTCTAAATTGTATGGATCACATCACTTTCTTTTCTGGATAAGAGAGATGGAATGATAGTTGATCATGTCAGTTTTTGGGGTGGAGGGAGATGCTCATGTCAATTTTTGTGTGTGGCAGGGAGAGAAGGTTGCAGATTTGGTGTCCTCATTGTTTTGAGCCAGAGTATGGTAGCTGAATACCACATTCTTAGGCAAAGCTATCTCGGCATGCTTCCTTTCAGCGTTCCGTTATGTCCTCAGCGTTGCTGCCAGCTGCATGCTTAGAAAGCAATCGCACTGTGCACTCTTCTTGAAACAGGATGTGAGTACGGCTTTGGGATGGGTTTCCTGGTGTGTCTCCTGAGGGCTTAAGGAAAAGAAAACCAGTGTTCTATCTGAGACACGTGCACCTACAGCAGGATTGGAGAGACCTCTTGCTGGAGTCCCAAATAGAGGATTTATCCTCCCCTATAGAAATGGAATAAGCTCTAAAGCAAAAGACTGGACTGATTCACTTCTAGGAACCCTCCTGCATAATGGGAGCTGCAAATCCTGTCTTGCACACCCTATGCCAGCTATTAGAGAGAGAGAGAGTAGAACAATTCCAGTGGAGAAAACATGGAAGAGGTAAAGTGAAGATAATTTTCAAGTCCATAAGTTTATTTCTCCAGGTTTCAGAATAGGGGTTAATCCATCCTTATATCTTTTCCCAAAGACTAGCCATTCTTTTCTTGTCTGCTCGGCTTCAGATCACAACCTGACAGTCTTTTCACCCACAATGTGACATACATACAAAGGCAAAGCAATTGAGCTTCTGCTCAGTGGGTGAACAATCTCCCAACCAAAACCAATCGTTCACAGCAGAAAGTATATGCTGAGCAAGTGTGTTAACAATGCTCAGTGACACTGTTTTTTCTTGGCTTTATTTATTTATTGGGCTTATCTGCCGCTGCAGTCCAGTAGGATTCTAACTGGCTGACATTCCTTGCCTACAGTAAAAGCATTAAAATACAACAGACACACACACCCTAAAAAAAACCTACAATAAGTAGTAATAACAAAAATGTACTCAGAGACAAACGAAGGCCACCCAGAATGAAGACATCTAAACACAACCCAAGGTGGGGCTTCTAATTTACATTAGATCCCCTTCCAAGCTTTTTTTTAAAACAAACTAAGGGTTGACAGCACTCCTAAAACACAACAGGGCAGGCTGGGGTGGGGGGAGCTAGCCTGATCTCAAGTGGAAAACTATCCCAAAGAAGAGAGTGTGTGTCTGTATACAACAGACAAAGCTCACTTCCTTGGCGCTTGCATATGATAATTCTTATGGGAGGGACCTTTCCTTACTTTTTAATAAGGAAAGTAGTCCCAAATGCAGTAAATACATATGGATGGTCAAAATAGCACTTTCTTACACTCTCTTCTGAAATATGAATTTTTTACATAATCTTTGCACATTGATTGATTTGTTATAGTCCCCTTCTCTGGGTAATCCAATGTACATGATGCACATTACGTACATCAGAAAACAGAGAAATCCCAGCAGTTGTATCAAGCGAAAGATTAGATCTGCTTCATGTGGCAACCTGATTCCAAGAGGTTTGGAACTTTCTAAAATGAACTTTCTAAAATGTCCATGTTGAAATACAGAAGAGATTATTTCCTTGAAAATAAGGTCTCAGTCCTGGCTGCAATACCTATATTGAATTTAAGAGTGCAGTGCCAAGTACCTGTTAATGTTTTACATCACTCAACTTCCTTTCAGCTTGATCCACAGATTAGTTTAATTTTAATTATTAATTACATTAAAATTAATACTTTAATTTTAGATTGATCCAGTTTTGAGTTGCTTTAACTATTGACATCACTAGGGCAAGCTGAGTAAATTTTGACTCAGGATTTAATGGTCTCCCAGGAGCTCCTTATTTTTTATAACTTGTACTACTATGTCTACATCAAAATGCATTGTCAGGTCTCTTCAGCATTTGGGGCCCTCCTATTTGGTCTGCTAATTGGTCTCTGGACTTCTACTCCAAAGATCTGCTCTGGAGATGCCATTCCTTGATGCTCATGAATTCACCTGTTCCTACAGTTGGGTATATGTTCCTGCTCTGCCAGTTGATATGCATGAAGGAATCAAAGGACAGGAAAAACATATTTCTGCCCTGAGGAACTTAGCTACAAGCTAAATTTTGACAAAAAGAAGGTAGAGAAGGAAACAAAGGAAAGGGCCTAAAGAATGAGACAAGGCTAATAAAAGATCACAGTGAATGATTCCCCCCCCCCCCCCGCAAGCTATTATGGCCCAGAAAGAACAGGTTTGGCTTAAGAAGACTTAGATTTATATTCCAGGTCATTCATACATGTGGATGGTTGGTAATTCTCAGGTTAAGGTTCCCTAAAGGGCTGTAGTAAGGTTTTGATGCTTTTGATGCACATTACAAAATTATACGTCAGCTGTTAAAATATAAGAGTGTATGCACTAAAACTAGAAATATCTCTTTTAACACTTTCATCAAGACCTTATAATAATAAAAAAGAAGAAACAACAGTCTGAGAGTCATGTGAAATGGAAAGGTATTTGGGGATGTTTGTTGTTGAACTATTCAAACTGGAGCCATTTAAAAAAAATGTAGAAAGGATTAAAAGCTTGACATCTTTAAGAAAGCTTTAGTGTCGCTTCCAAAAGGGCAAAAATATAAAGCCTTCAAACCCCAATGCTCTAGGCATCCACCTGTCACTTTCCTCTTTCTACATAATTGTCAGTTTTTATTGATCCTTTTAATCCCTTTTTCTTTGAAAATCTGTTGCCAGCTGATGTTTCCTTGCACCAAAGAACTCTCTCTTTCTCTTTTTAAAGTGTGCATCCCCACAGGTAGTCTCATGCTGAGAGCTAAACTATGGCTAACACTTTTAATTTGCTTTATTGTGCGCATTAATGGCTTCTGCTTGGGTTTAAAGTTTAGGTGAGGCAGGAGAATTCTATGAAGTTAAGGCTGATTCACAGGTAATTGCTTTTAAATTTATATCACGCCTTTAGGCCACTGTGCAATTTCCCAGTTCATTAATAGATTGTATCTCCTCTTTCTCCAAACACAAACACATTTTAAGAAATTAGAACCCTGCGGGAGGGAGGGAGAGAAAAAATAATAAAAAGACACAGAAGTTACAAATGTTAAAGATGTTTATTTACATCCAACTTTTTTTTTAAAAAAAGTACAGCATCTGATTTTAAGATAATGTGTATCATAAGAATAAAGCTCTTTATTTACAAAAATACAATTTTCATATGAATGAAAGCTTTTGAATAAATTAAACTAGCATTGGAGCCACTCAGTGAAAGCCGCATGTCTGGCCCTACTCAGGACCAAGACAGCAGTGGAAGTTAAGAGCCATAATACACGATCCTGGTTTCTAGTCTGCCCTCTTTCGGGGCTGATCCCGTCAGGGTTCAGAGCTCTGCCTGGGAGAAGCAAACCTCCATCCTGAGCTATAGGAGTCTGTTGGGCATTTGGCACGCCAAGTCCCTAGCCGGAGGCCCTTGCACCCAGCTGAATCCGCCTCCTCTAAGCCCTTTCATTGCATTGTCAGGGCGTCCAAACCAAATTTTCATGCTCGTTTCTCTTCATTGGAGTCCTACAAATTGTAAAATTGACTTTTCACCTTGTCTGTAGCAGCAAATCTGTCCTCCCCCCCCCCCCTCCTTTTCTAAATCATACAGATGCCCCAAGAGCTCAGGACTGGAAAGGAAAGAAACAAAGTGGGATTTGTGAAATGTAGAAAAGTGCAAAAGGGGTAGGTAGAGTGGTAGACGAAAATCCCTAAAAAGCGAGGGGAGCAAAATAAAGCTATTCTGTGGGCTAAATGCTGCTTCCGTAGCAGCCAGCGGAGGTTTGTTCAGAAGACTAGGTTACAGGCCAGCCTCAGCACCCTTTATCACAGCCTCCCTATCTCGATGTACAATATATGCACACACTTCCAGTGTTGTTCGGCTTTGACTTTTGGGATGGGGAAATACAGGACTTTGATATCTGAGAAGTCAAGGCTGAGAACTCCCCAGCCTGCTTTTTGTACCTAGAGAAAACCCAGCCAGACCGAGCCTCCAGGATAAGCACTGGCTGTCTGGGAACTTTTGCTTGCATGAGGTTAATACCCTTGGTCGCAGTTGCCTTCAGCCTTCTAATGGTACTGCACAAAACAAGGCGTATTCTGCAGCAGATCTTTGGGGAGGCTGTGGAAGGAGAAGAGACTGTCACCCGGCCCGTAACAATAGTCTTCAGAGGTGGCTGGGCTGCTGGGGCTCGAAGTGCAGGCAGAGAGGGAAGAGGTGGCTGGAGATGCTGTGGAAATCCAGGATCCAGCATCACTGCCCGGGCTGGGTGGATCAGTGGAGCCCAAGAAACTGGGCAGCACCATCTCTTTGGGAGCTTTCTGAAGGCACTGATCAGCGAGCCTCAGGGTTTCCGAAAGGGCCCAGATGTAGTTGTAGGCAAAGCGCAGGGTCTCAATCTTGGTCAGCTTGGTGTCATCAGGAAAGGTGGGCAGGACGCTCCTGAGCTCGTCCAAGGCTGCGTTGAGGTTATGCATACGGTTCCGCTCCCTGTCGTTGGCTTTGACCCGCCTGGTCTTTTTGATGGTGTGAAGGACAGCTTCGTTCCTGACCTTGGTGCGGCCCCTACGCCTCTTCCGTTCTTTCTCTTCCTCGCACCTTTGGGAGCCATGCTCTGGGGAGCTGGTGCGCTTGGGGAAGGCCAGGGAAGGGATCTGTAGGCCACTGAGGCTCCCTTCATCATCAGTGATGCAAAAGGAGACGTCACTGCTGTTGTCAAGGTCAGAGTAGCTGGTCTCCAAAGCAGAGGACATCCTGTGAGAAGAGGAAGAAACAGAGGGAGTGAGTGGCTGCAAGTTCCTAACACTCAGAAAATGTGGTGGTACAGCTTCCGTCACCTACGCCAGCAGGGACATGCAGATTTGGAAGAAGGATGACTTCAGTTGAAGATGAAAATGGGAGGGAACTGAAAAACGAGGAAGAATGAAAAGGGGGAAATATTTTTAAACAGAAAGAAAGATGAATAGTTTTTTTTTTTAATTCTATGACAAGCAAATTGGGGAACAGTTGATAAAGCGTTCCAGAAATGAAGTCCAGAAATTAAACTCAGAGTTTTGCATTGGGGTCGTCCGCTCACGAATGATTCGAAGTCCAAGTGTATCTTTTTTGTGTAAGGCAACCGAACTGCAGCCTCTCCCATCTAAGCGATCTAATCGAAGGAGCCAGCCAGCAATAGCTCCCTTTCTGCGTTCCTGGTTCATACTCACTTCAAGCGCGCTCAAGGCGGCAGCCCACGCATACGATGCCCGCCTGCCCGCCCAGGTTCCAAGCGTGACTTGGAGACCAGGAAACCTGGACCTTCTGGTGCAAGCGAGAGGAGAGGACACGCGACAGCCCTTGTCTGTGGAGGGATCTCTGCCGCTATCAAGTCGTGCGAGCAGCGAGTTTGGCACACGACTGGCCTCAGATATCTTATATACCCTGTAAAACAATAGATCTCTTCCCTCACCGCCCCCCCGCTCCGCCGCCCTCTCTTCTCTTCTCCTCTCCTCTCTCTCCCTCCTTTGCGCGTTCCCCCCAGCGAGCTCCGGCGGAATGAATGAATCAAGGCATCAGGTCTGCCCCGTGCTGCACTTTCCTTCGTTTGCATAATTTATGTGCCGAGGATTCCGTTCTCTCCCGGGAGTGTGCCTATAATTACGGGGACCCAATGGCGAGCGAGCACGGCCGGCGAGCCACGTGAGCTATCACTAGGCTAAGCCTCCTCCTTTGAGCTTCATTAGTCTATTAAAAGGGGAGGGGGAGGGAGGAACAAAGTGATTAGCCTTCGGGCCGGAGGCACAGGCCCCCAAAGGAGCCCTGGCGAGCCGTTCCCCCCCCCCGCTCGGAAGAGAGCATTACCGGCCATTCAGCCTTGCGCCAAACGGGAATTGGGGGCTGAGGGCGCCTGCTTGGCTTCTGCGTTTCTCTCTTTTGGTCTTTTATTATTATTATTATTATTTTGGAGGGTTCTTTTCTGAGCCTCAGTGAATAAAGCACGACGTGATCAGGCTGAAGGCATCAGGAAATACAAAGCGGCGTAGCCGGCCAGGGGAACTCGGCGCTGCCCTTTGAATAGAATGAGGAATAAATAATCGTGCTCATAATAGTGTCAAAGGGTGCATCAAGTTCCTGTCATTCTTTTCTACCTGCCGCGTTAGATACAGCGTAGGAGAGTGAATTGGGGGGATTTCTAATTAGCGGTTCCGAAACGCGGCGCGTCTTAACCTCATTTGGCGAGAAATTTCCCTTGACTTGCCTTTAGAAAACTTGAGAGGGTAGCCGTGAGGGCTCTTCGTTTTGCACCAAAAAGAAGAAAATTTTATCGCTGTGGCTTATTTTTGGTTGAGGCTATGGCTCTTACTTTTTACATCATTCCATTTTTCTCTTTGATGTTGCAGCTCCCAAACTCCAGAACAAATAAACAAACTTTCTTTTCTATCCATGCTCCTTGCCTTGGGAGAAAAAGTAATAATGACGTGGATTTATCCTCTTTTGGTATTCCACCCACTTTCTTCACTTTGTTGTCTGCATGTATGGTCCGGAGCTGTGTTTTTGCATTATCCAGTAAAAGATGCTGGGAATTAAAATATGGTGAAGCATTGGTTTTAAGATTTAAATCAATTCAGAGATTAAAAAGTGTTTTCTCCAAGTCAGTTTGGGATAGTAATCATTTCACACACGCAAAGTTCTAAATGTATTTGGAAAGCAGGCAATATAACTTTGATTAAATGTAGGCAACAGTACAATTATTTTATTTTTATGGAAGTATTTCTTTTGCATGGTGTCATGTCTCACCATTCTTAGTAAGTTAGGGAATAAAGGAAACAGCACACTTGACTTCCAGGGACTCAGTCGACATTTCTTTTATTATTTATTTAGTTGTTGGATTTCTATCTCACCACAATCTTGCAGTTCTTGGTGGTTTACAGTGATATATGCAGTCATACAATAAAATTAACAACCAACATAGAGTGTAACTATAAAAATAACCAAAATAGAAAGAAAAAAAGTAGAAGATGGTGCAGTAGAAAAGCATCACTAAAATGCTCTCAGGAAAAGCTCAATCTTTAACAGCCCTCTTAAAGTCATCGAAGAGTCCTGTAGGGTTTTGTTTTCTTTTATTTGACAACAGTACAGAAGTTATTTGTTATTGCCTTCTGAATTTTTTCAGCTTCCTAGATTGGCTTACAGCCCTGGGATTTCCTTAAGACGTCCCATCCAAGTACTAATCAGGTTTGGGTTTTTTTTGGTTTTTTTGAGGTCAGACGGGGCCAGCTAGGTGGTTGAGTTGTGGAACAATCAAAATGAAATGATGAAGGATATCAATGTACAGTTACACAGATGTAGAATACACCTCTGAGTGATGTGTTCAGTTAGGTGCTCTGTACACATGCACTTGGGTGTAAATTCTAGAAGGTTGACTCTTCCTTAACCAAAGTGCTTTGCTCTGCAAAGCTGCATCCTAAAAATAAAAGCCCTACTGTATTCAATTAGATTTATCCCCAAGGAACTACTGTAGATGGCAGCACTAAGCCAACCTGGGTATAGGCTAGCCTGGGAAATTAAAACAAAATCCAAAACAAGCATTTATTTTGGAAGAAGGCAGAGGCAAACACTTCCATATTGTTGTCAGGATGCAGCATGGACATGTTCATGGAATCAACAGAAGTTGAGCTTGACTCAAAGGAGATTTTACCTTTACCTTAGGTCGGCAGAAGACTGGTGTTACATCCAATCCTTTTTGTTTATTCAATAGTAAATCCTCCTAAATGTAATACTCTTAAATACTGTATGTGTACAAATTGGGGTCAATTACCAATGTTGTATTCTTCCAGGATGCCACTCAGGTGGGCTTTCTTCCGGGGTTCTCCATTACATTTCCTCCTTCTTCCCGCTTCCATTGTCCATTGTCCAATACTCTCTGTCAACAGGTAGCATCCCACAGCCCTTTCAGCACAATTTGTCCTGCTTTATTTCTCTTCTTTTTCTTTTCATGTGAGGATCCTGGTGGAACCATCAGCGAAGAAATAAAATATGAAAATGTTTTAAATACTTTTGGTGGCCAATTATGGGTTTATCATTCTTCCAATTTGTAATTATGGTTTTGTCTTATGAAGAAATAATGTAAATAATAATGTAACAATAGTAATGTACAACCTTTTGTGTTTTTCCTTGATATGTTGGACATGGATCAAGGAAATCCAGACTCGAGTTTTCATTTGACCATGGAACTGGCTGGAGGTTTCAGGCTTACCCAAACTGCCTCGCAAGATTATTGTGGAGATAAAATCAGAAGAGGTCTTCCTATGTGCCAGCTTGAGTTGCCTCAGAAATGTTGTGAGAGAAACATAATCAATCAGTCAATCTTTTATGAGGAGACCACCATTTTAATTTATAGCTGGAGGAATCCTATAATGTTGCAAGTTTCTGGACTGCCACCATTTACAGCTTTATGTACACTTATCCCTCCCTGTTAGAAATGGGAACTGTCACATTTTTATTACATTTGAAATAAAAAGCAACATTAATCCTTTCATAGCTTTTCACACTGTGGGCCGTCTCGTTCAAAATGATTCCAAGTAGCATATATTTTTTCTAATCAGCCTGTACCTGTTTTGGACATTTTGGACATTTATTTAAATAGATATTTGTTTTCATCCAGTCAGGTCTGAAACAGAAAAATAAAAAGCATGTACTTATTGACTGGTAAAGCACACCATCTTCAGATTTTTTTTTGGGCCAAAGCATCCCTTGTCTGCAATTTGTTTGGAGCATCTATTTAGTGAATCCTTATGAATTGTCCATGCACTGAAAGAATGACGATGGATTCATTAGCAAACATAAAGAAGTGCTAAATTTCTTGGATAATTTATTCCAATGAATAATTCAGTTGGGCTCAATAGCAAGCAATCTACTAATTTTGTGAATAAATTGTTTAGCCAGCAAAGAACATACTACTTATTATTTTTGGACTTCCTTCAATAGAAGTCAATTGCAGAAAATTCATTGACTTTTCAAAGATCAAGACTAGACATTTAACTAGAAAAGATGTTAAAGAGAATGGCTTCATGGCTTGGATCTTTGTTTTTCTGAATAAAATTTTGAAGGAATCATTTCCATTACAACAAAACTATTTTTATTTATTTGTCAGTTTTGATAACTAGGTATTGGTACAAATAATATACAAATAATAGTGGCCTAGACTGACTTATTTTAAAGTAAGCTTTGTTAAAAAGTAAGCTTTAACTAGTTATTTTCATTTTAAAAAAATTTAAGTTCCAATGCCCAGGTATTTTGGTAACATTCTGATCCCTCAGAAAAAGATAATTGCCAAACTCTGGAAGCTTTTTTGTGTGAAGCAACTACAAGTAGTTCTTGTTTAGCGACTGCCTCGTTTAGTGACTGTTTGCAGTTACGATGGTGATGAAAAAGTAACTTTATGGCCAATCCTCACATTTACGACTTTCACAGGTCTGTAAAGCAAAGGAAAGCTGAAGTAAGATCATAAGCACAGTTGCAGTTTCACTTAGTGAATATGTGTGTGTATATATCTATATATTTATTTATTTATTTATATTTCTAACTTATATCACCGCCCATCTCCCCCCATTCCGGAGGGGACTCTATCCATATCCATATCTATATCTGGCACATATCCCTGCTTTACAGTGCTCAGGATTGGTATATTTGATGTAAAACTGTGAAAATGATAATGAAAAACTCCAAGATGGCAACCGGGAGCGAATGCTGACTGCTCCTGCTCCGAGGGGGGAGACTCCTGACTTTTTCTGAGCCCTGACTCCCATCCCCCACTTTGCTGCTTGCTGGTTGGGGTTTTTGGGGAGAAAGACTATCAAGGGCATCCCGGCCTTATACCTGTGTGCCGGTTGTTGGAGCCCCCCGGATGGAGCGGCGGAACATGGCAGAGTGCGACGGCCCTGGCAGACTCCCGCGGACCGTGGTGGTGCAGGAGAGCTTGGTGGTGTGGCAGCATGGAACAGTGGGCTGGGGTTTTGGGGAAGAGACTTTTGAGGGTCCCCGACCTTATATTGTGTGCCGGTGTGGGAGTCCCCCAGACAGAGCGGTGGGGTGCAGTGGGCCCTGGTGGTGCAGGAGAACCTTGATGGCGCAGGAGAACTTGGAGGTGTGCGGCGGCCTTTGGCAGCATGAACAGTGGGCCGGGCGCTCTCCGGGTGCCGGCCTTGGCAGCATGACCAGTGGAGCGGTGGGGTGGCTGATGCGCCCCCTGGTGCGGTGAATCAGCAGGGCGACAAGCCCCCGGCGCAGCAGGCCAGCTTCAGTGGCGGCGAGATCCGGCGCAGTAAAGTGGACTGGGTGGTGCAGCAGAGCTTGGCGACGCAGTAGACCAGCCTGGTGGCCTCCTAGCGCAACAAATCAGTGCGCGGGAAGTGGACCCTGATAACAAAGTCAGTGCAGTGAAGCGAAGCTTGGTGACAGGGGATATGAACTCTGGGGACTTTAGATCTCTTTACCAGAGCCCCTGGACTCTAGGCCCCTCTTCCAGTGCCCCCTGGATGAAGACCTGGGCAGTTGGGGGGGGGGCAACGAAACTTCATGGGCCCTGGCCCCTTCTAACAGCCCCCTGGATAAGGAGGGAGCATTGTGGGGGAGCATTGTCTGCGGAACCTAACAATCCTAACTATCTCAACCAATTAAATTGGCCACCCCCAAATTAATTAAGACAGCAGAGGGTCCCAGGGGTCCCTTAGTGTGAATGTGGTACTCCCCCCGTGGATGAGAGACACGAGGAGGGGATCCAGGATTGTATGATGGTGTGTAAGAGTACCCACCCCTGAGTGAGAGACTGGTGGTAGGTAGGAGTGGCTGAGGTGCCCCTCTTCGACTAGTGAGAGAGGTTGAGGGGGGGCACAGTGGGGTGTGTGTGTGGTGGTCAGGACCCAACAGTGCTGAGAGCGAGAGCTGGTGCACTGGGGGGACTGCCATCACCTAAGGTTGACTGTGTGTGAGAGGATGGATGTATGGGATAAGGGACCCTTGTTTAAACCCAAGATTTCCAGAGGTTCGGGAGTGGAGGCTACTGGACCAGGAAACCCTGGGGGCCTTAGGGCGGGTTACCCAATTGAGGTGGTGACGGGTCAGGGATGCTACAGCGGGAACTGGAGGGCAGGCCATCTTTGGGGAAGACGCCCCCGGTGTTTGTTACCGGTGGTGTGTTCTGGCCCTCCGAGTTCAAACCCAGGACCTGGACAGCAGATCCTCGAGACCCCTGGTCTCTGGCTGCTGCTTTTGAACACCAGGTCAGTGAACAACAAGGCCCCCCCTCATATGCGACTTGCTCGCAGAGGAGGGGGCAGACCTGGCGTGTATCACTGAGACATGGCTGGGCCCAGAAGGGGGGGTAGCCCTTTTGGAAATGTGCCCGGCCGGGTTTCAGGTATGGCACCAGCCGAGACACCAGGGCAGGGGAGGAAGGGTGGCGGTTGTCATCCAAGAATCTATAGTGGCCTTCAGGGGCACTGCTCCACAAGTGGCCGGTTGTGAGACCCTGTTCTTCAAGTTGGGTTCACGAGAACAGTTGGGAGTGTTGCTGCTGTACCAGCCTCCCTGCTGCATAGCAACCTCCCTGCCTGAGCTGCTGGAGGCCATCTCGGGGTTGGCGGTAGAGTTCCCCAGACTTATGGTTCTGGGGGACTTCAACTTGACGTCCCTGGGATGTGCCTCGGAAGCGGCTCGGGAGTTCATGGCTTCCATGGCAGCCATGGGCCTGTCCCAGATAATCTGGGACCCGACTCAAGACAGTGGTCTCACCCTGGACTTGGTTTTCTTGTCCTAGCAGTGGCAATGTGATCTGAGGGGAGAGTTAGATCTATCCCCGTTGACATGGTCAGACCATGCCCTGGTGGCTCTGAGATTCTCTTGTGCTGCCCCACTCTGCAGGGAGGCAGGACCCATTTGATTGGTCTGCCCCCGGCGACTTATGGACCCGATGAGGTTTCAGAGGGAGCTGGGGGTTATACCTGAGGACCTGCTGCATGGTCCAGTGGAGGTCCTGGCCACAGCCTGGAATAGGGAGGCGACCAGGGCCTTGGACAGGATCGCGCCTGTGCGACCTCTCTTGCCACGTTCAATGGCACGTTCAAACCACTACCCGTGGTTTACGGAGGAGTTGAGGGTTTTGAAGGGGGTTAAGAGATGTCTGGAGCACCGCTGGAGAAAGACGAAGACTGAATCTGACCGAACACAATCTAGAGCCGCTATTAAGGCCTACCTTGTGGCGGTAAGAGTGGCAAAATGTGAATATTCCTCTGCTCTTATTGCATCCGCATAATGCCACCCAACAGCCCTGTTTCAGATTACTAGATCTTTTTTGGGTCAGGTAGACTCAGTGACCCATTTACAGGGCTGTTCAGAAGAGTTTTTGGAGCATCTGCAGGATAAAATCGCTCAGATCCATTCTAAGTTGGACTCTAAGCATGATACACAGTCTGGGGAGATGACGGAGGAACGTACTTACCCTGTTATCTGGGAACAGTTTGATCCTGTTGGGCCTGAGGAAGTGGACAGGATCCTCCAGAGTGTAAATGCCACCACATGCCATCTAGACCCTTGCCCTTCCTGGCTGGTAAAATTGGCCCAGGAGGTGACTTGTGGTTGGGTCCAGGCGATGGTTAATACATCCTTGAGGGAGGGGTGTTTCTGGCTGCCTTTAAGGAGGCGCTGGTGCACCCCCTCCTCAAGAAGCCATCCCTGGACCCTACTATCCTGGACAATTTTCATCCTGTCTCCCACCTTCCCTTTTTGGGAAAGGTGTTTGAGAAAGTGGTGGTGTTGCAACTCCAGAGGATTCTGGAGGAAACGGATTATCTAGACCCCTTTCAGTCAGGTTTCAGGCCGGGATATGGGACGGAGACTGCATTGGTCACGCTTATGGATGATCTCTGGCGGGAGTGGGATGGAGGGAGTGCATCCATCCTGGCCCTCTTAGATCTCTCAGCGGCTTTCAATACCATCGACCGTGGTATCCTTTTGGGGTGGCTCAGGGAGTTGGGGGTAGGCAGCGTAGTTTTGCGCTGGTTCACCTCCTTCCTCCATTGGTGGTGATAGGAGAGGAGAGATCTGACCCGCGACCCCTCTGTGTGGGGTGCCGCAGGGTTCGGTTCTCTCTCCTCTCCTATTTAATATCTACATGAAACCACTGGGTGAGATCATCCATCACCATGGGATGAGGTTGAAAAACTTGTGATTTTATGGTAAACCGCCTAGAGTCCCCCGATTGGGGGAGATGGGCGGTGATATAAATTTAAATAATAAATAAAAAAATAAAAACTGTCCAGAACCTTCCCCCCCAAACTGATGTAGGAATGTGCTCTTATGCAGCATAATGAATATTTAGTCAGAAGTAAGTTTTTCTTTTTTTGGGGAAATTAACTTTTAATTTTTAACTATTACTCTTAAAAAGGGACTAGTAAGAGAAGTTAAAGTAAATACTCTTTTAGATGCCTTCCATTTCTGTGATTCTGTTTTTTATTTTGTGTGAAGATTGGTGTTTAATTTTGGATGGGGAATATTTTCTTAAGAATCTTATGCATTGATAATTCATAATTAAGAGCAAAATGCATATACCTTCCTCCTTTTTTTCAGTCACCTGACCAGGCTCACATCTCAGACAACTCTGACAACCAGGCCTTTTCAATCCATGCATTTCTTGACTGTTCTGTATTCCCATTCCAACCTTCACAGATTTTGAAAGGGATTCCAAAACATGCCCATTAGCAACTTCACTGAGTCCTTCTATACATTATAGGGTGGAATTCATACCAGAATAATTAAGGGCCAAACTAATTTGGGGAAGAATCTGGTTCTAAATCCAGGAACGCCACCATATCACTTGCAATTTGGAAGCAGCAACTAGTCATTAACTACCCTTCCACCAATAAGGCATTATTATTGGCTACTTTAAAACTATTACCTGTCTGCTATGATAAGAAACAGACATGATCAGTTCAGAATGAATGTTCATTTTGAGATCTGGCCCATTTCTTACCTAGAGAGGGAAAAATATCCAAAATTATAGAAGGAAAGAAAATCTTCAACCTTCCTAAACTGGTGAAATTTGAAGCAATGGTTTGTGAACAAGCCAAACAGGCTTCTTCACATATAACATGGAGCCATAATGGCTGAGCTCACATATCATGCTAGGCCAAAAGCAAACAAACCACATTATAACTTATGGCAAAAAGCAAAATAAAAATTCTGATGCAGCATTTACAAGGAAGGTTAAGGTAAACACTCCTTCAAGTTGAACTTGACTCCAAATGATTTTATGGCCTAGTAATGTCCAGGTGGTTTTTTTGGCAGCAATACAAAAATGCCACATGGATGTTTATGGCTTTAGTAAAAAGGCTGAAAAGTGTATATATAGACATTTTCCATATACCCATTAATAATCAGTATTTTGGGAATCATGAAAATTTTTGTTTTACAATACTGTTATTTTGGAATTCAAGAAAAGCCCTATATTGATTGAACAAGTATTGTGATTCTTCTTATCATCCATTTTGACAGGTAACTGTCTACACTGACTGATTGGATTAGACATCCATTTGGAGGAATCTTTTGTTAAAAAGAAATGCCCACAAATATGGAAATGTGACTGTAATATTTATATCACATGATTTCTTGTTTTAGAGTTGAGAGTAAGTGAAGAAATAATCAAAAGTGTATTAGACTGTTAAACACAGATATTGCTCAAGAGCTTGTTTTATAACAGCTTTAACCTTTATCTGCTCCTTGATAATGTGTTTTAAGAAGCTGCTCCTTCATATTGTTGGATGTCTTGCACACTGTTGTCCAAGTCCATTGAGAATTGTCCAAGTGAACAAGAAACCTCAGGGGCTTTTTCCAGAAAACACATCGGAATGACTTCACAGTTCAGTGGCTACATGACCACATAAAGAAATGGAGACTCTTGTGTTTGTTGACACACTGTTAATGGGTAGGATCATTCAGAGAGCTAAAGGTTGTTTGATGCAGTTCACCCACCTTCCCTTTTCCCCCCGCACATTTGTGCAGTCGTGTCCGACTCTAGGGGCCGGTGCTCATCTCCGTTTGTTAGCTGTAGAGCCAGCGTTGTCCGAAGACGCTTCCACGGTCATGTGGCCGCATGACGCGCGTGGAACGCTGTTACCTACCCACCGAAGTGGTACCTATTGATCTACTTGCATTTGCATGCTTTCGATTTGCTAGGTTGGCAAGAGCTGGAGCTAGTGCGGGAGCTCACTCCGCACGCAGGGCTAGGGATTCGAACCTCCGAACTTGCGATCTTCCGATCGACAAGCCTGGCGTCTTACCCGCTGAGCCACCACGCCCCCCTTTTCTAAAGCTACATTGACTCAAAGAGGCATCTTCTTGAAAACCAAGCTGCACATAATAAATGATACTACTCATGAAGGACTGATCACTCTTTGGATCCTTTCCTTGCTACCTGAAATTGCTGTTCAGTTTGTATTTTATCATCTACCATGATTTGAGTGGACTGGTGAAATGTGCACATTGACTGAAGCGGTAATAAGTACATGGGTGGCCACAGTTCCAAGAGTTCAACACCTGGCTTCATGAAAGATCAGTTCTTGTTCTTGGTTGCCACAGTAGACTTGAAACTTGTCCACTACAGTCTGGTAACATCTCTAAATGGGTTGTTTTCTTTCCATTGAAACAGTGCTATCTTCTAAGAAAGATGCTCATATGATACCTCTATCCAGATATTACACACTGACATGTGGAACTGGCCCAAAGACAGCCATCACCCATAAATCAGTCCAGAGTTCCTATTTTCCATATTTAGGGATGAGCACAGAAATGACTTATCAAATTAATTTTCAAACTAAATAACAGAAATGTAAATTCAAAGTCAATTTCACAAAAGGAACCTTTCATTCCAGCTAATACAAAGTGTTTGAGTGCACTTGAAATGTTATACAAGCCTCTGGAAGTGGTTCTTAAAATAGTCTTAACCTTTCCTTCTCTCAGTCATTCATATGTTATATCTGAGATGATAACTTAAGCCAAGAGGCAAATTTACCAAATTTACAGCAAAACCATCATTTAATCTCTTGCATTTTGTCTTCTTAACTCCATGAAGAAATCAGAAAGGGGTAACAATAGCTCAGTATTTCCTTCATCTTATTTTATACACATTTTTTAGAACTTAACTAAATTATGGTTGCCTATGAACACAATGTATTTTTCTTGCAGCAATTAAAATGTTTTAATGAGACAACCATAAAATCAACCATTAATTATTTTGTTTCAAACACTTCTGTGTCCTTTTGAGGAAGGTCTATTTAGAAATAGTTTAGAGAGTAGCCTGCAGTTTTATTCTTTCACTGGTATTATATACAAGAGTGGAGAAGTCATTTATAAATAATTACACAATGTTTTGGGTCTTTGGGCTTGTATAATATATCAAAGCGATTAGTACATGCATTGTTCCATTGTAAATGGGGTTTTCCCCCCTTTGCTTCCTTTCAGTTTCACTTGCCTTGTATTCTAACCAAACCCTTTCCTTTAAATCCTTTGTCCGTCATTCTTTTGGCGTGTTACAGTGCTGGGGCATTCTTCTTCTTATTCAAACACTCACAGCATGTGTAAAGAAAGCCACTGCTGTCGCATCTTAAGTTTTTACTATAGCTTCTTGATGATTTTTCTCCTAATTTTTCCAAGCTATTTTTGGAGGGGGAATAAAGAATAATTATAGTATCTCCCCATTGTTGCTGCTTTGATATATCTGATAGAGAGAAAATTAGAATGTTCAAAGTCCTGTTTCCGTGGTGGTGTCTTTTGTTTTGAAGAACAGAAAAGTAGAGAACTCTGCAGCAAGTGATAACAATTGGCTGGGTTTTGTCTCCTTTAACAATATTCCCATTCCACCATGGATTTTATGGTTATCAAAGTGTGTGTTAGAAGAGGGGGAAGTTGAGGGGGGATACCAGGGCATTTAACTTATTTCTTTTATGAGCGGCCTAAACAATACATTTTCAACCCAAACAATATCTGAGCCGGAGTAGCAGTTTCAATGTCAGTCATGCTCTCAGCAGTCGAAAATAAATGATCTTAACATAGGACAGTGTAAAAGTATCTCACTCCCACCCCCACTTCCCAATTGACAGATGAGGCCATTTTAAAAGAGACTTTAAAGATAGAATGAGTGGCATTTGTAGATTCAGCTGTATTTTAGTCACCATATAAACTGTCAAAATACAATGTCTAGAAATTTGAAAATAGTACAATCCACAAAGGGAAAACACACACACATACACACACACATCATGCTGAAGAAGTCTGCAGTCCAGGGATGAAAAGAGCTAGGCAAGAGGATTCTCCAAGGAGAATGTCTGATGGGATTAGGCCTGCACGAGATAGGATTGCAATTCAATGCCAGGCCACGTGAGAGAGGGAAAGAAAAAAGGACTACTTTGTTTTGTTTTTTTAAAGTTTCAACAACACTAATCCATGTTATCCAAGATGGGACAGAATCAGGCAAGGGAAAACTGTGGGGAAGAAGGAAGAGAAAGAGAATATAAACGTAGTAAAGTGGATAGACATTCATTGATACTTTGCCTAGTTCCTTTTCTATCACTTGTAGAGTTTTAAGAAGGACCAAGTTCCAAAATTTGTTTACTTGCTGCAAATAACTATGAAACAAACAAACAAAAAAAGAAAACAGGAAGGAAGGAAGGAAGGAAGGAAGGAAGGAAGGAAGGAAGGAAGGAAGGTCACTATAAAATAAGGTCAAAATAGGGTTGTTTCAAAAGAAAGCAAAAAAAAAAAAAAGGGGGGGGGGAGGAATCTTGGTAGTGAGCAAGTCTATTTTCCAAATGGCAAGATGACTGATAAGCACTCTTAGATCTTCTCACATGTTGCTATTTTTTTTCAAGCCTTCCTTTTGGAAAGAATGTATTCAGCTGAAACTTTTAAATGAGAATTTATGCCAAGAAGAAAAACATCATCTGTATAGTAAATAAGACTGTCAAGCGGACGTGGAAGCGGGAGTAGGGTGGCTGGGGATCTGCATAACTTTACCTCAGGTTAATATCAGAATTTTCTTGGGTAGCGTTTTGCAACCTGTCAAGGCCCCAAGCCTGTTTACATATGAACAGCCGGCGAACCCCTGTCTCCCAGCGGATGAATGCACCCTGCTTCCTTGCTCCCCTCTTCCTCTTGGCTCTCCCCCCACTTCCCTCAGAAGGGAAGGATTTGCTGCCATTTGCATAGCAGGTGCTTGATTCTTCATTCTTCGTTAAAGAAGTTTTAATATGGGATAAATTGGCAGGAATTAGGGGAGGCTGGAAACAAGGCAAAGGACCATAGAGGCTTTGCTCCGCCAGTCTGAAAGAAAACAAAGTTTGGAACAGATAACCGAAGTAAGAATAATTGTTGAAAAAATACTCTGCACTTTCTGTTGGCATTGATTAAAAGCAGCCTAACTTTCTACTTCTGGCCTATAAAAATCAAGTTTGTACTTGGTAAAGCCAGAATCCTAAGGAAGATAGTAATATGATTACTGTCCAAGAGATCTCTGAGTCAGAAACACTGGTTGGAGAGTTTAAAATGTTAATCCCTGGCATAATTCCCTTCACTTGGCATTGTAGAAGTAGTGCAGTCAAAAGGGATCTTCTTATTTATTTATTTATTTCCTCCTTGCCCCATCTTTAAAGAAAAGAAGAGGGGAGAGAAGTCTTGTGATGAGAGGAGAGGAGAGGAGGGAGGGAGGGAGGGAGGGAGGACTAAAATAAATGCTTTATTTCAGGGCTGTTATAGCTTACAAGCAGGGGTGTCCAAACAGGACAGTCAGAAAAGTTAAGATGGCAGCCATGACTGCAGATCAAAGCAACGCCCTCTTTTTATGTGCAACACACAATGCATGGGATGTGGCTTCAATCATGCAGTCATAGTCTTTTTGGACTCTTTCTCCCCCCCCACCCCTACCCCCATGCCCCTACATGCAGGCCTAGCCTGGGATAATTGTCCTCCATCTTGATAGGAGAATATGCTAGGAGGAAAAGCTGAGAAAGGCATGGTAATGGAGTGGGGGCAGAAACCTCAAATGTTATACCATGCCTCTTCTTTTCTTTAAAGATGGGGCAGGAAGGAAATAAATAAATAAGAAGATCCCTTTTGACTGCACTACTTCTACAATGCCAAGTGAAGGGAATTATTATTTCTGCAGCAGTTGTGACAGTCAATTCCTTGATAGCTGGGATTTGATTCTCCGAGTCTGCTTTTTGTAATCCTCTTTTAGGCAAAATTGGGAAGTTCTAAAAAAGCTCCACACAGAGAGGCTCTAAAAGAGACTGGCTTTTCGATGATGGCTTGCTATGAATTGAAAAAGGAATATAAAGCAAAAGAGGGCAGGAATAACAAAGTTGCAATTATATGAGCACTTACTTTTCAGGACATCTATATAAGATTGCACTCTTAATCATTCTCCCAAGATTTTGGCCATTTTAATTTTTGTTGTTATTTTTAATTTTCATAGAATCAGAGAGATTTAGTCATTGATACCACTGTGAATTGTTACGTAATTTTCCCCAAGATTCAATTGGGGTCTGCTTCATATAACTTAAATCCATTATTTCATGTTCTGTATAGAGAACAAGTTTCATTGGAGTAAAATCCTTTCAGCTGCTTGAAGAAGGCAATCTTATTCCCATCTAAATACCTCCTCATGACTTCTTTGAGCCTGTTCCAGTTTCTCTGAATCTTTTAAAATATGTGTTGCCCTGCACTGGACACAATATTCAATATGAAATCTGACTTACTGGAATATAATGGGCTTACTTCCCATGATTTCGATATGGTATTTCTGTTGACATAGTCTAAAATTCGTAAGTATTACTGCCAAGCCAAATATTTCAACAGTTCATTCATAAGTAATGAACTGCATCTGTTTCTGTCAAATTTAATTCTATTATTTCCAAGCTGTTTATCTAACCTAGCAAGATCATTTTGAATTTTATTTCTATCTTTTAAGGTTTCAGCTATCTTGCCCAATTATATGTCATCTACAAAACTGATTAAGCTCCTCCACTTTTTCACCCATGTGTTGAAAAACATTGGCCTCAAGAGTGAACACTGTGCCTGTCCCGTCCCCCCCCCCCAGTTTATATCTCACTGCAGTGTGAGTGTGAATTCCAGCAGTACACGGCCATCATAACCCAAAGTTTCTGCTACTTCTTTATTGTTGAGTAACAAATCAAGGATGGCTTATCTTTTTAAGCCTTCCACCATTTTCTGCAGAAGAAAGTTGCCAGAAAAACAGGTCAGGCATTTCCTGGAAGAACAATGCTTGTTAAAATTTATCTCTCTACAGATTTCTCCCCCCCCCCCACCCTTTTACTATTACTTCCCACTTTAAAAGACCTGCAATGTGCTTTTGGTAAATATCTTCACATTGGTTGGCTAGTCAGTAGTACAGAGCTTTCCAAACTTTTCATGTTGGTGACACACTTTTTAGACATGCATCATTTCGCGACACACTCTTACAGCAGGGCATCATTTCGCGACACACTTTTACAGCAGGGCACAAGGCAGGCACTAGGACCTGCGCAGAATCACAGCAGGTTTGGAGGCAGCAGGGCACAAGGCAGGCACTAGGAACTGTGTGGAATCCTGGCAGGGCTCGGAGGCAGCAGCAGCAGCCGCAACACACCCAGACACTGCAGCCGACACACTAACGTGTCCCGACACACAGTTTGGAAAGCTCTGCAGTAGTAGATACAAACACAGAATTGCCTTTATTCTTTATCCCATTGATTTTAATTCAGACGCTCTCAAAAGACCACCAAATTAATTCTCTTGGATGTTTGTGTAGTTGTGGATATTTTTAAACATACAACGCACCCCACTTTCTATTGCTTCAGTTCCTCTGAACAAGTTGTATCATTGAACTGCTATCTGGTCTCATTTATAAGCCACCTCCAGTACACTTGTAAATCACCAAACTATCTTATGTCCAAACTACAGGGTGGGAATATTAGACCTAAGGATCTTCATAGTTTACTGGGGCTTTGTACCTGTGTATTTCCAGTCCTCATCCAACTCTCCACAATACCGGCTTCCTGAATGTAAGGTTTGTGTCCTGATTCTACAAAGGTCCTGCCAGAACTTCGATTATTTCATTTTGAACCAACTGAGATTTCTGAAACCTTTATAATATCAGCCCTGTATAAAGGGCATTGCAATGGTCCAATCTGGATACCATCAATGAGTTATTAAATGCATCATGAAGGGGAAGGAGGAGGCAAGTTGTAATCTTGAGGCAGATATTCCACATGCCTAAGTCAGCCTTTTGGATCTGCCCTGACTCCCTGGATTAGACCTTCAGTTTTCTTGGCAAGATTTCAGAAGTGGTTTGCCATTGCCTCTTTCCTAGGGCTGAGAGAGAGTGACTGGCCCAAAATCACCCAGCTGGCTTTGTGCCTAATGTGGGTCTAGAACTCACAGTCTCCCAGTTTCTAGCCTGGTGTCTTAACCACTACACCAAACTGGCTCATCAGAAGCATTATTACATAGTGATTATTCTGCCAAGCCAAGCCAAAACATACTATGGTCAATGGTACTGCAAGCTGTGAAAGGATTCAGAAAGGTAAACAGGATCACCCAAGGTTATCAAAAACAATGTGCACTCCAAGCTATAATTTGAGGGAAAATTGGTATAATTTTTTTTCCAGATGATATATAGCTCCATCAATAATTACTAAGATAGACAAATCATATGATAGCAAGTGCAGGAAATACCATAACAAAGAAAGAACATTTTACTACATGTGGTGGTTAGGTAAAAAATTCAAATGTACTGGAAAGAAATACATTGAATTATTCAGAAAATCCTAAAAATAAAAGTTGAAATGAAATAACACATGTTAGGTATAATTCCAGAAAATATACTGTAAGTGAAAAACACCACAATTTCCTAAGATACACGTTGACAGTTGCAAGAACAAACTTGGCCCCCTTTGGAAAAGAGGAACCTTGCCAACAATATGAGACGGAGAGACCAAAATTGGAGAATATGCAGCAATGGCAAATTTGACAGTATATCTCCATAATAGGAGTTAAACCAAATTTAAGCAGGAAAGGCTCCTTTATATTTGACAGATTACACAGCAGGGCAACTTTAGACATTTGGGATATGGTTTCTAGAAAAAAAAATTATGAGACCAATTAAAATAATAGATGAAAGTATTTAAACAGAAACCAGCAGCAATTCTTAATCTTCAGTTTGAAGCGTAAATATCTAAATTGCAGCTAGTAGCTGGGAACACAAACAGAAGGGAAGTGGAGGATGTGTCACTAGAAAGTTTTCCCACAATGCTGTTTGTTCCTACTTTGTAGTTGTTTCTTTTTGTTCTCTGTTTTTCTTTTCTTTTTTATTTTCAACCTTTGGTATTCATTACCTTAATAATAATTTTATTTTAAAAAGAGAATTGGATCCCATAGCCAGCCTTAAATCGGGACTAAAGGGCATATAAAAAAATCGAATCTAAAACTGCCTGAATGGCTGAGATAAATGCATTTTCATACTGCACATAACTTTTCATTGGATAAGTCCAAATGAAGAACTGCCTGAATAAAAACTTCTATTTTTGAGCTCTTTAATCCTGGTACTCACTGGACGTGAGCTGGAGAACCTGCTGCTCTCCAAAAGTTGTTGGACTCAGTTCCAATCAGTTGGTGCAAATACAACTGCAGACAGAAACCAAAATGCACCTGTTGTCTTCTATGCCTGGAACCATCTCAAAATCTTCTTTCCTCTGATAGTGAAAGGGTCTTATTTTGATTGGCATGGATCTGCAAATCTATTTGTCCAAAGGTGGAATATATAGATGGAAACTCAGTAGACAACAGGGAGAAGAAGCAGACGTCTACATCTGCATACATACACTGTAAAGGTAAAGGTAAAGGTTCCCCCCGCACATTTGTGCAGTCGTGTCCGACTCTAGGGGCCGGTGCTCATCTCCGTTTGTTAGCTGAAGAGCCAGCGTTGTCCGAAGACGCTTCCACGGTCATGTGGCCGCATGACACGCGCAGAACGCTGTTACCTACCCACTGAAGTGGTACCTATTCATCTACTTGCATTTTTTTTGCATGCTTTCGAATTGCTAGGTTGGCAAGAGCTGGAGCTAGTGCAGGAGCTCACTCCGCACGCAGGGCTAGGGATTCGAACCTCCGAACTTGCGACCTTCCGATCGACAAGCCTGGCATCTTACCCACTGAGCCACCATGCCCCTGTACATACACTGTACATGTATCTGATTTCAGTAAAATAATGGGCTTCAACAAACCCAATTATTATCATCTGATCCAAAGGTATAGATTAGGTTGGGGAAGAAACCTGGCTTTTGAGCAGAAAGACTGAGGCTACACTTCAAAGAATAGATGGAGCCAAGACAAAAAATTGGGGCCAGGACAACATTTATGGACAAAATAATTAAAGTTGAATTAAATTAATTCATAATCCAGGTATTTGATAATTTATCCCTTCAGTCATTTTAAAAATTACAATTAATACCATTAGCAAAAGGTTTTGAAGTTCCTAAAACTATAGTTAATTTTTATTTACAGTGGAAAAGTTGTAATAAGGTAGATATGCAGGTGATAAGAAACCTTTTGGTGGGTAGGAAGTTAAACTGAACATTTGGGGTGAACTAAGGTGGGTGACACTTCGAAGTGGGGGGGATAGGAATTTTTTGTTTGCTTGTTTGGCAGGGGGAGGTCATCTTTTTTTCCTTTCTCTATCTCTGTTAAATCTTCCATCCAAAATGTCACCAACATTTTAAGGAATCATGCCAAGAAGTTTCAAGTACAAGGAGAAGCATGGGCTCTGGAGAAGCATGGCCTATTCTGAAGTTTATCCCCGTCTAAAACTCTACAAACAAGTCTTCACACAGTGCTTCTCTGTATTTCTACTAGAATTTATCAGAAAAGTTAATAGGCACATGCCTGCAGCTGGCTATATCTGAAGAGAAGGGGGAAAAAAGAGATATGGCCATTTCCCCCTCTTTAAATGGCACATTTATTCCTCTATTATAGAGAAAAGGAAAATTGCTAGTTGTATCTCTACCTGCAGATTGGCACCTGACTATTCCTTGGAAAGGTCCTTTTCTGTGGTGAACGGTACACTGATGAGAAGGCTCATTTTGGTCTCCTCCTCCTGTAATATGTGTTTGTGTATGTTTAATGGGAAAGGGAACTGCCCTGAAGAAATGGAGGTAAAAGCATGGTTTGTGGGACTATTAATATCCTTTTTATTATTCAGTGGCTATATTAATTAATTGGCTATATTAATTAATTAATTAATTAATTAATTAATTAATTGCACAACTAGGGAAATGGGACCTAGTATAACTTAAATCAAACATCCAAGGGCAAGCCTTCATGAAACTTTATATCAGGGCAAAGTGGGTTCCTCTGATTCCCCACCCCAAAAATCCCTCCATGGAAGAAATATGCAAAGGAGATAACTTGCAAGTAGAATACTGTGGAGTCCTTGGTGCTCTCTGAGCCTTGTTGTTTTCTTGCAGACATTTCATTGCCAGGCTAGGCAACATCTTCAGTGTGAAAAGGGAGTGGGACTTGCTCTCTGTTTATATACCATGGCTTGTACTGCTTGTGTTGGTGGAGGTGTTGTTCTCTCCTTAGTAGTTCCTTGATTGGGCTGTTGTTTGCTACTTGGTTGATTGACTGAGTTAATAGTTCCTTGATTAGGGTATATTGTGCTGTTTGATTGTTCCTCTGGTGCTAATCATGGTGTTAATCTTTGCATATCTGGCTGATGATTGCTGGCAAAGAGGTGTTCTGGTCTTCTGGCTTTTCTATTGTCTCTTATGAATGGTATGTAAATGTTGTTTACCTCTATGTGTCTGTTGATGGCTGCTTTGTCTGAGTGCCAAGCTTCCAGGAATTCTCTAGCGTTTTTGGATTTGGCTTGGTTTAAGATGCTCAGAGTTTCCCAGTTGAAAGTATGGTTGAGTCTGTCCATGTGTTGTGAGATTAAGGAGTTTTCATCATGTCTTCTGACTGCTAGTTGGTGTTTGTGGATGCACTCTGCTAGTCTTCTGCTGGTCTGTCCTACATAGTGGCTGCTACAGTCCTTACACTGTATGTTGTAGATAACTCCTGTTTTTTCTTCTTGGGCTACTGGGTCTTTTGGGTTACTTACGATGTTCTGAAGGGTTTTGGTTGGTTTGTGTGCTACGGTGATGCCATGTGGTTGTAACATGTTGTATATATTTTATGATCCTGAAAAGAATATGGGAAGCTGAGTTTTTAAAAGTCAAGCCTTAAACTTTTTTTGTGTGGGCTTCAGGAGAGCTCATGTTAGCTCCCCCCCTTCAGGAATGTTGATAGCTAGTGCCTGCAAGTCTAGGTTGCTTAACCAATCAGAAAGGTTACTTGTTTGTTCTTTCCCAAATTGGGAATGCGTTGCCTAGGTGAATGGTCACATGCCAAGTCCTGTCCACTCAGGTACTGCCAAGTTGTAATTGTAAAAGCTTTAAAATGTAAATGCTTCTATTGTGTTTACTCTCCTGTACTACAATATGGTTGGTCAAATTGCCTTGAGCTATGTTAAT
This sequence comes from Charina bottae, assembly GCA_023362775.1. NCBI lineage: Eukaryota > Metazoa > Chordata > Lepidosauria > Squamata > Charinaidae > Charina > Charina bottae. Next base: position 96,061,409 of record JALMGJ010000002.1, on the reverse strand, counting down.
TAAGCCATGCTTTTCCCGGCTGGGAAAAGGCTGAAGAGTTAATTTTCTGTTTATTTGTTTTAAAATAAAAAGCAGCATTTTTCTACTGCAAATTTTCAGTTCATTTATTTCTTAATATTTCTATAACTCTGATCTCACAAATTATTAAAAACTACAATAGGTTATGGGCCCAGCAAAGCTCTGATAATCAGAAATAGAAATATGGAAAGAAAAGAGATGAACAATTTTGTTTGCATTTGAAAGGCAAGTTTTGAAACTTGCTGGAAGGAGGCTTTTGTTTTTTGAAACCTGCTGGAAGCTGCTGGCCATTTTTTGTTTGAGGAGGAGTAAAGCCTCGTGTGTTTTGCAAGCCTCGTGGATTTTTCCAACAGGGGAGGAAGAAGAAAATGGCTGCTGCTTCAAATTATCAAGGTATGCCCCTGGAAAAGCTTTCTAATACTAATTATTTGAACTGGTCTTTGAAAATGGAGAGTTTCTTGAGGAGAGAAAATTTGTGGTCTGCTATTGCAGAAGCAATTCCAGCAAATCCAGACCAAGCCTGGCTGAGGCAGGATGAGAAATGTAAAGCTTCCATTATTTTGGCTGTGGAGGATAATCAGCTTATACACGTGAGAGGCAAAGAAACTTCCAAGGACTTATGGGACTATTTACGTAATTTATATGTGAAAACCTCTCCAGGAAGCAAGGTTATTTTAACCAAAAAGTTGTACAAAGCCTCTTTGCCAGAGCATGGAAATTTGCCAGAGCATCTTTATAAACTTCAACAATATTTTGTGGAGCTTCAAGAGCGTGGTTTGGAGTTTACCCCTCTGATGAAAGCCTACATTATGCTGTCTTCGCTGAATGATTCCTGGGACACTTTAATTTGCACCATGGAGGGCGTCCCTGAAGCTGATTTAACTCCATCGTTTGTGTCTGCTTGTCTTCTTGCTGAGTGGGAGAAAAGGCAGGAAAAGGCTGTGTCTACTTCTTCAGTAAAGTCTTCACGTGAGAAGCCAAGAGAGCGGAAAAGCTGTGAATTTCAGGCTGCTGCATTTTCAAGCAAGCGTTGCTTTCAATGTGGTTCTCCTGAACATCTTCGAAAGGATTGTGACCAATTGCTTAAAGGTAAGAAGATTTTTCAGAAGAAAGAAGCAACATCCAGGAAGAAGGCTCTTCAATCTTCTCATATTGCAAAAGTTGTTGAGAGCTGTGATGATAAAGAACTATGGATTTTAGATAGCGGCGCAAATTGGCATGTCTGTAATAATAAAGATTCTTTTGTGTCTGTCTAAAACTAACAAACAAAGAGTTTCCTTAGCTGATGGATCTATGTCTAAGATCTTGGCTCAAGGTGAGATTTATCTTCCATGTTTGGGGGAAACTGTTCAAAATGTTTTATTTGTGCCTAATTTTCAAAGTAATCTCTTGTCTGTGGGTCAGTTAGTAGCATCTGGGTATGTTATAACTTTTAAGAAAGAGGGCTGTGAAATTAGGAAGGATGGTAAAGTTGTAAACTGCCCAGAGTCTGCCACGGTAGAGATGGGCGGGGATAAATCCAAATAATAAATAAATAAATAAAGTGGTTGCTAAATGTTTGCAGAAAGATTCTCTTTACATTGTACAAAAAGCTGAGAAGCAAACAGCAAAGGCTGTGTTTGAGAATACTCCCATACACGATCAGTGTATCCATTTAATGCATAGAAGGTATGCTCATGCTAATTTTAAGTACATATCACAAATGCCTAGTTTTTCTGCTGATTTAAAATTGAAATCTTGTGATAAGTATTTGGATTGTTCAGTTTGCAAGGAAAATAAGACCACTAGAGCTCCTGTGCAGAAAATTGCTAATAGGACCACTTCTAGACCTCTTGAAATAATTCATTCTGATGTGGTAGGTCCATTTTCTCCAAGTCTTGGGGGAGCAAGGTACATTTTGACCTTTATAGATGATTTTTCCAGGTTCACATTCATTTATTTGTTAAAACACAAAGATGAGGTCTTTGACAAGTTTAAAAGTTTTGTAACTTGGGCAAATGGAAAATTCCCAAGGCCTGTGTTTGCTTTGCAATCAGACAGAGCTGGAGAGTATCTATCCTCAAAGTTTAAAAGCTTTTTGTCAGAAAAAGGGATAGAACACATTTTAGCTAATCCTTACACGCCAGAACAGAATTCTGTGGCAGAAAGGAAAGGGCGAACACTGCAGGAAGCCATGATGTGTTTGCTGAAGGATGCTAGTTTACCTTTTAGGTTTTGGGGAGAAGCTGTTTCTACAGCTTGTTATGTTCAGAACAGGCTGTTTAACAGTGCAGTTCAGGATACGCCATTTCATTTGTTCTATGGTGTAAAACCTAAGGTAAATCATCTCAGAGTTTTTGGAAGCACAGCTTGGGTGCACATTTCCAAGCAGCTGAGGCGTAAGGGGGCTTCCAGAACAAAGAAAGCTATCTTTGTTGGGTATGAACAGAGTCAGAGTTGCTACAGGTTCATACTGGATAATCAACTGATAATTAGTAAGAGTGCTTCCTTTGCTGAGCAGAATTGGGATAAAATAAACTCTAGTTCTTCAGTTGATTTATCCATGTGGGAACAGCAAACTTTTGCTGATGGTGATTTGCAGGAATCACCTAGTGAAGTCAATGAGCAAGAAGTTGAATTGTCTGAGAAGTCTGAGGTTTCTGAGGACAATGGTGGGAATCAGAATGTAAATCCTGTCCTACCTCGCAGGTCTGAAAGGATTAATAAGGGGGTTCCACCTGATCATTATCAAGTAGATGTTGTGAAGGCATTTCACATTCACACAGAGCCTGAGTCTCTTGAGCAAATCAATGAGATGCCACCTGAAATAGCTAAGTGCTGGCATGAAGCCATGCAGCAGGAATTAGATTCCTTAAAGGAAAATGAAACTTGGAAATTGGTGAGTCTGCCTCCCAATCAGAAGTGTTTGGATTGTAGGTGGGTGTTTAAATTGAAAAAAGATTCAGAAGGTAGAGTTCAAAAGTATAAAGCAAGATTAGTAGCAAAAGGTTTTACTCAAAGAAAAAATGTGGATTATGACAAAACTTTTGCTCCAGTGACAAAAGCTGAATCTATCATGTTGCTTTTAAAGGTTGCTGCCATGAAGAAATTGTCTGTTTATCACTATGATATTCAAACTGCTTTTCTGTATGGTGATTTGGAGGAAAAATTGTTTATGAAACAACCTCCTGGTTATGAAAAAGAAAAACATCTTGTGTGTGAGTTGCAGAAGTCCATCTATGGATTGAAACAGTCAGCCTGTTGTTGGAATATTAAGTTGGATAAAACTTTGCAAAATTTTGGGTTTCAGAAAGGAATTGCTGATCCATGTGTGTATGTAAAGAATGATAAGCAAGGTGTAATGTACTTATGCTTGTATGTGGATGATTTGTTGCTGCTCACATCATCAGACAAACAAAAGCATGATTTTGAGGTTTGTATGAAAAACAATTTCACTTTGAAATGTCTTGGAGCAGTTAATAATTACTTAGGATTAGAAATTCAGAGAGAAAAAGATGGCAGTTTTCTCATAAGTCAGAGTAGTAAAATTAAGAAACTGCTGGAAGATTTTAAAATGCAAGACTGTAAGTCTGTCTCTTCCCCCATGCTTCCTGAGTTTCTAAAAGTGGAGGGGGAAAGGGGGGATGATGAGTTATCTGAAGGAGATAATTTCAGATCAGCTGTTGGTAGTCTGCTTTATATTGCGAACTATAGCAGACCCGACATTTCAAACAGTGTGTCCATTTTGAGCAGATATGTGGAGCATCCCACATCTGTTGCAAAGTCTGGATTAAAAAGGCTTTTTCGTTATTTAAAGGGCACCAAAGATTATTGTTTAAGATTGTTTGCTACAGACACAGAGGAAAAGTTAGAGTGCTGGTGTGATTTAGATTGGGCTGGAGATCTCAGTGATAGGAAGTCTACTTCTGGAACTGTAATTAAATTTGCCAAGTCAACTATTGCATGGTACTCCAGAAAACAAACAGTAGTAGCTATCAGCACGGCTGAAGCTGTTTTATGCATTGGCACAACTGTGCAATGAGGTAATCTGGTTTACACAATTGTTGCAAGACATTGGAGTTATTTTAAGCCAGCCTGTAACAATTTATGAAGACAACCAAGCCTGTTTACATTTAGCTTTATCTGAAGGTTCCAGAAATCGGACAAAGCACATTGATGTTCATTTTCATCTTGTTAAAGATTTTATAGCCAAGAAAAAGGTTATTTTAAAATACTGTGAAACTAAATTAATGTTGGCCAATATTTTTACGAAGCCTCTACCTGGGGTTAGGCATAAGGAGTTAGTAACAAAATTGGGTCTGTTTCCATATTCTTTCTAGACATAAAAAGGGGAGTGTTGTATATATTTTATGATCCTGAAAAGAATATGGGAAACTGAGTTTTTAAAAGTCAAGCCTTAAACTTTTTTTTTGTGGGCTTCAGGAGAGCTCATGTTAGCTCCCCCCCTTCAGGAATGTTGATAGCTAGTGCCTGCAAGTCTAGGTTGCTTAACCAATCAGAAAGGTTACTTGTTTGTTCTTTCCCAAATTGGGAATGCGTTGCCTAGGTGAATGGTCACATGCCAAGTCCTGTCCACTCAGGTACTGCCAAGTTGTAATTGTAAAAGCTTTAAAATGTAAATGCTTCTATTGTGTTTACTCTCCTGTACTACAATATTGTTGGTGAGTAGAGAGGCAACTCCAGCAAAGGAGATCGTTACCTTGTCGTGGTGCTGGAGCTTGAGCACCTCAATGAAACCATGAGCTAAACCGTGAAGGGACACCCAAGACGGGAAGGTCGTGGCAGAGAGGTCAGACTAAATACGATCCCTGGGGAAGGTAATGGCAACCCACCCCAGTATTCTTGCCATGAAAACTAAATGGATCAGTACAACCAAAGATATGTCGGTATACCATCGGACGATGGGACTCCCAGGTCGGAAGATGGTCAAAATGCTACTGGGGAGGAACAGAGGATAAGTTCAACTAGCCCCAGATGTGATGACGCAGCTAGCTCAAAGCCGAAAGGACGGCTAGCGGCCGACGGTGCTGGTGGTGAACGACGAATCCGATGTTCTAAAGATCAACACACCATAGGAACCTGGAATGTAAGATCTATGAGCCAGGGCAAATTGGATGTGGTTATTGGTGAGATGTCAAGATTAAATATAGACATTTTAGGTGTCAGTGAACTGAAATGGACTGGGATGGGCCACTTCACATCAGATGACCACCAGATCTACTACTGTGGACAAGAGGACCACAGAAGAAATGGAGTAGCCTTCATAATTAATAATAAAGTGGCTAAAGCAGTGCTTGGATACAATCCAAAAAACGATAGAATGATCTCAATTCGAATTCAGGGTAAGCCATTTAACATCACAGTGATCCAAATATACGCCCCAACCACAGATGCTGAAGAAGCAGAAGTAGATCAGTTCTATGAGGATCTGCAGCACCTACTAGATAATACACCAAAAAGAGATGTTATTTTCATTACAGGAGACTGGAATGCTAAGGTGGGTAGTCAGACGACACCTGGAATTACAGGCAAGCATGGTCTGGGAGAACAAAATGAAGCAGGACATAGGCTGATAGAATTTTGCCAAGACAACTCACTGTGCATAACAAACACTCTCTTTCAACAACCTAAAAGACGACTTTATACATGGACTTCACCAGATGGTCGACACCGAAATCAGATTGACTACATCCTTTGCTGCCAAAGGTGGCGGACATCTATACAGTCAGTAAAAACAAGACCTGGAGCTGACTGTAGTTCAGATCACGAACTTCTTATTGCAAAATTTAGAATCAGACTAAAGAGAATAGGGAAGACCCACAGATCAGTTAGATATGAGCTCACTAATATTCCTAAGGAATATGCAGTGGAGGTGAAGAATAGATTTAAGGGACTAGATTTAGTAGATAGGGTCCCGGAAGAACTATGGACAGAAGTTGGCAACATTGTTCAGGAGGCGGCAACAAAAAACGTCCCAAAGAAAAAGAAAACCAAGAAGGCAAGATGGCTGTCTGCTGAGACACTGGAAGTAGCCCAAGAAAGAAGGAAAGCAAAAGGCAACAGTGATAGGGGGAGATATGCCCAATTAAATGCAAAATTCCAGAGGTTAGCCAGAAGAAATAAGGAATTATTTTTAAACAAGCAATGTGCGGAAGTGGAAGAAGACAATAGAATAGGAAGGACAAGAGACCTCTTCCAGAAAATTAGAAACATCGGAGGTAAATTCCAGGCAAAAATGGGTATGATCAAAAACAAAGATGGTAAGGACCTAACAGAAGCAGAAGAGATCAAGAAAAGGTGGCAAGAATATACGGAAGATCTGTATAGGAAGGATAATAATATTGGAGATAGCTTTGACGGTGTGGTCAGTGAGTTAGAGCCAGACATCCTGAAGAGTGAGGTTGAATGGGCCTTAAGAAGCATTGCTAATAACAAGGCAGCAGGAGACGATGGTATCCCAGCTGAACTGTTTAAACTCTTGCAAGATGATGCTGTCAAGGTGATGCATGCCATATGCCAGCAAATTTGGAAAACACAAGAATGGCCATCAGATTGGAAAAAATCAACTTATATCCCCATACCAAAAAAGGGAAGCACTAAAGAATGTTCAAACTATCGAACAGTGGCACTTATTTCACATGCCAGTAAGGTAATGCTCAAGATCTTGCAAGGTAGACTCCAGCAATTCATGGAGCGAGAATTGCCAGATGTACAAGCTGGGTTTAGAAAAGGCAGAGGAACTAGAGACCAAATTGCCAATATCCGCTGGATAATGGAGAAAGCCAGGGAATTTCAGAAAAACATCTATTTCTGTTTTATTGACTATTCTAAAGCCTTTGACTGTGTGGATCATAACAAATTGTGGCAAGTTCTTGGTGGTATGGGGATACCAAGTCATCTTGTCTGCCTCCTGAGGAATCTGTATAACGACCAAATAGCAACGATAAGAACAGAGCACGGAACAACGGATTGGTTTAAGATTGGGAAAGGAGTACGGCAGGGTTGTATACTCTCACCCTACCTATTCAACCTGTACGCAGAACACATCATGCGACATGCTGGGCTTGAGGAATCCAAGGCTGGAGTTAAAATCGCTGGAAGAAACATTAACAATCTCAGATATGCAGATGATACCACTTTGATGGCTGAAAGCGAGGAGGAGTTGAGGAGCCTTATGACGAAGGTGAAAGAAGAAAGTGCAAAAGCTGGGTTGCAGTTAAACCTCAAAAAAACCAAGATTATGGCAACCAGCTTGATTGATGACTGGCAAATAGAGGGAGAAAAAGTGGAGGCAGTGACAGACTTTGTATTTCTAGGCGCAAAGATTACTGCAGACGCTGACTGCAGCCAGGAAATCAGAAGACGTCTACTTCTTGGGAGGAGAGCAATGGCAAATCTTGATAAAATAGTTAAGAGCAGAGACATCACACTGACAACAAAGGTCCGCATAGTTAAAGCAATGGTATTCCCTGTAGTAACCTATGGCTGTGAGAGCTGGACCATAAGGAAGGCTGAGCGAAGGAAGATAGATGCTTTTGAACTGTGGTGTTGGAGGAAAATTCTGAGAGTGCCTTGGACTGCAAGAAGATCAAACCAGTCCATACTCCAGGAAATCAAGCCAGACTGCTCACTTGAGGGAATGATATTAAAGGCAAAACTGAAGTACTTTGGCCACATAATGAGAAGACAGGATACCCTGGAGAAGAAGCTGATGCTAGGGAAAGTGGAAGGCAAAAGGAAGAGGGGCCGACCAAGGGCAAGATGGATGGATGGTATTCTGGAGGTGACGGACTCAACCATTGGGGAGCTGGGGATGGTGACGGCCGACAGAAAGCTCTGGCGTGGACTGGTCCATGAAGTCACGAAGAGTCGGAAACGACTGAACGAATAAACAACAAAGAGAGGCAAATTGCCTCGAGCTATGTTAATTAAGCCATGCTTTTCCCGGCTGGGAAAAGGCTGAAGAGTTAATTTTCTGTTTATTTGTTTTAAAATAAAAAGCATCATTTTTCTACTGCAAATTTTCATTTCATTTATTTCTTAATATTTCTATAACTCTGATCTCACAAATTATTAAAAACTACAATATAACAGTCTATTAGTAGTTTCTGAGATGTTTCTGATGTATGGCAGTGTAATCCTTTTCATAGCTTCTGTTGGTTTTGCTGTTGTGGGTTGAGTGGTCAGGCACTTGATAAAGTTGCGTGGGTATCCATTTTGCTGGAAGATGCTATATAAGTGGTCTATTTCCTTTTTCTGGTGTTCTGGGTTGCTGCAGTGCATTTGTGCTTGTCTGAATAGAGTTCTTACAGAGCTCCTCTTGTGGGAGGTTGGGTTATTGCTTTGGTAGTGGAGCACTTGGTTAGTGTGGGTAGATTTCCGGTAGATTTGAAAAGTGCCTAAACCAGAGCTTTCCAAACTGTGTGTCGAGACACATTTCTGTGTCGCAGTGAGGGCCCAGGTGTGTCACAGGGGAACCCGGAAGAGGAGGCCATGCACCACGTGGAGCTCCGCCCATCCCTTGCTGCGCCGACAGGTCCCTGCCGGTAGGGCTGCAACTGGGGGGAAGGGTGCAGGGACGTCACTAGGCTGCCGCGCTGGGGGGGGGGTTGCGGAGGAAGAAATCTTTCCACTTTCCTCTCCTGGTGCTGAAGTCCAGCTAAGTTTTTCCCGGGGCCCGAGTCCAAAAGAGGAGCCCAGAAGTAGGACAGTCCTATCCCCACATTCCCCTCCCCCGCTCCCCTCTTTCTCTTTCAGCGCAACTAGTCGCACGCTCACTTTCGGTTCCACCTAACCCCTGAAGATCCCCGCCCTTCCTCTCTCCTCTCCTCTCCCGCCTTGCCTTGCCTTCTTTGGCCACAGCTTTTCCCCGCAAAGCTTTTCCCAGCTGTGAGCAGCTTTAATCAGCCGGCCGGCTCAGCCTTCCTTCCCTCCCACCACCTTCGACTGCTTGCAGTCTTTCGACGGAGAAAATAGAACCCTGGCGGTTTTTCCTCTCTCCCGCAGGGTTTCCAAACTGCCCCAAGTCTATCTTCTGAAGCCTCGTCGCTTTCTTTCCACTGGCAAAATCCCTTCTCTACCCCCCATCCACTCCCGGTTTAATTCCCAGGTCTGCTCTTCTGAAGTCCCTCCACTGTTGACACCCCATTTCCTTTGCTCTTCCTCCACGTGTTCCCTCTCCTGATGCTTTCCTTTGAGAAATCAGATTCCATCCTGCTCCTTTCCCTACTTGCCTTGGAGAAGACTCCCCTTCCATTCCCCCACTTTCTCTTGCCCCCTCCAAAGTTCATCATAGACACGATGAAAGAAGTTGATGATCAAGTCAACTCTAGCCGCAACTCCACTAACATTGATGTTCTGTGCCCAGTTAATACAGATTTCACCCAATGGTCAGATTGGCACTCAGTGAGATTTGCAAACGGTGGCACCGCAAAATCTTGTGTGCCCACCCCTCCAAGTTACCAAAGTCTTTTCATGCTTAATGGGATGGAAAGGAAAAGGTTAAATTCATGGGGATTAATCCAACCAAGTATATGTCACTGCCTTAACCCCTGACACAAGGGAAGAATGTAGAGCAGTGTTTTTCAAACTTGGGAACTTTAAGATGAGTGGACTTCAACTCTTAGAATTCCCCAGCCAGCATGCAAACCTCACTCGCCCGCCCGCTACGTCCAGGCCATCGGAGATGTGCAAAATGTTTCCATTCCTAACCGTGCCCACTTCAAAAGGCAACATCTGAAGTGCCAATTGGTCGTCCTGCACACAAATGGGGTTGGCGGGCTGGCATTTTGGACGTGGCCCATACCCAAGAGCTGGGCGCTTCACCCTCAAAGCAGGCTTGCCAGCCCCGAAACACTGCCTGGAGCGACCAGGGCATGGTTGAAACACAAGGTTTTGCATTCAAAATGTTTTGCACATCCTTCCTTGGGCTGTTGTGGCCACTAACATTTGCCCCACATCACATGTGCTTTTTAGTTTTTTTTTTGAGTTTTATTGAATTTTAAAATACATATTAAAAGTTAATACAAAGAAAGAAATAGAAATACAAAGTAAGAAAAAAGAAAAGAAAAAGTGAAGTCAAAAATAACAAACAAAGAAAATATAGGAAATAGATGTCCTCCAATTTATCCTTGAACTTTAAGTACAACAATTAACTTTAAATGTTAGTCCTTCATACAATACACAGGAACTTTTCTTTGTCATATACCCTATGTTTTCTATAATCCAATCTTCTGTTCTTCATATAGGTTTCGCCTTTCTTGATATCTTCCAACAATCCATCTCTGGACATGTGCTTTTTAGTTAGCTTTCAGTCCCTTCCTGGGACTGGCGCCCAGAGAACATATGGAGGACTTTAGGTTCCCCATTCCTGGCTTATGTACATGAACAATGACACCCCTCTTATAGACTGGCAGTCTTGTAATGTCATGTAATTTTTGTAAATGACTCTTGCGTGTCAAGACCTCGTGGGGAGCGGCTCTTCTGTGACCTGGTAGAAGGGTGTTGTGTCAGTATGGCTCTTGCATGTCAGGCCCCTGTGGGATGCAGGGAGGGGTGAGGAAAGCGCTCTTCCCTTTGGTGGCCTTACAGATGGGTTACCTATGTGCCAAGGAGAGCACCCTTCCCCTTCCAAAGTGCCAGCCCAGAGCCTTACCAAGCAATGGACGCCGTTTTCCCATCATCTGGCAGTGTTTCTCAACCTAGGTGACCTGGTTAAGCATGCTGTGTGGATGCTGCCTGTATTACGATTCCATGGGAATATAAAAATGGGACTGTGGGTATTGAGTTCAACTTCCTAAGAATTTCTGGTTGCTTTGTGGTGGGGAGGGTTGTTAAATGCAGGCTTTTAATTTATACCAGTGTAGAGCAGTGTTTCTCAACCTTGGCAGCTTGAAGATGTGTGGACTTCAAATCCCAGAATTCCCCAGCCAGCCTTGCTTGGTAGGGAATTCTGGGAGTTGAAGTCCTCATATCTGAAAGTGGCCAAGACTGAAAAACACTGTTCATGGTCTTGGGTCCATGACCTCCACATCAAGCACACCTGGAGGGCATTTTTGTATTTTACCTACAAGTACATACAATACAATACATACAGTACAAGACTGGGGGGGGTGGAGCCGGGAGCCAATCACGTGGCCCGGGGGGCGGGGTTTGGAGCCGGGAGCCAATCAAGTGGGCCGGGGGAGGGGTTTGGAGCTGGCAGCCAATCATGTGAGCCGGGGGCGGGGTTTGGAGCCGGCAGCCAATCACGTGGGCCGGGGGCGGGGACTCCTCATTACTGTGTCACAAAATTATGCATGGCTAAAAGGCGTGTCACCAACATGAAAAGTTTGGAAAGCCCTGGCCTAAACTATATAGCATGGCTTTGATTTAACAGTTACTCGGTATCTGATTGCTGAATATTGAAATATCCCACCTTTTCTCTTTTGGATGCTTGAACGGGGCTCAACTTACAATAAGGTGTTATACAATACATAACTGATATACAACTACAACTCTTAATATACAACTTATATAACATACAATAAGGTGCTGGTTGATACCTATGGAGCCCTACATGGCACAGGCCCTGGTTACTTGAGAGACCGCCTCCCTCCCATAACATCTGCCCGGCCAATTCGATCCTGCAGGGTTGGCGCACTCCTGCTTCCTTCGATTAAACAATGTCATCTATTGGGACCCTGGAAGTGCACCTTCTCTGTAGCAGCGCCTGCCCTCTGGAATGAGGTTCCCCCTGAGATCCAGATGGCCCCCACTCTGTTGTTGTTTAGAAGAGCTGTGAGGACTTGGTTCTTCATCCAGGCCTTCAGCAAGGGAGAGTGAGACCCCTTGCTTCATCACACTTGCCATCTCATCTTTAAGTTTTATTGATTTTATTGTAATTTCTTTGTTTGATCGTTGTGATCCACCCAGAGTCATTGAGAGTCGGGAGGCATACAAGTAATAATAATAATAATAATAATAATAATAATAATAATAATAATTCTATATAAATCAGTTAAAGAGCTAGATTTTCTCTATTCATCCCCACAGGAATTTCAACTAATCTGGAGCTTGTATGTTGAGATGAAGTGAGTTTGTAAGCAGATGTTCAAATTATTTATTCCAGAAATGTAAATGAACATTGGACAAGTATGAATGAGTAGAAACTCTCTCTCTGTATATACTGCAGTCAGAAGTATTAATAATCAAGTTGTGAGGATGTTCTTTTGTATATGTGTATATGTCTCTGTGTGTGTGTGTGTGTGTGTGTATGTTTTCCCTATAAAATCCCTATTCAGTCCTGGATACTTTAAAGCCCAATTAATTCATGAGGTAGGCTAATTCACAGCTGTGCCACAGACCAATGCTTCCAATAAGATGTGGATTAAATTCCCATTAAACTAAGACTAGTGCATAGTGAGGCAACAGGATCGACGTTGAAATCCTTTTTTTTTTTTGTATGTTATTGTGAATTTGGGTGTCTGGATAGACTGTGAAAGGACTGGTAATCTGGACTTTTGAATGATCAGGAATTTAAGTGTTCCATGAATTCTGGGAAAGCCTTTCCAGTCTTCAGAGATTGGGAGATGACACTTTTCAGACACAGAAATTGTAAAAAAAATTTTTTTTTGTGGTTTGAAGCTAGGAGAGGCGGAGGAAAAGAACAGAATTTAATTGGAGATAGTTGAAACTGGGTGTAGCCTTAACACCGGCTGAAATATTTACTTTCTGGGAAATTGTTGCAGGGTCAGTTGTTCTGCTACCTGTTTTTATGAATGTGCTGTTAAACATGACTCTATAGCTGCATACCTTTGCAGTGTCCTCTCATCAAAAGAAAATTAAAATGGAAAGAGATGTCATCAGATTTTGTTCTGCTTTGTGGTGGTGAATAGCACATAAAAGCAAGGTCTCTTTGTTTTAGCTTTCTAAAACTCCACTTTCAAAATTGCTTGTGGGTCGCAGGATGGAAACTTCAGCTGCAATTCTCAGAACCATTTCTTCCAAAAGCCTCCTGTCACAAGACCTAGAGATTTAAAGTGAAGATATTAATATGAAGTGGGCAATTCAATCTTACTGAAATTAATGGCAGTGTCTCCTTCATTCTGCCAAATTGCAACATTGCTCATTCTTGTGTCTCAACAATGCAAAACATGGATTTTGTACAGAATAAACGTCAGAATGGATCATTAACAAATATATTTGTCCTGCTGAGTTCTGGCAAGGATGTAAAGCAAGGTGGGCAACTTTTTCATAGTTATTCTATCACTGCAATATTGGCAGGGGTTCATATGTTTATAGCGATAGACAGTTCCAGACAAAAGGAGTCCTCGGTTTCTCTGGGTTAAATGACACCAGATCTGTGCAGGAACAGCGTGTTTGCAGACCCAAATTGTGGGTGAGGTTTGGAACATTCCCAATTCAGGCAGCGTGGATCTTTTCCTCTATACTTATTTTTTTTTTAATCTTCAGCTGAACCATATGGTATGGAGAGCAAGAACCAGGGATGGACAAACAATAGGGAAATTGAGAAGGAGAGGTCAGTGGTGCTGAGCGGGTGGGGCTTCAAGCCCCCCTTCCAGTCTAATGAAGCCGTTGTCTGGGGGTAATGAGGCACACGCCTCAAACCCTCTGCTTGGTGCGAGAGTCTCTCTCCCCAGGACGTGATTTGTCATACAATCCGAAACTTTGCGAGGAAGGGACCCGCCTTCTCAAGATGGAGATGAGCCATATGTCCACTTGCTTTGCATTTGAGAAGGGTGGGGGGAGAGAGAGAGAGAGAGAGAAAGAGATTCTTGAAAAGGTTCAGTTTCTGGCAAAGCTTCAGGCATTATCTCCATTATCTACTCCAATTTCATGTATACCTTATTGGTGTTAAATATCAACCCTTACTGGTATATAAAAAGGAAAACATTTTGTATATTTATAGACCTAATTCATATGATCTTTCATACAGGCAGGTGAATTTTTATTTAATAGTCACAGATTGTGTTCTTTGACATCAAGGCTGTCGGAATGCCATTTAGTATCTTGCCATCGGAGACAAGCCTGTTCTGCTCAGATGTGATCTAAAAGTAGATTAAATCTCTGTGTTGGAAGCATTCTATGTTATGAAGAAATAATTGCAATTAAGTCCCACTGATTTCAGTGTGTCTGCTCTAAATATGATCAAGACTGAATGTACTCCCATATACGTATTAATGCATTTTCCTGAACATTTGATATCTGAATGATCTACGCTGGAACCAGTAACATTGTTAGCGTGCCCTAGCTAAAATAAACGAATAAATACCCTAGTACTGAAACACAAGTGATAAAAAAAAATTCATCTGTTTATCTGATTTGGAAAAGAAATCATGGCAGAGAAAAAAGAGAATACTAAAACTGAATTAACCACATTTTGGTAACCCTACATTGACCACCGGTAGAAGCATCCATTATGGAAGCTATACAGAAAAATGAAGGGCAAGAAATACATCAGCAGAAGCAAAAGCTACCACCTCTTCCTATATGCGTATCTTTGCTTGCATTCAGTTGGACAAATGTGTCATAAACAATCCTTCTATTGCCTCTGGGGTATTTAAGGGGAAGGAGGCTCCATTAGAACTAGGTGAATAATAGCAAGCGGTTGTTTGCATGTCACCTACTCAAAGAAAGCATTCCATATCCTTTGTTGGCAAGGAAAGAGAGGGGTGGTCTGCTTTTACCTTTCTCATAAAGAAGCTCTCCTCTGGGGCTCCTGCTGCTGTCCAGTGTCTAATGCTGAAGTCTCACTTACTGAGCTCCTCTGACATATGACCATCCTAAAAGAAAAGAACTGAACGTGATAGTGCCTTCAAACACTTTTTCCAAACAGCCCAAAGTTTTGTGGACCACTTGACCAAGGGCTGAAATGAGCTAGAAAGCAGCAAGCATATACAGTATATGATGTAGCATTAGTTTTTATAAAGCTGTTTGGGAGATTTTCATCTTTAGGTGATACCTTCATTTTTAAGGTATCACCTTGATAATAAATACGGTAGAAATCAAAGTACCCACTGAGGTTTGGTTCACACAATTGCATTTCTGAACCAGCTCTTTCCTCTGCTATTTTCCCATTCCATTTGTCTGTTCAGATAGATTTGTTTGTGAAAAAATCTGCTTTGTGGTCCTGGATGGAATGGCAAGGAAGGTTTAAGTGTTCAGTCATATGTTTTTTGGAAGATCATTTATGATATTTTTTTCTAAAATAGTGACTATTCAGGCCACAATAGACTGTCACGTATCTGCTTTTTTTGTTTAAGCTTATATGCTATTTCAATCTCAAACAACTCTAAATAGGCTCCACTTCCAAAGAGATAAAACAATAAACTTAACAGCACATTGCAATAATATTCTCTTACCCTATCACACCAAAAAACATTTCATAAATCAGCATAATCAATAACCTTGCTGAAAGTGGGAATTCAATCCTATTAGCTCACAAAGGCCTTCTGGAATTTAGGTCTCAGGGGAATGTTGTTCCAGAGTAAGGTGGGCAATAATGAAAAATGCCCACCATTGTGGCTTCTGATAGCAATGCCACCTTACAGTAGGGACCCAAAGGGAGCCAGTCCTCCCTTCCAGATCTTAAGTTGTTTCTTGGATATTCATGAAATTGCTAAATCCTTTTCCCCACCTATGTTTGAGTGCTGTATTTCCAGTTGTCTGTGCAAAAACTGGTACATCCAAGCTACTAATTCTGGAAAGTTAATTGTACATTATACATTTTCTATGAAAAGACTGCATGAAGCAGTAATGAAGGTGGTGACATTTCTTCCCACCCCCTCAATCTCTGCAGCAAATTCTGAGGAGTCCTCTAAGGCAGTGTTAAGCCATTTTTAGTTTCTCTTCTACAGTGAAGGCCTTTCCCCATCCTCTCCTTTGTGAAGTTCATCCCTGGGAGATGCTTAAATAGAGAGAACTGTGTCAGTGGCTACAAACAGAAGAAATAAAACTGGAGTATTTGAGGTGATGGAGGAGGAAGTCTTAGACTATAAAAACAAAATTAACAAGTCCACTATTATATTCCTTGTTACAGCTGAGGGGTTTCTTTGTCATGTTGTAGAGGTAGGAAGAAAAGCTTGCATATTTCATCACTATTCTTTAATAAATAGTGCAAATTTTCTTACCCAGCTGCTGTTATTTTCCTCAGCAGACTTATTTTTTTAATTTTAGCATTTAGCCAGCTTTGGTTGATCTCAAACCTAGATGGTATCAGCAAAACTTAAGGCTAAAGGTTAGACTGGGAAATTGAAAAAAAAATATCTTGGAAAATTTGGTATGGCAGTAGTGGTATGGTCCCCAAAGCCTCTTATATTTGGATCCCTTGCAAAAGGCCTGAAGAGATGGAATTCACTTTTTCTTTAAAAAAAATGTCTCCCATGTAATTCTATTTATGCAAGGGCAGAACTGCAGAAAACCAGATTGCACTTTTATGATTCCTTCCAAGGTCATTAGGATGGAGGATGTAATATTGGCTAGACCCAGTACATAGTAGATGGAGCATTGTCTTTCATTAGCCAAAGTGAGTATCGGTCTCCCCAAAGAGGCTGCATCTCTCTTATCTTCCTACGTTTGGTAAGATTGGAAATAGTGCTCAGGAGACAAGAACAAGAAAAGGGGGAAGAAGGAGAAGAACAAAAACAAGAAGGGCCTGCCTATGAACAGCCAAACACAAAGCCAAAAGATCTCAAGCCATGCTGTCTGCAGTGAACGTGTGTTGAAACCGAAAGTCTTATTCAAGAAGGCAATAATAGGTTTTGCTAGGCTGAATGTATTGATTTTATTTGGAATTCTGTGGACATGAGACCGTTGTTTTCCCCTATACGTCTCTTTTCCGGATAGCCTCCTTTTTATATCTGTGGATTTGGATTTATCAGTTTTGGAAGGGAAGCGCTCCCTAAACCTTCCCCGCATGCAAGGCTGGATAACGACGTAGCTGCTCCTCATGTATCACAACAGGCACAAGATTGGTTAAGTTCTGCATTTCTAGACATTGGACAGGAAGAAACCTCCCCTTCTTTCCCCCTAGAACTGGGCTCAAGGGAGATGTCCTGGGCAGGAGGCTAAGGACTCCTCATCTGAACAGACAAGCTGCTGCCAGGAGATTCTGCCTGGCTGGTAGTTATCTACTGTAATGACCTTTTATTGGGGGAACCCTTGGAAGGAGGGACCTGGCAGGTTTTTTTTTTAATTATCTCCCTTCCCTGTTTATAACAACATCCCAGATTTCCCAAATGGCAAATCACTTTTGTGTGGTTTGCAAGACAACTACATGGACATCCCCCAGTCACCACCAGGAGTTGAGCTTGACTTAAGGAAGGAAGGCAGACTTTATCTTTTATCCACAGTGATTCCAAGATCTTAGTCACCATCAGTTCAGACCAAATCTCGGTACAACTGAAGCTAGAAATCTTATGATTGTTAAGTTTATGTTCAACTTCATAATAAACAACCATTTGTGCAATCACAAAATGGCTGCTATAGGAGAGCTCATTATATATATTAAATATTATTTATAATATTAAATATTCTCTTCGATTGGAGCTCATTATAACTTGATTAAACTGTGGGGTGTGCCTAATCACAAAGCACCCATTTCACAAGAAAGCTCACTGATGTGATAAAGGCCAGGTGACTTGACCAAGAAACAGAATACAAGGGAGAGGAATAGTCTCAAGCTCAAAACAGAAACCTACTTCTTTGATCCTCTCTCTCATTCAGAGAGCCCCTGGATTCCCTCTCACATCCCACACTCCCATCTGGGGGAGATTTAGAGGGAACAACCGTTCTTCAAGTTTGCTTTCTAAGAATGTCCCTGGATTCACCTGTGGTCCAGAAATACTCTGTGGAATACTGATGGCAGGCATCTGGAATGCAGCACTTCACTTTGAAATTCTGAAAAAAAGGTAAGGAGAAAAGGTGAAGAGAAAACACAGAGATCAGCAGAGCCCAAGGAAAGATGTTTGTGGGTCCTTTGGCCATCTCAGGATTTTTAAACTACAATGTTGTCTGGGTATTACAAATTACACCCCTAAGGAAAGAACTCCAGTGATTTGGCATGAGACCTTACATTGCTTTCCACTTGCAAAAGTTTCTGCATCTAGCTTCTTTCAGGCTGTTAAGGTTCAAAGCCATATGTGATCAAGCCATGCCCAGTTGGGTGCATATCCTTAAAAGAGCTTTCCCCATTAGACAGTAATTCATATTGTCAACGCCATAGCCAATACAGTTAAGGGAGCTGTAGTCCAACACATTTGAGGGCATCAGGCTGGGGAAGTCATTTATCAGAATTGCTCCTGAAGGAGCAGAATTCGAGCAGCTTTACTCATAACATGCTCTCCAGCGAATAGAGATGTTAGGTCTATGCTACAGCAGAACCAGCACATTCTTTTGCAATATGTTAATTCATATTGCTCTTTTGTCAGCATTTCTGTATAGTCAAAGATTGTGTAGCTACTCTGCTCAAGCTACAGCTCTCACTGCTATGGAATTATTGATGACGAAAATTTCAGTAAGTTGCTTCATCCAAACACCTGTTAGATCCAGTACGCTGCTATTTCAAAGCAGTTCCACATGCTTTAATTGTAGTGATATGAGCACAATTCAACCTCCATTTCTCCTCTTGGCAGAAGACAACGCCATCTGTTGGTCTGACAATAGCTTGCATTTAATAATAAAATGTCCAACTACATTTATGTTTGGCATTTGGAACTTTCAGAAATCCTGTGAGAGTTGTGTCTTTGACATTTCAAACTAATTTTCTTTCACCTTATTTAACTACATGACCAATGCAGATTTTTAAAAATGTTAATTTTGGAAAAAAGATTACTGTTCTGTAAGGCCACTCAAAGATTTTTTGAGCTGGTGAATTTTGCCCCCGTTTTCAAAGAAACAAGTACATAGGTTCTGAAGAATTCTTCTGCTAAATCATTATTTTTTGCTTCTTTTTAAATGATTCCATCTCTAACTTTGTTTTGCTCAGAATTAGACTACATTTGCAGACATAACCTCCTTTTCTATGGTATAGACCCTGCTGGATCTCAGGGGGACCCTCATGCTGGATCTCAGGGGGACTGCTACCAAGAAGGTGTACTTCCTGGGTCCCAAAGATGACACTGTTTAATTGAGGGTACCTAGAGTGTGCCTACCCTGCTGGATTGTACTGGACAGGCAGAACCACAGGAGACCGGTCCCTGAAGGGGCGTGGTGGCTCAGCGGGTAAGACGCCAGGCTTGTCGATTGGAAGATCGCAGGTTTGGAGGTTCGAATCCCTAGTGCCGCGTGACAGAGTGAGCTTCCACACTCGCCCCAGCTCTTGCCAACCTAGCAATTTGAAAGCATGCAAATGCAAGTAGATGAATAGGTACCACTTCGGTGGGAAGGTAACAGCGTTCCGCATGCGTCATGCCGGCCACATGACGGTGGAAGCGTCTTCGGACAACGCTGGCTCTTTGGCTAAGAAACGGAGATGAGCACCGGCCCCTAGAGTTGGACACGACTGCACAAATGTGCAGGGGGAACCTTTACCTTTTTAAGCCATGTAGGGCTTTATAGGTAATAACCAGCACCTTGAATCATACCCAGAAGCACACTGACAACTAACGCAGCTTGCGAAGCAGAGGTGTCACATGAGCATGCCACAGCCAGTCCATCACTGTTTGTTTGAGCTGTTGCATTCTGGATCAGTTGAAGCTTCCGAGTGGTCTTCAAGGGCAGCTCAATTCAGTTCAGTTCAGTTCAGTTCATTAATAAATAGTACAAATACAACAGGGGCCCCACATGCATTAACAAACACATTAACCTCATGACTGGGAACAGATTCAGGTCTTTAAGGCTTTCCAGAACCCCAGGAGATTGGGCACCATCCATATCTTGGGTGGGATGCTGTTCTAGAGAACAGGGGTAGCGACAGAGGAGGCATGCTTCCTTGGTCCCACAAAATGGCAATGTTTAATAGAAGGGACCTGGAGCATACCAGCTCTGTGTGAACTTATCAGGTGGGCAGAACCAATTGGAGGTAGGTGGTCCCTTAGATAACCAGGCCCTATATATATATAGGTAATGACCAACACCTTGAATTGTATCCAGAAACCTACTGGCAACCAACGCAGCTTGCATAGCAGCGATGATACATGGGTGTAATGTGAAGTGCCCATTACTGCTTGTGCCACTGAATTTTGTACCAGCTGCACCTTCCAGATGGTCTCCAAAGGCAGCCCCATGTAGTGTACATTGCAATAGTCCAATAGTGAGGTGACCGGGGACCCTGGTCAAGGAAAGGGCACAACTAGTGCACAAAATAAATCTGTGAAAAGGCCCTCCTGGCTACAGCTGCCACCTGCTCTTCAAGCAGGGGCTGCAAGTCCAGGAGGACCCCCAGGTTGCACACCAGTCTTGAATGGGGAAGTGGAACCCCAATCACGACTGATGGTCAAACAGCTATAGCCACTCAGTCTTGTCAGGATTGAGCTGAAGTCTGTTCCTCCCCATACAAACAGCCTCCAGACACCAGGTCAGTACATTGACAGCTTCACTTGCGCAGTGCAGGGTTGAGATGTAAAGCTGGGTATCATCAGTGTACTGATGATACCAAACCCCAAACCGATGAATGAACTTACTCAGTTAAACACAAAGTTAAACAGGAGAAGGGAGAACATCAAAGCCTGAGGCACCCCACAAGTGAGGGGCCATGGGTGCAATCTCTCCCCTCCCATCAACACTGACTGGAACCAACCACCGAGGAAGGGGGTTGAACCATTGCAACACAGTCCTTCCCACTGCCAACCCTCACAGCTGGCAGAAGGTTGATGGTATTGAAAGTCACTGAGAGATCAAGGAGCACAAGGATGGATACACCAACACCATCCCGGCTCTGTCAAAGGTCATCAACTAGCATGGCCAGTGCTATCTCCATACTATACCCAGTCTGAAACCTGACTGAAACAGGTCTAGATAATCCATTTCCTCCAAGATCCTCTGCAACAACTATCCAACCACCTTTTCCACAACCTTCCCCAAAAAGGGAAGATTGGAAACTGGATGATAGTTGTCCAGAATAGAGGGGTACTTATAGAGCGTATTGTCAAGCCGTGAGGTGACAAGGGCATGAGTAACTCTGGAAAGCTGACCAACCCAGGAAAGAGCACAACTAGCACACCATATGGAGCTGTGAAAGGACCTCTTGGCCACAGCTGCTACCTGTTCTTTGCAGCTACCATCTGCAATTGAAGTTTGGAAGGTCAGGGAGGCTGCAGTTTAGTGGAGATATGATTGTACAATGAAAAGCATGACAATACACATAAGGTAAAGGTTCCCCCCGCACATTTGTGCAGTCGTGTCCGACTCTAGGGGCCGGTGCTCATCTCCGTTTCTTAGTCGAAGAGCCAGCGTTGTCTGAAGACGCTTCCATGGTCATGTGGCCGGCATGACGCATACGGAATGCTGTTACCTACCCACCGAAGTGGTACCTATTAATCTACTTGCATTTGCATGCTTTCGAATTGCTAGGTTGGCAAGAGCTGGGGCAAGTGCGGGAGCTCACTCCGCAAGCAGGGCTAGGGATTCGAACCTCCGAACTTGCGATCTTCCGATCAACAAGCCTGGCGTCTTACCCGCTGAGCCACCATGCCCCTATACAACAATACACATACCCCTTAGCTATCTTAGAACTAAATAAATTCAAGAATACCATTAATTTTGCTTCAAAATTCCTTTCTTCTGTGAAATAATTTCTACAACATATTCTCTTCATCAACTGAATGAAAAGTAGTAAGGAAAATATGCCGATTTTCTCTACCTAGCACAAATTGTACAAAGAAATCTCCCCAAAGCTTGAATGCCAGGTTCTCCCCAAAACACACCTCATTATTTGATTGGCAATATTTATAAAACAACAGAGATTGTAGAGTGATCCCCTGATAATAAATCTGTCAAATATAAAAAATATACATGCAATGTTTTAGAGCTATACTTCATAACATTCTCCCCCTTCCCATCTTCCATTTATGGGAAAAGAAATGCATTTTTTCCAGACATCCCGTCTGTCTTTTTGTTGTGTTCAGAAGTGCTGAACTGTCCATGTAGGCTCTTGATGGCACCAATTCAGTTTAAGTCAGTTCAGATGTAGGGATCCTGCTTTGCCTTGTGAAGTCAAAAAAGACCCAGTCCAGAATAACCTGATTAATCTCAGGATTTGGCTGAATCCATTGCATGATGCCTCCCCCTCTATGCCCACCAAATATAGTCTGGGAATTTCATTTTGTGTATTCTATTTCTGTATTTGTCTTAAACAATAAAACACACTTTGCCACCAGCCGCAGCATAAACCTTATAACATTCTATTTTTGTGGCTTTGATGCCAAGAATCAAGTTATTTGCCACTGTAAAAGGCCAGTGGCAAAGTTAATTCCCTTTAAATTCTGCATATACTTTAATGGACTGGATAGATCACAGTGAAAAGAAGTAATCACTGACAGATCTCAATATGATATCAGGCAGAGAGCAACCAGGCCTACTGGAGACTGACTGAGTTATTTTTTTAAAATGTCATGGGAAGTTGATAAAACATGAATCTCTCTCTCTCAGGCTCTAACAACAGCTGTTCAACAGACACCTTGTGGCTTAGTAAGATTTGAAAGTACAAATCTTCAAATGACCTGGGATCTTACTCTTATAAGAGTTGCATGTAATAGTAATCTAAAGTATGCCATGTAGTCATCTCTACTCTGTGGAGAAAGAGACAACTGAGGCCAAAATCTATTCTCCAATTTCCAGAAAGTTTTCTTCCCCTGGAAAAGAGGCTTCTACTATTCTATCTCATTCTTATAATGCTCTAGAACAGTGCTTTCCAAACTCCCACTGTTGGCGACACACCAATGGCGGCAGCGGCGGTGGTGCGGGGCTGCGTGTGGTGGCAGTGGCGTGCACAGCGGCAGTGCGGGGGCGTGCGCGGTGGCAGCGTGCACGGCGGCGGCGGCTGCAGCCTTTTGTTCTCTGCTAAAACCCAGAAGCGCTGATGGCGCGCCGCTGCCGTCGACGCTGCCGCCGCCACTGCACACACCACTGCCACACACACTGCCGCCGCAGGGGCGGCGGCAATGCACCATCACCACTTCTGGGTTTTGTCGCGACACACTAAAGTGTCGCGACACACAGTTTGGAAAGCTATGCTCTAGAACAGTGTTTCTCAACCTTGGCAACTTGAAGCTGTGTGGACTTCAACTCCCAGAATTCCCCAGCCAGCATTCACTGCTCTAGAATATTTGGAGGGAGGGATTTATTTCTTTGTTGTGAGATGGCAACACGTTTTTTTTCAATATACCTCTCTGGCTGACCACTCCTCTTGAACTGAGAAAGCCTTGGAAGAAGAAGACTCCTATGAGGCCTTTCCGTGGGAAACTGTGGGAAACCAGGGTGGCTGCAGACCAGTGGAGAGGTAGACATAAAGACCGTCTTTGTCCATCTCATTACTACAGTAAATAACAATTACAGTAATTCCATATTCTACCTAATAAAATTCACAGAATTTCTTATTTATTTATTTATCAAATTTTTATCACCGCCCATCTCCCCCTCAAGGAGGGACCCTGGGTGGTTTACAGTAATAACAAATTTAAAATTCAATACAAACTATCAATAATACAAATAGAATACAATAAAATCCAGATGGTGGTAAGTTCTACTTCAGTCCGTAAGTGTATAAAGAGCCGGTCTAGGGCATCAGCCATCCCCAAGAATGACGATTCCCCTCCCCGCCCCAGGCACGATGGCAAAACCAGGTCTTCAGTTTTTTTACGGAAGTCCAGGAGAGAGGGGGCTTGCCTCACCTCCGGGGGGAAAAATGTCCCTAAGGGCGGGAGCTGCTGCAGAGAAGGCCCGCCTCCTGGACCCGGCCAGATGGAATTCTCTTAGAGACGGGGTCCGTAACATGCCCTCTCTGCTTGACCAGGTGGGGCGGGTCGATGTAATAGGAATGAGACGGTCCCTCAGGTAACCTGAACCCATGCCATGTAGGGCTTTAAAGGTAATAACCAACACCTTGAATTGGACCCGGAAGCAGACTTTTTCTTTGAAAAATTTATTTTCCATCAAGTTGATGGAAAATAGCAAACAAAATGAGGACTTTTTTGGCACATTACCACCTTTGCAGAAGAACCCTCACTGTTATGGCCTTCCTGAACTCAATGAGGTTTTCTTCTGAGGCAACTTGTACTGCTATGCTACGTTCCTAATTATGGAACACCTGAAATTTTAACCAAGAATGACAATGAGATCACAGTTATAATGAAATGTAAGCTATTATCTGTTTACATCTTTTTTAAACTTACTAATACGGTCCTTGGAATTAACCTTGTTTTAAAGCAATAAGATGATAATACCAAAGAGTTGATTGCCAAGAGGCTAAAGTTTTTGACTGAGTGACTCTGTTGCTACATTAATAACTTCATGATTCTTCTTTAAACTTTGCTGTGTTCCTCGTAAGCTGGCAAAACTCCTGTCTGTAGCTGCTTATCATCTTGGTCTGAATTTGGTCTATGTGGACTGCACAAGAAAGTGGCAAATAAAAAGCCATTATTGTCTAAACTATTTTCTCATCACTAAATGAAGTGTCATTGACACAATTTCTTTCCCCAGACAAGTAATTTTGTCCTTAGAACATTTGAGATGACATCAGCTGTCACATTTTGACATTTGTTCTATCCCATATTACTACAGATTTTGAGATAAGAGCTTGTTACATCCTATGTTATTACAAGATTGTCCTTAAAAATCAATCAGAAATCTAAGCTGGTCCATAAAGCTGCTGCCAAATTCCTGATTAGGAATATATAATCTCAGCTGCTACTCCATTTCCACACACAAGTCAAGGTGGATATTTCTAAAGCCATAAATGTCTTGGGACAGATATGACTCCTTAAAGAGTAATCCATTGTTTTTTAGCACTTTAAAGATTAATACATTTGTTATGATACTATTATAATACAATATATTGTCTATTTCATTAGAAGTTGCACAAATTAGTCACTAGATGGCAATCTTGACTACTTACGTGCAGACTATTTTTGCCCTTTTTAAAGTCTCCGGGAACTAGAGATTTATTTCTGAGTAAACATACACGGTCTTGTGCTATAAAGCTGATATGTGATTGGGCCTGCATTCAATTAGGTTTGCACCAACCTACAAGACCACAACATCACACCATTATTATGGACATCCCCTTTAGTAGCTAGCTACCAATAAGTTTCCAAGTAGAATAGAAGATTATGACCATCACCTATAAAGCCCTGTATGGCTCAGGTCCTGGGTTATCTTTAAGACCATCTATCCCACATAAACTCTGCTCATCCAGTCTGAGGACAGACGGATGCCTGTTGAAGGTCTCCAGCCATCAAGTATGCAGTGGGAGGCGGCCCACATCAGGCTTTCCCTGTGGGGGCTCCCCTTCTCTGTACCAGCTTGTTCCCTGAGGTAAGGGTAGCTCCCACTTTCCTGGGATTCCAGAAGTTCATAAAGATTTGGCTGTTCCAGAAAGCCTTGGGGACTTGAGTTTTGTAGCATTCCCTGTGCCAGGAATATTATATTAATTATATTTTTGCCATAATTTTACATTGTATTGCATGTTATTGCATGTTACTGTTATTGCATTGGCTGCAGATGTTGCTTTTGTATTCCTCATAGAGTAGCCTTGATTAACGTGGTTCATAAGAATAATTAGGTGTTTCTGATATCAGTGCTCAACATTTCTTATTACAGCAAGAGAGAAAAAAACATATGCATGCCTCTGGAATCCAAAAAGGGGTACAGGGCTGTATGAAGCTGCTTTATACTGAGGAAGATCACAGAACCATTTATCTCTTTAATGTGTGTGTTGACACGTAAGGATCTCATCAGGATTTCAGGCAGGAGCCTCTCCACCTCTACTAGGACATGTTTGGGATGCCTTATTGATGTATTTTTATTCAGGAGAGGGGAAAATAGATGCAGGTATGCTGATGGCTCAAACCTCAGAATATTGGAAGGCTTTCCTTTCTAGAGCCTGTTTGTTGAGATGGTTAGCCAAGGTCTGGGGGATATTCCCACCTACAGAGAAAGGAGTATCTTGGGTTGTAAATGACCTTTGATGTGGTGACACCTGAATTTCCACATACGTAAAATACCTGCAATAACAGAGTTCTATTGATATCAGATGCAAACTATCCTGTTTTCTCCAACCTTTACTAGGACCTCAGAAACAGTAAGCTACTTGGAAGTAATGGTTGATGTAGGCATAGATATTCTCCTAAACAGTTCAATTTCTGTAGTGAGCTCTGATCAGAAGATAGCTAACTCATCAATCTTATTTGTATACCCCAAACAAAACCAACCTATATAAAAAGCTTTTGTCTGAGAGAACAGTATATCTTTGTGCTTGGCTTGAAGTCTGTGATTCCATCAAAAACCCTGCCTTTGCCTGGCCTTGCTACTCAATTATCTGAACCTTGATTTCTGATATTTAACTGTCTTAACCTCTGGATTTTACCTGATTTCAACCTGCTAGCTTTTGACCCTAATTTATATATTTAGGCTTCTTGCTTTGCAGTTTGAGACCTTCGACCAGAGCATTCCAAACTGTGTGTCGTGACACGTTAGTATGTCGGCTGCAGTGTGTAGGTGTGTCGCGCGAATGAGAAACCTCTGAGTCAGAGTTCAGAGCCTCAAGTGCCTCCGCTGCTGCTGCCTCCAAACCTGCTGTGATTCTGTGCAGGTCCTAGTGCCTGCCTTGTGCCCTGCTGTAAGAGGGGAGCTGTGTCCAAGCCTTGCCCTGCTGTAAAGGGGAACTCTGTTTTCATGAGATATGTTTTGTCCCCATACATTTCGCTATTACAATTTATGTATGTGTCCATATCTCTATAAGTTAGTTAGTTTAACCTCCGGTTTGCTAGTAAAACTGAATTACTGTGTCGTGAAATGATGCATGTCTAAAAAGTGTGTCACCAACATGAAAAGTTTGGAGAGCTCTGCCTTGGACAGATATCAATTTAATTTTTTAATGTGTATAGTATGGGGATAAGACATAATATCAGGATCTAGCATAGGTATTGTACTTTAGGTACAAACTCAAGGTTAAAGGTTGCATTCAACTGACTTTACATTGGGATATGCAACCTGTAGCTACATGATTGAATATGAGGTGTATGGCCTCCAAAAGCTGCTGCTGAATGGTAACTTTTAAACTGACTGAATGGGGAATATTAAGCATTTAATATATTACTAGTAAACATCATTTAAACGTATGAACACATTTAATGGAAATGTTTTTTCATTTTAATTTTTGTTGCGATGCAGCCCCATTGTCAGCTCTATCAAAAGTGCAGCCCTTATTCTCCCAACCGTTGTGCACCCTTGCTTTACATTATGAATATATGACAATATCCTAGGTTGATTCAGAATCAGCCCATTGTTCAACCAGCGTAGTATGGCAGCATTTAAAAGTTTAGGAAGAGATCATTCACTGAGAAACAGTCTGCAGAGAGCCTTCTCTTCTTCTATGTCATGCTTTGGTGAAAAAGAGTATCCCAAAGAGAAAATAAACCAACTTTACTTTGGCAGGGTTCTTCACTCTTCTTCCACTGAAGAAACAAATAGGAACTAGTTTTATTTCGAGTCAACTCAGTCGGTGTAGAAATTGGATCCACCTTCCAGACTGGGAATAGTTACTGGATTGTAAAAACAACATTGTCATAGCCATATGTATTCAAAAGGCAGCACTTTGGTGATACTTATTTTCAGGTATGTGAATATAGAATTTCAGCCCGAGGCTTCAGTCTTATGCACAGACCCATTATTGACCTGGGAGACATTCTCATTTCTTGGAACTACCTCACAGAAAACGTTTGTGATTCTACTCCTTTACACACACCTATTCTTCTTCTAGTCCACTTACCAAGTGCTGCATTTTTCAAGCTAACTTTTTAATTTTTAAAATCTCATACTCATATGAGTATAGCTGAGCAAAGTGGATACCATGCTACTATTACTATAAAGAATAATCATTACATAACACAGAGTAATCAATATGATGCAGGAAGGAATTGCATATTTCTCCCGAGACCAAAAGTGAACTTTCCAACTGCCAGAACTTAGTGGAGCAAACAGGTTGTTGTTTAGCCCCTCGTTTCCTTTTAGCAGACATTTTTCCTCAGGAGCACCAATTGTTCACGTATACAGTAGCAGGCGTAGCACCTGGTAACCCAACAAAGCTGTGACTGGTAGCTGCACAGAAAGATTTCTTTTCCGTGTAGTTTCTGACTGAAAAAAGACAACGCGTATTTCGGCTTTGCAAATTCTGTTTTGACTTTAATACTAGTTCTTAACATGCCAAACTGTATATGATTATCTTCATATCAATTTAATGCTACTTGTAAGAATAATGGTGGAAATGTTTTCCTTTTTCTTTCAACATTTCATGAATTCCTATGTAATTTTTATATTTTGTAAACCTTTAATGTATTCCCCTTTCCCCCCTTCTTTCTTTCTTTAGATTTCTAATTTTCTCCCTTTTCATTCTGTAAGTAGCTAAAAATAAATAAGAGAGCAAGCTCAACATGCAAATACTTACGATACCACTAGATGTCCTTCTAAACTTCTGATCTTGTTGGAAAAGTTTAGACATGAAATGGGCACTTATTTGATGCTGCTTACTTCTGCCTATTACAGATAGGAAAGGCAGTTTCTGTCTCATGTAGGGCTACCCGACCAGGATGACCAGCAAAGAATTGGAATTTTCTCTATCTCTTTGCTTCGTCTAGTAGTCATCCAGAGTTTTGCAGCCCTAATCTTACGCCAAAGAGAAATGAGCTGAGATGTTTTATTTGTCTAGAACAGTGTCATCAAACTTTCTGCCATCTCTGTGTGCATGTATGGGTGTGTGCCTTCGAGTCACTGTTGACTCCTGGCAACTGCCTGGATAAGTCCCTGCAGTTTTCTTGCCAAGATGTCTATGAAGGTTCTCAGTCATCCAGGTGGAATTGTCTGTAGCTTGAATCATGTCAACTGGATTTCTATTTTCTCAGTGGAAACGTTTCGCTCCTTATCCAAGGAGCTTCTTCAGTCTGAGCAAAGTTGGTAAGGGAATCCTAAATATGTTTCTAGGTAGCTGTGTGACCTTACACCTGGGGTCATGGTTATATTGAGATGTTATTTTAAGTCCTTTTATTATCTAAAGGAGGATTGTTAAGATCACCATGCTGCTGTTGAGCTTGTGAAATGGTCTTAATCTTCCTAGGCACAGAAGACAATGCGGGGAGAAAGATGGGAGAAAGATTGTGCCTGAGGCCCCCACCTCTATTCAAGGAAGGATTTTCCAAGTTGGCATGAATGGATTCCTTGACCCCTCTCTCAAACCACCTATCTTCTCTGTCTAAAATGTGAACATTAATGTCCTCAAATGAGTGTCCTTTTTCCTTTAAATGAACATAAACTGCTGACTCTGGTCCTGTGGTGTTACTTCTCCTGTGTTGGGCCATCCTCCTGTACATAGGTTGTTTGGTTTCTCCAAAATGGTTTGTCAAAATGGCAAAGTGGTTTGCCATTGCCTCCTTCCTAGGGCTGAGAGAGAGTGCCTGGCCCAGGGTCACCCAGCTGGCTTTGTGCCCAAGGTGGGACTAGAACTCACAGTCTCCTGGTTTGTAGCCTGGTGCCTTAACCACTACACCAAATTGGCTCTTAGACCACTAAATAAATGTTCAAAAGATTCAGGAACTGCCCCATTAAACACCATGTTTCTGCATTTTTGTCTTTAAGAGCATGGACATTCACATATTTCACTGAATGAAATTATTGTATTTGCATGCCTTTCAGCACTAAAATTGCACAAAAAATTAATCCAGAATTAAGGATTTATTTTTCACTTGAATTAGTTTATGTGCCCAATGGCATAATAGCATTATCCCTTAGCACAGACTGGTAAATCTACATCAGCCTCTAAAGCTCTTTCATATTCTTCCCAACAAGTAAAACTCATAAAGCTGGTCAGTCAGAACCAACACAAGCCAGTGGTGTTGGGATTCTGGGCTGGATTAAGAGTGATTCAAAGGTAAAGGTAAAGGTTGCCCCCACACATTTGTGCAGTCATGTCTGACTGTAGGGGCCGGTGCTCATCTCCGTTTGTTAGCCAAAGAGCCAGCGTTGTCCGAAGACGCTTCCACAGTCATGTGGCCGGCATGACGCGCGTGGAACGCTGTTACCTATCCACCGAAGTGGTACCTATTCATCAACTTGCATTTGCATGCTTTCGAATTGCTAGGTTGGCAAGAGCAGGAGCTAGTGCGGGAGCTCACTCCGTCACGCAGGGCTAGGGATTCGAACCTCCGAACTTGCATCGACAAGTCTGGCATCTTACCCGCTGAGCCACCACGCCCCTCTCAAGAGTGATTCAAAGTAGCTGTGAAATTGACTGGAAGATGGTAGGCCAGTTGCTATCTCACCACTATCCTATTTCACAACGTTGTTAGGGTGACAGAGTTCTTTTGGGCAGGCTAAAAATGTAACAAAGAAGGAATGGGATGGCATATATGCTTTATTTACTTAGGAGAAAAAGTATAAGCCTCTTCCTTTTATAATAGAAATGCCCATATAGGCAAATCTGTGACCCTCCATATGTTGCTAAACAATGAGAGATGCCAGGAATAGAACGGAGGGTCATAGAGTCTATGTCCCTGATTTAGAGCTGGTTTGTTTGTTTATTTGTTTTTGAGGGGCAATTATCCTCAATATAGTGTTTACTTTGTTTACATTACTCAATAGTAATGTGCTGCTAATATACGGCTATGTTAAATAAGTTTTTTCATAGTCCAATTTTCTGGGTTATAACATCACTCTGAACCGTAAACTAATCCCAGATACAACATGATGATGATGATGGTGATGATGTACCATCAAGTCAGTGTCAGCTCTTTGTAACCACATAGAAAGATTTCTTCCAGGATGGAGAGACAACATGCTAAACTAGACTAAATTGTGGTTGATCTGTTTGTGGTTCAGTGTACTGTGTGTACATAGTTATTATATTCAGTCAGGTGCATAAACTTTCTCTAAAGGGAAATAAACCTTCATTAATCAGAAAACTCTTGATCCCTCTGCTTTATTTTGTTGTGTTTGCAAGCATATAAGGTTATTTTTATTTCTTCTGTCTTTTACATTGAATCTCACTTGTCTTTCAGTGAACTCACGGTACAGTAAATGGTTCTCTTCCCAATTTTATCTTCACAATAATAGCACTGCAAGAACCAGTCTGGTGCAGTGGCTAAAGGCACCAGGCCAGAAACCAAAAGACTGTGAGTTCTAGTCCTACCTTCGGCATGAAGCCAGCTGGGTGACTTTGGGCCAGTAAGGAAGCTGTCAAACTATAAGGAAATCTTAAATTCCTCCATGCATGATCACATGAAGGAGATTTCCTGTCCCCACCCTTCCTCCATGTACTGATCATGGCTTCCTGAAAAAAGAAAGCCCAACATAATGGATTGGAACTAAGACGCTGCTACAAGTGGAGTGTATCTATGAAGGTTCTCAGTCATCCAGGTGGAATTGTCTGTAGCTTGAATCATGTCAACTGGATTTCTATTTTCTCAGTGGAAACATTTCACTCCTTATCCAAGGAGCTTCTTCAGTCTTTTTGTCTGTTTTTCATCTTTTTGTCTGTTCCCTGAAACTCATCCATCCTTCTTTTTGTTTTCCTCCATTGCCGCAGAAGGCATACAGACATTTATAAAGTGCTTCATCTCAGCCACAGATGGATTAGTCTGCCTGAATTGTGGCAATGTCTTAAGGCAATAATCTTCACTAGCTGGGATTGAGACAGTCCTAATTTTTCAGGAAAGGAGATGAACCTTTTTAACCTAAACTATTCACATTGAACTGAATTCCAGTGTTAGTGTGCATCCAAGAGAAGTAGCATAGTTGTGTCTGAAATTCTGAGGAGGGACAAATGATAAACATCATTATTATTATTATTATTATTATTATTATTATTATTATTATTATTATTATTATTGATGGTCATTTGAGTAACCCTCCCTCCCAAGTCTCCCTTCTGATGACCTGAAATAGGAAGTTGTAGCTGAAACACTGGCTGGTTCACAAATAAGCTGTAATTTGATTTTGGGTTAGTGTGTTGTGTGAATCCACACTTGGTGGTTTATAAACCATGGGTTATGTTTCATGTATTGATTAAATTTATTAAATTAATTAATTAATTAATTAATTAATTAAAATCCAACGACTTCTCCTTCATTAAACAAAGTGTGGCTTAGTATAATGTGGACATATACTCACTGAATGTATTAATCCATATTAACAAAGTTGATTAATATAGAAAAGAAATTCTGAAATAACTATAGACCACATATGTTTTTTTTTACTTTGGGAAAAACTACACAGCTGTATTTATGGGAGAAGAGTATGGGCCATCTTCAAACTATGGTGTCACTAAGGAAACTGATCATTTATGCAGAAGAATAAATCATCAGAGGGCCCTATTCTTCACTCTGTCCTGTTCCCTACTCAGTTTTTGGAAAATTTGTGGTCTATGGGCAATAAAATTATGAGAGTCTTCCATATCTAGGCTGCAAACCAGACAACCACTAGATGGCAGCAAAGATATACAGAATTGTAACTCTTTGCTGACATCTAATGGTTGTCCAGTTTTTTGCAGTTCAGATATGGTAGTCCTATTTATTTATTTATTTGACTTGGACAGCACTCAACTCCAATCTACTCTGGGTGGTTCACAGAATAAAAACAGATGACAATATAGAAGCCAGATAAAGAACAACAAAGGTGAATCTGGTAACAGCAACATACATACTGTACCTCCTAGAAGGGGTTACAACCACCTCAGCCTCAAGCCTGGGAGAAGAGCCAGGTCTTTAAGGCCCTCTGGAATGCCAACAGGGTGGGAGCCATCTGGATCTCATGGGGAACCTCATTCCGGAGGGCAGGTGCCACAGCAGCGAAGGCACACTTCTGTGCTCCAGATAAAAATGGCACTGTCTGATTGAAGGAACCTGGAGCTCACCAGCCCTATCAGATTGAACCAGTCAGGCTGATATTACAGAGACAGGTGGTCCCTCAAATAACCAGGCCCTATGCCATGTAGGGCTTTATAAGTCATAACCAGCATCTTGAATCACACCCAGAAGCAAACTGGCAACAAGTGCAGCTCATGAAGCAGGGGTATCACATGGGCATACTGAGGCATGCCTGTCACTACCTGCACTGCTGCATTCTGGATTAGTTGAAGCTTCCAGGCAGTCTTCAAGGGCAGCCCCATGTAGAACATTGTTTCAGTAGTCGAGTTATGAGGTAACTAGGGTGTGAGTGACCATCTGAAGGGCCTCCCAATCTAGGGAAGGATGCAACTGGCACACTAAATGTGCAAAGACTTCTTGGCCAATTCCTGGCTAATTGAGCAGGGGTTGTGAGTCCAGGAAGACCTCCGGATTGTGTACTACTCTTGAATGGGGAATTGTTACCCCATCCATGGTCAGAGATGGAATATCCCTTGATCTAGGTGGCCCTAACATTCATAGCCACTCGGTCTTGGTAGACTGAGTCAAAAACAGTCCCTCCCCATCCAAACCTGTACCCTCCAGGCCCTGGGACACAACCTTGACAGCCTCACATGGCCAGCCCAAGATCGAAAGATATAACTGGCTGTATTTGTGATACCAAACCCCAAACTAGGGGATGACCTCACCCAGCAGCTTCACGTAGAAGTTGAAGAAAAGAGGAGAGAGATTGAGCCCTGTGGCACCCCACAAAGGAGGGGCCAAGGGAGCAACCTCTCCCTCCCAATATCAACTGAAACCAGCTGCAGAGGAAGGAAGATAATCACTGTAAAACATTAGTCCCAATCCCAAACCCCCAAAGCCAGCCACTGAGAGATCAAGGCTGTCTCCATACTAAATCCTGGCTTGAGACCTGACTGAAATGGATCTAGATAATCCACTTCCTCCAGGGTTCTCAGCAGCTGCAGGCCAACACCTTCTCAACCGCCTTCCCGAAAAAAGGAAGGTTGGAGACAGGACAATAATTATCTAAAATCTAATTATGACTGTTAGAATGAGACTTTGTTACTGCTGACACTTATACTGATATTTCTTATGTGCAATTGGCCTACATTCTAAATGTTGCTTATATTTTAGTTGTTGTTTATTCATTCAGTCGCTTCTGACTCTTTGTGACTTCATGGACCAGCCCACGCCAGAGTTTACTGTCCATCTGTACTGGCCATCCCCAGCTCCCCCATGGTCGAGTCCGTCACCTCCAGAATATCATCCATCCATCTTGCCCTTGGTCGGCCCCTCTTCCTTTTGCCTTCCACTTTCCCTAGCATTATATTTTAGTAGCTTGACTTATTTCCCTCCCCCCCCCCCCCCAACTGAGCTTCCTTTTCATATCTTTTTTGGCTCCCCTGAATAGCTTTGTGGAAAATGCTAAGAGGCTAATGTGAACTATTTTGCTTAATGAAATCAAATAAAGCCTCCATAGTATTTAATTATTTCATCCTAAACAAGGATCGTAGATTATTATCCAAAGAGTGATTAATGAATGATGGTCACAAAAAATAAAAATAAAATTGAGAAGCAGAACCTTGCTGTATTTTCTTCCATGTTCAGTTTGATTTAACAACTTTTTTTTGGTTTCTTTTTTGCTAATGTAAGTACTTGGATGGGGAAAAAAAGAACTGGAAGAATGTGGCCCACTAAATATTAATAAAAGCAGTGGAGGCTCATTAGGCAGCCAGGAATGTGTTGGGGGGAGATTTCATGGGGAGGGATTGTTGTGGGTTTTAATTAAGCCAGAAGTTCAGTAGGACAAAATTGCCAGAGAAGAAGAATGAGCCATAAGTCCAAAGAAGCTTCGAGCTGTGGTGAAGAAAAGTAATGGCATTTTGAAATGAGATGGATTCACGTTGAAGAGTTGATCATATCATTACCATGTAGAAGTTTTTGCTCCCTTATTTTTTCACCCCATTCATACAGGATGGGAGTGAAATTAGAAAGGGAACGAACGCATGGGGATGCTTGAAATGTTTTTTAAAAGGTCTCAGTAGGGGACAGCAGGAGAAGTGGCTTTTAAATGCAGGATGTGGCTAAGGGGGTTGTCTGTCTGTCTATCCTTTTTTTAGACATGCCACAATACTTTAAACATGCCTCACACTCACTTGATCAAAGCTGTTTGGGCTCTTCTCCTTCTTACACCTGCAAATCCTGTCTGTTGAGATGACTATCTCTGGGGTTTTAAAACAAAAGAAATAAAAAGAAAGACAAACAGACCCCATGTATTAGAGCCTGCGTGTAATAAATTTAAACAATCTTTCTCCTAGATTCCTACTGAGTGATGAAGCCCAGGTATGACACATTTTTGCCACTGTTTAAGCCACAGACATAGAGGTGAACCTCTTGGTACCAATCTAAGAGAATATCTGTAGCTCAGGGTTGAATTGTGAACTTCACAGGGTTGAACTTCGGAGAGCTTGGTGCTCTTTGAGCTTGGTTGTTTTCTTGCAGATATTTCATTGCCTGACTAGGCAACATCTTCACTGAAGATGTCTCGTCAGGCAATGAAATGTCTGCAAGAAAACAACCAAGCTCAGAGAGCACCAAGGACTTGGTGAATTGTAGAGAAGTTCACTGATACTGAAATCATCTTTGAAGATCCTCATTTGGAAAGTGGCTGCATTAAGGTAACAAAATGTTTTGGGAACTGATCCCACACAATTTGTTAAAATATTGCATTTCTGATGTTACCTTTGTGCTCATTCATTCTATTGCACATCAGAGCAGGTGGCAATACCCAGCCAATACTAGCTGATCTTGAAAAACCAAAGCACGGTTGAATCTGGTTAATACTGAAAAGGAGATGCCCAGGAAATCCCAGAGCTAGAGATGGGATTGCAAAGATAACAACAACAACAAAAATCCTAGAAGAAGGGAATGGTAAACAATGCCCATACTGCTGCCAAAAAACCTAACATCTATAGGTCCATGAAGCCGCCAGGAGTTAAGCTCAACTTGTGAGAGGCTTTACTATTCTTTTGCACAGATGGTCCTGTTTGTCTAGTGCATAGATTTCCAAACTGTGTGTCGCGACACTTTAGTGTGTCACAACACACAGTTTAGTGTGTCGCGAAGCGGTGGCGTGGGGGGGGGTGCAGGGGCAGTGTGGGGGTGTGTGCGGCGGTGGCAGCGTGCACGGTGGCGGCGGCAGTGGTGCGCCATCAGCGCTTCCACGTTTTAGCGAGGCCGCCACCGCTGCCGCCGCCGTACACACCACCACCGCACACACCTCCGCGCCGCTGCGGTGCACGTGCACGCTGCCACCGCTGCCGCTGTTGGTGTGTCGCCAATGGCGGCAGTTTGGAAAGCACTGGTCTAGTGTTTAATTCAGTAGAGCAGGGTTTCTCAACCTTAGCAACTTTAAGATATGTGGACTTCAACTCCCAAAATTCCCCAGCCAGCTTGCTAAGGTTGAGACACCCTGCAGTAGAGCATCAAATAATAGCCTGTATCACATTAGAAGATAAACCATTAAGAATATTGCCAAAGGAGATATGAAGATAGAATTAGTATTTGTCTCTGTGGCAGGGATTTCTTCCACTATCAGTTTCACAGTCTGTTTTAACTGATAAATGAAGTGTTTTGTATGAATTGATATTCTGGTAAAGAATTAAGGGACAGGCCTGTTGACTATTTTATTTTATTTATTTTTATTTTTTGCTCAGAAAGCCATTAGGAGATGGTGACGGGAAGTAGACAAGAATGAACTGTATTTACAGTTTTCCCCCCAAGGAAACAAAATTTCCAGGATCACCCAATTCACATCTTGATTAACTAGTAGATAACTTCTAAAGCAAACTTCTAAAGTTCCAGCAAGAGAGTTCCAGAAAAACATCTACTTCTGCTTCATTAACTACGCTAAAGCCTTTGATTGTGTGGATCACAACAAACTGTGGCAAAGTCTTAAAGAGACGGGAGTACCAGACCACCTTACCTGTCTCCTGAGAAACCTGTATGTGGGTCAAGAACCGGACATGGAACAACCGACTGGTTCAAAATTGGGAAAGGAGTACGACAAGGCTGTATATTATCACCCTGCTTATTTAACTTATATGCAGAGGACATCATGAGAAATGCCGGGCTGGATGAATCACAAGCCAGCGTTAAGATTGCTGGGAGAAATATCAACAACCTCAGATATGCAGACGATACCACCCTAATGGCAGAAAGTGAAGAGGGACTAAAGAGCCTCTTGATGAGGGTGAAAGAGGAGAGTGCAAAAGCTGGCTTGAAACTCAACATTAAAAAAACCCAGATCATGGCATCTGGTCCCATCACTTCCTGGCAAATAGAAGGGGAAGAAATGGAAGCAGTGACAGATTTTATTTTCTTGGGCTCCAAGATCACCGCAGACGGTGACTGCAGCCATGAAATTAAAAGACGCTTGCTCCTTGGGAGGAAAGCTATGGCAAACCTAGACAGCATATTAAAAAGCAGAGACATCACCTTGCTGACAAAGGTCCGTATAGTTAAAGCTATGGTTCTTCCAGTAGTAATGTATGGCTGTGAGAGCTGGACCATCAGGAAGGCTGAGCGCCGAAGAATTGATGCTTTCGAACTGTGGTGCTGGAGAAGACTCTTAAGAGTCCCTTGGACTGCAAGGAGGTCAAATCAGTCAATCCTAAAGGAAATCAACCCTGACTGCTCATTGGAAGGACAGATGCTGAAGCTGAAGCTCAAATACTTTGGCCACCTAATGCGAAGAGAGGACTCACTGGAAAAGACCCTGATGCTGGGAAAGACTGAGGGCAAAAGGAGAAGGGGACGGCAGAGGATGAGATGGTTAGATAGCATCACCGATGTAATGAACATGAATTTGAGTAAACTCCGGGAAACAGTGGAGGACAGAAGGGCCTGGCATGCTATGGTCCATGAGGTCACAAAGAGTCGGACACGACTAAACGACTGAACAACAACAACAACTTCTAAAGCAATTTTATGCATGCCTACCTGAATTTACCGTACAATACTATACACTCAAATTCTGTTGCATTTCTTTGGCAATACTTAATCCCTAGTAAGTGTGCCCAGAATACTATATCATTTTTCAAGTATAATTTGACAAAATGACTGTGTTTTGTAGGTATGGTTGAAATTTGGTTTTTCCTCAAGTTAATGGTAATTAGACTTGCTATTCTGGTCTTTGTTATGTCTGCTCTTTGTTGACTCTATAAATGAGATTTAGATTAGCTTTTTATTTATAGAGTTTTGAGAAAAAGCAAAGCAGTCTACATTCCTATCCTATGCTGCATATGGAAACTGTCTGTAATTTCAGAATTAAGAGATGCTAATACTACATCTTCATCTGGGAATGTTTTTGAGGCAAATGTTATGCTTTGAAAAAGTGTGTGCAATTGTTCCTTGGGGGACAATTCATTGAACCCAAACTTATGTAAAGTAGGCTAATTGGGAATGCATATATTAAGTATCCCTGTTTCTTTAAAGCCAATTAAAAAGTGTTAAAGTGAGGGCGGTGTCCTTGCCATGGCCCCATGGATGATTCTAACCATCAAAGGTGCTTTGTCTCAATGTAATTGTAGCTTATGAAAGGAGAACAGAAGAAAGGGGGGCGGGGGAATCTACAACTTGCTTGGTATACAGGGTACTCATATGCTGGTTTGTTGTTGTTGTTCAGTCATTTAGTCATGTCTGACTCTTTGTGACCCCATGGACCATAGCACGCCAGGCCTTCCTGTCCTCCACTGTCTTCCGGAGTTTACTCAAATTCATGTTCATTACATCGGTGATGCTATCTAACCATCTCATCCTCTGCCATCCCCTTCTCCTTTTGCCTTCAGTCTTTCCCAGCATCAGGGTCTTTTCCAGTGAGTCCTCTCTTCGCATTAGGTGGCCAAAGTATTTGAGCTTCAGCTTCAGTATCTGTCCTTCCAATGAGCAGTCAGAGTTGATTTCCTTTAGGAATATGCTGGTTTAGATCTGATTAAGTGTTGCTTAGATTTGTTACTCTTGTTTCAATCCTTATGCAGAAGAGCTCCCAAATTCACTAATACCCATATTACTATCACCTGTAAAATTGCTATCAGAGTGTTCAAGCTTTTGAAAGCTATTCTGCTGGTGTTTAAACCACCTTACAAGGGCTTTGCATTGTTTTGTTTTAATTTTGGCAAGATACATATTGACTCCACATCAGGACCCTTGATTTAATAGTCAACTCACATGTATACTATTGCTATACTCTAGGCATGACTTTTTTTTTTTTACAAATGCAATTCTATTCTAAATTATGCTTTTGTATATGTTAAAAAAAAGAGAAGAGATTCAGAAAAATCCACAGAAACAGTATTTAATATTGCCAGCCAGTGAGCATAGACTGTATATTGGGGTAGACAACCTGTGCCCAATTGATGATTTGGCACAGTCCCATAGGGAAGACCCTCCTGGCTTACCACAAAATGTTGGTAACACAGACTTTTGCTGAAACTTGATTACTGTCAAGCTTTACATAGCTGGCAAGGCCAAGGAAGCAAGAATGATTCAGACTTCAGTAAGGACTCTTTCATACTAGTCCCTGGTAAATACAGAAGATTGAAAACTATAAAAGGAATTTGTCATTATATGAGTTAATTAAGGAGTCTCTTTGAAACACTTTTTGTAACATTCAGCAGCTGGAGTGAGTTTTTTCCCCAATTTCTCACACTTGGGGGTTATGCAAACAAGAGCAAGTAATGGTCCATGAGGTCACGAAGAGTCGGACACGACTAAACGACCGTACAACAACAAATGTCAACTAATGCCAGTATGATTATTTCTCTCCTGAGCAGGGCCGCAACTAGGGGGGGCAAGTGGGGCATGTGCCCCAGGCACCATGCTGGGGGGGGGGCACCAAAATGACAAAATAGTATTTGTATACTGACTGTTTCCTGGCACGATTGCCGATAGGGCGCAGCATGCAACGGCGGGGGACCGCCCCCGCCGGCGGTGATTGGCTGCAGGGCAGCATGGAGACAGGCCGGCCAGCCTGCCCCCTGCCCTGAGGAGGCCGAGTGGCTCTCATGCATGCTCGCCATTGGCCGAGGCTGCAGCCAATCTGCGTCCGCCTAGCACTGCCCTCAATCCCAGCCTGCCTCTGCGCAGGTGCACCCCAGCAGCCAAGCCGAGCGCTTCTGCAGAGGCGCCTCTTCCCGCCCGCCACGCTTGATTCACCAGTGCTCGCCGCAGAGGGAGGGAGGCACAGGGTGGTCCCGCTGCTCCAATGCTCCAAGGGGGCTGCTGCCGTTGCCCGGAGCAGCCCCCGAGCTACTGGGCTGTGCAGTGGGCCAGCAGGGGCACTCCCAGGGGGAAGGCGGCATTTCTTGGCCATGCCGGGGCTGCCCCTGGCACCCTCTCCTGCCCCATCCGTGCCAGCCAGCAGGAGCCCCGGTGCCCCCAGGGATGGGGAGGGTCCTCTTCCTCCCACACATCCCGCCGTGCTGCTGTTCCCCATGGGGGATGAAGGACTCGACCCTGCAGAGGGGTGCAGAATCCATGGGGGGGGGGCGCGGAATCCATGTTTGCCCTGGGTGACACAGACCCTAGTTGCGGGCCTGCTCCTGAGTACAGAAGTATTGCTTCTACCTTGTAAGAAGGTATATTGCCCTGTTTGTTTTGCATCAAGCCACTTCCCCCCATCCCTGTGTGCATTTCAGGTTGCCTGCCTCTTGCTGTATCTGAATGAAAAAAACAGGCAAATAGTTGTGGTAAAGTTACAGCAAAAGTGCTCTAGAAAAGAGCTGAGACCCTACAGATAGTATGCACATATGTTTGATTTGATTTGATTTGATTTCAAATGATTGAACTATAGCAGTTCCAGCCAGCTTGGCCAATGGAATGGGAAGTTGGAAACAGCTGGAAAGCCACAGGTTTCTCACTCAATTCATAGCTGGGAAATTTTTGTTGTAAGTATGCTGTGGACATTATCTCAATTTAACATTAATTTATTTGATCCTAAACACATGAGGGACTCCTTTTCTATCCTGCTTTCCACAAAGCTGCACAGATGCAAGATTGGGAATTCAAATCATTACCTAAAGTGGCAAGATAGCAATTTTTCTGTATTGGCTTCTTGGATAAACCAGGAAATTATATAGTTGATACGAGTTTTGTATAACCCCATTGGACTGTGGAAAGTTAGTAACTGCTGAGATGGTTGTTCATACAGTGCTGCTTAATGAATTTGTAATCTCACGCACTTCAAACTGGGTCCCAGTGATTTCCCAGTATGTTTTGGGGTATGGTTGATATCTGGATAGTAAGAATAAAACTTGGAGCATCAATGCAGATCACTAGAC
This sequence comes from Charina bottae, assembly GCA_023362775.1. Lineage (NCBI taxonomy): Eukaryota > Metazoa > Chordata > Lepidosauria > Squamata > Charinaidae > Charina > Charina bottae. The sequence goes on along the minus strand of JALMGJ010000002.1, from coordinate 96,020,002 downwards.
AGCTGTTAACAAAATTTGGGTCACTTCTGTCCTAGACCACATAAGAACAAGTTACATGTGAGTGGTGACAAGTTCTGTATCCCATTATTAATTTCACATAGTATTTAATGTTGACAAAAGGCAAGGAAATATTTCTTTTTTTCTCCTCTCTTTATTTTAGCACTGGAGTGTGCTTTTAGTACATCTGCATTCTAGCACTCTTATTAAAATGGAAACTGGTTTAGCATAAGTCCAGAAGATATATAATGTTAAAATTTACAAACAGGAGAAGGGAAGTGAGACTAATTTGGCAAATGAAGGAAGGGAGGGCTGAGGAAATGTACCGTGCTTTCCATTATTTCTCTCAATCAGGAATAACCCATTTCATCAATGTATGATGTACACCTTTCAGTGTAAGAAATCACTGGCCTTTCATTGGTCCAGAGCAGGGATCATAAAACAGTGGACCGTCAGATGTAGCTGTTGTAGTACAATTCCAGGCAGTTTCATCCACCATGATCTATAGTGAAATATGCAGGAATTGGAAGGCCATCCCCTACCTGAATGGATTTTTGCTTTACTATATTTGCCACAACAGAAGTCTATTGTGGGGTGTTCAGACCGTGGCTTACCCCTCAATTCTTTCCCCTTCATTTCTGCCATTTCCAGCTTTTTCCTTGGCCAGATGCCAAACAAAAACAGCCAAGGGGTATCTGGCTGGGCATCACCTGTTTAGGGATGAGAGAGGATTCTTTTAGGTTTGATTACTGGGTGGGGTTCTTAGGGACTAATCCTCAATGAGCAGTTTCTGTGCTATTTTATAATACGATTTTAATGTTTTGCTCTGCATCCTCAAATCAGATCTGGCCCATTTTCAAGTTCTTTCTTTTGCTAGCTTCTCCTTCCACATCAAATTTGGTCCCACGCTGTTCAGTTTTCAGAGAGTTAGCATGCTGATGGGCAGATGGCCACAGTCCCCTACCCCTGTACATAGCCTCTTTCCAATGTTATGTCAGGTCAGTAGGAATAAAAATTCTTGAATCTTATTACAGTCAGACAACTTTGCTTGTTATTTGCTTCTGTATGAGCGGTATAATAACAACCGTGAGCCTGAGGCAAAAGGAATTGGTTGAGGATGCTGAGGAAACACAGTGATGATTATACTGTAATAAGGTAAAGGTTCCCCCCGCACAGTTGTGCAGTCGTGTCCGACTCTAGGGGCCGGTGCTCATCTCCGTTTGTTAGCCAAAGAGCCAGCGTTGTCCGAAGACGCTTCCACGGTCATGTGGCCGGCATGACAAGCATGGAATGCTGTTACCTTCCCACCGAAGAGGTACCTATTCATCTACTAGCATTTGCATGCTTTCGAATTGCTAGGTTGGCAAGAGCTGGGGTGAGTGCGGGAGAGCTCACTCCGTCACGCGGGGCTAGGGATTCGAACCTCCGAACTCGCGATCTTCCGATCGACAAGCCTGGCGTCTTACCCGCTGAGCCACCACGCCCCCTATACTGTAATATTACTCCTTAATATTACAAGATCTGGGCTGCAAAAATCCAGAAAGCGACTATATAGCAGCAGAGTTCTTGTATCCCTCTGCTGCCATCTAGTGGTTGCCTGAATTTTTGAAGCCCAGATTTGTCAGGCTTATCTTGTGCCAAGCAGACCTGCCCTTGGTTATTCATCAGCCAATCAGCTCCCTCAAAATATTGTTCATTCTTCCTACCATTCTTCCCACCAGTGTAACAGTCTGTACAGCACTTCAGTATCTGGGCAAGACATTATCTCAATACAGCTGTTGCTGAATGGCAGTAAGGGTCCCTAGTGAGGAGAGTTGGTGAAGAAAGCGGACAGACCTACAGTCATTGACAGAATAGCAGAGCCTAGCAGCTCTCTGATCAAGCCAGGAGGCCCCTGCCAGTCCTTATCCTGCTTCCAAACTTTCTTGGCAGTAAGGAGATCTTATGTCACAAACTCTTGCAGGCTCCCAGGCACTCCAACCCCACTTTTATCTTCTTAGTTCCTCACCCTGCTTTCTTCCACTTGCCCTCCCAACTGCTTTTACTCTGTTAGGCTTCTCCCTTTTCCCTTAATTTATAAGCATTTGTGTATGTTGCAGAGCAAAACTGCTATCACCCATTAGGTGATTATGGTATTGTATTGTCGAAGGCTTTCACGGCCGGAGTTCAAAGGCTGTTGTGGGTCTTCCGGGCTGTGTGGCCGTGTTCTGGAAGTTGTGGTTCCTAACGTTTCGCCAGCATCTGTGGCCAGCATCTTCAGAGGGCAGGAGCACAGATAGAAGCAAAATCTCTGTGATTCTGTCTGTGCTCCTGCCCTCTGAAGATGCTGGCCACAGATGCTGGCGAAACGTTAGGAACCACAACTTCCAGAACACGGCCACACAGCCCAGAAGACCCACAACAGCCATCGATTATGGTATTCCTTGTAATAATTTTAAGTGGTATATATATTATATATGATATTTTATTTTTGTATCACTCATTTTAATATTTATATTTTTATAATTATGTACAACTGATAGAATATTAGTCATGATAATGTAAATGAATAAGACTGTATTTAAATTTGATAAGGGGCTCATTTACATTGTTATCTAAATGCATTTTAATACTTAATTGGGACTTGTTAAGTTAGATTTAAAACTATTTCAAATCAGAGGGTTTATATTGTATTTTAAAGCCCAATGTGTTTACCATGTAGAATTCTAACTTGTGCTGGTCAGTGACCGTAATAAATTGAACTTGAACTTGAACTATCACCCATCAGGTTTATTTCTGTCCAAATGCCTTAGGGAGAGAGGGGAGGACAGAACAGGTCTCCTATTGAATAGTGTGACACTGAACATATGGGCCCTTCGGGCTACAAGGGTGTGTACTTTTGCCTCACAGTGTAGCCCTACTTGCACTATTGGAGAATGGATCCTACATTACACTCCTGAAGTTGTGAAACACAATATTTGCAATATCTGGAATCCAAAGGAGAGGATTTTATTAAGTTCCCTTGTTCTGCTAGATAAACTTTGCAAAAGGCAAAGGCAAAACATCAACAGGGGAACAAGGGAATGAAATAGAAATAACAATTTTAAAACATCTGAATCCTATCATTCGGATTGATGACATTGGCTTTTTTTTAAATGTCTGAACAGCTTTTTGAAAAATATGGATAAGTATGCTTAAATGCAAGATACTTCCCTGCGAATCTGGAGATTTCTCCTAATTCCAGTGGCATTAATGGCAGGAGATTGGCCTTTAATGTTCATACCAGCACAATCCAGAAATTGTTATTTCAGAGTCCCAAATGTTTAATCCAATGAAAATTAGCCACCAGCCTTTAAAATGTATTTTATTCCTTAAGTTCCATTTGTCATAGAAAGAAATATGAAATCTGCATGCAACTCCCTAAATATTCCAAACATTTAAATAGTATATGATAACTTAGCAGTACAATACATTATACAGAAAGATAATATAGGGAAATCTCCTATAGTATATTTACAATGGAAAAGGTAGTTTTGTTATTTATATTTTTATAAAGAGGAATGTACTGCTTACCAGTGAAACTATTACATTCGAAATAATAGATCGTTGCTTTGTGACTAAAACGTATATGTCCATTCCCCTATCAGATACTTCATCCCTCCCCCAATAAGAAGGTACATTTTTGGACAGTTTTAAACTACAAATCTAAGGAATCATACACAATATACCTGAAGATACCACAATGCAAAACTGCAAACTTCAGAAGAACCTCAGGTAAGAAAAAGTGTCTTTTCCACATTAAACTGCTTTAGAAATGTTTTTATCCACCCAAAAGAAAGAAAGTAGAATATTTTATATTATCTCATCTGCAGGGATTAAAAGACGAACAGCTTGTATCAATTTTGTAATGAGAAACCTTATTTCCAAACTGTACAGCAGTAGATATTGTTGTAGAGAACAATCCCTAGTCTGGCCCCTCTCATTCCATAGAGAAGGACACACCTAGAAATGTTTACGATGGAGTAGAAAGTTGTCCCCCCCATGCCAAAAAAGAGTGACTGTTTTAGATTTTGTTTTTAACAAATTAAGCTTCATTTTATGAGCTTATAAAGCCCAATATCCAGCCATAGGGACAGAACAGTTATCAAATTAAGAGTATACAAATACATTTTAAATGAAGATTATGTTTCATGAGATTTTTCACTACAAAGGAGGCATGTATAGGATCTAATGTATAAAGACACTTAGGAAATCTGGTAGCTTTTTTGCAGCTATAAAATGTAAAAAGTGATCCTTGGTAACAAGAAAAGTGCTTTATAATAACATAGATGTTGTGTTGTATCTTGTGAGAAGTCATCTTTGTTGTCCAACTTTCTTATGCCCATCAATCGATCAATCCCACTTCTTCTACTAGACATCACTCTCTTACTCTTCATAAACTCTGGAAAAATAAAAGTAAAGCATTAGTCTGATCAAACAGTGAAACAGCTATTCAGGAAACTACATTTCAAAGCACTGATCCACCAGCCTTCTTGGGCCAGATGCAGAAATCTGATCTCATGTTCTTTTCCGAGTCTTATGCTATTTAAACAACTTGCTGGAGGTGTTTAAACAGAGGTTGTATGGCCATTTGTCAGGGATGCTGTAGCATTGGGCAGAGGGTTGGACTAGATGGTGAAAAGTGATATATGACGATTCTGTGAACAGCAGTATCAGCTGATTCCTCTCTCCCACTGTTACTGGCCAGTAGCTGGTACTATTCAGTGGCACGCTGCTTCTTAATGTGGCAGTTAATAAAATTAGCCTTCCACATACATTTAAGGCAATGCTAATATTTTATGCTATTTAAACGTTAGGTTAATTATTTGGAGTTTTGTTATGTTGCTGCAATTTGTTGTTGCATATCTAGGCTGTTTTGCAAGATATGATAAGTAAGCAATTGGACAACAATATCTAAGGAAATACAGAATGGGGAGATTTAATATAGGAAGAGATTTAGAAGCTGTTTTGTGAATACCTTCAAGAAGCTTTGACATGAGTTTACAAATAAAACAACCAAATAACACTTCAGGTACAATAGCAGTTGATTAAGCATAGAAGCCTGCTTGTTTATATGCAACTGTGTAATTTATAGCTTTTATCCTAAGACCAGAAACCTGTAAATACTGAAATTATGCTGAGCAAAAGAAGTGTTTGATAAAAACAGAGGTCTAAATATTTTATAAAGTATAGCTCTAAACCCGAGTTCAATTTGTAGACTGAGGACTCCTTTATATATTATTGTATTAACTCATGGTGAAATGAATCTTGGATTTGTTTGCTCTGTTCCCACAACATCCTTAACCCAGCCAGTCACTCATACAGTCAAATCTCCTGGCAGTTCTGGTAGCACACAGCTTCATATTGGGAAAGCCAAATCCCCACCCACTTTCTCCAAGAAGGGCCTGGAGAGTATTGGCAAAGCTTGATGATATCACCAGTCCTTCTCCATCTGTCATGTAGGCAGCAGTAGGCAAGGTTTAGCCAGAGGCATCTGCAAGATTAGATGTTTCTGTCCAAATGACAAAAGCAGCATTGCACAGGTATGATGCAAGCTCTGCTCCATTTGTATGCATGTGTGACATCACAATCCCATAAAAAAGGGGCAGAGCTTGTGTTGCGATGGCATAATACTGCTTTAGTCAGCTGTCCCTCCCTGCAAACAGTTCTGGGCTTGGCCACTGCAAGTAATCAGTGTTTGGAAGAAGTGTTCTGTACTGTCAGGCCTTGGGTGTGAGTGTTGTAAAGAAGACTCTTGCCTTTTCAATTGTTCCTTATTTCCACGCCTCTACCTTGGAGGAGTAGATATGCAAAACAGGCTAATTTACTGCATTTAAATGTCCTCACAACATGAGAGACTGGGCGGAGTTACTCTACATTTGTGCTGTCACTGGGTACATTTAGAATTGACTTTGTCCCCAGGGGGTGAATTGACCAAGTCAACCATTCCTATTTGGTGTTCCCACACACATGTTGTTGGAACAGGGCCACTATGTTCTACTACCCATTTCAAGTAAACCATCAGGCAACAGCACACCTTTATCCCTGCAGCCAAGTGGTTATATGCTTCTCTTACCCACGGAAAGAGTACATCTTTCCCAATGAATTGTAGGGGATTGTACAGTTCAGAATAATTTTGATTTTTTTTCTCATGCAAAGGTGGCACAGATATCAGTAATCTGTGACATACCTGAGAGAATCCAGCACTGACTATGGAACCACCAGTTTGGGTCCAGAAAGACGTGGCAAAAATGTTATTAAGGAGCCAGAATTTGGCTATTCATTGAATAGTTACAAAGGTGAAGTAATGAATGTTAGCTTATTTACCTTATTAGAGGGGCTGAAGAAGCAAATTTGATACAACACTGCTCAGCTTTTACTTGGCAAAATCTTTTTAAATGTTGTATTTATCCATTTACAAAAAGAGCAAAATCATAATTAAGATCAGCAATTATTTCTAGAAAGGACACCTGCAGACCCTCATTGCCTTATCTTCAAAAGCTTCTAATATCCAATTTAAGCATTAATTGGTGGCTCTGCCTAACTTCTGCCCAAATCCCTCCTGATCTCTTTGGGAGCAGGATTGCATTCTCCAGATAGTACCTTCAGTGTTTTGCTTGTATTTTAAGCTTTTATCAAAGGGGAACTTTGTAGGCAATCAGGCTCTTTGTTCTGAGAAGTTCATCTGCTTCTGATGTTTCACCCCAGGGCAGGTGTGCCAAAGCTCAGTGAACCAGAATGCTGAAGGAAATAGCTGTTTACCCAAATCTCTATTCATCCCTGTTATACAGAGAAGCAATATTCTGGCCTTTTCACCTGGGAAACAGGCATTTATTCTGTTCTCTAACCACAAGGGGTTTTGTTGTGTGATCCTGGGTATGTCACCTAGGAGGAGATTTTTGAAAGATACTTATGTTACATTGGTTAGCTGGATAAAGATTTATCGTACCAGTGCACAATTGCTAAGCCAGAGATATACAGTAGTACATAGATGGCAGTGTAATATTAGAAATTATGGCATGGTTCTAGATGCAACATGTTGTAGTTCTAAAATAAGGCTTTGGCTTTTCAAAAATCTGAAGTCTAATGTTAAAAAGCTGTACTTGCAGTTATAACTGCAGTAGCTGAATGGAAGGACAGATCCTTACATAGTGCATCACACATACTATAGCACAGGTCTTCACAAGTTCAGGGACACAGTTGCAATTGGTTTTTTTTTTTTTTTTTTTGAGGTACGTAGGTAAATTCTTGTAGACTGAGCATCTCAAACATCTTATCCTTTGCCAGAACTGAAACCCGTAACAAATCTTGGTCCTTGATGTCAGGTACAAATAAAGCTTATTTACTGTCTGTAAGGTCTGGCCAAAACAGGTCATATCTGCAGGGACTATCCAAACAGCACATCAGTTAGATCACATCAAGTAATATAATTCACCCAGTAAGTATATCCATATCAGTCAGATCTTCCTATTCACTTCAGGCAAATGATGTTAAGCTTTTTTTAAAACCAATCTGTTCCAATTCTGCGACTTTTCCAGATATTAATTATAATGACCAGATCATTCATTTTAAGAGCACACAATAATGTTCTGCACCTATGCTTTTAATGAGAATGGCAACTTTAAATGGATAAATTAAACAAATTAGAGAACATCCCTTCTTAATTTCCATTGGTCCGCTGGTCTCTACTTGGCCCTAACTAAGAAAGATCATTTCAGGCTGATAGCATTTCACATGCCCCAATAATCCCCCCTCCCCCAGGTTAAAGAGAATGACATTTGTTGCTAAAACCCCTTTCTAGAGGGCATTTATAAAGGATCTTAATTCAGAGACTATATAGGCCTATTAATACCAACTTTGTTACCCTAACAAAATGACTTCTCGCAGAATTCCAAACCTGATCCAGGTGCGTGTGGTGATTTTAACTGTATGAACTCTAGCAGGATTGTGCAAACTAGTCCCAAGGGCTCTTGGTGAAGTGGGCAGAGCACCCATCCAAACCTACTGCTTGAAGTGGTTTGTTTTGTTAATTGAATTGTAAAATTCAGATTGACCCAGAAGACATTTTAACTCTCTCTTCCATGATATCCTTAGATATTATCACACTGCCTTGCCAAAATCAATGCCCTTCAGATGTGTCTGGCCAAGCACATCTGGGAAGAAATGGCTGGCAACTTTGGGAACAATAGTCTCAGAACATCTGGAATTACTAGGTTACAGAAAGACTTTAAAACATTTGATTAGGTGAAATGCCAGAAACTTGCAGAAGTTTGATTCACAGATTCCCAAGAATAAGAACCTAATCCTCTAAAGCATGGTTTACACTTCAAACAGCTCTGTTTATAGGTGAAGAAATTCCAAATATTGGTGGGTCTTTCCTGAAGCACGCTGCTTAACAAGTTCAATCTGGGCTTTGTACATAGCATAATCTGTAAGCAAAATAAAAAGGTAAAGGTTCCCCCCCACACACATTTGTGCAGTCGTGTCCGACTCTAGGGGCCGGTGCTCATCTCCGTTTGTTAGCCGAAGAGCCAGCGTTGTCCGAAGACGCTTCCGCGGTCGTGTGGCCAGCATGACGCACGCGGAACGCTGTTAGCAAATACTTAAGTCAAAATTGGTTTTAGTACTAGGCTAATTCAGGGTTGTAGTTCAAATCTGGAACTTGATGAAGTTATTATTAAATCTTTATTAAAGGATATCTGCAAAGCATAAGCAGAGGATCTTTTTCAATCCACTACACAAGCATAATAAGAAAGATACTTTAGTGGGTAAGACATCTGTTCCCCAGCAGGCTTTTTTTAAAGAAAAAATTCTCCCTAGGGCTGTATTCTCCTGGGGGTGGGGGAATGGGACAGTATTTGGGCAGTGGGTGGGACAAAAACTAAAAGTGAGTGGAGCTAAGCTCTTTTGACACACTCTCTCTTACTCTTATTTTTCTCTCCCCTTCTTTAATCTCTGGATTATTCCCCCCCCCCCCAATCTCATGTAAGAGAGTAGTAAGACTGCAGCCTTGTTAAAAAGAATTAGGCATCACAAGTAGAATCAGACTGCACTGTATTTGCAACAGCTTCTGAAAAATAAACATTGCTTCATATCCAGTCCCCCACCCCACTTTGAACATTTATAGTATATATACAAAATATTAGCAGGAAAAAACACATATAATTTATGGTTCATATTGCATGCATCAAAACATGACCAAAATATTAGTGATCATCCTCATATTAATACTTTGTCATAAACTGCTTGTTGGATTTGATTGTTTGATTCTTAAAATCTGGAATGGCATGGTTAGTAAGTAGGTAGGTAGACAATGCTTAACCCACTAACTCCAGGCTTAAGCAGAACCTTTTTGTGTGTGTGCTTTTGAATCAGTTTTGACTCCTGGCAACTGCCTGGACCAGTCCCTGCAGTTTTCTTGACAAGGTTTTTCAGAGGTGGTTTGCCATTTCCTTCTTCCTAGGGCAGAGAGACAGAGTGACTGGCCCAGGGTCACTCACCCAGCTGGTTTTGTGCCTAAGGCAGGTCTAGAACTCATGGGCTCCCAGTTTCTAGCCTGTGCCTTAACCACACCACCAAACTGGCTGTCTAAGCAGAGCCTACTTCAGCAAAAATATAGACACACTGATTTGTCATTTGGAGTATTAGACTTTTTCAAAGAGCTCAAGTGATAGCACAACACTTTCTCTTTCAGGTTACAGAGTGACACCTAGCATGCCTGCCAGGGTAATACTGAATCAAACATGTGTCAGAGACATCTTTTTCCAAATGAACAAATTTGGTTAACAAGAAAGCCCTCTTGTTATAATAAGGCTGGATGGTGGTCCTCACCCGCATACGGTCAATTACCCACCTCTCTTTTTCTTTCCATATTGTATACCACTTAAGTAATCTTTTTGTACTTGGGAGTTTGGGATGCAAGCAGTACTGATGGCCACCTCGGAATCGCGATTTCATTGTGACTCTGAAATAAAAACCAATTTGTCAGTATGGAGTGGCTGTTACAATTTTAACAAACAAGATTTGTTAACGTCAGAAATAGTTAACTGTCTCTTTCTGGTACAGGCTTTGGGCAAACTCTGTCTCTCCAGGTGCTGCTAATCTACAGTTTTCAACAAAATATCCTTTATTACTGGCCATGTTGGCTAGGGCTGCTGGGGTGTGGAGTATAGGGACATCTGGAAAGTCACAGTAGACCAGAGCTTTCCAAACTTTTCATGTTGGTGACACACTTTTTAGACATGCATCATTTCGCGACACACTCTTACAGCAGGGAACTAGGACCTGCGCGGAATCACAGCAGGTTTGGAGGCAGCCAGGCACAAGGCAGGCACTAGGACCTGAGTGGAATCCTGGCAGGGCTTGGAGGCAGCAGCAGCCGTGACACACCCAGACACTGCAGCCGACACACTAACGTGTCCCGACACACAGTTTGGAAAGCTCTGCAGTAGACCATCACCGTCCTAAGAGCTATTTTGTGTAAGGGTCCTACATGTTCTGCTTTTCTTTCAGCACCTGAAACCTGGATTGCATTGTTGCACATGATTTTGGTGCTTCTGATATTAATTAGGCAGGACCTTCTACTTGAAGAAAGTTACAGTTCATGCACTGATAAACAGACTGCAGTGTCACCACCAGCATTAACGCTGTTAAAATTCTGCTGGAGAATTGGAGTTGGGGGAATAGAAAATCTGGTTGTGCTTGTTCCATCTTTCTCACAAGCAAGCTCTTAACTAGACCAATTATTTGATAGTAGAAATGAGCAAACCTCTGAAGCAGCATGGATCACCACAGGAAAGATTCAGATACTAGGTGGATCTATCTTTATACCCCACAGTTCTGCTTTGCATTCAATTCATCTTTGGTGGGTTTAAGTAACAATTTCCATATTCTACAGCAGAGCTTTCCAAACTGTGTGTCGCGACACAAAAGTGTGTCGCCACACAGAGTCTGGTGTGTCGCCACACAACCCGGAAGCGTTGATCATCATCAGCGCTTCCGGGTTTTCCCGCGGCGACACACCAACTGCAGCGTGCAAAAACCCGAAAGCGGCAGCAGCGCTTCTGGGATTTTGCACGCTGCCACAACGGCGGCATTTCCGGGTTTTCCCGCGGTGACACACCAACGCCGGTTGGTGTGTCGCCGCGGGAAAAACTTTGGAAAGCCCTGTTCTACAGGGTTCCTAGGGCTAGAAATGGAAAACTTTATGTATGTAGCTTGGTGCTCTATGTAACGAACCTTCTCAAGGACCAGAAGATTTTTCAATAATCTGCTGCTCTCAGGCCCCAGCATAACTCTACCCACACATCTGGCCCATCTACTTCACTTAACTAGACAAATAAAAGTTTGTCTTCGTCTTAGCAACAGCCTTGACTATATTGTTGAGCTCCAGTTTTCGTGTTTGTTTACACCCAATCACACCCAAGTGCCTGCTTATTCTCTCATGGATTTCTTTGGTGCACTATGGCCTCATTCCTCTTGGCCTTTCTCCTCTAAGCCTGTATAAAATTCGGTGTCAGAACACAGCCTTACCAAATAATCATTTTGTTAAAAACCTTTCATGTACCACAGAACTTTGTGTGACTCTTTATGTTTGAATGTGTATATATAATCACACAGAATGTTTCAGCTGTTCTGGGTAAAAAAAATGATGGACTGTCGAACTTCTTATCCATGAGGTACCGTGAAGTGGTTCATATATCGTATTATGCCATCAGGTATCTTGTTTAGTTAGGCTTCGTGTGCAGTATTATCTCAGTCTTTATGGTTTATAAACCATGGTTTATAGATTAGCATGTTGCCTGAATTAGTAATTATGGTTTATTCAATGAACCATAATTAATCAACCTGTAGATTGATTGGATTCACATGTCACAGCAATGTCTTTAGGACAGACATACCTTAATTTAAAGAATCCAGTCAGAGTCAATTTTACAGTATTTTTCTCCCTGTGATTACACTGAGTTAAATTGCATTCTGGATTCTGGTTTTCTTTTCACTCCATAGTTGTTACAGGAAACTTATTATTTATTACCAAATCTGATTTCTTTTTCAAATGAAAATTCAGAGCAAAATGGGAAAAAAGAAAAGAAATGAAAAGCATTGCCAAGTTCTAAGACATCATTAATATGTAGTATGGCTTCTTCATTTAAACATTTTCCTGAAGTATTATAAAGAAATTTACAAATCAAACTCATAAATGAAGTTAAAATGTATAAACTATATAACGAAATGGAATAAACACATAAAAGCATCAATAGTGCAATCCTAAAATTTTTAATTCAGAAGTCCCATTGAATTTAGTTTGAGGTTGCAACCTTATACATCCTATTGAAAACAATTCTTTTTAGACAAGCATAGGCTTACATTGTAACACACAGAAAGAAAAAGAACTAGAAACCGAAAGGAGAGGAAAATGTACCAAGAGGCAACTCACTCTGAGGATGATCTAAATAAAATTTAAAAAATCAAATGTTTTCGTTTCCCGAAAAAGAGAAAAAGTAGAAGGGATCCCAGGAACGCATACTCAGGGACTTAATCGTGAGAGTTTTCTTGCTGATTTTAGCAGAGAATGAAAAGGTTCCCTAATGTAGTATATAAAATGTATATAGTTTATACATTTTAACTTCATTTATGAGTTTAATTTGTAAATTTCTTTATAATACTTCAGGAAAATGTTTAAATGAAGAAGCCATACTACATATTCATGATGTCTTAGAACTTGGCAATGCTTTTCCAGCTATATTTGTACCTCAGAACGTCCGCCTTTTCCCTTTGACTGCCAGATCTGGCTGAGCTTCTAAAAGGCTGGCATTCACGGCTCCCTCATGCCCATCCTAAAAAAGCCCGTGATTGTTTTTCTGCTGGCCTTTCAACATCCCACTTCTGCTGGCATTTTGTTTGTGAGAGCACACTGCCGTTTGGTTTTCCCATCAGGCAGGCAAACTCGAAAGCCCAGACGCGAGTCCTTGGCAGCCAGTGCTCGCGCAGGAAAGCCTCGCACGGCATTTGTTATACGGATGCACGTTTCTGAACCCTTTGTCAGCTTCAGGTCACTGATGTAATGGAGACATGCTGTAGCTGTGTATGCAAGTGGGCTGGGAAAGGGCTACCTCCATACCTTCTGGAAGTTTGAGCATTTCTCAGGACCTGTCAGAAAAAGGAGGTCACTGGCACACTGGACCACAGAAGCAGTTGGAACAGGCCTTTCCTGATTTTCACATGAAAGCTGATATTTGGGGGCTGAGGAGCGGGGAGCAAGAAAGGGGGACAGCCCCCTTCCGTGGCCATGGAACCATCTTCTGAGTTTATATTCTCATAAAAGGTAGCAGGAAAATCTGCTGCCCCCCCATCCCGGATGGCTGAGCCATTCCTTTCCCGATCCAAAATTTCACACTAAGCTCTTGAGGATTCCATGCTAACCATGCCAATGAATCGCTGCTCTGAGTGAGCCAGTTTTCCTTTCTGAGAATTTCTAAAGACAACTCTCTCTTGTTGGAAGGAAGATTGCCCATGTGAAGCAGAGTTGGTAGGACTTGCATTTTTGCACTGTCCCTATTTTATCAAAATCCCCGCTAGGATGAATTTTATATAGCTTCTTCTATAAGATCACGATTCTGCTGTTTCTGAGTAAGTGCCAAATTTTGTGTGAATGCCATTGCTGTGTATCAGCAACTGACTAACTCAGCTTAGTTCTGTAGCAGATACTGCATTTACGTACTGCCTTAGGATTATGGCAATAGATGCAGTAGATGGATGTATTACATTTTTGTGGCTGGTAATATTTCATTTATCATATATTTACTGTCATGTTATACAGATGTCTGGATCACTGATTCTCAGTTCTCTGGCCCATAAAGGCTGGGTATACAACCTCATGACAAGGAAGTTCTGAAATTCTGCTTGCCTCCCTTGTCCCCGTCCCTTATCTAGTGCCCGTTAACTTTCAGTTTATCTTTACTGCTGTATTGCAAGTTCGAACAGTTATGCACAGAGATTTCCCTGTTTTTGTTTTGTTCTCTCAATATAGGCACAGAATGTTTAATACACAGAAGCTCTCCCTAAACTGGTGCTCTTCAGATGGTTGCAACTGGTGGTTGGGAATTCAAGGAAGGAAAATCTCAACACTTCTGGGATGGGACAGGTTAAGGAAAGGCTATGCATATAGGGTCAAGTTCAAAGAGAGTGTACCCTGAATGCCAGAACTTTGGTAAAAGTAATTGTGGAACAACATGCTAGATTCATTGGGATTTAATCTATGGATAGGACTAAAGTTATAGTGTTAATATTCTTCCAAGAAGCCCGTGCCACTGGTTTAATTTCATCTGTATGCAAATACAATTTCTGTTCAGAAAGGATTTTCTGGCCACTTAACTAGTTTTATTGACCTCTGCTGCTGCCCTAAAACTGATTTTCATTTCTGCTTGATATTCAGTCAGGTGAATATTAGCTTTAGAGCTGCCAATTTATGCTCCACCTGCGTTTTGTATTGTTGTGTTTTATGGATGTAATGTATTATTTATTACATAGCTTCAAGTGCAATTTTTGGCAGATATTACGTATTATTTTAAACAAATAATGTCCCAGAAAACCTTGAATCCTGTATTCTTAAATCCATCTCCACATTTACTCAGAAGGAATCCATAATGAATTGAAGGGAATTACTTCCAAATGACATAATTTTATCATTATGAACTACCTTGAATATTTATGATAAACTTATTTAACTGCTATATACCAGGCAGAGCTAGAGAGCTGTGGAGGAAATGTTAGAGATTCAGAACAGAGTGGAAGAAATTGTTTAGGCAAAGCATATCCTTCCCAGCTACAAGAGTTTCTTTATGGTGTTTTAAATAATCTGATACTGCTTGCAGAAAAGAAACAGTGCATTTGCAATCCACTGCAATTCTATTTTTAATTTCTTGATTTTGCTTAAATCTCTGTAGGTATGCATTATCCTAAGATATGAAGATTTCAGGTTATGCCTCCTCTCACTATGGTTAGTAGTGTACAGAAGTGCTGCATATTCATTAAATGGGCACAGAAATAAAGGGGTTTGATGCATAGTGCATGAATAATCCATAAAACACCCACCTCCAAACTTTGAACTGTGACCAAGTATATGTCTGTATACGCCAGTTCCAAAATTAATTTTAGAAATTATCCAAATAGATTATAACAAAACAGAGTACAGAGCCAATCCATAAAAAATAAAATAAATGAGCATCTGTTAATCCCTATTTCTGTCCTGGTAAGAGTGGGCAGGCATGCTATAGAAAATGCATGTGAAGTGAAGAACAATGCAGACAAGCTAAATGAGATGTCAGAAATAACTAGGGTATCAAAAGCCTCCATTTTTCATAAATTGTATGGACACAGGAGCTCATCTTATTTCAATTGGATCCCACTGTAGGAGTCTTAAGTAAGAGGACAACAAATTAGTGTATTCCTTTGAATGTTTATATACTGGGTGTCTTATGAAATGTTTAATTATTATTGTAGGTTAGTTGTATCAGTGTTGAATTCACCAGTTTTCCCACCTCTCAACAGATCTAGCCTTAGAAAATATCTGTGTATCTAACCAGTGGGGGAGGAGGATTCAGAAAGGAAAACTTCTGTGAAAGAATCTTAACAAGGCTCTTTTTTGTATTTGTCTTTCTTCAGACCTCAGTATTTGCATTATCTTTTTTAAAAGTCTTAAAAGAGCAATAAATTTGGAATTACATGTAGTGCATAGCTCTGCCTGAGAAAAATCTGGAATTATCAATCTAAAAAATCTGGAATTACCAGCCCATAAATCAAGCAAAGAAATTCAACTGGTTCTGAAGACAAACCAAAGGGGGAATCAGAGAGTGTTGTCTGGAGTTTTCAAACAGTGGAAATGAAAAAAGAAAATTCCTCTTTGCTTACAGAACATTGCTCTTAATTGATGATTCCTGGGGCAAACTTGTTCTCCTCCCGCTACAGCATAAGAATCAGTGAGATTTTTTTAAAAAAATGACATTGTGTTGAAAAAAATAATTCTTAAGAAATGGAATAAGGTTTGCTTTTGCCATCATTCCAAGACAAGCAGGAAAAATGAGGCAAGTTGTGCCTTCAGGTTCATAGATCACTCACCATTTCAATGTGGAGTCACAATATGGGGATAAAAATGAGCAGGCAAAGACTGTTTTTGATATATACTATGGATACCTTTTTTAATAGTGTCCAGTAGGGTAAAACATATCATTCTGGCCACTTGCTTTCCTTAAAGTGAGATAGTGCAGGTGAATCTTAGTTCTACTACAGAGACTTTTTTTTCAAATTCTGCTGACTTTTTCTGAGCTAATACCTGTGGCGTCCCAAGTTATATCATTGTTATGCACATCACAATATAAAACAAGTCACAGGCTATTTGGCATTATATACTTTAGCCAGTAAACAATTTTTTGGAATCTTTCAATAGTAACACACCACAGGAAAGAAATTACAGGATCTGAAAGTGGCTACTTCTCTGTTGCCTCCATCCCCCATATTTGATTTACCACTTGGAAGAAAAGTTTCTGCAAGGCAATATTGCTAAAAGAGGTCTAATGCCCATGCAGAAAGGCCCTGTTTCTTGCATCAGAATGAGAATGAATGAATGAATGAAGAATGAATGAATGAATGAATGAATGAATGAATGAAGAGTTGAAGAGTGAGCCCTGATGTACTACAACTGTCCTTTTTTCATTTTAAGTAGAACCAGTTCATTACATGTGTTACTTAATAGGTTTCAAAGCCCATATGAAGAGAAATTCTACATGTTTTATTTAGTAAGATTTATTTAGCATGTTTTTGATATGGCAGTCAAAGGTAGGCTGACCATACATACCGTTTTAAATGGGACAGTACCGTTTTTTTCACATTTCCCGACCGTCCCGTCGTTTTAATATAAATGTCAATTTTGTCCCGTTTTTTAAAAAAAATTAGCAAAATGTCAGGCATGGCAAGATTGATTCAGCCAAGATGCAATTATCATTTAAAAAGTGCTTGATTGAGGTGCCTGATGTTGGGTGAGACTAGAGAGGGGCAAGGAAGGTGGAGAGAGAGAGAGAGAGAATGAGAGAGGGAGACAGAGAGAGACGGGGAGAGAGATCTTTGCCACCGCTTCTGCTCTGCTCTTAGCTGGTCGCTCTCTGCTCTCTGTTTGTTTTATTAAAATGCATTCGGGATGTGATCCCGCCCCCTTCTTTCAAGAGTGAAACTGATTATTTCTCCAGCTCAGCAACAGAGTGTCTTTCATTGGGGATTGTGGGAGAGAGAGAGAGAAAGAGGGAGAAAGAAAAGCAGGAGGAGGAGGAGGGAAGGCAGAAGGAAGAGAAGCCTCGACGGGCGTGGAGTTTTTGAATCCTCCCTTCCCTGCCTCTCTTCTCTCCCCCCTCCCCTCCTTCCTGTGATCCGTGATGTTACAGAGCCCCTGAGCTGTGCTTTCCCCATTCGCCTCCTGTCAAATACAGTCCCCTCTATGTCTACCTAAATTTTTGTATGAGTTCTGTCACTGCAGAATAATTGCTAGCTCAATATGTTCATGTGATAAAACTTTTTCATTTTAATGAAAACAAAAATCTTTTTATATATACAGCAATCTGTTTAAGGACCAGCAAATGGATCTTAAAAACTCTTTAAAGCCCTTTTTATCGCCTTACTTTTTCATGAATACAGAATGTTACATGAGTTGAACCCGGTCCCATTTTTGCCATCCCAATGTCCCGTTTTTGTCTCAAGGAAATATGGTCAGCCTAGGCAAAAGGGGTGAGGAGTGAGTTTTGCATAACGTTGGTATAGTTAACAATGACTTGCCAGGTGATGCCATTTAACACAAATCCCCAAAGAGGCGGAGGTGATGTTGAATACTGAAATCAGAGGCTCTGCTCAGCTAGGGGGGGTTCCTTATGGGTGGTCCAAAGGTTTTGCACCAGTACATCCCACTGACCTTAATGGGACTTACTCACAAATCAAGGTACTCAATATTGCACTACAGTTAAATGGATCTAATGCCGCTGAAGAGAATGGGATGGGAGGAGTTGCACTATATTGCAGCATTTTATCCAAATAAATATTTTGGATTATTGGCTTCCATGAAAATTCAGGATATGGAAACTCTAATGCACACACGTCAACAAACAAACAAGTACAGGTACATAAACAACTGAACACAGTTGTTTATTGTGTTTCTATCCTTTAATTATCTACATAAACCTCATATTACTTTTTTAGTTTACACTTCACAAATTAAGTACATTTGCTGTATGTAAGACAGACAAAACAAGTTCCTAATTATTTTGCAACACTGAATGTGATAGGATTTTGTAAAAGACAGTTTGTTGTTTTTATCATTTTAACATTGGCAGAAAAGCAGACTTGACTAGATATAAATATAACACTGAAAAAAAAGACTTACATGATCATTCGTTCCTTGCAATATGGATATTTTGGCCGCTCTTCAACTTTTTGAATATCAGAGAATCTTATTTTGGGACCCTTTCTTAAGCATTTGCATTTTGATCCTATAAAAAAAAGCATGTATCCATTTGTGTATGGACTAGGTTCAAACATTATTTTAACATCTACAGAAACATCTGATCTGCTTACAGTTTAACTCGAAAGAACAAGTGCTATATTTGCGAACTTTTTTTCTTTAGTGAAAAAGATACCCAAACTTCAATCCTACATATGGTTAAGCAGTTTACATTCAGTTGAAGTAGGCAGAAGATGTGTAAATGTCTCCCTTTATATGCAGAAATGAGATCCATTAGATCTAGTAGGGCTAGCTCCCAAGTA
The DNA here is from genome assembly GCA_023362775.1 of Charina bottae. Classification (NCBI taxonomy): domain Eukaryota; kingdom Metazoa; phylum Chordata; class Lepidosauria; order Squamata; family Charinaidae; genus Charina; species Charina bottae. The sequence continues at coordinate 96,001,186 of JALMGJ010000002.1, read as the reverse complement.
GATGCACTGGATTGCAGCCTTTGTGTATAACAAGCCATGTGACAACCCCATCTTATTAATGCTGCACCTGCTGTGTTGAAATTCAGTGACAAACAAGGAACATAAACAGTAAGACCAATGACTTTCATAGGTGTTAATTTCTTCCCCTTTGATAAACATTAAAAGAGTGTGTGGTCAAAAGCATTCCAAAGTCATTATTTTACACTCTACAAACTGCGGAAAAATAATACAGTACCCAAGCTGGGCCAAAGGGAATTTTAACAACAAAACAATGATAAGTTCAAACCTTCCAACAAAACCAAAAGTTTACAAATCCTAAATACCTGCACCGGTTTGAGTTCTGCTCGCTTCTTCCATTGTGCAAAACCATGAATGAGTTTACCATTCAAATCTGGTCATTCCTAAATTTAAATGCTCTGAGAAGTTTACACTTGGGCTGAAACATTAGATGCCACCTCGGGCTACCAATGGCTTTTCTGATACTTTTTCAAACCTATCTTCCAAAACGGATACGTGGTCTATTGTTGCTTTTCCTTTTCGAAGTTCTTCCAAGGACCACAAGCGTATTTCAGTCTACTATTTCAGCAAGGGTGAAAGTGGAGAGCGAGAGCGGTGGTGGTTAGCGAGTAACCTGTAACTTACCTTCTACGCTGGTAAGGCAGATTACAAGGACCAGCACGAGGCAAACTGCGGTCAAGAGCTTCATAGTAAGACCCGAAGAGCCTAGAAATGGGTTCACTTAGCTCTCACTGGGTTAACCTGCTTTCTCTTCCCCCCCCGGGACTGTTCAGATGGTGGGGACAGATGGCGTTTGAGGGGTGCCAGGCCAGGGGACGGATCGCGGCTCTCCAGGCTTTGCTCTCCTGGTTTCTGTTGTGTCTGTTCCTGCACGTCCCGACAGTTTAAGCTCCTCTCTGCCTGAGCACGGAGGCTTCCCTCCTCTTTTAAAACAGCTCCGGCTGCCCTTTTCCTCTGACTCATTAATATGCAGATAGACTCAGTTACTTTCAACAATTTCGCAATCCCCCCAAAGGGAGGGACTTAACAGCGAGCAAAAATAGCTGATTCTGCTTAAGGCAGCAAAGGATCTTCGTGGATCACGCACTGGAGGGAAAGAATGTGAGGTGAGAAAGAGGGTGAAAAGAAGGAAGTCTTCCTCTCTTCTCCGCCCTCCCTCCCTCCCGCGCCGACACACGGGACAGAGACCTGGGTTAAAACCCGCAACAGTCATAAAACCTCCTCTAGCTGACTTTGGGGAAGTCCCTGCCTCTCAGGTCCATGCACCTCACAAGGTTCCTGTTGTGGATAAAACCCCACATAGAGCTGGAGAGAATGCAGGATACAATAATCTGGACAGGATAGGGCTTCAATGTGAATTGAAGTCCCCAGAACTGAAGGATTCTCTTTAACCTCAGAATGATATCTATCCTTTGATTGTTAGGGAAGATTCACCCCACACCATGAGTTCTTTTGCTTTCAGCTTTGGAAGTGAAAAACCATTGAATTCCTACTGAGAATGTATATGGTTTGAATCATGTTTTGAAGACATGTCTGCTTCCTTTCAGAGAGGACCCAGAGGTCACATAGTCTTTGAATTAGTTGGCTTTTTCCCTTTTCAGGAGTGCAGCTCTGGCCCTTGCATTTCTGCTACACACTAAAATCTAAGCATAAGTTAAAGGTAAAGGTTCCCCCCGCACATTTGTGCAGTCGTGTCCGACTCTAGGGGCCGGTGCTCATCTCCGTTTGTTAACCGAAGAGCCAGCGTTGTCCGAAGACGCTTCCACGGTCATGTGGCCGCATGACACGCGCGGAACGCTGTTACCTACCCACCGAAGTGGTAGCTATTCATCTACTTGCATTTGCATGCTTTCGAATTGCTAGGTTGGCAAGAGCTGGGGCGAGTGCGGGAGCTCACTCCGTCATGCGGGGCTAGGGATTTGAACCGCCGAACTTGCGATCTTCCGATCGACAAGCCTGGCATCTTACCCGCTGAGCCACCACGCCCCTTATCTAAGCATACTGTGTTGCATATTGTGTTATACATTATCACTGTGTAATGACTGCCACCGTAGCTGGTGGCAGCTACAGCACCCAGCAGACTTGCTGATCGCAACAGAGCTGTTTTGGGACTTGCGTGGGAGATCACCAGAAAATCTCAGAGCTGGACTGGGAAGTTGAAAAAATATCCTTGAAAGAAGGCAATGGAAAAGCCATTTCCATCTTGTGCCAAGAATCAACTCTTCACGTTGAACTAGATGGATAAGTGGATTTGGTGCAGGACATCTTTCCGTTTTCTTTATGCTAACATGAGACCAATTTCAGTGGTTACTAGAAATGGAATTGGACCAGCAAGCCATCTCTATGAAACATCTCCCTGTGCAGTTGTAAACACTTTATCACATCATTGGGAAAAAAATTGAAATCATATGTTTCTCTAGCCTTTGACATCTCAGATGATGTCATTTTTCTAGGGAGCACACTCAAGATAATTGAATGTCTGCTGCTTACAGTTGGGCCAAACCATATGAGTGCATGAAGGGGGCAAGAAAGTCTGCCCACCTCCAATCAGGGGCTGCCTCACGTTGTGAATCAAGAGCCTGTTCCTGATGATCACTTATGTTCTTTGTCAGGATGTTTCAAAACTGTGCTCCACAAGAGCTTGATGGGTTCCACAAGAATTTGATGGGTTCCCTGAGAGACTCGGGGCAAAATAATAATAAAAACAGAGTCTGTGCAGATAATTTTCTATCACTAGAGATTTGTCTCTTGATCAAGGATTCCATGATATTTTTTTTAACTAACAGGTTCTGCGGCCTGAAAAAGTTTGAAAACCGTGCTCTATGCTGAAAGTGCAACTTCCCCAGTTCTAGCTATGGCTTCTTGAAGTAGAATCTGCTTCAATTCCAGAGGGATATCGGAATCTGGCTGCTTCTGCCATTTGAAATCCTACAAATCTAATACCTTGTCATGATGGGTTTAAAACTGTATCTTTCTGCTATATATTCTGGTGCTCCAGTTGAACAGGAACCCACTTTCAGAACAAAATAGAGGAGAAAAATACAGGCGCTCAAATTAGTGGCAGTAGCACAAAATGGCCCCACCTTTATTCTTTGTATTTGGCTGGCTGTTTGTATGATTTTTATTTTATGCTTTTAACTTTCTGTGGCTTTAATAGGTATTGTGCTGTGGATATTTGTGATTGTAAACTGCCCAGAGTCTACCACGGTAGAGATGGGCGGGGATAAATCCAAATAATAAATAAATAAATAAATTTTAATGGCATGACTGTAACCCGCTGAGAATCTCTGGATTGCCACAGGTTAAAAAAAAAAGAACAAACAAACATTTGGGCTTGTTTTCCATCCCTCATAAAGGTGGGAGGGGTCATTTAGGCCACTTAGTCCAACCCTTCATCATGTAGATAGAAATACAAATTAAAGAATTGCAGACATCTGGCTGTTTAGCCCCCACTTAAACATATCCAGTGAAAGGGAGGCCACCATTTCTCTGGGTAATTGGGGGCTGTTTAGCCCCCACTTAAACATATCCAGTGAAAGGGAGGCCACCATTTCTCTGGGTAATTGGTTCCACTGCCTAACTAGTTTTACTGTTTGGAAGTTTTTCTAGCTTTCCATTGGAATATGCCTGAATTAAGCCCATTATATCTTATATTCTTTAATGAGAGAAAACGGGTCTTGAGCTTCTTCCGTGTGACATTCTTTCACATATCTGAAGAATGCTATCATATTCCCTATTAGTCATATTTTCTAAATATACCCAACTTCTTCAATCTGTTGTCACATAGACTTATGTTTTAACTAGCTGATCATCCTTCTTGTTGCCTTTCTCCAAACCTCTTCTCATTTCTCTGAACTGTTCTGAAAGTGTGGTACTCCAAAGTGGACACAGGTGGTCTATTACCAAAGCTGAATAAAGTGAAATGATTACTTTCTGTGATTTGGAAATTGTACAACCCACAATTGCATTTGCCTTTTTTGCAGGTGGAACACACTGCTGGCTCAAATTCAGGCTGCAATCAACAACTATCCCAAGATCTTTTTCACAAATATCATTCCCAAGCCAGGTATCCCCCTTCTATACATGTGTATTTGATTATTGTTTCCTAAGGGAAGAACTTTACATCTATCTCTGTTAAATTTGTTAAATTTAATTTAGTTACTTTCAGCCCCATTCTCTAATCTAAAATTACTTCTGTTTTCTCTCCCACCCAATTGTCTGCCATCTGCAAATCTGACAAACATTCCCTCAATCTTCTTATTCAATTCATTAATAAAAATATTAAAGAGTAGGAGACCCAAGACGGAACTTTGAGACATACTACGTGATATTTCTATCCCATTTGATAAGGAACATTTGATGAGCACTCTTTGAGTACAGCTATCTAGGTATCCACTTCATCAGCATTCCATTCAATCCACACTTAACTAGCTTATTAATCATAATGCCATGGTGGAAATTGTCATCTACCAAGACTGCAATGGAAGGATCACCTCTGATACTAATTATACTTTTTTTCACCATTTCAACCATCAGCTTGGTGCAAAGTTAGAATTCATATGGTACAGAATGATTAAGTGGTGTCTTTTTCTACTTATATAAACTATGCCTGTATTTGCACTCAGTTTTCTGTTCTTTGCAGTGAATATGGCAGAGAGCATGGAAAAAGAGTGATTTTGATAAGTCAATATTCACTAATTAATTATTCAGCAAAAGCAAACCAGAAAAATGGACTGTCCTTCTTAATTAATTACATGAATATGAGAGCTTTCCTTTCAGAATCCAATATTGTTTCCAGTGTCTGAAGCTGGCAATTTAAGGAGTACATGCATACCACACGCACAAAGAATATACTGAATGATGTATCCATTTTCCCCCCAGCATGTTTCCCACTCATGTGAGACGTGCTGCTGACATGCTTGGAACATCCTGAATATCCTTGAGGCTTATTAATGCAAATCTGTGTGTTTCCTTCTTTCCCAAGACGTGCTTCTTCTGTACCTTTGAGTGCTTGTGTCTCTATCTGTATGCATGTGTGTCTCTGTGTGTGTGTGTGTGTGCTTCACACAGAAAACAAGCACTCACAAGTCAAAGGTCATGGCAGTAAACATGCAAATGAAATGCATCCCATACTGATTTGACAAAGCTTACCTAGTTAACATCACTTCATTACCTTGTTTTTTTTTTCGTGTTACTAGTATATATTTTAGAGAAAGAAACACATTAAGGACATGAAAAACTCAGGCTAAATCTTGGAAGATTCCAAGACAGTGGCTGGGTTGGAAAGAAATAAGGAAACAATCATGTTTTATTTCTCAAACTTAAGATATAAATTTAGAGTGTGAGGTTACCACAGACAAATCAGCTTAGTATTTATTTTCTTGCTATTCCTTGGAACTAAAGTGTTTGCTACAAGTCATCACCATTATTTATTCAATCTGATAATGATCCAGCAAGTTTAACTTCCTGGACTACTGGGAGGAAAATGTATAAAATAAAACTTTGCAATAGTTTTATCAGGGGGTGTGGTGGCTCAGCGGGTAAGACGCCAGGCTTGTCGATCGGAAGATCGCAAGTTCGGAGGTTCGAATCCCTAGTCTCGGGTGACGGAGTGAGCTTCCGCACTCGCCCCAGCTCTTGCCAACCTAGCAATTCGAAACCATGAAAATGCAAGTAGATAAATACAAGTGGGTAGGTAACAGCGTTCCACGTATGTCATGCCGGCCACATGACCACAGAAGCGTCTTCGGACAACGCTGGCTCTTCGGCTAACAAACAGAGATGAGCACCAGCCCCTAGAGTCAGACACGACTGCACAAATGTGCGGGGGGAACCTTTACCTTTACCTTTAATAGTTTTATTACAATAATAAGTTTCAATTAAATGAACCTTTGTAAAATAAATATTAGAATAGGAGCAGATGCACTTTATAGTGATTCAAATACAACAGAAGTCAGAGTTAATATCCAAAGCAATTTTGACAGGGTGGTGTACTGGATCAAAATCCAGACGAGGACATTCAGCAGAGATAAAGGAAGAAGAAAAAGACCTACAGTATACTCAAGTGCAAAAGAGAAAAGTACTGGCTATAAGAGGGGAAACATGATTTGGGAAGTATATATGAAAAAAGAATATAGATGCTTTAGATGAATAAGGACTGAACACCAACTACCAGTGTGGTGCAGCTGCTGAAGGGGAGATGAAATCTTAGGTTTCATTAATAGGATTGTGACATCCAGTCCAGATTCTATGGAACAATAAGCCTTCTTAGGTGCTCTACTTAGAGCAGTGTTTCTCAACCTTGGCAACTTGAGGATGTGTGGACTTCAACTCCCAGAATCCCCCAGCCAACATGCTGGCTGGGGAATACTGGGAGTTGAAGTCCACACATCTTCAAGCTGGCAAGGTTGAGAAACTCTGACTTAGAGAGTGAACACAAACATGAGAGGGGAAGTGAAGAGGCTTGCTTGACATCTGGAACCCTAACAATACTCAGGTCTTTTGAACTGACTTATATCCAGTTTGATTATTGGGATTCAGACACATGGCCCCTTGCACATTCACATAGTGGATAGGAGCGCTGTGGATACTTGGCATGTGTGTGAAGGTATTGTGTTTGCACCCTCGCATACAGTATGCAAACAGGCTCTTTTATTAAAAGGGGAAAGTCAGGTATCAATGGACAGACAGAACGTGGCGTTCATTGTGGCTGTGGATGAGGTGAGCACAATGCATCCTTCATATGTCATCCAACCCTCTCCCCTCCTTGTACTATTTCTAAGTGACAGGGTTCACAGCAGTCTTGGATCATTGCTGTCACTGGATGGGTTGTAAAGCAAATAGCTAGGCAACAGGAAACAGGCTCTTTTATGTTGGGCAGGTAAGTAAAGGGAGGGTACCGATTTGGGGAAGAGATAGGAAGACTTCCTGTGAAACGTGTTATACTTTAATTAGTGCTAAAGGTTATAGTGTAATTAGGTTATAGTTTAATTAGCCCTAAAGGTCAGGTAATGGGATCGGAGACAGAGGAAAAGAAGCTAGATTGGGAGAGAACAGAAAGACAGCAATGTATATGGGACTCCAGCTTGGGGTGTGGTAAGGAGGAAGGGGGAGAAAGAAAGAAGGAAATGATTGGGAACTAGCAGGGAGCCCTCCTGGCATAAATACTACTTGTGGGCAAGAACTGAAGAAGGGAAGGCAAAGAGGCTTTGTACATGGAATGCTGGAGAAACAAGGACAGCTGAGGCAATGGGGTGTGAAGAGCTGGAAGTTCACTGGTGTGGAGAAGCTGAGAAATGGTTAGGAGATGTGACCTAAGACAAGAAAGATGCTCCAACAAGAGAGAGAGAAGAAGAAAGAGAGAGAGGAAGAAAAACCAGGTTGAAGACCCATAGCAACAAGCAGGTACAGAAATATTGGCAGAGCCTAAGTTGGAAGGAAGTTGGGAGTAGAGTTCTGGTTACTTGACCATTCATTTAATAGCATAGTATGAAGTTCCTATTGTAGCCATGGGTGAACTGCTCACGGGCCTGTATGTTGTTTCCAAATGATATTAGGAGAAGTTGTGAAAAGTTCACAGTTAATGGTAGGATATTCTTTTTCTTACTGGATGATGGAAGGAGGAGGGAAGTCATCCCTTAGAGCTCCCCCTGCTGGTAGAAGGTGGACAGCAGTCTTGATGAGAATAAACTCTACCGGAGCTGGAAGAGATTTTGCCTGGCAAATTTCGGGGGGGGGGGGGGGGGGGTTCAGCTCTTGAATCCAGGATCAGTTCTACTTTAACACAGTGTGAATCTAGTCATTGAATAATTGGGGGGCAAAGTGGCAAGTGGCATTCAAAGATATCACGAAGCATGGTTTAATTAATTAATTAATTAATTTTATTTTATATCCCGCCTTTATTATTTTTATAAATAACTCAAGGCAGCGAACATATCAAATACTCCTTCCTCCTCCTATTTTCCCACAACAACAACCCTGTGAGGTGAGTTGGGCTGAGAGAGAGTGACTGGCCCAAGGTCCCCCAGCCGGCTTTCATCTGTCATTTAATGCAATAGTGGGAAGGTCTTTAGGTTGTAATGAGTAGGATCCAGGGCAGAAAGTGACAGGCCAAACTAAGTTCCCAGTTTTTCTCATTTTATACCCAAAGTGAACTGTTAAAGTGTGCTAGGCTGAAAGATTGGAACCAGCTACTACTAATAGAAGCAGCTGTAGACACCAAATTTGGGAGTAGGAGAGGGAAGAGAGAACATGTAATAACTGGATTGTCATCATGGATTCCGCTATGATTGTCCTGGAGGCAGACTTGCATCAAATTGTGTTTAGGCCTGATCCAATAAGACAGCCCACACTGTTTTTTCATAATCCTTTCATATAAATTTATAACACAACTGTTTTTCATAGTACGGTGCTTGGCTTCATTTCTTTTAATTAGGGGAATGTTGATATTTTCATTTATAAGGAATACAACTCAGAAACTGGTTGATTCTTACCATGAGGCAAAATTTGTGTTCAATGTAAACTTTGACTTTCCTGCACCTGTTTTATATATTCCCCATAAATTCCTACCGAGACCTAAATGCGATGCAACTTTTCCCCACAGATAGAAACAGTGTTGTATTCCTGTTGTTAATATAGTACTCTTTTCACTTGGTGGATGTTGACAGATGTTGGCCTCATTGATTTTTGTTTTCAACCTTGTTGCAGTGATACTACATGGCAATCAAGCCAAAGGCTGTATTACTTACCCATAACTACCAGTTGATGTTTTTCTTCTGGAAAGAAAAGCACAGTGAAAAACATACCCATTCAGTGTCTCCCTCACTGAAATGGATGACAAGCCAAACATTTATTCCCTTTGAACTTTCCTTTCAGCTATTCTTTTCAAGACTTTGTCCTTAGGATATAGTTTCTCAACCCCAGTGCCCAATGGTGAAAATTAAGCCATGAACATACTAGAGCAATCTAGCAAGTGAATGGACGTTTGGCTGTTTGCAAAATAGATCTCTGTGCTAACAAAATGTCTGGTTTATCTGTCCTCTTCCTATCTCATACAAATTAAAATCAATAATTAATCACTGTGATAGTTGTATATTATTCCAGGATTAGAAGCCCCATGCCTTGCAGAGTCAGTGGCTGGAGAACGTAGGCAGTTAGGTGCTATTGAGCTCATGGTTTGGCTTCATGGAAAAGCAGATGCTGAGCTAGCTAGACTGTTGGTCTGATCCAGCACAGTTTTCTTTATGTTCTGTGGCATTGGTCTGAGGAAATGCAGCTTTCCAGTTTTTCTGCTGCTGATATTTTTACAATTGAAATACAGTTTCACTAAGTGTTTTGCCATGGGAGAAATACTTAATAATTGAATTTCTGTCATCAAGGCCTGCTTTCAATAATCCAATTAACACGTGGAGAAAGAGATTCTGACTATCCTTGCTTGACAAGTGCTGCCATTCATTACTGGCAGCATCAGAGTATCTCAGGATAGTAAGGCTTTTCTTTGCTTTACTGAATTATTTATTTGTAAATAATTTCAGAAAGCCACACTGGAAATAATTGGCTTTCTCCAGATGTGTTGTATTGTTTTCCTCTCCACATGTGTGCAGTCAGGCCATCATAAATTCATGTAGCAAACTCTCTCTCTGTCTTTTTTTTTGTGCTTGTCCTTATCTAGCTATATAAGTACAGGACAAGTGAATCAAGATTCTTTGGAGAACACTATGTTTTTTTAGAAGAGCAACAACAGAAATATCACTGCCTGTCCATGATGGGATGAAGAGCAACAACAGAAATATCACTGCCTGTCCATGATGGGATGAAGAGCAACAACAGAAATATCACTGCCTGTCCATGATGGGATGAAGAGCAACAACAGAAGTATCACTGCCTGTCCATGATGGGATGAAGAGCAACAACAGAAGTATCACTGCCTGTCCATGATGGGATGAAGAGCAACAACAGAAGTATCACTGCCTGTCCATGATGGGATGAAGAGCAACAACAGAAGTATCACTGCCTGTCCATGATGGGATGAAGAGCAACAACAGAAGTATCACTGCCTGTCCATGATGGGATGAAGAGCAACAACAGAAGTATCACTGCCTGTCCATGATGGGATGAAGAGCAACAACAGAAGTATCACTGCCTGTCCATGATGGGATGAAGAGCAACAACAGAAGTATCACTGCCTGTCCATGATGGGATGAAGAGCAACAACAGAAATATCACTGCCTGTCCATGATGGGATGAAGAGCAACAACAGAAGTATCACTGCCTGTCCATGATGGGATGAAGAGCAACAACAGAAGTATCACTGCCTGTCCATGATGGGATGAAGAGCAACAACAGAAGTATCACTGCCTGTCCATGATGGGATGAAGAGCAACAACAGAAATATCACTGCCTGTCCATGATGGGATGAAGAGCAACAACAGAAATATCACTGCCTGTCCATGATGGGATGAAGAGCAACAACAGAAATATCACTGCCTGTCCATGATGGGATGAAGAGCAACAACAGAAGTATCACTGCCTGTCCATGATGGGATGAAGAGCAACAACAGAAGTATCACTGCCTGTCCATGATGGGATGAAGAACAACAACAGAAATATCACTGCCTGTCCATGATGGGATGAAGAGCAACAACAGAAATATCACTGCCTGTCCATGATGGGATGAAGAGCAACAACAGAAGTATCACTGCCTGTCCATGATGGGATGAAGAGCAACAACAGAAATATCACTGCCTGTCCATGATGGGATGAAGAGCAACAACAGAAATATCACTGCCTGTCCATGATGGGATGAAGAGCAACAACAGAAGTATCACTGCCTGTCCATGATGGGATGAAGAGCAACAACAGAAGTATCACTGCCTGTCCATGATGGGATGAAGAGCAACAACAGAAGTATCACTGCCTGTCCATGATGGGATGAAGAGCAACAACAGAAATATCACTGCCTGTCCATGATGGGATGAAGACTCAGAAATCCCCCAAAGGCATGAATAGGCTGTCAGTACAGAAGGCTAACTCACTTATTTGGAACAACAAAAACTGGGACCTCGTCTGGGACTTTATTGCAAGACCCACTATAGTATTGGCCTGCTTCCTCTCAAAGTTTCTTCATCTGAAGGAGAGCAGGAAGTGGAAAATCAAATCCAGTAGAAATCTGTATGTTCATAACTTCCAGATGTAGAGGAAACTAAACTAAGCAGTGCTGTGAAAAATGCAACAGCTGATTCAGGTGGACTAGTTGATCTAAGGAGAAAAGGTGCTGGCTTGGAATGTGCAGGCTCTGAGGAGCAATGCCCACTTGACACTGTCAGAGATCTGTAGGATCAGGAGCTTTCTTTTTCAGGATCATGTGCTATAAATACCTGTGTTCAAGTCTCACCATTGAAGTCTGTAACTCTTAACTTCTAGAGACAATCAATGCCTTTGCTTCGTTGCCCGGCTCCTGCCTTATTATGAATCCTGGTAAGTTAATTCTTTGGAATTGCTCAGGTTGAGCAATCAAACACTTCATGGCTATTAGTTGCAAAACCAGTTGGCCTGAAGACTGGACCTGGCTTCTTTCCAAGTTTTAACCCTTGGTTTTGAACATTGGCTTACTAACTGGTTGCCTTTAAGATCCTGAATTGTTTGTTGACTACAAAAGTAGCTTGCCTCAAACGTTTACTGCTGGTTTTGCAGATATACATAATACTTGTTCTCATAATAAAGCCTTATTCTGACTAGCAAGTACTGCATTATTTGGCTTAGAAACCGAACACAAACATTACAAATACTGTAGACCAGGCATGTCCAACCCGTGGCCCACGGTGAACAGCTAGTAATGCGGCCCCCCAAAATCATAAACTTTTAACATTATTTTGCATTTTTTTTCGTGACTCAATTGCGCGGTGCTTGAGTGCGGACTGCGTAGGTAGAAACAACAGAACACTGTGTAGGGGAGGGGGCAGTGCAGTGCTAACGCCACCACTGCCCGCTACACACGTCAGCTTGTGGCGACTTGGCATTATATATAATATTTCAACCTACCTACCCGTGTTCTGTGACGACAGGCGTTTATTGTTATTATTATTAAGTAGACATGTAAGTTTTCTTATTTGATTATTAAACTTTGCTTTGTTTATTTGCCTACCTAACAATTTACGATGGGCTTGTTGTGTTATTTCTAGGCTGACCATACGTCCCATTTTTTTACCTTTTCCGGACCGTACCGTCTTGTTCTTAAAAAACTCAATTTCATCCCATTTTTTAAGGGATGGAGTGCATGTGCGCGTGCGTTCCTGCGTGCATGCCGGTGTGTGTGCCTGCATGCGCGCATGCATGCCGGTGTGCCGGCGCACACATGTGCGCGTGTTAGGGTCCTGTTTCCGTCTCAGGGAAATATGGTCAGCCTAAAAAATATTTATTCCTAAATAAATTTATTCCAGCATGGCTTCAACGTCATTTCAACAGAAAACAGAACCCAAAAAAGAAAAAGAAAAAAAAAGAAATATCGCAGATGAAGGAAGAGTATTCAACGAAAAATGAAGTTTTATTACTTATATATGTCTGTAGCTTGAATCATGTCAACTGGATTTCTATTTTCTCAGTGGAAACGTTTCACTCCTTATCCAAGGAGCTTCTTCAGTCTGAGCAAAGTTAGTAAGGGAATCCTTAAATATGTTTCTAGCTGGCTGTGTGACCTTACACCTGGGGCTAGGTCATGGTTATTTTGAGATGTTATTTCTAAGTCCCTTTATCATAGAGGTGGGGGCCTCAGGCACAATCTTTCCCCTATTTTCCTTCCTGCTTTGTCTTCTGTGCCTAGGAAGATTAAGACCATTTCACAAGCTCAACAGCAGCATGGTGATCTTAACGATCCTCCTTTAGATGATAAAAGGACTTAAAATAACAACTTAAAATAACATCTAACCATGACCTAGCCCCAGGTGCAAGGTCACACAGCTACCTAGAAACATATTTAGGATTCCCTTACCAACTTTGCTCAGACTGAAGAAGCTCCTTGGATAAGGAGCGAAACGTTTCCACTGAGAAAATAGAAATCCAGTTGACATGATTCAAGCTACAGACAATTCCACCTGGATGACTGAGAACCTTCATAGACATATTACTTATATACATTAACTATATTATATATTTTATGTGTGGCCCAAGACAATTCCTCTTCACTCAGTGTGGCCCAGGGAAGCCAAAAGGTTGGACACCCCTGCTGTAGACCATGTACTGACATGGGTAATTCGATTGTTTGAAGTGGATTGTCCTTGATGCATGCTCATTTTTTAGTTTAAGTCCAAGTGCCACTGTGTTGCGGTTACATAAAATTGTGACAGTATTCTGCACTTTTAGCAATGTGATCTATTCTAATCTTTTGAATGTGACAGAATAGAACATAAACTATCATTATAATATAACTGGTTGACTTTTGTGAGGGAATGAACTCTCCATATTTAAACTCCATATGCAAAGGTGGATATGTTCCTGCCTAGCATGGGTGTGTATCTTCATATTCATAGGTGTGGTTTTTAAAGACATTATCTTGCTTGGGAGATAAACTAAATATTTATACTTGGTTAGTAACCATGGAATTTCACCACCACACACAACAAAACGTTAGGGCAGTTCTGTTACTATAATTTGGTGTAAAGAAGCATGACTAAAAGATCTCGTGCAAAATAAGCAGATGCGTGCAGGACGAAGTAAAGGTCACATCAGAACATTCATTGCATTTATCAAGCTGGGTACATATCCTTTCATCTCAGAAACACCTCTTTTTTTTGCTATTAAAATCAACATTCTTATTTGGGGCATAAAGTTACATGGTCTGTTTTTTAGATTATTGTATGCCTGTAGCACACACAATGCATGAAACTGTGGTCTTTGAGGAAACATTGTTTCTCTTGCAGATACTTTTGTAATCATCACTTAATTCCCACAGTTCTGGTCTACTTTGATAATAGAAATGGCTATACCTTTTTTTCTCCCTAAACCAGTGTTTCTCAACCTTGACAACTTTAAGATGCGTGGACTTCAGCTCCCAGAATTCCCCAGCCAGCCATGATGGCTGGGGAATTCTGGGAGTTGAAGTACATGCATCTTAAAGTTGCCAAGGTTGAGAAACACTGCCCTAAACATTACCTTTACTAAACATTACAATTTACTAAACATTACAAGATACAATCCCATAGTTTGAATACAACATGCCAGCTGAATGTGGCTTTCATGCTTAAAAGTGTACTAATTTGTTTATTATTTGGAGAAATAAATTACCCTGGATGTAATCATAATTGATCACCTGACATGCAACCTGTTTTGTAGGGCATAACAGCACCAAAAACCCTCTGATAAGGTAGAAGGAGACATGGAGGAAAGGTGGGATGGACAAATGTGATACAAGGCCCTGAGCCTATCAAGAAGAGCTTTTATATCCTGGAGGAATAGACTTCAGGGCCTTACAATGGATTATAATTCTGTCCCTGGATAAAGAACAGCCACCACAAGCTTCAGGGACTGAGGAAGAGGACTATAAGACACTGCAAAAGGGAGTGCCTCTGCCTTCAAAAAGAGAAAGTGATGTGGCCAAGTGAAGCAGCAATTTATTGTTCAAGAGAAGTGTGCTGCCTTCTAGGACATAAATTCAGAATGTGACAGAAAACACTCAAGAGTCCTTACGTCCACTGGCAAGTATCCCTTCCTATAGATTCACACAGCCACAAATTACACAGCCAGAGACTTGCCTTGAAGACACTGTAAAGGATAATGAAGCACTGGGGCAAAGGTGATATTTTCCTCACTATTTCGTGTCCAAGGACATGTCCAGGAAAGGAAAGCTTAATACTGGAAGTATTGACTATGGCAATATTAGCTGTGCAGATAAATATACAGTAGTAATGGGAGACTTTAATTACCCTGGCATCTGTTGGAAGACCAACTTGGCCAAGATTGTGAGGTCTCCCAAATTCCTTAGTGATCCTGTTGCGTGTTTAGTTTTCCAGAAGACTGAAGGAGAGGCAAGGCTCTCCTAGATCTGATCCTAATCAATAGAGATTTGCTGGTTGAAGATGTAAAAGCAATAGGTATTTTGCAAAGAAGTGACCACATAATCTTGGGGTGTAGGATACCTTCCAACCTTTACATTCTGTGATTCTGTCCTTGTAAGAATCTGAAACTCCATCAACAAAATTGAAGGGCTGTCTTTGCCTTTGCATTAGAAAATAATTGCATTTATTTCTTAAATGTTACTTTTAATTTTTTTTTTACATTCCTTCATTTATTTTCTCAGTTTTTTATGTCCGTTTGCCAAGGTCAACTGTGAAAGCACAGTTGCCAGTTACTACATTGTTGTTATTGTTATGATTTTAAACAGGATTCTTTGAAATCATTCCCATTCCACTACAATGCACCCCAGCTTCAACAGGTATTAATGAGCCTAATGTGAAACTTTTGTTATTTTAATATCTTCATTGATTCATTGATCTGGTTGGGCTAAAACCGTTTTCCAAGTACATATCCGTGGTAGAAACAAAAGGTATGATGTAACATCTTCTAGGGCATTATTATTACACAGTTGTAAAGAGATTTACCAAATTCCAGGAATTTTTAGGATTAATTTAGGTTTTTTTCTGTAACCAAAATGTACCTTGAACATTTTCACTGCATGGTTGTAAGCAATGTTACAAACTTTCAGGAATGTACAAATTAGTTTCCTTTTGGTAAACAAAATGCATCTTGAATAAATCAAAGAAAGAAGTAGGTCCCATTTAGTTGCTTATTTGTTAATTTCTTTGTTTTGAAATGTTTTATCCTTTTTTCATAAGTGCAAAACGGGTTACCAAATGTTTCATAAAGTACCCAGGAAAATTAACTAAAACCAGTGTCATGTAATAAACACTACAGAAGTTTCCATATTGGGGGAAGGGAATTCAAAGAGAGATTGACTGGAAAACATATTCATGTTTTTTAAAAAATTAACAGGAATGAACTCATTCTCAAATGAGAGCTTCAGTGTCCACCTTACCTAGAAATACTACACAATCCTAGTACTACCTGTGCTTCTGATGTAGCCCTATTTTCCTAGCAAGCAGCACTTTGTGATAGAGGAAACTGTTAACAGGAGAAATAAGGAGAAGAACCTGTGCCCATCAAGCAGCCTCTAATCCATGTTCCTTACAATAACCAGCAGGCTTTGGGCCGTAGCCCTTGTTTCCTACAAAGGGGGGGGTGGTCAGGTGTGGTGGGGGTCAGAGGAGGAGGGAAGCCAACAGTTTAAGCTAAGTTACCATTCTAGTAGCATGAATGTATCCTTATGCCACTTGTATACAGTTTAACGTAACTGGTTTTCTCCCAATGAAAAATAAGAGAGGAACAGTGAAGTAAGCTGACTGTGGAATATTAAATAAACAGAAGTTCCTAGCAGGAACTTCTGCTTTTAGTTATAACGATAAAGATCTTATCAGGAGGTGTATCTGCTAAACCCTTGGCAGCCACAATCATGTTCTAATTCTGCATATGTAAACATGATCGGCACCCCTTCTTCCTAAATGTTGCTTCACTTCATATGGTGATGGAATCACGTTGCCCAAAAATTATAACGAACATATAGCTCACCAGCTGAAATATCCCTTAAACAGATCTAAAAGTGCTAAATATGACTTCAAATTATGGCAAAAGGTGTGTTTTATAATCACAGTGCTGTGCAGTTTGGTTCGATCAAAAGGATCTACATTTTTTGGTATTTCTGAGCAAAAGAGGAAAAGATTTCTCCCCCTACAACCAACTGTGATCATTGTGGTGTTGTGTAATTCCTGAGTTGCACTGCGATTGTCCCTCTCCAGGTTGCTCTGCTCTGCTTCCTGAGCTGATATTTTATAAACCATTCAAAACTGAACTATTCCAGGAAACCTATCACCATTCTTTTATTTCTCTGGATAGAATAAGTCCATTTCTCCAGGAGAAATTCAGCTGCCACTGAAAGTCAAATTAAAACCAGCCTTTGGGGACAAACTACAAAAACTTCTTCAGGGTTTTCTGCATGGAAAGCTAATTTGAGACGGAGCAATTGAGAATAAAGAAGTAGCAGGCAGGCAGGGACATCCACAGGGAAGTCAAAAAAGTGAAGTTGGTGGCTTCTGGTCACATGACATTTCCCTTCCTCCATCCACTATTTGGTTGCTCTGAAGTACAACAAGGGGTCTTTTTCCCAGTCTACTCCAAGTATCATCTTGTTCTCTTCCTCTTTTTAAATAATTTATTTTTTATTTGATTATAAGTCTTCAAGCATGACTATTTAAAAGCTGTTTTGTACAGTATCCAGAGCAATCCAACCACTTCATCACTTTATCTGGGTTACCTGGTTCATGCTCTAGTGCAAAAGGAGAAGGGGAAGGACAGTTCTCCTTTTTTCAGCCTTTATTTGTTGTTGTTGTTGTTCAGTCATTTAGTCATGTCTGACTCTTCGTGACCCCATGGACCATAGCACACCAGGCCTTCCTGTCCTCCACTGTCTCCCAGAGTTTACTCAAATTCATGTTCATTACATCGGTGATGCTATCTAACCATCTCATCCTCTGCCGTCCCCTTCTCCTTTTGCCTTCAGTCTTTCCCAGCATCAGGGTCTTTTCCAGTGAGTAGCCTTTATTTACATCTCTGCTTTTCCTCCCATTGACCTCAATAATTTATGCTTTTCCACTTCATGACAAAAACAATGGCGACCTTTCCCATCACTGCTCAAAAGCAGTCTGCAAGGGTGGACTTTCGTCACTTGCAGATCATCCTCCCCATGGACAGAGAGAGAGTTCTAATTTATCCTACACTCCAGGGAGACGTTCTTGTCTAGGATGATGTCCTAGAGGCCATTCAGTGGCTTCCATTATTAACCGTACTATCGTAAAAAGGTCCATTGAACTATTGTGATTTAAATATGCATTGAATGTACAGTTTAGCTGTTTTGGTAGTGGTGCACATGATTACCATGGAAACGCTGATGTCATCCTGTGTGTACATTCATCTTTAAGTCTCTCCATACATGCAGCCAAGACAGACTTCTGTTGGAAATGCAAATGACAACTTCAGAGAGAAGCTTCTTTTGTCAAAACAAGGGCAAGACACAAGAGTTAAACATTTCTTCCCCTGCCTTCATAGTCCTGGGGCTCCTCAAGTTTCTTCTGGAATTATATTTACCTAACAGAGAAAAAAGGCATCCAAACAATGAATGTCACATCTAATTTGTTTCTGAGAAATTATGAAACCAGGGAAACAGGATTAACACTTTAGAGAACCTGCATAAATCTTGCCATGATGGTAGAAAAGCTGGTTCATGGCAGTTTCTTTTATAATCTTTGTTCCTTTTAGTCTAGCCCTAACTACTTGTGAGAGGTGTCCATCTGGGGATAGGATTGGTTTATTACTGTTATCTTTTAAAAACTTTAAAGCTCTGTCTTAACCCACCCAGAGTCTTTTGATTAGATTAGGCTATAAACATTGTAAGTAAACAAACACACCTTGGTTTCTGATTAATTTCTAGTAGCCTTGCTAAAGTTGTTAAATAATGGAAAAAAGAAACAGATTGCTGGAATCCGATTTCAGTTGAAACAGAATATCTGGCTTTGTAATGTTGCAGGTTCATAGACTGTCTATGCACAGTCTATGTACGTATTCTCTTGGATTGGTTCATAGACTGTCTACGCACCTGCAGGGATTTCGAACAGAATTGACAGTCTCACCACTTTTTCCTCTCTGGCAGAGAAGAGGCAGTGTGACCTCCCACACTTTAATTCATTTTGTGACTAAGTTGCTAAGTGGCCTGTCCTGTTTGTGTGCAGCAAAGGAGAGATTTCCTTCAGTTTTAATGTTCAAGCGCCAAACCATTTTTTCTTTGATTCAATTTATATCTTTGTCTATACATTTCCCATTCAGGAATAAAAGCAAGATAAGACAAGCAGGTCTTTAACATTCCTTACTATTGAGTTCCAGGCTGCTAGGAATCTCTTTAAAGATTGAGGCAGAAAGTTATTTGCACACATTTCTTCTATACTTCCAGACCCAAAACTTGTACTGAAGCAATTCACTGTTTATCTGTGTTAAAATGAGAAAACAGGGCAAAGGATAAATCACTGTCTGCTTCAAATTCCTTAATATGGGTACAAGGTTAAAAGGTTTTCCCCTGCACAGTCGTGTCTGACTCTAGGGGGCGGTGCTCATCTCCGTTTCTTAGCTGAAGAGTCAGCGCTGTCTGAAGACGCTTCCGCGGTCATGTGGCCGGCATGACGCGCGCGGAACGCTATTACCATCCCACCAAAGTGGTATCTATTTATCTACTTGCATTTGCATGCTCTCAAATTGCTAGGTTGGCAAGAGCTGGGGCGAGTGCGGGAGCTCACTCCGTAACATGGTGCTCGAGTCTCGAACCGCCGACCTTCCGATCGACAAGCCTGGCGTCTTAACCACCAAGCCATCGTGCCCCTAATATGGATACGAAGTTCTTTTAAATTTGGAAATGGTAGAATGGCAAGAATACAGGGTCCCATAGACAATTTGTTATATAAATTATATTAAATGGTCAAATTGGTTGTCATTTTCTTCTAAATACTTCCTTTCTCATTTAATGCATGACCTTCAAGCATTCCTAAGAACAGTAACATTTTCTGTGAAAAAAAATAAAGTAATAAAACATATTATGGTTGACCTATGGGGCCTGACTTTTGACACACCCTGGATGGATGGATGGATGGATGGATGGATGGATGGATGGATGATCTATCTATCTCTATCTATCAGTGAAAGATGGATACTCATGATTCATCCCAGCATACATTGAGAAAAATCATATAGATTTCACAAATGTGGCTGGCTGCAGATGATCATGTGATCATGGGGAAAGATGTATGTTAATGTAAAATATTTTATTCATTTTTATTCTTTAGAACAATTTTAAGAGTGGGAGATTACAAATAGAGAAAGCAGATGGGGGTGCTTAGCTCATTTTCTTACTGCTGTTTTCTCCCCCTGTATTGCATATCTTCTGAATGGCAAAATGGAATTGAAAACCCATCGAAGAAAAGATGTTGGTCTTTGCACATGTGCTGTTCTAGGTATGTCATTTGGAGAAAAACCAAGTGTCTCTTTCTCTGCTGCTTCTCCACTCTAAACTGTCTCCTCCTCTAACACTTTTTCTCATCATCATCTCCATCATCATCATCATGCTGGAGCTTGTCCATCTGTAAAGTAACATTTCAAATTGTTCAGTTTTTTTCCTGCAAAGTGTGGACAGATCTGAACACAGAAGCATGTAGGAAAAGATATGCCTGTACCTCTGGTCCAGTCAGGAAACTGGGTATCTTCTACTGAAGATCTTATCATCATGATTGATCAATCTGCTTGAGCCAAAAATGCCATTGGATGTGAAACTATAACAATGACTCAATTCAATGACATCTTCAAATCATTCCTGCTTTTCCAAAGGACATCATAGTATCATAATCCCCCCCATAAAGCACAGCTTTATCATGCTTTCTCTAGTGCAACCTGGATAAACCAAGTAAAAGCAATCATGTTGCACATGCACATATATGTTACTCATAAAATTTATGAAAATGGGTGGATTGCTAGTTGTTTTCCTTAAAACTCTAGGGATTAATAAGCATTCAATTTCATATCCCCAGGGGAAACCTCTTCTGGATTGTTTAGTTTCTCACGTTAGGACTTGTGTGTTTGGGTGGAGTTACTCCATTTATTTTTGAAGGGGTCTATACTAATGGCAGGTGTCAGCACTCTTAAATACTGCAATAAATTAGGTATTGCTTGAGCAAACACAAAATTATATGAGGGTTGAAGTATGTAAATTTAAGTAGGGAGGAAATAAAACAATGAAATATTGCTTGTGCATTGTGCATGCTATGCATTATGTATTGGAATGGATTTATTAGAGGTGGCATATTATTGTTTTAGTTGTGTCCATTCCATGCAAATATATTTTTACTGTTAAGAAGTGAATGTGTTTATATTCTTTTTCCATGGCTTACTCAAACTCTGGCCGTAGATTATTTTTGTATAATTAAGACCCATTATCTGGAATAGCATACACAATGGCAAATTTGTATTCATATTTCTTCAGTTTTTCCTGGACCAGAGATATACTGCTGTGGACTAAGTCTAGAGGCAGACTGCAGAGAAATGATGTCTAGTACAAATTAATGGTGAAATGTATGAAGAGATACCAATAATAGGTTATTAATAACAGCAATTACAGAAGGTATTTGATGGCTTAACACTTTATGATGTATTCAGGTGACTGTCATAATACAGTGCTGGAGTGGAGTGGGGAGTGCAGGCCTGGCCTGCTGAATTTACCATCTTATGAAGGAATTTTGGAAAGGCTAAAAGGAAATGTATGTATGTATGTATGTATGTATGTATGTATGTATGTATGTAAAGGTAAAGGTTCCCCCCGCACATTTTGTGCAGTCGTGTCCGACTCTAGGGGCCGGTGCTCATCTCCGTTTGTTAGCCGAAGAGCCAGCGTTGTCTGAAGACACTTCCACGGTCATGTGGCCAGCATGACGAGCGCGGAACACTGTTACCTTCCCACTGAAGTGGTACCTATTCATCTACTTGCATTTGCATGCTTTCGAATTGCTCGGTTGGCAAAAGCTGGGGCGAGTGCGGGAGCTCACTCCATCACGCGGGGCTAGGGATTCGAACCTCCAAACTTGCGATCTTCCGATCGACAAGCCTGGCGTCTTACTCACTGAAACACCACACCCCATTTTTTTATTTATATATATATATATAAAATAATTGCAGGTTTGGAGATTTCATTAAGAGCTTCTGTGTTTGGTGCCAACTCTCCAAAGCAGTTATGGCCCAACTTGGCATTTGGGATCCATCCCTTAGGTCCTCCAATCGTTGGTGTTCTGACTTGTGTTCTTGGCCTGGGGCTTAGTTTTCCACAGAATTCTATGCAATCAGGTACATGGGCATCAGGGCATAGGCAGGAGCTGTGTGGTCAAATACCGCCCAGGATAGGTGATGTGATACAGGATGATTAAGGCAAATTAAGGCAGGGCAGAGGTGAGGCAAGAGTGTCTTGTACCTGATGGGACAAGTTTCTCAGACTTCCAGACCTGCTGAATGTGAATTAGAACTTACTGTTTTTCCATTGGGCAGCAGGCTTTAGAGCAGTGTTTTTCAACCTTGGCAACTTTAAGATGTGTGTTCTGGCTTGGAAATTGTGGGAGTTGAAGTCCGCACATCTTAAAGTTGCCAAGGTTGAGAAACACTGCTTTAGAGACTGCATTCTAAACAGAATCTACAAGTCCATTCTATTTCCAGGTTGGATGTCTTCTACTAAACAATTCATTACACTACACCTGTAAGAAAATGCTTAAAATTGTGGGTTAAAGGGTCAGCTAGAAACATGCAAGTTAGTATTCTCCTATCTCTATAAGCCTAGCTAGCTGCCTGTCAAAGGTCCAGAACATTGATGACATGGAAGGTAGGGCATAGAAAGCTGGCTGGTGGAGGTTCCACCTTGATCCCCTAACCCTAATCTTCTTTGGCCTCCTTCATGTCTGACAGTGTAGGTAGATTTGTGCAGCCATATTCTATCTTCTTAAAACTTTAAAGCAGGGGTTTCCAAACTTGGGGGGGGGGGGCAGAGAGCACTGAAGGATGTGAACGTTTTAGCAAAAACATATTGTTTTTACTTTTTGCAAGTAAGCTCAGCAGGACTGATCTGGCAGAAGGTATGTCTACTGCAAACAGACTTGAAGTTAATGCTTCCATTCAAAAGCTCAGTCTCTCAATTTTTCTGCTTAATAGTGCCTACAATGCATAACACCATATAGTGTATTGCATAAAGACTGGGGCTACAGCCAGGGACCTACATCTTGGGTCTGTATCAATGCATTGTATTGATAAACAACGGCCCTTAGTTAATAAGTTGCAGGCAACTGAATGATGGCCTGCAAGGGAGTCTTTCAATTATTGGGGTTAAACTGGGCTTTAGTTGTGCTTGAGGCATCCTAGCCAATATGTACATAAATTTATTGGTTCTGCCTTTACTGTTCACACGGGAACATCTAAGACTGGTAACCTAGTCTATACGTTCTTTATCAACTTGGAATACAAGATGAGGGATTGAAAAACAGTATGAATTAAAATAGGTAAATGAAAGAAACTATATTGTGTGTCTGTGAAGCTACAGAAAGAGAAAGATCTGATAGATCTGAATAAAGATAATCTGATCTTGTTGAGTGGAGCCATTGAATATATGCAGGGAAATGAAGGTGTAGATTTAATTGTGAATGTGTATGTCAGATGTATGTCAAAAAGATGTCAGAATGTATAAATCGGTATCATCTAGGCTGTTATTTATTTATTTATTTATTTACTTATTAGACTTTTATCACCGCGCCATCTCCCCCACAGGGGACTCTGGGCGGTTTACAGATATAAAAATTAAAATTCTACTAAAAATATACAATACAATATACAATTACTTATTATATAAATTAAATAGAAAATCCAAGCAGGCGATCTCAACCAACCTAGGACCCACATGATCTTAAAAGGGCTCTAAGACACCAACCATACCCATGAAGAGCTATTCCTATTCCCGTCCCACGCGAGGCGGCACAACCAGGTCTTTAAATTCTTCCGGAAGGATAGGAGTGATGGGGCCTGCCTCACCTCCGGGGGCAGAATGTTCCAAAGGGCAGGTGCCACTGCCAAGAAGGCACGCCTTCTGGACCCCGTCAACCGAAACTCCCTTACCGACGGGGTTCGAAGCGTGCCCTCTCTACATAATCGAGTGGGACGGTTTGAAGTTATGGGGATGAGGCGGTCCCTCAGGTATCCTGGTCCCATGCCATGTAGGGCTTTAAAGGTCAAAACCAACACCTTGAATTGCACCCGGAAGCATACTGGTATCCAGTGCAGCTGGCGTAGCAGAGGTGTCACATGGGCCGATCTAGGGGCACCAATAACTGCATGCGCTGCCGCATTCTGGACCAGTTGGAGCTTCCGGATACTCTTCAAGGGTAGCCCCATGTAGAGCGCATTGCAGTAGTCTATATGGGAGATGACCAGGGCATGAGTGACTGTACGGAGGGACTCCTGATCCAGGAAAGGGCGTAACTGGCGCACAACACGAAGTTGCGCAAAGCCCTTTCTGGCCACGGCTGCCACCTGCTCCTCGAGCAGGAGCCGTGAGTCCAGTAGGACCCCCAGGTTCCGCACTGGTTCTGAATGGGGAAGCGCAACCCCATCCAGAACCAAAGATGATAATTTCCCAGATCCAGAAGAACCATCAATCCACAGCCACTCCGTCTTACCAGGGATCAGCTGAAGCCTGTTGTTCCCCATCCAGACCCCCACAGCCTCCAGGCACTGAGAGAGGGCGGCCACTGCATCACTTACTTCCCCTGGGATGGAGATGTACAACTGTGTATCATCAGCATACTGATGATATCTCATCCCATGGCGACGGATGATCTTACCCAGCGGTTTCATATAGATATTAAATAGGAGAGGTGAGAGAACCGAACCCTGCGGCACCCCGCAAACGAGGGGTCGAGAGTTGGACCTCTCATCTCCTATTACTACCGATTGGGACCGACCCCCGAGGAAGGAGGCAAACCAGCGCAAAACTACGCCAGCCACCCCCAACTCCTCGAGTCGTCCCAAAAGGATACCATGGTCGATGGTATCGAAAGCCGCTGAGAGGTCAAGGAGAGCCAGGATGGACGCACTTCCTCCATCCCGCTCCCGCCAGAGATCATCCATAAGCGCGACCAATGCAGTTTCCACCCCATATCCCGGCCTGAAACCCGACTGAAAGGGGTCTAGATAATCCGTTTCATCCAGAATCCTCTGGAGTTGTAACGCCACCACCTTCTCAACCACCTTCCCCAAAAAGGGGAGGTGGGAGACAGGACAAAAATTATCCAGTATCGTAGGGTCCAGTTATGGTTTCTTGAGTAGGGGGTGCACCAGTGCCTCCTTGAAGGCATCCGGAAACACCCCCTCCCCCAGAGATATATTAACCATCGCCTGGACCCAACCACATGTCACCTCCCTGGCTGCTTGAACCAGCCAGGAAGGGCAAGGGTCTAGATGGCATGTGGTGGCCTTTACAGTCCGGAGGATCCTGTCCACTTCCTTAGGCCCAACAGGATCAAACCGATCCCAGATAACCGGGTAATGACGTTCCCTTGGCATCTCCCCAGACTCTGCTTCACGCTTGGAGTCCAACCTAGACCGAATTTGAGCGATTTTATCCTGCAGATGCTCAGAAAATTCTTCCGCACGGCCCTGCAGGTGGGTTACAACCTCCACCTTACCCAGAAGAGATCGTGTTATCTTAAACAGGGCCGTCGGGCGGCATTCTGCGGATGCAATAAGAGCGGAGAAATATAGACGTTTCGCCGCTCTTACCACCACAAGGTAGGCCTTAACCGCGGCTCTAGCTTGTGTTCGGTCGGATTCAGTCTTCGTTTTTTTCCAGCAACGCTCTAGGCGTCTCTTAGCCCTCTTCAAGACCCTCAACTCCTCCGTAAACCACGGGGAGTGTCGGGTCAGATGTGGCAAGAGAGGCCGCACAGGCGCGATCCTGTCCAAGGCCCCAGCCGCCTCCCTATTCCAGGCTGCGGCCAGGACCTCCGCTGGACCGTGCAGTAGATCCTCGGAAATAACCCCCAGCTCCTTGTGGAACCTCATTGGGTCCATCAGTCGCCGGGGGCAGACCAATCGAATGGGTCCTGCCTCCCTGCGGAGTGGGGCGGCATAGGAGAATCTCAAGGCCACCAGGGCGTGATCTGACCATGACAGTGGGGATAGATCTAACTCTCCCTTCAGATCACTTTGCCACTGCTCCGACAAGAAAACTAAGTCCGGAGTGAGGCCACTGTCTCGAGTCGGGTTTCGAACAATCTGAGATAGGCCCATGGCTGCCATGGTAGCCATGAACTCCCGAGCTGTCCCTGAGGCACGTCCCAGGGAAGGCAGATTGAAGTCCCCCAGAACCATAAGTCTAGGGAACTCCACTGCCAACCCTGAGACAGCCTCCAACAGCTCGGGCAGGGAGGTTGCTACGCAGCAGGGAGGCTGGTACAGCAACAACACTCCCAACTTCTCTCGAAAACCCAACTTGAAAAACAGGGTCTCACACCCGGCCACTTGTGGGGCAGGGCCCCTGAAGGCCACCAGAGATTCCCGGATTACAACCGCCACCCCTCCTCCCCTGCCCTGGGGTCTCGGCTGATGCCACACCTGAAACCCGGCTGGGCACATCTCCGAGAGCGCTACTCCTCCCTCTGTGCCCAGTTATGAAGGCATATGAAAGTAGTTGATAGCTGCCTGTTGCACTCCAGTGAATGGCGATAATGGAAGAACCAAGAGGTGAGTTTTGGAGAAAATTGTGCAATATTCTGAATGAAAGTAACATGAATGAAGAAGGAGAATAAGATGAGAGAGTAAGGAAAATGTGATTTTGTGATTTGGAGATTGAAGAATGAATAACAGTGGTGATTGAGTATCTGCTTGGAGTAAGGTTTGTGTCAAATGTAAGGTTTAAGCATAGGTTTATTCATATCTGTACACAGAAAAGAAAATAATATAAATCTAAAAGCACATGATTTGATTGTTTATGTTGAAATATTGGAAGAATTGGAAATAATCACAAGGGCAATGAGAGGTTCTGAATGTAAGATGACACCTTTTGGTAGTGTTAGTTGGGGAAAAACAGGCATGGAAGAGAAAGGAAGAAGTGAAGAAACAAGAGCAAAAGTAGAATGGCCACAGGAAGAAAAAGTATGAGTCCTATATGAAAAAAGTATTAGAAAACAGGTTACTTTCCCAAAAGAATGAATGGAAAGTAAGACGTATGGACTTCAACTCCCCAGAATGGCTGGCTGGGGAATTCTGGGAGTTGAAGTCCACATGTCTTCAAGTTGCCAAGGTTGAGAAACACTGGAATAAACTGTTTGCGAGCACAAAGAGTTTCCAACACCCAGATCCATCTACTCTGCAATGTCAAAGACTGTTTGGTGGATTTTATCTTTATCTCTTTCTAAACCTAGGGCAGCAGAGAGTCAGTAGAGAGGTTGCAGTAGCATAGGTGAGCTAGAACTTTTACTTTCCACCTTGAGGAAAAGTCATCAAGGAGTATTAATGGGGCAGTGAAACATTGGAAAACAGGGCTCTCTTAAGCCAGTGAGAGAGTCAGCAAACACAGACTCTTGTCTCCAAAAGGATCATACTAGTTTTCATGGAGATTAAAGCATTTGAGACACAGCATGGGACCAATATTACCATAATTTTTTCTGGGGGAGATGGGCGGTGGCAAAATTTGAAATATAAATAAATAAAACGTCTCTTATATGTTTATCAGTAAATGAATTAAACATCACTCCTCATTGTATTATTCCCTACTCATGCATGATTTACTTCCATTGTATACCACTCTTCTCACATTCAGAAACCAACCTTCAACTTTACAGTTGTGCAAAACGCTCCATAATTCAAGCTTATTCACTTTCTTATACACTGTCTTGAAATCAACAGATTCACAATAAAGTTTCTTTCTTACATGCAATGAACAAACACATGGAGTATGGATACATTTATTGTGGGAGAGGCAGTTTGCTTCTACTGTCAGAGCAGAATCTTTTCATCACCAGTATAATTGCTAAGTTCTTATCTGCAACCATTTCCATAAGAAGGCACAAGATGTTCTAATCTTGAAGTAGTAACGTTAGGATACATTTCATTTCATTATTAATCTTATGTAATCCTTTTTGCTTTTAAGTTTTAACTTTTTAGGCTTTATATGACTGATTAGGAAGGAGGCAATGGCAAATCACTTCCAAAATACCTTGCGAAGAAAACTGCAGGGCATAGTCCAGGCAGTTGCCAGGAGTCAACACTGACTCAAAGGCACCAAAAAAAAAAAAAAAAAAAGTCTGATAACACTGCTCTTGTTGTATTTTGTCAGTGCTTCTGTATTTTTATCTTCATTGACCATGATTAAATAAAAAATAATTCCTTGTGGTGACAGTAGAGATGTGTTGCTAGGGGACATAAATGGATGTGTACTTTTATATACAAATGGCACTGAGTTATTGGCTGAGAATTCAAATGATATGCGGAGAATGTTAGATTGATTTATGATGCAGTGAGCAGCGTGGATCTTAAAATTAGTGTATCGAAGATTAAGGAAGTTGTGTTTGGCAGGAAAATGGAATGATTGATTGCTGGATATACAGAAATGGTGAAAAAGAGCAAGTCAATGTATTTGTGTATCTTGATAGAATCTTATTCTAAAATTAAAAATGGGGAAATGGATGGGGAAATTTTACGATGTTCAAGTGCTGGCAGAAAGCTAGTGGGTAGTATGTGAGCAAATGTTGAAAGAAAGGAAAATGCTAGTTTATAAATGTACAGTATGCTTTGGCCCACTTTGCTATAGTTTTTGTTGCTGCCTGGTGGTGCCATCTTTGCTTCCCCATTAATTGTTGTATTGTCTTTATTGTTTTAGGCTCTTGTTTTCTTGTGAACCACCCAGAGTTGTCCGGAGTCGGGCAGTGCACAAATTGAAGTAAATAAATAAATAAATGAATAAAACGGAAATGAGAGTTTGGTATGCCAGGAGAAACAGAGTAAGCTAAATATGGTGGGAATATGAGGTACTGGTACATTTGTGTGCCAGTTTGGTGTAGTGATTAAGGCATCAGGCTAGAAACCAGGAGACGGTGAGTTCTAGTCCCGCCTTAGGCACAAAGCCAGCTGGGTGACCTTGGGCCAGTCACTCTCTCTCAGCCCTAGGAAGGAGGCAAGGGCAAACTACTTCTGAAAAACCTCACCAAGAAAACTGCTGGGACTTGTCCAGGCAGTTGCCAGGAGTCAACACTGACTCAACGGCACAACAAGATATAGCATCAAGAATTAATGGGTAATTAATAAACATAGACTGAACACGAAAGTGAATGATCAGACAGGACAGGAATATATGGTGGGGGGGGGGGGGCTGGTCATAAAGAGAAGATGAATGGGAATCAAATCATAAAAGAAATATACCAAGTCAGAGTGAATGACTGAAGAGAAAGGGCAAGCTTGAGAATGTCATGGTTGGATGGACTTGAAAAGTTCTTGAAAAAGAGAGATGTGAGACATTTAAAGAGCAAATGGCAAAGTTTTAAGATGTGCATGGGCATGGTGGAAGTAAGGATGGTTTGGAAGAAGAAGGTATGCTGAGGTATAGTGAATGAGGTTGGTATAGACTAGTTTTAGCGATACTTTCTTTTCTTTTTTTTTATTTCAAGCCTTTAATTTCTTTGGCTTACTATTTCTTACTCAGTAGAACAGCATAATGATGGGTATGTACTGTATCTATGGGAACCCACATATAGTCACACAAACTTGGCCAGTCCAACCTTATTGGATTTTTGTTGTTGAAATAAAATTGGACCATGTAGTATTCAAATACATGGAAGGAAGGTGGTATATTAATTTAATAAATAATATATGAGCAATTAGCACTAAGAAGGTGAGCAGATTTGCCCTACTGTATTTCCCTTGGTATGTGAGCCATGTCAAGCAAAATTATTTTCTAAATAAGGACTTTGTCCTCAAGCAGACAATTGTACCAGGGTCAGTTTTCATATTCGATTCCACTATTTTTCTCTAGAAGAAAAGGAGACAAGATCATTGAATGAGTCTCTTTCATATTTTGGAAAGTGTTCTGTGGCAGGCACTAGGGCAACCTGGCTTCAAGGAATCCCAGGGTCTGGAAGGCACCCAAAAGTTTGAAAACCCTTGGAAGCTTCTCTGAGCTCCTGGACTCTTTCTCAGAACAATGCAGAGATGGAGAAGAAGTCCAAGTTGCCTAACTACCTTACTGTCCACTGCTCTCCTTTGGCTACAATGCATTAACTCTGTGCCAAATCTCTCTTCCAATTTCCCAAAGTTTATGTGAAAATGACTTGTTTTTCAGTGCTTTGGAATTTCAGATTTTGTTTGATGCAGGTTTCAAGCTTAGTTTATTATTATGTGGTGTTTTAAAACAAACCTTACACATTTTTCCATCCCACTGCTGTCTTTCTGGCTAATTAAACTTCCTGAACTGAATAAGCCTCATGGAAGGAATTCCTGCATTATGTTTTCCCTTTGCATTTTATTGACAAGCTGGAAACCAAAGCGGCTGTATGGCATAGGAGAAAGAATTGTGTAAAGAAAGGTAGGATATATCCCTTGTGTACCCCTTGAGTATGATAAATATCGAAAGTGTGCACTTCAGCCATGAGAATTGCACCCCAACATTCTCCTTTGGGATGGAAAAACATTTAAAAGAATATTTCCATAAAAGCAGTTGAAACCAATTGGAGAAAAAGTTATGCAACTCTATTGGGTCCTCTGATGAAGCAGATTAGAGGTGGATGCCATATTGTTTGTGCTATTGCTGTCCACTTGTTGGCTATAGTCTATACAGTGGTGCTTAAAGGTTTGTGAACCCATTTGAATATTCAGTATTTCTGCATAAATAAGACCTAAAACGAGATCTGTTCTTCACACAAGTCCTAAAACTAGATAAAGAGAACCCAATTAAAAAAAATGAGTCAAAAACATTATATTTGTTCATGGGGAAAGATGAGGACCTGCTAGAAAAAGAGAAAGCAAATGTAATTCAACACCATAAGCACAGCTGAAATCCTGGGGTTTCACATAGACTTCTGAAAGGTAAACAATCCAAGCCTGAATGAATGCATCTATTAGTTTTGGAAACTCAGATTCTTCTCATCTTGAATAGGAATAGGTTTTCACATTTTTGTAATTTAGCTAGGGGTTAGTGACATGTGCAGGTTTAAGAAGAAGAGGTATATTAACTACCACAGAGATATGTGAGGAATGAAAAGATCAGTGCTTTGGCAGAATGGATAGTTTTCACCTGCTCCCATTTTATGGATTTTAGTGGGGATGGGGAAGTGTTGTATACAGTGTTTGAAAAGAAAAAGGATTCTAGAAGGCTGCCTTGAAATGCAGGAGTATTAAGTCATCTGCTTGCTTCCATGGGAATTCTTTGCCACTGTTAATGTATATACAGCCTGGGTATCAAACTGTACTCATAAAAGTGTTCCTTCACTGTACAGAAAAAGTCACTTGGTCCACAAGAGAAGTTGGGACAGGTGAGTTTTCAAAGAAAGCAGTTCCATATGCCATCCAGACCATCTTTGATTTGGTTCTAAGAAGAGTATGTAGACGAAGTTAATAAGATACATAAAAAGTGAGTACATTCAGGTTTGTTAGTTTGATAATTGTTGGATAATGATCATAGTGAACCACTACTTTGCACAATTGACACAACTGACATTCCTTAAAGCTCAGCTTATTAAATACATATGCAAATACATTTGCAAAATACATATGCAAATACATATTGCAAAGAAAAAGAGGAGAGGAAAGAGAGAGGAACCAATCTATGAAAAAAAAGTTTAAAGCATTACTCAGATCTATAGAGATGGAGCAGAAAATTCTTGCCAGACTGAAAATAAGACCAACTCTTGGATTGTTGCTACACAAAATGAACCCAATATTTCATTCCTCTCTCTTGTAGCTTGAATCATGTCAACTGGATTTCTATTTTCTCAGTGGAAACGTTTCGCTCCTTATCCAAGAAGCTTCTTCAGTCTGAGCAAAGTTGGTAAGGGAATCCTTAAATATGTTTCTAGGGTGGCTGTGTGACCTTGCACCTGTGGCTAGGTAATGGTTATTTTGAGATGTTTATTTCTAAGTCCCTTTATCATCCAAAGGAGGATCGTTAAGATTACCTTGCTGTTGTTGAGATTGTGAAATGGTCTTAATCTTCCTAGGCACAGAAGACAAAGCAGGAAGGAAAATAGGGGAAAGATTGTGCCTGAGGCCCCCACCTCTATTCAAAGAAGGATTTTCCAAGTTGGCATAAATGGATTCCTTGACCCCTCTTTCAAACCACTTATCTTCCCTGTCTAAAATGTGAACATTAATGTCCTCAAATGAGTGTCCTTTTTCCTTTAGATGAAGGTAAACTGCTGACTCTGGTCCTGTGGTGTTGCTCCTCCTGTGTTGGGCCATCCTCCTGTACAAAGGTTGTTTGGTTTCTCCAATGTAAAGCTCAGAGCACTCCTCACTGCACTGGATTGCATACACTACATTGCTTTTCTTGTGTTTTGGAGTTTGATCTTTGGGGTGTACAAGCCTCTGTCTCAGTGTGTTGGTGGGTTTGAAATATACAGGTATGTGGTGTTTGCCAAATATCCTTTTTATCTTTTCAGACATGCCAGCCATGTAAGGAATGACCAGGTTCTTCCGTTTACTCTGAGTCTCAGCCCTGTCTGTCGCTGTTTTAGGTCTGGTAGACTTAGATTTAGTGAAGGCCCAATTTGGATATCCACAGGCCTTCAGAGCTGTTCTCAGGTGCTGATTTTCATTCTTTTTGGAATCCATGGAGGTGGGGATGGTTTCTGCTCTGTGTGACAATATCCTGATGACCCCTAGTTTGTGCTGTAGTGGATGGTGGGAGTCAAACATCATATATTGATCTGTGTGTGTGGGTTTCCTGTAGATCCCTATTTCTAGCTTGCCACCGGTCCCAATGAGGACTTCACAATCTAAGAATGCCAGTCTGTTGTCCTTGGTGTCTTCTCTGGTGAACCTAATGTTGGCATCTATGGTGTTTATATGGTCCGTGAAGGCCTGTACTTCCTGGGCCTTGATTTTAACCCAGGTGTCATCCACATATCTGAACCAGTGGGTGGGCGCTGTTCCATGGAATGTGTTGAGTGCTTTCTTCTCCACTTCTTCCATGTATAAATTGGCCACAATGGGTGACACAGGAGAACCCATGGCACAGCCGTGTTTTTGTCTGTAAAAGTCACCTCTGTATGAGAAATAAGTGGTGTTGAGACACAGGTCCAGAAGATGGCAGATCTGGTTTGGGTTGAGATGGTTTCTCCTTTCAAGGGTGCTGTCCTCTTCTAGTCTCTTCCTGACCGCGGATAGAGCATGAGTGGTGGGGATGCTGGTGAAAAGGGAGGACACATCGAAAGAGACCATAGTTTCATCTGTATCCAGTTTCAGGATCTTTGCTTTGGAAACAAATTCTTCCGAATTATGGATGTGGTGTTCAGAGTGTCCAACCAGAGGTGCTAGTATGTTAGAGAGGTGTTTGGCAATGTTGTATGTTACCGAATTAATGCTGCTGACTATGGGTCGAAGGGGTGTTCCTTCCTTGTGGATCTTAGGGAGTCCGTAGATGCAGGGGATGGCTTCTCCAGGATACAGACGGTGGTAGGTAATCCTATCGATGGAGCCATCATGTTCCAATTGTTTCAAACTGTCTATTACCTTTTTCTTGTAATTGCTGGTGGGGTCTCTTTTCAATTTTTCATATGTATGGTGATCCTCCAAAAGTGAGGTAATTTTATTGTGGTAGTCTGCAGTGTTTAGAACCACTGTACATCTTCCTTTGTCAGCAGGTAAAATGGTGATGGTTTCATCTTTGCTGAGGGCTGTCAGGGCTCTCCTCTCTTGGATGGTAAGGTTGGGGGGAGGAGGTTGAGCACTGGACAGAGCTGCAGATATTTTTAGCTGGAGTTGTTCTGCTTCCTCAAAAGGTAGGTGGTTGTTGTGGATGGCAGATTCTGTGGCTGTAATGAGCTCCACAACCGGAACTTGCTTGGGAGTGATGGCAAAATCAAGACCTTTGGCTAGGACATCTCTCTCTGGTTGGGTGAGTTCTCTGTCTACCTGGATGACTCAGAACCTTCATCGACATTCCTCTCTCTTATGCATTCATTCATACATGTAGAAGGATCTGAAATAAAAAGAGGTGTGAATGAAACCAAAATGAAGATAAACAAAGCAAATTTTCACGCAGGTAGTATGGGGTTGTGCTTACTTTATTATATCCATGAAGTGGCTGAGAGACTCTTCCCTTTCTCTTATTTAACCAGTAAATTGCCCTACTTGCAGATAATAGCCTGGGAATCTTCACAGAGACACTTCTCACTTTGCAGTACTTTCTAGAGTGGCCATGTGTCCAGGCAGCATGAGTTGGCATCCTCTGCAGAAATGAACAAAGTGGTCTCCATACCAAAAATTGGCTTACTATTTTGGACTTCACTATATATCTTTCCTTCCTTCCTTCCTTCCTTCCTTCCTTCCTTCCTTCCTTCCTTCCTTCCTTCCTTCCTTCCTTCCTTCCTTCCTTCCTTTCCCAGGGCAATAGCCCACCAGATCATAAGAATTCATTGCATTTCAGTAAGAATAAAAAGGAGAAGGAAAGATGGGGTCTGAAGCATGCCCTCCCTGCATGACCGGGTGGGCCGGGTAGATGTGACCGGGATGAGACGGTCCCTCAGGTACCCTGGCCCCATGCCATGTAGGGCTTTAAAGGTGATAACCATTACCTTGAATTGGACCCGGAAGCAAACTGGTACCCAATGCAGCTCACAGAGCAGCGGTGTTACATGTGCTGATCTTATAGCACCCGTAACTGCTCGTGCGGCCGCATTCTGGACCAGCTGAAGCTTTCGGATACTCTTCAAGGGTAGCCCCATGTAGAGCGCATTACAGTAGTCTATACAGGAGATGACAAGGGCGTGAGTGACTGTTCGGAGGGCCTCCCGATCCAGGAAAGGGCGTAACTGGCGCACAACTCGAAGTTGTATAATTTTTTCTTACTTGACATGCCACCATTAATATGTAGAGGACACTTTGGGATTGACTGAAGAAAAGCCATGGCAATGTAATAGCTATTTTATTTCTCTGTGTGAAAAATTTCTCAAACCATGCAGATGTGGGCACTTGACTCAAGTGTTTCGCTTTTTTATTCCTAATTACATCACCCGCCTTCTCTCCCAGACCTCCTTACAGCCAGCTCAAGGAGCCCTTAAGCCAGCACAGGTGCACTCAAGACTTCCTGCCAACCTGTTAACCCTCTGCTTCTGGATTTAGTGCCAGTATTACACTCTAGGTCAGATGCGAGGAAGGTTTGACTTCCAAAATTGTGGGCTTTTCTCCAACTAGTGCCAGACTTCCTGAAAATGGGGTTGATTCCTTTGTATATACAGTACCTGATTTTGACTACTTGGCATGAGATCCATTTCCTAGAGAGAAATTGCTTCGATCAGATAAACCGCATGAAACTCACCCGTAGCTTAGTGCATCAGATAGATGAATGCACATGTTTATTTTGCCAAGTGTAGAGATGGGAGAAACCAAATCTGGCAATGTTATCCTATTGAATGTATCCATACAGTGGAAAAATACATCTGTATGTTCCTATCACCTGCAAGTATGCCACTTGTCAGAAGATAGGTTCCCATGAACAAATCTGGCTGTAAACTATATCTGATTTCTTCAGATTTTTTATAATAAAGAATTTGAATACTGTGTGGACATTTTTAAATATGAAGGTTTTATACAGTATAAACCAGCTAGCTACCAAGAGATGAATTATCATGCATGATTCTCAGTGCATGATTCCCTTTTATGAGTAATTGGTTCTTATGCAATTTTTAATTTTAAAAATGGTTTTATGTAGCATTTGAATATGTTGTAATGATCTGAATCAACTCTTAACCAGTGCATATATATCCATCTGATAGTCAATAGGTGTGTTCAGAGTGAAAACTATAATTTAAATTCTGGTTCACTGACTCAAAGATCATCACAAAGTTTTGTATGGAAGCAAAACAAATTGCAGAGATGTCATGGGAACATAGTGCTAATTGATGTGCTCCCAAGCTATGTTTCTGCAAAATATTATTGCCACAGCAACCTCAAAAACACATAGGAAGGAGCTTATACTCCCCGATCTCTCTATGTTTAACAAATATGACTGTAGAAAGTGTCTGTTCAATTATTATTAATTATTAATTATTATTATTATTATTATTATTTA
Organism: Charina bottae; assembly: GCA_023362775.1. Classification (NCBI taxonomy): domain Eukaryota; kingdom Metazoa; phylum Chordata; class Lepidosauria; order Squamata; family Charinaidae; genus Charina; species Charina bottae. Next base: position 95,965,227 of record JALMGJ010000002.1, on the reverse strand, counting down.
TTATATGTGAGTAGAAGACTTCACATAGCACTGTGGAGAAGCAGGGTGCTCAGTCAAATGGGTCAAGGGAGCATGAGCATAAGCCCTCCTAGACTTCCACCCTCAATAAGAGAAGCTCAATGGGTGACTTTGAGTCAGTGGTCATCTCTCAACCCAGCGTATCCTTATTCCCAAGTTGTAGGAAGAATTGGAGGAGGGAATGCAGCTCACACAGGGATCTTCTTTCATTTCCTCCCCCACAATGACATTCCTGTGAGATACGTGGCTGATCCACAGTCCCCCAATGAGTTTTCTTGGCTGAGAATAGACTTACATCTGGATCTACCTGGTGCTAAAGTAACACTTTAACTAGTTCACCGAATTAGCTCTTAACACTTTCAGCTTCCAGAGGGAAGGAGATCTAAATCTAGTAAATAAACAACAAGAGGCAGGGCTCCAAGGAGTAGCCCATCCCTCTTCCTCCTGCTATTTTTAACCTGTTCAGATATGATGCCAGAAGTGGCACAAGTCCATGCCTCCACAAAACCAGCTCCTTTTTCAAGCATTTGCATAGTCCAGTCCCGTGCTTGCATCCTCGGAACTAGCTCCCATTGAGTTCTCTCTGGCATGCCGATAAGCATTCAGCCTTGGTTACTTTTCAAATGGACATCAGATTGATAATAGATAGAAAACCCCCAATGTCAGCTGACAGAGCCTAAAGAGCCTGAAGTGGAATTTCAGCTGCACACAATTATCTTGGGTTGCTAGGAATATGGTGTTTGGCCCGGAGGTGAAAGCTTGGAGAAAGCAGGTGCAGCTTCACTGACATTGTGCAGGCATTAGCACTGGTTTTATTTATTTATTTTTCATAAATCCCAGGTTGTAGTTTCAGCAGCAAAGCCCTTGATCACTGATAGGGGGTTTCAGGGATTCATTGAAACTTTTCCCCTGATATATAGGCAGGCAACAGATTTATGAGTTTTAATATCTGTTGCAGTGGAAACATTATTTTCCACAAGTTATGGACACACACACACACACACACTTGTGACATGGTTTGGACTGTACACAAATGCCTGTTAGATTTCTCCCTCACCTGGATAAATGTGTTTTAAATACTGATCCACTGCTGTAAATAAAGCTTATTAAATGTGATGATTCAATCCTAACCTGTCCTAAGTAATATAGAGCAGCAAGATGGAATAAACATAAAGTGCAAAGCATTATGTTAAATAATTATATGCATTACAAAAATATTTGAATTACAATCCTTCAATATGAGAGCTTGAAAGGAAAGAGAGAGAAGAGTTTTAGGATTTGGGGCTGACCATGCCTGAGCTCCAAATCTTAGCAAGGTAGGCCTGGTCTGAACACTGGAATGGACATCCAGGACTGTTGGCTAGACTAGAAAGTCATGGAAGAGCCCCAAAGAAGGCAATGGCAAGCTCCCTTCTATACTGTGGCCAAGAAAACTGCATGGACATGTCCACAAGTTCACCTGGGATCCAGCTCACCTTGAAGCTTTACCTTCCCTGAGACTGTTTTTAAGAACCTTCTGCAGAACCACCTGCAGAAAACTTCATTTTTCTAAGCACCTTGGAAATCGGAAGGGGGTTCCCGATTGCCTGTTAAGTGTAGATGTTTAATTTTAACTGTATTTGCATTTCTCCTCAACTACACACTCCTAATTCTGCACTGACATCTTTCTCACTTAAATGTAAAAATCCCCCAAAAGCCAAAAAACCCCAAACCAAACCAAAATTCCTCTTAAAGCTGTTGAGCTTTGATTAGTTCATGTCCAGTTGTTCTAAACAATACCGTTGTTGCATGGCTTCTTAGATGATGCAGCTGCATGTTTGGGTGACTTTTAAGGGTATTTCGGGTATTTTTAAAGGGCATTGTGCTGTTGAATTTGCAAAGAGCTCAAAACACCTTCTTGTTTTTGACTGTCATGTAACTCTTGAAAATTCCATGTCTAGGAAGTACGTGCTCTCTCACCTGTTGGGCCAGGTGCAGAGTTTCACCTGGCATTTCAAATAAAGATACAAGCCGGAGTAACACAGTGTTACTCCAGCAGGAGATGTTAATACAGCAGGAACTTATGGGATGGGATTGCTGCTTTCAGGCTGAATTTCAAACATGTTTTTTTTAAAAAATAAAATATGAAGACATTTAAAGAAATAAAATGGAACATGCTGCTATTTGCAACAGCTATTTAGGAAACACTTGCATACTGATGGTTTTCTTGGAATTATTCCTTAGTCACTGAAGGGCAAATTTAAGTAAAAATGGTGTATTTTGGTGAGTCATGATGAATATAACTTTAATAGATGAGAACAAAGTGGGAATATTTTTGGAACACTGAAAGAAAAATGATAATTGGAAATCTTCCTTTTACTGCAAGCACACCATATTAATTAGATAGCATGACCAAGATTTATTTATTAATATAATCATAACATTAATATATATACATATATATAAACAATAAATATTAATATAATGATTACACTAATATAAACATGTTAATTGATACTTATTAATAATTTAATAATTAATAATTAATAATCAATTAATAATTATTAATCAAATTAATAAATATATTGAAATCATTGAGTTGAGTCAATGGTTTTCTTGGGCACCAGGGGTTCTCTGGTGAGGTGGTTGTTTTACCCTTGTAAGCCACCCAGAGTCACTTGTGTGAGATGGGTGGCTATGTAAATTATATCAATCAATCAATCAATCTTAACCCTAAACCTAACCCTAATTTAAAAAAAAGAAAAAGAAAACAGGATGCATTATTATATAGAAGGGGAAAGGTTGTATGAAACAACCACTATGTTTTGCATTCAGAACTAGTAAAGAGAAAAAGTATAGCTGTTTTTGACACCATAAACCTCAGAAGACTGATAGTGCCATTAAGGTTCAGTGCTCATTGTTGTATATTTTTGGGACTAGGGAAAAAAAAGGATCCCAAACAAAACTAGTTATTCCCTCCCAGGATAAGGGAATTAAAAAAAAGGAAAAGAAAAAACCTAATTTCATTTGACAGATGTTAGTAACACTATGGTGATAATAAAACATAAAGAGATGGGCTGGTTAGAAAGTTAGTAGCCACACTGTAATTCAGGTAGTTCCTGAAAAAAGTACTTGGGTGTTTCTACCAGGATGACTGTTCAGAGCGCCAAATCTAATCATCTCAATAATACTTATGTCAGCCTTACAAGACAGGTAGATATAAGGATTCTCCTACAGCAGATACGGAAAGGGAAAACACTGAAAGTGAGAGAAAATAGTCCACCTAAGGTGACCACATATGTGTTCAGAACCATAGCAAGTTAAAGGCCATACCATCAAGGGTTTCTTTTCAGAACAAAAGAGCTACCTCAAGATGCATGAGGATCTTAACCTGTTCTTTCTGTACTGTCATCCTAACAGAAATGGCTCAAGCAAGCTTGCTATTTGCTTCCAGTACGAAACTGCTATTTGCAATTGTAGTTTGTTTATAATATTTATTTATAATTCAAATTTATCACCGCCCATCTCCCCCAACGGGAGACAGAAATAGTTTGTTTGTTTATTTATTTATTTATTATTTGAATTTATCACTGCCCATCTCCACAACAGTAGACTCTGGGCAGTTTACAACATTAATATTAATATTAAAAAACCTATACACTTAAAAATACAATATAATAATAAATAGAAAAGAATCCAGAGGATGGGAAGATCTTAAAAAAGGAGGGTATTACAGGGCTAACCACCCCCAGGAGGAACTATTACCTCCTTCGTCCCAGGCAAGGTGGCAGAACCAGGTCTTCAAAGACTTCCGGAAGGCCAGGAGCGAGGGCGCCTGTCTCACCTCCAGGGGCAAGATATTCCACAGGGCGGGTGCTATCACAGAGAAGGCACGCCTCCTGGACCCTACTAGATGGAATTCCTTTGCCGATGGGGTCCGAAGCATGCCCTCTCTGCATGACCGGGTGGGGCGGGCAGATGTAATTGGGATGAGATGATCCCTCAGGTACCCTGGCCCCATGCCATGTAGGGCTTTAAAGGTGATGACCAACACCTTGAATTGGACCCGGAAGCAAACTGGTACCCAATGCAGCTCGCGCAGCAGTGGTATTACATGTGCTGATCTTATCGCACCCATAACTGCTCGAGCGGCTGCATTCTGGACCAGCTGAAGCTTCCAGATACTCTTCAAGGGTAGCCCCATGTAGAGCGCATTGCAATAATCTATATGGGAGATGACAAGGGCATGAGTGACTGTTCGGAGGGCCTCTTGATCCAGGAAGGAGCGTAACTGGCACACAACCCGAAGTTGTGCAAAGACCCTCCTGGCCATGACTGCCACCTGCTCTTTGAGCAGGAGTCATGAGTCCAGGAGGACCCCCAAGTTCCGCATTGAGTCTGAATGGGGCAGTGCCACCCCATCCAGAGTTAAAGATGACAACTTCCTGGAAACCAAGAGGCCATCAATCCATAGCCACTCCGTCTTACCAGGGTTCAGTTGAAGCCTGTTGTTCCCCATCCAGGCCCCTACAGCCCCCAGGCACTGAGAGAGGGTGTCGACCGCATCACTTACTTCACCCGGGATGGAGATATACAACTGAGTATCATCAGCATATTGATGATACCTCATCCCGTGGTGACGGATGATCTCACCCAGCAGCTTCATGTAGATGTTAAATAGGAGAGGAGAGAGAACCGAACCCTGCGGCACCCCACACAAGAGGGGTTGAGTGTCAGATCTCTCCTCTCCTACTACCACCGATTGGGAGCGGCCCTGGAGGAAGGAGGTGAACCAGCGTAAAACTACGCTGACTACCCCCAACTCCCTGAGCCGCCCCAAAAGGATACCATGGTTGATGGTATTGAAAGCCGCTGAGAGGTCCAAGAGAGCGAGAATGGATGTACTCCCTCCATCTCGCTCCCGCCAGAGATCATCCATAAGTGCGACCAATGCATTCTCCGTCCCATATCCCGGCCTGAAACCTGACTGAAAGGGGTCTAGATAATCCGTTTCATCCAACCCACGACCTGGGTTTGAATCCAAGATGGCAGCCGCAAGCTGCCGCCGGTGATCGTTCCAGGAAAAGATTTCTGACCCCCTCCTGACCCCCTCCAAACTCTCTCTCCTCTCACTATTTATTTTTGGAGGTCTTGGGAAGAGGATTGCGGTCTTACATCTGTGTAAGGGGGGGGGGTTGGTCGGACTTACTATTTGCAATAGTAGTTTATTTATAATATTTATTTATAATTCAAATTTATCACCGCCCATCTCCCCCATCGGGAGACAGAAATAGTTGTTTTTGTCTCCTGTCAACTAACAACTGCAGAGAGGAGGTAAGGGCAAGGGACTGAAGTTTGGTCGCCAGGACCAATTTACAAGAAGAAACAATTTGTGTACTGCAGTCTAGAGCTGAAGATGTCCTTCTCCCCCTTGTTCCACGAAATGCAACATTTGCCTCTAATCACAACTATTTACATGGGGAAAATGATTATACTTTAATACTAAGTATAATCAGATAGACATAGAGATTCCATTTTAAGATTCTGGGGCTGGGAAGGAGAATTTTCAGGGAAAACAATGCCTATGGCCAGCTTCTGGATTTTTTGAAATAAAGATATGTAAAGCCGCCATATGTAAAGCCGCTAGTGGCTTTAAATAGCACTCCAAAAGAGCTCTCATTATAAAATCCCTCTCTAAGAAAGCTTAGTTGTTTATGATTTTTCTGTATCCTTTAGAATTACTGTCCTAAGATGACACGGCCTGTGGAAAATAATGCTGAAAAGTAGGCTCAAGATAAATAACTCAATAGTTTGAGATTAACTGAGGAAACCATGTGTCAGCCCCACTAGGTAGACCTAACCAGGAAATCAATTCCACAGGAAAGCGAAAACTACTTTTATCAAAAGTGCCTATAATAACAGAATCTTACAAGTCTGATTGTGCTGTGCCTTCTCCTCTTCTTATACCCTTGTGAATTAGGGAGGTCTGCCTGAGCCTCTTCCACATATGGTCTCTTTGTCTGTTGTGGACTTAAGATATGTTTCACCCCTAGTCGCTTTGGCAACAGATCTTGCCTATCTCTGTCAAGATCATCTTCCTTACTCTCTGCACCAGGTGGGAAAGGGGGAAAAGGAAACATAAAATGAGTGTCATAATAATTTTCCTCATATGCTTTTACCACATCTTGATCAGGGGCAGAAAGGTATCCATTTGTTTTTCCTTTGCCTTTCTTTTTTGGAACCAAGGTGAAGGCTACTGTGAATTTTTGGTGGAAACAGGCGTTCTGAATAAGCAGCATTTGGCAACAAGAGACATGGAGCACGTGAAGATGTGCATGTGCCCATTTACCAGAAAAACCATTTTATTAAGCACATTTGTACTTCTGGGGGTGGAGAAAGAATGCCACTGAAATTAAAGTCAGCTGAAGCGAAAATCAGGAACAGTTGCTCAAGCCTTGGAAAGAGCATTTGCACAGAAGGGGATGTGAAATGTTTTGAAAACAAGAGTGTTGAGCTGCTTGATTTCTATTTGTATAGTGTGTGTGTGCATGTGTGCGTGCAGGGCTGAATCCAGAAAACAATCACTAAGGGTGAGTTCAAGAGAGCGTTGCCATTTCCCCCCCCCCCCAGGCAGGGCTCATATGCCATAGCAGCTACAGAGTAGGCAAGAAATGCAGAAAATGCTACCACTTGCAGAGTTTTGCAGCCCAGATCTGGTTGCCCTAAGTTGCGTTGACCTTGAAATGCTGAGAATGGGCAGAGAAGACCATTAGCAAATCAGTGCTCCATCTAGATGATCTAGAGGAGAAATTCAGGCAATGCCATGTTGTCTGAGCAGCTCCCAGAATAACGAAAAAATCCCCTTGTCCCCATGTTACACAAAACTTAAGAAAAGTCATGTGCTAGTGACTCCTTCCACCCATGTTTTTGATACCAGGTTGGGTGCTTGCAATGGGTGAAGCGGGTGACCTCTGTTTCAGAATACCGCCTTTTTGCTGCAGAAACAACATGCTCCATCTTGATGAGACACTTCACGTTGCTGAAACAACAGGCTCGGTCTCAATACCTGGCTTAGAAGTCAGGAGGTGAGGCTAATCTGCCTCAGCTGCTTCCTCGTTTCAAGAAAAGCAGCTTCAGGAACCCATGTGAGGAACCCATGTTTTCTTGAGCAGTTAGGCAACCACTTTGCTCCTCACTGTAGAAGATGGAGTACTTCTTTTCTTTGAGCTACTTCAGTCAAATCTTCATCAAAGTGGTGAAGTGCTCCATCAGAACTTCACGTAGTCTTATTTTGTACATTTTTTGTCCATTTGCAAAAAACAATCCGAGAGGTTGCCATCAGGAGGATTTACCTGGCTAGAAAATTATCATTCCTTCTGTATTTTTTTTATGAAACACAGTGAACTGTAAAACTGAAAGAATAGCATGTTAGCATTTTATATTCTGTTACATTTCCCCTTAGGTTCCCATATAACGATCTTAGCTTCTTAATATTATAGTATTGTGTTTATAATGCTGGCTTTAAGGGGTTTCTTTTCTTTTCTTAGATTTCATATGTTTCATTGTTATTATTGAAATGGTTGTATTTCTTATTTCTGTTATTTTATTTCAATGGCTGAAATAAAGATATGCATGCATTGGCATTTTTTGCAGTCAGGTGCTTTTCACAATAACTTCTACCATGTTTGTACTGCAGTGACGGGAATGAGGGAGTGCCATGTGGGACTGATCCAAGCTATTTTCCCCATTTCATATCCATCTAATTCTTCCCAGGCACACAGTAGCCCAGGCAAAGCACGCTGGGGTGAAATTGGCAAATTTCTGTCTGTTTTTCCTTCAGGTTGGTTCAAAGTCTCAAGCTGCTACTGGAACTTCAAGGGGAACGCCTTGAAATGGAAGTCCTTGAACGATATGCACTCTAAATTGAATCTCTCTTTGGGGGGGGGGGTGTTTAAAAATAATTGTCTTGAGTTTAGGAGACAAGGGGTGGGATGAGCAAAGTGGTCCTGCTCATGGGAAAAGTAGACCGCTTACAACTCAGCATTTCAAGATGTTGTAAAAGAAAATGTTAGCAGCACTGTAGTTTCAAATACACTGAGCTGAGCTGAAAATAAATCAGCTTATATCTTGAAGAGAGACAACGTTGTGGGATCACAGAAGTCTGGAGCTAGTTTTCAACCCTTTGCTCCACCTCTCCACTGCCATTCACTTCACACCATGTAATGTATTTTGTACAGATTTGGGTACAAAAGTTACATTTCTAAAAATATGGTACTCTAACAACTGATGACGGAGCACCAGAATTGCTGAAAGCATTGCTAAGCAGTTGTATACAGGAATAATGTTCTAACCCTTCCCCCCAACTCTACAAGTATTTCTGCTAAATTGTTGCCATATTATTTTCTTGACATTTTCCCCTCTGAATTATGACAGACTCCTTTCAACTTCCCCACAAGTTATAGCCCAGAAATTGAAATAAGGCATATGTTTCAGCAGTCAGGCCCTGTACAAGTCAAACCTCTTCCATAAATTTCATTTCTGTGGCAAGGCCTGATTTCTCAGTGTCAGCCCGCCATCTCAAATGTGAAGTTTATATTTTTGTTTTTTATTACAGGATTGTTGTTTCAATATAATAAGATAGCCATAAGGGACTTTGAGCAACTCGAAAACGCTGCCTAAGTGCTTATGCTGCAGATTGTAGGCACATAGATATACACTCCTGTCCTCCCGTTTATGAACAGAAAAATAACAAGGAAATTCCTATTTCAAGGTTTAGACTTTCGCTATATTGGTCACCATGATATGAACTGGAGCAAATGTTTGCATTGAATTCTCAAATAAGGGAGATCTCTGCATGAGCTGAATGTAGCCATTGATGGGAACCATTATTTTCAGGAGAAAAGTTACTAGGATCCAACTGGAATGTATGTAATACCTTTCCTTCATTTGGGCAAAATTCAGGTCTGTCAGGAAAGAGTTAGAAACCAAAGTCAAACAGTGAAGATGAAACTGTTGTCTAGTCCCAAGAAGCCAGAATGGAATGAAGGCACCTGAAATCTTGGCGATCACTCGTAGCCAAGTAAGATTGTCTTCCAGGGGTAAAATCTTAACAGTGGATCCGTAAGTGGCTGTAAAGGCCAATTCTGGATCCTCACAACCTCCCACAATGAGGGCATAGGTTTCCGGGTGGGAGACGGTCATGATGAGGGTTTGCCTGACGTGCCTTCCTTTTAGCTCTTTTCTCCCTTTCTCCCTGTACTCGTGCTTCCTCAAAGTCCATAGCGCCTTTAATAAAGGCACCTGAATACTAAGAGAAGCAGAGTCTATGCATGCATCATACAGTACATTTATTCCAGGCTGTTCTGTAAGAGTGTACACTTTTACTCCTGTAAGGAGTAAAGACTTTGTAATTTGCATTAAGCAGCAGAAGATGAGGGGTCTTGTACATGTTTTCCCCACCCTTCAGGGAGTTGTAGTGTATATTATGGGTTCCTGATCACCTTTTATCTGTAGATGTTTTAATTGTATTTCATTTTTGTTTTTTCTTATTGGTGTATGACCCCAACCCCAGAGGCACATTTGTTTGAGTTGGGTGGTCACATACAGTATATTTAATAAATAAATGAACAAAGAAACAAATAGATAAATAGTATTTCTGGCAAACTCTTTCACTGTACTCTGATTTGAAAAAGCAAATCTATGGAGCAAGAGCACTTGATTGAGTTAACAAACACCAAAGATTCCATCAATTTTAATAAGGAGTGAAACCAGACCTAAATTGTTGAATGCATAATAAATTATGGTTCCTAGTCAGTGTATGTCAATCAGCAGTTTAGTGGAATGCAATCAGATGATTTCACCCAGACTTGTGTTTTGAGAAAAGGAGAGTGTGTTTTCTCTACCTTTCATACTCTATCAAATGAGTTTTTTCGTGTTGTCTCTTTGCTTTCAGGGTGCAACCTCACTGTCTGCTTTTTCCCCTGTTCCAAATTCTGGAGTCTAATTCCAGATACAGTACAGTACAGGGCCAAGCTTTCCAGAGTGGCACCAACAGTGTGAAATAATCTCTAGGAAAATCTCCATATCTCCGTATTCTTTTTCATTCTGCCTCAAACCTGGTTTTTAAAACAGGATTTTGGAGAAAGCTGATGATTTCCCTATTTCCTTTGATTAGAGCTGATTTTTCCCATATATTCTACTGTTTATATTTTTTTACTCTGATTTTATTCTCTCATGCACAGATGATATTACTTAGCCTGGTAACAAAGCATCTGCAGGAACACAACCAAGCTCAGAGAACACCAAGTACCCAACAGTTCAACAATCAGCTACATATACTGTATTCTCTAACATTAATTTTATTTATTAATTTTATTTATTAATTTTATTTATTTTTAAAAAAACTATTTAAAAAAGAAAAGCATAGAATTGAGTCCTTTCAATTACAGTGGATTGATTTCAATTGGGAATCTGGAAGCAGGGGGTAGGGGGGTAGTGTTGGCATCCCAATTAGGCCTCTTTCTTGAAAGGGCACTATTGGTATATCTGATCTTCCCTCATTCCTTTACCCTGTTAAAACAAACTTCCAAAGCAGAACACTAAGGTTTGCTGGCTTCTATCATTTTTGTTTGAAGTTCTTTTGTAGAAAGAGAGAAAGAGATGGGGACAGAAGGTAAATTTTCTGTGTCTTGAGCAAACCAGGCCACATATCCTATGCAGGCTTTCTCCAAACCAAATGCTACTGATGAGGCTCCTGACCATGGAAAACTGCATATAGGATTGTAAGCTTTCCAATGATTTCAGGACTGCTCATTTATGGGATGGGAAGGGAAGGGAAGGGAAGGGAAGGGAAGGGAAGGGAAGGGAAGGGAAGTTTTCTAGTCTCTCTGACAGCCACAACATATATGGCCACAGAGACACAGAGCCCAGCAGCCAGAGGGCAGGAAACAGTCCCACAGCAGTCCTGTGGGGCCAACTGGAACCCAGAGATCACCAACCCCTGGAGATTCCTCCATTTACTATGAGTTGTCCAGATGAGGGTCTTCTGCCATGAAGGTGAGGAAAACACTACTTTTATTCCAGTTAACCTTGGCCTGGCTTCATCCTGCCTCAGCAGTAGAGTGCCTATGAGTTGGAGGCTCTGTTATGAGAAGATGTCTTCACCAAAAGTTAGAAAGGTATCTTCATAATGTGGTAAGCAGGCTGTGAGGATGAGCCAATGGTGTCAGAGGGGTAATTTTATTTATTTATTTTATTTATTTATTTTATTTGTAATTGAAGGAAGTTTTTCACTCCACTTGGGGCTTTAGAAAGTTTATAGACACACCACGGCATCCTGATAAAAGTCTTTAGAACAAAATTCACAAATCTTGCTATATTATCTGCAATTTCACAAAGCACTAAAAACAAGGAGGTGCTATGTTGTCATGGATAGCAAACATAATGTTGCTAAATATGTTGGAGAAAATGAAAGCAGGACATTAACCAAAGAAAAATCTAAAGTTCACAGTGGTATTAATTATTACCATTAAATACCAGAATTAAATACCATTAAATAAATACCAGAAAAAATAAATAAATAAAAGGAAGCCCATATGAAGCAATTTGATCAAAGGTATTACTACAGGAGGTAGATTTTTTTTTCTTCCCCTCTACTGAAGCATGAGATCATAGGAAACCTAGCTGGCAAGACATACTGGATTATGTTCCCGGAGTTATCTATAGCTCAGACTTCCAAACATAATAAATAGACCCAAAGGAACAGTAACAGAAATATTATATTTGGAAAAAGGTTTAGTCCTGATGAAACTGCTTTCATCCTGGAGCAACGCCAAGGTTAATCTGCCATAATTGCTCCTATCTCCAGATTTTTCTTATTTTCTTATTTTACTTTTTCAATAAAGAAAGCAGGCAGCCCTGGAGTTGTTGATAAAAGTCTTACAGGAATACAACTGTATCCCATATCATTCTTTCCGGATTAAGTAACAAGTTACTGAATTACTCCATCACTGTAACTGGGTTTTACAGTAAAGCTGCAAGTCAGAGATTTGACTTCTGGGGCCATTTCCAACTCATTATGCCTTATTGTGAAACTGATACAAATTTACACATGGCAATCACAAACTATATAAAAACTTCCATAGGGTGGAATAAGACCAGACAAACTAAAGCCTAATTAGACTAACTGTGATTTTTTTTTAATTGGAATGACTGTCAATGCCTTGATTTCAAAGAGTGTTGGAAGTAGGAGGGTCAGGCCTCGATGTCGGGGCAGCTGACTATCTTCAGTCCCCAGAAATCAAACACTGGAATGAGCTGAATTACAATCTATTAGAATCTAACTGCATTTTTGTGAGAGACTGGGGTTTTTTAGGGGGAAAGGGATAAACAACAGTCAAAACCACTAGCAAATTATTGAAAGATTTATTAGTAGTCTCTAATTTACCTTCTAGATGCTCCAGATATGAAGCACTCAAGAAATTTCTGCAGGAGCAGAATAATAAGGAACTGTAGGCACAGTTGACAGCCCAGACCAACTATTAACTATTTCTGTATGCTGTTATATGGTCCAGCTTTAATGATAAGCTCAACAATTGAATTAATTCTATATAAGTATTTATACTTACCTTAAGGGGCGTGGTGGCTCAGTGGGTAAGATGCCAGGCTTGTTGACCGGAAGATCGCAAGTTCGGAGGTTCGAATCCCTAGCCCTGCGTGCGGAGTGAGCTCCCGCACTAGCTCCAGCTCTTGCCAACCTAGCAATTCGAAAGCATGCAAATGCAAGTAGATGAATAGGTACCACTTCGGTGGGTAGGTAACAGCGTTCTGCGCGCGTCATGCCGGCCACATGACTGTGGAAGTGTCTTCAGACAACGCTGGCTCTTCGGCTAAAAAACGGAGATGAGCACCGGCCCCTAGAGTCGGACACGACTGCACAAATGTGCGGGGGGAACTTTTACCTTTTTACCTTACTTACCTTATGGAACTTTCTTTTTGTTATTTTTTGTTATTTTTAGTTAGTTTAATTACTATAAAATATTTAGGTTTTCCCACTGCATTTTCACTATTCGGTGTAGACCTTTTCTTTTATATTTCACTATTTTAACAATAAAAAGGTAAAAAATAAAATAAAAATGACTATGTATGTGTATATTGATGAGACTTTATGCCACCTCAATTACTACAATAATTAATATTGATTTATTTGTTAATTTGATTTATGCAACTCTGGGTGGCTAGCAACACATCAGAAACAATTCTGGTCTATGACCGTAATAAAATATTGATTGAACACATTAGAAACAATACAAAAACCAATATCAACAAAAGGGTAATATTAACACCGATATACAGTAAAATACCCCTTATAATGTTCACTCGGGGTGCTGCATCTCTTTCAACTTTGGGGTCCCTGACAAACTTTTAGAATGATCAGGTTTTAAGTAATCTCTGTGATTACTCCAGAGGCAAAGTGGTCCCCAGGAAAATGCCTGTTGCTGCATACAATTATGAATTCAGCTCAGTCATTCCCCCCCCCATCAACACCCACATAAAAGGTATGCATTTTCGTGCATGTTTAGAGTAATACACATATTTTTGTCTGCATTTTCCTTATTATGTACACTCTTTGGCAAACATTATTGTGTCTTAATTCATATTTATTTGTGGGCACTTTTATCTCAAGTGGGGAATATTTTCTTTTAATTCTAACCCAAGACACAAAACTCTCAGGAGTGCAGTTATTTGTGCAAACACAGATTCTAGTTTGGCGATGAATATGGGAAGTGCAAATGGGATACATTTGTTTAACATTTGGCTCCAAGCCTGAAGACGCCAGGGTGCGAGCCAAAATGGATCAGTGTCACAGCTGGGGAGCTAATGGTGCCGCTGGCTACGCTGCCAAGTCTGACTACAGTGTCCCTCTAATTAAAGATTGAATCCTGGATTTGACAACCTAACACTTAATGGAACAGCAATAGACAGATATATATGTATAAACAGGAAATCCCCATATTGCTTTAATAGTGGAGATTAATGTACCTATGTTTCTCTATGACTGAAGGATTATTGTTTTGTTTGTTAGTTTTAAACACTGCTGAGGAAAATAACACAAGTAAATAAAGGACTCTCTAACTGAGCTTGATGTCTATGTAATTTTCATGGCAACAATATAAATATGGTTTGCCACTTGCATTCTAGAATGTTCTACTGGTAGAATGTTTTTTCAACTGCTCAGACCAGCCTACAGCTCTGTTTTTTCCTGGTAGCCTCCATCCAGTTATCAATGAGCTCTTATTATGTGTCCCTTAGTCACCTGGAGCTGAGCTTGACTTGAGGGAGTCTTTAGCTTACATTTTAATTTGTTATGGACTCTCAGCATACTTGCATTATACACTAGCTAAGTCAAGTCAGGGAACTTCTAATGCAGAGCTTTCCAAACTGTGTGTCGGGACACGTTAGTGTGTCGGCTGCAGTGTCTGGGTGTGTCGCGGCTGCTGCTGCCTCCAAACCTGCCCTGCCAGGATTCCGCGCAGTTCCGAGTGCCTGCCTTGTGCCCTGCTGCCTCCAAACCTGCCCTGCCAGGATTCCACGCAGGTCCTAGTGCCTGCCTTGTGCCTGGCTCCCTCCAAACCTGCTGTGATTCTGCGCAGGTCCTAGTGCCTGCCTTGTGCCTGGCTGCCTCCAAACCTGCCCTGCCAGGATTCCGCGCAGGTCCTAGTGCCTGCCTGGTGCCTTGCTGCCTCCAAACCTGCTGTGATTCCACGCAGGTCCTAGTGCCTGCCTTGTGCCCTGCTGTAAGAGTGTGTCGCAAAATGATGCCCTGCTGTAAGAGTGTGTCGTGAAATGATGCCTTTCTAAAATGTGTGTCACCAACATGAAAAGTTTGGAAAGCTCTGTTCTAATGGATTAGCAAGACCCATACTCCTTTTCCGGAAAAATATTCTATACCTCAAATATTTAGTCTTACAAAGCCTGCCAAATGTTTCCTGGAAAATCCACCTCATCCCTAGCTTTAGAACTGTTGAAATCTGGAATGATTTTAGCCCATTGTTATCAATCATTCATCATATTTTCAGGTGGTTTTTTGATAGATTCTCTTGCTATACTTTTCTATCAGTCTAATTCTTTTTGAAATGTGTTTTTCACAAGCCAATGTACTTAATATTTGCTTTCTTCTCCCTTCTCTGCCTGCATAATCGTGCCACCAAATAGATAGTGTGTATTATTTTGTTATTAGTGATAACAAAATTCTGTTTGCAATTTAACAACTGCATCACCAGACAGTGCAGAAGCCTTAACACCAGGAAATCTGTCATTTTTTGCAGTTCAGGTCAACAGTCATGGAATCCTTGTGATATTATGGATTCTGTACATGTTTCAGCATGATGGATTTACATAAGGTAAATCCACAGTTTTTGTATGTACATAGATTTTATGACCAGAGTAATATCTATATATTTTTAACACCGGGTGACAGTTCATTGTTAAATGTTAAAGTTGTTTTTCTTAAATCATTCCTTGACCCAATCTATCAGAGCTCTGTGCGTGTTGTTCATGAATGATGTCTCTACCATCTCCACAAATGTTTGGCCTCAAATCAATGGTCTATAAAATGTTCCTAGTGCCGGAGGGGTGGTAGGAGGGAAGTAGAGAGGGAGACAGAGAGAGAGAGGAGAGTAAACAATATTTCAGTTTTTGTCTTTTATGAAGAATTTGAGGATTAGTTTTTTTGGGGGGTGGTCTTTGATCAAAGGCAGGTAATGCAAAAAATAAACTGCTGGAAATTATGTGGGTCTGCAGTTCTAAACTTACTTATCCGTAAACTAGTCCCATTGAATCCAAAGCTTTTTGCAGAGAGTATATGTGTCTGTATGTACACACATATATGTTTGTATATATGTTTGTGTGTGTATACATATCTATACTGTACATACATACATATATACATGGAACACACTTAAGTGTTGTTTATTTTCAAATTAGAAAAGTATTTTTAGTGGGTGTGTAGGACTTCTCTATAAGTGTTATTTATTCTCAAATTAGAAAAAGGTTTGATAGCACAGATGTGTGTAATTCATTTTGTGCGGATTTCTATCACAGAAATGTCTGTTCTGTTGACAGCTATTGATCTATGATGACTCACATATAAATACATAACATTGCCTTGTGCAGCTGCAAATATTTCCAGAAAAGAAAATAAGAAAACAATAGCACTCAGAAACTTGGAGAATCAAGGAAATGCTTTCGTCTCTGATAACCTTCTCTACACCAGGGGCTTGCAACTTATAGCCCCGGGGTGCGTGCGGCCCTGCAGACATTTTCCGCATCCTGTGTCCCACACGGAGGCACTGCCACTGTTTAGTCTGGGCCTGCTAACTCGCTGCTGGCATGTCTGGCAGAGGCTGCCCCAGGAGTGCCTCTTGTTCCTTCCTGGCCAAGTTTCTCTGGGTTTGCTGAGAGGTGCTGCCCTGCTGCTGTTTCCAGCCTCTGCCTTCCTTTCCTGCCATTCTCTCATGTCCTAAGTGCTGCAATAAGTGGAAGCCTGGGGGTGACAGTGACGTCCTCCTCTCTCTGGCTGAGGCGTGCAGTGTGAAACAGGTGAACAAAGTTTCAGCAGCCTCACTGAGAGGACTTGAATTAATCACATCATTCTCATCTTGCCCTTTTCCCCATGAAGAGAGAGGCTGTGATCATGCTGGGCTTCAAAGCTGGGCTTTCATTTGATCTAGGCAGTATCTGGACTCATAATGATCACTGTACAGAGCTACTGGCATATTCCATCCCTTCTGGTCTTTGATCACTGCCCTCCACAGCTATTTTGGAGATGTCTGCATCAGAAGAGAAGAAGATGCCTCTGTAAGGCCTGAAAACCATTGGACTGTTTTGGACTCCCCACTTGTAGACCCGTGAAACACTTTTCCCCCCCAGCCACATGGTGAAATTGACAAGAGTTGTGTCAGTTTCCTCACCCCAAGTGACAGAAGAAGAGTGGAACTGTGACCTTTGCTTTTACTTTTCCACCACTCACCAATGGACATGCCAGGTGGATGAACAAGTTCAAAGGCAACAATTATTGGAAAGTCAATGGAGGAGGACTCATACAAAAAGTCTGTCAATGGAAATCACATGTCTTCAAAGACCCATCCATGGAAAGGAAAGAGATGGCCCTTGCTTTCCTGGCACAGGTGGGAGGGGTAAATAACCCACCAATCAGGAGCTGTGACAACCTCTTTCTGGACACAAAGCCTGGCCAACATTGTCATCAGGCTGGAGGACAGATGAAAATCTGGATAGCAATGTCTTAAACCAGCTTCACCTTCAGCCACTTTCAGCATGTGAGACAAGCCGGATACGGTAAGTCAGTGGTGCAGAAATGGCCGAAAAGCAGCAGGTGACAGGCAAGTGCGGATATCTGCTCCACCTCCCCATCCCCCGCCCCACCCCACCCGAGTCTGCTCTGCTGTGGTCCTTCCACACTCCTCAATACCAGTAGTTTCTTCTCTAAAGAACTAAGGAGTGATTATAGAGGCTTGTGAGGATTCGTAAGGTTTTCTGAAATGTAGCTTTAAAATTACAAATGGCACAGATGACCTGGAAGGTTGAGGAGGCTGTTCATCTCTTCTCCCGTTACTACAATCTTAATCTTTATATAATGCCTGTTAAAAATGAAGATAAAGTCATTTGGAAAATGGAACAAATATTTGCAAGGCTTAAAATTCAAGCTGATTCATCCCTTTTGTAGAATGTTAATTCAGGAAAAGATATCTTCACTATCCTGAATATAATTAGAAAATCCACATTTTTTTTTGAAAAGCCAGATAATCCTAATGTAAAATAATCTGTGTCCATATTCAGTGACTTTGAAATGAACTAATTAAGCAGACGAACTGGACAGTTGCCCTTTAATTTTCTAGGTACAGAGCAGCTAGAATTAGTATAATATGAACCAGCCTCTGAAAACAGGAAGGCTGATTCATTGCAGACAAGAAATTGTGTGGGGTATTTAAGATGGGAAACCATAAGCAGTTTTAATATCTTCCACGTTCTTTAGTAGCAAATTAGCATGAATTAAGTACAGATGTGCGGTTTTCCCAGTCTTCAAAAGTAAGAACTATTGTTTAATGCCAGCAGCATGCCTGTTACACTTGAAAAATTCCATACGTGGTTATAATTTCCATATAGAAAGCAATGTTTGGAACACACGTGTGTGCCATTACATGCAGGAAACAGGTAGATTTCTGCCCCATCAACCACACATGATGGGAACACCAATCAAACACCATGGATTGTTAAGACACTGATGGTGTTTGCTTGGCACACTCAGCTTGTATCTTATTTTTCCTGGTAAATTGTAGGCATGTTGAGTGGTAAGGAGACTGGGAAAATCCTTAACAGTGCTAAGGAGTCAATTGTTTAATCATTGTTTTAAGTTTCAGAGGAGAGATAATTAGGAAAAGAAAGATAAGCAGCCTCTTTCACCCATTTGCTAAGTTTCTGGTAAACATTCCCCAGAATGAAGACCAAGACCAAGATGCTCTGAATCATGAGAGTGTCTAGTTTGCCCTCTAATCTCTCAGGATTACACTGAGAGACCAATTGTAAAATCCAGTACCAAATTCACATTTCTCATGCATGGCATTTTGGTTACAGGATGTTTTTTTTCTTCTTTTTCTATTTACTGCTATAGTCCTTTGTGGCCTTGCTCTAGAAGATTTGAGAGCCCTTCAGAGCAACAAGAGAGATGGCTCTAGGAGCTGTAGGTAGGCTGACCATATTTCCTTGAGGCAAAAACGTCGCTGGACAAAGTGGGCATGTGGGGGGGTGGGGGCGTGCGGGCGTGCAGGGGCGTGCGCGTGTGCATGCATGCGAGGGGGCGTGCACGTGCACGTGCACATGCGCGCTTCACCAGGTAACTTTCAAAAACGGGACAAAAATGAGATTTTTACTATAACGACGGGACGCTCCAGAAATGGTGAAATAACGGGACAGTCCCATTCAAAACGGGACATATGGTCAGCCTAGCTGTAGGGGAAAGGAAAGGGCTGTGAAATTAATCACACATACACACACCCCTTCCAGAAGAGAGTCTTTCTCTTGGGTTCTTCTAGAAACCAAACAAGACTTAACATGTCTTAAGCCTATCTCCTAACATTTAAAAAACAACAGCAACCCAGTCAAAAAGGTTTCTTTAGTTATTTTTAGGAAATGTTTGTGTTTCAACAATAGGAAACCCTCAGAGGGAGGAACAGCCTCCCTTGTTCTAATCTGGCTCACAGATGCTAGTAGGCAAAACAGATGTGAAAGACAAATGTATGTAATGAAGCCCCAGCAGTGTTTTGATCATGCTAAAAAGCTAATCAACACTGGAAAGCCGTTTCATCCAAGGCTGCTTATATTATCCAGTGTTTGTTTGTGTTTCCTATTCATATAAACCACTCAGGAGCTTTCAAAAAAATGAAAAAGATTGGGATATAGATCATTCTCCAAGCAGGGATTATTTTCATGAAAAATAAGGACATCACAGTATTACTAAAGCTAATGATATATAAAAGTTTATTTAAACAAATATTAAATGCTAACCATTTGCAAATCATGTTGAGTTTAATTCATTGCAATGTGTTCATTGGTGGCAGCTAATTATCAATTTAAACAGCAGCTTAAGACATTATATATTTCAATTGTATGCCTCACCTTAAATTTGAAAAACCTTTTTCAAGCTACAAGAAAATAACTGTTTAATACAGTATTTAACCATAAGAGTTATAACAGGATATTAAATCTTTTCATTTCTATGGAACGTTATTTTGGAATGAATAGATTTTTTTTTTAAAAATGGCTTCATTTAAACTTTAGGACATCAGTGTTCAGATAGATAAAGAAACTTTATTAATTATTCCTGGGACTATTCCTTTGATCAGTATGTTTAAACATTACATGATATTTTATAGAATATATTTTCTAGTTACACTGACTCATCTGAGCATGTCAATCTTTGAAGCCTGATTTTATAAGAAGAGAAGTACTTTTTCTTGAGTTGTGAATAAGAATACTATATGGAATATACGTGTTTCAGGCAAATGGTGTGTTATGGGTTTCTTTGTTGATGTTACAATTTTTTTTAAAAAAGTACTACAGCTGCAGCCATCAGGTGAGATCTGGTGCTGGCTCTATGTTTGGGATCAAAAGACTGTATGATCCTGGCATACGCGCTTCAGTAGGAAAGAAACCTTAAGGAAAGAAAGGGATAAAAGCACGTAGGAAACATTAAGAGAAAATGGCATGACTTCAGAGTACCAGTGGTTATGGAATGGGAAGAGGTTATGGAATGGGAACAGTGAAGTTTGTGGGTTGTTCTGCAGCATCACCACCCCTTTTCCAGTTTACCTCCTCGCCCCTTTCCCAAAGATACAACATATCTACCTGGGGATTAATCAAAGCAGGTAGTAGAGAAAGCTTGCAAAAATTCACAATTGTTTCTAAATTACTAGCTCTTTGCAATGAAGTCATCGAAGATTGTTTGCACTTGATTGTCCAGGGGATATCATGTTATTGTCTGCAGGATATTCTAAGAATAGTAGCGTTGTATTCCAAAATATGAATGGACAGGCAGTATAAAGAACTACATTACCTAAAGTCAGCAGTACACACCGAGTTTCCTTGATGCAGAGTAAAAGCTGTCTTTAAGAAGTAGATTTTGTTTTAAGTCTGAAAACAACACTATTTTTATTCCTCCAAGTTAATAAGCAAAAAGTAGTTTTTAAACAATGGAGCCTTTCCAGATCCTTGCATGAATGGTTTAGAATACAGTAGCAGGATAGCAGGATATAACCATAGGATCACAGGATAATTACTACATATGGAAATAGCCCAAAGCCAGCATATTAAAGGTTTTTTTAAAATAAAAATTAAGTACAGTTCTGATACATATATCTAAGAAATATTAATATTCACATTGTTTGCAGTCATTTAATGCAAATATATTTCATAACTCTTTGGTGTTCTAAATGTGCTCTTTGTAAACAAAGAGCACATCTTTTGGCAAAATTTAAATCCCAGTAACAAAATGGATTCCTGCTGACCTTGATGTTTGTAACCATAACAGATATGGTTAGAAGCAAATATATTACATGAAAAACTAACAGGACTGTTTTAAAATGATTCAGTCATGAAAGGTCATTGTAGTTAACTAACTGGGACTTGTGACTGCTACTTCCGTGTTCTTTAAAGTCCAAAATCAGTCAGACTCCATGCCCCAGGACATCACTATTCTGGGAAAATAAAGCTTCAAATGTCTGTCTGCTTCCAACATCCCGCGTTAGAAGCAAAAATGTGGTATGTACACAAAGCCTTAGTGAACTTCTTTCTTTTCCCCTGGAAAGTCTAAGATAATAGTCATATTAAAAAGAGAAGGATTATGGTTTGCTTCGAAAATAATACATTGAATTGATTTTGCATTTGACATTCACATCCTTCATGAACTGTATTTGGTTATTCATTTCTTATTGGATCTTTGTGGTGGCATAAAAGATTTGGGTTTTTTCCCCCTATATTAAAGCCCATCAGTTAAGCAGCATGACTGGAAAATGCTGCATCTTAGTTGGTTTTCATTCTATTTTTTCTGCTGTGGCTGACAAAAGAACATTTCTGTGAATATCAAAAAGGCTTCTGTTTTTAACTCCACATTTTTAAGAAATTAGTTAATCACAATTAATTATTTTATTGCTGGGAGTATAAACTTAACTACTCATAATATGAAAGTTCACTTGATACCCCCTGCATTAAAAGGAATGATAAAGGGGCTAGGGCTGTTGGCCCCTTGCCCCAGGCTCCACTGGCAACCATGCCCATTGTACATTCAGTATGTTGGGATTATAGTTGTGTATTGATGTTCTCAAAATACATTTTGTAGCATGTTTCTCATTCTCATTCATAATTTAAATATTAAAGATGTAGGCTTAATACATCTGGTGGCTTAATACATGTAGGCTTAATACATGTGGTGTTGGAGGAGAATTCTGAGAGTGCCTTGGACTGCAAGAAGATCAAACCAGTCCATACTCCAGGAAATAAAGCCAGACTGCTCACTTGAGGGAATGATATTAAAGGCAAAACTGAAGTACTTTGGCCACATAATGAGAAGACATGATACCCTGGAGAAGAGGCTGATGCTAGGGAAAGTGGAAGGCAAAAGGAAGAGGGGGCGACCAAGGGCAAGATGGATGGATGATATTCTGGAGGTGACGGACTCGACTGTGGGGGAGCTGGGGGTGGCGACAGCCGACAGGAAGCTCTGGCGTGGGCTGGTCCATGAAGTCACGAAGAGTCGGAAGCGACTGAACGAATAAACAACAAGGCTTAATACTCCTTTTTTTTAACCATTTTTACAAGGGTTAAAAAAAAACAACCTTATTCACGCTGGTGACATCACTATGTCATTCTCACAACCATCAAAAGAAACAAATGCTGAAGAAACTAGGCCTATCAAAGGAGGCTCCTCACATCTGAAAATGATCTGTAGGACATCTCCTCCTTCTTCTTCTTCTTCTTCTTCTTCTTCTTCTTCTTCTTCTTCTTCTTCTTCTTCTTCTTCTTCTTCTTCTTCTTCTTCTTCTTCTTCTTCTTCTCCTCGATTGACTTCCAGGGGTAAAATCTTAACAGTGGATCCGTAAGTGGCTGTAATACCAAAGAAATAATATATCTCCCCCTACTTTATGATCACAGAATAATACTGAAGATGAATACTTATGTATATGATTATTTTACAGTCTGCATTATAATCATTGGCCTTATAATGCCTTTGCCTTCAGCTCCTCAGGTGATCAATAATGGACATAGCTCTGTGATTAAATGAGAATGTTTGGGAGTGATTGCACTGATGGCCTTGGCCATTCACTTATTTGAAGCAGAGGGTAGGACCTTGGTAGAACCATCAGTTACACCTGAAGGAAAGTTGCCAAGAGGCTTAAGAAACCTTTCTGAATTCATCAGCTTCTAGCGCTGAACCATCCAATTCAATGGATAAAGATAACATGCAGCTGAAGGTCAAATCTGTTCAGATACTGATATGTCTTATGTCAACACAACTACTGCAGGTACGTTCTTCCACCCATAAATTATTTCCCCCTAATCCCATACAGAAAATGAGAACCAAAATATATTCTGCCATTTATGTCAGCCTAAATATCAACATAGGGGCGTGGTGGCTCAGCGGGTAAGATGCCAGGCTTGTCGATCGGAAGATCGCAAGTTCGGAGGTTCGAATCCCTAGCCCTGCGTGCGGAGTGAGCTCCCGCACTAGCTCCAGCTCTTGCCAACCTAGCAATTCGAAAGCATGCAAATGCAAGTAGATTAATAGGTACCACTTCGGTGGGTAGGTAACAGCGTTCCGCGCGTGTCATGCGGCCACATGACCATGGAAGCGTCTTCGGACAACGCTGGCTCTTTGGCTAACAAACGGAGATGAGCACCGGCCCCTAGAGTCGGACACGACTGCACAAATGTGCGGGGGGAACCTTTACCTTTTTAAATATCAACATATTGATATTTATAACATATTGGTGCTGGTGGTGAACGATGAATCTGATGTTCTAAAGATCAACACACCATAGGAACCTGAAATGTAAGATCCATGAGCCAGGGCAAATTGGATGTGGTTATTGGGGAGATGTCAAGATTAAATATAGACATTTTGGGTGTCAGTGAACTGAAATGGACTGGAATAGGCCACTTCACATCAGATGACCACCAGAACTACTACTGTGGACAAGAGGACCACAGAAGAAATGGAGTAGCCTTCATAATTAATAATAAAGTGGCTAAAGCAGTGCTTGGATACAATCCAAAAAATGATAGAATGACCTCAATTCAAATTCAGGGTAAGCCATTTAACGAGGCAGACAGAACTGGAACTGATAGGCAATTGGACTGGAACCACTAGGCGACTGGACTGGAACTGCAAGGCAGACAGGACTGGAACCACTAGGCAACTCTGCCTGAAGGACTAGGCAGGACAGGACGCGCTATACTAGAAAACCCCCCAGCGGCAGAACGTGGCTGCACTGGCTTAGCACAACAAAACACACAAGGACAAACCGAGTACTTAACTGAAGCGTCAGAACGCTGCCTTGCCAAGGCTGCTGAACGCTGTGAAGCTATTGACGCAAGCTGATGAAGAGACCGAAGCCTTCTTAGCTGGGCTTCCTGAAAGACTACGAGACAAGGTTCCGTCTCCTTGATGCTGAAGTGAACTGGCTTCTAATGCAGCTGGGGTCAATTCAGAAATGAGGCAAGGCTCTGGTTCTGGTTCTGCGGTGGCTACAGGGCAGGACCCCAAGGACTGTTCCGGCTGGACTTCCCCCGAAGAAGCTCTTCACTCGGTGGAATGTTTGTCTCTGGCAATCGGGTGCTTGTGCTGGCGCCCTTTTATCCTGTTTTCGGCATGCCTTCTCTCCTCAGGAACCAATCAGGCTTCACTCTGTTTGGCGCGCTTTTCAGCCCTCCTCTCTCTGGCACTGATTGGTGCTCCTGCCTTAGTTCCTGGTTTGGAACCAATCAGCTTCTCAGGATACTCCCGCGCTGCTGGGTCATCCCCGGGTCCGGACTCCTGCACCTTCTCATCATGAGACTGATCACGAGTATTGCACTTTTGACCCTGCACCTGATCATCACAAGTTCTGCTTGTCAGTTGCTGCACAAGATAAGTTTCATTTCTCAGGTAAGTTTCATTTTCCTCTAGCTCAGAGTCAGAGTCAGACTGGACTCTGACAGTGAAATAAGTGCCACTGTTCGATAGTCTGAACATTCTTTAGTGTTTCCCTTTTTTGGTATGGGGATATAAGTTGATTTTTTCCAATCTGATGGCCATTCTTGTGTTTTCCAAATTTGCTGGCATATGGCATGCATCACCTTGACAGCATCATCTTGCAAGATTTTAAACAGTTCAGCTGGGATACCGTCGTCTCCTGCTGCCTTGTTATTAGCAATGCTTCTTAAGGCCCATTCAACCTCACTCTTCAGGATGTCTGGCTCTAACTCACTGACCACACCGTCAAAGCTATCCCCGATATTATTATCCTTCCTATACAAATCTTCCGTATATTCTTGCCACCTTTTCTTGATCTCTTCTGCTTCTGTTAGGTCCTTGCCATCTTTGTTTTTGATCATACCCATTTTTGCCTGGAATTTACCTCCGATGTTTCTAATTTTCTGGAAGAGGTCTCTTGTCCTTCCTATTCTATTGTCTTCTTCCACTTCCGCGCATTGCTTGTTTAAAAATAATTCCTTATCTCTTCGGGCTAACCTCTGGAATTTTGCATTTAATTGGGCATATCTCCCCCTATCACTGTTGCCTTTTGCTTTCTTTCTTTCTTGGGCTACTTCCAGTGTCTCAGCAGACAGCCATCTTGCCTTCTTGGTTTCCTTTTTCTTTGGGACGTTTTTTGTTGCCGCCTCCTGAACAATGTTGCAAACTTCTGTCTATAGTTATTCCGGGACCCTATCTACTAAATCTAGTCCCTTAAATCTATTCTTCACCTCCACTGCATATTCATTAGGAATATTAGTGAGCTCATATCTAACTGATCTGTGGGTCTTCCCTATTCTCTTTAGTCTGATTCTAAATTTTGCAATAAGAAGTTCGTGATCTGAACTACAGTCAGCTCCAGGTCTTGTTTTTACCGACTGTATAGATGTCCGCCACCTTTGGCTGCAAAGGATGTAGTCAATCTGATTTTGGTGTCGACCATCTGGTGAAGTCCATGTATAAAGTCGTCTTTTAGGTTGTTGGAAGAGAGTGTTTGTTATGCACAGTGAGTTGTCTTGGCAAAATTCTATCAGCCTATGTCCTGCTTCGTTTTGTTCTCCCAGACCATGCTTGCCTGTAATTCTAGGTGTCGTCTGACTACCCACTTTAGCATTCCAGTCTCCTGTAATGAAAATAACATCTCTTTTTGGCATATTATCCAGTAGGTGCTGCAGATCCTCATAGAATTGATCTGCTTCTGCTTCTTCAGCATCTGTGGTTGGGGCATATATTTGGATCACTGTGATGTTAAATGCTAGGGAAAGTGGAGGGCAAAAGGAAGAGGGGGCGACTAAGGGCAAGATGGATGGATGATATTCTGGAGGTGACAGACTCAACCGTGGGGGAGCTGGGGATGGTGTTGGTCAACAGGAAGCTCTGGTGTGGGCTGGTCCATGAAGTCACAAAGAGTCGGAAGCGACTGAACGAATAAACAACAACAAATATCAACAGAGATTGACCCAAAGTTGATGTAGCAGCCATGAAAGCTTGAGCTCTTCTTAACAAATAGACTTGGCATATATATATATATATATAAAAGTCCTCCAAATTCATTACCATGGGGATGGGTGAGCAATACATGTTCAAGTCACCTCTATCATCTCATGCAAACAGACTATTAGGAATAGCTTGGGAGTACACCAAAAAGATCAATATCCTGTCTTCGATCTCAAAACCAAGAATAGACATTTGAAGCTCCTTGACTGCTGAACAGCATATTTTATCAGGGAGAGGAATTCCTATAGACTCAGGAACCCCACCCCCTAGTTTTATAGAGAAATTATATGGGAACCTTAGCCAACTTAATCATAGTATATATGCATGGTTGTTTCTGAGTTGATACCCTGAAACAGAATTTAATTAGAGTGCTATGAAAGGAGACTAAAAAGGTTTGTAAAATATGGAAAAGTAAGCATGAGACTAATAGATGGAATATTAAATAGTTTAGCTGGTATATTTACATATTTAAACCAGCCATGGCACCATGCTTTTAAAGCTGGATCATATTTTTTCTAATTTAAGGAGATGAGAAGGAATTAGCAAATTATTTGAAGTCTGACTGCATTGAAACTTCAGTTGTTCATTTTATTTTCATTTTTTTCTAACTGGCGTGGAAAAATTCAGAGTACAGCTGCAGGACTAACTAGCTCTAATATAAGGTAGAAATTGGAATCTAATTACAAAGTTTGGATTGGAAGCTCAAAATATGAATCTAGTAGAGGATCAACTTCTAATGCATCCAAGAGGTCCCTGCTCATTTGTTCATGGATTTGCAACTTAGATAATTGTTCATGTGGAACTTATCATCCAATATCATTCTCATTTCAATAAAATTATTGTGAGAATAGAATAGAATAGAATAGAATAGAATAGAATAGAATAGAATAATAGAATAGAATAGAATAATAACTTTATTGTCATCCCACTATACACTATACAAGTGCACAATAGAATGAAATTTCGTTGCAGTTGGCTCACAATTTCACTCAAGCAATAAAATACTAATGATAATAATAAAAAAACCATAATTACTATTAAATACCCATTCTTATAAAATATGCATTCTTATAAAATATACATTCTTTAACTCACAATTTCAGTCAAACATTAAAATACTAATAAAAATCAATTAGTATAAAATATACATTCTTTACATATCCAACATATTTCACCTAAAAGAACCTATTTGGCATTCAAGAATCCAATAAAATAAAATAATTCAAGTGTTGAGATAAAGAATCCAAAATTTCACATTGGTGCAGGTCTGACATTTTGGACAACTGGCAATATTTGATTGCTGCCATCATGAAGTTCACATTGTTATGGCCAAGTAAAGTAAAGTATCAGTAAAGCAATATTGTGTTGCTATTTTCTGGATCTATGATTAAGGAAACAGAAGGATAAAGCTGTGGTACTTTAGTGAATAATTGTTCATGGTGCAAACTTGCAGATGTACTATCATATGAAGGAAATGGAATGGAAAGGTACTTATATTTCTCTCTCAATCACTTTTATAAATGGATTGAGGAGCAATTTTGAAATCCCACAACATATTGTGTTCATGCAGGCAAATGAAGAGATCAACAGCTCTGTGAAGAACACAACTTCTTCCATGCAGAAAATTCCAGGTTCAACCTCTGGCATTTTCAATGATGGAAATGACTTTTCTAATGAGAGCCACAGTAAACTGCTAGATGTATGGAGAGATGGAAAAGCACCTAATATTCTAAGTATCATTATCTTGCATTATCTCAATGATGCAACCTGTTTCCTAATCAAGAATTTCTGGACCAGTTGTGGAAGAAAATTTTTCCATGGACCGGGGCGGGGGCGGGGTTTGCAGATGGGAGCCAATCATGTGCACCGGGGGGTGGGGTTTGCAGGCAGGAGCTAATCACGTGCACCGGGGGGCAGGGTTTGCAGGCAGGAGCCCCGCGGCCCACTTCCTAACAGGCCGCGGCCCACAGGTTGGCAACCCCTGATCTATATTATCTATATTTACATCAACCTATCTACTGTATCTAATTATGTCTGTATCTTTGTAATGGTTTTTCCTGATTTTTCTATAAGCAATAAGGATATTTTGATTTAGATTCATTTTTTGTTTCCTAAAAAGAGCACACAGTATTCTTGGAGTAATTTTGTGAAACATTATTGATAGCTTAGGAGAAGCAGTATTCTACACAATTATGCAGCTGCCACAGTAAGATCTTTAGTTGCTCTAGGCTCAGCAAATCTCTTATATTGCTTAACTCCTTTAATGCGTTTTTATCAGTAGGATTTTTTACATTTCCTTTCAAGTCTAGTGGGAGTATTTATGATCTGTTAAAAGAAATGCAAAGAAAATATATGAAAATTGTAACACTATAGTTAAACCAGACATAGCTGAGCATAATAATATAACAGGGAATCTGAAAAATCTAGTCTACTGGTCTGTATCAGCCAAATCTTTGTTAATCTCCCCCATGCGGTATGGAAATAACTGTGCCGTCTGGAAACTCTGGGAATTAAAATTTCAACATACCTGGAGGGTCCCACTTGGGGAAGGCTGATTTGGTGTGGTCCCTGAAAAAAGAAACAAAGTGAGCTGGATATGTCTCTTATGAGCTGTGGGCCCTTTCACATCACCTCCATAGCTTGTATGTTGTTTTTGGCACTGGATTTAAAAGTTAAGAGCTCCCACCCATTCTAATTTTTTACTTTGAAAGAAACTAGGTAGAATCTTTATACTAGGGTCCATGATTATTGTTCTGTATTCACAAATTGATGAATAGTACACTGTATCCTCATCACAGCCCATCCTCAATTTAAAAATGTGAAATTCAGTAACTTCCCATTCATAATGAATGGATTTCTCTTCCATCCCTAGCATATTGATATAGGAAAGGTGGCTGCCAAAAGTTCATTTGTGACTCCAAGGAAGAAAGAATCAATACATTGGCTGACCAATATAACCAGACTAATTTACATGTGATTGCTGTGATGTATCAATGTTATTTTATGGTGTTTTTCTAAATGAGCTGGTATCAGGTATTCTTCTGCATTTAACTTGATGTATGCTGACTGATGAATTCACATGAGTCAATAGCTACCAAGTGCTTGACTGGAATGTGTTTACTTGAAGTAAATTCTGAAAAGCCTTCCTTATAAACAACTGAAAACGTTTAGCAAACTTTTATCTCTGTAAGCTGATTAAGGATGTTTCCTTTGTGGTGACAGTGATCCTGGTGGATCAAAGAGTAATCTTATTTCTAAGCCAGTTAATGTTTAGCTCCCCAGATGAATGCAAGAGGTGTCATTATCCCTCTATCAAAAAGCATAAAGATCAGGCATGGAAAATAAGGCAGCAGATTTCACCAAAGACAGTGTTGGCCATCTGTATTTTGGATCTTGCTCAGTTGGAGCTATTCTGGTGTGGCCAGATGACTGAACAGGTGCACTGAATGGAGGAAGAGATTTCTGGCAAAGGGTCCCCATGGTAAGCCAGCAAAGTAGTGTGTAAGATCTTTTCTTTGACTTCTCTTAAGACACTGTGTCCTTTTCTTTCTGGGAATAAATAAATGTTGTCATGCTTTCCTAGATTTGGTTGGGAACTTCAAGGCTAATTACCTGGTTTTGTTCTGCAAGCTCTGCAAAAGAGAGGAATGATTTATATTCAGACTTGGAGTGGTGTATTGGAAAAATGATCATATTATGAACTAAGGATATTTTCTTTTTCACATCAAATAGTTAGGGTGCTCGTACTTTCCCAATAAAGGCAAGTCCTATAAGTAAATGGACATGTGCTATCCTCAGAAGACAAAAGATATTGGAATTTTGTACTTGGGGAAAATATATAATACCTACAAATGTATAGTAAAAAAGGTTCCCCCCGCACATTTGTGCAGTCGTGTCTGACTCTAGGGGCCGGTGCTCATCTCCGTTTGTTAGCCAAAAAGCCAGCACTGTCCGAAGACGCTTCCGCGGTCATGTGGCCGGCATGACGCACGCAGAATGCTGTTACCATCCCACCAAAGTGGTACCTATTCATCTACTTGCATTTGCGTGCTTTCGAATTGCTAGGTTGGCAAGAGCTGGGGCGAGTGCGGGAGCTCACTCCGTCACGCGGGGCTAGGGATTCGAACCTCCGAACTTGCGATCTTCTGATCGACAAGCCTGGCGTCTTCACCGCTGAGCCACTACGCCCCCTATCTAGATGCAAAATATGATGTCCAATTTGGTCCTACTGGTCCGAAAAGATACAGCAAGGTTTTTTTTTTAAACCCTATGTGAACCAGGATAATAATGTGAATCTTATGGGTTGGATGTCACTGTACACTGTTTTGGCCCTGGCTATTTCTTGTCTTATTTACCTGCACCCCCAGTTTCAAGGAAATGCATACTCTATGGAGAAACAGATGCCTGCCCAGTGTGTATGTAAAGAATCTCTATCTTTAGAAAAATGTGATGTTCAATAAATGTGATTACTCAGTCTATAAGTTAAGCCTTAAGCAGATCTCTTGTGGTGATTAATGCAGGTAAGGAATCAAAACAGTTAATGGATGCACCTGTGGCTGCCTAAGTCAGTATTTAACATTGTGATGAATTGCTGTTGTACCTGAGGCACTATCTTGATAAGGTTTCTAGACTGTTAACTGCATTTTTGCTCTCTTTAATACCATTTTATAATAGTTATGGTTGTCTACCATGGATGTTTGAATTTATTACTGTATGGCTATGTTATAATTATTGTTAACTGCCAGGAGTTCTTGGAGATTATGGCACAATACAAATATAATGAACGAATAAACTTGATTTATGCAGTGTCTATAGAAAGAATTGATTGGAGAAATAGTACAGCTCAAAGCATGTTTGCAATTAAGAATTTTACATTCCTCCAGTTAAACTATCCATGGATTTGCTTAAAGCAATGGAACATTTTTCTGCTTGTCGAAAGCATTTTGGTAACTGTTAACAGTTAAAGATGGCTTTTGGAAGGATGAATGTATTGCAAGACTTGCTTGCTGATTTGTATACTGAATATTACTGAAATTGGAATTTTAATGGAAGGACAGTATTTTTTTCTGAATCTGATGGCTGTTCCAAGGCCTTCTGTCCCAGGAACCCAGCTGAGACTCAATTTTAGAAGGGAATCCCAAGATCTGCATTGCCGATTCTATGTGCCAGGAATGAAGGTATGGTGACCTTCAAGATCAGTGCTAAATTGCAAATTCTGTGGTGAGATGAAAAGAAATCTCACCATATATGCAAAACCTAAATCTGAAGTGAAGATACCTTAAATGTTTTCTTTTTCACTCATGTTACTTGTGAGAATTACACTTGAGCTTCTCTTTCACTTTGCACAAGAAAAATTGGGAGAAAGTTCAAATGTATATACCATAGCTTTCCAAACTGTGTGTCGCAACACGTTAGTGTGTCGCAACACACAGTTTAGTGTGTCGCGAAGCGGTGGCTTGGGGGCACGCGTGGCAGTGTGCACGGCAACAGTGGTGCGGCATCAGCGCTTCCGTGTTTTAGCGAGGCCACCGCCACATGCCCCCCCCACGACGCCGCGGTGCACGTGCGCGCCCCCGCGCCACCACCGCTGCCGCCGTTGGTGTGTTGCCAACAGCGGCAGTTTGGAAAGCACTGGTATATACTGTATGAGGACTGGGTATTAGAACTGTCACTCCAACCATAATATTGGAGGTTACTGGAGTGGGGAAGTGAAAAGACAGGGATTTGAGAGGTGTGGGTGAATGGATGACTATGAAGGAAGTTTTGAATCCTAGTCCTAGGGAAGCCTCTATCTGTCAGATTGACAGGTATGTAGAGAAAACATGCATTTCCTTCTAGTCCAAAGCTGCCTAGGGGCAGAAAGGTCTGAGTGGGACTGAAAGATCTGACACAGCAAAACATTGGGAAGACTACAGAGAGTGAATATGTACTAACATCTGCTACAGAATACTATAGAAGAGAGAATTTCTTTCTATGGAGTCCTTGGTGCTCTCTGAGCCTTGTTGTTTTCTTGCAGATGTTTCATTGCCAGGCTAGGCAACATCTTCAGTGCGAAAAGGGAGTGGGACTTGCTCTCTGTTTATATACCCTGGCTTGTCCTGCCTGTGTTGGTGGGGGTGTTGTACTCTCCTTGGCAGTACTTTGATTGGGTTGTTGTTTGCTGCTTGGTTGATTGACTGAGTTAATAGTTCCTTGATTAGGGTCTATTGTGTTGTTTGATTGCTCCTCTTTCTTTCTAGTCCAAGGCTGCATAGGGGCAGAAAGGTCTGAGAGAAAAGATCTTCCAATAGAAGAGAATATATGTAGCTCAGGATTGAACTGTGAAGTCTTTGGTGCTCTCTGAGCTTTGTTGTTTGCTTGCAGATGTTTCGTTACCCAACTAGGTAACATCATAAGTACCTGCCATCATCACTACCCACTGATGATGTTACATAGTTGGGTAATGCAATGTCTGCAAGCAAACAACCAAGCTCAGAGAGCACCAAGGACTCCACAGAAAAGATCTTCCCTACCATATATCTTGTTTATTGGTCACCACCCTTTGAGTCTTACTTTAACTCTTGTAATAGATATCTTTTGTTTTATCCTGAAATCTTGACTTGTATATTATCTACATTATTCCTATTGTTTTCTTTTCTTCCTCCCATTATTAAATGCATTGTTGGCAGCAATTTTTTGCCCAGTCTTAGTGGTTTTAAAATCACTGTTTTTATTAGCTTGAATTAAGTAACCCATGTTCTAAGTGTCCATGAAAATCCCATTGAACTAAGACTTATTTCTGGGTGAAGCATCAGTGATATTTTGGCTTGAATTAAGTAACCCATGTATTCAAAACTAGTCAAGAAATTTGATGTCACATCTTCCAGGTGATGGAATTGCCTTTAAAAGTCATAATTACTGTCAAACAGACATCTTTGGATAAACACATGCAGATTCCCTTATATGTGAATCATTCTATACAGATTAACAAAGTATGGTGAATATAGCAAAGTATGTATGGTGAACATAGATTATACAAATATGGACACATATATTGTGTGAATAACTGAATGTACAATCAACAGTCTGAGTTCCCACAGTAATAGAAATACATCTCCTCACACCACAGTGCACTTTTGGCAAAGGCAAGTGAACTGACAGTGATTAAAGTGACAAGGAAAAGCCTACGGTTAGGAGACTCACCCCCTCCTACAATCTGGAGTAAGTACAACATCAAAAGTTATTTAGATACAGTAAAGATACAGCTTTTATGATGCTAAGAAAATACTTTTAAGAATGGCATCAAAGTTGAGGAAGGTTGTTTTAGACTTTAAATATTTTTCTTTAGCTTTTTGCTGATTATATTGTTACACTTTTCTCATATTTTTATCTTGGCGTCTCTCTGCTGATAGGGTCTTCTTCCAGTAGAATGGAGAGGAAAGTGGTTTTCAGCAATCCGCCCTCTTTCTGCAGGTCCTTATGGCTTTCTAAATCTGTTCCAGATTTGAAAGACCCTTCAGAAGACCATGGGAATACATTGATGGAAGCTTCTCTTATTGTTCTGAAATTAAAACCCTTAAAATTTGATTTCTATGATTGCAGCAGCTTTGATTCAGATCCATTCCTTTTCCCTCCAAGTACATCTTGGATTCTGCACCATACTACTAATTTCTGGAAAGGTAGCACTGCTGCTTGATACTAGGGTGTGTTGAGCCCAGATTCCTCCAAGAAGTAAGGCACTTAGGAGTTTGTGGAGTCCTTGGTGCTCTCTGAGCCTTGTTGTTTTCTTGCAGATGTTTCATTGCCAGACTAGGCAACATCTTCAGTGCGAAAAGGGAGTGGGACTTGCTCTCTGTTTATTTACCATGGCTTGTCTTGCTTGTGTTGGTGGAGGTGTTGTTCTCTCCTTAGGAGTTCCTTGATTGGGCTGTTGTTTGCTGCTTGGTTGATTGACAACACCCAGATATGCAAAGATTAACACCAGGATTAGCACCAGAGGAACAATCAAACAGCACAATAGACCCTAATCAAGGAACTATTAACTCAGTCAATCAACCAAGCAGCAAACAACAGCCCCAATCAAGGAACTCCTAAGGGGAGAACAACACCTCCACCAACACAAGCAGGACAAGCCATGGTATATAAACATAGAGCAAGTCCCACTCCCTTTTCGCACTGAAGATGTTGCCTAGTCTGGCAATGAAACATCTGCAAGAAAACAACAAGGCTCAGAGAGCACCAAGGACTCCACAGTTCAACCCTGAGATAAAAATATTCTCTTCGATTGGTACTTAGGAGTTTATCAAATTAGATCCAAATTCCTCCCAACCTTGTCCCCTGGAAGAAGACAGTATTTTTTTTATTGGTGAAACTACCAGGTGAAAGTACTTTGGCCACATAATGAGAAGGCAGGATACCCTGGAGAAGATGCTGATGCTAGGGAAAGTGGAAGGCAAAAGGAAGAGGGGCCGACCAAGGGCAAGATGGATGGATGATATTCTGGAGGTGATGGACTCGACCTTGGGGTTGCTGGGGATGGCAACGGCCGAGAGGAAGCTCTGGTGTGGGCTGGTCCATGAAGTCACGAAGAGTCAGAAGCGACTGAACGAATAAATAACAAAAACCAGGTGAAACACTTGAGGATGTGGAAATCATAAATATACCATGACTGATGTGATTTGTTTTTAACTGGGCTGTCTTGGTCTTGGTCCTGTTTGCAACAGTTAATGAAAATTAGAGTTTAGTATGTTTTGGAACTTTACAGATGCATGTCCCTACCTTAAATCCAAGATGGCTAGCCATCATTCTAGTCCTAACTCAAGTACTTTAGTGTCCTCCAGTATGTTAAATGACACCTTCAATGGACACTTGCCATCAGTCATGTATAGGTAACATTTGATGGGCATGCATTGCTTTCACCTCCTTTGGGCCAATATCTGCAGTACTGTCCAAGGTACTGAACCTGCTTTGCTCCAGTTTTGCCTCAAGGATGCCTATAATCTATCATCTGACTATTCACAACAGAGAAACAACCCTGTAAGGAACACCATTGTGTTTTGGTATGAGCTGCTTTGCGGTTTGTTTTAAGAAACAAAACATGGTGTGTGGGCATGCTTTGAAAATGACTGGGAAAAGGTTATTTGGACCTTGCACCCAGCACTGCACCTCTCAGCCACATTTTCCCCACAAAAGCCTCTGCTTTAACAAATCCACTCATTAAAATCAATGTGATTCCTAAAGCAGTGGCACCATTTTCCCCCCCAGATTTGTACTGAACAGCGAAAAAGTGGGGCCATTCTAAAGAATTGTAGGGAGAGGTTTTGCTTGCACTTGTATGATGTCATGTCTTCCCAATTCTTTTCCCAGGGTACACAACTCTAATAAATAATGCCATAAACAGTTTAAAATATATAGTACTTTTTTTAACCTCTTGTCTATTAAAATAAGTATTTTAAAAGAACTTTGGAATTTTCTGATCATGCTTGCTTGCTTGTCCTACAAGTTCCTGTCTTGTGATGTGATGCACTCCAGCAAGTAATTGGGTGGAACAAGTAATTTAAGAGCAGGTGCTCTTCAGCTGTGCAGACATATCAAGTTCAAAAAGGAAACAATGCCTGTCTCTCACTAATGAGGAGATTAATTCCCCTTCCATACACCCCAAATTGTTGCTGAGACACTGATGACTTTGAGAAGACAACAGTTTAGTGTGTCTTTGTTAAATAATTGAGAATGTGATGGATTTCTCTTTTACCCAGCTGTCTAAATTTCAATCTGTCTGGTATACATTCATAGATTATTGATGCTTCATAAATCTCACTATTGTGTTTTCAGGCTTGTTATATTCTTACACAAATTGACAGACTACTGAGTCCCAGTAATGGCACAGTAGAGCAAGTGACTATATTTCTCTATCTATGCAAGTTGGCTTATGGAAGATACCAACATTTTAATTTTCCCCCTTGTCTTATGTGAAGGGAACAAATCCAAAGATGGTCAATTCAAGAGAAATAGGGCAGGATGACAGGCCTTTAATTAGAGCAGACATTGCAGCAATTGATTATTTAAATGTAAATGAGACATATATCAGCAAACTGAACAAAGGCCAAAAACCTAATGATGCATTCCTGAGGCTGGTGATGCCTAACAGAATGTGACCATAGTCAAGGTTGGACTCTTCTTCTAATCCTGTCGTGTCCCATTGTCTTCTGGAATATGTTCAGCATTCCTCTGCTACCATAGTTGAATAAGAAGAGCCAAGAAATGCATGTCTCATTTGCGTTTTCATAAAGAAAGGAATAGCAGGCATTGGGGGTGGGGAGGATCAGGACCGAGGCAGTCGCGTGTCCAATAGTACCCTGTGGCCCTAATTAAACTCCCTCCCTCCCCAGCTGCGATTTCTCTTTTGGAATGACTAGCAGTTTTGAGGTTGTACTTTTCTTAGGCTCATGGTATATTTTCTTAGGCTATGGACCATTTTCTAAACCTTGATCAGACTCTGTGATATATGTACAGGGTGTACCAAAAGTCAGGCTCCATAGACATTTTTTTATATACTGTAGTTTACATTAAATGTTCAAATTGGTTGCCGTTTTCTTCTAAACATTTCCTTACTCATTTAACACATGACCTTTGAACATTCCTAAGTACAGTAACATTTTCTCTGAAAAAAAAGCATATATACTCTCTCTCTCTCTGTGTGTATATATATATATATATATATATATATATATATATATATATATATACACACACACACACAGAGACTGTATATATATTTTTTCCAGCAAAGGAAGTAGGAGGGTCAGTGATTATGCTGACTTAATCAGTGATCCTGATTAAGTTAACTTGGAATAAGTTAAGCAAATAAATAAAAAAGGGGAGTAAGTCTTACCTAGCAATGCTCCTTGGATGGTAACATCACTTCTTACTGATGTAATAATTGGAACAAAAGAGGCAATTACTGTATAACAAATTGCAGGATATTAAAAGGTAATCTGCAGCAATGGGAACTCCTTTGATCGGGAATTTATATAAATCAGTCCATGCAATCCAGAGGAAATGAGAAAAGAAAAAGGGAGGAGGAAATCTTGATTTGGCTTAGCAAAAACATACATGGTTGGCTTAGAAATAGAGAAAGAAGGAATCCAGCAACAAGGCAAGATGTTGTCTCATTACATGCGTCTATATGTTCAAATGAGACAACCTATGGGAATTTCAAACCCAGGAGCAAGAATTCTGTGGAGTCAGCATTTATGATGTAATTTGGAACACAGATGACCACATACATAGCACCTGTCTGGATCACTTTAAACCAAAAGCATATTTTCCCAGGAGTATGTACCAGCAGCAGAGGGCAGCTAGACAAGCTCAGGAAAACATGTGGCTGCTTCGTAGCATTCCAAACAGATGATCTATGCCTAATGTCATGGGCCTTAATCACATATTGCCCAGGTGGCAACACCCAGCTGACATTGACTGATCTTCAAAAAGCTAAGCAGGATTGGATTTGGTAAATGCTTAGATAGCAGATGACCTGTAAATCCAAGACTGGAGACTAGACTGAAAGGTTTTTTTAAAAAAAAAGTCCATGTGGTCACCAGGAGTTGCCAGGAGTCAAACAAGCCTTATCTATAACTCAAGAGATTTGCATAATCATTTCAAATAAATACCCTACATTTTAGGAGTGTAATCCCATGATCTATTACTGTAGTAATCTTTCAAGAAATATTGATCAACTATCATTTAGAACAAATCCCCTCTGCTTTAAGAGTGTGGTGATATTATCTATTACAAACTGATCATGGCTCTTTGATTCAAAAGCTGCTTCTACAATTCATAGTATCTGACTAACTAAATGGCTTTCCTTACATCAAAAGAGCCATCTCCTCTGTCTAAACCCCATTGCTCCCATTTGTTGCATAGGATTATACAGGATAGGCTCTCTGTGGGCATTCATAGTTATTTACCTGTTAGTGGAGTAATACAAAGCCTTCATTTGATGCAAAAATAAATCACCACAATTCATGGTAAGAACCATGGACACACAGATAGTCTTTCCATAAGAACCAAAGATGTGTAGTTGAATGTACATCTTAAACTTGATAGTTGCATATTTTAACACCAATTGGGAGAAATGTCCAGTTGTCTTGAGGGCTCTAATTGCTGCACATAATTATTTTTCAGTGACTAGAGGTGGATCAGAGCCTAGGCCTGAATATGCATGCAATGTTCCAAATATTGTCATAATTCTGTTTCAAAACATGGTACGTCATGAAATAAAGGTCAACCATTATTTACCAAGTTCTTCAAATTGATAAAATATGTTTCCTACTGTGTGGGGCAGTGCAAAATTTCACAATGGGTTCACCACAAGAATGCTAAAATGGTGACCTCTAGCTCTCCACTCAATATGCCACCAGAATTTTTAATGGT
The DNA here is from genome assembly GCA_023362775.1 of Charina bottae. Taxonomy (NCBI): domain Eukaryota; kingdom Metazoa; phylum Chordata; class Lepidosauria; order Squamata; family Charinaidae; genus Charina; species Charina bottae. The sequence continues at coordinate 95,926,520 of JALMGJ010000002.1, read as the reverse complement.
AGACATGAATGGGCAGTTGCTTGGAGTATAAAAAATGCCTAAAAGTAACATCTGTTTCAACAAACTCAGGCAAATTCAGGAGGGAGGCCTTTTAGATGTTACTGCAATATAGGTAATGACATGCACAAAGCGTTCAGCCTTTAGAGGACAAGAAGATCCAGTAGAGAGGATCATTGTGTGCAAGGAAAGTTCATAAAACATCATGGGGGTGCCACCATTACCTACGTGTTTAAATGGAATTTGCTTGTATTGTCACAACATGTTATTTGAAGGCTTTGCAGTTAAAAATCGTTTGGAGGGTGCATGTATTTGCAAAGTTGGTGGGTTGTGTCTGTTGGAAACAGTTTCCCTTCTTCAGCAGTACTGGTACTGTTTGCCTGTAAAATCTAGATGTGGAAAATTATATTAGGAAACTGCAGGATAACCTGATTGCACATGCTTAGAACACGTCTCAGAAATTAAACTTGAAATGGTAGCTGTATAGCTATAGCTTCCTTAAAGCTTAGTATGCAATTCCAGTTGAATAACATTGGATTAAATCTCCCACAAAACCTGGTGCTCCTCATTTAAACAACTATATAAAGTCACCTACTGCATGATAGGAGGATTAACTGAAGGAAGAAGGAAAAAAATGGTTTCCACCATTTGTCTGTAAGTGCCTATACATATGTGTGTGGCTGAAAGAGAGGGTGCAAAGATGATGGGACATACAGATGAAGAAATGTCAACGGTCCAATCTAATAGGCATTGCCTTGGCTGTGGCTCCTCTAAACCCTCTGCATTTAAATGTGTTTGTTTCAGGTGTCCCCATTACCAATCCCATTTGAAAGACCAGGTCTTGTGAGTGAGTCAGAGGAGCTCTTGAAGGGGGTATCATCTCAGTGCAAGAGGTTTAGAATAATGTAAACATCTGAGGACTCTTTCTGGGTGTTAGAATTACACTTGTAGTGCAGGTGTGGTCCTTTAGTACCCAATGCTTTCCTGTTTGAAAGAAAGACTCACTGCTTTGAAGAGGTTTTACTTCCACATCTGGATGTCTTTGACTTTGGCTAATTTAAAGATAAAAGAAAATAAGGAGAAGAGAAGAGAAGAGAAGAGAAGGGAAGGGAAGGGAAGGGAAGGGAAGGGAAGGGAAGGGAAGGGAAGGGAAGGGAAGGGAAGGGAAGGGAAGGGAAGGGAAAAATCAAATACCTTCATGCTGAATTGTACGTTTTCCTACTGTAACCAAGTTGGCTGAGTGGTACAAAGAGAAAGGAAAGGTAGAAAACAAAAGGTATTAAATGCAGAGTTGGCTTGCGAAAACAGCAGCTGAAAGAAGGAATAATTATGACATTATCTGGACAGCGAAAATGGCTAAGCCAGTAAGGGTGGAGGCTGAGGGGCCTCAGGCCTCATCTCCCAGAAGTCTCCTGAGTCTTCCTGCCTTGGTTCCACCTCCTGCTTCTTGGTAGTTCCTGTTACTATCTCTGAGGGGCACCTCCTGTGGTGCCCTGGCATATGATGTGTGAGATAGAGTGCCCACTCACTCTTCGAAAGACATGTGTGACCCCCCCTACCCAGTTGTTATTTAATTTACACATGTTTTCCAGGTCCACAATACCACAGAAGAGCAGCAACCTTGTGTGAGACAATCAAGAGGGAAGTATTCATGCCTTGTCTATATTATTTCAAACATTATTGCTACAACCTGGGAATAGGTCACAAGAAAATTGCTGTTCCACAGCTGCCTTTATGTAAAACAAAAAGTTTTAATCTAAAAATTTCATCCTTTTGATAGCATGACAGATCTTTCCTTAATGTTACTTTGAACAGATTTAACCAAAAACCAAAAACAATAATACGGCAAGATGATGTTTGATAATATTCTTATAGTTAAAGTGGGATGGTAGCATTACTTAAAGCTCTCTTCCAATCTTAGAGGTAGTCCTCAGTTAGCAACAGCAATTGGGAATGGAATTGCCATCATTAAGCAACGCGGTCATAAAGTGTGACATCACGTGATCACACTGCTTAGCGATGGCAATTCTGGCACTCCTGATTGCTGTCGTTAAGCAAATCACTGCGGGTCATTAAGCAAGGATGTCACATGGTTGCCATTTGCAAACTCCTGCCAGCTTTCACACGGACTTTGCTTGTCAGAAGCCAGAAAAGAAGGTAGCAAATGGCAACCATGTAACTGCGGGACACTGTGATATTGTAATTGCGAGCCAGGCACCAAGCACCTGGGTCACAATCACATGACCGCAGAGATGCTGCAACATCTGGAATTCAGAGGGCTGGTCGTAAGTACCACTCATTCAGTGCCATCACAAGTTTGAATGGTCGCTGAACGAGTGTCTTATTGAGCATCTTATTATTGAAAAGAGCTGTGATTGAATCTGTGATTGAATCAAGACAAACATATGCAAACAAGATAGAAAGTTAGCCAGGTCTCAGAGCTCAGAGCTCTGAGAAACTCTGACTTGTCGAGCTGCCAGCCAGGGTAATTACAGTACATGGACACATCCATGCAGTTTTCTTGGCAAAAATATGGTGTTCTGGGATGTTTTTGGGATTTCCCAGTCTGCCTACCGCCCTTGGATTTTCTGGATTTTCTCTACTACCTAATTTCAATCTTGCTTACTTTTTTGAGATCAGCCAGGGCCACTGGTTGCGATAACTCTAGGTCTCTTTTTCATTAAAAGCCCTATTACATCATATTGTTATGCATTGAGATTGGTGTCCCTCCAACTCATCTAAGACTTTTGAGAGTTGAGTTCATAGTACAGATGTCCAAAGCAGTAATTCCTATGGCAGTGGGAACTGATGCTACATGTAACATGCTTATAGAAACTATTCAGTTGGAACTCGGTGGCCCAAGTGAGTTAGAGATGAATCGTAATCCTTGCTGTCCATGCAAGTCAAGGGGAGGGGTAAGTGAGGTCTCTGTGTGGAGCAAGAAGTGCTGGAAAGGCAACTGAAAAGGAATAGGGAACTGGTCTCATAGAAATCTGAGGGGAATAGAAATCTGTAGAGTTCCTCCTGAACACTTATTTTACCTTCACTGTCTTTGTGCATTGGTAGCTACATAAATGCCAGTGACCTCCTTGCAAGGAAACCTTGGGAAAACAGTAGAGAAACTTCTCAGCAATCAGAAGTGGAATACACATGTCAAAATGTGTCTGCCCTCCCTTGTCAATTGTTGCTGTTTGAAGTGAATTTCATATTTTTAGGAAGGTCCTACTAATGAATGAATCGTTCCTTTCAAGTCTTTTTCGAGACTTGGCATGCAAACTTAAATATAGGAAATTGGATTACATATAAAAATCTATTGTCTTTTGAAGGATCAAATTATAATTTAAAATCAAGAGAAAATTTATTAAATGAGGGAATAAACTGCAATTGGTTCTCTTATGCTCAAATCAAAGAACAGTTTAGAGTAGATAGTAAAAATTTTAAATTTAAAGAAAGTGTAAAAAATTGGGACATCGTCCTATGGAAAGACAAAGATCATTTGATTTCAAAAATATATAAGATATTAATTTCAAATAATTCGGTAAATACACAAAAAAAGAAATGCATGAGTAATTGGGAAAAAAAAATTAGGTCACAAGATACAATTTGAAATATGGGAAGATATGTGGTTAAAAGATTTAAAATTTACATTGAACTATAACATGAAAGAAAATTTCTACAAAATGATGTACAGATGGTACATAACGCCAAATACTCTGTCAAAAATGAATAATAGACTATCAAACAAATGTTGGAAATGTAAAAAAGAAACGGGCACATTTTTTCATGCATGGTGGTCTTTTAAAGAAACAAAAAAATATTGGATAAAAATACATCAAATAATATGTGAAATATTGGATGAAGATTTAACAATTATACCAGATATGTATTTATTAGGATTCTTAAAACTGGAAATACATAAAAAATATGGGAAATTATTATTTTATTTAATAATAGCGGCTAGAATTATATTTGCCAAACATTGGAAAGAGGATGGTATACCCACAATTGAGGAATGGTTATTAAAAACAATGGACCTAATCCAGATGGCAAAATTAACAGATTTATTAAATGACAAAAATCAAGAAGAATTTAAGTTATGTTGGGACCCATTTTATAGATATATAGAAAAAACACAAAAAATACAAATAGTAAATTTAATGTAAACAAGATATTGTATTATATATAAATTGTATAAAGAGTAAATAAAAAGTAACCATATAATATATAGAATTCATTATAGAAATGTAGTATAGATATTTTTGATGAGAAAGTAGGAAGTCCATTTTAGTTTGTCTTTGTTGCTTTTTGTTATGTGTTGTTTAAATGTTGTGTGAGTACAGCTAAAATACAAGAAAGAAAGAAAGAAAGAAAGAAAGAAAGAAAGAAAGAAAGAAAGAAAGAAAGAAAGAAAGAAAGAAAGAAAGAAAGAAAAGAGGAAGGTGGGTTTACAGAAAGAGGAGAAGGTTGGAGTAAGTATAAAAAGGGAAAGAAGAGACCTTAGAAGGTACAAGTATGTTGAGAGGAGAAAAAGGATTAAACATTGTAGATTAAAAATAACAGAATGTTTTGGATGTGTTGAAGAAGATGGAGGCATAGAAGGTAGAAAAGATACTGATTGATATATATTATATGTTTATATGTTGTATGTTGTATAATGTATATATGGTATTGTATTATTGTTGATTTATGTGTATAAATAAAATTTATAAAAAAATTTTAAAAAAAATGTATAATAGGACCGATAACTGAAATAGATTCCCTTTCCACAATATTCCAAACAAAACAAAACAAAACAAAACAAAACAAAACAAAACAAAACAAAACAAAACAAAACAAAACAACAAAAGCAGTTAAGGAACGAAACAGTTCAAAGCAAAATAAATCTCTGGGCAAATCTAAATCTAGCTTGTCTGAACCAGAAATCTTGTCTCAAACTATCCCTTGTAAGTGATTTGTATGTACAAGACTCCTTTTTGAATGGGAGATCTTTCAGCTACCCAGGCTACAATCCTATACAAATTTACATGAGAATAATTCTCCCACTGAATACTGTGTGATTTACTACGAAATTAACATGCTTGAACTGTGCTGTCAAATTTTTTGGGGTCAAAGGAAGGATCCTATGGTTTAGGGAGGAGAGCAAGAGAGTGCTAGGGAGAGGAACAGATGATTAGAGAGGAGCTGCGGTGGCTATTGGCACCTCTCATGGTGCCGCATTATAGTGGAGAAGATATGGCATGCAGAACACCACCAATGACGTACTGCCCACCTGTACTGTAACGTACAGGTTGTAGTTTAACATATAGGCAGGCACTATACAGCCGTGACTGAGTTAAAGGGGAATACTAGAAATGAAAGCCTCCTCTGGACTAGTGACCGGCCTTTAGACCTCTGAAAACTTAAATCAGAAAACAACAGCCAAGAACCACATGTTCATTCCATCAGCTTTTTCTCCTCTGCTAGCTGAATACTATATCAATCTGGAATCTCTTAGTGCTCCATCTGAGACAGGAAGGCAGAGCATGGCACGCCCAGAAAAGAAGTAAACAGGGCAGCTCTTCTGTTTTCTGTTTTCTTTAAAATAGGATATCTCAGAATTCTGAGTCTCCTTCCTGAAAACCAGGCTGTTTCTTATTTAGCAGGAATATGGAAGCCTTCTATTTGCTGTATTTTCTGAATTATTGGTACACATCCTAAATGTCACTAATTGCTTTTCCTGCATCTGTGACTACTTGAATACACAAACCAAAAATATGCATCTCCCAGCAGATGGCGGATGTCCCTCCCTTAATGCCCGCTGAGCGTTCATGGTCCAATTGCTCACAAGACAAATCCAGGAAAGATCATCTCATCTGGAGCAAGGGTAACCAATTTCATTCAAAATTCCATTTTATTTTTCTGACAGCCACTTTCACTGGATCTATATGAAATGAATGTGGATTGCACAGAACTTAATAATTAATTACTGTAATTATGATCATTAATAATTATAACAACATAATTGGTGGTTGTGGTTAAGAATCATGCATAAGAGTATATTGACCATGTAGAAAGGACAATGTCTGTTTGAAGGATGTGAGCATATAAGACTGACTGCTCCCTCTGGTAATTTGGTAAGACTGAGACTTATGCCTTGCAAGAAGAATGAAAGAAGGCTAGCAGAGCAGCTATGGAAAGGAAAGCTCCTGGGGGCGGGGTAGCGGGTAGGATTGAAATAAAAGTTCTTAACATGCTTCTGTCACACTTCTGAAAGATTACTGTCTGGGGCTGATTTGTTTTTCACTGCCATCCAGTTTGGTCTAGTGGTTAAGGTGCTGGGCTAGAAACCAGGAGACTGTGAGTTCTAGTCCCGCCTTAGGCATGAAAGCCGGCTGGGTGACCTTGTGCCAGTCACTCTCTCTCAGCCCAACTTGCCTCACATGGTTGTTGTTGTGAGGAAAATAGAAGGAGGAAGGGGTATTAGGTATGTTCGCCGCCTTCAGTTATTTATAAAGATAATAAAGGCAGGATAAAAATAAAAATAAAGAAAAAAAATAAAAACTGTCTTCTGCATGTAAATCCCTCTGAGTCAAACGAAGCTTCTTTCTAGGTTAAGTCAAAGATTGTAGTCTTACAGACTGATTCCTTCATGTTGTCAACTGAGTGTACGTAAGTCTTGGATGCTTATCAGCAGAAGCTGTAACGGTGGCTATTCCAAAGGTGCTGCCATCAAGAAATGCTTCCAAGTGTCAGCCCCCCATAGGAAAAGTCTGAGACTCACCCCCTCCTATAATCTGGAGTAAGCACAGCATTTTGTGTGTGTATGTGTGTGTGCATGCGTGTGTATGCCTTTGAGTCAGTATTGACTCCTGGCGACTGCCTGGACAAGTCCCTGCAGTTTTCTTGGCAAGGTTTTTCGGAAGTGGTTTGCCATTGCCTTCTTCCTGGGGCTGAGAGAGAGTGACTGGTCCAGGGTCACCCAGCTGGCTTTGTGCCTAAGGCCGGACTAGAACTCCCGGTCTCCCGGTTTCTAACCTGGTGCCTTAACCAGTACACCAGACTGGCTCTACTGATTGTACTGGACCCCAAACAGCTGGATGGCTTCTTCCAATAGCTTCCTATAAATCTCACAGTGAGGGGAGGGGAGAGAGAATGGGCTTCTGCAGTATGTAGAAGGGAACAACCACCAAGCTGCTCTCTCCTTCCCTACTGTTACCATCCTCTAAGGAAAGAGCAGAACAAACAGCTGATCAGGAAGCTAGAAGCAGTGAGCTGACCACACCTGTCACTGACCCTCCAGATAGCTGCTTCCTTGTCATCCCCAAGTCATCAGGCAATGCACCCCTTATTGCCTACACCCAAGAGACTGCCCCCACTGCCCCACCCTTGGAATGCCACTAGTATGGACATGGTCTTATTGGAGGCAGATGTGGAGCTTACCAACAACAACCTGAGGCCAGGTGCCCTGACACCAGATCTCTAGGATGAGACAAAGGAGGAGAATAAAGGAATTATTCTGATGATTTCCCTTCTGTTCCAAATATCCGTAAATAGAAACATCTAGACCTCCTTTCTCATTTAGTATCAGAAAAGGGGAAAGGGAAGAGACTTGGTTTTGTGTGTTTGGGTCCTCAACGTTTTAGTACATAATTTTTAAAAAAAAAAGATATAAAGCATAATAGAAACACAAGTGCTGTCCCACAAGGCATTTACCAAAAATAGAAGTTTGTTTGCCACAAATCTCCATCTTCCCTCTCTCTTGGGCGGTTACTCCTAGACTTTCTGTTCTTCAGCCAGGTTTTACATCCTTGGCATCAAATGAGTGTTGTTAAAAAGCAAAGCACACATAGAATTTCATTGAGACTTGAGATCAAAGTCTAGAACACAAGCACTTGGGTGGTCATTTATAACTATTTAAGTCTTCATGTATTTAAGACTTCTATTATTAAGCACGGTATTCTTAAAACTGAATGAAGAAAGGAGCTGAATATTAATATTACACTACTGAAATGGCGACTTCTGGGGGTTTAGTGGAGTAAAGGCCAAAAAGCCTAGAGCTTTAGGCTGGGTTTGGAATTATAAAAGGAATATCCAGGTGTTAACAGTAGGCTTGGCCCAGTTTGTTTTTAATTGTTCAGGTTTATCCACTTTATAGTTTTAAATAGTGATTTCAATTTATTATTCGGTAATACTGTTTAAACAGTAAAAATCACACCTTTTCAAGTCTTTCATACTATTTAATGGAAGCAGTTATGGATAATTCAAATCATTGTCTGATAGCACATGAGAAAATTCAAAATAATAGCTTTGGGTCAGCTTGTCCTTGATACAAAGATCATTGAGTGAAATGCCTATTTACTGTTTAACACAAATAGAAATTCTTCAACAAATAGTGAAGAATTACATTAGGTACTCCCTCCCTCCCTCCCTCCCTCCCTTCCATGCATCCATGCATCCATGCATCCATGCATCCATGCATCCATGCATCCATGCATCCATGCATCCATGCATAACATCTAAGTACTATAGAACTTAGAGCTACAGTTATATTTATAATGCTGGTTCTAATACCACAATATTTAGTCTTTTCAACACACTTTGAGATGCAGTTGTGTGCATGAAATTAACTCACTATAGGGACTCAAAAAATACTACTAGATAATGTAATTGTTAATACATTGATTATAAGAAGGGAAGCTGTCACGATCCTCTTGAACTGCTGCTACTTTACATATGATTTATGGTGTAGGCTGACATGTTAATGATATGGATCTATCCTTAGTTAAAAAAAGGTTTTCCCCCGCACAGTCATGTCCAACTCTAGGGGGCGGTGCTCATCTCCGTTTCTTAGCCAAAGAACCAGCACTGTCCGAAGACGCTTCCGCAGTCATGTGGCTGGCATGACGCGCGCGGAACGCTGTTACCATCCCACCGCAGTGGTACCTATTTATCTACTTGCATTTCGAATTGCTAGGTTGGCAAGAGCTGGGGCGAGTGCGGGAGCTCACTCCGTCACGTGGCACTCGGATCTTGAACCGCCGACCTTATGATTGACAAGCCTGGTGTCTTAACCACTGAGCCATCGTGCCCCATCCTTAGTTACCATCCTGTTAAGATGCATAGACTGGAAGTGTGCAGTGCCAACGAACCTATACCTGTTTAACATAAAGAATCTGCTAATGCTAGGGTAGGTATTTATACTTCTATTCATCCAAGAATACTTAATGTATATTTCTCCTTTAGAGGGATATATCTTATGTGTGTATGTGCATGCATGCATGCATGTGTGTGAGAAGGCATAGACAGAATTTTCAGAATTGGTCCCTGAAAATGGATGGGATGCTTTTCCAATGTTATGGCGGTTAGGACTGGTAAGAAAGCCACCTAAGTGAAAGTTATTGGTGAATGAAAATACAGATATCTAGAAACATTAGAGGTTACTTAAAAAGTGGAAAAGACTACTTCAAGCATGTTTAAAACAAGTCTCAAGAAAGTAAGAAAAATGTAAATACTGTATGCCTTCAATCCTTTTATGAAGAATGTGTTATAGATAGTAATTTGTGCCTGATAAGTAAACATTAGCTAAAAATAGGTCTATAAACATCTTCAAGATGATTAAGACTGGTGACGTCTGAAAATGGTTTATTTTGGAAAACCAAATGTTATGCTATTTGAGGACAGGTTGTTTCTAGGTGATAGGAAGACTTGAATGATGAAAAAATCTCTTGGGCATTCAAAATCCAGCACAGTAGGGGTTTGGTTTCATCCAGCTTTAGCTCTTTTGCAAAACCACCACTAAATTATGCAGGCAAGTTGAGAAGTGATACGATCCTGGCAAGTCAACAAGGGGAAGCCAAGAGACACCTTTTCTTGCTGATACTCCCAAGTGGGGCTGAGGCTCTTTTGATTGTTACGTTGAGATCATCCCACATGTTCATGTGCTGTGGATGTTCATGGAACTGGCCTTATGACTACTTGACATATGCCCAAATCTCAGGCTGATGCATCTTAATAGTAGAATTAAATTTGTGCACAAGGACGCAATTATAATTTGTGTACACAAGAACACATTTCTTCCCAAGGAAATCTAATGTGAAAGCCAATGTGTACTGAATCCAAGTTTGAAAAAAAAAGTGGTTGAAAGCAGTACTGCATTGAATTTTTTCATAGGGATGGATGGATGGATGGATGGATGGATGGATGGATGGATGATGTGCCATCAAGTCAGTGTCAACTCTTAGCAACCACAGATAATTTTCTTCATGATCTGTCCCTAACCTGGTCCTTCAGGTCTTCTACATATAGTTCTTGCAAAATTGGAGAAAACATTTTCTACAATGGTATAGATTTAAATGGTTGTTTCCCAGTACCTGGGTACAGTAGACAATAACCAAGCAGATGGAACCTACATATATGTAAGGACGCAGGATTCTATCACCTCCTCTCTCAGGGTGAAGCTGCAGCATATCATTCAGATCAGGGGCAAGAGAAACCTCACTTCTGCAACCTCACCAATCAGCCAAAGCCTTTCCTTCTATACATTTATGAATTACAGTACATGATAGAAAACAGATGCTGTAGTGTAAGGCTTCAGTCAGAGGTCTACATGTTTAAAGGCTTCTTTATTTTCTCTCTTAGCAGAGGATGGGCTTTAGGCATTGAGTTGATAGTTAAGAGCTTTTTTGTGTGTGTGCATGCCTTCGAGTCAGTGTTGACTCCTGGTGACTGCCTGGACAAGTCCATGCAGTTTTCTTGGCAAGATTTCGGAAGTGGTTTGCCCTTGCCTCCTTCCTAGGGCTGAGAGAAAGTGACTGGCCCAGGGCCACCCAGCTGGCTTTGTGCCTAAAGTTGAACTAGAACTCAAGGTCTCCAAGTTTCTAGCCTGGTGCCTTAACCACTACACTAAACTGGCTCTCAGTTAAGAGCTGTATTGAGTTTAATTGATTTGAATTAGACCCAACTTTTAGGTGTGCCTCTAATTTCAGAGTTCTTCTTCTGTGGTGTGGCTAAGAGGAGACTGTCAAGAAGAATGACAAATATATCCATTTTTATTTCTTCCTGATTCTGTTTTTTTTAAGTTGTTAAAAGTTATTTCCATTCAATTAATGAAGAAATGTGCTAATATTGATAAGTCCTTAATGGAAAAATGAACTGAACAAAATTCTAAACCATCTGTAATTGGAAGTAAAATACTTGCATCCACTTTATATTTATGCAGCTTCAGCTATGGTTTATTCAAGCAAGTTAGTATGATTTTAAATGATAGCTTGTGGTTTGTTTATAAGCAATCATTTGCACTATCATATGCCAGTTTTGGTCATAAATGTGAACTCTGGATAATGAACACAGGAAAAAGATGTTTCTAAATTCCTTCTCACAGCTGCATCACAGGGTAAGATGTAACTTGATTTATTTGGTGTTTGAAAGAATCGTGTCTGGTCTGCTGTTCTGAGAACTTTCTTTGGAGTCTTGTGAAGATTCTTTCTTCCTAGTTACTACCATAGACATCTGTGTTTGGGTGATGTTTTTTTTATTTTGTTTTGCTTTAACCTTGGGGATCATGGGTTATATGTGGTTGTTGCAGTTGCTTTAATTCCTGAATGTCGCCCAGAGTCATTCTTGTGACATGGGCAGCCATATATATTTTATTTTATTTTATTTTATTTTATTTTATTTTATTTTATTTTATTTTATTTTATTTTATTTTATTATTTATTTTATTTTATTTATTTTATTATTTTATTTTTTTTATTTTTTTTTATTTTTATTTTATATTTTATTTTATTTTATTTTATTTTATTATTTTATTTTATTTATTTTATTTTATTTTATTATTTTATTTTATTATTTTATTTTATTTTATTTTATTTTATTTTATTTTATTTTATTATTTATTTTATTTTATTTTATTATTTTATTTTATTATTTTATTTTATTTATTTTATTTTATTATTTTATTTTATTTTATTTTATAGTTTAGTTTAGTTTAGTTTAGTTTATTATTTTATTTTATTTTATTTTATTTTATTTTATTTTATTTTATTATTTTATTAGTTTAGTTTAGTTTAGTTTAGTTTAGTTTAGTTTATTATTTATTTTATTTTATTTTATTTTATTTTATTTTATTTTATTTTATTATTTATTTTATTTTATTTTATTATTTATTTTATTTATTTTGTTTTTTATTTTATTTTATTTTATTTTATTTTATTATTTATTTTATTTTATTTTATTATTTATTTTATTTATTTTGTTTTTTATTTTATTTTATTTTATTTTATTTTATTAGTTTAGTTTAGTTTAGTTTAGTTTAGTTTAGTTTATTATTTATTTTATTTTATTTTATTTTATTATTTTATTTTATTTTATTTTATTTTATTTTATTTTATTTTATTTATTTTATTTTATTTTATTATTTTATTTTATTTTATTTATTTTATTTTATTTTATTATTTTATTTTATTTTATTATTTTATTTTATTTTATTTTATTTTATTTTATTTATTTTATTATTATTATTTATTTTATTTTATTTTATTTTATTTTATTTTATTTTATTTTATTTTATTTTATTTTTTTATTTTATTTTATTTTATTAGTTTATTTTATTATTTTATTTTATTTATTTTATTTTATTTTATTTTATTATTTTATTTTATTTTATTTTATTTTATTTTATTTTATTTTATTAGTTTATTTTATTTTATTTTATTTTATTTTATTTTATTTTATAGTTTAGTTTAGTTTAGTTTAGTTTAGTTTAGTTTAGTTTATTATTTTATTTTATTTTATTTTATTTTATTTTATTTTATTTTATTTTATTTTATTTTATATTTTATTTTATTTATTTTATTTTATTTTATTTTATTTTATTATTTTATTAGTTTAGTTTAGTTTAGTTTAGTTTAGTTTAGTTTAGTTTATTATTTATTTTATTTTATTTTATTTTATTTTTATTTTATTTTATTTTATTTTATTATTTATTTTATTTATTTTGTTTTTTATTTTATTTTATTTTATTTTATTATTTTATTTTATTTTATTTTATTTTATTTTATTTTATTTTATTTTATTTTATTAGTTTAGTTTAGTTTAGTTTAGTTTAGTTTAGTTTATTATTTTATTTTATTTTATTTTATTTTATTTTATTTTATTTTATTATTTATTTTATTTTATTATTTATTTTATTTATTTTGTTTTTTATTTTATTTTATTTTATTTTATTATTTTATTAGTTTAGTTTAGTTTAGTTTAGTTTATTATAATATTTATAATATTTATAATATTTATATTTTATTTATTTATTTATAAAATTTATATCACTGCCCATCTCCCTCCACCGGAGGGACTCTGGGCAGTTTACAACAAAATAGTAAAAACAGAAATATAAAATACAAAATTATAAAACAAGATTAAAATCCAAGGGGCAAGGTGGTAAAGTGATCTTACTTAATCTAGTATAGGAGGAGCTCTTTAGGGTATTAGCCATCCCCAAGAATGGCTATTCCCTCCTTGGTCCCATGCAAGGCGGCAGAGCCAGGTTTTCTGGTTCTTCCGGAAGGTCAGGAGCGAAGGAGCTAATCTCACCTCCGGGGGCAAGTTGTTCCACAGGGCGGGAGCTACTGCAGAGCAGGCACGCCTCCTGGACCCTGCCAGATGAAACTCTTTTATAGATGGGGTCCGTAGCATGCCCTCTCTGCATGATCGGGTGGGATGGGTGGATATATTGGGGACGAGGCGGTCCCTCAGGTAGCCTGGCCCCATGCCATGTAGGGCTTTAAAGGTGATAACCAACACCTTGAATTTGACCCGGAAGCAAATGTCAGATTTCTCGTGTGAAATTGCAAATCGCTTTCTGTACAAAAACAAAGCCTTCCCATAGCTTTGAATGGCTTTGCTTATATCTTCATTAGATATGAAGCTAGAAGGTACCATGTGATGTATTGTTATGGCTAGTGCCTACACATTCGCATGGGAACAATGTCTCCTGATTCCTTCTGTGGGAAGCCTTGCTCTGTGTAGAGCAAGGGAGGGGGGGGGAGATCACATGCTTGCTTAGATGCAGCACTGCCACCCAGTGCTATGGCCTATGCTTTAGGCCTGGTGTGTGTCACACCTAACTTCCAGCCAATCAGAAAGCTGGAAGAACTGAATATCTAACCATGCAAAATGGTGTTCTATGCTTCTTGACTTCTGTCCGGTCTTTTAGCCATGTTCGTGTGTATGTTCCACTTCTGAGGACTGGGAAGTGCGTAGCTATGCCTGGCTGTGTGTGTAGGCCATGGCCTGAGCCCTGGACCTGGCCCTGGAAACAATACACGAAACTCTGCTTGTAAGTTTGTTTTTCCTTTTGCAATGCTGTACCATGTATATTCAACTTTGCTTTTATCACAAGTAAAGACATTATAGCCATAAAAGCTGCACTCTGTCTCTGTTTATTCTCAAGCCTTGATTTTTCCCTTTAAGCCAGCGTACATCCTATCAGCAAACTGGTACCCAATGCAGCTGACGCAACAACGGTGTTATATGTGCCGATCTAGGGGCACCAGCAATGGCCCGTGCAGCCGCATTCTGGACCAGCTGAAGCTTCCGGATACTTTTCAAGGGTAGCCCCATGTAGAGCGCATTACAGTAGTCTATATGCGAGATAACAAGAGCATGAGTGACTGTTCGAAGGGCCTCCCGATCCAGGAACGGGCATAACTGGCGCACAACACGAAGTTGTGCAAAAGCCCTTCTGGCCACGACTACCACCTGCTCTTCGAGCAGGAGTCGTGAGTCCAGGAGGACCCCCAGATTCTGCACCGGATCTGTCTGGGGCAGTGCAACCCCATCCAGAACCAAAGATGATAATGTCCCAGATGGGGAAGAGCCATTAATCCAAGGCCACTCCGTCTTACCAGGGTTCAGTTGAAGCCTGTTGGACCCTATCCAGGCCCCTACAGCCCCCAGGCACTGGGAAAGGACAGTCACAGCATCACTTACCTCACCCGGGACAGAAATATATAACTGAGTATCATCAGCATGTTGATGATATCTTATCCCGTGGTGGCGGATGATCTCACCCTGTGGTTTCATGTAAATGTTAAACAGGAGTGGAGAGAGAACCGAACCCTGCGGCACCCCACAAAGGAGGGGTCGAGGGTCGGATCTCTCACTCCCTATCACCACTGATTGGGACCGGCCCTGAAGGAAGGAGGTGAACCAGCGCAAAACCACACTGCCCACCCCCAACTCCCTGAGCCGACCCAAAAGGATACCATGGTCAATGGTATCGAAAGCCGCTGAGAGGTCAAGGAGAGCTAGGATGGATGCACTGCCTCCATCCCGCTCCCGCCAGAGATCATCCATAAGTGCGACCAATGCTGTTTCCGTTCCATGTCCAGGCCTGAAACCTGACTGAAAGGGGTCTAGATAATCCGTTTCATCCAGGAATCTCTGGAGCTGCAGTGCCACCACTTTCTCAACCACCTTTCCCAAAAAGGGAAGGTGGGATACTGGGTGAAAGTTGTCCAGCACCATAGGGTCCAGCGATGGTTTCTTGAGGAGCGGGTGCACCAATGCCTCCTTAAAGGCAGTTGGAAACACCCCCTCTCCCAAGGTTGCATTGACCATCGCCTGGACCCAACCACATGTCACCCCCCTAGCTGCTTTCACTACAGGAGGGGCATGGATCTAGATGACAAGTGGTGGCATTTGCTGTCTGAAGGATCCTGTCCACTTCCTCAGGTCCAACCGGATCAAACCATTCCCAGATAACTGGGTAAATACGCTCCCCCGGTATCTCGCCAGACTCTGTCTCATGCCTGGAGTCCAACTTGGAACGGATCCGAGTGATTTTGTCCTGCAGATGCATAGCAAATTTCGCTGCACGGCCCTGAAGGTGGGTCTCAAGACCCACCCAAAAGGGAGCGAGTGATCTTAAACAGGGCCGCCGGACGGCATTCTGCGGTCGCAATAAGAGCGGAGAAATATTGACATTTCGCCACTCTTACCGCCACAAGGTAGGCCTTAACAGCGGCTCTAGCTTGTGTTTGGTCAGGTTCGGACCTCGTTTTTCTCCAGCGGTGCTCTAGACGTCTCTTAATCCTCTTCAAGACCCCCAACTCCTCCGTGAACCATGGGGAGTGTTGGGTCTGATGAGCCAAGAGAGATCGCATAGGTGCGATCCTGTCCAAGGCACCGGTCACCTCCCTATTCCAGGTAGTGACTAGTGCCTCCGCTGGACCGTGCAGCAGATCCTTGGGTATAACCCCCAGCTCCCTCTGAAACCCTTCAGGGTCCATCAGTCACCAGGGGTGGACCAGTCGAGTGGGTCCAGCTTCCCTGCGGAGAGGAGTGGCGTAAGAGAATTGTGATCTGACCATGACAACGGGGATAGATGCAACTCTCCCCTCAGGTCACATTGCCACTGCTCAGACAAGAAAACTAAGTCCGAAGTGAGGCCACTGTCTCTAGTCGGGTCCCGAATAATCTGGAACAGGCCCATGGCTGCCATGGTAGCCATGAATTCCTGAGCCGCCTCTGAGGACCGTCCCAGGGAAGGCAAATTGAAGTCCCCCAACACCATAAGTTTGGGGAACTCCACCGCCAACCCCGAGATGGCCTCTAGCAGCTCGGGCAGGGAGGTTGCTATGCAGCAGGGAGGCTGGTACAATAGCAACACTCCTAACTGTTCTCGGGAACCCAACTTGAAGAACAGGGTCTCACAACCGGCAACTTGTGGAGCAGAGCCCCTGAAGGCCTCTAGAGACTCCCGGATGACAACAGCCACCCCTCCTCCCCTGCCCTGGGGTCTAGGCTGGTGCCATACCGTAAACCCGGCTGGACACATTTCTGAAAGGGAAACCCCCCCCTCCGGAGCCAGCCAGGTCTCAGTAATACACGCCAGGTCTGCCCCCTCCTCAATGATCAAATTGTGTATGAGGGGGCCTTTGTTATTAACTGACCTGGCGTTAAGCAGCAACAGCCGAGAATCAGGGCCCCTACGGATCTGCTGACCAGGGCCTGGGTATGAGCTTGGAGGGCCAGAACGTGCCACCGGTAACAAACACCAGGGCCACCTTCTCCAATGATGGCCTGCCCTCCAGCTCCCGTTATAACATCCCCGACCCGTCATCACCTCGATATGACCCGCCCTGCAGCCCCCAGAGACTCCCACTCCAGGTGCCTCCACTCCTGAACCTCCAGAGTCCCTGGTTCGAAATGGGGGACCCTCCATCCAATTATACATCCTCATATACTCTCAATCATCCACCCAGGTGATGGTAGTCCCTTCAGCACACCAGGTTCCGCTCTCGGCACCATCAGGATCACCCAACACCCTACCATACACCACACCACCTCCTCGGCTTCTCTCACTAGTCAAAGGAGGGGTGACTCATTCAATCCTCCCCACCCCCTGTCTCTCACACAGGAGGTGAGTTCTCTTTTGTATATCGCTTGTCCTCCAGCGTCCCAGGTATCTTAAAGTTCTTACAGTCCGCTGTAGTTTCACCGCTCTCCACCTCTCCATTTGGGGTTCTATCCGACTCTGACCCAGTTCAAAACAACGGCCAGGGTCCCTAGAATCCCCCTCCGACTCGACCAACCGGTGGAAGCTGAAAATAAGGTCAGAAACGCCAGCAGATTCTTCCACTTCAGAGCGGCAGCAATCGGCGTCTGTTAGCGGTCGCCATCTTGGAAAGCAATCTATTATATATAAATATATATTCTAATATGAACTGCAATGACCAAAAAACAATGAAATGTGTATTGTGGCATCACAATGCAAATCCCAGCCTTCCACACATCAGACTTAATTACATACATTACATGATTTATGCTATGTTGCAATGCACATATCTTCATCTCCCCCCTCTGCAATGGATGCCTATGTAACATGCCATAATAACATCAAATTGACATGTATGTCATGACATCATGGAAATGATGCAGTTATGGACTTGTCATGGCATTTGATGCAAGTATATACATCACACTATTTTTGTGATGTCAGGATGCAGCTCCATATGGGGGTTGGTCACCAAGCCATGATTTGTTTAATGAACCATAATTCCTTAGGTTCATGCCACAAACTAAATCAAGAACCATGGTTTATAAGTCACAGTTACAGGGTTCACACAATACACTAAACCAAAATCAAACTATCTTATGACTTAATACAAAATATTAATGCAATCCATTTAATGGACTAATCTGGTCCCTTTTAAAACTGCCCCTTTGTAGTTATAGGTTAGGTTGAGGGTTGTTGTTTTTGTACTGATCAGACAGAAGCCATTTAAGCCAAGAGTAGGCATTTCTGCTGCTTGTTTTAGTAGAAGAATTTACTTCAGTCGGTCTGCAGGAATTACACAGGCACAGGCAGATGAAGGCAATTGAACAACAATACTGGGTCACAACCACACTGAATTAATCTGTAATAACAATAATCCAATACTCTACAGAGGTCCTCACTAAGTAAGCGGTATGTCAGGAGCTCCAAGAAGTGGATGGGCCACCTACAAAATAGATGAGCTAGAGAACAGATGAATTAAATTAATATAGTAATATTGTTACTTTCCATATACACAATAATTTCCCCCTTTTTGCAATGAAAACCATTACAGCTGAAGGACTCTGAGGGCTGCCTCCAAGAATTTGGGGGGCACTGGCATTTCTGTAATGCATGAAGCCAATTAAGTTGTATTTGTTGTCAGTGAATAGATTGACATGAGCAGATCACAAGCCAAATGGTACAGGATGGCTTTTCTATCCATGGGCATTATGATACAGTCCTCAGTACTTCCTGCAAATAGGAAAAGAAGAGGAGGCAATGTGAAATCCCAAGGATTTTGGACCCATGAAGGTGGTCTTTCCTGAAAACATGTCATGTCTCCTTGCTGTCTGTTGTGGGTCTTCTAGGCTGTGTGGCCGTGTTCTGGAAGTTGTGGTTCCTAACGTTTCGCCAGCATCTGTGGCCAGCATCTTCAGAGGGCAGGAGCACAGACAGAAGCGAAATCTCTGTGCCCAGGTAGAGTGGCAATGTTTTGTTTGTTTTCTATTTATAGAGCTAAGTTATAGGAGATTAGATTGAGTTTTTTGTTGTGTTGAAATGTTAACGAGTGGCTGATGAGCATGATTAGCATGTTCATTGTGAGAAGTATTCCCATGTCCTGGTGGTTGGACTGAGTTCGTTGACCTTTTGCAGGCTGTGTTTTTCAGGACTGGTAGCCAGGTTTTGCTAATTTTTAGACTTTCTTCTTTTTTGTTGTAACTGTGCTGGTGTTTGTGAATTTCAATGGCTTCTCTGTATAATCTGGTGTAGTGGCTTTTGGTGTTGTCCAGTATTTCTGTGTTTTCAAATAGGATTTTGTGTCCCATTTGCTTGAGAGCATGTTCAGCTACTGAAGATTTTTCCGGTTGCTGTAATCTGCAGTGTCTTTCGTGTTCTTTTATCCTGGTGTGAATGCTTCGTTTTGTGGTTGTATACTTGTCTGCAGCTGCATGGTATACGGTATACTCCTTCAGCGGTGCGGGGGTCCCTTTTGTCTTTTGCTGATTTTGATTTTGCTGATTGCCTTTGACAATACATCTCCTTGATGTCTTTGAGGCTTATCCGAGATGGGTGGACTACAAAGTTTTCAATGGCTTAGGAAAAGGAAGGGCAATCCCCAACTGCTTGCACCTACTTATGGTTTCATATTGTAGGGATTAAAGATGTAGGCTATGATTTGGAAAAGTTGGATTGAGTATTACTCTGGAAATAGTAGCAATTAGAGGGGTTAAATGACAGGAACAGATATATGCAAAGTCAGCCTTGGGTGGGAAGCACTGATATAGGTCCATAATACTGTACTTTAAATCATATATCAAATCAATATTTGCTTTAAAAAGTAAAGATTTTTCCTCTCCTTGCTCCTTTATGATGAAAGTATCTGGATTAATTAGTAATGAAGGCAACTTCTTTCTCCATCTTGATGTGCATTTATGTGTAATACTTTCATTTCATTGCCATGGACCCTAAGGGCAAGGCAACTAAGGTGTAAAGCGTAAATTAAGCTTTTTTTTTTTAACCCATTCAATCGTGTCCTGGACAAGTCCCTGCAGTTTTCTTGGAAAGATTTTCAGAGGTGGTTTGCCATTGCGTCCTTCCAAGGGCTGAGAGAGAGCAACTGGCCCAAGGTCACCCAGTTGGCTTTGTGCCTAAGGTGGGTTAAACTGCTGAGCTGTAAGACTGCCTGATCTAATGGTCAGCAGTTCAAATCCCCGCGTGGCGAAGTGAGCTCTCGTCACTTGCCCCAGCTCCTGTCAACCCAACAGTTCGAAAGCTAAATGCAAGTAGATAAATGGGTACCACGTTAAAGTGGGAGAATTTGCCAGCATCCTGTCAGTCGGGGGTCGCCCTCGGAGCGGAAAGAAGTGTTAAAGTTATTTGGTTAAAGTATTCTATGCAGAATTAAACGCATGGCATTTTCTCCACTAAATATGGCCGGAAAGTGGAAAATTACAAGTGACCCTGCATTGAAAGTTTGGTTCCCAAAACATTCTACAAACATTCGACTCGTAATCAGCAGGTGTCCCTCTATCTAGCCATAACAAACAACTCTTATCAGTATTGTTCCCAAGAGAATTGTAGCTCGAGGGAAGGCCAATACACAACACTGCCATCGTGTGACGCTTTATAGTAAGTACAATTGCTACCAAAATGCTATGCTGAAAGAGATGCCCATTTTTGAACCAATCAGATGTGAGCTATGAACCATGGGTATTCATTCATACTTATGCTCTCACTTATGTTCTTCATATATGCCTTTGTTCTTTATGTAGACTTCTATCTACATGTACTTGTATCTGAACTGTAACTATGCCTGGTCTTTGCACAGACCATGATGTTTTTCTTTCCTCACTTCTGGTGATGGAACTCTGCTTATGCTTTGATTTTACCTTTTTGCAATAATGCACTATACATCCATTATTGCCTTATGCTATCAATAAAGATATTGTTAGCCTTACAACACGTTGTTTGGATTACTTCAAGCCTGAAACCCCAAATAGTTCACCATCACCCAATAGGTTATGGGCCCAGGCTGGATGGATCGCTGTTTGCTGCACTGGATCTAGCTGTAACAACGGGGTTTGTTTTTAAGGCTGCATTTTGAAGTAAACGTGTTTTCTTTGAGTGGTCAGCATGGCTGCTGCTGCAGGGCTAACCAGTCTGCCCTTTGAGCGTTTGAATGGCACAAACTATCGGACCTGGTGTGTGAAGATCAAGTCTTTCTTCCTAAAAGAAGGTTTGTGGAAGTATGTGAGAGATGCACCTCCAACTGGTGTTATTACTGATGAAGTGCAGTTGTGTTTGGATCGTGCATATGGCAACTTGATTCTGGGACTGGAATCATCACAGCTACTGCATATCAGTAATCTGGAAACTGCACATGCCTGTTGGGAAGCTCTTAAAGCCCTTTATTCCAAGCAAACCTCTGCTGCCATTGTTGGTCTATCACGCCAGCTTTACAACTTGAAGCTGCAGCCCGGTGGAAACGTGATGACCCACCTCCATAAAATCAAGACTTTGTTTCTTGAACTTGAGGACCGGGATGTTGTGATCCCTGATACCCAGAGAGCTTGTATCATCCTGTCAAGCTTGGACAAGAGCTTTGACATGCTCATCGAGGCAACTCAGACGTTGAGGCCCCAAGACCTAACTGTGGATTATCTTACAAATCGGCTGCAAGAAATCCAGCAAGCTCGTGATTTGGAGAAGATGCAGAGTAAGTCATCTGTTGCTGTTCCTGAGGTTTCAGCACAGCGTTTTCCAGTTGGAACAGAGGCTGCGTGTGCTGTGAGGAGATGCTTCCGGTGCAACTCGACCCAACACTTCATGAGAGACTGTCCCCAGCCACCTCGCCCAGCCGGTGGAGCCAGTGGAAAGAGGTTCGTGTGAAAGAAGGGGAAACAAGCACCTAGACAACGTACCCAGGTGTCTGCTTTGCTCACGGCTGTGAGTAGACGTTCCCCAGAGACTTGGCTTTTGGACTCAGCCTGTAGCCAAATCATTGTCAACAATGAACAGTTGTTGTTATCAAAAAGCAAGCCTAAAATCCAACAGGTTGCTCTGGCTGATGGATCTATGGCTGATGTGTCCTTTCAGGGTGAAGTATACATTCCTTGTTTGGGGATAAATGTGCAAAATGTGTTATGTGTACCTACACTTGACTTTTCCCTCCTTAGCGTTCCAGCCCTGGTAAAGTCTGGTTATACTGTTGTGTTCAAGGGTACTGGATGTTCTATTGAAAAAGATGGGATAGAATGTGCTAGGGGGAGGTTAGTGAATCAGTTGTATGAAATGCTTCCTAAGCAGGGGATTGTGTCAGGAAATTGTATTTCCAATGTTCCCCCACATAACAAATGCATTCACTATTATCACAGAGTTCTGGGACATCCTGGGTGGGGAAGTTTGTCCCAACTGGCCAAGGTGTATCCTGAGTTAGGATCCAAAAAGTGTGATGACTTTCTTGATTGTACTGTGTGCAAACAATCGAAAATTAAGGCTGCTCCTATTGCTAGAAAAAGTGACCGGGTGTCAACTAGGCCTTTTCAGTTGGTTCATGGAGATTTAGCCGGCCCCAATGCTCCTAGTGAAGGGGGGGGGCGCGTTTCATGTTCCTTTTGGTGGATGACCACACTCGCTATACGTTTTGTTATTTGCTCAAATCTAAAGCAGAGGCTTTTGCTCGCTTTAAGGAGTTTGTTGCAATGGTGGAGAGAAACTATGGCTATCAAGTAGGTCAATTTCAATCGGATTGTGGAGGAGAATTTCTAGGCCATGAGTTCCAGAATTGGCTTCGTAGGAAAGGAATCTCCCATAGACTTGCCAATGTTGGTGTTCCTGCTGAGAATGGAATAGCTGAAAGGAAGATTGGTGTTGTTAATACCATTAGAAATAGCCTGATGTTAGATGCCCAGGTGCCAGCCCGTTTTTGGGGTGAGGCTACCATGACTGCAGTGTATCTGACTAACAGGGTGTGGAATTCAGCTGTGAATGAAGTTCCTTACTTCCTTTTGTTTGGCAAGCGCCCTTCGCTGAAGCATCTGCGTGTTTTTGGAACATTTGCATATGTGCATATTCCTAAGTCTCAGCAAAGGAAGAACCAGCCAAAAGCACAACGCTTAAGGTTTGTTGGTTATTCATCTAGATCTAAGGGTTACCGTTTTTCTGCAGGCTATGGTCGTGTGGTAGTCTCCAGAAGTGCTAATTTTGAGCACCCTACTGGTTGGGATAGGTTGAATGCTAGTTCAGAGGTATTGTTGCAATCTAGTGTACAGCCAACTGTCCATGCTCCTGTGGCTGGACAACAACCAGTTCAGCTGCCTTCTGGTTCCCAGTCTCCTAGTGTGGTGAGAGGATCCCCTCAGGTGAAGGAAGAGGAAATTTCACCTGAGCAGGTTCAGGATCTGAAGGGGGAATCAGGTAGTGAAAAGGCAGAGGACAGTGATGAGGAAGAGGCAGTGGTAATTCCTCGTAGGTCTGCACGCTCCACAAAGGGTGTGAAGCCTGACAGATTTGTGATTCAGCAGGTGAGAGTGTTTCAGATTACCTGTGAACCTCAGTCTTTCCAGGAGATGTTGCTTCTGCCTGTTGAAGAGCAGGAGAAGTGGAACACAGCGATGGATAAGGAGTTTGAGGCATTAGTGAGTCAAAAGGTGTTTGAGGTCACTGATTTGCCCCCATCCCAGAAAGCTGTTGGTTCCAGATGGGTTTTTAGAAAGAAGCTTCTTCCTGATAATACAGTGCAGTACAAAGCCAGGCTTGTTGCTCAGGGATTTGCACAGGAGAGGTTTTTGAACTATGATCTCACATATGCACCCACAGCTAGACCAGAGTCTTTACGTATGGTACTTTCTCTGGCTGCACAGCGTGGACTTGTTGTCCATCATTTTGATGTTGACACAGCATATTTGAATGCAGAGCTCCCTGAAACAGTGTACATGAAGCAGGCTCCTGGCTATGCTTGTGACAATTCTCAGAAGGTGTACAGACTGCACAAGGCGCTGTACGGATTGAAACAAGCCAGACGTTGTTGGCATCAATGTTTAGATAAGGCTTTGTTAGAGCTAAAGTTTAAGAAGTCTGTTGCTGATCCTTGTGTGTATGTAAGAGGTTCTGGAAGTGATTACACGGTGTTGCTAACGTATGTTGACGATTTTTGCCTAGCAACTGGTTCTTTGCACCTTGTACAAGAGTTTGCAACACAATTGAGACAGTACTTTCAATTGAAAGACCTAGGTGAGCTGAAATACTATCTAGGTGTTGAAGTCACTAGAGCTCAGAGTGGTGAGTTCTATCTGAGTCAGAAGAGAAAAATTGACCAATTGTTGAGTTAACTTGAAATGTCAAATGCAAAACCTACCAAAACACCAATGACTCTTGATTTCCTAAAGGGTGATGCATGTGAGGAACCTTGTCCTCAACCTGCATTGTATCACTCAGCTGTAGGAAGTTTGCTACACTTAACACAATGGACACGCCCTGACTTAGCTTACTCAGTTGGAGTGCTTAGTCGTAAGGTTGCCAAACCATCCATGCGAGATTGGAAAGGGTTAAAGAAAGTCCTACGCTACCTTAAAGGCACAGCTGATTTTTGCCTTAAAATATCAGCCACTAAGGCTGAAATGCCTGTGATTTATGCTGACAGCTCTTTTGCAGAAGAGGGAGACAGAAAGTCTGTGAGTGGCTTTGTTTGTTTGTTTGCAAATACACCCATTGCCTGGAGAGCAAGAAAACAAAACGCAATTGCGGTTTCCACATGTGAAGCCGAATTGATGTTTTTCTTTCCTCACTTCTGGTGATGGAACTCTGCTTATGCTTTGATTTTACCTTTTTGCAATAATGCACTATACATCCATTATTGCCTTATGCTATCAATAAAGATATTGTTAGCCTTACAACACGTTGTTTGGATTACTTCAAGCCTGAAACCCCAAATAGTTCACCATCACCCAATAGTTCACCATCACCCGCTCTCGTCACTTGCCCCAGCTCCTGTCAACCCAACAGTTCGAAAGCTAAATGCAAGTAGATAAATGGGTACCACGTTAAAGTGGGAGAATTTGCCAGCATCCTGTCAGTCGGGGGTCGCCCTCGGAGCGGAAAGAAGTGTTAAAGTTATTTGGTTAAAGTATTCTATGCAGAATTAAACGCATGGCATTTTCTCCACTAAATATGGCCGGAAAGTGGAAAATTACAAGTGACCCTGCATTGAAAGTTTGGTTCCCAAAACATTCTACAAACATTCGACTCGTAATCAGCAGGTGTCCCTCTATCTAGCCATAACAAACAACTCTTATCAGTATTGTTCCCAAGAGAATTGTAGCTCGAGGGAAGGCCAATACACAACACTGCCATCGTGTGACGCTTTATAGTAAGTACAATTGCTACCAAAATGCTATGCTGAAAGAGATGCCCATTTTTGAACCAATCAGATGTGAGCTATGAACCATGGGTATTCATTCATACTTATGCTCTCACTTATGTTCTTCATATATGCCTTTGTTCTTTATGTAGACTTCTATCTACATGTACTTGTATCTGAACTGTAACTATGCCTGGTCTTTGCACAGACCATGATGTTTTTCTTTCCTCACTTCTGGTGATGGAACTCTGCTTATGCTTTGATTTTACCTTTTTGCAATAATGCACTATACATCCATTATTGCCTTATGCTATCAATAAAGATATTGTTAGCCTTACAACACGTTGTTTGGATTACTTCAAGCCTGAAACCCCAAATAGTTCACCATCACCCAATAGTTCACCATCACCCGCTCTCGTCACTTGCCCCAGCTCCTGTCAACCCAACAGTTCGAAAGCTAAATGCAAGTAGATAAATGGGTACCACGTTAAAGTGGGAGAATTTGCCAGCATCCTGTCAGTCGGGGGTCGCCCTCGGAGCGGAAAGAAGATCCCGGGAATCCCGGGAATGGTGGCAGAGGATGACGGAACCCAATCGGCAACATCCAGGACGTCAGCAGCCGACTCGGAAGCAAGGTATTCCGGGACATGTAGTCCAATACCTACGGAAGAAGAGTCGGTTCCCTTACCCCTCCCCCTTAGCGCGGTAATAATATTCAGTTCTCAGCATTCGGTAGAAAATTTAGTACTCCATCTATCTATAATAACTTTTTGGTTGCATTACAAGCTCTCCCTGTTCAGGGGCGCGGTGGCTCAGCAGGTTAAACCACTGAGCCGTTAGACTGCTGACCACAAGGTTGGCAGTTCGAAACCGCGTGGCGAGGTGAGCTCTCGTCACTAGCCCTAGCTCTCTGCCAACCCAGCGATTCGAAAGCTAATATAGCAAGTAGATGAATGGGTACCACTCATGTGGGGCAATTTGCGGCGTCCAGCGGAAGGTCGTCCTCGATCCAAAGAAGACCTGGAGAATCCCGGTGATGACGGCGGAGGACGACGGATCCGAAAATAACAGCTTCCTGGACGTCAGCAGCCGGTGCGGAAGCGAGGCATGCTGGGGCATGTAGTCCGATGCCTGCAGCTGAAGAGCCGGTTCCCTGTCCTCCTCCCTATCGCGCGGTAAAATTTGTATGATATATGATGTATAATTAATATGTACTGATGTTGTAAGCCGCCTAGAGCCCTTCATTAGGGAGGGGATAGGCGGGGTATAAATAAGATAAAATATATGTATGTATGTATGTATGTATGTATGTATGTATATATATATATATGAATGGCTGTATAATATGAATTTGCAATGTTGTTGTAAGCCGCCTAGAGTCCTCCGATAGGGAGGGGATAGGCAGGGTATAAATATGATTAAAAAATAAATAAAAATAAATAAACTCACGGTCTCACGGTTTCTAGCCTGGTGCCTTAACCACTACACCAAAGTGGTTCTCAAATTAAGCTTAGTGGATACTAATTATAGCAGGTTTAAGGTATATGGGACTTTAAAATGCCAATGGTCTTCAGATAAACATGACCACATTTATCTGGTTGTCCCACAGAAGTACACCAATTTTAAATGACACTTATTATGGTAACTTCTTAATTGCCTGGTCCATATGTGATTTCCTAAGACTAATATTTTCATTAATGGAAATTGACAGTCATGAATATAGTCATGAATACAGATTTACTTGTAAGTCTAAAAAAGGAATCCTTCTTCCTTTTCTTCCCCACCCCCAGCTTAAATGTCATCAGATGAGTAGTTACTTCTTTGATGTTAGATTTCCTTTGGTCCACTTGCCAAAGAGGTGAGAAACAGCAGAATCATCTTTCCTCCTCCTCTCTCTCTCACTCATGTGTTTTCTTTGAATTTGGTTTTTGGAATAATGCCATTTTCTTTATGTTCTGTTATCCATTGGTTACAGTGTACTTAGTGAACCATGCCTATAATGGACACCTGTGTAAATATGATTAAACATTTTACCAGTTGGGATAACACTGGAGAAACATTCATTTCCACCGTATTATAAAACAGAAAAAAGAAACTATTTTTGAATTTAATTATTTTTTTCCTCTTCTTCCACCTCCTGCTCCTTGTTCTTCAATCAGTAAACTGAGCATCTTCTGGGTACAGTAGAAACTACACATAGAAAGTGACCACCCAATCTGATTTGGGGGCCCTATCTGGAACTCCAGACCAGGATAGTCCCGGCATAGTTCAGTCTGACTCTGAAGCTGGATTCAGAAAAGAGAGCTCCAGGCTCTCATAATCTAACATTAGAAAAACACAAATGGCTGTTACAATTTTGCTTTTTTAGCAAAGTGAAATGTTTATTCATAGCTGTCACAGCACCGCATATCACAATATGTTAGAATGGGAATGGAGCGTTTTGAAGACCCGGAATTGGGAACGAGAGGTTTCAGACTTGTCTACTCTGCCCAAGGTACAGGAAATCTGTTTCCAAAGGTTCCTGTTCTATCTCGTAATCTATGCCTTGGCTGGTTTGGATACGTACCCTTAGTAAAATCCTGAATTTTGTTTTTTAACTTAGCAACAGTATTAAAGCTAGTAAAGTATATGTAGGAAATCAAAAATATGATCAAATAACTAAAAGCAACAACAGCAGAATTCTGTTGTTTTCTGTCAGGAGCATGACATCAGAAATCTTGATGGATACAGCTCACCAGGACAACTTTTAGGATGGAGAGATGTTTGCATTTCTCAATTGTCTTGTTAAAAAAAGGCTTTTTTAAAATGGATGATCATGGATATGGTGGAGGGCGAAGGAGACTTTAAACCTCCCGGCAAGGTTAGTTTCCATGCTAAGTTATGTACAGCAACTAGTTAATCTAGCTTTACAACTTAATACAGTCCAATCTTTCCAGAAACAGGCAAAAATGAAAATTATAACAACATCAAGTAAAGAATATTTATTTAAAAAACATAGATTCCTACCTCTTATTTGGGTATAACTTTTTCTTTTACTGTATATTATAGCATGCTTACATTATTAACAATCAGGCAAATTATTATTATGCACTAATGTCCAGATGGACATTCATTTACTCCCAAATATTCAAATCACTGAAGCATCCACTCAAGCGTATTTATATGTACAAGGGTTTTGATTCGCTTGTGTGAACATTTTTGGAAAAAACACTAATACTACTAATAATAATGCCTTTCTGTTACTGGCCTTTATAAAGAAGGTTCAGATTCTCACAAATATATACAGTATCCAGTTTCTTCTCCTCTGCTGAGAGGCACCAGACATTTACTCTTTTAATTTAATCTTCTCCCCAGGAATTATTCATTCCACTAGATATATATATCACTTAATCATTAAATTTCATGGCTGCAGTCACTGTCTGCAGTGATCTTGGCACTCAAGAAAATAAAATCTGTCACTGCTTCCATTTCTTCCCCTTCTATTTGCCAGGAAGTGATGGGACTAGATGCCATGATTTGAGTTTTTTTAATGTTGAGTTTCAAGCCAGCTTTTGCACTCCCTTCTTTCACCCTCATCAAGAGGCTCTTTAGTTCCTCTTCACTTTCTGCCATTAGGGTGGTATCGTCTGCATATCTGAGGTTGTTGATATTTCTCCCGGCAATCTTAACTCCGGCTTGTGATTCATCCAGCCCAGCATTTCTCATGATGTACTCTGCATATAAGTTAAATAAGCAGGGTGACAATATACAGCCTTGTCGTACTCCTTTCCCAATTTTGAACCAATTGGTTGTTCCATCTCCGGTTCTAACTGTTGCTTCTTGACCCACATACAGGTTTCTCAGGAGACAGGTAAGGTGGTCTGGTACTCCCATCTCTTTAAGACTTTGCCACAGTTTGTTGTGATCCACACAATCAAAGGCTTTAGCGTAGTCAATGAAGCAGAAGTAGATGTTTTTCTGGAACTCTCTTGCTTTTTCCATGATCCAGCGAATGTTGGCAATCTGATCTCTAGTTCCTCTGCCTCTTTGAAACCCAGCTTGCACTTCTGGTAGTTCTTGGTTCACATACTGCTGAAGCCTAGGTTGTAGGATTTTGAGCATAACCTTGCTAGCATGTGAAATGAGCGCAATTGTACGGTAGTTTGAACATTCTTTGGCATTGCCCTTCTTTGGAATTGGAACATAAACTGACCTTTTCCAATCCTGTGGCCACTGTTGAGTTTTCCAAATTTGTTGGCATATTGAGTGCAGCACTTGAACAGCATCATTTTTTAGGATTTTAAATAGCTCAGCTGGATAAGTGCACACCATTAAACTAGTACTTCGTTGAAGCACCTTTTGATTTTATGACAACATTCAGTCTTTTGGGGTAGGAGTTTATCAGCACGGCACATCTTGCCTTGGGAATCTTTGCCCACTCTTCCTTGCAGAAGCGCTCCAAATCTGTCAGATTGCGAGGGCATCTCCTGTGCACAGCCCTCTTCAGGTCACCCCACAGATTTTCATCCACCGCATCCCCAACCTGATGGCACATTTTAGATCTCATATGTTCCACAATGTCCTGGATATCTTGCATAAAAGTTTGATAACAGTCAGAAGAAATCTGTTTAAAATCCTGGTGAAGGTCAGAAAAAATCTGTTTGAAATCCTTTATGTTTCACGCAGTAGATTATGGTGCCTCCTAGGAGCTTAACCAGCAAAAGTTGAAGATATGGAAGAGTTCCAAAGTGTGTTTACATAAAGTGAGAGTGAAATAGCAGACTGTTCTCAAGGGAAAGTGAAAACAGAAAGCTGAAGGTTCAAATCAGCCAATTCAATGTGTAGCAAAATTTATTTATTTATTTGTTTAATTTTTATCCTGCCTTTATTATTTTTATAAATAACTCAAGGCGGCGAACATACATAATACTCCTTCCTCCTCCTATTTTCCCCACAACAGCAACCCTGTGAGGTGAGTTGGGCTGAAAGAGAGTGACTGGCCCAAGGTCACCCAGCCGGCTTTCGTGCCTAAGGCGGGACTAGAACTCTCAGTCTCCTGGTTTCCTATTGGCTCCTTCCCAGGGCTGAGAGAGTGTGACTGGCCCAAGGTCACCCAGCTGGCTTTCATGCCTAAGGCGGGACTAGAACTCTGTCTCCTGGTTTCCTATTGGCTCCTTCCCAGGGCTGAGAGAGTGTGACTGGCCCAAGATCACCCAGCCGGCTTTCATGCCTAAGGCGGGACTAGAACTCTCAGTCTCCTGGTTTCCTATTGGCTCCTTCCCAGGGCTGAGAGAGTGTGACTGGCCCAAGGTCACCCAGCTGGCTTTCAAGCCTAAGGCGGGACTAGAACTCTCAGGCTCCTGGTTTCTAGCCCAGCATCTTAACCACTAGACCAAACTGGCTCTCTGCTAATATCTTCAAATTTAGTACAAAAATAATATCAGGGAGACAATTATTTACTCTCAATCCTCCTTAATATTTGGATGGAAAACAAAGTCCAAAACTTAAAAATAATTTTTTAAAAAAATT
The DNA here is from genome assembly GCA_023362775.1 of Charina bottae. Taxonomy (NCBI): domain Eukaryota; kingdom Metazoa; phylum Chordata; class Lepidosauria; order Squamata; family Charinaidae; genus Charina; species Charina bottae. Next base: position 95,895,642 of record JALMGJ010000002.1, on the reverse strand, counting down.
AATCCCAAAAATAATGATAAGCACCAAGAGAACCTGCTTCTCCTTGCTGTAGAAAGCCTCTCTTAGGGTACACATGGTTACTAAATATAAATATAAATATAAATATATAAATTGGGTGATTTAGAAATGGGGTGGCTGGTCTTAGTGTCCCTTTAAGGCTACAGCACAGCTTGGAAATGGTGACGTCCCAGCCTCCCAGCTGCTGTTACTAGTCGAGCGCAAACACTGTTTGCAATCTTCTGGCTACAAGTAGCCGTCCGGAGGACAGATGGGGTGATTCCAGGTGTTTTCCTTTTTCTGGAAAAACCCTCCTGGGGTTCAGGAAAAACCTCCCTGAGTCCAAAAAAACTGCCGCGTTGTTAGATCTGCCCGCTGAGCCCGCGGACACAGCTGTTCAGCCCACCATGTCCCCACCGGAAGTCCTCCACTAGATATATATCTCAAGTAATTTATTTGCAGGTGATTACAGGGCTTTTTCTCTAAACCTAAATCACTTCTTATTCTTCTGTGAATAAGAATAAGAACATTTACATTCAGAGGACAAGATTATTATATCTGAATAAATTTTGAAAAGTTGAAAGCAGTGGCCATTAATACTCCGGCAAAGCAAATAACAGAACTGCCGCAAATATCTCTAGTGAAATGGACAGATAAATCTGGGAGATAATTACAGCTGCAGCTCTAGGTAGACTGCAGGGAACTGCAGATAAATTGTTATTTATCCTGACTCAAATCAATCATAGTTCTTGAATAAATGTGAGACAGTTCAGCCATCATATGAGCCAGAGGACTAGCCCCCTCATTATGGTCTATTTTGCTGCTACTGTTTCTCCATGGCAAGTCCCTTTCCTACCACTGTTACCTCATTCTTTTAACCAGAAATGCCATGTAGTGGACAGTTTTACATACAGCACATGTGTCCTACCACTGAACTATAGCAGTTCCTCAAAATAGAGACCTAGTACCTCCTTGGAAACCTCCTATGCTTCCTGAGTGATTGATTCAACTCACTCAGTATGTATCAACTAAATGGGTCAGCCTTCCATTGCCTTCTGGATGACTGATCCAGCCGCTCAGATTTTGTGTATGATCGAGTCCCTCCTGTGTGCAAGGAAGTTACTGCCAAACCGCATAGCCCAATGCATCTTCTTTTAGTCAGATCCTTGAAAGGGAAATATTCTAATGTTGGCTTGGGCATTTATTGAGGTACTTGTCCATCTTACCATCTGCACCAGTAGGCATTTGAGAGCCTGTGGCTCCCTGCTGAAAAGAGTTGTTTAGCTGCAGTGTGAAGGAATGCTAAGTCAGGCTGGCATTTCTTCTTTTCATTCTCTGCTGATGTACATTGGTCTCTCTAAATTGCCATCAGAAAAGGAAGACCAGAACAACAAAGAACAGTATTCAGACAGGTTGCAATTTTAGTAAAGAATTTTAACAAAAGGACGAGGTCAGTAAGTCTCCATAGTAATTATTAGCACAGAGTAGAATATTGCCAGACAGATATAACATGCTTTATCAGACTGGAACTATAACCTATTTATTTTATTTATTTATTTTATTTGTTGAATTTCTATAACCGCCCATCTCCCCCTCAAGGAGGGACTCTGGGCGGTTCACAACATAATATCAACAAATACAATAAAAACAGTAATAAAAATACAATACAATAAAATTACAATAAAAATACAGTAAAATCCAAGAGGCAGGTGGTTCTAAAGTGACGTTGAATATATTTAATCACAGAGCCAGGTTTTTAATTTTTTTCTAAAATCTAGGAGCGATAACCTATTCATAGCATAGTAATACATGGGTCTGCTAAAGCAAAATTGCATGAAGTTTGGAAGAGCCTCCTTGAGGAGGAGATGGGCGGTTATAGAAATTTGATCAATAAAATTTGATAAATAAATAAAGAGCCACCACACCATCAATGTGAACTAAACAAATGGATAAAACTAAGCTAAATGTGGAATATGATCAGGATACTTTGAACTCATTCAACCCAATCCAAGTTTAGCCTTAGCAGAGACATTTCTTCCACTGTAGAAGACATACAAACTATTTTTGAAAGGATTTTATATAGTCTCATCCAGAAATAGGTGACATCTGAGAAAAATAATATCCGGATGGCAGGTGAACAATTGAGGACCTGTATATTTCAATCTTTCTCAATCTTCTATTCTTTCTACTAATACTTATAAACTATTAAGTCTTATCACATTTTACAGGATAACTGACATCTTTCTACACTCTCTTAATCTAAGGGAATCAGGTAGTTGTTTCTACCTAGAGACTGGATTTAAAAGTTCCTGAACATGTGGCAAATCATTAGCTCTTAAATTAATTAGAATGATAGAACAAGAAAGGAATGTACCAATTCATTCTTAAACTTTTTTTTTAATGAACCTGGGATCAATTTATTCTTGTCATGCTAATCAGTACAGCAGAATCTGCAAAGTCCTCCAAAATTGACATCTCGATCGAAAAAAAGGAATCTTAACTGAGCCTGAACTTCATGAATCCTCACAGTATTCATTGAATGTTTATATCAATTATATTTCTCCTTGCGTTCCTTTGATATAGGGTGAATAAATATTTTAATAAATAAAATAACAAAATAAAATGCAAAGTGAATGAGAAATATGGAGATACATGATATGATACCAGTAGTAAAGCCCAAAAAATCAAACTGCAATTACTCTCTGAGTTTAGATTAGCCTAAAACTGAAACAGCTATCACTAAACCATTTTAAAAATAATGGTTATAAAAATATTGAGTTTAATGAACTGAAACATTCAAGAGGTACAAGTTGATACCTGGATATTAGTGTCAGCCTTAAGAAACAGAATGGTTTGCAATGACTCTAAGTATTAAATTCTCCCTCAAAAACTCCATTATCTATTGATTCAGAGCTTTTGGTATTGAACATGTATAATTCAAGACTTCAGTCTCACGCTTTCTCAATGTGGCTTCTCCAAAAGGTTTTGTTGGCCGCAAAACACGGTTTGTTCGTTCGCCCGGCACGATAAACCAATCACCACACAGGGCGGGAGAATCAAAGCTCGTTTATTCCAGACGTCTAGAAGAAAAAAGGGCGCTCCCCGTGCAAGAGGAGGACGCCCCGAACACACAACAAGCGGCACTTTTATACAGTTCTACAGCGGTTTATCAATAAACAAAAGCTTCTTATGCTAATTAGCTAGGGGTCATTGCCCTATAGTTTGGGAAGCCTAGGTTGTCACGAACTTTACCCTACCCTTGACTTAGACACCGGTAATACACATATCTGGGGTCCGACAACACAGCCCCCTGCCCGCCTTCTTCTCCTTCCTGGCACTACACTGGTGGCACAGACATTCTGAGTTTGTTGATTCAGCCTCCAGTGTTTTTCCATTGTCTCCAATTCTGCGGTCCTCATTTCTATAAGCTTCTATATATTGTAATCTGTTTCCAACTGCATTGGAGACAACCTAACAACCTAACAAAAAACTTCTGGAGTTTATCTTTAAAGGTTCCCAAATGCAGATTCCATTATTAATGAACCAGGAAATGCTACAGTTTCTGCTATTTCACACAAGGCATGTAAACACTAGTGGCTTATACAAGTGTTACCTTGTTTTCTTAGAAACTTTTCCCATTTGGTACCCATTAACATCTAAAAAATGTTAACCTAATGTAAAATGCAGGACCACACTTTAAAAAGTCTGTGGTGCAAAGGCCAAAAGCTCTTCAAGTATGTTTTTGTAGAGTTGGGATTTCTAAATAACTTTCAATGATACTCTTTTCTTTTCTTTTAAAGCAATCTCTGTCCCCAGCCCAGTCCTTGTGTGCACATAAATTTTTTTGTTGTTGTTGTTCAGTCGTTTAGTCGTGTCCGACTCTTCGTGACCTCATGGACCATAGCACGCCCACATAAAATACATTTGGAAAATATGGAGAACAGACACATAGGAATTCTTACAATATGTTGGCAGTCACAAACATTTTTAGGCTTCCCATTCCACTGTGGCAGGCACAAATTGAACCTACATAAACAATTTCTCATTATTCAAAATATTTCAGGTTTTTGAACATCTGCTAAGTGAGGTGTAGTGAAGCTGCAGAGGAGTCCTCAAATGCAAACAGAATTGACAGGGCCATCAAATACAGGTCAAAAAAAAAAAAGGGCAACAAACAACTCTACCTCTCCCTTCCCCACCCCTTCAAAGAATAAAGTGAAAACACTTTTAAACTGGCCCAGATCTTTGGGCAGACCAAACTAATCTTTAGAAGCCAGCCTTACTAATGGCCTGTTTTACCACAATGGAGAGATGCTGAAGACCCTTAAGAACAATGAGCTACTGTATATAAAACTTCTCTCCTATGAGAAAAGACTGAAGAAGATCAGGCTTACTTTGCCTTAGAAAGTTAGAAAGTTGTTTTAGTTGGTGCTCTTCTTTTATTCTACTATTCAGCCAAAAAGGTTCCAGGATAATTTACATGTGAACACTAAACAGTGGGAAGGGAACAGGAAAAAAAAAGAAATCTTCTTTAAGTTTATTAGTCATTCTTACCATTAAGGAAGAGGAAATGCTCAGGAATCCTGATCTTAAAGCAGCGCTAATGTAATCTCAGTCGGTTAGAGCCTGATGAAATGCTTGATGTCACAGTAATTTGAATTTCTACATCTGTATTCTGTCCTTCCTCTGACAGTGGAAGATAGTGGCATTTTAGGCCATCAAAAGCATTATCAGATAGGATCAGCTGAGAGTTGCTGACCTGAGGCTACTTGATATTGTCACATTACTGTGCTTTCCCCCAGTCCTTCACCTGGCAGAAAAACATGCTAGAATAAATTGCTCAGTCTTGAGTGCCAAGCTCTAGTCTGCTCCAGTACTAAAAGTGGGCACGGCACCGACCCTATTGCTTGAAATAAAAAACCATTGAAGGGCAATGACTGGTAGATTCCTCAGCTTCATTGCCAATTGACCCAGCATAGGAAAACTACCAATTGTTCTCCTTAATGTGTTTGTGTGTGTATTGGGGTGCTTTGGGGGGTAGGTGTTGAGATAGGTGAATGCTTGGGTGGGGGCTTTAGGCAAAGGGCCTGACTGGCAGAGGACTGGCCAAGAGGGGCTCTGTGCCTGGGACCTCTCAGTTAAGGGATTTCTGAAGATGAGCCGACCACTGTTTTGAAAAGGCATTAAACCTGTGTCCCCAAAATTAGTCTGGCTGACAGATTGTAGGCAAGATGGAAGGGTGTGGGGTGAAGTATGATGGACGTCTACCACAGTTATTTTTATTTTGGGGTTTTCTCTTTTCTTTCCTCTTGCTCACATTTACTACCCACTCAAACCAAAACTTCTGCCAAGTGGCAAAATAAGATAAAATCCAAATCACAATGTTGCAGAAACTACTCCCATTGTCTTGCTCTCTCTCCCAAACCTTGATGCTCTCCTCCCTTTTTCTCCCCCCTTCCGTCTGCAGCACACTCTTCCTTTTCACTGCTTTGCGTGTGTGTGTGTGCGCATGCGTGTGCATGTGTGGCGGGGGAGGGGGAGGGGACAGCAGGGAACTGAGCTTCCTCCCCAACCAACTGTACTAGAGTGGGGAAAGAGGAGGTTGCTCAACCACCACAACTGCAGCTTCTAAAATGAGAGATGCCATAATCTCTGACCTGGATATGCTTGTTGGCTCAGCCAAGATGCAGGACATGCCATCCCTTGTGAATACCACTGGCACCAGGCAATTCCTCTACACATATTCCAATGCACTCTCTTCCCTCCACCACCTCTTCTGCATGTGGGATCCTCATTTGGGCTCTCCTTGCAAGCCTGGGTTTGTGGTAACCAGGGAAGAAGGAAGTCACCACTGCCAGCTTTCTCACCAGCCATACAATTTGCCAGCATTCTTCAGGGAGGGAGGGAGGGCTGTCTATCCTTGGGCAATCTGGAGGGAGCAGCGCAGCCTGGGACAGAAGACAACATGCAAAAGGGAGGTGCCAAGTCTGTGGCTTGAATCATGTCAACTGGATTTCTATTTTCTTAGTGGAAACGTTTCACTCCTTATCCAAGGAGCTTCTTCAGTCTGAGTAAAGTTAGTAAGGGAATCCTTAAATATGTTTCTAGGCTGGCTGTGTGACCTTGCACCTGGGGCTAGGTCATGGTTATTTTTGAGATGTTTGTTTCTAAGTCCCTTTATCATCTAAAGGAGGATCGTTAAGATTACCCTGCTGCTGTTGAGCTTGTGAAATGGTCTTAATCTTCCTAGGCACAGAAGACAAAGCAGGAAGGAAGATAGGGGAAAGGTTATGCCTGAGGCCCCCACCTCTATTCAAGGAAGGATTTTCCAAGTTGGCATGAATGGATTCCTTGACCCCTCTCTCAAACCACCTATCTTCTCTGTCTAAAATGTGAACATTAATGTCCTCAAATGAGTGTCCTTTTTCCTTTAGATGAAGATAAACTGCTGACTCTGGTCCTGTGGTGTTGCTTCTCCTGTGTTGGGCCATCCTCCTGTACAAAGGTTGTTTGGTTTCTCCAATGTAGAGTTCAGAGCACTCCTCACTGCACTGGATTGCATACACTACATTGCTTTCCTTGTGTTTTGGAGTTTGATCTTTGGGGTGTACAAGCCTCTGTCTCAGTGTGTTGATGGGTTTGAAATATACAGGTATGTGGTGTTTGCCAAATATCCGTTTGATCTTTTCAGACACGCCAGCCATGTAAGGAATGACCAGGTTCTTCCGTTTACTCTGAGTCTCAGCCCTATCTGTCGCTGTTTTAGGTCTGGTAGACTTAGATTTGGTGAAGGCCCAATTTGGATATCCACAGGCCTGCAGAGCTGTTCTCAGATGCTGCTTTTCATTCTTTTTGGAATCCATGGAGGTGGGAATGGTTTCTGCTCTGTGTGACAATGTCCTGATGACTCCTAGTTTGTGCTGCAGTGGATGGTGGGAGTCAAACATCAGGTATTGATCTGTGTGTGGGGGTTTCCTGTAGATACACAGGAAACCCCCACACACAGATCAATACCTGATGTTTGACTCCCACCATCCACTGCAGCACAAACTAGGAGTCATCAGGACATTGTCACACAGAGCAGAAACCATTCCCACCTCCATGGATTCCAAAAAGAATGAAAAGCAGCATCTGAGAACAGCTCTGCAGGCCTGTGGATATCCAAATTGGGCCTTCACCAAATCTAAGTCTACCAGACCTAAAACAGCGACAGATAGGGCTGAGACTCAGAGTAAACGGAAGAACCTGGTCATTCCTTACATGGCTGGCGTGTCTGAAAAGATCAAACGGATATTTGGCAAACACCACATACCTGTATATTTCAAACCCACCAACACACTGAGACAGAGGCTTGTACACCCCAAAGATCAAACTCCAAAACACAAGGAAAGCAATGTAGTGTATGCAATCCAGTGCAGTGAGGAGTGCTCTGAACTCTACATTGGAGAAACCAAACAACCTTTGTACAGGAGGATGGCCCAACACAGGAGAAGCAACACCACAGGACCAGAGTCAGCAGTTTATCTTCATCTAAAGGAAAAAGGACACTCATTTGAGGACATTAATGTTCACATTTTAGACAGAGAAGATAGGTGGTTTGAGAGAGGGGTCAAGGAATCCATTCATGCCAACTTGGAAAATCCTTCCTTGAATAGAGGTGGGGGCCTCAGGCATAACCTTTCCCCTATCTTCCTTCCTGCTTTGTCTTCTGTGCCTAGGAAGATTAAGACCATTTCACAAGCTCAACAGCAGCAGGGTAATCTTAACGATCCTCCTTTAGATGATAAAGGGACTTAGAAACAAACATCTCAAAAATAACCATGACCTAGCCCCAGGTGCAAGGTCACATAGCCAGCCTAGAAACATATTTAAGGATTCCCTTACTAACTTTACTCAGACTGAAGAAGCTCCTTGGATAAGGAGTGAAACGTTTCCACTAAGAAAATAGAAATCCAGTTGACATGATTCAAGCCACAGACTGTTCCACCTGGATGACTGAGAACCTTCATAGACAGGAGGTGCCAAGTGTTTCTCTAGAGCAGTGTTTCTCAACCTTGGCTACTGGAAGATGTGTGGACTTCAACTCCCAGAATTTCCCAGCCAGCAGTCCACACATCTTCCAGTGGCTAAGGTTGAGAAACACTGCTCTAGAGGGAGCCCCTTGGGTCATTCTGCCTGGTGAGTCCCAATCCTAAAACTGCCCCCTTGCCACTTCAGCTTGGATTCACTTTTTGATCCCCCTTTTCTCCCTACCTCCCTCAACCACTCTTTCTCCAGCCCCTGAATTTCCCTCTCTGAATGAGCTCTGCAATTGTAGCTATTTGTCAGCCAAGCCCTCTCTGGCTTGCTGATGCACTGCTGTCTAATGCAGGAAGCTCAACTCCCCACTAACCCTAACTCTAACCCCCCAACCCCCCCCCACTTCACAAGTGTAGAAGAGTGTGCCATGGAAGGATGAAGGCACCATCAGGAGTATGGATTTTTTGAAAGCACTTAGTGGAAGCATCTTTTTAGCCAGTAGAAATTGTTCAATTCTTCAACACAAAACTGAAATCATAATCATATTTGCTTAAGAGCAGTGGATATTTAAGAGCAGTGGATATAATCAAACAAACCACAATCCTTAAGTCTGCCTGTCTCCCTCTGCTTTGCATTTGATCTAGTGTCTTTGGCTTATCTGTTTAATTGATCTGGATATGATGGCAGAGAGAGAAAGTGAGAGAAAGTATTCGGATTCTGGCAGGTGTGTTTATTCTGTTAGATCCATGCTATAACCTTTTGTGACATTTTTCAACTTTGTCCTCTCAGCCTACCATGCTTAACCCAAGTGACCCAAGCACAATTTCATAGTTTCTGCATGCACCTGGTCTAATCACTGGCAAGACATCACTAATGCTGTCCTAGTGTCTTTTCCACAATGAGTGTGAGAGTCTGAATAGGAAAGATTAAGTTACTGTACTGCTCACTGATGGGGGGGAGGAAATAAACCATTTATTTATGGAACAATATTTTAATGCAAAAGAAACTAATGGAATTTATCCATGGAAAATAATTGACCTTTCTTCACCCTAAAATGATAAATGTTAATCTTTTTCATTTTTAATCAAATTCAGATTATTCATGCATATCTGTAACCCTACCTAGAAAATGTCAAGAAAGAAAGAAATGCTCTGTGACAATTGGGAGGAAGTGGAGAACCAGAAATACCGTAAAGCTGGAATTCCTAAGGTTCTGATGAGAATGCCAGTGCCTTTCTTCATACACCCCTAGATTGGAAACATTTCATTCCTTCTCCTGGATTGGAGTGGCTGAACCTTCACCCTGTAACCAAGGGCATAAGAAAAGCTCTCTGGCCTTTAAGGCACAGATGGGGCCCTCCGTGATGAGAAAGCAGTTAGAGACAGGCAAAAGAGAGTGGCATGGGTGTTTCTCCCCTACCTACACCACAGCAGCAAGCCTCAGCCCCATGAGAGGCTTGGGAGAAAATGTGACAGTGGCCAATGGGGAGTGCTGGGGAAGCCACCAGGGTGCCCAAGGGCAATGCCTCTACCACATGGACTGGCCTGCCTTGCCCCATTTCAGGTGATCCATATAATTAGAGGAGAAATTAGAGGAGGCTGTGGACAGCAATGCCGCTGCGGTTGACTGCAGCAATGGCTGAGTCACCAGCAATGGCAGAGGAGGAGGTGGTGCAGCAGCAGTAACAGCGACAGCCATTCCTCTCTCACACACTTCCTCCTTTCTGCTCCACTCCTCTGCTATGGGTCCTATTAGGGCCCTGTACAGACAGATTCATTGTGGGGCAAGAACTGAGGCACGGGGAGCCAGGGCCCACTGTTCCCATGGGCCCCAAGTGTAGTGGCAACCTGCGGAAGACCTTTGTATCTCGAGGAGTTAGGTGGCATGCTTTGATTTTCCTTCCCCACACCTAGGAGATTAGAGTTTATTTTGAGTTATACTGATGTTTAATTGGCTTGTTTTTATTTCTGCTTGGCATGGGAGGGGGAAGAGAAGAAGAATATACCCACTCCTCCAACAGCCCTCCAGAATATATCTTTGTTGGAATTGGGGGGAGAGAAAATCCCCAGCTTGTTAAGTTTAAGCATAAGTTCACTCCTCCAGCCACCCCTTTAGCAGCTTGGAATGGGGGGGGGATGATAATAAATTGTTTATGCTTAGGCACTGGCTTATCTGATAGCTTCCCAGGCTCTGGGAATGATGTCATGGACAGGTGCCTGGCCCCAGAAGGAATCCCAGTCAAGGTCAGTCTGGGCTTGGTCACGGGGTTTGGAAGCCAGGCTTTGATAAAAGCCTTAGTATTGTCTTTGGAGTTTTGGGAGTCCACACAGGCCTGAGTGCTGGGTGCTGTGAAAATTGCCACATTGGGGTATCTCCGCTGTCCTTATTAGGGGGCTCCTGGCAGCCTATAGGAGATTAGGTATTGCCTTGTTTGGTATGTATGTATTTCTTTCTGTATGCTATGCTTGTTATGCTTTGTGTAATCTGTTTAAACTGTGTTTTTGTTTGACTGTTTGCTTAAGTTTATAATAAAGCTTTAAGTTGCTTTATCCACTGGCATGCTGTTATCTCTGGATCAAAAAGAACCAATTGCCCAGGCCCCTGATCAAGGTGCTTGGACTCTTGGCAACACACCAAGGCAGCTGCCTTTGCTGCCTTCACTATTGGTATAATTCCCATCAGGTAGACCGGATCCAGATGTAGAAGTAATTTTATGCTTCCCTTCAGTTTTATTTCAAACACAGTTAATAAAAAAAAATAACAATCCATCTATCTCGAGTTCCATCCCATTTGAATGCTTGTGATATATTACAATCAGATAGTACAGGAAACATATCTTCTAAACCTAAATCTTACAAGGGAGTACATAAATCTCTTCTGATTTTGCACATGTCTTTTTTTTTTGGGGGGGGGAGTAACATGTTTTTATACATTTTTTTCTGTCTCGTCTATCACCTGGCCCTTACCCCCAGCTATGTGAGGTCAGAAACACACATGAAACAGCTTGTATAGATGAGTCTCCTTGGCAGCAATAGGACATCTATTTTCCTCAAGTCACTATGACTCTACTTGCTGTGTATCACTAATCCTTCACAGAATGCCTACTTTCATAAAGTTTTGTTTTGATATAACATGCCAGGCACAGGAGGGACAAAGGCAGGATCTGAATGTTAATCATGCAAGAAACATGATATACAGTACAGCGCAGAAGACATCGTGTTAACACAGTCATTATCTGCCCCCTTCTTTTCTTTGTGCCAGCCTTACAGCTGAAAAAGAATCCCAGCCATAGATCAGAGGCAGGGTTGAGTGATGGACCTAAGAGGCAAAGACGACTTGGGAAATGCAAAGCCAACAAACACTGATGAAAGTAGCATCATCACTCTGTACTTGTGAGTAATAGAATTCATCTTCTATGACCAATCATCTTTGCTCTTACTATTGAGTTTTCTTCTGCCTTCCATTAAGTCTTGACATGTTTGCTTTTTCCCTAGTAGTAGCATCTGATTTTGAGGTACACGACAAGCACTTTCACAGAAGGCTTTGCCATTTCAGAGCCTGCTCTGGACCTGTGTGATCATATGACAGTACGGTAGCTGCTTTTGAGACCCGAACCTCCCTCCCTCCCTCCCTCCCTCCCTCCCTCACTGCAGTTTATTGAAAACTGGAGCAAAAATGCCATTCCCTTTGCCATGCTGCAGCAATAACGCTGAGTTTATAGCTGTCTGTTTCCCTAATTTCAGGAATTCACAGCTATTGAGAGATCAAGCAGGATCAAGAAAAACACACTCCCTGTCTTTTCCTACAAGAAGTCATCTGTCAGGGCAACCATAGCGGTTTCTTCTTCTGGAATGCAACTGCTCTAATGGATATTTCAAGATGAAATATAGTTGGATGCATTTGCAGCTTCCTTTCCTAGATTTTTTCTGCATTCATTCAAACATAAGTAAACTGAGGAGGAAATTTTGTAACAGTGTGTATGTGCCCTATGTTTGCTGCTTCCATTGGATATCACCGTTTCTACAAAGTGACTGATCACAATAATAACCATGTGTACATACATACCAGGAAAAACCTAATAGGTTAAACACAACTAACCTGGTATACACAATAGGATAGGGAAAAGTTATCACAAATTATCAGCAGCATACCTTAAATACTATTATTCAAAGTAAATAAACAACACACTTCTAAACATCCCTACTGTTGTTATACAAGAAGAAAATCTAGTCTCCATTGTGGATTCTGTGTTCAGTATTCAAATCTCTTGGCCAAATTAGTTCTTAAATTGAGAGGGATCTGTGGACCAATTTATTTATTACCATTGTATATTGTTGAATCTGGAGTGACTCCTATTTCTACTCCCAGCACCATCATTTAAATAACACAACGATATAGTCAAATTGTCAATTTACATATTTAAGAAGCTAAGGTTTTGGAACTGCATTTGTGGTCTGTTTAGTTATTTGTTAATAATGCACATCTTGGGTCAGTACATTATTTGTTAACTTGGCTAAGTTAATTCAATTGTTAATTTAACAAAATTAGCTGAGTGTGGGGAAAAGAGATTCAGGTTAACTAGGGGTTTCTTTGTTATACTGTTTTTAAATTAAGACTTTGTGTAATTATTATGTAAATTATAGGTTATAGAAATTAAATAAATAAATAAATAAATAAATTATTATGTAAATATTATGGATTTGTACATAAAGGAGCCTAAGAATTTAGTGATGCATCTGAGGGAAAACAGTTAAGTACAGTTAAAGTAAGAACTTAGTGTCAGGGTATATAACTATCTACTGATATTTCATTTGCAGGAAGGAAGTAGATCTTTATAAATTGACTGATTGATTATATGCCATCAGATTGTTTCTGACTCTTAGCGACCACATAGATTTTCTCCATGACAGTCTGTCCCTAACCTGGTTTTTCAGGTCTTCCAATGGTGCACTCATTGCCACCATAACTGAGTCCATCCATCTTGCTGCTGGTCATCTTCTTCTCTTCCAGATCTTTTTAAAAAGTGCTAAAATCAAACGCAAGTGACTGTATACATACAGGGCAAGGCATTACTAAGGGAGAAAACTAAAGGTTCTTTTTGCTGCTTACCCACTGGTTGTGGAGGAAGCTAAACCTCCACAGAGTCCCCTTTGGGGGGGGGGGAGATGGGCGGTGGCAAAATTTGACAACATAAATAAACTGAATGTAAGATAAAGTAGAGGTACTTCTGATCTGTAATCATCTTCCTTAACAGACTCAGCAGAGTTAACAGCCAATCTTCTGGTTTCAGTATAAAAGCAATTTGGCTGGATTGTGGAACTGCCCTATACTAGACACAAAATGTTACATTAGAACAAGGCTGGGACTGTCTCAAGTCATCTTTCTGCCTGGGTGGGTCTCTTTGTGGTCCCTCCATACTATAAAGTTAAGATGTGTGGTATGTAAGACAAGTCATTTTAATTTCTGAAAGCCTAACAAGTATCTCTCCTTGTGCTTGCCAGTAAAAATAAGTTAAGAAGCAAAATGATAACACTGCTTAAGGAAGGTGAACTGAATGGATATTATTGAAGATGTGGCTATTTGAAAAAAAGACTTGGCAAACCACCTGCTTTGCGAATGTTAAAAAACTGTCCTCATTCTGGGCATTGTACTCATAGTAGATTCTTTTGAATGTGTCAGAGCATCTGAATCCTGGAAGGTTCCCCCACCCCCACAAAAAACTGTTTATGTTGTAGGCTGCTACTGAACAAATGTGTAATGGCCGTGTTCATAATCCCAGAGGTCCCGGAGAAGTATCCAGTGTTTTGCTTTGAATGTTTAGTTTCTCAAGGCAAACAGGTAGATAGTTGATGGGTAGTGGAAGTGGTCTAAGCAATAAATGCTTTTCCCTTAAAACATCTGGAATTTGGCAAATGGTATTCCAAGAAACCATTTCCACAATAATCTAGAATGCCTGCCTTAATTCTCATAGAGAACATTAAAATGTGTGGCAACAACTTTGTGTCTCAGCTTTCTTATGGATATTATATTTGATGCATAAAAACATAATGATAATCAGACAGACCTGAGTTTCTTCAGAAAAGGCCTGTTGTATAGATTAAAATGACATTCTTTCTCAAAGTGCATTGTATTTAAATAAACAGCATGATTTAACATGGAAAACATTACTGGAATTTACTGTAGCATGGAAAAAGTAAAATGTGACAGCAGGACTTGAAGACACCCTTTCAGGCAATAATTTGCTTACAAATTTAATGTTTAAGGATGTAATGGATTACTCTATTTTAGAGGCTATTTAATTCAATTTGAAGTATTTGAATGGGTTATGGATAAAGCATGCCTAAATATATACCATAATAGAAGCTAAAGTTACTTTGATTTATAGACTGAAGAAAGGGTTGCCCAATATCTATAGAATGATAATACTTTTATGAGGACCAAGCAACATGGCACAAAAGATTTCAAAAATATACCCAAAGTTTTCATCTATGAGGTCTGTAGATCAAAATCAGACTCAAGCTGTCCTGAGTAGTGCTTCAGAAAAAAGGCTGTGCAAAGGTGCTCTGAAACACGAAGGAGGGCATATGATTCATTAGAACAACAATGTATTCCCCCCCCCCCAGGCTCTTGTAATTGCCTTGGAAGTACTCATGGTTGCTTTAAAAATTCAGAAAGAGGTGTTTTATTCACACTCCTGCACATTCTGAAGCACCTTGTTCAAAGATTTTTCATAGCCGTAATTAGAAGGACGGGATGCACATTTGTATAACAATGAATAAATACAAAGCTTGTAGACTGAGCACATGAGTCCTTGGTAGGTTTTTTGATGTCAGGTTACACCAGCAAAGACAAAAATAAGGGTAACTTTCCTCTCTAACATTTGAAAACACTAAAGCAGTTTGTCCCCCAATTTTTCTCCTGCTCTGGGCCTGACAGAGAGCATGGAATATGATTTAGCAGATGAATAGGTAAAGATTACAATATACTTGGGTCCAGCTGAATTTTCCAGAATACTTTGTTGCTGGCTTTGTGCATATTCTTATTCTTGATCCTTGAGTGGTGTTGACAAATAAACAAACCCGCCATAATTCCTCTAATGAAGTTCTTCCTCAACAACAGCTCTAACCCAGCATGTCCCTGCCTTCCTACAAAGATTTAAGTAGGTAGTATGTACTGACTTGTCCCTTTTCTTAACTCTCTCTCTCTGAAGCAAATTATTCTCCTGATGCCTGAAGAGTTGACAGCACCCACCCAAATTTGGCTAATCCCCAAACTCTACAACTTGGTATTTAGTACTTAGATGGGAGACCAGGGTTGTTGGCTAGACTGGGAAGAAAAATAAAATAAAATAAAATAAATAAAAAATAAAATAAATAAAAAATAAAATAATAAAAAATAAAATAAAATAAATAAAATAAAATAAAATAAAATAAAATAAAATAAAATAAAATAAAATAAAATAAAATAATAAAATAAAATAAAATAAATAAAATAAAAAAATAAAATAAAATAAAATAAAATAAAATAAAATAAAATAAAATAATAAAATAAAATAAAATAAAATAAAATAATAAAATAAAATAAAATAAAATAAAATAAAATAATGAAATGAAATGAAATGAAATGAAATGAAATAATGAAATGAAATGAAATGAGGAAGAAGGCAAATGGCAAACCACTTCTACACTGCTGCTGAGAGTTCTGGGAGCCATGTGTGTGTGCATGCATGTGGACCTTCGAGTCAGTGTTGACTCCTGGCAACTGCCTGGACAGGTCCCTGCAGTTTTCTTGATAAGGTTTCTGGAAGAGGTTTGCCACTGCCTCCTTCCTAGGGCTGAGAGAGAGAGACTGGCCCAAGGTCACTCAGCTGGTTTAAGGTGGGACTGGAACTCAGTCTCCCAGTTTTTAGTCTGGTGCTCTAACTACTACACCAAACTGGCTCTTCTAGGAGCCTAGGTGGCCAGAATACATGAACAGTAGAGTATGATTAACTTGGGGAGGGAGGTAATAAATTAAGGAGGCCTTTATTTAACTGCATACATTTCACTCTGGTTGCAACGATAAATGAGTGCATTTTATTAAGAAGTTCAGAGCCATAAATGTGGTTTCCCTCCATTTTGTCCTCACAACTTCAGGGCATTTTAGACTATCAAATTCAATCCCTTGTTCAGTGTAGGAATCCAAATTAAAGCATTCCTAACAGATGGCTGTAGTCTCTGAACAATATTCAGCAAAAATAATTGGTCCCATTATCACACTGCTCTTACTATTCTGTTACAAAGTGCCAAAGAACTCCTAATGGGGAGTATGAAAAAAGTTACTTGGCAGAATGAAGAAGTGAATGAGGTTGTAGATGAAGAAAAATACATGTAAGAGAATAACTGCTGCAACACATAAGGAAGAGAGAAAGATTATGCATTGTGTGCATAGAGACAGAAAGGTTGATGCAAAGAATATAGTCAGGCAGAGCAAGGCACATTAATCTTCTCGTAGACAGAGAATATGCAGAGCAATTTTGATGGAAGTAAAAAAGTTTTTGGAAGAGGGTGAAAAGTGAGCAGAGTGAATAGAAGTCAAAACTGGTGAAATGATTTGGGATGAAGCTGAAGTGAGGGAATTCTAGGAGGAGTATTTTGGAGGAAGTTATAAATGCTGCATGGAAATGAAAAGACCACAGGTGTAGATGATGTAACTTGAAAATGTTAAAATATGATGTGGTGCTTACAGTATACACTAGTTGTTTAAATAAAAGTAAAACATGCATGAGGATAAACAGAATGTATAGTGTATTTATGGATAAATATATAAGGAATGATTTAGTGTAATTAAGAGTGTGTTGGTCGCAGATGTGAATGTACATGCAGATAATGCCATGTTGTTGACATAGAACCAAATGATGTGCAGTGAAATTTAGACTGTATGATGCAATAAGGAGTCTGGATCTAAAAGTTTGTTTGTTTGTTTGTTTGTTTGTTTATTTATTTATTTATTTATTTATTTATTTATTTATTTTATTTATTTTATTGTATTTTATCATCACCCATCTCCTCCCAAGGGAGGACTCTGGGCGGCTTACTATAAGATCATTATTAAAATTCAATACCCATTACAAATACAATAATATCAAAATATAAATATAAATAAAATATGAATGAAATAAAATCCAGATGGCTAAGGAAAGAATGGGTCCTGAATGAATGTAGATTGATACAGAAGCAGAAAGTTGAGGTCATTTGGTCATAAAGAGAGAATGAGTAGGGACTGAATTGCAAAGCATATGAAGAATATATGAAGAATGAATGTGTCAGGAAAATGGAAAGGGCAAAAAACTTTGGGGTGGATGGAGTTGATAAGGTCCTACAGAAGATAGAGATGCGAAGTTCAAAGAACAAAAGACAGTGTATGACAATTGTTCCACCAATACACTGTGGAAGCAAAGATAGTTTGCAAGGATAACGAGGCATAGAGAGATGAATGGGTGTTAATTGAATATAGCCATGTCTCCTTTTCTTTTTCTATCAAATGCCTTTATTTCTGGGGCTTACCATATCTCACTCCTTTTCTTCAGTTTGCATAACATGGCTTACCTTTAAAAGGAATAGAATGATTGGTATATATACATACTGAAATATTTAGAAATTGTAACTGCAGTTGTTGACTGAATCTGTTTTTAAGCAAACTGCTCATATCATTTTTTAAAGTTAGAATTCCACCCCTATACATTTTTGAAGTCTATCATCCTGATACCACTTAGGTAACATGTCAAGGTATTCACAATACCAGTCTTGATAGCAACTATTGTCATAGTTATCATAATCAAGAAATGAAGCTTATGGTGAGGAAGAAATGGAGGTATGAATTGTCCTGTTGACCTTCTCTCAGGTTCTAGTACTTCTGAATGTTACCACATGCCATTCCTTGAACAGGATCTGACCTGCTTCTTAAATTATGCTTCATATACAATGTGTGCTTTTGGGAATGAGCACAATCCATAAAATGTATCCTTGCTTACAGTGACTTTTTTTAAAAGATTTTTTAGACTTTGTACAAGACACTACAATGTTTTGCCACAGGAACAGGGTTCTCCTACATTTCTGTATGTTGTGAGTGGTTTAAATGATGGAACTTATATAGAAGAAAATTAATTATCTGTTCAAAGAAAGATTTATGTAAGAACTCATAAAACAAAACAGATGTTATGGGTTCTATAGAGCAGTACAAGCCTATATCCATATATTTTAAAATAAGATAATAATAGAAACCTTTGTTTTAAACAAATGGTCTAAGCCAGAAAAGCTGTCACAGCTGGCTAGAGAGAGATTACACCCATATTTTTATTCTGAAGAAAAACAGCTGGAGTTAGAGACTTAATGACAACCATGTTTTGAAGGGAACAAGAGGGCTCTTAAAGAATTTCAGAAGGTGCTCCCTTCTTCTACCATTGATATTTTATGCTTCCTTTTCAAATTTTGCAGGATGACCTTTACTACTATGAACCTGTGAACTATAATTTTGGGGAAAATGGGTATATATTTATTACTCACGCAAATATAAATTGTTCAATGTTTCTTTTTATATTTTTATGTGTTGTTTAAAGACAGAAAACAGTATTGTGTTTGTGATAAAAAGTTAGCAACTGATAATTGTATTTGACCCAAAGGAAGCCTATCCATCGTTACTGATTTTTCTCTACTGTTTGGGACACATGCAATCTTCAGCTGCTTTCATCTGGCTCTTGGGCTAATTTCAAAAGTGCTGTGCAAAAGATCAGCTCAGGACTTTCATAAGAGATTTCTGACACTTCTCTGCATCTGCTGCTTGAAAGATGAAGAAAGTTCAGAAAGAAAATGCAGGAGAAAAAGCTGACTATGTGGCCCTTAAACAAACAAATTTATGTAAAGTACTCATTCTATACATTTAGGGCTATCATATCTGGGCTTCAAAAATTATGTCAACCAATAGTTGGCAGCAAAGGGATACAGAAAACTCTAACTCTTTCCTGCCATCTAGTGGTCATACAGGTTCATGCAGTCTAGATACAATAGCCCTAATAAAATGGTGTAGCGAGGAGGCTATTGGTGCATGCACTTTGCTCTCTTTCCCCTGCTGCCATTTCTTTGCTGCAAATAAGCCAGAAGTTACTTTTTCACTTGCACAAATGCAGACACATGGACTGAGGACTTTATAAGGGGAGAGGAAAATTGGACATTGGTGTACTTTCTGTGTCTTTTCTCTATGTCAAACCAGATTTGTAGTGGTTGTTCATAGTATTTTATCTCAAATATGAGGCAGAGCATTAGTGTCCCTGAATCCTTTTTTCAGTTTGGATTTTATGAAGCAAAGAAGAACTTCTTCCTCCCACATATTCACCTGTTTCCCTGGTGGCTGCTAATAGCAATAGGAAGGAAGGAACATTTCTCTTTCAGCCCATCATGCAACTAGCCCCATTGCTCAGAACACTTTGTTAGCAATGCAACTTCCAGGAAGATGAAGAGTGGGAAAATTTAGAGGTCAGCCTGCTTAGAATCCTCCGCTTCATATACAAGGGTCCAAATGTAGTAGAGCATAGCTTTCCAAATTGTGTCTCGCAACACAATACTGTGTCACCTGCGGGGCCCAGGTGTGTCATGTCAAAACCCGGAAGCGCTGATGGTGCGCGGCTGCGCGCACGGCGGCGGCGGCAGGCCATCAGCGCTTCTGGGTTTTCGCATGGCACACTAGGACACCACTGCCGCCACAGCTGCGGTGCGTGAAAATCTGAAAGCGCCACGGCGGCGCTTCTGGGTTTTTGTGCACCGCCGTTGGTGTGTCGCCAACGGGAAAACTTTGGAAAGCCCTGTAATAGAGTATATAGCAAGACTAGAACAGTACCTAAAGAGAGGATTTACTGTTTTGAATTGTTTGTTTTTTGGGTTTATTAAGATTAAAATTATTAAAACTGTTGTATTAGGATTAAAGAATGTTTATATGGTTTGCTTTAAGGATCTGATTTATGTTATTCCCTTTTAAAGATATGGAATTTCTGTTTTGAATTGGCTTTGTTTTTTGGGTTTATTAAGATTTGGATTATTAAAACTGTACTATTAAGTATAATAGCAGACAACTTATGTGCTTTTTAATTTGATTTAATTTGATTAGAGTAGACAGAAATGTATAGAATAGTGGTAGGAAGGGAATAGTTGAATATGTTTTTATCTTTTGGAGGGGAGAAAGATGTTTAGGAAGTTTATATGAATTTTTTTTCTTTATTTTAATATAAGGGGGAGGAGTAACTGTACTTAGTGATTCTTATTATGTGATAAAGTGGAATGACTTATAGAAATAATGTGGTGTTTTGGTTTAATATAGAGTAAGAGATTGATTGTGGAAATGTTGTATATCCTTGCTGTTAAAAGTCGGAAGCCACATCTTTTGTAAATTTAAAAAAAAATTATCTTGTGTTTCTGCACTTTTTTAGTTTTCTTTTCTTTCTTTGTAGTTTTTTGGTTTTTTGTACTTTTTATTCTTTTCTTAAAACCTAATAAAATTTACTATAAAAAAACAAACAAACTTCCCACTCTAACCTCGGTTAGATAATTATTTCCCACTTTTGTCTTTTCCCCTGCAGGGAGGAACCACATAACATATCCCAAAAGCATGCCAAAACAGCTAAGCCTTTATAGATTTTTGAAAACTCAAGAATGAGAAGGCCAATCTAATTTCTGGGGACCTGCTCTTCCAGAGATAGGGACAGCAATGGAGAAGAACCTCAACTGATTGAGTTTGGATAAAATCAGCAACATTTACAGTGGCAATTATTCTAGTCATAAAAGTAAAGAGTATTGGGTCACAAGTTCTTTTAGACCTTAAGCACCTCTCACCAATTCCAGGTTCTTTTCATGGCATTCCACCAGGAAATCAATTTTACTTATAGCTTGCAGATCACTCTCTCCCTTAGATTTCTCCAACTCCATTATCCAATCTTCATCCAGCATCTCAATAAAAATCTCAATCTCAGTCTTAAAAAAAAACTTTTCTATCGCTCTTAAATTCCTCGACTTCATCCACCACATCCCCAACCTGATGGTACATTTTAGATCTCATATTTTCCACAATGTCCTGGATATCTTGCATAAAAGTTTGATAAAAGTCAGAAGAAATCTGTTTAAAATCCTGGTGAAGGTCAGAAAAAATCTGTTTGAAATCATGTCTCATGCAGTAGATTTTGGCACCTCCAAGGAGTTTAACCAGCAAAAGTCGAAGTTATGGAAGAGTTCCAAAGTGTGTTTACATAAAGTGAGAGTGAAATAGCAGACTGTTCTCAAGGGAAAGTGAAAAACAGAAAGCTGAAGGTTCAAATCAGCCGATTCAACGTGTAGGGAAATGCTAATATCTTCAAATTTAATACAAAAATAATAACAGGAATACAATTGTTTACTCTCAATCTTTGGAATTTTCTTTGGAAGGAAAACGAAATCCAAAACTTAAAAGCATTTTTTTTAAAGTAATCCCAAAAATAATGCTAAGCACCAAGAGAATCAGCTTCTCCTCACTGTAGAAAGCCTCTCTTGGGGTACATATACTTAAAAAAAATACAAATTGGTGATTTAGAAATGGGGTAGCCGGTCTTAGTGTCCCTTTAAGGCTACAGCGTGGCTTGGAAATGGTAACGTCCCAGCCTCCTGACTGCTCTTACCAGTCGAGCGTGAAATGCTGTTTGTGATCTTCTGGCTGCAAGCAGCCACCCGGAGGACAGATGGGATGATTCCAAGTATTCTCCTTGATCTGGAAAATGTTTCTGGGTTTCAGGAAAACCTTCCTGAGCCTGAAAATGTTACCGTATTGTCAGTTCCACCCGCTGAACCAGCAGGCACAGCCGTTCAGTCCGCCATTCCCACCGGAAGCCAGAGTGGGAAGTTTGTTATCTCACAACTTGAGAGAGTAAATAGGAAGCAGCCTCTCTTCCTACTGTTAATTTAAAAAAATATGGGATAATCCCAGGACAAAGTTGTAATGGGAGGAAATTATTTAGCATGTTGTGATCACAGATGAATAGACCTGGCAATAACAGTGAAAAAAAGATAAATATAATTTTGTTTTTGACTAGGACAATATTAAGACCTGGGCTGCACAAATCTGGACAATCACTAGATGGTAGCAAAGAGTTAAAGGTTTTTAAATATCTCTTTCCTACTATCCAATAGTTGTCTATGGAACTTTGAACCCAGTTCATCAAAGACCAAGTCAGGTAGGATCATCTAAAGGACTGGGGGGAGAGTTTAAAAAGTCAAGATGGTGGCTGTGCTATCAAAACCACCATCTTGATTTTCTCTATGCCTCCTGCAGAAGCCCCTGAAGTTAATGATCTATCCATTACAATATTTAGGTAGAATAGGGAACCTATAGTTAAAGTGTTACTCAGCTACAATTCCCAGCATTCCTGTAACATGTTAGCCATGTTAGAACATGGTAGTTCAGCAATATCTGGGTTTGCTATATTAAAAATCAGGTTTCAATTAATTCTAAAGTAATCGGACAAATATATTTATTCATGCATTGCTGTCAAGGGAATGGTGAAGAAACAACACTGAGCCAAAGTTCAACTCTAGTATCTTTATTGTTTCTACCATACACAGAATCTTGATAGACTAAAGGTTCCTAAATTGAGCTAAGGGGAAAAGTACCCTTGGGAATCTAGGGAGGGGCCAGCCTAACTCTCTCCACGGCCCCCCTACACTCTCCAAGCTGCTTGAACGCTTATCAGCCTGGAATGCGCTTTCTGCCCCCTCAGCTCCCAGCTCCATCACATCACCCTCCTCCTCAAGGGCACATTCCATTCCATCACCCCCCTCCTCAGGACAACATTCCATCACCCCAGCCCCCTCTTCTGAGTCAGTGTCTCCCCCTGAGTTCTCAGGAGAACTTGGTAACAGTTCTTGGACAGATCTGAAAGCATGGATGAAGTGCTCTCAGCTCCCAGCTCCATCACGATTGCACTTATAAGAATACTGCATCTAAATCTGAACATAAGCTAGAAGACAATGATAGCTCTTTAAGTTTTTTATCTCTTAATTGAAATACAGCCTAGAATGAGATCTAAAATCTTCACCCTTGAACAATAAGGCAAGAAATAATAGTTCTAGAAGAAAAATGTAACATTGGAAAGTTGCACTTCCACTATTGCTGTTATAAAAATGCTACAGGTCATAAAAGCAATAAGGAAATAAAGCCAATCAGTTTCATCAACATTATTTGCAACTTACTGGCACCAGTCATTTTAGAACTCTCTTGGAATCTTATTTATGACCTCACATAAGCGTAGAAACTGCTTCTTTGATGTCACAGCTGAAACTTTTCACTATTCACAGGTCTGTGGTTTAACAGAAGGTAAGGCATTAAAAGGGAGACTTTACCTACTTACCTGTAAAGCATATGATTTATGGACAAAATTTTGAGGCACATAATTAAGGATTATCTAAAGAAATGGAAGGAAGATATGTGATTAGATTCCTGCCCCCCTTGAACTGAGACACTTTTGTAACTTCTTCAATTCATGATAACCTACTTTATCTTTAAAAGTGTGAGTTTTTATTGCATACTAAAATCTTTACAGGATTAACTGAAATAGTTTTCAATGAAATACTGCTCCAAAAATTATATTTGGTAGGAAAAAGAAAGAGTCATGTAGGAATAGGTGTAGGTAAAAATCCTCAAATCAAATCCTGTGTGAAAAAAACAAAATCCTTTCAGTGTTCCTCTAAAATACAGTGATGTCTTTTAATTATTGTTGCAGCTGAAAGAAAATCACATTCATTTTATTTGTTATGACTTAGAAAATAATATAGAAACTCAATATATGATTTGAAGATGTACTGAGTCTGTGTGCATTTCTTAGCCTTCCAGATCATTTAAGCTCTCTCACATGAAGCATAATGGCTACAATAGAAATGAAGCAACCAACACCCAGATAAGCAGGGATTAACACCAGACAAACAAACAAGCAGAGAACAATACCCTAATCAAGGAACTACCAAGGAGAAAACCACACCCCACCAACACTGGCAGGGCAAGCCACAGTATGTACACAGGGAGCAAACCCCACACTCACCAGCACTGATGATGTTACCTAGTCGGGTAATGAAATGTCTGCAAGGAAACAACCAAGCTCAGAGAGCACCAAGGACTCCAAAACACTTTTCTCTTTCAATGAGCTCATTAAACACTGGCTATGTTAAATATATCTGCTATGTTAAATCAATGGGAAGGTTTGACCTGGGGTAAACAGAGCCTTTCAACATCACAGTAATCCAAGTCTATGCCCCAACCACTGATGCCGAAGAAGCTGAAGTTGACCGGTTCTATGAAGACCTACAACACCTTCTAGAACTAACACCAAAAAAAGATGTCCTTTTCATCATACGGGACTGGAATGCTAAAGTAGGAAGTCAAAAAATAACCGGAATAACAGGCAAGTTCGGCCTTGGAGTACAAAATGAAGCAGGGCAAAGGCTAATAGAGTTTTGTCAAGAGAACACACTGCTCATAGCAAACACTCTTTTCCAACAACACAAGAGACGACTCTACACATGGACATCACCAGATGGTCAATACCGAAATCAGATTGGTTATATACTTTGCAGCCAAAGATGGAGAAGATCTATACAATCAGCAAAAACAAGACCTGGAGCTGACTGTGGCTCAGATCATGAGCTATTTATCGCAAAATTTAGGCTTAAATTGAAGAACGTAGAGAAAACCACTAGACCAATCAGGTATGACCTAAATCATATCCCTTATCAATATACAGTGGAGGTGAGGAATAGATTTAAAGGATGGTAGACAGAGTGCCTGAAGAACTATGGATGGAGGTTCGTAACATTGTACAGGAGGCAGCAACTAAAACCATCCCAAAGAAAAAGAAATGCAAGAAAGATAAGAAGGCCTTCTTAAATGAACAATGCAAAGAAATCGAGGAAAACAATAGAATGGGGAAGACTAGAGATCTCTTCAAGAAAATCGGAGATATCAAGGGAACGTTTTGTGCAAAGATGGGCATGATAAAGGACAAAAAAGGCAGGGACCTAACAGAAGCAGAAGAGATTAAGAAGAGGTGGGAAGAATACACAGAAGAACTATACAAGAAAGATCTTAATATCCCTGATAAATACGATGGTGTGGTCACTGACCTTGAGCCAGACATCCTAGAGAGTGAAGTCAAGTGGGCCTTAGGAAGCATTACTAACAACAAAGTTAGCGGAGAAGACAGTATCCCAGCTGAGCTATTTAAAATCCTAAAAGATGATGCTGTTCAAGTGCTGCACTCAATATGCCAACAAATTTGGAAAACTCAACAGTGGCCACAGGATTGGAAAAGGTCAGTTTACGTTCCAATTCCAAAGAAGGGCAATGCCAAAGAATGTTCAAACTACCGTACAATTGCGCTCATTTCACATGCTAGCAAGGTTATGCTCAAAATCCTACAAGCTAGGCTTCAGCAGTATGTGAACCGAGAACTACCAGAAGTGCAAGCTGGGTTTCGAAGAGGCAGAGGAACTAGAGATCAGATTGCCAACATTCGCTGGATCATGGAAAAAGCAAGAGAGTTCCAGAAAAACATCTACTTCTGCTTCATTGACTACGCTAAAGACTTTGATTGTGTGGATCACAACCAACTGTGGCAAATTCTTAAAGAGATGGGAGTACCAGACCACCTTACCTGTCTCCTGAGAAACCTGTATGCGGGTCAAGAAGCAACAGTTAGAACCGGACATGGAACAACCGACTGGTTCAAAATTGGGAAAGGAGTACGACAAGGCTGTATATTATCACCCTGCTTATTTAACTTATATGCAGAGGACATCATGAGAAATGCCGGGCTGGATGAATCACAAGCCGGAGTTAAGATTGCCGGGAGAAATATCAACAACCTCAGATATGCAGATGATACCAACCTAATGGCAGAAAGTGAAGAGGAACTAAAGAGCCTCTTGATGAGGGTGAAAGAGGAGAGTGCAAAAGCTGGCTTGAAACTCAACATTAAAAAAACTCAGATCATGGCATCTGGTCCCATCACTTCCTGGCAAATAGAAGGGGAAGAAATGGAAGCAGTGACAGATTTTATTTTCTTGGGTGCCAAGATCAGCGCAGACGGTGACTGCAGCCATGAAATTAAAAGACGCTTGCTCCTTGGGAGGAAAGCTATGGCAAACCTAGACAGCATATTAAAAAGCAGAGACATCACCTTGCCGACAAAGGTCCGTATATTTAAAGTTATGGTTTTTCCAGTAGTAATGTATGGCTGTGAGAGTTGGACCATAAGGAAGGCTGAGTGCCGAAGAATTGATGCTTTCGAACTGTGGTGCTGGAGAAGACTCTTGAGAGTCCCTTGGACTGCAAGGAGGTCAAACCAGTCAATCCTAAAGGAAATCAACCCTGACTGCTCATTGGAGGGACAGATGCTGAAGCTGAAGCTCAAATACTTTGGCCACCTAATGCGAAGAGAAGACTCACTGGAGAAGACCCTGATGCTGGGAAGGACTGAGGGCAAAAGGAGAAGGGGACGGAAGAGGATGAGATGGTTAGATAGCATCACCGATGTAACGAACATGAATTTGAGTAAACTCCGGGAGACAGTGGAGGACAGGAAGGCCTGGCGTGCTATGGTCCATGAGGTCACGAAGAGTCGGACACGACTAAACGACTGAACAACAACATACGGAGCCTTGCTATCATTGCAAGTACACTTTTGAGCTGGAAAGGAAGGCACTACAGAGTCTAAGTTCCCTGCATGCCCTTCAGAACATGTGAACCAGTCCTTTGTAGGGCATGGAAAAGCTATAAACTGGATCAAACAAAGGGACTATCCGGGAAAAAGTAATGGGATAGTGTTTATAGGCATGGGTAAAACTACTTTAAATAAATGAGTGATACATAATATGGTACCAATAAATACATCCATGCACATCTGATGGAAAAATGGGAATCTATAATATCCTATTGGATTGCTTTGCATTCAGTAACCACCATTTCATGGGTGATTGAACTGAGCCCTGGAAAGCTAAGAACAATGAAGGAAAGAGCAATAACAAATGGAAACATGAAATGAATTTAGAGTTAACAACAGCTGTATATTTTTCTGTTTTGCAAGTGATGATGGAGAATTGAATCCAGAAATATACTCCTTGGCTGGAGTAGCAGAACATAATTTCATGAAACACACATGAAACACACATACACTCTTTCTTTTTAGATGCTAACAACCCTCCTTTTTGACCATATCCTTCTCTGTTTCTTGAGAGAGTCTTACTGTTAAATCTCTGTGTCTCTTGGACATTCCTTTTAAATCCTTTAAAAGAATTTAAAAGAGCCATGTTATGAAGTGTAAGGCAGGGGTCCCCAACCTGTGGGCCACGACCCACTAGTGGGCCGCAGCTTGTTAGGAAGTGGGCCATGGGGCTCCCGCCTGCAAACCCTGCCCCTGGTGTGTGTGATTACCCCGCCCCCCGTGCGCACGATTGGCTCCTGCCTGCAAACCCTGCCCCTGGTGTGCATGATTGGCTCCCGCTTGCAAACCCCACCCCCTTGTGTGCACGATTGGCTCCTGCCTGCAAACCCCACCCCCCCAGTCCGTGGAAAAATTTTCTTCCACAACCAGTCCCTGATGCCAAAAAGGTTGGGGACCGCTGGTGTAGGGGATCTACAGGTTCAACCCTTCTCCCAGATCTCTACTATGGACTCAGTCCAGGGATTAATTTAGACAATTTCTGCAACTGATTTAAAGTTCACAATGAGATAATCCCCCCCAAACCCCATATAGGATAGCAAACATAATCTTTTCAACACTCCTCTTTAGTTGGGATGAATATGCAAAGATGTCCTTTGAGACTAGGGAATACATTGTTATACCCAGCGCCTGTGCTTTTAGAGCTTCTCTGATCTCTAAATACATTATCATATTGTTTTGATATTTTTGTGCCCATCTTAAAGCTGGTCAGGATGAAAAAGGAAAATAATGTAGAAGCTAATGTGATGCTTCATGAAAAGACCTATAGCAAAAACATGAGGTACAAATTAATGAAGAGGCGAACAAAAAATGGGATTTCTCCATGGAAGCAAACTGAGAATAAAAAGGTATGAGGTATTATGTTCTCTGATTCAGTATTAGAAGTAGAAGGTCCTTTCCCCCCCCCCCTAAATTTCTCTACCAGCATTTTATAAAGTTATTTGTTAGAATTATATCCTGCCTTTCCTTCAGGAGTTTAAGGGAGCTTACTTGGTACTCCCTTCTCCCAAGTTTCCCCACAACCCTCACCCTGTGAGTTAGGTTGGGTTCAGAGAGAGTAACTGGAGCAGAGTCACCCACTGAACTCCTGTGGCTGAGAATGACCTGCGGTCTCCCTGGTGCCAATCTAACACCTTCACCATTTCTATTCTGACCACTGCTTTCCTGCGAAAAAACTGCTGCACCCTATTAAATTCACTTTCAGACTCTTATCAACGGACAAAAGATTATAGCCTCTTTATAGAGTGGGAAATGTTGTATGTTCCTTTTGTCTCCATTTTCTAGTGCACTTTTCCCTTCTGCGTTTGGAGATCTCTCTCTGTCTCTCTCTCTCCAACATTATGAACAGAGATGATACTTGCAGGATAGCCTAAATAAAGGAGTGAGGGGAAAGATGAAAAAAAGATTCTAATTTCTTCTATACATTTCATTAGAATTAAATAGATCATATTTTGATACCACACAGTTTCTAATCAATAAAATATTTAGGATTCCACTGAAGAGAAGGAACTGCACCAGTAGTATATTACAAATGAAGCATTCTAGATCTGTGATTCTTGATGAAAGCTGGGGGAAGGTTGGCTCTTTTATCAACTAATTTTGTAGCCTTCATCCATGCCAGTGAACCAAGTCAGATTTTGCATTTACAGGGAGGCACTCATCATTAAACTAAACTAGGTCTAACCTCTGGCTTCTAAGGGAAAAATGATACCTTAACTCATTTTCCATCCCATTGATCCTCCTTCACACTTTGAAATAATAAATTACAGAGTTTTGTCTTCATTTGTCAATATCTTCTAGAATGGCCTCCACATTTCTCAGGAAAGAAATGAAAGCACACCACCATTGCTCCATCAAGAAACTTCAAAACCCCTGCCACTATCAGCTGAAGACAGTGCTGAGGATTTCAATATTGAGTTGACTCATTTTAATGATCTGGCAGACCCATGCAATCCAATAACCTGTTCTGAATACACGCCTTATTATAGAACTGACACCAATCTTGTGGAAAGCCCTTTCTGCATAAATTCGGAAGCGAACCAGAAGAGCCCAGAGGGAGAAGATAGAATTCAAAACGATGGCTGTGTTTTTAAGCTAAAATTCAAAGAAGAGTCCTTATATGAGATAGAGTTTGACACTGAATACTCCCCATATTACAGAACATATGAAGAATACTTGAGCAGCTCAAATCCTTCTGAAGAAGTACACAGTAGAGAGGAGAGTGGAGAGACTAACACCTACAGTGATGAAAAAATTAGGAGTGAAACTGACTCTGATGCTGAGACTGTATATAACAATACAGTAAGTTGCATGAAAATGGCAAAATTTACTTATACTGGATCCAGTAGTGTTGCTTTCCCAATCTGATAATCTTAAAATATGCTGCAACTAAAGCTTCTAGAATTTCCAGCCAGCAAAGTTGCAACACAATATTGTAACTCCCTTTTTCAAAGAACAAGTGAAAATTACCAGCATAAAAAGGTAAAGGTAAAGGTTCCCCCCGCACATTTGTGCAGTTGTGTCCGACTCTAGGGGCCGGTGCTCATCTCCGTTTGTTAGCCGAAGAGCCAGCGTTGTCCGAAGACGCTTCTGCGGTCATATTTTCTATTCACTTTGGGGACTGAAATTAAGGCATTTAATTATTTTTACAGATAATTCTTTATTTTCAAATTTGGCAGTTATTACAATATTTTGAATATTGTAATAACTGCCAAATTTGAAAATAAAGATATTGTAATTTTAATATCATGAATTCTGTTACGACATTTAAAAACTGAGCATTCTCCTTCCAATGTAGGTTTGATACCTACAGTATAGTATGGTAATCCTACACTTTCTATAGATTTTTGAATGACTGTCCCATATTAAGCTAAAAACACATATTAGGAAGTAGTTCTTAGTTCACATAGAACCCATTTTGACAATTTGTCCATTTTTTGTTTTTAGGACCTTCAGGAAAACAGTATAACAAATGAAGATACCAGCCAATGCCTTGAGAATTTTGATTTCACTGAAACCCTTGTATCCACTAATTCCACAATGGAGTCCTGTGATTCTGAGAACTTTCTCTTTGAAGAAATGTTAAGCCTGAATCAATTACCTTCTTCTTCCAATGGCTATTTTCCATACTATAGAACATATGGAAAATTGCTTCTTAGTCCAGAAGACTCCATTAACTTCAGTAGTAGTGGTGAAATACTGGGAGAGTTTGCAGTAAAAAGGGAAGACATCAGACAGGGAAGCAGATTCCAGCAATAGCTGTCCAGCGTGTTAACTCCAGTGGGACAGAAATCACATGCATTATTTTAAAGATGCTTGCCTTATTACAAGCCTAATTAGAATTAATATTTAAATCTTCATACATGAAATCATTATGGAACATCAGTGGATGTTTTTTAAAGAACTTAGACATACAATATGTTTTAGCTTAAACAATCTTGAAATAGAGGATCTTTTGCAGAACAGAGTGGAATGGATAACAGTGAAAATGAAAAATATGCAATTTCTTTATCAGTGACTGTAGAAAACAAAAGATCACCTATCAAGGGAGAGAAATATGGTGTCCTGATTAGGCATGTCCTCAGATAAGGATGATTTTTCCTAATTGTTTAAAATAATATGAGATTTGGAATTGATCTACTCCCTTTCCTCTATATACACTCCATCCATGAAAAGGAAAGATAACATTTTTAAAAAATAATAATAATAGAGTTCAACAGTAAAAGACATGGAAGGTGAGATGCTGTAGATGAAAACTCTAATGTGCAATAGTTAATTCAGCAACTGATTTTATTTTTCTATCAAACATAATCTACATTATTTTAATTCATATATCATCGGCTCCATCAGAAATGGTCCCTCAAATCCTATCCTTCTCTGTAAGTCCCCTTCCACCAAATAAAGAGGAAACCAAAAATAATTGACTGTATACCAGCTATTTATTTTTGCTGATAAAAAGTGTCTGCTTCCATAGATTTTGAAGTATTTTTTCTATATATTTTAACTTCAGCTATCACAGGGGGAAGAAGATTATTTATTTATTTATTTTTGGTCTGCCTTAGCCTCTGAGTCACAATCAGGAGCTTGTTCTAAGGCTCCCAATTTTGCTTTTCCACCAACAGTTGGTACTAATCAAGAAATGCCCATCCTTATGAATAGTATTTTATACTGACACTGACTTGATAGCATATAAACAATCAATCAATCAATCAATCAATCGTATATGCATGACCTGCTTTGAAATAATAGCAGCAACAACAACAATAATTTATTTATTTATATTTATTATTGAAATTTGTATTACTGCCCATCTCCCCCAACCGGGGGACTCTTATTATCTTATTATCATTGTAAATACTGCAATTAGGCACTGAGATTAGGTGGAATGGTCAATGCAATAGGGACATACAGTTTAAGAAGAAAGGGAACTATTTTCATTGCTACTGGAAAGAATGAAGAATTGGAGCATACCTTAACCCATAGCTTTCCAAACTGTGTGTCGCGACACTTTAGTGTGTTGTGACAAAACCTGGAAGTATTGATGGTGCGTTGCCGCCGCCCCTGCAATGCAGCAGTGCACCATCAGCGCGCCATCAGCGCTTCCGGGTTTTAGCGGAAAACACGGGGCCACAGCCGCTGCCACCGCCACCATGCATGCCGCCGCCGCACGCCCCCCGCGCCGCCGCCGCATGCCCCCCGCACCGCCGTCGTGCATGCCGCCACCATGCGTGCCCCCGCGCCGCCACCGCTGCCATCGTTGGTGTGTCGCCAACGGTGGGAGTTTGGAAAGCACAGCCTTAACCCCTGCCAAATACATCACCTCTTTAAGAATGTACTAAGACTTGACAAAACATTATTGTTGCTGAATTGGTAGACAGCCTTTCCCCCCAATATTAAATCTGTTTATCCTGGCATTTGAATAGCATTATATAACTTTAATATGTGGCTATGTTAAATGGGCACACAGAAAAAGTCTGTGGTTAGATAAGGTTTTTTTTTTCTAACACACTGATCAGCAAGGTCATTTAGCAATGAGAGTGAGATCCAAAGTTTCAACCTCTTCACTCTCAGCAACCCTGGGTTTGCAGCGCCAAAGGTCTCAACTTCTCTCTCTGTGCTTACTGTATGTATTTACAAAACCCTTTAAAGAATTGGCAATCCTCATCAGAAGAGTTGGCAGCGGGCAGCTGGCGGGGCTGCGCCCTGGGTCTCTGGGGCTGGGTTCCAAGACTGAGCTCAGCTAATGAATTTCTTTGCACAACTTCTGCAGCTTTCTATGATCAAAGACAGATATCAAACAGTTTAGGAGGGAGTTTAAACTATATTTGTTTACCTAAGCGTTTTAACTGTTCTAATGGTAAATGTTTTTAACTTTTTAAATATTTACTGTTGTGCAATATAGGGGTTTATTTGAATGTTTTAATACTTGGTTTAAAGTGCACTTTTGTTTTAATTGCATTTCTGGAAGCACCCTTCAGCTATTAAGGCCGTACAAATATTCTGAAGAGACAAACCAACCAGCCTGTCCTCCCAGTTGTAGAGTGATATCAAGACAAACAGATGAGGATTTGGCTTCTCACTTCTCCAGATTTATTTTATTTATTTTATTTATTTAATTTATATAACCGCCCATCTCCCCCAACGGGGAACTCTGGGTGGTTTACAATAAAACATGTTTGTTATAGCTGAGGACCGTTTTCAATGCCCAGCTGTTGATGTGTTGAATGCAAGGACTGAAAGGTCTGAAACCAAAGAAGAATTCTTTTTTTTTTTAATAAGAATTTTATTAATTTTCCAAATATAATTAAAATATAGAATACAGAATATAGAACAGATAGAGTACAGGTCTAAAGAAAAAAGAAAAACTATAAAAGTACAGAACAGAGAGAGAGCAGAAACAGAAAGTGACTTCCGACCTTCTCCAATACAGATATGAATACATTTACAAGTATAATCTCTTACCATTAGTTAAACCTTAGTAACATTATTTCTATCAAATCAAGCCATTTAATCATTAAAACCCAAAATCAAAACTTCATTTTTTTTCTGACACAAGCAGTAGTCTAAAAGTGGTTGCCACGTAGAAACAAATCCAGAAAAAGTATTTTCTCTTATCAATGCTGTTAACCTGGCCATTTGGGCCAGCTCCATTAGTTTGATAATCCAGTCCTCCACTGAAGGTATTTGTGGATCTTTCCATCTCTGTGCACATAAAATTCTTGCTGCTGTAATCATATATAAAAGCAAAGTCCCATGTTGTTTCTCAAGCTGCTTTTCCATCATGCCCAAGAGAAACAGTTCTGGTTTATTTTGTAAGTCCACTTTAAGGATCTTTTGAATATTAGCACATATTTGGTCCCATAATTTTTGGCCTTTTCACAAGTCCACCAAAGATGATAAAAAGTTCCTTCACCAAGAGAACATTTCCAACAAACGTTCGTTACTCCATTATACATTTTTGACAATTTATCTGGAGTTAAATACCAATGATACATTTTATAAAAATTCTCTTTTAAGTTATAATTCAAAGTAAATTCCAAACCTTTATTCCACATGTTCTCCCATTGCTCCAACATAATATTGTATCCAAAATTCTTAGCCACCAAAGAAGAATTCTTTATGTAACCAGGGACTCTTCTTTATCAGGTCCACCAATCCCATTAAGAGTAATACTAGTATTGCATAGATTTGAGTAGAACCTACATAGAAACTGGGGTTTTGTCTCTTTCTCAAGGGGCTTAGGTCTGTGCCTTCATCTCAGGGGATTTAGCTTTGATATAACCTCCTACGAAAGGAACTGCTTTAAGAGAATTGGGATAGGACTCAAATGCAGGTTGCCCTAAGAAATTCTTGGTTTAAAAAGATATCCTGTGGGGCGTAGGCTCCCTCTTGCTCCAGCTTTCTTGGGATCAGATCTTAATCCAAGCAAGAGAATAATTCAGGACTTTTTAACCTTTCATCCCCATTCTTGAGACCCTTCCAAGATCAATCCCATATACTGGTTATTTTATCTTCTACATAGCATAGTTACTGCTCAGTAGTTCCATTTTCAAATCAAGTTCCATCCTATGTTCTTGAATTGAACTCATGCTAGCCAAAATACCCTGAGGATGACATATAACACCACAATCATTCCTTATCTAGGAGAAGTCAGAGTTACATGTGCTTAGCATTCATGCAACAGCTGTTTGCCAACTCCAGTACAGATTATGACAGAAGAGCTAATTCATGTTTAGCAACTTGTGTTAGTTGTATTCTAAGAGCTAAAACAGTTTGGATTGGCCAGAACACAACATGGGAAGACTCTTATAAAGACGTCAGGACAACTGGCAACAGCAACAAAATGTTGCAGTATATCTTCAATTCCTAACACAGAATGGGTAATGTGCAATTCTCCTAATTTGGTGAACTAAAACTCCCAGATTAATTGGCCAATGGTAGGTGTGGCTGGGTGTTATAGTTTAAAGCCAAATCTGGAGAGTAATGCATCCTGTGTTCCTCTCTGAGATTCTGGATGGCCACACCTTTCTCCAGGATCCTGCAAGTCATGGTGAGCAGGCTTTTGATAATTAACTGTTTTAGAAGGACAAAAGCTACAGTGCATTATACTTTTGCCCTTTTGCTGAAATTTCCTTCTTGCTTCTCAAAACCCCAATTTATTTATCATTTGTCAGTCTATAGGTTTTGCAGAAATATGAACATTATAATGCACTTTTATATTTTGCTGCTCCAACAACACAGATTATCAAATAAAAACATAATGTCTAGCTATGGGATAGATCTAAAATTAGCTCCTCTGCACTTGAAGATAAATTTATTACCAGTGTTCTGAATTAGGAAAAAAAAACACCAGAAGCAAAACCATTGAGCCCTCTACAATATACAAGAAGCTATTTCATTTCACATAAAGTTGCACATCGGTAGAACAGAAAAAGATGAACAAGGAGGTGCAGTAAAGTTCCTTAGAGATACTTTATCATCTAAATGTATTTTTATTCATATTTTCCCCTCTTTTGTTTGTTACCTTCCATAGAATTTACGAAGGAGAACAAATTCCTCAAAAATTTCACCATTTATTAATGTTCAATCCAAAAGAATATGATGTATCTTTTTGCAAAGAAAATGCCTCATTGAGGGAATGATAAATATTTTGGTGAAGGCTTGCCAGATGAAACATATTTACTTTTATCTATTTGAAAAATCTACAATTATTACTCTGAGACCTCAATATTTCAATATGGTCCTTTCAAGTTTGCAAAACAATCCACAATTACTTAGGAACACCTCATGTTGTTTTCATTGATCTTACATAATCCTTTAATCTCAGGAATCTACAAAGTTCATTCTTCAAAGCAAGCCTCAACAAAATATACTCTTTTAATAATGAATGGGACATAGGGTGTATTCGTGTTTTAATAATGAAATTGGGGGGGTGTATTGATGAATCCTCAGAGATTTTTCACAAGGGGTTAGATCAGACCTCATTTTGAGCCACGTTAAAAAATCCATCATCATGTCTTTTGTTTCTCTGTTAGGATTTTGATAACATTTTAACCAAACCTATCTCAAAGCATGCTGAAGATATTTTGTATATAATTTAGATCAATGCTGCCCAACCTTTGCAACTTTAAGATGTGGTAGACTTCAACTCCCAGAATTCCCCAACCAGCATCCTGGCTGTAAAATTCTGGAAGCTAAAGTTCACACATCTTAAAGTTGCCAAAGTTGGAAAACACTGATTTAGATGCTCTAGGGATTTCAGATTGAGAGAGAAATCCCAATAAACTATTACTTTCTTACCAAAAAATACAGTCAATGTGACCCATAGCACCACTACATAACCTTTGGGTACTGAGTATTTGGATTTTGATATCATCCATAGACTATTTGCAAGAATTGTCTTATAACGTCTGTTGAGATACCGTACTTGTAATGCAAGGTGGCATTTCTCCATATTTTATATCATATTATTACTGATATAAATCCCCCCCAAGCCCTGCTGTGCAGCCTCACCGTGGAGGGGGGTGGGGGTGTTCCTGGGAGGGATGAGTGAAGAATGTCAGGAGTATATGTGAAGAGTATATATTCCCAGCAGGGTCACCCAAGGCGTGAAGGTCATCCCAGCTGCCCAGCTAAAGCAAGCAGGCACCTATGCTGGGCAGCAGCTATATAGGAAGATGCCGGAGGCAGACAAACGCTTTAGTGACAATGGCAAAGGCATCAATGCATACTGTGTGGGAGAAGGCAATGGTAAACCACTCCTGCATTTTTACCAAGAAAACCACATGAATAGAAAATATAAAATGATTGACGATATAGTGCCAGATGATGGGCCCCTCAGGTCGGATGGCCCTCAACATGCTACTGAGGAAGAGCTGAGGTTCTTTTGGAGCATTAATGGTGTTTATGACGTGACTAGATTAAAGCCTTCAGGACAGCTAGTTGCTAATGTTGCCATACAGGAAAAGAAAATCTGAAGCTGCAAAGACAGAATTACAGTAGGAACATGTACTTGCGTGGGGGGAGGGGGGGAACAGTTCCTCTTGGGGATGGCTGGTGCCATAGGGCCCTTTTAAACATCCAAACATCATACCACCGCATCTTGGATTTTTATATTTAATTTTAATATATTAGAGTGTTTTATTAGGTTGTTTTAATTGTCGGATTTTAATTTTTGTGTTTTGTAAACCGCCCAGAGTTCCCTTGCGGGGAGATGGAGCGGTATATAAATTGAAACATAAATAAATAAATAAATAAATAAACATGGAACGTAAGAAGCATGAACATGGGAAAGCTCAACACAGTGAAAGATGAAATGAAACAACTACAAATTGTCATCTTAGGCATCAGTGAACTGAGATGGACTGGGAGTGGACACTTTCAGTCAGAAGATCATACTGTTTATTACTTGAAGACATGAAAAACAAAGAAGGGATGGCAATGCTTTTATAGTTAGGAAGGGTATAGCAAGAACAGTATTTGGCTACAATGCAATCAATGACTGAATAATATCGATTAGACTTTGTGGACAACCCTTTAATATGACAATCATTCAAGTTTATTCTCCAATCACCAATGCAGAAGAAGAGGAGGTTGATGGCTTCTATGATCAAGTTCAATTTGAAATTGACAGAACATGCAAGCAAGATGTGCTGCTTGTGATTGGAGATTGGAATGACAAAGTTGAAAACATGAAAGAGGAAAATGTAGTTGGATTGTATGGCTTAAAGGTAAAGGTAAAGGTAAAGGTTCCCCCCGCACATTTGTGCAGTCGTGTCCAATTCTAGGGGCCGGTGCTCATCTCTGTTTGTTAGCCGAAGAGCCAGCGTTGTCCGAAGACGCTTCCGTGGTCATGTGGCCGCATGACGCACGCGGAACGTTGTTACCTACCCACCGAAGTGGTACCTATTAATCTACTTGCATTTGTATGCTTTCAAATTGCACCATTGGGAGACTTGAAAGAACAGGTTAGGAATAGATATATCATGGAGAAAATCTATCTATGTGGACGCTAGGAGTCGAGAACAAGTTGCTGGCACATAATCAATCAATCACTGATATAAATTAGAAAGGAAATTGGGAACGATTGCAGTCAAGGCATAGCTTTTTGTTTTTGAAAAAAATAGATGCCATTGGTGTTCATCTGGCTTACTAAGTCTTTGCCAATGAGGTCTTAAGAGCAAAAGAGATTCACATACTGTAGTAAGCCATACAGTTGTCTGTTTGGATTTGGTTTAGCATTACACATATGAATCTAGCCAGCCATGGCTTATTGAACAAACTGTGGCTTAAGATGATGTGCTAAGCCAGCAGAACTGTGGCTTGGAGTATTTTTCAAGGGAATAAAGTTCTGTCCAGCTCAAACTGACTCTACCCAGTCAAGCTAATCACTGTACTGCATAGTGAGAAAGGGTTATTCATTAGAGTTAGATTGACATTTAAACAGCAATAATTGGCTCCAGTAGAATTTAATGTAGCTTTCATTCTTTGGCACAACTACTGAGAGTAATATAGGAAAGGCCTTGCTCTGAATCACACACAACTGATCCACTTAGCTCAGATTGGTTGTGGCTCTCCAGGAAGCAAGAAGTTTGGTCTAGTGGTTAAGGCTCTGGGCTAGAAACCAGGAGACTGTGAGTTCTAGTCCTGCCTTAGGCATGAAAGCCGGCTGGATGACCTTGGGCCAGTCCCTCTCTCTCAGCCCAACTCACCTCACAGGGTTGTTGTTGTGGGGAAAATAGGAGGAGGAAGGAGTATTAGGTATGTTCGTCGCCTTGAGTTATTTATAAAAATAATAAAGGCGGGATAGAAAATAAAATAAATAAATAAATATTTCACTCTCACTCTGAATAGCAGAAACAACTTTAACCCTTGTGTACGAAGTCAAGCAAGCTGAGTGGATAATAACAACAAATATTTTCAAAAGCTTGTTTTCTTATTGTAATAGATAACTTCCTTCTATTACTTTCCCTCCTGAATAACTCAATCAGCTTTTCCTAAACTATCACCTTCCAGATGTGCTGGAGGATAACCCAATCATCTCCAACTCAGCATAGTTGCTGGGATCTGTAATCTAACATATCCGGAGGGTAACAGGCAGAACAGGATGTGTGCAATGCTTCAGTGTACTTCCATTCCAGTAACTATTGGTGTTAGTCCCCAGAGCTTCGGTGTTTCCCTCTTAAACAAATCCCTGAGTTTCAAAATTAAAAGCATAAAGACAACTGCAGAAAACTATATTAAGGGCCAACCTTGTCTGTTTTAAAGCAATTTAGGCAGCAATCCTATGCCCACTTACCTGGGAGTAAACAGACTGAACTCTACAAAACAAACTGTGCCAGTAAATTTAAGCTTGTGCCTCACCTGCTGAATCTCACTTAATAACTTGGCTTTGAACTCTTGTTAGAACCCAAGCTTTTGGCATTTTGCATTTATCACAGAGCAACAGAACTTGACATTTAACAAAAGAGGCTTATAGAGATTTTGCCTTTTCATTTCAGGCAAAAATGGAAATGATTCATTCTTAGGAAGTTGCTTTGCTCCCAGAATTTTCCTTGCCAAGCTGATTTTAAAAACTCGCCAAGCTGATTTTTTACATATATAGTTTTATATATTCACTCACCACTGGAATGTCTATATAGAGAGCATTGCTGGCTTTCTTCACTAAGAGCTGCTTGAATATTTAAGTGAAGTACATATCTACATATTCAGCAGAACCTCAATTTATAACAAAATTCTCCTTTCAATTCTCATT
The DNA here is from genome assembly GCA_023362775.1 of Charina bottae. Taxonomy (NCBI): domain Eukaryota; kingdom Metazoa; phylum Chordata; class Lepidosauria; order Squamata; family Charinaidae; genus Charina; species Charina bottae. The sequence goes on along the minus strand of JALMGJ010000002.1, from coordinate 95,856,112 downwards.
CACATGAGTGATTTAGGCCTTCTCCTGGGAATGCTCATGCAAATTGCTGTGATTTGTATTTAGATCTGAGCCATTCCCCAAACACATCTGTATGGAAAATCTGGCCTAATTCCCTATAACTCTCATTAGGGAATAAAGTGATTAAAATAAAACATGATGATTATTCCCATTAATGCATTGTGTGCATAATATTAAGAAAGGTATTTTGTTGTTTATTCGTTCAGTCGCTTCCGACTCTTCGTGACTTCATGGACCAGCCCACGCCAGAGCTTCCTGTCGGCCGTCACCATCCCCAGCTCCCCCATGGTTGAGTCTGTCACCTCCAGAATATCATCCATCCATCTTGCCCTTGGTCGGCCCCTCTTCCTTTTGCCTTCCACTTTCCCTAGCATCAGCTTCTTCTCCAGGGTATCCTGTCTTCTCATTATGTGGCCAAAGTACTTCAGTTTTGCCGTTAATATCATTCCCTCAAGTGAGCAGTCTGGCTTGATTTCCTGGAGTATGGACTGGTTTGATCTTCTTGCAGTCCAAGGGACTCTCAGAATTTTCCTCCAACACCACAGTTCAAAAGCATCTATCTTCCTTCGCTCACCCTTCCTTATGGTCCAGCTCTCGCAGACATAGGTTACTATGGGGAATACCATTGCTTTAACTATGCGGATCTTTGTTGTCAGTGTGATGTCTCTGCTCTTAACTATTTTATCAAGATTTGCCATTGCTCTCCTCCCAAGAAGTAGACGTCTTCTGATTTCCTGGCTGCAGTCAGCATCTGCAGTAATCTTTGCGCCTAGAAATACAAAGTCTGTCACTGCCTCCACTTTTTCTCCCTCTATTTGCCAGTTATCAATCAAGCTGGTTGCCATCATCTTGGTTTTTTTCATGTTTAACTGCAACCCAGCTTTTGCACTTTCTTCTTTCACCTTCGTCATAAGGCTCCTCAACTCCTCCTCGCTTTCAGCCATCAAAGTGGTATCATCTGCATATCTAAGATTGTTAATGTTTCTTCCAGCGATTTTAACTCCAGCCTTGGATTCCTCAAGCCCAGCACGTCGCATGATGTTTTCTGCGTACAGGTTGAATAGGTAGGGTAAGAGTATACAGCCCTGCCGTACTCCTTTCCCAATCTTAAACCAGTCCGTTGTTCCGTGCTCTGTTCTTACCGTTGCTACTTGGTCGTTGTACAGATTCCTCAGGAGGCAGACAAGATGACTTGGTATCCCCATACCACCAAGAACTTGCCACAATTTGTTATGATCCACACAGTCAAAGGCTTTAGAATAGTCAATAAAACAAAAATAGATGTTTTTCTGAAACTCCCTGGCTTTCTCCATTATCCAGCGGATATTGGCAATTTGGTCTCTAGTTCCTCTGCCTTTTCTAAACCCAGCTTGTACATCTGGCAATTCTCGCTCCATGAATTGCTGGAGTCTACCTTGCAAGATCTTGAGCATTACCTTACTGGCATGTGAAATACAGTAAGTGCCACTGTTAGATAGTTTGAACATTCTTTAGTGCTTCCCTTTTTTGGTATGGGGATATAAGTTGATTTTTTCCAATCTGATGGCCATTCTTGTGTTTTCCAAATTTGCTGGCATATGGCATGCATCACCTTGACAGCATCATCTTGCAATATTTTAAACAGTTCAGCTGGGATACTGTCGTCTCCTGCTGCCTTGTTATTAGCAATGCTTCTTAAGGCCCATTCAACCTCACTCTTCAGGATGTCTGGCTCTAACTCACTGACCACACCATCAAAGCTATCTCCAATATTATTATCCTTCCTATACAGATCTTCCGTATATTCTTGCCACCTTTTCTTGATCTCTTCTGCTTCTGTTAGGTCCTTACCATCTTTGTTTTTGATCATACCCATTTTTGCCTGGAATTTACCTCCGATGTTTCTAATTTTCTGGAAGAGGTCTCTTGTCCTTCCTATTCTATTGTCTTCTTCCACTTCCGCACATTGCTTGTTTAAAAATAATTCCTTATCTCTTCTGGCTAACCTCTGGAATTTTGCATTTAATTGGGCATATCTCCCCCTATCACTGTTGCCTTTGGCTTTCCTTCTTTCTTGGGCTACTTCCAGTGTCTCAGTAGACAGCCATCTTGCCTTCTTGGTTTTCTTTTTCTTTGGGACGTTTTTTGTTGCCGCCTCCTGAACAATGTTGCAAACTTCTGTCCATAGTTCTTCCGGGACCCTATCTACTAAATCTAGTCCCTTAAATCTATTCTTCACCTCCACTGCATATTCCTTAGGAATATTAGTGAGCTCATATCTAACTGATCTGTGGGTCTTCCCTATTCTCTTTAGTCTGATTCTAAGAAGTTCGTGATCTGAACTACAGTCAGCTCCAGGTCTTGTTTTTACCGACTGTATAGATGTCCGCCACCTTTGGCTGCAAAGGATGTAGTCAATCTGATTTTGGTGTCGACCATCTGGTGAAGTCCATGTATAAAGTCGTCTTTTAGGTTGTTGGAAGAGAGTGTTTGTTATGCACAGTGAGTTGTCTTGGCAAAATTCTATCAGCCTATGTCCTGCTTCATTTTGTTCTCCCAGACCATGCTTGCCTGTAATTCCAGGTGTCGTCTGACTACCCACCTTAGCATTCCAGTCTCCTGTAATGAACATAACATCTCTTTTTGGTGTATTATCCAGTAGGTGCTGCAGATCCTCATAGAACTGATCTACTTCTGCTTCTTCAGCATCTGTGGTTGGGGTGTATATTTGGATCACTGTGATGTTAAATGGCTTACCCTGAATTCGAATTGAGATCATTCTATCGTTTTTTGGATTGTATCCAAGCACTGCTTTAGCCACTTTATTATTAATTATGAAGGCTACTTCATTTCTTCTGTGGTCCTCTTGTCCACAGTAGTAGATCTGGTGGTCATCTGATGTGAAGTGGCCCATTCCAGTCCATTTCAGTTCACTGACACCTAAAATGTCTATATTTAATCTTGACATCTCACCAATAACCACATCCAATTTGCCCTGGCTCATAGATCTTACATTCCAGGTTGGTATGGTGTGTTGATCTTTAGAACATCGGATTCGTCGTTCACCACCAGCACCGTCGGCCGCTAGCCGTCCTTTCGGCTTTGAGCTAGCTGCGTCATCACATCTGGGGCTAGTTGAACGTATCCTCTGTTCCTCCCCAGTAGCATTTTGACCATCTTCCGACCTGGGAGTCCCATCTTCCGATGGTATACCGACATATCTCTGGTTGTACTGATCCATTTAGTTTTCACGGCAAGAATACTGGGGTGGGTTGCCATTACCTTCCCCAGGGATCGTATTTAGTCTGACCTCTCTGCCACGACCTTCCCATCTTGGGTGTCCCTTCACGGTTTAGCTCATGGTTTCATTGAGGTGCTCAAGCTCCAGCACCACGACAAGGTAACGATCTCCTTTGCTGGAGTATAGGTATAGTTAGGTATAGTTATCAATAAAATGTGGATAAGCAGTACATTATTTGGATTAAATATTTACTTTTAGGGACAGATAGGAATGAGGGCATCAGATGTAGGACCACACATTTGAGTCTCAATCTCCATTTTCTCTTTTTCTTGGGTTGTTAATTCAGAGAGCTTATCATTACATCCCCTAATCATGGTATGAATATGCCCAGGTAACCATTTTTATGGAGGTGACGGACTCAACCTTGGGTGAGCTGGGGGTGGCGACAGCCAACAGGAAGCTCTGGCATGGGCTGGTCCATGAAGTCACAAAGAGTCGGAAGCAACTGAATGAATAAACAACAAAACCATTTTTATATGTCATAATCACATGATATTGCATTCTTCCCATCCCCAGTGCACAGTAGAGACTCCTTAAAGTTATATTTAATGTTCCAGGTTGAAATGGTTTTTTCCCACTTCTTCCAGTGCAGATTTTGCTGTGGACATCATCTAGGACACTTTATCAACAATATTTATTTATTTTATTGATTTATTTATTAAATTTATCACTGCCCAACTCCCCCATGGGGGACTCTGGTTGATGGTATGGATATGGATATGGTTGATGATTTCATTGGGACTGGGAACTTTAGGTTGTTACTGGCATGCCCCCTTTTCTCTGGTTGGTAGGCATTGCCCTCTATGGCTATTTCTACTTAGACTATGGGAGAGACCAGACCCCTAGCCTCTGCAGAGGCAGCTGCCCATGTAATGCCTGACCAGTGTTTTCTGAAGCACTTGTTAGGTCTTAGGTAGACTCCTTATACACATGGATTTAGTGCTTTTTTGAAAGAGCACTAGACCTGTTTTGTAATCATGGTTTGGTGCTCTTGGTAAGAGAGTGCTAGTTCTGTGCTGTAAAAAGAAAGGTAAAGGTTCCCCCCGCACATTTGTGCAGTCGTGTCTGACTCTAGGGGCCGGTGCTCATCTCCATTTGTTAGCCGAAGAGCCAGCGCTGTCCGAAGATGCTTCCATGGTCATGTGGCTGGCATGACACATGTGGAAAGCTGTTACCTACCCACCAAAATGGTACCTATTCATCTACTTGCATTTGCATGCTTTCGAATTGCTAGGTTGGCAAGAGCTGGGGCGAGTGTGGGAGCTCACTCCATCACGCTGGGCTAAGGATTCGAACCTCCGAACTTGCGATCGACAAGCCTGGCATCTTACCCACTGAGCCACCACACCCCCAATAGTTTACTATTATACTGAAAGTCAATTTAAACCAGGAAAGAGGTCTGGGGTCTGTAAGCTGTGCATTGCTGCTTCTGTCACCAGGGAGTGCATTACAGGTTTTTGCACTGCTTCTACCAATAAGGCGTTTCACAAAACCATAGCATACAAACCCAGTGCCCCAGGATAAAATAATAACCCCACTCACAAAGAAACACATCAACAGCAGCAGAGCTCATTGAACCTCCTGACCCAAACAATGATATCCTGAATGAAGGATGGATATGAGATATATATATATATATATATATATATATATATATATATATAGAAAAATATCATTTTATTTACATTCAACATAAAACAAACACATAACACATAACAATGGTTACATTTATGTATATATATTTACATTTGATTTTACATAATCATTTTTATTATATTTAATATAATGTATCCTTCTTCCTTTTTTTTGTCTCTAGTCTTTTCCCTCCTTTATCTTCCATTCTCTTCTAACCTATTCTCTCTCTATCTTTTCGTTTCCCTTACCTTCCATTTTGACTCTTCCCTTAATTCCTTTTCTCTTTCATCCACTCCCTTCTTCCTTTTTTAACCCTCTCTTTCTCTCTCTAATCTCTTCTCTCACTTGCCTTACTCACTCTTTCTAACCCTCCCATCTCTATCTTTTCCTTTCCTTTATCTTCCATTTTCATTCTTCCTTTCATCCCTTCATCCATTCCCTTCTTCCTTTTTTAACCCTCTCATTCTCTCTAATCTCTTCTCTCATACTCCCTCTTTCTCTCTCTAACCTCTTCTCTCCCTTCTCTTCCATTCTATCTTCTCTCCCTATCTTTCTTTCCCTTTTCACCCTTTCTACCCTCTTTTTCTTTCTAACCTATTCCTTCCTTTCTCTTCTTACTTTATATATGTTTATCACTCTTGTCTCCCTTTCCTTACATTATATTATTTATTTATTTATTTATTTGTATCAAATTCAATCTTAACTTTTAGATCTTTGTTTTATAATACATAATACATACATACACTTCATTAAAATTCTTCCAGTTTTCTTAACAAAAAAATCTTGTAAATACTTGATTTACATTTTTTCTCTTCTTATACCTCTTTTTTTCCCCTCGCCCCTCCTTTATTTGTATTTTTTTATTATTATTATTATTATTATTGTTATTATTATTTATTCTCTACTTGATGTTATATTCTTTTTGAATATACTTTATGAAGGGGTCCCATGTTTCTTTGTACTTCCCCATTTCTTTTCCTTTTATTAAATTTGTTAATTTGTCTGTTTGCATTAAATCCATTATTTTTATAATCCATTCTTCTTTTGTTGGAATATTTTCTTGTTTCCAGTATTGAGCGTATTTTATCCTTGCAGCTGTACTTAAATACTGAAATAAAACCTTTTGTTTTTTATTTATATTGTCTTCAATTTTGCCTAATAAATATAATTCTGGTCTCATTCTTATTTCTTTATCAAATATTTTACATACATATTTGTGTATTTTGCCCCAATATTTTTTTGCTTTTTCACCTAACCACCATACATGGTAGAAAGATCCACTTTTGTTTTTGCATTTCCAACATAAATTAGAATTACTGATTTTTGATTTAAATAACACCTCAGGAGACATGTACCATCTAAAAATCATTTTATACATATTTTCTCTTAGATCATTACTTAAAGTAAATTTTATATTTTTGACCCAGATTTCTTGCCAATCTTCATATGTAATTTCAATTCCTAAATTTTCTTCCCATTTTCTCATATAATTTTTAATTTTTATGTCCTTGGTTTTCATTTCCAGTAGCGTTTTATATATTTTAGAAATTAAATGTTCTTCCTCTTTTTCTAGTATATTATCCCAATTATTTTCTATTTTTGTAAATTGATAATTTTTTTCATCTATTTTATATTGCTCTTTCAATTGGAAATATGTAAACCAATGACACACTATATTTTCATTTTCTAGTTCTTCCCTTGTTTTAAGTTTCTGATTATTTCCTTCAAATTTTAACAAATTTTTATATCTTATATATTCTTTTTTATTTTGACTCCCTAATCTGGTACATGCCTCCTGGGTTGACACCCATAATGGAAGATTTGGTAATAGTGTTTTTTTTGTATTTGTTCCAAATTTTTAGCAACGATTTTCTTATTATATGGTTATTGAATGCCTTATGTATTTTACTTTTATTATACCACATGTAACCATGCCAACCATACCTATTGTCGTGTCCTTCTAAATTCAGTAATTTTTCATTTTCTAGTTTTATCCAATCTTTAATCCATATTAGGCCGCATGTTTCATAATATAATTTAAGGTCTGGCATTGCTAATCCCCCTCTATCTTTTGTGTCTTGTAAATATTTTAATTTTATTCCAGGTTTTTTCTTTAGCCATATAAATTTAGATATTTCTTTTTGCCATTTAATAAAAATTTGGTCTTTAATCATAATTGGGATTGTTTGAAACAAATACAAAAATCTTGGTAATATATTCATTTTTATTGTAGCAATCCTCCCCAGTAATGATAGTTGTAAATTTACCCATTTCTCAAGGTCTTTTTTAATTTCTTTCCATAAATTATCATAGTTATTTTTATACAAATCTAAATTGTTATCTGTTAATTGTATTCCTAAATATTTTAATTTTCTAACTTTTTGAAATCCTGTTATTTGTTCTAATTGACTTTTTTCTTCTTTTGTCATGTTTAAATTTATCATTTTGGTTTTCTGTATATTAATTTTAAATCCTGATAAATCACCATATTCTTGTAGTTTTAAAATTAATTTTTCTATTGTATTTCTTGGATTTTGTATTGTTATTACGAGATCATCTGCGAAAGCCTTTAATTTATGATTATCCTGTTTTACCTTGATCCCTTCTATATTTTGATCTTTCCTGATTGAATGAAGGATATATTAGATCTTCTTCGTCTCTAACATCTGCATCTAAGGTTTTGTGAAAAGGAAAGACAATTCTCCTTGAGTGGTTCATGATTTTAGGATTTTAAACTCTGTAATCATCAGGGATTGCTACCTGTTGCCTCTTGTTTAGGATCTTCTGGAATGCCTTCAAAGGGCATGCTTTTCACTCAATTGGATTTGAGGGGAGCTTACAATTTCATTTGGCTGAAGGAGGGCATGAATATTTTATAGACTTTGACCATAGTCAAGGAGCTTGCTGTTGATTGATTGCTCCCCCCACTTCAGCCTGTGCCCCTTCTCCATGTCTGTGAACCTGACTGGCAGCGCACAGGCTTGAAGGAGCAGCATAGGGTGATGCAGGAGGAAGTTCGTCTGAAGCTCCTTGCCAACCCCACTTCTGCACCTCGGACCTGTCAGCTGGGCTATTTCTTAACATAAGTCTAGCATTGTTTGGAAAGAATGCCAAACCCACCTCCCAAAATGCCCAGCTGACAGGTCCCAGGTGCAGAAATGGGTTGTGGGATGAAGTGAAAGGGTTTACTGTTCCTTCCAAACTGACAGCTCCCAGACGTAAAGTTATGACTTGGGCAACTTGAAAGGTCTGTACCTCAGTCCCAAGCATCCACCCACACTAGCCCAATCCTGCCCTACCTCACCTTAAAGGCAACAATTGGTGGTGGTTTTCTAGCTGGCAGGTGATGTTTGGTGGGAGGGGAACAAAAAGCCGGGGGAATCTGCCAATTGCTTTTCTTAACTTGTCCTGCTTTAGAACAGTAAGGACCGCATTAGTCACCAGTCTCGTTATTGTGGCTTGGCAGTCAAGGCAGTGTAATATATTCCAACTCAAGGACTGGAAGATAGCATGTTAACACGGACAGCTGGCTGTGCCCATACAGAAAAAACTGCCAGATTACGCTTGCTCAACCACAAAACCAAATGGCATCTGCAAGAACAGCTCTATTGAGCTAAGATGGATGACAACAGCACAAAAAAGCAATTCCCCACAAGCTGCTTAACACTTGTTATTTTGCTTTCTAAATAAACAAACTCTGGCTATCTGGGTTATTGGGAACAAAATTGCATTCTTATGCCGGCTGGTCTTTATGACATCATAATGCTATTACATACTTGAAAAGAGACAACTGAGGGAAAGCTGACCTTTATCCCACTGCACTATTCCATATCTGAAGATCACATCCCCATAACCTTGGTATCAAGGCCTCCTGTCTACCCACAGATTATATGCACTGCAAGTCCCTCAACTATTCTTTGTGATGAGAAATCCTGTTATCCATCAGCCCTGTGGTCCTCAGACTTCAGTTCATGTTCATTCACAACTTGGTTGTGGATAAGCAGACACACATGGGGAGTATTACCAAAACTTGGTTAGGTCAGGGCAAAAGCTACCTACACCTGAGGCAGAGCAAATTCAAAAGAAAATAGTAGCTCCTGAATGACGGGGAAATGACTCAGCAGAAAGTCTGAGGCTCAGTGGGAAATGTGACAGTAGTTTATGTGACTGGCATAGCTTTCTTTTCCATTGCAGTTCTGTTTTCTTACTGCAACATTCTTACTCCTAAAGGGATACATGTATTATTGTAATGTTGTAAACTGAATGAATAACCTGTCAACCAGTGCTTTTCCCTATAATACATAGCCACTCCTTCAATCCAAGAAATCAGATAAATAGGTTTTTTTTTTAAGATGAAATTTAAGCACACACTGCTGCCTAAAGGAAACACGAGGAATGACTCAGAACTAGGCAGGAAGAAGTACAGGTGCTCTGGAAAACTAAACATTAAACTTGAGAGGGTTAAAACATCTGCATGTTATTTCTGAAATCAGACTTGAAGATATATTTCATTATGATAATTACATATATTTCATTATGATAATTACATTGCCTTTAATTAATCTATCTGTATGTTCAATTGATATTTTAATTATGTTAAGCCTCAAATATTAGATCTGCATATATTTTCCATCAACTTTTGGCTGATAATATTTCCAGGAGTGTACTACACTTTGTATTACAGTATGACCTTGAATGGCAATGTTCTTTTAAATCAATACTTTTACTTAAGCAAGTTTCTTCGCTAAAAATTGAAGTACCATTTATGGAACAGAATTTGAGAAGAGCTTTTTGGAACAGATCAAAAACCTTCCATAGATCAGTAAGTTTTTCCCCACAGTGTCTACCTAGATTTTCTGGGATTTTCACTCCCCAGTAAATAGTATTCAGCATAAGCCTTAAATTTTGTGTAAGAAAGTATGCATGGGGATGGGGCAGGGGAGAGAGGAGATAAATAACTGCTTTGGGAAGAGACAATAATAAGTCTTGACTCTGTGTATGTGTGTGTAGGAGAACTAACTTAAAATTAAGGTAACCCACACCACCATCCCTAGCCCCAAATTTCAAGAAACAACACCACTCCCTAATATTATGAAAACTTTAGGCCAGCACTTACTCACTAGGACAGAGCTTTCCAAACTGTGTGTCGCGACAAAACCCGGAAGTGGACGTTCACGGTGGTGGCGCGGGGGCGTGCGGCAGTGGTGTGTACGGCGGCGACAGCAGCGGCAGCGGCACGCCATCAGCACTTCCGGGTTTTAGCGGAAAACACGAGGCCACAGCCGCTGCCACCGCCGCCATGCACGCCGCCCCCACGTGTGCCCCTGCGACGCCACCATGCATGCCGCTGCTGCCACGCGCACCCCCGCGACGCCACCGCTGCCGCCGTTGGTGTGTCGTCAATGGCGGCAGTTTGGAAAGCACTGCACTAGGATGATGTAGTACAGCCACCTTTATCCAGAAATTCATCTAATCCCTTTTCAAAGCCATCCAAGCAAGCAGCCATCACTGCATCTTACCAAATTCTGGGTTTTGACAATGTGCTTGTGAAGAGGTAAGTTTTTTCCTCTGTCCTGGACTCTCACCACTCTGCTTCATTGGGTATCTCAGGACGGTAATCTTTTGAGAAGGCAAAATCTTTAAGTGATGGGGGGATTTTTTGGAGATGGGATGGTACAGACCACAGCCAAGAAGTGAAGTTCTGTCTCCTTATGTTGCAGGTGAGGAGTTGTTTTACAAAAATAGTGATTCCTTTTCAAACAAAATTGAGGATATATCCATTTCCCCCAAAATCTATCTCTTGATATATCTATTTCTAAATTGTATTTACTATGTATCTTATTGCTCTAGGTGGTTATAGATTCCTAGGGCCTATCTACAGTATCTCTATAATTTCCCTCTCTTTTTTTTTTGTTACAGACAGGCTTGAATTGCCCAAGTTTGTCCACATTATCAGGGCTTAGCTAGGCCCATCGAAGTAACTTTCCCAGCTGAGTCTGTAGCTTGAATCATGTCAACTGGATTTCTATTTTCTCAGTGGAAATGTTTCGCTCCTTATCCAAGAGAAGCTCCTTGGATAAGGAGCGAAACGTTTCCACTGAGAAAATAGAAATCCAGTTGACATGATTCAAGCTACAGACAATTCCACCTGGATGACTGAGAACCTTCATAGACATATTTTCCCAGCTGAGGCATGTGAAGACACAAAAGTACTTTTTCTCCCTAGCCTGAGTCCTGGCCACTCTTCAGCCTGCAAGGTTTCACTGACTTAGTTGCTGGGTGGTTTTTCAGCCAGGTATCTGTTGGGCGTGGTGGCTCAGTGGGTAAGACGCCAGGCTTGTTGATCGGAAGGTCGCAAGTTCGGAGGTTCGAATCCCTAGTCCTGCGTGACGAGTGAGCTCCCGCACTCGCCCCAGCTCTTGCCAGCCTAGCAATTCGAAAGCATGCAAGTAGATGAATAGGTACCACTTCGGTGGGTAGGTAACAGCGTTCTGCGCGCGTCATGCGGCCACATGACCGTGGAAGCGTCTTCGGACAACGCTGGCTCTTCGGCTAACAAGCGGAGATGAGCACCGGCCCCTAGAGTCGGACATGACTGCACAACTGTGCGGGGGGGACCTTTACCTTTACTTTATCTGTTGCCTCAGCTGCTGCGTTTTTCCATTTCTAGCTGGAAGGGGAAAGTGCTGCTGGCACTGCTGCAGAAGCTGGTGTGGCTGCTGCGCAATGCCTCTCTGTCCAAAGCATGCAGCTGCTCTTACTTCTGAACCAGCTCCCGCTTCTTCCAGACCTTCAGTTGCCTGCTGCCTGCGGGCTCTGGCCCCACACGTTCACCAAGCCAGCTTTATCTTGGGCATATCCCAGCCTGCCAGCCTTTTCCTTCTGTACCTTGAGGGCAGGCGTGGTCCAGCTGATTCATCTGCGGCCTGAAAGTCCTGCAGGGAAAGAAGGACGGGCTTGTGCCGACTGCTGCGAGCCTCTCTTCCTTTCCTATGCTTTCATCTTTATCACACGCGTTCCTTCCCTGCATAATTTTTTAACCCTTTCTCATGCCTCAAATATTGTAACCGTTCCTCATAGGGGAATTCCTCCAATCTCATGATGATTTTGCTTGTCTTTTTCTCTGCACTTTTTCTTGCTCAGCTTCTCAATTGCATACAGAGTTCTTCCGTTTGCCAAGATACTCTGACATACACAGGCATGGAGATAGCAAAACATATTATTATTATTAATTATTATTATTATTAGCAATCCTCTGAGGCATTATTCATGGGGAAGTATGTCCCTAATTATTTTAGTTCTATTTGTTTTATTTATTTATTATTTTAGTTTGATAGTGAGTGGGTGGATCACATTAGTCTAACAGCAAGAGCTGTGATCATTTATATCACGCCTGTGATCAAAATGATCCCTAGTGCAATGCTGGTTTGCATTTGTATGGAATGTTTCTTTCCATGGACTATAATTAAAATAATACTTTTAAAAAATGTCAGTGCATATGTACTCTAAAAAGTTCTCCCTTTTCTTTTCATTGAATTTGCACTAAATTATCTCCAAATGTTTTGTAGTTATTCACAAACCTTGAGCACTTTAGCCTGCAAAGAACATATTATGCTTTGCAGTGGAAATTAGCTTTTGTTTTTGATACACACAGCATCTGCCAGGAGGATTTCTTGTTAAAATTTCACACATGCACATACTTCTGGTTTTGCAATGGCTTCCAAAGAAAAAGTACTGTTTCCTTTGATGATGTATAATATGAAACAATAATAAAATAATAAGCATGCCTGATTTGAGATAAGGAAGTTGTATGATTATATATGATAGCAATCTGTGCTGCTTTTATTTTTTTAGGACAGGAGATGTGTAATTTGTGATTGCATAACTCTCCCTAAAGGAAACATATGAAAAGATCAGTCGAAGAAAAGGCATCAGAGTGAAACAGATTTGTAGTTAAAGTTTGGGGGAAAGTTTGGAACAAATATGGAGAATGAGATTTTCAAGACAATGTACTGGAGTAACAATCGCCTTTATTCCTACAAGAAAAGTAGTATACAAATGCTATTTAGATAAGCAAAACCATGCTGCAGCAGCACAGAACTCCAATGAGAAGAAATATACTACTTCTATAGCACCCTTCAACACATTGAGTACCCACACAACTTCATTAAAAGGTGCCTTTCCATGCTACTAATTAGAACAGAACCACCACAACCCATGAGAATAGTAATTCTTCCATATACCAAAAGTATCTGAGAAACCAATCGGCAGATTACTTCACCCACTAGGCACCATAGTAGCCCACAAACAGAAAAGTAAAAGAGCTAAATTAAATGCAACAATAGTAGTTACAGGTATGAACTGTGGTTAAAGGTTTTAAAAAACAAATTGAAACTTAACCACACAGAATCATATTTCCAGCCTTTCCTTCATGCTGATAAAGAGTGTGTTCAAAGACTGAGAGTTGATATATTTCATCAAATCAGCTTTTGTCATCTGACTTGCAAGTACAGGTGACAATGTTTTTGGCAACAGTCCAGCGTGGCAAATCCAAAGTTCTTCATGGATGGACAAATTCCAAATTTTTGGAATATAAATTAGCAACACATTAAGATTTTTAAATCTTAAACTTCCTTCCATGAACCTGATTTACTATAATAAGCATATTAAACCAAAGGGCCTGACCACAATATGTATAATAACACACATTCAATTTTATTGCTTCTTTAACATAACCAACCTTTTAAAAACATCAGTTGAGGAGTACAATGGATCCCCAGAAGAATTTTGGATGAAGTAACCTTGTTTTAAGACAATAAAAAATGTATTTAACATTTTTAAAAACCTGAGACCACTGATTTTGTAACCCAATTTTCTATTCCAAATTTCTTGCATATCATTCATATTTATTTTAGCAAAGTTTTTAAATTGTCGATAAAACTGAACTGTACAAACTACAAAACAGGAGGCTGGAGATTGCAATTTATGCCCTCTCCCCCTGAGCATCTATCCCTGGAGGTCTCCCCTCCTGGTTCTTTCCTCCTCCATCTTCCTCTCTTGCCCCACTGCCCAGCCTTCACTCACTGCTGAGTTCTGCCCCACGTGAACCAGAGATCCCAAGGCAGAGGGATGGGAGGGTGGGGCCCCCGAATGAAGCAGATTATCTGGACCCTTTTCGGTCAGTATTCAGGCCGGGCTATAGTACCGAAACAGCATTGGTCACACTTCTGGATGACCTTTGGAGGGCTCGGGATGGGGGTGGTGTGTCCGGCCTGGCCCTTCTGGATATCTCGGAGGCTTTCAATACTATTGACCATGGTATCTTGTCTGGACTGGCTCCAGGGACTGGGAGTGGGGGGCACTGCCTCAGGGCTCAGGGCTCTTTCCCCTCTTATTTAATATCTATATGAAGCCACTGGGAGAGGTCCTCTGGTGGCATGGGTTTTGGTATCATCAGTACATACATCACAACCCCATACTGGGCAAGTGATGCTGTTCAGGTGCTGGCTCAGAGCCTGGAGGCTGTTAGAGCCTGGATGGGGAGAAACTGGCTGTGACTCAACCCTAGCAAGATGGAGTGGTTGTGGGTCTTTGGCCCCCCAGGGTCAGAATACTTGATATCTCAGACTCTGGGTGGGGTAACACTCCCCCGGACAGACCTGGTGCATAATTTGGGGATCCTCCTGGACTCACGGCTCCTCCTGGAAGATGTGATGGTATGTGCAAATGACCTTGGGAGACAGGAGGAAGACCCGCAGCCTAGGCAACAGTCTGATAAGAGGCAGCTCAGTCCACAAGTGGGAAGCGTTTGAGAAGGGACCCTCCCTAGTTTACTGGAGACTAAAAAGAGAGGAGGGTAGAAATATTTTCAGTCTTGAAAGATTCTGTTTAATGTAACCTTACAACAAAGGTAGTGCTGATGCGCCTGGTTGTGCTTCTTGTCTGGACTACCTCGAAGGGCTAACTGAAGAGCAGGTGGCAGCCATGGCGGGGGGAGGGGGGCTTTGCACAAATTCATCTTGTACCCCAATGGTGCCCCTTCCTGGATTGGGAGTCCCTTCGAACAGTCATTCATGCCTTAGTCACCTCCCGTTTAGATTACTGCAATGTGTTCTACATGGGGCTGCCCTTGAAGACCATCCGGAAACTGCAGCTGGTCCAGAATGCAGCGGTATGTGCAGTTTGGGGTGCCCTGTGGTTCACCAGAGTAATACCGAGCACTGCTGCATGAGCTGCACTGGCTCCCAGTTGCTTTCCAGGCGCAGTTCAAGGTGCTGGCTATCACCTTTAAAGCCCTACATGGCACAGGGCCAGGTTGTTTGTGGGACCCCCTCTCCTTGAGGGTATCTCCAGGTCCCCTCCCTTAAATGTTTTCACCTGATGGGACTTAGCTGCTTTTGGCAAATTATATTCTTTTTGTAACCTTGCAAACATTTTAAAAGCACCATAAGGATAAAGGGCAACTATCCCATTCTCATCCTATACTTACCCACATTATTAAATACAGTATACCAATTTTGAGGTGATACTAATTTTCACCATATTCATTCTTTTTCAGAAGCTCATGGGCATTTTCAACCATCTATTAATTTTACCATTAATGTGCATTATTCAAGTGTGCATGGTGGGATGGAGTGTTTCTCAACAGAACGGGTATCATTGTTTATTATAGCATTTATTTATTTATTTGTCATATTTATTTACCGCCCATCTCATGTACGACTCTGGGCGGTTTACTTTCTCTATTAAAATTGCTCAGCAATTAAATCCCATTTCTAATTGTTTGTGATTTTTCTGTAGGACCTTCTTTTTCTTTATTACTGTTTGCCAATGTCTGTGAGTA
This sequence comes from Charina bottae, assembly GCA_023362775.1. NCBI lineage: Eukaryota > Metazoa > Chordata > Lepidosauria > Squamata > Charinaidae > Charina > Charina bottae. The sequence goes on along the minus strand of JALMGJ010000002.1, from coordinate 95,840,336 downwards.
AACAGAAACCTTTGCTTTTAAAATAAGCCAGCTTCTCTTTCCACAACCATTACCTCAGAGTGCAATTGTGCCAAATGTTGGCACTAAAACAATCCCATCCAAAGAAAGCAAACCACAGAATAAGGAGGATGGAAGAATGCCTCAGAGATAAACATGGATGAAACTCTAATGAGCTCTCCAAAAAACCCCACCACAGGACCAGAGTCAGCAGTTTATCTTCAACTAAAGGAAAAAGGACACTCATTTGAGGACACTAATGTTCACATTTTAGACAGAGAAGATAGGTGGTTTGAGAGAGGGGTCAAGGAATCCATTTATGCCAACTTGGAAAATCCTTCCTTGAATAGAGGTGGGGGCCTCAGGCACAATCTTTCCCCTATTTTCCTTCCTGCTTTGTCTTCTGTGCCTAGGAAGATTAAGACCATTTCGCAAGCTCAACAGCAGCATGGTAATCTTAACGATCCTCCTTTAGATGATAAAGGGACTTAGAAATAAACATCTCAAAATAACCATGACCTAGCCCCAGGTGCAAGGTCACACAGCCACCCTAGAAACATATTTAAGGATTCCCTTACTAACTTTGCTCAGACTGAAGAAGCTCCTTGGATAAGGAGCGAAACGTTTCCACTGAGAAAATAGAAATCCAGTTGACATGATTCAAGCTACAGACTGTTCCACCTGGATGACTGAGAACCTTCATCGACATATTAGTAATGAAGGTAAATGCATTATTAAAATGGAGGTCCCAAAGCAGCTAGAATTTAAAAAATCGTATACTGATTATAGACAAAACTAACAGTGTGCATTAGATTTAACTCGATTCAAGATCCCAAGGAAGATCAGGGTAACTTGGACTGTATTTTCATTCCTTTTGGGAATGGCAAACAGGCTTAACCCCTGTGTTCTAATTTTGGTTGTCAAAGAAACTCCAGTTCCAATTCTTTTCTTTCTCTTCTTTGGTGTTGCAGGGCTAGAGCAAAAGACTGTACTGTGGCAAAACAAATTTCATTTTCATAAAACGTAACAGCAGGTAGAGAAGGGAGGGGAAATGCTAGATTTCGATAACCAACAGATCAGACTGATCCCCCTTTTGAACAATAGAGGAATCTTGAGGGTTGAAAGACCCTTAGTTTTACCATTTGCCCAATGGATTGATGCATTCAGCATAAGCAGATGCAAAAGTTCATGAAGCCAAACCTTTACTCTTTTGCCTTAGCTCTACCACATTCCCACACAAGTATCTTCCTCCTCTTAAGACTATCCTGCCACTTTGCACAATGGTCTCCCAACTTGGTTATTTGAAATTTAATGTCTGTTCTTCACAGAAGAGGCTGCTAGCACTGCCCATTGCATCACAATCTTTAAAATCAGATTTTAAAGCAGGATAGCTCAAAATCCTGTACTGATTTCTATGAAATTTGTCAAATTTGCCCCCTAATATCTCTGACCTGGCTGCACATTTTGCTGTAGTCTGAAAAGAAATCATCCATTTGTGGTTTTCCTTTGATAGACTATAGAAAAATGGAAGGTTTTTTTTTCTGAATATCACTCCAGATCCAGTTACATCAAACTGGATTACTTGACCTATATTATATAAGCATCTTCTAAAGCTTCAGATCAGATCCCTAAACCAGACTGAGTAGTTTCTACATTTACTGTACATTCAAAAATCCATACACCCATAACTCCTCAAATTGTTCATCACATTTGAATTACTAATTGTTCTGTTATGCCAGTAATAGATAATAGTATTGAAAGAGAACCCAATGGCTAATTCTCTGCTCTGTGTGCATATTTCTCTCCATCTTATCTTGCAAGCAACACAAGCTGTTTCCCTCACCACCTCCATCCTCTCTTAGGCTGACTGGAACTAGCACAGATCAAGTTTTGTAACAAAGCACCCCCAGCAGGTAGATTGTATTGTTTCAGTTTTCCATGGGCACAATAATCACAGCACAAGATAATAGTGGCTGGAAGAACAAAAACTGCTGACTGAAAAGCTACAATTGCCATAGGCTGAGTGGGTCAAAGAAGTAGAATAAGGTCTGTCAAAGTCTCAGGCAATCTCAGTTGGAGCTCTTGCACAGCAACTGCCATTTCTTGGCATGGGGAGATTTCCCTCCGTTTACAGCTGCCTGAATTTCAGCTGTTAAGTCCTACTTCCCCCTCTCAGAGGGTCTGTGGGGCCTTAATACCTAGGAGCTGGTAGCCAGGGGGTTGTTGAAGGTTGAAGTGTTCTCTGTGTATGTGAGCATTTCTGAGAGCAGGAATCTAACCCGACCAAGAAATAATGAAGCAGGTTTTATTATTATAACTGAAAGGAGATACTGTAGATAACAGAGATAGGCAAAGCCTAGCACCTTGCTAGCTACGTCCTATGATGAGGAGACACCAAGACGTCTGCTCTGTGCACGTGGGCCTGGAAAAAACAACAGAAATTAATTCAATTTAATTAATTACTTAATTAAAATAATTTAATTTATTTTAATTAATAATTAATTCATTAATTAAATTAGTTAATTAGAAATGACAGAAATTAAATTGATTACATTAATTATTTGATTAAATTTATTAATTAAAAATTTAATTTAATTTAATTTAATTTAATTTAATTTAATTTAATTTGCAATCTCTTAGACAACGAATAGGCAGAGTGTACTACAAAGAGGGGTCAAAGAAAATCCTTAACTTACTTTCTGCATCCTACTGTCCCCCTGTGGTCTTAAGGTACAGAAGAGTCAGTGTCATTGGATTTGGACCTCCAAATTGGAGGTTGGATTTGGACAAATGTGGATAGGAAATGCTGCCTAAAGAATTCTGGCTTTTTATAAGGACCATATTATTTTGTTCCTGATATTATATTGGGATGGAAATATTTTGCAGTAACTAATTCTTGCACTATTCCTGAATGCTAAAACTACCAACTACCAGCGCTGCAAAAATCAAGATTATCACTAGATAGCAGCAAAGGGTTAGACTTTTCTCTATCTCTTTGTTTCCATCTAGTGGCTGACTAGATTTTTGCATCCCAGATCTGATAACCCTACTGTGTATCTCATGTCATCTTAGAAAATGTAGCACCTTGGGACAAAAGGTGTATATATATTTACCTCAATTAAACCATTTATATTTAATTGGAACTTTTAAGGAAAAAATAAGTATGTTCTAGCAATTATGAGAAATATTGGAATAGCAGCATTGACTGAGAGGGTTTAACTCTCCCTCTCTGTGCCGTTTGCCCTGATTAATAGCAGGAGGTTTGATTTTCCCAGGCTTGCATTTAAGTATTGTTTCTTTAAATTCCTAAAATCTAATCACAGATTCCCTTTCACATTTTCCTGTTCTCAACTGTTCACTTGTTTATTAAGAAAAGGGATAGGTAAACTAAAGATAAATAGATATTGCTGACAGCAGATGGCAGTGTGATAATATTTTTCCTTTTTAAAATTTTTAATTTGTGTTTGATGTCAATATTCAGAGGGAAACTAACCTAACCCCTTGTCTCAGGGAATCAGATTTTGTGGGGGAAGGTGGCGATTGGTTGGCTGTGCTAGTTCAACAAATATTTTTAAGGATATCTTGAATTTTAGGGACCCGTGTGCAGAAAAAGTATAATCAGAATTTTAAACAAAATTCTAAAAAACATACATTTGTTTCAGAATGTATACATATGTTAATTAATTAATTAATTAATAGGGTTAATTAATTTTAATTAATTAAAAATGTCTACCTATTTCTATCCAGCAACCGATTTCTACCCAGCAACGAGTTCAATAACCATTATTCAGTAGTAATAATTAGTGGTAAAACAGCACAGGGTTCAATAATCTGTATGCTCAGAAAGTGTGTTTAGAATTACAGCTGTGGAATATTTAAGGCTAGCCATATTTTTCTTTCAGCTTGCTCTTGCTCTGTCAACAGTCCTTCTCAGCCAGCCTGGGAGACATTGGAGAAGCCTTTAACTCAATTATGTAATAAAATAAGCATATTGCAAAGTATTATCTCTTGGCACTTTTCATCCTGTCAGATATTCCTGTGGGGTTATCCTTGCCCTCAGCTGCCCCAGCCCAACAGAGGTAAGCCTTTGAACTTAATTTTAGATCTGCTGTGTACTTCCCAGTTCTGTTTTGTTCCTATAGTATATAACTTAACTTAGCACTACAAAAGGCAAATTGCCACCACATTTAGTCAGGCATAGAATGAAGAATGGGTGCAATGTTGATATTATCTCGTTATTACCCACCCTCCCCGGCCTCCCTGCACTCGTGCCCTTCTGCACCATCCACCCCCCCAGCCTTCCTGCACTCACGTGTTGCCTGCACCAGGCCTCCCAAGCCCTCCCCCAAACTCACACGCAGCCTGCACCAGCCCTCCTAGGGTCTCCCCCAGCCGCCCCATGGCACCCTGAGCATCCCGCGGCACCCCAATGCTCCTTACCTGGGACTCTCTCTGCTTCCCGCTTAATGACCCACATGTCTTGGGGTTATGATGGCAACCGGGACTGCCGGGATTGTCGCTAAGCGATGTGTCATGCTTTATGACCGCATCACTTAGTGATGGCAATCCCGATCCCAATTGCCGTCGGAACCCGAGGACTACCTGTATCAACCTACTGAAGATCTATAAACCAGACTAGTGGCTACTATTTGACATAACATAGTATGGCTGTGTAGTGCTTCACATTTGATGACAGATAGATGCTTGAAAACACGTGGAGTTCAATTATAGTACCTGTTAAGTCTATGAAGGTTCTCAGTCATCCAGGTGGAATTGTCTGTAGCTTGAATCATGTCAACTGGATTTCTATTTTCTTAGTGGAAACGTTTCACTCCTTATCCAAGGAGCTTCTTCAGTCTGAGTAAAGTTAGTAAGGGAATCCTTAAATATGTTTCTAGGCTGGCTGTGTGACCTTGCACCTGGGGCTAGGTCATGGTTATTTTGAGATGTTTGTTTCTAAGTCCCTTTATCATCTAAAGGAGGATCGTTAAGATTACCCTGCTGCTGTTGAGCTTGTGAAATGGTCTTAATCTTCCTAGGCACAGAAGACAAAGCAGGAAGGAAGATAGGGGAAAGGTTATGCCTGAGGCCCCCACCTCTATTCAAGGAAGGATTTTCCAAGTTGGCATGAATGGATTCCTTGACCCCTCTCTCAAACCACCTATCTTCTCTGTCTAAAATGTGAACATGGGTTCACATGGGTTCTCCTGTGTCACCCATTGTGGCCAATTTATACATGGAAGAAGTGGAGAAGAAAGCACTCAACACATTCCAGGGAACGGTGCCCACCCACTGGTTTAGGTATGTGGATGACACCTGGGTCAAAATCAAGGCCCAGGAAGTACAGGCCTTCACGGACCATATAAACACTATAGATGCCAACATTAGCTTCACTAGAGAAGACACCAAGGACAACAGACTGGCATTCCTAGACTGTGAAGTCCTCATTGGGACCGGTGGCAAGCTAGAAATAGGGATCTACAGGAAACCCACACACACAGATCAATACCTGATGTTTGACTCCCACCATCCACTGCAGCACAAACTAGGAGTCATCAGGACATTGTCACACAGAGCAGAAACCATCCCCACCTCCATGGATTCCAAAAAGAATGAAAAGCAGCATCTGAGAACAGCTCTGCAGGCCTGTGGATATCCAAATTGGGCCTTCACTAAATCTAAGTCTACCAGACCTAAAACAGCGACAGATAGGGCTGAGACTCAGAGTAAACGGAAGAACCTGGTCATTCCTTACATGGCTGGTGTGTCTGAAAAGATAAAACGGATATTTGGCAAACACCACATACCTGTATATTTCAAACCCACCAACACACTGAGACAGAGGCTTGTACACCCCAAAGATCAAACTCCAAAACACAAGGAAAGCAATGTAGTGTATGCAATCCAGTGCAGTGAGGAGTGCTCTGAACTCTACATTGGAGAAACCAAACAACCTTTGTACAGGAGGATGGCCCAACACAGGAGAAGTAACACCACAGGACCAGAGTCAGCAGTTTATCTTCATCTAAAGGAAAAAGGACACTCATTTGAGGACATTAATGTTCACATTTTAGACAGAGAAGATAGGTGGTTTGAGAGAGGGGTCAAGGAATCCATTCATGCCAACTTGGAAAATCCTTCCTTGAATAGAGGTGGGGGCCTCAGGCATAACCTTTCCCCTATCTTCCTTCCTGCTTTGTCTTCTGTGCCTAGGAAGATTAAGACCATTTCACAAGCTCAACAGCAGCAGGGTAATCTTAACGATCCTCCTTTAGATGATAAAGGGACTTAGAAACAAACATCTCAAAATAACCATGACCTAGCCCCAGGTGCAAGGTCACACAGCCAGCCTAGAAACATATTTAAGGATTCCCTTACTAACTTTACTCAGACTGAAGAAGCTCCTTGGATAAGGAGTGAAACGTTTCCACTAAGAAAATAGAAATCCAGTTGACATGATTCAAGCTACAGACAATTCCACCTGGATGACTGAGAACCTTCATAGACATATTGCCATACATTTTGGGGATGAAACCCTGAAGTTGGTAAGGAAATTCGAGAAGACAGCAAGAAAGGTGGCAGACTATAGAAACCACCTACGTTTTAACCTCAGATGCAGACAACAGAGACTCATCCCGACAAGCCTACGCCTGCAATCTACAGTTAAGGGTCACAGAGCAGATCAGATCCTGCAGCAGGCACAAAGACATCTTCTAAATGAAAGAATAAGGCAAGTCCACTTCACCATTGATGCCCTGCAATACAATTTTGAAAACCTTCACCAGGAACTCACAGCCACCCTTCCTGACCCAATCCTGGATAGAGTTATTCAGCTTGGCAATAAAGTACAGCTGGCCCAGCATCACAAGACAAAGGAGAGGCAAACTAAGAAATTTGACATTCTTCTTTCTCGCAGCAAGCAGAAACAAGGAACTGGAGAAACCGCTGGGAGGAACAACAACAACAGGACCACAGAGGACAAAAAGAACATGTGGGTGAAAAATCTCTCAGACAGAGAACTTACCCAACCAGAGAGAGATGTCCTAGCCAAAGGTCTTAATTTTGCCATCACTCCCAAGCAAGTTCCGGTTGTGGAGCTCATTACAGCCACAGAATCTGCCATCCACAACAACCACCTACCTTTTGAAGAAGCAGAACAACTCCGGCTTAAAATATCTGCAGCTCTGTCCAGTGCTCAACCTCCTCCCCCCAACCTTACCGTCCAAGAGAGGAGAGCCCTGACAGCCCTCAGCAAAGATGAAACCATCACCATTTTACCTGCTGACAAAGGAAGATGTACAGTGGTTCTAAACACTGCAGACTACCACAATAAAATTACCTCACTTTTGGAGGATCACCATACATATGAAAAACTGAAAAGAGACCCCACCAACAATTACAAGAAAAAGGCAATAGACAGTTTGAAACAATTGGAACATGATGGCTCCATCGATAGGATTACCTACCACCGTCTGTATCCTGGAGAAGCCATCCCCTGCATCTACGGACTTCCTAAGATCCACAAGGAAGGAACACCCCTCCGACCCATAGTCAGCAGCATCAATTCGGTAACATACAACATTGCCAAACACCTCTCTACCATACTAGCACCTCTAGTTGGACACTCTGAACACCACATCCATAATTCGGAAGAATTTGTTTCCAAAGCAAAGATCCTGAAACTGGATACAGATGAAACTATGGTCTCCTTTGATGTGTCCTCCCTTTTCACCAGCATCCCCACCACTCATGCTCTATCCACTGTCAGGAAGAGACTAGAAGAGGACAGCACCCTGGAAAGGAGAAGCCATCTCAACCCAAACCAGATCTGCCATCTTCTGGACCTGTGTCTTAACACCACTTATTTCACATACAGAGGTGACTTTTACAGACAAAAACACGGCTGTGCCATGGGTTCTCCTGTGTCACCCATTGTGGCCAATTTATACATGGAAGAAGTGGAGAAGAAAGCACTCAACACATTCCAGGGAACGGTGCCCACCCACTGGTTTAGGTATGTGGATGACACCTGGGTCAAAATCAAGGCCCAGGAAGTACAGGCCTTCACGGACCATATAAACACTATAGATGCCAACATTAGCTTCACTAGAGAAGACACCAAGGACAACAGACTGGCATTCCTAGACTGTGAAGTCCTCATTGGGACCGGTGGCAAGCTAGAAATAGGGATCTACAGGAAACCCACACACACAGATCAATACCTGATGTTTGACTCCCACCATCCACTGCAGCACAAACTAGGAGTCATCAGGACATTGTCACACAGAGCAGAAACCATCCCCACCTCCATGGATTCCAAAAAGAATGAAAAGCAGCATCTGAGAACAGCTCTGCAGGCCTGTGGATATCCAAATTGGGCCTTCACTAAATCTAAGTCTACCAGACCTAAAACAGCGACAGATAGGGCTGAGACTCAGAGTAAACGGAAGAACCTGGTCATTCCTTACATGGCTGGTGTGTCTGAAAAGATAAAACGGATATTTGGCAAACACCACATACCTGTATATTTCAAACCCACCAACACACTGAGACAGAGGCTTGTACACCCCAAAGATCAAACTCCAAAACACAAGGAAAGCAATGTAGTGTATGCAATCCAGTGCAGTGAGGAGTGCTCTGAACTCTACATTGGAGAAACCAAACAACCTTTGTACAGGAGGATGGCCCAACACAGGAGAAGTAACACCACAGGACCAGAGTCAGCAGTTTATCTTCATCTAAAGGAAAAAGGACACTCATTTGAGGACATTAATGTTCACATTTTAGACAGAGAAGATAGGTGGTTTGAGAGAGGGGTCAAGGAATCCATTCATGCCAACTTGGAAAATCCTTCCTTGAATAGAGGTGGGGGCCTCAGGCATAACCTTTCCCCTATCTTCCTTCCTGCTTTGTCTTCTGTGCCTAGGAAGATTAAGACCATTTCACAAGCTCAACAGCAGCAGGGTAATCTTAACGATCCTCCTTTAGATGATAAAGGGACTTAGAAACAAACATCTCAAAATAACCATGACCTAGCCCCAGGTGCAAGGTCACACAGCCAGCCTAGAAACATATTTAAGGATTCCCTTACTAACTTTACTCAGACTGAAGAAGCTCCTTGGATAAGGAGTGAAACGTTTCCACTAAGAAAATAGAAATCCAGTTGACATGATTCAAGCTACAGTACCTGTTAAGGTTTTCCCTTTTGTTTACGTTCCAATTCCAAAGAAAGGCAATGCCAAAGAATGTACTTTGCAGCTAAAGATGGAGAAGCTCTATACAATCAGCAAAAACAAGACCTGGAGCTGACTGTGGCTCAGATCATGAGCTTCTTATCGCAAAATTTAGGCTTAAATTGAAGAACGTAGGGAAAACCACTAGACCACTCAGGTACGACCTAAATCATATCCCTTATGAATATACAGTGGAGGTGAGGAATAGATTTAAAGGATTAGATCTGGTAGACAGAGTGCCTGAAGAACTATGGATGGAGGTTCGTAACATTGTACATTGCAACTAAAACCATCCCAAAGAAAAAGAAATGCAAGAAAGCAAAGTGGCTGACTGATGAGGCTTTACAAATAGCTGAGGAAAGAAGGGAAGCAAAAGGCAAGGGAGAAAGGGAAAGATATAAACAACTGAATGCAGATTTCCAGAGAATAGCAAGGAGAGATAAGAAGGCCGCCTTAAATGAACAATGCAAAGAAATCGAGGAAAACAATAGAATGGGGAAGACTAGAGATCTCTTCAAGAAAATCGGAGATTTCAAGGGAACGTTTTGTGCAAAGATGGGCATGATAAAGGACAAAAAAGCAGGGACCTAACAGAAGCAGAAGAGATTAAGAAGAGGTGGCAAGAATACACAGAAGAAGAAAGATCTTAATATCCCTGATACTGTAAATACGATGGTGTGGTCACTGACCTTGAGCCAGACATCCTAGAGAGTGAGGTCAAGTGGGCCTTAGGAAGCATTACTAACAACAAAGCTAGCGGAGAAGACAGTATCCCAGCTGAGCTATTTAAAAACCTAAAATATGATGCTGTTAAAGTGTTGCACTCAATATGCCAACAAATTTGGAAAACTCAACAGTGGCCACAGGATTGGAAAAGGTCAGTTTACGTTCCAATTCCAAAGAAGGGCAATGCCAAAGAATGTTCAAACTACCGTACAATTGCGCTCATTTCACATGCTAGCAAGGTTATGCTCAAAATCCTACAAGCTAGGCTTCAGCAGTATGTGAACTGAGAACTACCAGAAGTGCAAGCTGGGTTTCAAAGAGGCAGAGGAACTAGAGATCAGATTGCCAACATTCGCTGGATCATGGAAAAAGCAAGAGAGTTCCAGAAAAACATCTACTTCTGCTTCATTGACTACGCTAAAGCCTTTGATTGTGTGGATCACAACAAACTGTGGCAAAGTCTTAAAGAGATGGGAGTACCAGACCACCTTACCTGTCTCCTGAGAAACCTGTATGTGGGTCAAGAAGCAACAGTTAGAACCGGACATGGAACAACCGACTGTTTCAAAATCGGGAAAGGAGTACGACAAGGCTGTATATTATCACCCTGCTTATTTAACTTATATGCAGAGTACATAATGAGAAATGCCGGGCTGGATGAATCACAAGCCGGAGTTAAGATTGCCGGGAGAAATATCAACAACCTCAGATATGCAGACGATACCACCCTAATGGCAGAAAGTGAAGAGGAACTAAAGAGCCTCTTGATGAGGGTGAAAGAGGAGAGTGCAAAAGCTGGCTTGAAACTCAACATTAAAAAAACCCAGATCATGGCATCTGGGCCCATCACTTCCTGGAAAATAGAAGGGGAAGAAATGGAAGCAGTGACAGATTTTATTTTCTTCGGCTCCAAGATCACCGCAGACGGTGACTGCAGCCATGAAATTAAAAGACGCTTGCTCCTTGGGAGGAAAGCTATGGCAAACCTAGACAGCATATTAAAAAGCAGAGACATCACCTTGCCGACAAAGGTCCGTATAGTTCAAGCTATGGTTTTCCCAGTAGTAATGTATGGCTGTGAGAGTTGGACCATAAGGAAGGCTGAGCGTCGAAGAATTGATGCTTTCGAACTGTGGTGCTGAAGAAGACTCTTGAGAGTCCCTTGGACTGCAAGGAGGTCAAACCAGTCAATCCTAAAGGAAATCAACCCTGACTGCTCATTGGAGGGACAGATGCTGAAGCTGAAGCTCAAATACTTTGGCCACCTAATGCGAAGAGAGGACTCACTGGAAAAGACCCTGATGCTGGGAAAGACTGAAGGCAAAAGGAGAAGGGGACGGCAGAGGATGAGATGGTTAGATAGCATCACCGATGTAATGAACATGAATTTGAGTAAACTCCAAGAGACAGTGGAGGACAGGAAGGCCTGGCGTGCTATGGTCCATGAGGTCACAAAGAGTCGGACACGACTAAACAACAAAAAGGTTTTCCCTTGCACAGTTGTGTCCGACTCTAGGGGGTGGTGCTCATCTCCGTTTCTTAGCCGAAGAGCCAGCACTGTCTGAAGACGCTTCCATGGTCATGTGGCCGGCATGACGCACGCGGAACGCTGTTACCATCCCACCAAAGTGGTACCTATTTATCTACTTGCATTTGCATGCTTTCGAATTGCTAGGTTGGCAAGAGCTGGGTTGAGTGCGGGAGCTCACTCCATCACGTGGTGCTCAGGTCTTGAACCACTGACTTTCCGAACGACAAGCCTGGCATCTTAACCACTGAGCCATCGTGCCCCTATAGTACCTGTATCCAAGGCTTTAAAGCAGCTGTTTCTGTTCTTGTATCCCATGGCAGCTGCAGAGAGCAATCAGATGCACCTGCTTTAAAGAGTGAAGACAGGTGTTATGCTTGCATTCCTACCTGTACTGAAGAATCTTCTTAGAATCAAGTTTAAAGACTGCACAGCCCTATTATGGAATGTCTTTTTACTTCTAGGTCAGTAAGCCCTAGCTACAGACGAAACCACTCTCAAAATACAGCTGAAGAACAATAGGGAAATACTACTACTTGCTTTTTTAAAAATTCTAAGTGTGCCATAATTCCTGATCTAGGTGGCTACCAAGTCATGTCAGTTCTCATCAACAAGATTATTTATGATACTCTGCTTGGAGTTACATATCACAAAGGAATCAGGACATGGGAACTAGAAATTTCTGGGAACAGTGAAAACAGTTTGAAAGCAATGGCAGTAACAAAGGGTGTTTTTTTTTTGCAATTTCTTTCTTTTTTTAAACTTCTACATTTATTTTTGTTTTAGCCACTTGCTTTTATCCAAAATAGCTAAAATATAAGCTAGAGTGTTCTCACTTTGTATAGTCTGCTTTTGTATCTTGGTTGGAAAAAGGCTGTTTCTTTAGATGCTTTAATAACATTGTTAAAATCATGATTATTTGTTTAAGTTACTCACAGGCAAGGCTTTCCTATGCAAAGAAGAATTATCTCTAGTTTCAAAATTCTTTCAGACTGAAATAGGTTACCTTTGGGCAAAAATATATGACGGAGATGATCGTGCTATAAAATTCATTATCCTTGTTAATGTGTCACTGAACCTGTATGGTAAAGAATAACCATGAAGAATGGAAGTTTGGTTACCTACTGCAAGCAGAGCAGTCAATCCCATCTCCCGTTCAAGGTGCAGTATTATTTTAGTACAATAATATGTGTGGATTCTATATGCTTAGAATACACCCCCAAGTCCTGTTCCCGCTGCAGCTATTTTTACAGACTTAGGCCAGAGTGGGGTATCAAATGTTTAGGCTGGAAAAGAGAGATATAAATTCTCCCCAAGAAGATGGATACTTTTGTCTGTTGTGACAATTATGTAGATTGCTATACCTCATTTCTTTATTTGTTTAGTACAACCATATATGGAGAGACTATCTATCTATCTATCTATCTATCTATCTATCTATCTATCTATCTATCTGGAATTACTATAGATAATTCCTATAGATACTATAGATATCTCATCCTGTATTAAGGATCAATTCTAGTGTGAAAGGAAAATAGCAGATATAGTAAGCAATAGTGGAAGACACACAGGACCAAATCAGGCAATAATTGCATCGCTGTTAGTATCATAATTCCAAATCAAATTAATCATGCAGGATAACCATATAGAGGTGAACAATGGCTTTGCATTTGAATATAAACAAGTATTAAAAGTTATGGGTGATTGAGAAACAGAGGGGTCTAGAATATGCATACATGACATATACATACAAATTTTAAAACTATAACTCCTGATCACATGTTGACACAAAAGGAGGAGCTGGAGACAGGAATAAAAAGGAAATTCCTCTTCTTCATAGAGCTATATAATGTGGATGCCTATCTGAGCAGTTCTAAAACTGTTAATATTTAAAGAAATGGATTAGTGCAAAACATGGGAAAAGGAACAGCTGAAGTCCAGAGCCCAGACATTTGTAGTGAGGTACAAGCTTTTATATGCCACAAAACAATCTTAATGTTGGTTGATCTCAGTCTGGCTCCAATGCAAATATTGAGGAGCTGGAAAAATTATTAAACATATAATCAACATAACTAAAACATCTGGAAATTGTATCTTATGCTATTATGGAAAAAGAGAAAGAAACTAATAGTGGGTTTTCATGCTAGATCTCACATCCAACTCAAGTATGTACACTTTACAAGTATTGCAGATTCTATACACTTGTACAAATTAAAATGGGATAATAATGATCAAATTTTAAGACCAAAAAGCTCACTGTTATTAATATACAAACCTCCTTTACAACAGCAATTCCAACTCAAAATCATGGAAGAGTATGTTGTGTTAAAGTTAATGAGCTGGATACAGACTTCATTAAACTCAGTTGCAGAAAAAGTAATGGGACTTAAAGCATGATGCACTTTTCGCATTGATTTTCATTAAAGGATTTAATTCAATTCTTCAGCCCAAATAACCCTGAAAGCAGCTTATACTATATAAAAATCAGCAGCAACAACAGCAAGAAAATACAAACCTTGAGTTTACAAGTTTACAACATGTAAGACTGTAAACTTGGAGAAAAGGGAGGGTAGAGCAAAGTAGAAAGTTCAGACCCCAATTATTACAATGAAGCATGTCATATATAATGGCAATCTAGATAAAACTCTTGACAATGAAGATACTGAAGTGGTGGATATCTTCTGCTTTTTACAATCAACTATCAACAGTAAAGGAACCAAGAGTCAAAAAACAGACCACAAACAAGCACTTGGTTCAGTAGCAATGAAAGTCTGGGAAAAGATATTCAGTTTATTTATTTGATTTCTATAGCCACCCATCTCAACAAGTGACAGTTGCCAGGATGTGCCTATACCTACAAAGACCAGAATTAGACAGGGATCATTTTCCCCATGACAGTCTATGGAAGTGGAAGTTGGACTTTCAAGAAGCAGGATAGAAAGATTACTGCTTTTGAACTTTGGTATTAGAGAAAACTCCTAAGAATACCACAGAGAGCTAAGAAAACAAATGAATCCATTATTATTTAACCCAATTTGTCTTGATATAGCTTTTTTTTCTTCAATTCCTATGAAAATGCTATTAAAATGTCCCATTTTGTCAATGTTTAGACTACATCTACCATTACACAAGTAATCTTTTCACACTTTTCCTTCTACCCTTGCAGCTTCCCGGTGATACTCAAAATCTGCTTTAAAGGATCCCCAATTCAACAGAATGGTTTTAAGGGAGTGCAGGGGCACTCCTTTCCAATAGCAGATGCTGCTCCATCAATGGATGAAACACAGTTCTATTTCATCCACTGTAAATGCATCCTAGGGAGGAATGTCCAAAAGTTTTGAGGTTATAATAGATTTTCATCACCTTTCTTCTGAAATATTGTGGTCAGTTGGGTGCTTTCACTTTGATCACCTTAGTTTCCACATATACAATTTTCGTTTTTGGCTTCAAACCAGATATACAAATAAGGAGACATAGAGAGTTCATTATTTTCTATTCTGACCATAGATTAGTTATTTGCCTTTAATTAGTAACCTACTAGAGTGAATTCTGGAACCTGTGGTTCTTATTGTACTGTCCCTTTAAGCTCTGTGAGTATGAGGTCACTTTGTGCTTTGAAGGCACTTTTACAGGGAAGAGAGACAGAGACTGGAATCGAGTTGTTTGAGTTCTGAGGCTGTTGAAAGTTGTCAAAGAAACTACTGCTCTGCAGTCATAATAGGACTCTGTGGGATGTGGATAAAAAAACAGATTTGAAAGAGGCATATTGAGATTCTCTTCTGTTGCTTGCCTGGTGCTGAAGGAGATGAATGTGAACTGCATCACCCAAGACTAAAACTGAACAGACTGCTTAAAACGTAGTAATATGGGCAGCCTTCAGTTGGATGATTTTGTAGCTGGATGGGTAGGAGGTAAGTGATCCATGTGGGATAATATGAAAAGACAGCAAAGGATTATTAAAAAGGGGCACAGATTTAGCTGGATGTTGACCAATTCTGAATTTAACAGATTGCACACATAGTTCAGTGTATTTCTCAGCCACTTGTATGGTTCCATGTGTATAATACACCCCATTTTTGAAGAAACTATCTTCTGAATTAAGCAGTAATTGCTCATTATGAACATTCAGCCCTATGATTTTTCAAAGGTACTAGATCCATAAATGACAATTGGTTCAGGAGAGGAAAACTAAAATGAACAGGACTAAGGGTAAGTGAAAATTACTCAGGCTCCTTCCCCATTCTACTCATGACTCTAATAAAGATTCAATAGAGATTTCCTAAATTAATTGATCTGTGAAGTCAGATCATGATGTTTAAACAGCTGGGGGAGCGCTGTCTAATATTGGCCAGTCAGAATCCTCTGTTCAGCCACTCCCTTCATGAACTGTTGGTTTGACTAGAGATCAGGATAAGAAAATACGGACAAATGCCAACATTTTTTATCTCTTTTACTACCAGTCCCCAACTTATTGACAATCTGATGCTTTCATCTCAGTGGGTTGGACTCAAATACTCTAAACAGAGTTCTATTCAAAAAATAAAATGCTTCAAACCCTATAAATAAAGGGTGATATCTGTTCCTGAAGAACTCCCCAAAAGATTATGGAAGGTGATATAAAACATTTTAAAGGATAGGAAGGAAATGGGTGAAAATTGTCATCCTTTTCCATAGGATCAAAGTACTGTTTGCAAATATAAACCATTTATAGAAGAATAGAATAGAACTCATTTTTGTAAATGGAAGGATTCTATTAGATCTTGCTTCTACTTACTGAAGAACTTCTACCGGTTTCTCAAATCCATTCTTGAGCACAGCTAAATAAAATTCCTCTTGATGCTTTACTGACAAAAGCACTGGATGTACATTCTTCAGTTTAGTTTATAGTTAGCTCAGTAGTACACAAATTTTCAGCAAATGGTCCAACAGATCTGGTGTGTGCAAGGACTGAAGTTGACAAGATGGGAAACCCAGCAAGTATGGAACAGACAATCTGGTTGTGTAAACATAGTGTAGATGTGAATTGCTAAACTGCAATGCTTCAGTGAAAGGACTTGGAGACAATAGACACACCTATTTGTAAAGGTTATGAATTTTATAAGGCAAAGCTTCATCAAAGATCACCTACAGAAATAAGGATATATGGCTCCCCTTTCTCTTGTTGGGAACCCCTGGAGAATGACAATGGAGGTACCACCTGCCAATGGCAAGCATAATTCATCTTCTGTAGTTCAGGTCTATGTCAAAGGAAGAATTACAAGGCACTTACATACTCACTGCATGATTTCCCAGCCATATACACACCTATTATGAAGTACATTCCTTCAAGGTTAAGGTTATAAGCTTAAGTGAGTAGCAAGTGGCAAATATAGGTGCTTATCCATAAATCCCCAAACTATACCATGGTTATTACATAACAGAGAAAGATAAGTTTGTTGCGTACTTAGAGATTGTACAGAAGGTCTGAAGCTCACAAAAGGCTTTGAAGTAGAAGATCCTATCTGCTCAAAGATCTAAGCATGGCAGTTGCAATGGCTCCACATCATTCATGTTCTTTTCAAAACGGATAAGTATTCTGGCATGTCCACTGCAATCCACCTTACCCCTTTCAAATTTTGCTCTCTTTTACTGCCTATGCTTGCTAGAATAGACTCTGCATCCTGGGTATATAACCATTTGATCTTAACATACAATACTCAGATTAATAGGACAGTTAGTACAAAAAGTAATACTACAGGATG
Organism: Charina bottae; assembly: GCA_023362775.1. Taxonomy (NCBI): domain Eukaryota; kingdom Metazoa; phylum Chordata; class Lepidosauria; order Squamata; family Charinaidae; genus Charina; species Charina bottae. The sequence goes on along the minus strand of JALMGJ010000002.1, from coordinate 95,823,111 downwards.
CCATGCCATGTTTAAGCCATTTTCAGTGTGGAAATCCATCCTGTAAAGATGTTTAACCTATGATGCATTCTAAGGTATATCCCGGGTGATTCTGACAAGTTTAACTTGTTCATGCTGAATTTTTAATATTTTTCCTTTATAATTTTAGTTTATTTATTTATCACATTTCTTCACCGCCCATCTCGACAAACGACACTGGGCAGTTTACAAGCAAATAAAGACAATAAAAAATTAAAATATCATTAAACAGATTCATTACAAAAATATAAATATACATAAAACTCTAAGATATAAAATATGAAATATAATTCTTGTTAAAAGTTATTAGCAACTGCTATCATCAGTGGTGTAGCTACCACCACTAACCCATGCCTCCTACTTCCAAATGTAGCAAATGGGCATTTTAACTCACATTTAACCACCAGGAGCACTTGTATCATGACCATCCAATGGAGACAATGGGATTTCCCCAAATGTCTCTATCCCGTGCACACCACTCCATTTGAGCACTCTGCAAATAACTTTGCTATCCCTTGAATAATTGATAACAGAAGAGGATGTGTATACCTGGAAAATGGAAGCATATTCCAAATTACAATTCAGGAGTGTCAGTGTCATATTTCTCAACCCACACCACCATGGTTGGGTGACCTTGGGCCAGTCACACACTCTCAGCCCAACTCACCTCACAGGGTTGTTGTTGTGGGGAAAAGAGGAGGAGGAAGGCGTATTAGCTATGTTGGCCGCCTTGAGTTATTTATAAAAATAATAAAGGAGGGATAGAAAATAAATAAATAAAATAAAATAAGTGCTCCTGGTGGTTAAATGTGAGTCAAAATGCCCATTTACTACATTTGGAAGTAGGAGGCATGGGTTAGTGGTGGTAGCTACACCACTGATGATAGCAGTTGCTAATAACTTTTAACAAGAATTTTGTCTTATGACCCTAGTAACTGTTATCCAATTCCAGTTAGTTCCAGTATCTTTTATAATGTCTTTCTACTAGCAGACCTTCCCCCCACACCAATCTTGGATATCCTATTCTAGTTTTATTAAATTTCCCATCTCCATTATAGTTCATCTAGCCATTACGGTGACATTCTTTAATTCTTGTCAAACAAAAGTAAACAGATATACAAGTATTCTTTGTTTAGTAACTGCCTCATTTAGCGACTGTTCAGTTACGATGGTGATAAAAAAGTAAATTTGCGACCAATCCTCACATTTACGATCTTCACAGGTCTGTAAAGCAATGGAAAGCTGAAGTAAGATCATAAGAACAGTCACAGTTTCACCTAGTGACCACTTCACTTAATGACTGAGTTGCCGGTCCCAATTGTGGTCATTAAATGAGGACCACCTGCAACGTTAAGTTAAAATTATCCATTACTATCTGTACATCTTGATGAGATATAGCAGCCTCCTATAATAACTGTTTTTCTATTATTTGGCCTTGGTTTTAATATGATGTCCTAGAGACTTCAGTTTCTTTTCCAAGGCTTCTATTTTCTAAGGCAGGGCTTTCCAAAGTTTTCCCGCAGCGACACACCAACCACCGTTGGTGTGTCGCCATGGGAAAACCCGGAAGTGCCGCCGTTGCAGCAGCGCGCAAAACCCCGGAAGCGCTGCTGCTGCTTTCGGGTTTTTGCGCGCCGCCGTTGGTGTGTCGCCGTGGGAAAACTCGGAAGCGCTGATGATGATCAGCGCTTCCGGGTTGTGTGGCGACACACCAGACTGTGTGTGGCGACACACTTTTGTGTCGCGACACACAGTTTGGAAAGCTCTGTTGTAGGGAGTTAATTATCTTAATTTCATTCCTGACTCCATCTACTATGATTTTTCCAAGGGACTGCACATTTCTTCTCCTCAACCTGGAATTATACATTGGCATCACCCATTGAATATATTGAGTTTCAATTATGTATATGTTAAAAACAGATGTGTATGGTGACGTGATAAATATGTCTTTGCATGGCTTCCACTCCTTGATGAAATTGCTCCCTTAAAAAAATAACTCTAGAGGGAGGGAAAATTATTAACACATGGGCTTGAATCAAGTTAATATAGAAAAATATATAGTCATGTCCGTTTGATTCCCTCTTAATCTTCTCACCTGGGAATTATTCTATCCTGTAGTAATATGCTTGGTGTCACTGGTTATCCTTTGCTGTTTAAACTAATATTGGAAAGTAATCATTTACGTTCTTTCTTTGTAAAGTCTGACATTAAGATCCTGGCAATGCAATTATAATAATCAATGCAAGACTCACCGTGACCTGTTCTAAACCCTTAGCCAGAAGCTTCTGGCAAGAGTTGGGCTATTCAAATACCCTTGTGGCAAAACCTGGAAAGTGTCCCAGGTAAATGCAAATTGATCCTGAGATGTCAGACCTTCTTCCCATGTGCTGCAAAATCATGTGGGGTCCAGTAGACAAGCAGCTGCCCAGTGGTCAATTTCAGACTTTTAAAACAGCATGTGACTGAAAACTACTTTAAATATCTCAAACAAGTTTAAATGGTGAAAAGTCCAAGTTTACATCTGTTTCCTTTTTCTAAATTCAGTTGCAAAGAGGGTAGCAGAGGTAGAAGGCCAACTCCATCGTGGAAGGCATTTCTCACTTCGACCGGGAAAGCTCTTTCTTTTCATTTAGTAGCTTTCTGTGATTATGTCCAATGGCATCTGCAAGCAAGCCAAGATTTCATTGAAATGACAAAACGTGTCATGATGTCATGACGCAAGCCCTGTTGTACTGGTTTCTAGTATCTTCTAGAGCTTGTTTACCAGTAATACCACAGTAACGCAGTGGTTATGACACTTGTCTTGCGAATAATAGGTTGCTGGTTTGAAGCCCAACAGAAAAATGTGTGTTTACTATTTTTCTTTCCCTGAGCTACCTACATTTCCCTGGGATTTTTTAAAATAATCACATGGTGTACCATTTCATCCATTTTCCAGTTACTTGAGGTATAAGGGGATGATCCTTTTACCTCAAAAGTCTGGAGACACAAGTGACTGTACAAATGATGAAACAATGTACTGCTGGATTTTAAAATAAACTAGACAAAAGCAAATACATCAAGGGAAAAAATAATAAAGTAAAAATAATCTGCTGTTTCAAACCAGCAACCTTCAATTTACAAGGCAAGTGTTATTATTGCATAATTGGTAAAAATAGCCTAGAAGACATTAGAGACTATGGTAACCATTGAGTTAACTAAGAGGGCATTCCTGCCTCTGCAAAGTAGCCAGTGAATTGGTGGGGTTAGCCTGTAATGAAGTAAAGCACCCTAGTCAAAACTGAGAGGTTTGCTCCAGGAGACATAAGGGGAAAAGAATAGTCTAAAACCACAGCAGGAAAATGTGCCCAAAGGTCACGTCTGCAGTGGGAGGGGGATACGTACAGAGTGATATCATCTGTTCCTGCTCTCTGAAAATTTTTGTTGGCCTCTTCTAGCTATGGGGCAACCTGGCAGTGTGGATAAGCCATTAATATCAAATCAGTGTCAAACTGATTCTGATTTAAGATCATGACCAAATCTACCACTTGACACTGTCATCTAAAGTATAAAATTTTATAACATCCCCAAAAGCCAATCAAACCAACCAACCCAATAAATTAAAAAAAACCTTTCAGCCATCAAGAGACACATAGAAATAAACCATATTTACACGCCATTCAAAAGAGAAAACAAAAAGCTATGAAGGAAACAAAGAGACCAGAGCACATCCCCTCCAGCAGCCAACACCAGATAAGCTGATTGTCTGATTAACACCAGACAAACAATCAAGCAGAAACCAATACCCTAATCAAGGAACTAAAGGTAAGGTAAGGTTTCCCCTTCCAGTCGTATCCAGCTCTAGGGGGCGGCGCTCATCTCCTATTCTTGGCCAAGGGAGCCAGCGTTGTCCATAGACGCTTCTGTGGTCATGTGGCCAGCATGACTGAATGCCGAGGCACACGGAATGCTGTTACCTTCCCACTGGAGTGGTACCTATTTATCTACTTGCATTTTTACGTGCTTTCGAACTGCTAGGTTGGCAGGAGCTGGGCGAGAACGGGAGCTCACCCCATTACGCGGTGCTTCCAGGTCTCGAACTGCTGACCTGCCGTCCTTTCGTTCGACAGTCAGCAGCCTTAACCGTTACACCACCGTGCCGCCTAATCAAGGAACTACCAAGGAGCAAACCCCACACTCACTATAACTGATGATGTTACCTAGTTGGGTACTGAAATGTCTGCAAGCAAACAACCAAGCTCAGAGAGCACCAAGAACTCCACAGTTCAACCCTGAGCTACATATATTCTCTTCTATGGTAAAAACCCAGGTCCAGACTATAAAGAAAATATATTGTAAGAAAACTCCACATTGACTTCCATTGTTACAGTTTGTATAAGTGCTTGTAAATATTCTGTTCCTTTTTCTGTTTGGTTCCTGTAGTTTCTGAACTGCCAGGTACTCATTTGAAAAATCCCAAGGCTCAGCACTTTCTCAGTGTTGCACTTAAGGAAAGCACATTTCCTGGCTGTCAATCTAGACAGGTAACATCTCGTAGATGTCTGGTGACTCCTCAGACATTATACACCGTCGAGCTGTAAAATGCTATGGAACATGCAAATGACCCATCACCTTTCCAGTACAGACAGCAACAGTTATACTGATGAGTTATAAGCAGCAAACGTCATGTACTCATATAACCAGAAATAAACCTCTCCTTTTGCAGCATACATATCCTATGATAGAAATGTGTCTGCCTTGCAGGTTATCCTTTATATCATAAGCATACTATGCACCCATACTAAAAAGGTAATACATGAAGTGGCTGTTATGGATCACATTAAGAAAAACTAAAGGAACCAGTTCAAATTCTATAACTAAACTATAGATAATCATTTGTAAGGAAGGTTAAACAGTATCCAGCAAATTACCTGAGCAAATTGATAAATTATCAAATTACCTGAGCAAATTACGGCTCTCCAAATGAGCACTGGACATGGCAAAGAATGTTGTAGGGGGAAGAAAGAATCAATGAAAATAATCTTCCCCCTTTTTCTACACTTGGGTAGTTGAAGTCAGCATCTAATTAGACCATTTTGTTTAATGTTCAAATCATTTTGAACAGCAAGGTTGCATTTCCTTCTTAAAGTAATGCTTTGTGGCAAAGTATCTGAATCTGGAATATAGATACTGTAAGTGTTATGGAAAGGGGCGTGATGGCTCAGTGGTTAAGATGCCAGGCTTGTCGATCGGAAGGTCGGCGGTTCGAGATCCAAGCGCCGTGTGAGCGAGCTCCCGCACTCGCCCCAGCTCTTGCCAACCTAGCAATTCAAAAGCATGCAAATGCAAGTAGATAAATAGGTACCACTTTCGGTGGGATGGTAACGGCATTCCATGTGCGTCATGCTGGCCACATGACCACGGAAGCGTCTTCGGACAGCGCTGGCTCTTCGGCTAAGAAACAGAGATGAGCACCGCCCCCTAGAGGCAGACACAGCTGTGCAGGGGAAAACCTTTACCTTTACCTTACCTTAAGTGTTATGGAATTTTTAAAAAAACTTCCATACATTTCTGGTAAACAGAATCATAGAGACAACATAGGAAGAAGAAACAAACTCACATGTTTCCTAAGAATGGGCCTTAAAAACCATGTGTTCCCCAACAACAGCAACTTCTGCTTCCTTCCTACTCCCTTTTGTGCTGACCTGCAGTGGCTCCTATGTGCTTTTCTAGTGGCCATCTATGGTTCCCATTGTTTCCACGGTTCGCATAATTCTGCCAGTGGGAGCTGAACAAGGGAGAATTGTGATTAGTCAATAGAAAAAAGTTTTGTTGTTGCTTTCTTTTTAATGAAACCCTTTAATTATTATTTTAAATTCCAGGAGCTGCAGGTGTAATTGTGGGACATCCTCTGGACACAGTAAAGGTAAGTGTGTGGGTGTGGGTATGTGTATGTATGTGCACATAATGCAATACTTACTCATGTAAAGAAATCATTCAGTACTAGGGAGAATGGAGATACTTTCTGTTGTATATATTTTGCATGATTAACACAACCCAGAAAAATACAATCCTGGTTTAATTACAGGGTACATTCATAAAGCTCACATGCAGTATGTGATTGTGCTCAGTAATACTTTTTGGAGGGATGGGGGGAATCTGCTAAGACAAATAACTAGGACTATTTAAAAAAATACTGGCAATGCAGGGCAGAGATAAACCAGAGTGATCTCTACTACATGCATGCAAGAACATTAATAAACCATTTTTGCCCCATTTCTGCCAAGGGGATTAAGTTCATATTATATTGAAACTGGGATTTTTATTTGGAAACTTGATCCTTTGGGGAGGTCATTTTAGTTATGCGAAACTTTTTTTTTACACTGATAACTATAGCTTCAAAATATCCATGAAGAAGTTGACTTTTGAATAAATATGTTTCATCAGAGTTCAAATTCTTGATTTTGCATGCTGTCACCAACAGTTTTTTTGGATCTGTTATGGTACAACTGAAGAATCACCTTGGTGCGTTTTGGTGGCACGGCAGATTAGAAGGAAACTTTTATTAATGTGGGAATAAGCCCTGAGGTTGTAACAAGAAGTTTAGTTTCTTCATTCATGGCCTCATACACTTCGTGGTGCACCCTGATGCAATATGTAACAATTACTAGGTTCCCATGAATAGGATTGTGGTTCTGTATGCTTGGAGGATTTTAAACACAAAAGTGCCAAAGTACAGTGTTTGGTTGAATGCTCCCCCTTCCTGTAATAACCGTGCCAAAGAACTAATCACATTTGTGTGTTTACAATTTGCTGTGCTGTCCGTGAATTTGTCTGGAAGTAAGTATTGAAGGAATATGTGCTTCCCAGTTCTGCCAAATGGATGGCTTTACTGTCATCGCTGGTAGCGCGTGCTAGGAGTCAACAATAGACCGTGTGGGAACATTTTTGCTACGTTTCCTACTTTTGCTTGGGCACAGCCAAGAAACAAGCAACACATCGTTCAATACAACTGTCAAGCTGGCTCCTTCTTTACTATTGGATCTTGATGCAACTTGGGAATGGCAACTAGGCAGCTTTGTTACATTTCCAAATCAGCGAGGGAAAGGAAAAGATCTTAAATAGTGAATTAAGAAGTGGAGTCATAGAGTAATTCAGTATTTACTGATGAAGTAGCAAAGGTGCATCCTGGGGAATAAGGGAATGAGAGTGGAGAGCCGTGCTGAGTAGCTCAGTGTATTTGAATGTGGATTATGTTCTAGTACAGCAAGTCTCTTCAAATCAACAAATAAGGCATATAGACCATGCTCGAAGTGAGTACTTTGACTCTTTGCAAAACTTTGAGCCGAGTTAGAAATGTGCCAGATTTCAATAAACAAGAAAATAATATGATGGCCAGTGAATAAGAGGAATTTGGGAAGCAGTTTAAGTATAATCTGGATTTTAACGTTGCTACATTAGATTGATTTTGAAGGTGGATGAGTGAGTGAGGTGTTCTGCTTTCACAATTACTGAGCTTTTGATTTTATGAATAACAAATCTGCTTCCTAAAAAAGAAATTCCACACGGACTGCTTTTTTTTTTTTGGCATAGACCTCAATGCAGTAGTTAATGTTTAAATTTCTTGTAGGTCATCTGCGAATATCCTATACAGACATTCTGTGAAATATTCCTCTCCCACAAAAAAAAAAGGGGGGGGTGATGATGAGTTTACTTTTTCCAATATTGTGTCATTACAAAAGCAGCAGTGTACAAATAACATTGATCATTAATTAGTTGAGTTAGTGCCAGCATCTGCCTAGGCCTAAACCCAGACCACCCACTCTGAGCTACAAAGCCCCTTGGCTCTCTTTCTCCTCCTTTGTTGCTGAAGTTTCCTGTTTACTTGTCTCTTTCAGATATCTGAGCAGCAAGGAAAGCTAGAAGGCACAGCCCACATACATCCTCCTCTATAATACAAGTTGGGGGTTCAGGGATAGGGCATCAGAGTGGAGACAAAAGGAGACAACAACATCTTGCTTTGTAGCTCCCCAATATCTGGAGCTGATTGGCTGGTTTTCCTTATCACTGCTGGCCTCCTGCTATCCACTTATTAGTGGATTTTCTATCCATACATAACATTGTAGTGTTTCTTGATAAGGTCTAAGAAGATATATCTATAAAACAGCCATTTATACTACTTATACTGTAGTCTGTCTGTCTGTCTGTCTTCCAGGGAGTTCAGTAAGTTTATATCACATCTGCTTATCAGAAGAGTCCCCATCTAGGTCCAAAATGTGCATTTTGATCAGTGTTGTGATACACCTCAGTATAGGTATTTATTCTAAATCCAGTGAAATGCACATCTGCTAGGTTAGCCCTCCCAACTGTCAAGGCTACATGGCACTTTTCTACAAGTCACATTGATACAATGGTCTATCTGTAGAGGGAGAGGGAGAAGTTTACAGGCTTTGCAACGGCTGCTGGTAGAGTGATTTTGCTGAGAAAACGATTCTTTCTTTCTTTCCCACAATTTATCCAAGGAGTCTAAGATACATAGGCCTCCTTTTTATCCTCACAATAATTCTCTAAGATAAATTAGGCTGAGAGTTGGTGATGAGCCCAAACTCACCAAAAGAGCTTTATGGCTGAATAGGAACTTGAACTGGGTCTCCTATTCTTAATCAAACTTTTCTAAAATAGCCAATTTTGTACTCAAAGGATCAGCCTTAACTTTCAATTATTTGCCACTCAGAATAAGGAACTTGTTTTCAGAATGTCCCAGGGTAAATGATTCCTGACTTCAGAGACCAGGGAAACATTCTGATAATGAAACTTCTGTCCACAAACCCTTCCAGTTTCAATTTCAAGCAATATTATTGTGAACTGTCCCTAATACTGCAGAAACCGGGATGCTATAAGACAGACACTTTGATGCCAGCCAGTCTTCTCTGCATTAAGAAAAAGGAAACAAAATATTTTGGCTACATTCTGCTTGCTGAGTGGTGTTCCTTCGTCCTCTGTGCAGTAGTCAGTGCTGACATGTCAGGAGTACTTCCTTTAAGCACTTTCAGATCACTGCACCGTGGGAAGCTGGGACTTGGGAAGCTGGATTCTCCACCAATGAGAACACAGACCAATCATCATCATCATCATCATCATCATCATCATCATCATCATCATCATTATTATTCTGCATATGACAAAATAAATAGGGGCAATGAGCATTGGCAGGAGTGCCAGCTGTGATGTAATCTGATTGGTAGGACACACTGCATTCTATTATTGGGTTGAAATACCTGTCTGGAAGTGCCTCAAGATTTTTCTGTCATTCTTGCAGTTAAGAAGCCTTCTGTTACTTATAGCTGTGCTATAACTTTATACCTTATCGTCAGCTAGGCACAACAGATCCCCCCCCCCACCATTTATGCTGGCTTTATAAGCTTCCACTTGACACCGTATTAATTTTCCCACCCCTCACTGACTATGTTCTTTTCATTTTCATCATTTTATTTTTAAATTAGGATTGTAATATGAAATATTTCTTAGTGTTACAAATAAAACCAAACATGGTATTCAAGCATATTATCAATTCAAGCTATGAGGTGTGGTATACTAAAGCAATGATGAAAGAATGGGAGATCAATTTCTCATAACTTTTGATAATGTACCCCACTCAGTGCCATTTGATTCTTATCTTTTCCTTTTGTGTGAGGGCACTTTTTATTTTCTGCCCAAGTAAGGCAATTATTCCTGTTCAGTTTTGGAATGTGCTGCTTAGAAGTGTGTTCTATTCTTCCTTTCAAACCATGAATCAATACATAGCACTAATTTTGGCAGAGGGCTTTAGTGTGCCTCCTTTGTTAGAGCTCTTGGCTATGAGCATAACTCAATAGCAGAGCATAAGGTTTGCCTTAAAAAAGTTGCAGGTTCAATCTCAGATTATGGCTGGGAAAGACTCATGACTAGAGAACCCCTGCTAATCACTATAAAAACTATTGGGATGAAGAAATCAGTGATCTAGTTCAATATAAACCATCTCCTATAGTAGCAATCATAGTTTACATTTATGTAGCCAAGAATATATATGTTGCCTGAAGCAGACACCACAGAAGGGTTTTTAGTTGGGCTTCTATAAATTCCAGAATCCTACGTCATGTCTTGACCTTATTAAATAAATTGATTTTTATAATAAATAATACATTGATTTTTTTTTCTCAACTGAATTTAAAGAAGAGTGGATTAGGATAGAGATTATCTATCTGATGATGGCAATGTGCATAGAGTACAAATAATTCTCTAGGATAGCTACTGTACCTAGATACAGTTTCAGACTATCAGGTGTTTGCAGGGAAGCTGTTTCTGTAAAATCTAATTATCCCAGACATTTGCAGAATGACATTCATAGATTTCCCAAATCCTATAGATTCTACAAAATTCTACATTGCAGAAGTGACGTTCTTTTACTAAACAACTGCAGAAATACCTTATCAATCATCAGTCCTGTTTAAGCATAATATTTAGGAGAGCTGGATAGATTATTCTGAATCAGAAGTGTGCATAAAGAATTTAGGAAGCTGGATCAGGTAAATTTGCATAATACTCAGGGTTCATGTTTTTCATTTGCAGAGTATGCTGACAGTGAAGATTAAGATATTATAGTACAGTTTTTCTCTTTGTTAGACACTTGATAGATTGTACATTTTTCTTTTATTTCCTAGTTTTCTCCCCTTTTGGAACAAAACACAAATTGGAGTAAAATGCAAGTGTGCCTTGTTCGTTAAATACGAGCTCTCATTAATTGCATTTCATAATTGTATTCTTCTGCAGACTCGCTTACAAGCTGGGCATGGCTATGGAAGCACATTTAACTGTGTCCGCACTATATACAAAAATGAAGCTGTAAGTATGTTCTTGTGTTTGAAACATACCTGTGCAGAGAACAAGGGAAGATTTTGATGGGCATTAATTTATAAGCCCAGTCTCCAGACAAAGAATCTTCAACTGGGAATGAGATTCTTTTAAACCAGTATCGCTTGTACAAAGACAGATGGCAAAGATTAACTGCCCAGTGCTGGGATTTCAAAACTGTTTGAATCTATCAGGGGAATACAATCATTTAAAAGATTCAGAGAAAGCTTCAACTAAAGTTCTATGTCATGAGTTAATACCATCTGTACTACTCTCTATATCAGAGCTTTCGAAACTCTTCATGTTGGTGACACACTTTTTAGACATGCATCATTTCGCAACACACTCTTACAGCAGGGCACAAGGCAGGCACTAGGACCTGCGCAGAATCACAGCAGGTTTGGAGGCAGCAAGGCACAAAGCAGGCACTAGGACCTGTGCGGAATCCTGGCAGGGCTCGGAGGCAGCAGCACCTGCGACACACCCAGACACTGCAGCCGACACACTAACATGTCCCAACACACAGTTTGGAAACCTCTGCTCTATATTAATGGAAGAAAAACTTCCAGTTTTTTGTATTATATTGACAGCATTCTTCCCCCCCCAAAAAAAGCTGTCATACTTAATGTGGACTTAAAGGTATATTGATATAGGGCATTTATACCACATTTTGTTTGCATCCATTAGGATTTCATGTGAAGTAGGGCAAGCACACACGAAGGAGCAAAGTACAGTGTGCCACTTTATTCATTAATATTCATTAACATTTGCTTGCTCCCTGTTCTCTAGGAAACTCATGTAGTTTCACTATGTATTCTAACTCCATGAGTATTCTATGGAGGCATAGTAACACAGTAAGCCAATCAATCATTTTTTTTCATTAGAACTGTGTGAGAGATTGTGACTGGTTAATGGATGCGTGGAATTTTAAACAAAGTGTTTTCTCAGCTCTCTTCTGACATTCTTACCCACTGCAGTACACTGGCTGGCACTCTGCAGTGCAGACTGTGGGCTCTCCCAGACAGGAGTGTAGACCTAATCAAGGGAGCATGATGTATCCCCTTCACGTGCCACTCCACTGGATGCAAGCAGTCTTGCAGGTTTCAGCTTTCTCCTGCTTTAGTTATGTAGTTTTAGCCAAATCATGCAACTGAAGCAGAAGGAAGTTAGAATCAACACAATCAAAGATATTGGTGATAGCAGTGTGTATGTGTGTAATAATGTCACATCTGGAAGGCTCCTAAAATTTCCCCACTATTGGGTAACTAGTATTTTAGAGCAAGACTTTTAGAATCAAAGAAGTACGGTCTATCGTACAGCTGAAGAGCATCCCAAAGATCTTCACCATTTTCTGAGGCAGGCAGTCCTACCATAAACAATTGAGACTGTTGGAAATATTCTTTCTAAACTTTATCTGAATTCCCCTTTCTTGTCATTTGAAAGTCTTGTCTTAAATCCTTCCTTTTGGAGCAGCAAATAAATTTATTCCATCATCCATGAGTTTTTGCTTTAGATATTTGAAGATGGCTGTATTAGCAACCCTTAACAATCTCTTGAATATACAAAACACAGTCAAGCTTTCCACATAGGGTATACTCCACACACAATTTAGCTTAATAGCTAAATGTACAGATTTGTCCTCTGTTTATCAAATCATGAACATTCATCAAACATTTTCCTTTCCAGCTTGGAAATATCGCACAATATGCCTATTATGTTAATGTCTTCATTTTATGCAACAGACAGACTTGCTTATAAAACTGGGGCATTCAAAGCTTTCTATTTTACCTTAAACAGAAGAATAACTATTACTTATCTATATATCCTATCCATGTCTGTTTTCCTTCCCTGATATTAAAATGCATGGAGCATCTTTTTCATTCTTTTTTCTTTTGCTTTTAGAGTATTTCATATGACTAAGCTCACTCTGATGTGAAACTCTCCTGGCAGTCTTTCTACACAAGTTTCTGCTATCAGATTGTCTTTATGTTATGTAGTTTGTTCCTTTCCTTTGCATGTCCCTTATAAACATGAACTCATCAATTTTTTCTTCCTCACTGGAATGAAATTATGCCTTCAGTATTTACTATGTGACTGTTTGATTGATTGATTGATTGATTGACTGATAGACAGGCAGATATATATTTTCTGCTTGAACAGTAACAAAAAAAAAAGCTCATCAAAACAAAATTAAAACATATGAAAATAAAAGAAGTGTACAAATGAAAGTAAACAAACAAAAAACAAAACAACTTTTCCTTGGGAAGTTGTCCTGGAAAAATGTCCCATGAAAAGCAATGGAAGGAACTAGGAATGTTTAGTCTTGAGAAGATTGTGAGGGACATAACAACATACTCTGAATACCTGAAAGAATATCACTTAGGAGGTGAAGGCCTTTTCTCTATTGTTTCAGAGAAACAATAGCAATCTGGAATGACAGATTATCTGATTGAAGGTTAGAAAGCAAATTCCTAGCAGTAAAACCAATTCCCCATAGAGGAAGTGGGCTCCCCTTCAATGGGTGAGTTCAGGTAGAGGCTAGACAGCCATCTGATGGTGTTACTTTAATCTGGACTCCTGCTTTCAGATGGACTCGATGGCTTAAATTGCCCCTTCTAGTTCCATGATCCACGCTTCACTGAGTTTGGCTTCTAAAGACACAATCTGCTTTTCACTACTGTTGCTGCCATTGTTTCTGAAAGTTTGGTAACCTGGTATAATAAGGCATCATTTTGCATTGCTTAGTGATCTACAGTACTCTCCCACTGTGACATTGGCAAAATTTATTGAAACATTCTCAAACCATGTTCTGTATTTAGATTAATGCTTTTCCTTTTAAGTGTATACACCAGGAGACAGTGCGCAAAAACCTGGAAGTGCTGGCGCCGCCGTGTCACTTTCGGGTTTTCGCGCAGCGGCGCTTTCAGATTTTTGAGCGCTGCAGCGGTGGCAGAAGCAGTGTCCTGGTGTGCCATGCGAAAACCCGGAAGCCATCAGCGCTTCCGGGTTTTGACACAACACACCTGGGCCCCGCAGGCGACACAGTATTGTGTCACGACACACAGTTTGGAAAGCTATGGTATACACCATGATCTGATTATAACATTAACCCTCCCTTTCCAACTGGCCTATTCTTTTTCAATATGTCATACACTATTATACCATTCAATTTCTACACTCAAATTATAAATTTCACCCTACCAAGTTCTCATAATTATTATTTCCATGTTTATAAACCATTCATCTTATTTCATACATATTATATTATGTTGATTTTTCTTTCATTTGGGGGGTTCCTCCACTGTCACTCTGGTTTCACATGTTTCACTTCCCAATACTTGGAATCATGTTGGGGTTTTTGGGAATTTCATTATCCTCTTGATTGGCTTGTAAAATTCCTGCCAAATGCATTTTTCCTGGTCCTTGTAGGGACAATTCTTGTGCTAAATGTTCTTCATTACAAAAACACAAACATATCCAAGAAACAAAACCTTTACAAACAATATCATCTGTGTAGTCCCCCACTCCTACTGTTCTCCTACTGTCTTAGAATATGGCTATAATGGTATATTCATAACTGAGAGAAAGTGACACTCTGGCCAACTGGATATTCTTCTCTTATCAATTAAGATCACAGCCTCATTGACAATTTACACAGATTTTTTGCTTTTAGTAAAAGATTGAAAAACTCTCTACTTTAACTTGTTGTTGTTTATTCGTTCAGTCGCTTCCGACTCTTCGTGACTTCATGGACCAGCCCACGCCAGAGCTTCCTGTTGGCCGTCACCATCCCCAGCTCCCCCATGGTCGAGTCCGTCACCTCCAGAATATCATCCATCCATCTTGCCCTTGGTCGGCCCCTCTTCCTTTTGCCTTCCACTTTCCCTAGCATCAGCTTCTTCTCCAGGGTATCCTGTCTTCTCATTATGTGGCCAAAGTACTTCAGTTTTGCCTTTAATATCATTCCCTCAAGTGAGCAGTCTGGCTTTATTTCCTGGAGTATGGACTGGTTTGATCTTCTTGCAGTCCAAGGCACTCTCAGAATTTTCCTCCAACACCACAGTTCAAAAGCATCTATCTTCCTTCGCCCAGCCTTCCTTATAGTTCAGCTCTCACAGCCATAGGTTACTACAGGGAATACCATTGCTTTAACTACTGTATGTGGACCTTTGTTGTCAGTGTGATGTCTCTGCTCTTAACTATTTTATCAAGATTTGCCATTGCTCTCCTCCCAAGAAGTAGACGTCTTCTGATTTCCTGGCTGCAGTCACCATCTGCAGTAATCTTTGCGCCTAGAAATACAAAGTCTGTCACTGCCTCCACTTTTTCTCCCTCTATTTGCCAGTTATCAATCAAGCTGGTTGCCATAATCTTGTTTTTTTTTTTTTGAGGTTTAACTGCAACCCAGCTTTTGCACTTTCTTCTTTCACCTTCGTCATAAGGCTCCTCAACTCCTCCTCGCTTTCAGCCATCAAAGTGGTATCATCTGCATATCTAAGATTGTTAATGTTTCTTCCAGCGATTTTAACTCCAGCCTTGGATTCCTCAAGCCCAGCAAGTCGCATGATGTGTTCTGCGTACAGGTTGAATTGGTAGGGTGAGCGTATACAGCCCTGCCGTACTCCTTTCCCAATCTTAAACCAGTCCGTTGTTCCGTGCTCTGTTCTTATCGTTGCTACTTGGTCGTTATACAGATTCCTCAGGAGGCCACAATTTGTTATGATCCACACAGTCAAAGGCTTTAGAATAGTCAATAAAACAAAAATAGATGTTTTTCTGAAACTCCCTGGCTACTACTTTAACTAGCTGATCATAAATTAGGTTTTAAGGTAAAGTAATCCAGTAGCTGAGATCTCTGTAACCTTATTCTGTTCTCTTTCAATAACAATAAATCTTGTTAAAAGAAACTCTGGGAGAATCTTGCTCTCTACTAAAGTGGATTGCCAGGAGCTTGACAATGCCCTTCAATAAGAAAGTCAAAGAATATGATTTCTGAACAGGCTTGGGCTTGCAAAAACTGAGCACTGACTTGTATTCTCGTATGTATGGTGAGTACTGCAAAAAGAATTACAAAAAGAATTCAGAAAGATCTGCTAGCATTTCAAGTAAGAATTCCTGATGCTTAAAAAAGTCAATAGAAGTTTGTTTTGGTGCTTTCAGGTTATACTTATATATTTCTAATAAATAGTATTTGTAATGCCGGAATGTTTATAGAGTTTAGCATAAATATTTTTTCCTTTCTTTTTCCCACCAACTTCCTTGCTTGTGGGTCTCTTCAGAAGAAAGCAGAACCAGTGAAGAGAAAAATAAAAGCTAGAGAAGTGCTTCTGCACAAGAACATATGATAAACCATCCTGTTATGATGCCATATGGTACAAAGGGGTGGTGGCTGTTTAGAAGGTCATTAGGAACATATAATTTTTTCCCACCTCTGTTGTGGAAAATAGCAGTATAGTGTCTAGCCCTGAGCTCCTCCTCCTGAGTACATCAATGTTTTTATGGACCACAGATCAGAGACCCTACACACAAACGTATATTCATATCAACAACTGCTTTGTCATAAAAATTGGTTAATGATGTCAGGGAAGCTCTTAGGTAAGAGCTACATTGATTAGTAAGATAAGAAATATAATTAGGGGATGCCTGGGTGGAAACAGAAGTTTCCCAGTAACTACTGAATCTGTCTTTTTACTAGAATCCAGGAAATCTGTTTCTTATATCCTCTATGTTGTTCCCATATGCAGCTCATGT
Source organism: Charina bottae (assembly GCA_023362775.1). NCBI lineage: Eukaryota > Metazoa > Chordata > Lepidosauria > Squamata > Charinaidae > Charina > Charina bottae. The sequence continues at coordinate 95,806,473 of JALMGJ010000002.1, read as the reverse complement.
TAAATTATCTCATTATAATTTTCCATACTTTACCAACTTTCCACATACTCTTTGCTCCCATTAAGGCCAGGCTGTTGACAATAGAGCAGAGCAGACCAGAATTTCTTCTGCAACACTCATATGCTACCTATTTCAACATTTCTGCTGCTCATAGAAACTAACTCAATGCTATAGTTCTACCAGCTCTCAATTAATCCTTTCAAAATCTTTAGACATTTACCTTCAGAAAGAAATTTCATGTCTAATTATGTATATTTATTAAAGTATTTTTTTTATTTTAACATATACCAACTCTTTCTGTTTCAGATGTGGGAAGAACTGAAATTAATCAATTCTTTTCATTTTTAAAGTGCATTAACTGCAAGAGTATTCTAACATCTGTCATTAGCAATGTTCCATTCTTAGATTTTATATAATCTGTGCACTTCACAGCCTCTTCTAATTTGCTAATTTAAAATCTTAATGGAGATACAGATAAGATTTTTGAAAGCTAAAAATATAAAGCAATGTCCTAAATGAATACAAGTTTCCCAGCAAGAATAAAAGCCTATTAAAAAGCTGTCATTTGGACACATTCTTAAAGGGGAAATTAAACAAATGTTATTTATTTATTTATTTATTTATTTATTTAAATTTATTGGCCGCCAACTCCAGTAAACTCTTATTCACATCCTGTTTTATTTTTCTTGCAGGTTGCTGGGTTTTTTAAAGGAATGTCTTTCCCACTAATCAGTATTGCTGTCTATAATTCAGTGGTATTTGGTGTCTTCAGCTGTACCCAAAGGTTCATTTGCCAACATCGCTACAGGAAACCTAACCATCCTCCTGCACTCATAGATTTAACTTTAGCAAGCATGGCAACTGGGGCTTTCTCAGTAGGAATTGGTTGCCCAGTTGACCTAGTAAAAATAAGGCTACAGATGCAGACACAAACTTTTCTCACAGGTAAGTCTAGAATGTACCTGTGCTTTTTATTATGCTATGCTATGCTATGCTATGCTATGCTATGCTATGCTATGCTATGCTATGCTATGCTATGCTATGCTATGCTATGCGGCATGGTGGCATAATGGTTAAGACTGCCGACCGTCGAACGAAAGGACGGCAGTTCGGCAGTTATAGACCCGGAAGCACCGTGTAACGGGGTGAGCTCCTTTTCTCGCCCAGCTCCTGCCAACCTAGCAGTTCGAAAGCATGTAAAAATGCAAGTAGATAAATAGGTACCACTCTAACAGCATTCCGTGTGCCTTGGTGTTTAGTCATGCTGGCCACATGACCACGGAAGCATCTATGGACAACGCTGGCTCCCTCGGCCGAGAATCGGAGATGAGCGCCGTCCCCTAGAGCCGGATACAACTGGAAGGGGAAACCTTACCTTTTTATATTATATTATATTAGGATTTCCAAACCTATAATCATTTTATATTTGGCAATAATTGTGCTATATGAATATTGCACCCATTCTGATTTTTAAAAATATCTTTATAAGTTTTGCACCTGTCTCCAAAGATTTTTAATGAAAAAAGAAAACCACGCAACCATAAGAAAAGCCTTAGGCATCATTAGTTCCCTTCTCTTAAGAGGATGATGGCTCTTCAAGAAGTATATCTTCAGGACCCTCAGTGTGAATTTACCCTAAATTAAAGTATTGAACTGAATTAAATTACATTACATTTACATGATTTTTGTCTATCTACTATGCTTGATCAGTGCACTCATTTTAAATAGAAAGAACCAATATAAGCAATCTCACATTTATATTCTGGGCTCTTCCTGTTCTCTTGGGTAGTAATTAGAGGCTCCTTTCATATTATGGGTTCTCTTCATCTTTTCTTACTGCATTCCATACTGAGGAGTCTGCAGGGGAGAAGGAAGTGATGTAACGTGTGTCATGATATTATGACACCAAACCTACAACTTATAGATTTCTGTCTGATGGCAGGACACAAGTATATGGAGACCCAGTTTGGTCTAGTGGTTAAGGCAATGGGCTAGAAACCAGGAGACTGTGAGTTCTAGTCCCGCCTTAGGCATGAAAGCTGGCTGGGTGACCTTGGGCCACTCCCTCTCTCTCAGCCCAACTCAACTCACAAGGTTGTTGTTGTGGGAAAAATAGGAGGAGGAAGGAGTATTAGGTATGTTCGCCGCCTTGAGTTATTTATAAAAATAATAAAGGCGGGATAGAAAAAAATATAAGGGTGGAGCTTGCATCCTGATGTCACCACACATGTCATCATTTTGATGCAACCTTACTTTGCTCTGGACATCGATGATTCCATAGAATTATTCCTATAAGGCAGTAACACAGCTATCTCTGAAAGAACTGACTTTAGCAACAGTCAGAACTATCTTATTAAACAAACCTTTACCTCATAAAACACAGTTGGAATACAATTACAGCTGTTCATTCAGTATGAATATTTCCATGTTGGATTTAAATCACATATCATTTTAGACAAGGCTTTCATTTTTTAAAAAAAATGTCCACATTTCTTTAAAGATATAGTTTGAGCCACCAATAGTGTTGTGCAACACAAATTCTGCTGGTCCATGCCCAGGGTCCGAGTAATCTAGCATTCTTATTCCATAGGAACCAACCAGATTTCTCTGGAAAGCAGTCAAACAGGGCATGAGAGAAACATGTGGAGAAACCAAACACACCACTACTTTGCATGGGTATAATAGAAATGTAAAGTCAAAAGGAAAACCTTTATCTAAAAGCAATTCTAAATCAAGCAAACTTCTGATTTTATCTAACATATCACAACACTTGCAATGGTATGAAATGTAATTGTTTGGATTTCATGGATTATTTTCATTTGTCTGGTTTCTGGTGGCCCCATACCAGTGAAGCTAGAGCTAGGAAGGGCCTTAAAATAGAAGGTATCAGTCATCAATTCACTATATCAGAGCTTTCCAAACTTTTCATGTTGGTGACACACTTTTTAGACATGCATAATTTCGCGACACACTCTTACAGCAGGGCACAAGGTAGGCACTAGGACCTGCGTGGAATCCTGGCAGGGCTCGGAGGCAGCAGCAGCCGCGACACACCCAGACACTGCAGCCGACAAACTAACGTGTCCCGACACACAGTTTGGAAAGCTATGCACTATATACTCGGTGACCGCCCCAGCCTTTTGGAACAGCCTCCCACCTGAGATCCTTTTAGCCTTTTGGAAGGCCGTGAAGACCTGGCTCTCCTCCCAAGTGTTGGGATAGGATGGGGGTTGAGCTGGGAGGCTGGTTGGTCTAGCGCCTGGGGGAAGACTACTTATGTTTTTATATTTGTTTTTATGGATTGTTGTGAGCCACCTACTGTAGAATCATTATATGAGATACTGTAGGTGGCCATATAAGTCCTGTAAGTAAGTAAGCAAGCAAGTAAATAAGCAAGCAAGCAAGCTTTCCAGGTATCAGGGAGTGGAAATGGTGGTGGTATGAGAGTGCCTTTGCCTCCACAGTTCTTAGGCAGAAAAAAAGCAATAGGAAAGAAGAAACCAAAACAAATCGCCCCCACCCAAACAAAGCCAATATACACAGCAAATCTCTGAGGAATTATTTGTACCCGACACTGAAATCTCCTTTTACTTGTCTCTATAGCCAACCTGGAAATGAAGTACAGGGCAACTGGTGTTTCAGTACAGACTGCCTACCGAGGTCCAGTTCATTGTGTTGCCACAATTCTTCAGCAGGAAGGTTTGGCAGGACTCTATCGAGGTTCGACCGCCATGTTTCTGAGGGATGTTCCAGGATATTGCCTCTACTTTATCCCTTACACATTTGTTTCTGTGTGGATCACTCCAGATGAATGTCTTTCTCCCACTCCCTTTTCAGCGTGGATGGCTGGTGGCATTGCAGGTATGAACTTGTCTTTCCAGACATTATTTGGTTGGGTTCACATCATGGTACTGGGCCATAATATGGTTGGTTTGCTTCTGGGTTGTAATGATAGGTGAATGCACCAGCTGTAGGCTAGCATCTTGGGTAAATTAGGCAATTTTAAAGCACTGTTTAAAGCTCTTGGTGTAGCATTATGTACAGTATATATGAATGCAGATGCTGCGCTTACGACCAGTCTGTGACATTGCGGCTGTCGCAGTGTCCCCGTGGTCATGCGATTGCGATTCGGGCGCTTGGCAACTGGCTCATAATTACGACAGTTGCAGTGTTCTGTGGTCACATGATCACCATTTGCGACCTTCCCTGCTAGTTTCCCACAAGCAAAGTCAATGGGGAAGCCAGCAGGTTGCTCCTGCTCCCGCTGCTTTTTCACCTGCCCGCCTGCAGCACCCAGCCACCCACTTGCCCGTGGCACCCATGTACTCCATAGCACCTGCCCGCAGCACCCACCCGCCTGCCCAAAGCTCTCACCCACAACTCTCTCCCACTGGCCTGCTTGCCTGGGACTCCCACTTCTTCCCATGTCACGGTCACATGAGGTCCTTGCTGAACCTGAACGTTTGGTCCTGGGGTTATGATGCAACCGGGACTGCTGGGATTGCTGTTGCTAAGTGATGTGATCACATGATGTTGCGCTTTATGACTGTGTTGCTTAGCAATGGAAATTCTGGTCCCAATTGCTGTCATAATCCAAGGACTACCTGTATCTTCTTTTACCTCACTGATGATTCCAATTTTTAATCACCCATGATTTGGTACAAAAGAAGGTCAAAATATATTTTATTAATAAATCAAAATTAATAAAATATTTCTGACTAAGAAAGCTTTATAAACTAAGTGTCATGTTTCAGTACGAGAGAGAAAAGAAAAATGCCGTTAACTTCATTATCATGGTTGTTTTGGCATCAGTTATGAAATAATCTGTTTGGGAGAGCTTTCCCCTCATGTGAATGTTGCCATCTTTATTTTTATTTATTTTATTTGTGGTTTATATTGTACGTTTTTTATTTTTATTGGGTTTAGTATTGTTTTATTCCTACCTTGGATATGTAGTCGGTATCTGTTTTATGTAAGCTGCTGAGTGTCTATTTGGAATTTGGCAGCATAAAAATATATGAATTAAATAAATACATGGAAATTAACCAAATATGCACAAGAAATACTAGATCTATCACTTAACTCTATTTTTTATAAAATATACAATAATTCATTATTATATAATAAATTTAATAATTTATCAAATGCAAAATTGTTAGATAAAGATGATTCATGCCTCTGTATAGGGATTCTGATTGTGATTCAGAGGCTCCACCATATATTAATTCAGTGAACCCACAAAAAAGTGTTGCTCCTGCACATTACCTCTACAATATTGTCCCCCAAAACACAGAAGAGCTGGAGGATGGTAATTTCTGATAAGTTCTGTTGTAGGTTGGTCTACTAATTTATAAAATAACATGAAGCCATTTGGCTATTATTTTCTCTCTTTTACTGTGTCTGCTAATTTACTGTGAATAATGGGTAGGGGTTCCATCGAAGTCAGTATTTAATCTGTCCAATTATTTTCACACATTGGCACTGACTCACATAAAAGCAAAGCCAGTTATTGGTTAACATGAATAGATTTTCCAACATTTCACAAGAGCAGCACAACCTACATTCCTCCAAGCCAGTGCTCTGTAAAAACATTCACGGATATAGAGCAATGTGCAAAACATAGGTTAACTTATAACATACAATCCATTTATCTGAAACTCTGGTGCAATTGTATTTGAGATATGCTTAATTCTAAGATTATACCATTTTGAATGGCACATCTCATTTATTTTGAATGTAAAACATTTTATATAAAATACTCGTTTCTTTTAAAATTACTTTTAATTAATGTTCCTTAGGGTTTATCCTAGGGGGTGCGATGGCTCAGCGGTTAAGACGCCAGGCTTGTTGATTGGAAGGTCGCAAGATTGGCGGTTCGAGACCCTAGCCCCGTGTGATGGAGTGAGCTCCCGCACTCGCCCCAGCTCTTGCCAACCTAGCAATTCGAAAGCATGCAAATGCAAGTAGATAAATAGGTACCACTTCGGTGGGTGGGTAACAGAGCTCCGTGCTTGTCATGCTGGCCACATGACCGTGGAAGCATCTTCGGACAGCACTGGCTCTTCAGCTAAGAAACGGAGATGAGCACCGGCCCCTAGAGTCGGACATGACTGTGGGGGGGAACCTTTACCTTTAGGGTTTATCCTACATTACACCTACCACTCAACATCCAGGCATAGTTTTATATATCCAGATGCATTTGGTTAACTTGAAGCTTTTCTGGTTGTAAAGGTGGAATGATTCTTTCTAAACTGCTACGCTAGTAAGTCATATAAAGCATGGAGACTTAGGCTTGTACTAGCCAGTAGAAATAACTTTTCCTTCATTTCCCATTAGTTTTTATCTATTCCCATGGGGAAAAGATAGCAGCATTCCCACTGGTATTTGGACCATTTCAATCATTCCACCCCCATTCCATCATTCTGTTCAAATTGTTCAATCACAAAGTTTCAGCAGAAAGACCCTACATAATAATGTAGTTAATCCTTCTAATATAATTTTTAAGAAGAAACATGGCTCTATTTAGTAGACAGCAGAAGTGGCCATAATTAGGAGAACTTCAAATATTTGGACCTCAAATATGATTGTGTGAATATTTTGAACTAAAAAAACCCCCGATTTGTATTTGTTCCAGCAGTGGAACAAAACAGATGTTTTGAACAATGTTTTGGCAGTTCTGAGTACTATGCCTGGTTAGGGTTAAGGTTGGGGTTTGTTCCAAGACTACTACCATGACTATACTGAGATGCTTTACATTGGTTTTTGTTGAATTTTTGGAGTGCTGGAAGAGCCTGGCAAATATTACTTCCCCCCCCCCCCCGCATAGAAATGTTAATTTTATTCATGTAGTTAAGCAATAGTAGCCCCTGTTTTCAGCCAACAAAAGCCGGCACAGCAAAAAGCAACAGTTGCTTTTATATTCTTGTCCATAGGCTGGCTGTGAAAAGTATCTAGTTGCTAAATAGGTGGCATAATAATCCTTGCTGTTACTTGCCACCCAGTTTACACAAAAATTGGTCATGGGGATAATTAAATTCATCTGTTGTTTCACATTTTTGTCTTTCTGCCTCTTCAGACTAGGAGGTTCTAATTGAAAAGCAGGCTGACTGAGACTGTCTTGTTAGGGCATGGACATGAACAGGGAAGCAGGGATGGCAAATGGCAGAATATTTATCATGTGGCATCTGCAGGAAACTGTGAAGACACCAAAATAATAACATATCATCATTATTGTATGCAACTACTGCCCTTGCATACTTGTGTCTTGTTCTCTGATGCAAGTACTGTATGTAAGTTGGAGCATTTTCATGATGACATTGTTGCATGTGTGTCATCATTCTGGCACCATTTCAGTTTTCTGTGGATGCCAGTGCTTCTGGATTTAAAAAGAAAAATTGAAAATACTGATCTGTTGAAGTAAGAATTCCAGGGGTTTTCTGATAACAGAACCTAAATTAAGTAAATTTTTTTCTGTTTTTTTCCAGCAATGCCCCATTATTTCCTATGGGAATGTTTTAAAAAATAGATTCAAAAATATTTTCAAAGTCATCACTTTGGCCATTTTTTTTAATAGGGTGGGCTCCAGATACCAGTAAATGTGGACTACCAATGCATCTATTTTTGTGAAAAACAAGGAAATTAGAGATTCTTCTGAGTTTTGTTTTCTATGGCTGGAATACTCTAAACATTTCAAGTGCCCTTCTAAAAGTATGCTTAAACATTTCAGGTTGTGTCCCATCAGAACACAACCAATACAAAATAGTCTGATAGACAACTTGGAACTTGGAACAAACAAGGTTAAAAGTCTTGAAAGGATAGTCTTTCTGATAAAGAGGCATTGTTATGAGATTCTAGAGAGCTTTTTACTATATTTTCAGTATAAATTAAGTCTTTCTCTATTAATTATACAGTTAGTCCTCACTTAATTATCACAATTGGGACTGGCTACTCCATTGCTAAGCGACACGGTTGTTAAGCAAGATATCACATGACTGTGACGGACTTAAGACCTCACTTCTGCCACAATCGTTAAGCGAGTCACCTGTGGTCATAAAGAGAGACATCACATGACCGCGACTTGTGATGTTACTGCCAGCTTCTCCATTGATTCTGCTTGTTGGGAGCCAGCTGTTAAGCATGCAAATGGTGATCATGTGATTGAGGGATGCTGCAATGGTTGTAAATGCCCACCGGTTGCAAAGCGCCTGAATGGCGATCAAGTGACCGCAGGGACTCCGCAATGGTTGTAAGTGTGAGGACCGGCTGTAAGGTTACTTTTTCAGCGCCGTCGTAACTTCGAATGGTTGCTAAAGAGGGCAATTATTAAGCGAGGACTACCTGTAATAACATTTTGCCACTCTTCCTCATCTTAGCAAAATTACTTCAAAAACAAAATGACAAAAAGTTTTGCTTTTACAAATGGAAGTCCCCTATCCCCCATTTGTAAGAATTTCTCCAACTCCTTCACCCCAAAAGATATCTGCTATTCTTTTTAATAAATGAATTCAAAATGTACTGTCTATCTAATGTCTAATGTCTACCAATTTCTCCCTAGGAATCATATCTTGGGGAACAGCAACTCCTATGGATGTTGTGAAAAGCCGTCTCCAAGCAGATGGGGTTTATTTAAACAAATACAAAGGAGTCATTGACTGTATCTGTCAAAGTTACCACTGTGAAGGTCTAAAAGTAAGCACTAACCTTTGAGAATACCAGCTCATTATTGGTAACAAACTTCATATGAATTAATTGTCTCAATTAAAGAGCGGCATCCATGGGGAATGGGGGGCAGGTAGGGTCAGAATGACAAAAGCAGCATCACACCACAAGCTTTGGGCATGCATGCAACATCATGGCATACGTAGTGATACAAAAATGCTGCTTTCATTAGTCTGATCCCCTTGCCCCCCACCCACCAATTGATGCTGATGAATATAGATATACAGAGAAAAATTCAGTAAAACCATGCCCAGTTAGTATCTTGGATCAAGATATAACTATGGCTATTCACTCAGGTGTTTTCAAAAGGAAATTCAAGTGTACTTTACTTTTATATGGATTTTAATTTTATTAATGTTGTTTTAGTTTATATTTAAACATCTTGTAAGCTTCCTTGATGATCAAATACATAGAAAGGTACAGCATAATTTCAGTAATTTTAAAAAATAGATATATAAATAAAGCAGAACCTGTGGGATAGGTCTATCAGCAGCTATGAGACAAAATAGCTAAATGGAATCAGCACCACTAGGAAGTCTCATTAATTATCTTAGTTGGAGTGGTATTGCCACATCATATTACTCAACTGATTTGTTTAAAGTTTATACTCTTGCTGCAGCTCAAGCAAAAATATATGAATTCAGAAGCTGGCAACAAAAATATAGGCAACTAAAAGTAAATCAATAGGAACTTCACAGGTGGTTTGGCCCTTCTGGATTCTCCCTTTTTCCTACAGCATGTTAGTAGATCAATGGTTCCAATTCAATCCTCCTTGTATGTTGGAACAATTCCTGGAATTCTCAAGAAGGTCATCCCAATCCAGTTACCTGAAGACTTAATATAACTTCATATATTAGCTCACAAAATCAGCTACAGCAATTAGGGGTGGGGAATGGTACATTAGTATTAGGGGCATTATGGCTCATTGAGATAGTTGGTAGCTTGAAATAACATGATTCTTTTCAAGAATGTATTGTGCATCACTCTGAATCCTTGCCCAGCAACTCCAGGAAGTACTGGAGGTAGGGCAGGGTGTTGCTTTGGGAAGCAGCTTCCAAAGCATGATTTCCAAAACCTTTATCAAAGCAAAACACCCTTTCAAAGCTTCATACAGCTGTACTGGGCATATGCAAAAGCCTAATGATTACACATCTGAAGCAAAGCAAAAAAAGGAATCATTATCAGTCATTACCAATCATCATCATCATCATCATCATCATCATCATCATCATCATCATCACCACCACCACAACCCATTTCAAATGGCGAAAACCAGAAAACCAATTTCCATATTGGATCAGGTGACAAGAGGGCTACAGGACTTGGTTCCCTCGGAGAGGCACCACGGTCTAGGAATTCTAAAGCAGCTGGAAGGAAATCACTGAAAAATGTGGACAATCAATGAAAATCAAGAAATCATGAAATGATATTATGAGTAAAATCCACTTACTTGTGCTTTCCAGAAACGAATGTATGAAATTTGGAAACAAAATTTCTGGAATCAAATATCACTGACTTACATATCTAAGGTGCTTCAGGCTCAGAAAAAAGGTCTTTACAATCATTGAGCTTAATGAACTGGAAAAGCAGAACAGATCAACATAAACTCCATTAGGATGCAGTCAATTAAAAATGTGAGCAGTTAATTCAAAATAATGAAACAGAGCTATAATTGTCTGAGTATCAACTATGTCTTAGAGAAAACATTTTGGAATGAATGTGAAAAACTGTAAGACAAAGATTATCTCCTTTGAAATCTACTCAAAGAAAACATTTAAATGAAATTCTGCATGATGCAAACATCAATTATGACAAAAACAATCGAAGTGACTAATCAGCTCATGTATAGTCTTGCAAAAGTAACAATAGAACTGGGTTACAAATTGAAAGCAAGCTGCCAAACTAAAAATCAGATGCCAAAGTGGAAAATTAAATTGGAAAATAAAATAAATCAATTTTGAAAAGATATTAGCTACCTATAAACTTTAAAACAATGGAAACTGAAAAATGAGAAAATAAAAACAAATTTGAAAAAAGTAATACAACCAGGACTGCAAAATAATTGCAGAAGTCACAGAAGAATTAAAACAGAGTGTGGCAACTTCAAAGAAAATTGAATGATATGGAAGTAGGATCAAGTGATTCCAGTAAAATCGAATCGAATTATCCATTCAGTCGTATCCGACCCTTGGCGATTCCATAAGGCAGCTCTCTCCATGATTTCCAATCTTGTACAGCTTCTTTCAGTTGCTTTAAATTTTGGCCTGTGTCTGCTTTGATTACATCCAACCAGCGCGTTCTTTGATGTCCTCGTCGTCTTTTGCCACTGACCATTCCTAGCATAACAACTTTCTCCAACGATGTTGATCTCATGACATGACCGAAGTAACTAAGTCTAAGTTTTGTTATTTTTCCTTCTAGTGACATGTTCAGTTTTATGCGCTTCAACACTTCTTTATTCATTATCTTTGCAGTCCAAGGGATTCGCAAGAGCCTCTTCCAACACCATAGTTCAAAATAATCAATTTTCCTTCTATCCAACTTTTCCATCGTCCAACTTTCACAGCCATAAATAGTTATGGGGAACACGATAGTGCGGACTAGTCTACACTTAGTCGTCAAGCTGACATCCTTGCTTTTCCAAATTTGATTCATACTCATCATTGCTGTATGACCCAGCATGATTCGGCGTTTAATTTCTTGGCTACATTCACCATTTTGATTGACCACTGATCCTAAAAAGGTGAATTCTTCCATGCATTCCATCTCATCTCCATCAATTACTATTTTGATGTTTCCATTCTTTGCAGTTGTCATGAGTTTGGTCTTTTTGATATTCAGAAAGAGGCCAAACTTCTCTCTTTCTTCTTTGAGTCTCATGATTAGGTGCTTTAGGCCTTCCTGAATTTCTGAGATGAGGGTTTTATCATCCGCGTATCTAAGGTTATTGATGCTTCTTCCGCCAATTTTTACCCCAATTTCTGATTCGTCTAGCTCCAGTTTCCTGATGGTCACTTCGGCGTACAAGTTGAATAAGAAAGGTGACAGAATGCAGCCTTGTCACACATTCCGCATATTCTTGCCATCTATTCATGACACCTTGTTGGTCGGACAATTCTTTCCCTTGCTTATCCTTGATTATACCTTTGAGAGCCTTGAACGGTGCCCAAATCTTTTTGATTTGTGGAAAAGCATTCCTAGTGTGTCCTTTGTATACTCTTCCTCTAATTGTTTGTAATGTTTCTCCCACCATATGTGGAAGGAATTTTGGTGACATCAAACGTTTTTGGTGGCGTTGTCCTCTTGATGTTACAGAGTTTGACTTTGATCTTGGCCACCAGCAGTTCATGGTCTGAGCCACAGTCTGCACCTGGATAAGTTTTGACTGCCAGAACTGAGCCGGTCCAACGTTGATTGCATAGGACATAGTCTATTTTATTGCGATGAAGTCCATTAGGCGAGGTCCATGTGTATAAATGACTCTTATGCTGTTCGAAACATGTATTCATGATTCGAAACTGGTTTTCTTGGCAAAATTGTACCAGTCGATCGCCTGCCTCATTTCTTTCTCCCAGCCCAAAACTTCCAGTGATTCCTACCTCTGTTTGTGTGCCAATTTTTGTATTAAAATCGCAAAGTAAGTAAATAATGTCTTTTCTTGGGATTGTCCTCAGCGTAACTTCAATAGTGGCATAAAAATCCTCAATTTCTGGTTCATTTGCATCAGTTGTTGGAGAATAAACTTGGACAATGGTGATGTTGATGGGTTTAGCACAAATTCTGATTGTCATTATGTGATCGTTTACTGTGGAAAAGCCTTCTACTGCTTGGGCTAATTGTTTGCTTGCAATGAATGCCACTCCATTCCTATGCATGTTGTCATGTCCTGAGTAATAGATGGTAGATTCCTCAGACTGAAAATAGCCATGTAATTCACTAATGCCAAGGAGGTCAATTTTTAACCTGACCATTTCTGGTTTTACAATATTTAATTTACCTTGGCTCATACCTCTGATGTTCCAAGCTGCTATTCATTGTATTTTCGTGCAGCGTAGACGCTTGCTTTCACTATTGGTAGCATCAGCACCTGAGATTCCTACAGGATTTTCCCCAGACACGTCATAAAATTCAGAGCTACTTGCTGTAGGTCCTTGCTCTTCCCCAGTCATTTGTTGGGTATCTTCAGGTCTGAGGGTCTCACCATTGGGCACCATATCAAAATCATTTGAGAGCCTTTTCATGGAATTTTCTTGGCAAAATTTTTACAAGGTAGGTTGCCAGGTCTTTCCTTAACCCTCCCCATTTACCCAGGCTTGGGACCGGCATGTACACCTGGATGAACAAGTGCACATGGCTGGGTTTCCAGTAAAATAGACAATTTCAAATAAATCAACATCATTTGTTCCGAGCTTAACCCAAATCACAAAATCAACTGAATCCCCTAAGAACCAGGAAGAAAGATTGGAATTTTGGAAAAAGATTTGGGATAAGAAAATGAAACACAATGAAATGGCCACAGGCATAATTTATATATATACTGTATACACACATACACACCAAAACCTGAACAAATGGAAAATATCGTAGTAACAGCAGAAACTGTAAAAGACCAAGCTAATAAGGTGAAGAACTGTAGTGTATGTGCTAAAGTGATATAATATACAATTATGCTACTTCCTTTTCCTGCCTGATATAAATTCCCCAACAATTTTTTGCCCTATCACTTATTTGCCTACAACATTCAAGCTGTTAACAGGAATCATTGCTAGGAACATCTAGAAACACCTGATTTCAAATTCATTATACCCTGTAGAACAAAAAGGGAATTTCAAAAATTCTAGAGGTACAAAGGACCAATTTTTGATTAACAAAACAATATTTTAAAAAAAACCTCTAAAAGGCATAAAGCAAAGCTTTATATGGCTTGGATTGACAACAAAAGGGCATTTGATTTACTACTTTACAATATTTTTTCTCACTGAAGATGTTGCCTCGCCTGGCAATGAAACGTCTGCAAGAAAACAACAAGGCTCAGAGAGAACCAAGGACTCCACAGTTCAACCCTGAGCTACAAATATTCTCTTTGATTGTTACTACTCCACAGTTAAAATATTTGGAATTAATTAATATTTGGAATTAGTAAGAAAATTACAAAGTTTTTAAATAATGCAGTGAAAAAAATGGAAACTACACTGATGGCAAACAGAAGAACTTGGAGGAGTCAAAATCAGAAGAGGATTTTTTCTTTCTCTCTATTGCTATTTAATATGGTTTTGATTCTACTGATGATAATTTTGAATAATATACCATTGGGCTATGTATTATCCAATAAAAGTTTCTCATTTGCTCCACCAAATGATTTGAACCTATATGCAAAATCATCTAGAGAGATACAATCACTTTTAAATACAGTTTGAATATTTGGCAATGACAACAAAATGGAATTTGAATTGGAAAAGTGAACAACACTAGCAATAAAAAAAGAAAAAAAATGAATATTCAAATGGCATTGACTAAGGATATAATAACTGACAATGGAGGAAAATTACAAGCATTTGGGTGCTTTAGAAGCAAACAATATCTTGTATGTCTAAGTGAAAAAGAAAACCAGCTTAAATATGTTAAATGGGTTAGAAAACTTTTAAAATCAAAGTTGAATGGTAATCACACAATGCCATTAATACTTGGACTGTCCTGTAATATGCTATAGAGCTGGCATTGTTGACTGGATACAAGCAGAAGTAGATGCTTTAGATTGCACTACAGCATGAATTCTATTAACAAATAACATTAATCATGTGTATTTACCAAGGAAAACAGGTGGTCGTAGTTTGTTGAAAATGAAATAGTCAGTGGAGGATAACATCAGAGGTCTAAATGGTTAGATAAAAATGAAGAGAGAATGTTAATTAATGCCTGCAAGGAAAACATTCTGAATGTGACAGGATCAAAGGTGACATACTAAACTAAACAGTTAGAACAGCAAATGAAACATTCAAAACCAAACTCCCTGCATGGTCAATATCTGAAAGAAATTAAGGCAAGATGAAAAGTAATAAAACTCAGCAATAGTTTCAGATTGGATCCACCAAGGAAACAGAATGATTAATACTTGCAGAAGAAGAAAAAGCACTAGCAACAAATTACATAAAAATATTTTTTTAAAAGGAAACAACAGCAAATATAGATTATCTATCTATCATCTATCTATCTATCTATCTATCTATCTATCTATCTATCTATCTATCTATCTAGGGGCATGGTGGCTCAGCGGGTAAGACACCAGGCTTGTCAGTCGGAAGATTGCAAGTCGTTTTTGGACAACGCTGGCTCTTCGGCTAACAAACGGAGATGAGCACCGACCCCTAGAGTCGGACACGACTGCACAAATGTGCGGGGGGTACCTTTACCTTTACCTTTACCTTTACCTTTACCTTTACCTTTACCTTTACCTTTACCTTTACCTTTACCTTTACCTTTACCTTTACCTTTACCTATCTATCTATCTATCTATCTATCTATCTATCTATCTATCTATCTATGAGACTAATAAGTGTCTATAGCAAAAATTGCCCAGATTATAACACAAGATATGAAGGTGCATTGGAATTCATTTACAAAGAATGGATCTATTGTCCCAAAGTATTGGTACTTTACTCTGTAACATCAAGAGGACAACGCCACCAAAAAAGTTTGACATCACCAAAATTCCTTCCACATATGCAATTGAAGTTTAAAAAGGGTTTGAAGTTTTGGACACTGCTGAGAAAATGCCTGATGAACTATGGCAAGAAGTTCAATCGCTTATCATTGGTGCAGCAGATGATTACATACCTCGCAAGAAGGCAGAGAAAAGGTGTAGATGACTCTCAGAGAATACCATCCAAATAGCCGAGAGGAGAAAGGCAGGTAAAGCAGCGGGCAATCGTGTAGAAGTAAGAAGATCTAATGCTGTTTTCCAAAGGGCAGCAAGGAAAGGTAGCGAAGTTTACTGGGAGAAACGTAGCAAAGAATTAGAGGAAGACTATACAAAACGACACACTAGGAATGCTTTTCCACAAATCAAAAAGATTCGGGCACCATTCAAGGTTCACAAAGGTATCATCAAGGATAAGCAAGGGAAAGAATTGTCCGACCAACAAGGTATCATGAATAGATGGCAAGAATATGAGGAACAGCTGTATGCTACTAGTACAGAGGAGCAACATTAAAGAGAGGAGGATAAGGAAACAGAACTAGAACCAGCCATCCTTGATGAAGAAGTCAAGTGGGCAATGAACCAACTGCAAAACAACAAGGCCCCAGGAGTTGACAACATCCCTGCTGAATTGTTAAGGCCAGTACCAACTGCAATTATCAGAGCTTTGTGCCAGAAAATTTGGGAAACCAACACATGGCCACATAACTGGTAACAATCAGTGTTTATTCCATTGTCAAAAAAGGGGGATTCAAAGGAGTGTTCTAACTACCGCACTGTTGCTCTCATATCTCACGCTAGCAAGATTCTACTGAAAATCATACAACAACGCCTGGCTCCAATCATCGAAAGGGAACTGCCAGATGTCCAAGCTGGTTTCCGACGGGGCCATGGCACCCGTGATCACATTGCAAACGTTCGATGGATAATGGAAAAATGTTGCGAATATCAAAAGAATATTTATATATGCTTCATCGACTACAAGAAAGCTTTTGATTGTGTTGACCATGACAATCTATGGAGAGCCCTAGCAGACCTTGGGGTGCAACTACATTTAGTGAAGTTGATGAAATCACTGTAGGTAAATCAGGAAGCCACTATACGAACTCAATATGGTGACACTGATTGGTTCAAGATCAAGAAAGGTGTGCGACAAGGTTGTATTCTGTCACCTTTCTTATTCAACTTGTACGCCGAAGTGACCATCAGGAAACTGGAGCTAGACAAATCAGAAATTGGGGTAAAAATAGGGGAAGAAACATCAATAACCTTAGATACACGGATGATACAGTACAACCCTCGTCTTAGAAACCCAGGAAGGCCTAAAGCACATAATCATGAGACTCAAGGAAGAAAGCGAATATCAAAAAGACCAACTCATGACAACTGCAAAGAATGGAAACATCAAAATAGTAATTGATGGAGATGAGGTGGAATGCGTGGAAGAATTCACCTTTTTAGGAGCAGTTGTCAATCAAAATGGCGAATGTAGCCAAGAAATTAAACGCCGAATCATGCTGGGTCATACAGCAATGATGAGTATGAATCAAATTTGGAAAAGCAAGGATGTCAGCTTGATGACTAAGTGTAGACTAGTCTGCACTATCGTGTTCCCGATAACTATTTATGGCTGTGAAAGTTGGACAATGAAAAAGTTGGATAAATTGATTCTTTTGAACTATGGTGTTGGAAGAGGCTCTTGCGAATCCCTTGGACTGCAAAGATAATGAATAAAGAAGTGTTGAAGCGCATAAAACTGGACATGTCGCTAGAAGGAAAAATAACAAAACTTAGACTTAGTTACTTCGGTCATGTCATGAGATCAACATCATTGGAGAAAGATGTTATGCTAGGAATGGTCAGTGGCAAAAGACGACGAGGATGCGAAAGAACACGCTGGTTGGATGTAATCAAAGCAGACACAGGCCAAAATTTAAAGCAACTGAAAGAAGCTGTACAAGATTGGAAATCATGGAGAGAGCTGCCTTATGGAATCGCCAAGGGTTGGATACAACTGAATGGATAATTCAATTTGATTGGTACAACCATCATGTTGAAAATCTACTCCAAAATGACCATGTAAACATTTTATGGGACTTCCACATTGAGACAGACCAATATATAGAACGCAGAATGCTGAACACGACAGTATTAAAGAAAAACAAGTTTTTACTTATACGTGTAGCAACACCAAATGACAGCAGAATAGCTCCAAAGGAACTGGAAATGATTATATAATATTGGGACTTAACTGAAATACAGAGATTGTGGAATAAACTGGCAAAAGTATTTCCCATAATTATTGCTGCATTAGGAACTATAACAATAGAATTGTCAAAATAGCTTTAAAAAATTGAATTATTTAATCTTAGAACATGTAGTTTACACAAAACAGATTTGCATTGAATCACATACTCTGTGTGTGTGTGTGTGTGTGTGTGTGTGTGTATTACAGCAGTATTGGGACAATTCTTAAACTTTGAGATAAAGCTTGAATTGACCCTGAGTATTCTTTAGGAGAAAGAGAGAAATTATTATTATTATTATTATTATTATTATTATTATTATTATTATTATTATTACTATTACTATTACTATTACTATTACTATTACTATTACTATTACTATTATTATCTCGATTTGTATGGCCGCCCATCTCATTTAAGGGACTCTTGGCAGCTTACAACAGGTAAAAACAATCCAATAAAAACAAGTTAAAAAACCAATATACAAACATATATAACCCATCCATAATCGATTCAAAACAGAAAATCATGATCAACCGCAAAATTCATCCTAAATCGGCTCCCCACCATTGCCAGACCCCCAGGCACGGTGGCAAAGCCATGTCTTCAGGGCCTTCCTAAAAGCTTGGAGGGCTGGGGCCAACCTAAGGTCTGAGGGGATGATGTTTCGCAGGGTGGGTGCCTCAGCAGAAAAATATATGCATTGTATGTTTGTATGTGTATGTGTGTGTATACACACGCACACACAGTGAGAGAGAGTTGCATTTCATTTGGCAAAGAATATACCTGAAGCCAGATGATGATGATGATGATGATTATGATGATGATGATGATGATGATGATGATTTGCACTGCAGAAGGATGGTTGCAGCCTGCTATGGACTTTCCCATACCATGGTTTGCAGCTGTTAAGGCTACCTCATCTGGGCAGGATGACCACTAGATGGCAGTAAAGGGATATAGAAAACTCCTTAGCAATGTGCACTTTTTTAGCCTTCAGCTGGTAACTCTACTAGTAGTAAAAATTTACTTTCATTTGTCACTTGAAAGCCTTATGAAGGAGGTGATGTCCATCTATCTGATATCAGACATTTTTGTTCTGAATTGACATAGAATAACAAAATGTGGTAGTTGTTCAAAATTGAGTGATTGTTTATGTGTCATTAAGTCAGTGTTAACTCTTAGCAACCACATAGAAAGTTTTTCTCCCGGAGCAAAATAAAGTACTACTGACTTAAACAAAGCATCACTGATCTCAGTGGGGCTTACTATTGTTACTATGTATTGTTGTTCTGCTTTTTTTTAATTAATGGGCAAATAAGAGTATGAATACTTGTATTAGTGAATTGCTAATCAATTTTTAAAACCTTTGAGTTATCACAAAAGAGTTTTGAATTGTCTAAAAATGCCGGATGGCATTTTAATTGTATTTAAATTAAATCCAATTAAATCCAATTTAACTTCACAATTTAGTCCAGACACATTAGCACTAACCCTGCTAGTTTTGGGGTGTGTGTGTGTGTATTATGTAGAATCAAAGAATTTTTTTTAAAGAGGATAGCACTTACAGCATTTGCAAGAATTTTGAAATAAAGAGTTGAAATATCCCATATAGACAAATCAGTGGTTAAGCGCCTTAAACAATTTTAGGTATGTTTCTTATGATTTTAAGATTAGATTTATTCAGAAAAATATTTTTTCATGGTCAATCTCTTCAAATTGCCAATGTAAAATGATAGAAGGAATACTTACACATATGACATGGCCTTTCCATCACATCTTGGTTAATATTCACAAATTTGTTAATGTAATTTTAACTATATATGATTTAAAGATGTGAATGTGATTTTGTTGTCAAAACACTGAAATTGCTTATGGGACATAGCAAAAAAAACCCAAACAAACCTATTCTGTTATTCTGGAAAGACTGCACTACCCCGAGTTTACAATCTTGGATTGATATAGGTTTGCGCTCTACTTATAAACTAGCTATCAATGAAATGGGAATAATGATCAATACTATTTTGCATTGGTCCCTCTTGTTTGACACTCTCTCTAAGCTCAGAGGAGGAAATCCAAAGTATCCAATGTGGAGCCTCTTCAGAGGCCTTTATTTGTGTCCTGAGAGTAGCTGATCATTCTTCATCATGGTTTTATATGTTGATAACTGATAAAAGACCATTTTTATACTACTCTTATCATAGTGCTAAATTCATAGGCTTGTTTAATTTAGCCTACATTTGTAGTGTACAATGCACACCGACTTCTTCTAGTGTCTTCTGCTAGAGTTTGGTGACCATCGATGCTATGTGGTCTTTTGATGTTACTGTCAGAAATAAGAATCTTGGTTTTTTGCTGAAATATGAACATAGACTTTTCTGTCAGGATATGTATCATTTTCCAGTGCTCCCTTGACTCTTTCCTTGTATAATTAATTGAAGTAGTTGATATTTCTCATTGCATATCATGTGTCCTAAATATTCCAGTTTCCTTTCTTTTTATGGTGTTCATAAGTTAGGTTTTCTTTGCCCATTTTTTAAAAGTAGTGCCTCATTTTGTACACATTCAACTCATGATATTTTAAATCATCTACAAATCCAAGGCTTCTATTCTGCTGATGTCATCTGGATCACTCTCCATGTTTCTACTTCATGTAAAATAACTTGCAAGACCTAACATTGTACAATCCATCAATGAAGTTCCAGTCTTAAGTCCCAAAAGCAAATAAATTGACTTATTTTTCAAAAAGCTATTCTTGTTCTGTTTAATCCTGTTCCATCTGTTCAATCTTGCTATGAACCCATTTATAATTCGAACTACAGCTCAGACATTTATATCGTCACACCTCCACACTTCTTTTTCTGCAAGCATAGTATTTGGTTCAACAGACATACTGAGTATCAATATTAATTTACATAGAATGTATCAATGCTTGTCTCAGCCATCACCTTATATTAATCTAAGCACATCAATCTTGCTATTATATCTTCATGGGCATTTCTAAAGCCAGCTTCTCACTGCCTGCAGGCATTCACAGGGTTTCATCTTGTTCTCAATGGAAGAATGCCATTTCCCTGCTAATACGAAATGTGACAGGCTGTTTGCCTAAAATAATATGATTGTACCTGTTTGGCATTCAGTGGCCTTAAGATTTAGTTAAGTTTAACTTTGGATGGATGGATGGAATATCTTCACTAATCAAGGGCGTTCCAGATATTTTGGACTAAGCATTCCAGAAATCCTTTCCAGCATGCTTACCTTGGAATTCTAAGACAGAAGTGGAAATCACTGTGCTGGGTAAAGTTGGTATGCATGTTAAAATATACCTGCCTCCTCCTTGAACTCCCATAGCAAAAAAAAAAAAGGGGGGGGAGAGATAGTACAGGTGACTGGATTTGGATATGGAAGACAAGGGTGCTAATCTCACTCTGGCTGATCCCTTTGAGGCATCATGGTTTCAATCTGAACCTTAGTGAGGGCAAAATATTGCTTTCTGTCTCATATTTTGTTTTCAGTCATTCATCATACAAGCCACAACGATGATATTTACGACGTGGTTTACAGTTATTTCCAGTGTTAACATCTGATTTATACCTTGCTCTGTCCTGTGGCTTAGGGTAGCCTGCTTCTCTTTTTTATCCTCGCTTCTCCCAACCATGCCCTTTAGAAGCTCACCACCTTTGGACAATTACAGTTACTACTGAAAATCAGAGACACGGAGACACCGCTTCTTACAATTTTGAGGCAGAAAATTAACCCCCCCACACAAACAAAGAAACACTAGAAAGTAGGCCCTAAGCGTATTTTTAAAAGAAAATCACTAAAACAACAACTCTCCTGAACTGTAACACCCCTCCAGACATACCTATAAAGGTTTTGGCCCCTCTCACATCTGTGGTCCTGCTCTTTGCTCAACTAGTGTGTTGAGTGTGGCCCTCACCAAAAAAAAAATCCCCACCCCTCATCGAAAGGAAGTTTTAGAGTAAAACCCGAGGAAGTAATTTGCTGGTGTATTCTGCTTTCCCTTTCATTTTTTAATCAGTAATTAGTGATGGGGGATTCCCCTCCCATTACTTTTGGGATTAGATCAGCAAACCATTTTTCTTCCCAACACTAACACCAAGGAAGAAAATCCAAGCTGTTTTGGGGTCAACTCCCTGTCTGCGCCATATCCATGAGATCATCATAGGAACATAACCAGGGTAGGGAAATGGGAAAGAGGCGGTTTCCTTCTGTCTATTGAGGGTGTTGAGCACTACGGGTGTTGGATCAATCAAATGACTGTAGTGACTGTAGCTTGTAGAACAAAAATAAGTCACCTCTCTTGCATTTTCACAACAGTAATGTTGATTCTAAGAATGTTCTTAGAATCAACCTGGTCTTGAATTTACAAATTGTTGCACAGTAATATATTTCTCCAACTCCTTTACTGTTAGAACTCTGCTCCATATATTACTCTCAAATGTCAGGGTGTGAAATCCACATTGATACATAAGAGGAAAAGCAGTTGATTACTTTCTGCTGGGGACTAATTTAGCTATTCTGATCTGTAAGCAAATATGACATGAATATAACCTTCAATTTAAAACCAAGTTAGTTATATGAACAATAAAAAATACTATACTCATAAAATAATGTATAAAGCGGCACTACAGACTAAAAATAACATGTATTAAAGTTTCTGAGCGTGTTTCCTTGATGCTGGAATAGCATGATTGGATGTGCATTGGTCCTTTCTAGGGAGAGAGAGTTCCATAATCAGAATGCCATAACTGAAAAGGTCCTAACCACAACCTCCACCACCTTCAAAGGAGAGTCTCTTGAAGAAGGACTTTTCACCATGATGTCAGTATTGAGATATCTAGTTAAAGTTATACAGGGCTTTATAGATTTAAAACAAGCCCTTTGAACTGTGTTCTAAAATATAGCAACTAAAAAACAGTTTTCCTTAGATGCTTAAGAGATATCAACTAGTGAATCATTTGATTGATCCTAGCCAACCCTTTAGCAAGTTACTATTTCAGCTTAACTAGTCTTTTTAAACAATCTTCAAAAGCAGCCCATATCCAGTGTAACAGAAGTCCAAGGTGGAGTTTATCAAAGAACAGATAACCACAGCCTGGCTATCTTTTGTTGTTGTTGTTCAGTCGTTTAGTCGTGTCTGACTCTTCGTGACCTCATGGACCATAGCACGCCAGGCCTTCCTGTCCTCCACTGTCTCTCAGAGTTTACTCAAGTTCATGTTCATTACATCGGTAATGCTATCCAACCATCTCATCCTCTGCCGTCCCCTTCTCCTTTTGCCCTCAGTCTTTCCCAGCATCAGGGTCTTTTCCAGGGAGTCCTCTCTTCGCATTAGGTGGCCAAAGTATTTAAGGAGTCTGAAATGAGTTATTGGGCTTCCATAATTCTCCTGCTAAAAACCCCCACTATGTAATTGTTTCTGATATAGCATTTGAAACTGCTGACAGTTGTATTCTCCTACAGAAATAAGCTGGGAAAATGAAGGGAAAAACACATTTCTGTATGCATGATCTGGTGCAGAGGTATATAAGCTGAATAAAAAAGGTGGCAGGCAGGTGGAGTACTGAATATCTTTTTTTCTGCATAATATTTCCTTAATTTTTCAGATGAACTAGAATTAGTCTGTTTTCCTCACCTATTCCTAATATCCATAACTAACTTTTCTTCAGAGAAAGGAGTCTGCTTGTGAGTTCTAAACCCAACTTTCATCTTATAGGTATGAATGTAAATTTTAGAAGTTTTCAGGCTTTGTGCATTGGAGTGCCATCTGGAAGATAGATGCGCCTCCATTTCTAAGCCCAGAATGCTTGTGATTGCTTCTCTCAAAGATGGGGGGGGGGGGGGAAGCCTGTATAAATTGAAGAAGGCTACACTGTATGGAGTACATACAGTAGTCCTCTATCCATCACCTTTAAAATTGCAGCTGTAATGCTCTAAGGAACAGGCAGACAAGTAACATCAGCTTCTTCTTCTCTGTCTTCAACATCACTTGCTCACCAGTGTTTCCCACAAAGTATTTTCATCTGAACCACACTCACCTTCTTCCATCCTGGAAGCAGAGAAAATATTCAGGGAACAGCTTCATGGATCAGTGCTCACTCTCTTTTCCTCCAGCTGATTGATAGGAAAGTACAAAGCATATCAGTCACTCTGATCACAATTAATCCAGTCATGGTATAACGGAAATCCCCAAACCTCCACTCCAAACTAATGGGAAATAAAATAGTTTGTAAAGGTAAAGGTTTGTAAAGGTAAAGGACATTTGTGCAGTCGTGTCCGACTCTAGGGGCCGGTGCTCATCTCCGTTTGTTAGCCGAAGAGCCAGCATTGTCCGAAGACGCTTCCACGGTCATGTGGCCGGCACGACGCGTGCGGAACGTTGTTACCTACCCACCGAAGTGGTACCTATTCATCTACTTGCATTTGCATGCTTTTGAATTGCTAGGTTGGCAAGAGCTGGGGCGACTGTTGGAGCTCACTCCGTCATGCGGGGCTAGGGATTCGAACCTCTGAACTTGCAATCTTCCAATCGACAAGCCTGGCGTCTTACCCGCTGAGCCACCACGCCCCCTCCCCCAAATCCCCATTTCTCAATACATATATATCTCTACATTTGTTTGTTGGTTTGTAAACAAATGGAGAAGTTACTATGATAGATCTGATGTGAGGGAAAATCATTTACATTTTTACAAACACTGGAATTTTCCAAAGCTTCCCAGAAATTTTGACAGCTTTCCTCTTTTACATTTAAAGTCCTGTGAGTTGTGAAAAGGGAATATTAGTGTAACAGTAATTTTGAAGCCAACTTTTTCCCAATAATTCTGACCATGGGCATATGTTACTATAGCGACTGGATTTACTATATTTCTGGGAAGAAAAAGAAGAACAGGATGTTGAACCACAGTGAGCATAAGAGAAAAGGAGAGGGGAAAAAAGTAAGGCTGGCTTGAGCCAGTACCTGGGAAACAAGTTATGGCAAGAATTCACACCAATGGAAAATCAAATTACAAGGTCTGCAGAGTCACAGTGATTTGAAAGGAAATTACAGATTTGTTGCAGTGAACTGGAACTGAAGCAGAAATAGATTGATTCTGCATCTGGCATGAGGTCTGAAGCCAATCCTGAAATGGCACAAAACACTGATAGGGAAGTGTTTTAAGCAGGCTGAATTTTAAGAAATCTGAGTAGTGCTCAGACAACAACTTCTAAGCCCTAAGCTTCGGCTGCCATATATTGAGAAGACCTGGAAGGCTGGAACTACAGGATCGTCTGCAATTGCAGTTTATAAAGGGCAGGGTATAGGGGAGTATAGGAGGAAAGGCGCCATCAAGCCTGCAATTCCATTTGCAGTACTGGAGAAACAGCCATCACAGTATCTTCAGATCCTTGGAATGTTTGAGCAGTTGGAAGCCCTGCTGTGGGAACCTTTGATCCTGATATAGTTCTAAGGCACAGAATTTACCAACTGGTTCTCCTTGTATTCTGTGTGTACAGTTATAAGTTGCATATTTCCCCCTTGTAATTGTAATATTGGATGTTAAAAAGACAGGGATTTAATGTTAATACATATGATGCAGAAACTTGTGGGAAATCAATTAGCTGGGCCCAGTCTTTGTGTTTCTTATAAAATAATGATGAGAAAAGACACATTTCTCAATATCTGATTTTTCTTTCCTGTTAGGATCTTTTCTTCACAAAATATGTGAAAGGCTCTGGTTGAAGTAACCTTTTCTTTCTTCGTATAATCAGGTCTTTTTCAGAGGTCTTACAGTGAATACAGTGCGAGGATTCCCTGTGTGTGCTGCCACATTCCTTGGATACGAACTTTCACTCAAAGCCCTAAGAAAAAAAGCATAGACAAATCCTTGAATTCCAGGTCAGTTTCATAGAATGGTGGGCACTTCCAAATCTGCTTCATCAGTAAAATCACCTGAAAAAGATGAACAATGGGGTAGATATCATGGACAGTATCCAGTTGTTCTGCAGCTGCCCAAGCCATGCTTTTGGCACTTTTTAAAAACTTTTCTAGATAATTGTTTGAAATGCTGTAATTTCTTAGGAAAAAAAAACTATACAAAAGCAATTTAACAAGAGTTACTTCTAGGCGCTCCCACCCAAAAAAGAAAATTAAAAATTAATAAAGGAGGAATGTATGAAGGTTAAATGAAAAGCAATGCCTCTACTTTCATAAGTTTAGTTTAAATTGTGATATTGTAATTAATGAAACAGGAAAATAATCCCTGAAATGAGCCGTTTTGGTACCAGTATTTATTTCTCCATGTAATATTCCGCCCTTTGGAATATTCTTCCTCCTGAAATAAGATCGGCCCCCTCTCTCCTGGACTTTAGAAAAAACCTAAAGACCTGGTTATGTCACCATGCTTGGGGAGGGGAACAGCCAGTCTTGGGGTTGGCTGGTCCCTTAGATCTGCCCTGACCAGCCTTATCGACCAATGGGATGAGATCTACCATTCTTGGATCGAACTATATGATATATATTTTTATTGTTTATTATTGGTATTTATAGTTTTTATTGATTTTAAACCTTTGTTGTGAACCGCCTAGGGTCCCTCCTTGTGGGGGAGATGGGTGGGATATAAATATAATAAATAAATAAATAATAAATAATAAATTACCACCATTTGCTATACACTTCTGCCACCGATGGACAAGCGTCTTAAAGCTGTCCCCAAAAAAGAAAACAAAACCCTCCACACTTGGTCTCTTCAACCAGATCCTGACAGTCCTTTCCATCTCTTGAGGCAAACAGATGCCTACCATTCCTTTGATTTGGGGAAAAGGGTGGAAGTCACATGGTACTAAAACTGGAGTGTATGGTGCAGGGGGTAAGATGGTGAGATCCAACTTTGCAATTGCCTCCTTGATGGCTCATGAGGTATGAGGCCTAGCATTGTCAGAGTGCAACAAAAGGTTCCTCGTTGTGCTTCCCAACTCTGCTTAATCAGTTTCAAAGCATTGAATGCTGCAATGTAGCACTCTAATCTGACAGTGCTGCTAAGTTCAAGAAACTCCATGTCATTAACACTATCTGTGACTACAAAACTGTAACCCTGAGTTTTTCTGCTGAAGCCTGGGTTTGGAATTTTATTTTATTTTATTGTTTTGCAGGTGAAGCTTTGTGATGATATTCCATGGTCTGATGCTTCTTTACTGGGTCATAATTATGAGCCCATGTTTTGTTGGCTGTCCTGATGCTGTGAAGAAATTTCTTAGCTTCATTCTCGTAGTATAAACATTGCTAGCAAATTTCAACTCTTGAAGCTTTCATCTCTGCCATCAGCATGCAGAGAACCCATCTTGCACAAACCTTCCAATATTGAAGAACATCTATAATGGGACCCACACATTATTCCTGTGAAATTCCAAGCTTGATAGCAATTTCCCTTTGAATGTTCCACCAAGTGTCCTTAATCAGTATGTCAAACTTTGTCATATAAAACTTATTTGTCGCTATCACAGGTTATCCATTCCATTCTTGATCACACAAATCAAGTGTTCGTGGTTCACCATCTTTACATTTTTTGGCCCAGCAATGCACAGTACTCATGTCAACAGAGTCATCACCATAAACAACTTGTGCTCAGCAGTGAATTTCAAGTGGAGGGACTCTTTCAGCAGTCAAAAATTCAACCGTGGTTGTTACTTAAAGTACACTGACGAGTACTCACTGCAGGTTTCCATTTCATGAACTGTTGCAACGCAACCTTTTCTCACAGCAACTTCCTACCAACTGAAGAAAAAGAACAGGTGCTAAAAAGTTATATAAATTATAACTTATATAAAAGGTTATATAAATAAAGAAATAAAGAAATAAAGAAATAAATAAACAATAAATAAATAAATAAATAAATAACCAACCCACCAGAGCTTCTAGTATGTCAGTACTACCATCTGTTGGGAAATAATAATAATAATAATAATAATAATAATAATAATAATATATTATTATTATTATTATTATTATTATTTCTATTTCAGTCACTGACCAGCACAATTCATAAATATCCAAAAATATTATAAAACACTAGAACCATCATAGATAGCATATAACATATAGAGTTATAAATTTAATCTAAAACCTATAAAAACTAGATCTAATCTAAAAGAATTAAGAGAGTTGAAATAAGATATGCCATTTAAGAACAAATGTAAAAACAAATATTTTAGCTGTCCCAAAAAGTGGCAACTTATAACATTTGAGGCATTGCTTTCATTCAATTCTCATATATGCCATAGACTACAGTTTCACTTTACTGAAGTCTGTGAAACAATATTGCCTCTGTTTTGGTTTTAGAATTGTGCGGTTTTATGGATGCTTGTTTCTTTGCTTCTTCCCAAGGTCCCTGTATACCTCACTACTGCTTTCACTTTCTAAGCCAAATCAATGGCACTCAGGTGGCATTTGCACTGATGAAATTTAATGATCTGAATCCTCTTCATCTAACGCCAATAGTTGTAAAGCCAAAAGAAAAGGACCTGGTTGTCTGGCAGTGATCAAAACTTTCCAATAATCAAACTTTCTCAAAAGTGCAAACTGTAGCAGCTGCCTGTAACATCATTGTCTAGTGTTTTCTGTAAGTGATCAATTGAACGCATGCTGAAAATAATCAAAGAGGGGAAAAGGCAAGTAAATCCATGTTATCTTCCCGTTTTGTGTCTTTGTATCAGCAAATGAACCTGTTTTCCACTAGAAGATAAGAAGGAATGGAATAACCTTCAATTTCAAGCAATTTATGCTTTTGATTGTTCTTCATCACAGCTATAGTTTCAACTAGTTTCTTTCCTTTTTCAGTGTTGTTGCCCCCTCTGATTTCTCTATTTTATGATGCATAATTTACTATATTGTATGGTATACCAGATGTGAGAAGGGAGTGCTTTTAGCTATACAAGATAGAATCACTACACAGCAGAACATGTGTGGCTGATGAGGACATCTCTACGTGCAGTCTCTTGTTTGGCTCCTGTCTGCAAGTGGGCAACAGATGAACAAAATGTGAGAATCGCGTTAGGCTACTTTTTTCTTAGGACTATGCATAGTTTGCACTGGTGGGAAGCACAAATGTAATGGAAACTTAGTCCAAATCAGCTTTCGCATTACAATGTAGTCATAGAAATCTAAGGAGAAAGGTGGTAAGTCAGTACCAATTTCATCACTTTGCTTGTGAGGAAAGAAATGGGGAAGGATTGTGGTTAGGTTTAAATCTTAGAGGAGGGACCAGAATTTTGACAAGCAGGAAATCGTGGCACAGGAGCAGAAGGAGATAAAATCATACCTGAATGAACAGCTTTGAAAAAGGAAAGAATAGCCAATATAAGCACATATTGTTGTTAACAAATCAGGGCACACCTTGCTCTTTACCATAAACTTTTGTTTATGTAGCTTAGCAAAGAGAGGTTTTTATTAAAGAGCAAATTGTTAGCAGGGGATAGGAACATACTTGTTCCCCAATTTGTAAAGTCCCCAAAGTTCAAACGTTCGGCGCACTACTTATACTGTAGAACAGGGCTTTCCAAAGTGCCGCCGCTGGCGACATGCCAGCGGCGGTGCGGCGGTGGCGATGGCACGGCAGCAGCAACACAGGAGGGTGTGCGGCCGCGCTTGTGCGCGGCGGCAACACAAGACAGCATGCAGCGGCGCGCACGCACATGGCGGCGGCGCAGGGGGGCGTGCGGCGGCGCAGGGGGGCGTCATTTGGAGGTGGTGAAAACAGTTTGAGACTGTGGGAACTGTTCTGTGTAAGGATAAAGGGGAAAGCAAGTTAATGAAGAATTTTTTTCTGAAGAAATCTGAATTTCTACAGCAGAACTTTCCAAACTCTGTGTCGCGACACAAAAGTGTGTTGCCACACACAGCGTGGTGTGTTGCCACACCACCCGGAAGCGGCGGTGCGCGCGTGCACGGTGGCAGCGGCAGCTGCTGCCGCCGTGCATGCGCACGCCGCCGCACACACCCCTGCGCCGCCGCACGCCCCCCTGCGCCGCCGCAGGGGGGTGTGCGGCCACGTGCACGGCGGCAGCAGCTTCCACTGCCACCGTGCACGCGCGCACCGCCGCTTCCGGGTGGTGTGGCAACACACCACGCTGTGCGTGGCGACACACTTTTGTGTTGCGACACAGTTTGGAAAGCTCTGCTGTAGAAATTTAGATTTCTTCAGAAAAAAATTCTTCATTAACTTGCTTTCCCCTTTATCCTTACACAGAACAGTTCCCACAGTCTCAAACTGTTTTCACCACCTCCAAATGATCCAACTGCTGGCCTATTTATCACATATGCACACAATGACTTTCCTTCTTGGAGGCATCCTATAAATAAGAGAGAGGGTCAAAAGGTCCTTGTCCATATATAAATTCCTTCTTCGGGGCAAGATTGCCTCAAATGAACACAAAAGTGTACTGCTCTGATTCATTCACAAATCACTTCCACACTATACATGAGGGTTGGAAATTCCTCTTGCATTTTCTAAGATTCCATTTTCTAAGATACCCCAAGACTAGCATTAAAGATACCTTCCTGAAGCCTGTGTAATTCTTCCTTCTTTGATCTTGCCCAACTGGGTGGGGCTTGATGGTTCCATTGTACCCTAAATAGAAGAATAGCCTTTCTTTTCAGAGTGATAAGGACAATTTCTCCTTTTTTTTTACCAGATTGTTTTTATTAATCCATTTTCAAACAAACAAACAAACATAACATAAAATAAAATAAAAATGAACAATTTACCATAAACAAAAACAAAAGGAAAGAAAAACCCAAAACTTTAAATGTTGATGAAGCCTGTCAAGATTTTTTTCCAAAGGGAAAGATAATGTGGCATTTTCTGATTAACCAAATATATAATTTTCTCAAAAATTGCTAAGTCATACAGCTCTGAAATCCAGTCCTTTATATCTGGAATTATAGTATTTTCCCATCTCCTAAGGATTATTCTTTTTGCTATTATTAGAGCACAAAAAACCCATCTTTGTTCTGAACATGTTAAATTCCAAGTGGTCAGTATATAATTCAATACAATATACATGTCTTTAAAAACCAGAGTTTTCTCAATAATTCTGTCAATGTATTGTATAACCTTACTCCAAAAGAGGTGTAAGGAAGAGCATGACCATAACATGAGTTAAATTCCCTTCAAATTTCTTGCAACCCCAACATACTGTAAATAATCTTTACAAAACATTTTCTTTTCTTTTCATAAGCTTTCAAATAACTTAATGTTAAAATAAAACTTTGCTCTCATCTGTGTTTTGAAGGGATCACTTACAGTATTAATCTGACATGAATGTGACTGTTGGCAAGCTTGTGACCAAGGCATGAGTGACCATGAGCAGAACCCATGTAGCTGTGCAAGAGCTCTCCTGCTTTGAGCAGGACCCATGAGCCCAGGAGGACCCTCAAATTGCGCATAGGTTCCATCTGGGGTATTGCAACCCCAACCCCATCCAGAACTAAAGATGGAAAGTCCCCAGAACCAAGGGGCCCTAAAACCCTGAGCCACTTGGCCTTGCTAGGGTTGAGTTGAAGTCTTTTGTTCCCCGTCCAGACCCCCACAGCCTCCAGATACTGAGATAGAACCTCTATGGCATCACTTGGACAACCCAGGGTGGAGACAGAAAGCTCAGTACCATCAGCATTCTAATGATACTTTACACTGAACCTTTGGATGACCTCACTCAGAGGCTTCATGTTAAACAGGAGAGGAGTGAACCCTGCAGCACTGCACAAAGCAGGGGACATGGGCTGAACCTCTGCCTCCCAAACAACACCAACTGGAATCAGCCCCAGAGGAAGCAGGAGAACCAGCACAACACAGTACCACCCACTCCCAACCCCTAAAACCTGTTCAGAAGATATCGAAAGCTGTTAAGAGGTCAAGAAGAGCAAGGATGGATGCACCACCCCCATCCCACTCCCACTAGAGGTCATCTAGAAATTCAGTCAATGCTGTCTCGGTCCCATAACCACGTCTGAGTTCTGACTGAACAGGGTCCAGATAATTCGCTTCTTCCTGAGTCCTCTGGAGTTGCCACACAACCACCTTTCCACAAAAGGAAGGTTAGAGACTGGATGAAAGTTGTCCAGAACAGTTGGGTTTAGCGATGGCCTCTTGAGGAGGGAATGAACCATTGCCTCCTCAAGAGATGATGAGACCACCCTCATGTAGTTGCAAGAATGCTGTCCATCAGGACCACACAATCAAACTCCTCCCAGATAACCAAGCCAAACCAAGCCCCGTTACCTCCACAGGACCTGCTCCAAGACTAGAATCCACCTTAGCGTGAATCCAAACAACTTTATTCATCAGGTGCCTAACATATTCATCACAGTGATCCTATAGGTAAAACTCCAAGTTCCTCCCTCCCTGGGGGTACAGGTCACCTAAAACCAGGCCACTGGACAGCTATCCACAGATGTAATAAGGTATGGGCAATAGAAAACACTGATTACAGATAACATTCCACAAGTGGCAAATTTATGGGTTACGTCACTCCCTTTCCCAGCTGGGTTTGTATCCATCTTAAAACTTGCAAGTATATTCAAGGACTTTCAAAATATGCTCTCTATTGCTTAGCTGCTGAAAAGGCTAGTTTTTGCAGGTAAAAGAAAGAAATGGTTTTGGGTAAAAGGAAAACATGATTTCCTGAACTTCAAAAGAAGGCATGGATGCCATGCTAAAATGCTAATATCACCTTTATTAAAAAGCTAATAATGAAGCCTAAAATTCCAGGTAACAGTTAACATAATGCAAAACAAAGTACAAACCTCAAGCACAATTTTTACTTCAAAACTATGCAAACAGTAGTTGCTGAGCTCCTTATAAACCTCAGAGAAATTCTTAGGAAAAGAAAAAAGTGGGTGTCTGCTGCCCAGTGTTGGGTTCAAAAGTACGCCCATTGCCAGAGAGCAAGAGAGCGAGAAGGGTAATATTAACGGTAGAAAACATCCTGGAAACTTAGAGAGGGTGATGGGGAGCTACCTCAAAAGTTTGCCTTCTGTTAAATGGATCTTTTGTGATTGGCTCTATCTATCATGACAGTCAGTCATTTTGGCCAGCACCTTAACCCCTACACCACACTGGCTCTTTATATTATTACATGCTTTCAGGGTCTCTGCTCCGCAGATAACCAGATGCGAGGCACTCTGGTTGAAGTTGGGCTTAAGGGAACAGTTGCCCAGCAGCATCCCTGCCTGAGCTGCTCAATTATGTTGCTGGGTTGGCAATAAAGTCCCCAGAGAAGAGTCCTGAGAATAACACAGATAGCCAAGAAAACAAATGGATCATTGAACAAATTAAGCCAGGTGAGATGTGGGAAATGGCCGCGGTGGCAGCTTGAGAGCCTTGCAGAGGGTGGATCTGGTGCCGGACTCAGAATGGCATCCAGGAGGCTTCCCAGTGTACCAGTGGCAGTGCAGCAGATGGAGCAGCACTGCTGATCAGCTATTGGCTGATCAGCTGGTTTCTCAGTGCATCATTCACTCATCCTGGCTCTTCCCCCAGGCATTGGGGACATGTTGTTAGTTTGGAAGCTCTGGCATGGATAATTGTTATAGGTGCCTTAGGTTTTTAAGGAGAGGGCCTCGACCCGGGTTTTGTTGTTATCATTTTATTGTATGTTTTATATTGTATGCTCACCTCATATAATGTAATTCCCATCATACTATATCAAGCTTTACCCAATCCACTTTCTGACCTTATCAGATGTATTATCGCTTGAAGATAGTTGTTTACATCATTCTGAATTTCTTTTTGTGATTTAATGATTGGTCTAGTTGTCACAAAGAATCACAGATCAACTCCAGCTTCCAAGACCAAAAAAGTAGTAACTTTTTCTCAGTGATTATAAAGCAAACTGCCCCAATTGCTAGCTATAAGTGTACTAAAAACGTAGCACTGACATCTACCGGTTTGCACCTATTACAGCACCCTTTGTTAGAATGTGGCAGTGTGGCAATTTCATCAGGATACTTCGTTTTAGTACAGTAAAAAAAAAATGAATGAATGAGTGCCAATAACAATGGAAAATTAGGTGATAAATGAGAATTCCCTTTAACACAGATGGTGAAACAAAAGGAAGATACTATAAACAAGTTTTGGCTGCTCATGCAAAGCTGTTTCATATAAGGACTTTGTTGTCTTGCATCAGGAGCTTTTTGTTAAGAATTAGGCATGTTTTTACTGTAGCAGCATTGAAAAGTTGCTCAATTACATTAATAACATGGCAGTACCCTCCTGTGGCCTAACACAGCATTACTGTTTGTAGCAAAAAAAGAACAGAAAGATAACAGAAGTTTAAATGAATTATTGGGTAGAAGAAAAGTTAGGAAACTTTTACATGAGTATCCTATGCCAGATTAAAACAGTTCTGGATCTCTGTGTTCCTTCCCACCGTGTCAGCAGAACTGGAAAGCTAAGATGGTTTACTTGAAAATAGGGCAGTGAACATGTCAACAATTATTCAAAAATGCTTCTGACCTCACATGAGCACAGCACCTTTCAGATTTTATTAAAGCAGTTGTATCTTTTTTTTTGCAGGCTTCCATATGAACCTGAAACCTCATTAAAACAGCTACATCTCTTTTCAGGCTCATGTTTTAATTAAGTAGTCCCAGGCTACTGAATATTTTTTTCCCTCTTCTCTTCTCTCTTTTTTAAATTGGAATAGAGGTGCCAGGCTTTTTGTTGCTACTGAACCTGCAGCAGTTTGAGCCAGGGAAATTATTCCCATTCTTTGTTCTTGATATTTCAAGTTTATTTATTTATTTATTATTTATTTATTTATTAAACACATTTATAAGGCCGCCCAACTCACACACGGTAACTCCGGGCGGCTTTCAGAATTAAAAACCATAAAAACACAATACACACCCCATGGTGGCAGCAAACACATTCATATCAACCACTTGATTGGCTCCGAAATGACCTGGGATCCCCAGGCCCACTGACAAAACCACGTCTTCAGGGCCTTCTGGAAAAGGAGTAAGGAGGGGGCCAACCTCATCTCTGGGGGAATGACGTTCCAAAGGGAGGGAGCCACCACAGAGAAGGCCCTTTTCCTTGCCCCCACTAGATGTACTTCCCTAACTGAAGGGACCTGCAACTAACCTGCCTCCCTGCTCTGGTGGGCCGGATAGATGTTAAAAGGTAGAAGTTAACAGAAGGCAGTTACCATTCACTTTCAAAGAACTTCTGAAGTTTTCAAGAATGAAAACAATGGCAGTGTGGAAGTACCCTCAGTTAAAGTATTAGAAGACAGATTAAAGAGACCTAAAGGTTGTACGAGAAATAGCGGACCTGTGTTAACTCATCTTAAAAGAGATGCCTTGTCATGCTGAGAATATACAGTAGTATTGAGAGGCCTCAATGTGAACAGCTTGGGTAAGTTGCCACCATTGAAAAGCAATGGGTACAGGGCCAATCCGACTTGATTGGCTGTTTCACTTAGATGGAATCAGCTTCTGTGCATTTGGACGAGTCAAATGTTGTGCCAGCACCACCAGTTAGAAGTAGGGTTCTGCAGTGCTTACTTCAGGTGCTTTGAAGGAGCTCTTTCCTCAGACCTTTATTGAAAGAAAACATCCATTTTAAGATTTTCATAACCCTAAAAACTGCAGACTACAGATTCACTGCTGAATCCATAGGCCTATGACTGAGAGGCAGCTACCCCAGCAACTTCCTCTGCTGGATATAGAAAAGTTTTGGCCTGTTTAAAAGAAAGAGATTTCTAGGAAAAGGTGGGATAAGGAATGGCGCCTCCATCTTCCCAGCAGCAGTTTCACACCTCATCATTAATTATTACCAGAACTTCATTCCCAAATTTGCCACCATCTCCGCACCTCTCACTTGCCTCCTATGGAAAAAAAGTTCCTTTTACTTGGACCAGAAGGCACAAGAGGCATTTAAGGCCTTAAAGTGTCAGGCCTAGCCCAAGAACGACATAGAATCAATCCAACCAAGTTCAGTTATTTGCTTACACCGTATAGACAGAATCTTGCCAGACTAAACCTGTACTACTCTAACCTAATGGATATACTGTACCTTGGCAGGCTCTAGGACGTGGCTAATCTGAATTTTTTCTTCTTCCCACGGTCCAACTCCAGGCTTGCAGTTGTCTCTCCCCCATCCTTGGAATGTGCTCCCTCCTTCCTGAGGGCCAGCTGCCTTACTGTAGTCCATCACATCACCTCCCCCTTTGTAGACACATTCCATCACATCAAGTTTGCTTTTGCCTCCAAACCCACCCTGATCCCTGAACCCCTTCATAGTGAAACATATGCTTCCAGTGTCACTATAGGTCCTGTACTTCTCCAAGCCGATCCTAGTTCTTCCATTCTTTTCTTTTTTTTTTTTTTTAACAAATTTTATTAGATTTTAATTTTACATAGATAAAAGTTTGAAACAGAAAAGAAAATGGAAATACAAATCAAGAAAAAAGAAAAGATAAAAAAGTGTAGTAAAGGAAAAAAGAAAAAAAGATAAAGCTGAAACAGAATTTGGTCA
This sequence comes from Charina bottae, assembly GCA_023362775.1. Classification (NCBI taxonomy): domain Eukaryota; kingdom Metazoa; phylum Chordata; class Lepidosauria; order Squamata; family Charinaidae; genus Charina; species Charina bottae. The sequence goes on along the minus strand of JALMGJ010000002.1, from coordinate 95,770,276 downwards.
ACTTCCGATTTGTATCTGGTCATGGTATTTTAAAAATTTTATCTTACATGCTAGGTCTATATATAATATTAAAGAATATTTCTTGTCTATTACATCAATATATATATATTTTAATCTTCAAATCCCCATATAAGCTTTGCCCCTCCCGCATCTTGTAAATAGTCAGTTAATGGTTTCCACTCTTTAAGGAAATAATTATTTGGATTTTCTTTTAATAAACATGTCAGTTTATCATTCTCTGCCATATCCATCAATTTTAACATCCAATCTTGTATCGTAGGCGATATCTGGTTTTTCCAATTTTGTGCAAAAATAAGTCTTGCTGCTGTAATCATGTATTGCATAATCCTTGTAAATTGCTTCCCAGGTTGTCCATCAATTATTCCCAGTAAGAAAAATTCCGGTTTAAATGGAACTCGAATTTGTAATATATTTTGCATCAATGCATGTATTTGAGTCCAAAATTTCTTTGCAGTCTCACATGTCCACCACATATGGTAAAAAGACCCCTCTTTTTTTTTACATTTCCAACATAAGTTGGAGACATTTCCATACATTTTAGAAAGTTTTTGTGGGGTCATATACCATCTGTACATCATCTTATAAAAGTTTTCTTTTAAATTATAACACAAAGTAAATTTTAACCCTTTGGTCCACATATCTTCCCATTGTTGCATTTGAATATTATGGCCAATATTTTTAGCCCATTTAATCATACAGTCTTTAACTTGTTCCTCTACCATTTCACCTTTTAACAATAATTTATACATTTTTGCAATTAGATGATCATCTGTCTCACATAGTTGTATCTCAAATTCCGATTTGGTTTGTTCAAATTCAAGGTCTTTCTTATCTAATTTAAATTTCTCTACGAGCTGCATATATGAAAGCCATTGAAAACTGTATCCCTCTGATACCAATTCTTCTATTGATTTAATTATATATTGTCCTTGTTCTTTCTTTAAACAGTCTTTGTAGGTTAACCATTTATCTTTATTTCTTACTTCTGTTCTGTAGAATGCTTCTTGTGTAGAAATCCATAAGGGTCTTTTATAACATAAGATTAATTTATATTTATTCCAGATTCTTAACAAGGATCTTCTAATATAATGGTTTTTAAAGTCCACATTAACTTTAACTTTATCGTACCACAAATATCCATGCCATCCATATCTTAATTCATGTCCTTCCAAATTCAATTTTTCATTTTTCAAAACTATCCATTCTTTAATCCAAACCAAGCAACAAGCAGCATAATATAATTTCAAATCTGGTAGACCTAGTCCTCCTCTTTCTTTAGAGTCTTGCAAGACTTTATATTTTACTCTTGGTTTTTTCCCTTGCCAAATAAACTTAGAAATATCTCGCTGCCATTGTTTAAAAGGTTCTTCTGATGCCAATATAGGTAGTGTTTGAAAAAGATATAAAATTCTTGGCAAAACATTCATTTTAATTGCTGAAATTCTACCTAATAATGATAATTGCAGTTTTTCCCAATGTTCCAAATCTTTTTTAATATCCATCCAAAGTGGAATATAATTATTCTTAAACAACTTAACATTTTTAGTTGTTAAATATACTCCCAAATATTTTACTTTTTCTTCCATTGAATATCCTGTTATTTCTTTCAATTTCTCTTGTTGGTGGTAATCCATATTTTTGGTCAAAACTTTTGTCTTCTGTAAATTCACTTTGAACCCTGCTAGCGACCCAAAGTCTTTTAGTTTCTGTATTAATATTTCAATTCCTTCTAGTGGATTCTCCAAAGTAATGACTAGGTCGTCAGCAAATGCTCTTAGTTTATAAACTTCTTTTTTAACTTTAATACCATGGATACCATCATCTTGTCTAATATCTCTAAGTAAAACCTCTAATACCAATATAAACAAAAGTGGAGATAATGGACAACCTTGTCTAGTACCTTTTTGTATTTCACATGGCTTACTAAATTCTCCATTAACAATTATTTTGGCAAATTGTGGAGTATATATTGATTTAATCCATTTTATAAAATTTCCTCCAAAATTCATATTTTCCAAAACTTTGAACATAAAAGGCCAATTTAAGTTGTCAAAGGCTTTTTCAGCATCAATAAATATCAAGGCAGCTTGTTTATCATAGTGTTGATCCAAATATTCAATTACGTCTACTATGTTTCGGACATTGTCATGAATTTGTCTTTTGGGTAGAAAACCAGTTTGGTCTTGATGAATAAAATCCTTAAGTATATTCTTCATTCTTTCTGCTAATATCGTTGTAAATATCTTATAGTCATTATTCAATAAAGATATTGGTCTGTAATTTTTAGTTAATGTTAAATCCTGTTGTTCTTTGGGTATCAATGTTATATGTGCTTCTTTCCAAGTTTCAGGCATAATTCCTGTTTCCAAAATAGAATTCATAGTCTTCTGCAAAGGTAGACATAAATCCTCTTCAAAACATTTATAGTAGGCTGCTGACAATCCATCCGGTCCAGGAGCTTTTCCACTACTAATTTTCTTAAAAGCTTTTATCAATTCTTCTTTTGTTATAACATTATTTAATATCAATCTTTGTTGGTCATTAAGAACAGTTAGTTTTTGTTTATTCAAATATTCTTCAATCTCATCCAAGTTGACATCTTGTTTTTTATATAATTTAGAATAATAGTCATGAAAGGTTTTTTGAATGTCCATATTATTCACCAGAGTTTTTCCTTCATGTTGAATATTAGTAATCAAATTCTTTTGTCTTTGTTTCCTCAATTTATAAGCCAGCCATCTACCTGGTTTATTTGCATATTCAAAATATTTTTGTTTTGTAAATTTAATTTGAGTCTCTATCTCTTGAGTTAATATCATTGATATTTGCTTTTGTAGAAATTTAATTTGAGTGAGCAAAGTGTCATCCATTGGTTTATCTCTCAAATCTAACTCTTTACTTTTAATTTCATCTAAAATCAATTGAATTCTTTTTTGTTTTTTCTTCCTCATTTGAGCATTGTATTGAATAAAATAACCCCTCATATATGCTTTGCTGGCTTCCCATACAGTTTGAATATTAGTCCCTTTGTTCAAATTAAATTGAAAATATTCTCTTAATTTTTTTTTGCATACATCAACTACATCATTATTCCATAGTAGTGACTCATTCAATCTCCATCTAAATACATTCCGTTTCCCTTTAAGAGTCAACATTACTGGATTATGATCTGATAAAGTCTTAGGTAATATATCAACTTTGTTAATATCCATCATCAAATTTTTAGATATCAAAATCATATCTATTCTAGAATGTGATTTAAATCTCTCTGAATAATATGTAAATTCTCTGGAAGTCCCATTCATACATCTCCAAATGTCTTGTAAATCCAACATCTCTTTCAAGTCGAAAAATGTTTGTGGCAATTTTCCCTGTGTTTGCTTCACTTCTTTTTGTGACTGTCTATCCAATCTGGGGTAAATTACCCCATTCCAATCCCCCATGAAACACCAATTGTCATAAGTTAAGTCCAAAAGTTTATCCATCAGGTTTTTATAAAATACTCCTTTATCCATATTCGGTGCATAAAGTCCAACTATCAGTGTTTTAGTTCCTTGTATGTTAATTTCTACTACAATGTCTTCATCAGCTAATATCAATTTTGGGTTTAACTTTGGTTGTACATATAAGACTACCCCTTTAGTTTTTTTATATCCAGCCGAAATAAATTCTTCTCCAAGCTGTTTTTGAATCAAATATTTAGTATCTTTTTTACAAATATGAGTCTCTTGTAAACAACTTATGTCCAATTTCTGTTTTTTCAAAAAATGAAATATCTTTCTTCTTTTTTGTGGAGCATTGGCTCCATTAATATTCCATGTCAGATATTTAAGTTCCATTGGTGTTTTATTCTTTAAAATCCCTTTGTTAAGTCCACACCTGTAGCTCCTTTCTCAGATAGATCTTCAGTCTTCTCTTTGTCTTTCGATGTTTCTCCTCCTTTTGTCAATTCTCCTTCTGGTAAACCCATTTCTTTCTTGTATTTCTCTAAAAAAACTTTTGCTTTTAAAATGGAAGTTATTTTGAATCTCTGTCCTTTAAACTCAAACGATACGCCTTCCAATTTTTCCCATCTGAATGAAATACTATGTTGCCTTAATTTGTCTGTAAGGAAAGAATAGTCTTTTCTTTTCCTAATTATTCTCAAGGGAATTTCTTTTAATACAATTATTTCCTTCCCTTCTATATTTAATCTAGTATTATAATGCTTCCTTAAGATTTGCTCTTTTGTCACTTTTCTTACGAAATATATCAATATGTCTCTAGGGACTTTTCTTTCCTTAGCATAACGTGAGTTTACTCTGAATATCTTGTCTATCTCCAAATCTAAATCTTGTTCTCTTGTCTCCAAAAATTTAGCTAATTCAAAAGTCATCCTTTCTCTCACATTTTCATCTACTTGTTCTGGAATTGCTCTAAATCTCAAGATGTGCTCCTTCTCTCTCATTTCTGCTAAAGCTGTGATATCTAGATTATGTTCAATCTCTTTAATAGCATATTCTGATTTATCTTCTAATTTTTGCATCTGGCTTTGCGTATCTTTAAGTTCTCCTGACAGAGAATTGACCACTTCCTTAACTGTTTGAATTTCTTTTTTAAAATCTTGCTTAATCTCTCGGGTTATTTCTTTCTTCATATCGTCCATTTTTTTGTCTAATGCTGTAATCTGATCTTCCATCTGCTTCATGGAGTCATCCATTTTCTTATTTATTGCTGTATTCTGGTCATCCATTTTCTTATTTATTGCTGTATTCTGATCATCCATTTTCTTATTTATTGCTGTATTCTGATCATCCATTTTCTTATTTAGTGTTGCAACAGCTTCTAATATCTTTTTCATTTCTGGTAATAAAGCTTCTGAGGCAGATGTAGCAGGTGTAGCAGAATCAATAGGTGATCCTCCAGTCTCCTTCTTCTTCTCCTTCTCCGCCCGTCTCGTTCCCAAAGACGCCATAGCCCTGCAAAAAAGAAGAAAAAAGGGAGAAAAGGGGAAAAAGCACCATATAACAATATAACAAAAATTATTTAAAAAAGGGGAAAAAATTAAAAAAAAAAAAATTAAAAATTCTTTTACAAATAATAAAAAGAAAAAAGAAAAGGTGAAAAAACAAATATCCAAAAGGTTAAGGAAAAATAAAGAGAGAACTAGGCTCCTTTAAAAATTTTCCTCTTAGGTCATTTATAATCCCTTATATATAAAAGTCTCCAGCAAAGGAGATCGTTACCTTGTTGTGGTGCTGGAGCTTGAGCACCTCAATGAAACCATGAGCTAAACCGTGAAGGGACACCCAAGACGGGAAGGTCGTGGCAGAGAGGTCAGACTAAATACGATCCCTGGGGAAGGTAATGGCAACCCACCCCAGTATTCTTGCCATGAAAACTAAATGGATCAGTACAACCAAAGATATGTCGGTATACCATCGGAAGATGGGACTCCCAGGTCGGAAGATGGTCAAAATGCTACTGGGGAGGAACAGAGGATACGTTCAACTAGCCCCAGACGTGATGACGCAGCTAGCTCAAAGCCGAAAGGACGGCTAGCGGCCGACGGTGCTGGTGGTGAACGACGAATCCGATGTTCTAAAGATCAACACACCATAGGAACCTGGAATGTAAGATCTATGAGCCAGGGCAAATTGGATGTGGTTATTGGTGAGATGTCAAGATTAAATATAGACATTTTAGGTGTCAGTGAACTGAAATGGACTGGGATGGGTCACTTCACATCAGATGACCACCAGATCTACTACTGTGGACAAGAGGACCACAGAAGAAATGGAGTAGCCTTCATAATTAATAATAAAGTGGCTAAAGCAGTGCTTGGATACAATCCAAAAAACGATAGAATGATCTCAATTCGAATTCAGGGTAAGCCATTTAACACCACAGTGATCCAAATATACGCCCCAACCACAGATGCTGAAGAAGCAGAAGTAGATCAGTTCTATGAGGATCTGCAGCACCTACTAGATAATACACCAAAAAGAGATGTTATTTTCATTACAGGAGACTGGAATGCTAAGGTGGGTAGTCAGACGACACCTGGAATTACAGGCAAGCATGGTCTGGGAGAACAAAATGAAGCAGGACATAGGCTGATAGAATTTTGCCAAGACAACTCACTGTGCATAACAAACACTCTCTTCCAACAACCTAAAAGACGACTTTATACATGGACTTCACCAGATGGTCGACACCGAAATCAGATTGACTACATCCTTTGCAGCCAAAGGTGGCGGACATCTATACAGTCGGTAAAAACAAGACCTGGAGCTGACTGTAGTTCAGATCACGAACTTCTTATTGCAAAATTTAGAATCAGACTAAAGAGAATAGGGAAGACCCACAGATCAGTTAGATATGAGCTCACTAATATTCCTAAGGAATATGCAGTGGAGGTGAAGAATAGATTTAAGGGACTAGATTTAGTAGATAGGGTCCCAGAAGAACTATGGACAGAAGTTCGCAACATTGTTCAGGAGGCGGCAACAAAAAACGTCCCAAAGAAAAAGAAAACCAAGAAGGCAAGATGGCTGTCTGCTGAAACACTGGAAGTAGCCCAAGAAAGAAGGAAAGCAAAAGGCAACAGTGATAGGGGGAGATATGCCCAATTAAATGCAAAATTCCAGAGGTTAGCCAGAAGAGATAAGGAATTATTTTTAAACAAGCAATGTGCGGAAGTGGAAGAAGACAATAGAATAGGAAGGACAAGAGACCTCTTCCAGAAAATTAGAAACATCGGAGGTAAATTCCAGGCAAAAATGGGTATGATCAAAAACAAAGATGGTAAGGACCTAACAGAAGCAGAAGAGATCAAGAAAAGGTGGCAAGAATATACGGAAGATCTGTATAGGAAGGATAATAATATTGGAGATAGCTTTGACGGTGTGATCAGTGAGTTAGAGCCAGACATCCTGAAGAGTGAGGTTGAATGGGCCTTAAGAAGCATTGCTAATAACAAGGCAGCAGGAGACGACGGTATCCCAGCTGAACTGTTTAAAATCTTGCAAGATGATGCTGTCAGGGTGATGCATGCCATATGCCAGCAAATTTGGAAAACACAAGAATGGCCATCAGATTGGAAAAAATCAACTTATATCCCCATACCAAAAAAGGGAAGCACTAAAGAATGTTCAAACTATCGAACAGTGGCACTTATTTCACATGCCAGTAAGGTAATGCTCAAGATCTTGCAAGGTAGACTCCAGCAATTCATGGAGCGAGAATTGCCAGATGTACAAGCTGGGTTTAGAAAAGGCAGAGGAACTAGAGACCAAATTGCCAATATCCGCTGGATAATGGAGAAAGCCAGGGAATTTCAGAAAAACATCTATTTCTGTTTTATTGACTATTCTAAAGCCTTTGACTGTGTGGATCATAACAAATTGTGGCAAGTTCTTGGTGGTATGGGGATACCACGTCATCTTGTCTGCCTCCTGAGGAATCTGTATAAAGACCAAGTAGCAACAGTAAGAACAGAGCACGGAACAACGGACTAGTTTAAGATTGGGAAAGGAGTACGGCAGGGTTGTATACTCTCACCCTACCTATTCAACCTGTACGCAGAACACATCATGCGACATGCTGGGCTTGAGGAATCCAAGGCTGGAGTTAAAATCGCTGGAAGAAACATTAACAATCTCAGATATGCAGATGATACCACTTTGATGGCTGAAAGCGAGGAGGAGTTGAGGAGCCTTATGACGAAGGTGAAAGAAGAAAGTGCAAAAGCTGGGCTGCAGTTAAACCTCAAAAAAACCAAGATTATGGCAACGAGCTTGATTGATGACTGGCAAATAGAGGGAGAAAAAGTGGAGGCAGTGACAGACTTTGTATTTCTAGGCGCAAAGATTACTGCAGACGCTGACTGCAGCCAGGAAATCAGAAGACGTCTACTTCTTGGGAGGAGAGCAATGGCAAATCTTGATAAAATAGTTAAGAACAGAGACATCACACTGACAACAAAGGTCCGCATAGTTAAAGCAATGGTATTCCCTGTAGTAACCTATGGCTGCGAGAGCTGGACCATAAGGAAGGCTGAGCAAAGGAAGATAGATGCTTTTGAACTGTGGTGTTGGAGGAAAATTCTGAGAGTGCCTTGGACTGCAAGAAGATCAAACCAGTCCATACTCCAGGAAATCAAGCCAGACTGCTCACTTGAGGGAATGATATTAAAGGCAAAACTGAAGTACTTTGGCCACATAATGAGAAGACAGGATACCCTGGAGAAGAAGCTGATGCTAGGGAAAGTGGAAGGCAAAAGGAAGAGGGGCCGACCAAGGGCAAGATGGATGGATGGTATTCTGGAGGTGATGGACTCAACCATGGGGGAGCTGGGGATGGTGACAGCCGACAGGAAGCTCTGGCGTGGACTGGTCCATGAAGTCACGAAGAGTCGGAAACGACTGAACGAATAAACAACAACATATATAAAAGTCCACAGTGTTTCAAAGGATAAAAGCCTAGGACTTTTTGTTCTCCTGTAGTCAAAATCAAAGATAAGAATAGTAAATATTCCCAGGGTTTCACCTTCCCACTTGTAATTCTTCAATCCAACCACAAGTCAAAAAGAAAAAATGTTGCTAGAGACATGTAAAAAAGCCTCTACTTTCCATATAATAATCCAATAATCCAAATTAAACGTTAAATAACTTGACTTTTTCAGAAAAATAAATCCAAACAGAGTTCAAAGTTCAAAAAGAAAAAGAGGAACTTGTATATATAAAAGAGTTTTTAATAGGGTTCAGTAATCCCAACATCAAAATCTTAAAAAATAAAGTATTAATCACTCCATTTAAATCCAAGCTTTAATATAGTATTCCAGAGAACAAAAATAGAAATACCAATAGTTGTCCATAAGTAAAAAACTCAAACCAAACTGAAATAATAGTAAAAGTCACTTTCACTTCTAGCAAAGCCACTTAGCTTCTCTTCCCACCGTTTATTCTTCCATTAACAAGAAAAAAATATAGCACCAGCAAATATAAATCAAGTCCAGATACAAATCTTAGCACTTAATAAAAAAATAATAATGTTTAAAAGTAAAAAAAAGTGACTAAAAGCCTGGTCGGGCCAGCTACTTATCTGTTAGAATCACGGCTGCTGCAGAGCCCCGTTTTTTTTCCCAGTCTCCTTTCATTGCTCCATCTCCCTCCTCCCGCAGTGGAAATTACAGGAGTCGGGGGAGGGCATTTACTTCAGAGACCCTTTGTGGTTAATCTTCTGATCACACTCTCTTCGAGTGTGATTTTTCCAGCGATTTTCTTCTCCCAAATCGCTGCAAACAGCTTAGCCGTGGAATCGAGGCTAAGGAGCCCCGGTTCTTCGCTGTGCTCCGACCAGTACCCGGAAGTGAAAGTCTAGTTCTTCCATTCTTTTCCTGTGTGCATATTACTCAAGAAAACTAAGGTCTGCAGGGTCTAATTATACTGTACCATTTGGGATAAGGAACTCCTGGCAATCAAAGTTGCCTTTGAAGGGCCGTAAACACGGCCTCACACCAGAGTCCGTTAGACCTGGTATGGATCCCAATAAACACACCAAGCGAGAAATAGAATGTTTTTCCTTTTATTTGGGCCCAAGTAAATAGGAGGCATCCCCTTCCAAAAGGAGAGCCCCCTTTATTAACAAGCAGCACTACTTATACCATTTTTATGAGGAGTGGTTACAAGCAAAAAGTAATGATTGGATAATTTCTTCTACACTCTACATAGGTATGCATACATTTGTGTTATCTATGTTGATTACACATTACATCTTCACCTACTACCATTTAGGGATTCCTTCTCACCCCTAGGCGTGAAGTTACTCCTTGGGTCTGCCTTAAGGCATGGAATTATCTCATAAGGGGAGGGAAATTTAACATTATAATCACCTGTCCGGTTACTTTCGGACAGTTCATCTTTAATCTGTGCATGCTTGCATCCCTTCCCATCTCAGCTGGTTCGGTTTTATTTCACCTGTCTAATTATCCCTTATTTGTACCAGCTTCACTCTGCTATCTCTCTTTCTACTATCATCATTCATCAACCCTCTTTTACAGGTTTCCCAATTATAACATTCCTTTTACAGTACCATCTTCAGCGTATACCTGTCATTCATTCATCCTCTATATTCCAACCTATTTACAGGCATCCCTATCTCCCAAAAGTGTCTGAAGCTCTTGAGATATGGAAATCACTGTTTTTCTTGACACATACATTTCTCATAAAAAGGGTGCTGGTAAAATTCTAACTCTACACCTTGAAACCTGGCATCACCATCTAGAAGAAGACTGCCACCTGGAAGAGGTACACACTGATCGTTGGAATTTGGAGCATTTACAAACAGCCCATACCTCAGCAAGTGTCAGATCTGGTAGTCACTGTTCCTGTCCCGTTTCGACTTCTGTTATTATAGTTTAAACTTTATTGATTTTCAGAGTATAGATAAAATAGAAAATACAGAAAAGCATGAAAATAGAACTAAAGAAAAAAGAAGAAAAAACTATAAAGTGCAAATAGACAGAAAACAAAGACGGAAAAGTGACTTCCGACTTTCTCCAATACAGATATAGATAAATTTACAAAAATAATCTCTTACCAATGATTAAACCATAGTAACATTATTTCTATTAAAATAAACCAATTAATATTAGATAAGATTCCCAGCAGCCACAACAAACAAGCTGATGCCCCGTCCTGAAAACCAGAAAATGATCATGCAAAATATCCATACCCTCTGAAAAGCATCATCCCTCTGGAAAGGTTTTCATAGCCATCCCGGTGGCTTTGGATCCTGGACCAGCTGATGAACCTTCTACGATACTCTGATCCTTGGACCTCACTCTGACTACTCCTTTGCCTGCTGTTTTGGACTTGGAGACTTTGGGGCTTTAGTAAGGCATGCTTGCTTGGTTTGGGGACTTCTTTCCTGCTTGTGTGTGCAACCACCTCTCTTCTGTGTGTGTGTTTGTCCTGGGACAGGACAAAAGCTGCAAAATTGTCCATCATGGGATTGAAAGATACTCCTAGAAAGCATTTTCAAAACCTTCATCAGTGTCTTGCAGATGAACAGTCAAACCTCCATATTGTTTATTTACAGGCTGATGTTGTAACATTCAAAACTGCAATTTTTGATACATATATAGGCACCACTGTTAACCATATAGATCAGTGTTTCTCAACCTTGGGAAATTTAAAATATGCGGATTTCAACTCCCAGAATTCCCCGTGCAAGATTCCCTTATATGCCAGTCATTTCCTGCTTTTCAAGATTTTTCAATGCAGAAGCTCATGTTCCAAGTTAGTCTGCTGAGATTCTTTTTGACCATTACTCCAAAAATGGCAATCCTGCTATTTTAAACTACTGCATGATAGTACCAAACAAGAGTGGGCATTTGCATAAAAATGATTAAAAGCCAGTCATACAAAAATCTAGATCTTACTGAAATTAGCAACAACATATTAATAAAATGCATATTAATATCATTCACAACTGTATATCAATAAAAGTGTAGATCAATAGTGAAATTCTTGAGATCATCCAATAAAAGGGTTCTAGAAATAAAATCAAATAGCTTCCCACATAAATGTTTCATGTTTATTAATTATACTCAATTAGGCCTATTTTTACTGCATAATTTCTATCCTCTTTTGAATACTTAGTAATAACTATTACTACTGCTAATGCTCATAGCAGATTCATTATTCAAATGCCAGTCTCATACAGCCTGTGAAAGCAAGGCATAAGCTGTCAGGCTTTTGGAAATGCTACATTTTACAGAAACACCACTTGAAGAAGAAAAGTTCTTACTGCCATTGTCTACAGTCAGAGACCTGGAAAAAAGTAGGTAGGAATAGAGATAACAGGACTAAATATACTGAAACATAGATACTGTAAAATAAAGGGGTGTTTATTTATTTAAAAATATATAATAAATTTATATGGCCATCTCAGATGCATGACTCTGGGCAGCTAACAGTTAAAAACAGAATAAAAAAAATAAAAAAACATCCAAGTTTAAAACAAGAGAGATAACATAATAACTTAGCAGCCAAGAACACTCATTTAATACAAAATAGGCTCACCCATACTATCAGGGCCCCAGGCTTGATGGCAAAGCCAGGGTTTCAATGCCTTGTGAAAGACCGGCAGAGTCAGGGCAAGTCTAATCTCTGGGGGACTGATGTTCCAGAGGGCGGGCACCATGGCAGAAAAGGCTCTCTTCCTGGGACCTGCCAGATGGCACTCTCTTCTGGATGGGACCCAGAGCATGCCTTTCCTGCTGGATCTCTATAAATATGGCCACCCACCTAATGTCTTATGTAGAACAACTACCTAACATTTGAGTTGTGAGTCCTCCTGTAGTTCTGTTGTGTGCTTGGTCATCATTTTATATTTATATATTGTTTGTTTATTATTATATGGGTTTTTTTTCTTCTTTTTTGATTTGTTTCTTTTTATGCTGTACGCTGCCCAGAGTCACGCTGTCTGAGTTGGGCGGCCTTATAAATCTTAAAAATAAATAATGAAATTTACTCTGACTTCTGTGAGTGAAGGAACCCCTTTCACACATTCCTAAGCTTTTAAACTTCAAATGCTGCATCTCATGCACCAATATATTCCAGAGCTACATTATTATCTGCTTGAAAACCTAATCTATTTTAAAATATGGGAAAGGATAGCAATTATTTTCAAAAACAGGTCAAGATGAAATAACATGAATTCTACAAATAAAACCTGACTTTTTTTTCTAAAAAGCAATACAGAACTGCCACAAGACTGGGAATTTTACATCTTAAAATTTGAAATTACATCCAAGTACTCTGAGACTGTGACGACGTGACTTTTTAAAAAGAGAAACAATTGATTCTTCTAAAAATAAAGAACAAAACAAATAGCCTAAACCACTTATGCTTGAAAGAATACGGGTGGTCACACAGCCCTGAAAACAGCTTGGTGACTAATAAAACTACAAGGCAGCCTTCTTGAATCTGACATACTAACCTACTTCAAGGGTATTAATGTTGTTCCCATTTCTATCTCTTTGGCAATTCTAACCCAGTAGTATCTAATCATGGTAAGATTCAGTTATCAAGAACTGGAATGACAGCCAAAGCTCTAATTCTACTAAGCAGAATAAAATGATATAATTTTGCGCAAATGTGCATTGCTTTCTTACTCCAGCCCAACAGTGTGCATTTGCATGACTGAGATCACCCTGCATGTAGCTTGCAAAATAAACTCTAAATATACCAATACGCTGCTTCAGAAATCTCTGAAAAACACCCATTCTGAAACTTTTATCAACAGACACATCAGTGAGGATGTTAAGGAAACACTTTTCTGGAATTGTACTTGCAGTAGGAGGTATAGCTTCTCCAAACCTCAATACTCAAGAGTGAGTTGCTGGGCCACTTTTTTTCAGCAGTTTGTGCTAGAAAAGAATAAAATGAGGCTAGGTAAAGGTAAAGGTTCCCCCCGCACATTTGTGCAGTCATGTCTGACTCTAGGGTCCGGTGCTCATCTCCGTTTGTTAGCCGAAGAGCCAACGCTGTCCGAAGACGCTTCCATGGTCATGTGGCCGCATGACGCGCGCGGAACGTGGTACCTATTCATCTACTTGCATTTGCATGCTTTCGAATTGCTAGGTTGGCAAGAGCTGGAGATAGTGCGAGAGCTCACTCCGCACACAGGGCTAGAGATTCAAACCTCCGATCTTCCGATCGACAAGCCTGGTGTCTTACCCGCTGAGCCACCACGCCCCCTAAAATGAGGCTATTTTGCAAGAAATCCTAGGACACTGTGGATTGTCCTAGAAATCTGTAACTAATAAACCCTCATTTTATGCTCAGCATGTATATCTGTGTAAATAAATGCTATATCTCAGAAACACCACCAGTCTTCAGTGACCTCCTTCCAAGGAAACCCAGGAAAGTGATAGCACCTCTGAAGCTCCTCACAGTTCAGAGATGAGTGTGCGCATTTTGCAATTCTGACTGAAGTAGCACAGAAACCTATATAAATAAATAAATAAATAAATATCCACTCCCCTTTTAAATGAGTAATAAATATAAAGTAAACCTCCCTCCTCCAAAATGCCGACAACTTCATACGTATTACAAGTGAGGAATACAACAAGTGATTCTGCCCAAGACTGGAGGTACTTTGATGACAAGAACACCCTTGAGAATCCCATGTTCCATAAATCTAAGGAGTGTAAAGTGATGACTGTGGCTTCAATGCCCCAATAAACACCTCTCCATGCAATTCAATTGAAATGCAGAATAAGCTTTATTAAGGATACATGTAAATCAAAGCATTCTCAAAGATCCGAATGATGGTTTCCCGCCAAACAGTCAAACTTAGCTCTCCCCCTTCGCGCCAGTGCTTTTGCGCCCATGTCAGTGTCCGTTACTTTCCCACTGCATTCAAGCCCCCACCACACTTGTGCAGGTGGACGACCTTGACGTTCGGCACAACAGTCTCTAGTAGGCTGACCATATTTCAGGATGGCAAAACGGGACGGGGTCTTATGTAATATTCCGTATTCATGAAAAAGACAAGGGTCCCCGCCCCCAGGTCCGTGCGATTGGCTCCCGCCTGCAAATCCACCCCCCAGTCCACGCGATTGGCTCCCGCCTGCAAACCCTGCCCCCTAGTCCACGCAATTGGCTCCTGCCTCCAAACCCTGCCCCCCAGTCCGCACGATTGGCTCCCGCCTGTAAACCCCACCCCACGCGATTGGCTCCCGCCTGCAAACCCTGTCCCCCGGTCCACAAAATTGGCTCCTTTCTGCAAACCCCACCCCCTGGTCCGTGCTCCAGCTCAGATCCTCCTTCCGCGCCATTCCCACCGGGTTTCAAAAAGGGACAAAATTGAGATTTTTATGAAAACGACGGGACGGTTGAAAAATGCTTAAAAACCGGGACTGTCCCATTCAAATCGGGACGTATGGTCAGCCTAGTCTCTAGCAGTCTGGCGCGGCTCCTGGAATGCGCTCCTCCTCCCATTGCTTTCCAGGCTGACACGTATCTCTGAAGTACATGGCAGGATTCAAACTAGAACCCTGACATGTAAACACTGCAACAGCCAGTCATTCAAAACTTCCAGAATTATTGCTATGTTTTGTCTGCAGAACCTCAACCCCTTATTACAGAAGACAAGCAGCAAAGAAGAAATTTCATATTTGTCTCTGGAGGATTGCTTGTTTAATCCATTTCTATAGCTGATCTGTATATTATCCCTAGTTTTGCTAATATACAGTATTCATCAACCTCCAATTATGAAATCATACAGTTAATGCCTTATCTTTCAGTTTGATATTATTCAATCTCTAAATATTCTTTTTATTTGGAATACCACTCATCCCTTCACTAAAAAGCTTATGGTCACATTTCTTGTCATTCACACTCCCTCTCCATACCTTCCATCAGGCGCAAACAATCTGTCAGGCACAGCTTTTACATATTAGCACGTATTTCATCAGCCAATGGGCGGAGCTATACCCCGATGGAGTATCTTATTTCTATCATGTGACCTTGACAGCAATAATAAATAGGTCAGGATTGAGTATCCTCAGAGGCAGAAATAGTGTTAATCTGTGGGATACATTGCGCCTGGTTGTGTCACATTTAACAAAGCAAATATTTTTTGCATATTTTCTTTGCAATTACTTGAGACTTTTTATAACAAAATAATGCAATAATGTCACATTATTTACACACACACACACACACACACACACAATTTTAGCTTTTGTTCCTACTAGACACATTGCACCTGATTGTGCTACTATTCTTTCTTTTTTTATTTTCACAGATTTTATCCTTGAATATGGCAAGGTCAAAGAAGAGATCTGACTTTATAAAACCTGATCATATTGTGGAAATACAAAGATTGTTAGAAGAAAAAGTTGATGAAAACTATTTGATGATTTCAAAGATTAAAGAGATATTGATTCTGAAGATCATTTAGAAGAACGTGACGTGGACTCTGAATTGGAACAAGGGGATCATGAAACTGATGAACAGGAAACAATAACAGATGCTAATTATTTTCTAGGAAAGGACAAATTACCAAATGGTATAGTAATCTATCTTCAAAAGGTAAAAGAACAGACTTCCAGTGGGAACATGGCGGACTGAATAGCTGTGCCCATGGGCTCAGTGGGCAGAACTGACAATGCAGCAGTTTTTTCAGGCTCAGGCAGGTTTTTCCTGAAGCCCAGGAGCATTTTTCTGGAGAAAGGAAAACACTTGGAATCACTCCATCTGTCCTCGGGAAGGCTGCTTGCAGCCAGAAGATTGCAAACAGCATTCGCACTCGACTGGTAAGAGCTATCCAGGAGGCTGGGATGTCACCATTTCCAAGCTGCGCTGTAGCCTTAAAGGGACACTAAGACCGGCCACCCCATTTCTAAATCACCCCATTTATATTTCTTTTGAGTATGCGTACCCTAAGAGAGGCTTTCTACAGCAAGGAGAAGCGGGCTCTCTTGGTGCTTATAGTTATTTTTGCTATTATTTTTTTTAAAAAATTATTTTTAAGTTTTGGACTTTGTTTTCTGTCCAAATATTAAGGAGGATTGAGAGTAAATAATTGTCTCCCTGTTATTATTTTTGTACTAAATTTGAAAATATTAGCATTTTCCTGCACGTTGAATTGGGTATGACTTTATAAAACCGGTTTTATAAAGTTTTGAACTGTTTTGAACTTTTAGTTTTCTGCTTCTACTTTCCCTGGGGAACTGTCTGCACATCTCACTTTCGCTTGTGTAAACACATTCCAGAATTTTTTCATATCTTCGACTTTCGCTGGTTAAGCTCCTAGGGGGCGCCATAATCTACTGCCTGAGACATGGAGGATTTTAAACAGACTTTCTTTGATTTCCACCAAGATTTCAAACAGATTCTTTCTGATTCCTACCAAATTTTTATGCAAGGCATTCAGGACAACGTGGAAAATATGTGGTCTAAAATGTGCCATCTGGTTGAGGATGTTGTGGATGAAACAGAGGAATTTAACAGTGACAGAAATCTCTCTTCTAAGAGTGAGATCAGGATTTCTGTTGAAATGCTGGGTGAAGATCGGATAGTCGAATTAGAGAAATTTAAGGGAGGGAGCGAGTTGCAAGCCACAAGTGAAATTGATCTTCTGGTGGAACACCATGGAAAAGAAGGGGTTATTATATATGGGAGGTCTTCTGAAGCAAAGTCAGAGTTTTTGAGGGGGGCAGTTGGGCTGTTCGATTTTTTAAAGAAAAAAGCTCTGTGCGCACTGTGGGGATATATAAATGCTCTGGTTTATTTTGAAGTGGGATAAGAGTTTAAGAATATTTATCTGGATTGCTTTTAGGGTTTGGTTGATTTCATTTATCTTTAATTATTTGGATTAAGATTATTAAGATATAATAAGAAAAAATAATAAATGTCTATTTGGATGGTTTTGGGTTTAATATGATTAAGATTATTAAAATTGTTGTATTATTAAGTACAATGGCAGACAATTTATATGTTTTTTAGTTTGATCTTTATTATAGTAGACAGAAATGTATAGAATAGTAGTAGGAAGGAAATAATTAAATAAATGTTATCTTTGGGGGGGAAGTTAATTAGATTTATATATATTTTTCTTTTTCTTTTAATATAAGAGAAGGAAGTAACTGTATTTAGTAATTTTTACAATGTGCCAATGGAATGATTTATAGAAATAATGTGATTTTGGTTTAATATAGAGTAAGGGATTGATTATGGAAATTTTTGTATATCCTTGCTGTTAAAAGTTGGAAGTCACCTCTTTTTGTAACTTTGAAAAAAAAATTGCTCGTGTTTCTACACTTTTTTAGTTTTCTCTTTTTTTTTCTTTGTAGTTTTTTGTTTTTCTGTAGCTTTTATCTTTGCTTGAAATTTAATAAAATTCTTATAAAAAAGGTAAACGAACAAAAGCTCACAAACTGTTAAGACATTTGCAAGGGGTTATAAGTGAAGTACAGTTGGCAAAAACAGCTGTGGATTGCTGGAGATGTTTATTTAGTGATGATATTCTTGAGATTGTTGTTAAATATACCAATCAGTACATAAAGCCATCATTTTGAACATTAACATCTTGGGAATCAGCAAACAAAAATGGGCAGGAATGGGCAAATTTAATTCAGGTGACCATTATATATACTACTTTGGGCAAGAATCCCTTAGAAGAAATGGAGTAGCCCTCATGGTCAATAAAAGAGTGGGAAAGGCAGTACTGGGGTACAACCTCAAAAACGACAGAATGTTCTCAGTTCGAATCCAAGGCAAACCATTCAACATCACAGTAATCCAAGTCTATGCCCCAACCACTGATGCTGAAGAAGCTGAAGTTGACCGGTTCTATGAAGACCTACAACACCTTCTAGAACTAAAACCAAAAAAAGATGTCCTTTTCATCATAGGGGAGTGGAATGCTAAAGTAGGAAGTCAAGAAATAACCAGAATAACAGGCAAGTTCGGCCTTGGAGTACAAAATGAAGTAGGGCAAAGGCTAATAGACTTTTGTCAAGAGAACACGGTTGTCATAACAAACACTCTTTTCCAACAACACAAGAGATGACTCTACACATGGACATCACCAGATGGTCAATACCAAAATCAGATTGATTATATACTTTGCAGCCAAAGATGGAGAAGCTCTATACAATCAGCAAACACAAGACCTGGAGCTGACTGTGGCTCAGATCATGAGCTTCTTATCACAAAATTTAGGCTTAAATTGAAGAATGTAGGGAAAACCACTAGACCATTCAGGTATGACCTAAATCACATCCCTTAAGAATAAACAGTGGAGGTGAGGAATAGATTTAAAGGATTAGATCTGGTAGACAGAGTGCCTGAAGAACTATGGATGGAGGTTCGTAACATTGTACAGGAGGCAGCAACTAAAACCATCCCAAAGAAAAAGAAATGCAAGAAAGCAAAGTGGCTGTCTGATGAGGCTTTACAAATAGCTGAGGAAAGAAGGAAAGCAAAAGGCAAGGGAGAAAGGGAAAGATATAAACAACTGAATGCAGATTTCCAGAGAATAGCAAGGAGAGATAAGAAGGCCTTCTTAAATGAACAATGCAAAGAAATTGATGAAAACAACAGAATGGGGAAGACTAGAGATCTCTTCAAGAAAATCGGAGATATCAAGGGAACGTTTTGTGCAAAGATGGGCATGATAAAGGACAAAAAAGGCACGAACCTAACAGAAGCAGAAGAGATTAAGAAGAGGTGGCAAGAATACACAGGACTATACCAGAAAGATCTTAATGTCCCTGATAAATACAATGGTGTGGTTACTGACCTTGAGCCGGACATCCTAGAGACTGAAGTCAAGCGGCCCTTAGGAAGCATTACTAACAACAAAGCTAGCGGAGAAGACAGTATCCCAGCTGAGCTATTTAAAATCCTAAAATATGACGCTGTTAAAGTGCTGCACTCAATATGCCAACAAATTTGGAAAACTCAACAGTGGCCACAGGATTGGAAAAGGTCAGTTTACGTTCCAATTCCAAAGAAAGGCAATGCCAAAGAATGTTCAAACTACCGTACAATTGCGCTCATTTCACATGCTAGCAAGGTTATGCTCAAAATCCTACAAGCTAGGCTTCAGCAGTATGTGAACCGAGAACTATCAGAAGTGCAAGCTGGGTTTCGAAGAGGCAGAGGAACTAGAGATCAGATTGCCAACATTCGCTGGATCATGGAAAAAGCAAGAGAGTTCCAGAAAAACATCTACTTCTGCTTCATTGACTACGCTAAAGCCTTTGATTGTGTGGATCACAACAAACTGTGGCAAAGTCTTAAAGAGATGGGAGTACCAGACCACCTTACCTGTCTCCTGAGAAACCTGTATGTGGGTCAAAGAAGCAACAGTTAGAACCGGACATGGAACAACCGATTGGTTCAAAATTGGGAAAGGAGTACGACAAGGCTGTATATTATCACCCTGCTTATTTAACTTATATGCAGAGTACATCATGAGAAATGCCGGGCTGGATGAATCACAAGCCGGAGTTAAGATTGCCGGGAGAAATATCAACAACCTCAGATATGCAGACGATACCACCCTAATGGCAGAAAGTGAAGAGGAACTAAAGAGCCTCTTGATGAGGGTGAAAGAGGAGAGTGCAAAAGCTGGCTTGAAACTCAACATTAAAAAAACTCAGATCATGGCATCTGGTCCCTTCACTTCCTGGCAAATAGAAGGGGAAGAAGTGGAAGCAGTGACAGATTTTATTTTCTTGGGCTCCAAGATCACCGCAGACGGTGACTGCAGCCATGAAATTAAAAGACGCTTGCTCCTTGGGAGGAAAGCTATGGCAAACGTAGACAGCATGTCAAGATCAGCAGCTGTGTATCTGAGACCTTGAAGCGTTCAGTCCTTCTAGTCCTGATAGAAGAAAACGACTCAAACACAATAACAGGTGATAAGAGTCTATTTACAATACATACAGCAATATACAGCAGTCTTCAGTAGTCAGTAGTCATAGTCGAGAGAGACAGGGTAACATTCTCAAATAGAAAGGCAAAGAAGAGAGATAGATAAGTATAACTGTACATTTATACATCCATTAGCCAATTGGAATATACATTACATCATCTGATTGCATCAGCCATTACATGCAGGTTGCCTCATCCTTGTTGCATCAGCTTCTCTGCTGTCAGAATGACACAGCAGTTTTACTCTTTTTGTAATACGTTACCTTTCTAGTTTATTCTGTTCTACGTTGTAAATTCCTAGGTTTATTTATTTCCACACCTTAACACAGCATATTAAAAAACAGAGATATCACCTTACCAACAAAGGTCCGTATAATTAAAGCTATGGTTTTCCCAGTAGTAATGTATGGCTGTGAGAGTTGGACCATAAGGAAGGCTGAGCGCCGAAGAATTGATGCTTTTGAACTGTGGTGCTGGAGAAGACTATTAAGAGTCCCTTGGACTGCAAGGAGGTCAAATCAGTCAATCCTAAAGGAAATCAACCCTAACTGCTCATTGGAAGGACACATCCTGAAGCTGAAGGTCAAATACTTTGGACACCTAATGCGAAGAGAGGACTCACTGGAAAAGACCCTGATGCTGGGAAAGACTGAAGGCAAAAGGAGAAGGGGACGGCAGAGGATGAGATGGTTAGATAGCATCATTGATGTAATGAACATGAATTTGAGTAAACTCCGACAGTCAGTGGAGGACAGGAAGGCCTGGCGTGCTATGGTCCATGAGGTCACGAAGAGTCGGACACGACTAAACGACTGAACAACAATATAAAGCCAAGATGGCGATCACGGACGGACGCCGTTCACCGCTCTGAGTGGGTGAGACCCAAATTGTCTCAGCCTCCCCCCCCCCCCATTTCGTTCCAACTTGGCTTAAGACTTGGGGAGGGAGAATTACAGCTCCCCCCTGTGTCATGGTCAGATCACGCCTTGGTGACTTTGAGATTCTCTTATGCCACCTCCCTCCACAGGGAGGTGGGACCTATTTGATTGGTCCACCCCCGGCGACTGATGGACCCAGAAGGGTTCCAGAGGGAGCTGGGGGTTATACCCGAGGATTTGCTGTACGGTCCAGCGGAGGCCCTGGCTGCTGCCTGGAATAGGGAGGTGGCCGGGGCCTTGGACAAGATCGTGCCTGTGCATCCTCTCTTGTCCCAGCGAACCCAATACACCCCGTGGTTCACGGGAGAGCTAAGGGTTCTGAAAAGGATTAAGAGACGCCTAGAGCGCCGCTGGAGGAAGACAAAGACTGAATCAGACCGAACGCAAGCTAGAGCCGCTGTTAAGGCTTACCTTGTGGCAGTAAGAGCGGCGAAACGTCAATATTTCTCCGCTCTTATTGCATTCACGACTGCCGCCCGGCGACCCCATTTAAGATTACCCGATCCCTTTTGGGGAAAGGGGAGTCAGAAATTCGACGGAGTTGGGGGTGGGCGGTGTGGTTTTGCAGTGGTCTTCCTCCTTCCTCCAGGGCTGGTCCCAGTCAGTGTTGATAGGGAGTGTGTTCCTAGGGCTGAGAGAAGAAGGTGCGGAAGGCAAGAGGAGAACTCAGTCTCGTGGTTTCTAGCCTGGCGCCTTAACCACGACACCAAACTGGCTCTTTTACAACCTCAGTTACCAACGGAAAATTTACAACTAAAAGTGCAATGCTTGCTGATTACCCATGAGTAAGTCCATGGAACTCAACAGGATTCATTTCTTAGTAAAAACAAAAACAAACCCTGCCTTTCAAACTTGACAGGAGTCTTGACATTTTGAATCCTCTTCCCCCTACTATCACAATATTCCCTCACCATATTCCCCCTTCTTCGCATCTTTGCTTACAGAATAAGAGTCTACCCCAACTCCAAAAAATAGGAAGACCACCAGCTAAATTTCCTGACGGTATAAAATAGCGCTTTCTACCATTTTAAACGCCCACAAACCCTTCAGCCTAAAATGGTAACAACGGCCACGTGACGACCCTCCCCTACCGCAGGCTCCGCGCATGCGTTACTGCCTTTCCCTCCTTTCCCTCGGGGTAAAAAAGGCAGTACCTTCGAAGCCCGCAAGAGAGCGGAAGTGAGCGACAAGAAGCTCAAGCTCCCGAATCTGGGTTAACCAGGTGCGTATCAGCCAAGCGCCTGCGCTAAAAGAACACGTCTCTGGGCGGGGACTGCTGTCAAGCGGCCCCGCCCACTCCAGTCCGTGGTCGCGGAAGCGGGTCTCGGTGGTTTCGCGTGCCGCTGCCCTGCCCGTCTCTTCGCAGCCGGTGCGCTGCCTGCGCGCTGCCTGCATCCCGGCGGACGGAGACGCGGCGATAGGCGTAAGTTGGGGGGCCGCAGCTTGGGCGAGAAGGTATTGCTTCTGCGCCAGAGGCGCTGGCCTGGCTCTGGGTCCGCGGAGGCCGGTGAGGTCAGGAGAGGCTGGAAGGCGGAGAAGGAGCCCGGGGCGCGGCGGAGAAATGGAGAGGGGGCTGAAAAGAAGAGAGTAGCTGGGGTGGGGAGCGGCTTCTACTGCTGGTAAACCACCTTGCCAGGCAGAAACTCCACGGCCCAAATAGTTTCGTTGCACTCTGTCTTGGCGGCTGTCGGTCGATGGCCAGGGAGGTAAACTTTCCGCAGGGTAGCTTCAAGGGGCAAGTAATTTCAAAGTCGTGGTTTGCAAGCAGAGGGCTGTGCGGCTTGTCTGAAGCATACCTTCTCCCCTTTAATGTTATTCCCCCCTGCAGGGGAAAGACTGATGCAGGTAAAACGGTAAATCCAAAACAGAGGGATGAAGTGGGGATGTCTCACCTAGAAGCTCTACCTGGACACCTGTTGCTTTGTTTTGTTCAGTCAACAGGTCACTGAGCAGAAAAAACCAAACTGAAATGAATAAGGCCAAACCCCTGAATTTGGTGTGCGGGGACAAATGCACAAAGTAAGGCGAGTATGTTGTCAGAAACCTAATAGCTCTCCTGGAAGTGACAGGGAGGACTGAACACCTGGGGCTCATGGAGAAAGAAGAAAAGTCAAGCAGTAGCCTAAATGATGACATGTAGTTGTCAGCAATTTGTCCATAGTCTGTAATTCATTATGCACTGAAAATCTGTTTGATGTAAAACTGCCTGTGTCTGGGTATGCTTCATGCAGCTGCTTATAAGCAGTGATACAGCTGCTAGGCATACCTGCATTTTTTCCCCCCACATCCATGTAAGTCTGGTCAGTGGAGATGGGTGAAGAAGACACTTGGGTGCTTTCATTTTCTATGCCTTTATTGCTAGCATTTTACAAAGGTTAATGGAACTATCTCTTTAACAGAGTGCTATTGTATTATTTTGATGTATAGCTCATGAAAGAATACTTATGTGTCTGTAATATGGTGGTTACTGTTTGCCCTGGCAGGTTTTGGAAAGGTGCAAATCTAGGAGTCCTCGTTGCAAATTGGGGTGTGTCCTACTAAACCAAACAGACTTCAAGAGATGATTGTGCTCAACATATCAGACACCTGCAGCAAATAAAGTGTTAGTATATAATTGGCATATTTATTTTGGAATGCATTTTCTAATGCAGTTTTACTGAAATTGCCTTTTTAAGACAATTTATGGTTGTTAATAATAAACAATTACTGCAGTAATTCCCCAGGGAGGGTGCAGAAAGAGATGACATACCAAATTCCTCATACCTTGTCCAAAGACCCTAGGTCAATATATGCACATTTACTCCAAAGTGAGTTGTTATGTTCAGTGAGTGTGATTGTATAATAAGTAGCATGTGTAAAGGAATTGTAGTCAACGCTTGTATTTCCTAAGTGTTTTAAATTTAATTTTAAATTTACTTGGTGTCTATATACTGTACGTAGGGGACTTACAGATAGAAATGTCATAATTTCATTTCCATGTGGCTGAGGCTCATGTATTATTTTATACTAAATAAAGGATTGAAATTGGCTACATTGCTTATTTATTTATTTATTCATTCATTCATTCATTCATTCATTCATTCATTCATTCATTCAAATTTTGCCACCACCCATCTCCCCCCAGAAGGGGGACTCTGGGCGGTTTACAACAAAGCTAAAAAGTTAAAAACAGTAAAACCATAAATAGTACATAAAGTGTAAATACAAGTACAACATATAAATATAAAAAACTTGCATTGCTGAATCCTTAACAGCAGAAATAATTAAATGGGCATGGAAACAGTCTTTTCATGCCTATACATTAGGCTTGTCTTGATGTCCTTTGTACTGTGTGGTATGAAGACTCCCTTGGTTTTTAATTTGCTAACCTTTTGTTGCCTCCATCTCATCTTCAGCCTGCTGCTAAGGCAGCCTAAAGCCATATTGAGTTGTTCCAGTTTGGAAGTGGCATTTTCCTTCTTTTGACAAAAAACAAACACCCTTCTCATGAGGACCATGCTAATAGTACTGTCAGAAGAATCACTCAGTAAATGATAAAGTTAAATGAAAAATAAATATAAAGACTGAATAAATAAAAATTAAGGGTTGAATCCCCAGCCCTTCCTCACCATGCATTCAGGATTTGTGGGTCATTTCCCCATCAGTAGATGATGCTGGATGGGAGGGGAAAGGACAGCAGGGAATCCACCAATTATTGCCCTGAAACTATATATAAAATTAAATTGAGTGAGTGCAGTAACACTACCCAGCCTCAGGGCTGGGGCGCATAAGGTAAGCTGGGGGGTAGCACAGTTTATATCAAAGTACTTGCCTCCTGACTCGGATATAACAGGATAGCATATTAACATGGCTCTAAGGAAGAGCATGAGAGCCAGTTTGGTGCAATAATTAAGGTACCAGGCTAGAAACTGGTGATTTCTAGTCCCATCTTAGGCACGAAGCCAGCTGGGTGACCTTGGGCCAGTTACTCCCTCTCAGCCCTAGGAAGGAGGCAATAGCAAACCACTTCCGAAAAACCCTTGCCAAGAAAACTACAGGGACTGGTCCAGGCAGTCTCCGAGAATCGGACACGATTGAACAGATTTTTAAAAAAGGAAGATCCTATGGAATGAAGAAAATTAATTCTCTATGTATATGAGACTAGTTGCGAGGTAAATCCCAGAGTCAGTTGTAATAATGATTACATTCTTGCATTTTCTGAAAATTTTAGTCTGAGATAATGTTTTGGCAGATTACAATAGAATGTCTTTACTGTTTTACATAACATAGAAGTGCAAGCAGGCAGATGCAGGAGATTGCCTCATGGCCGCAACCAGCCATTGGGATGAACATCACTCATCCAGCATTGTGTAACGTGGACCAGCTCTTTAGGTAAGGGAATGCTACTACGGGAAGATGTCACGAAGCCTCTCGGATTTAACTTTATCACTCTGATTAATACCAAAATATTATTCACAAAGGTTTGCTTCTTATGTTTTATATATATATAATCTTGCATCTTATAATGTAATTGTATTTGATTATTAACTAGATTTCTATTCTGCCTTTTATTCAGAATATGAAAGCAGAGTACATAGGTCTGCCGCCTCAATTTTTTTCCCCACAACAACACAGTGAGATAGATTAGGCTGAATAATCTTTTTGCAGTGCCAGAGTAAAGTAAAAAAGCCATATTTGAGGAATCCCATTTTTTACATTGCTCAAATTTAGAAATGCTTGCAAGGTTGCAGTTTTAGTTTCTTATTCCTCATTTGTTTATAGCAGTCTGCATGGAAACATGGGCATTGGAGCCTCATTCATGCCTTTAAAATGCAACCATGGGAAGATAATAGGTCAATATTAGGGCTATCAGATCTGGGCTGCAAGAATCCACATGACTGTTAGATAACAGCAGTGAAATTTGGATACTCTCTTTGCTGTCATGTAGTGGATGTCTGGATTTTTGCAGCCCAAATATGGTCACCATATCCATATTATCATGTGTTACAAAGCTGGCATTCTGTAACAAAAGCCATAAGAGTGATATTTTTTAAGGTTAAATTTTCTCTTCTTGCAAACCTGATATCAAAATTAGCTTGAAAGTTTGAAGGAACTTTGTTAGAAGATGTGCCACTCGGCAACAGAGTGTACAGTCATTCACTTGCTATTCTCTTCTCTTCCTCTTTTCCTGTTGCTTATGCAGTAAATGACTATAGTTTAGTGTTACCAGACAAAACTTGGTGAGTTTAAATGTATATATTCACTTTTTCACTACTGAAGCCACAAAGAAATTGGAAGTTTTTGCTTCCTTTCTTGTTACTATGCATGAAAGCTAAGATGTGGTTAATTGTAATTATTGGTTTTCAGTATAACTCAGGTTAAGATTTGAAGTTGGCTTCCTTTCAATAACTGTAGTTAAGACTAACAATTTCCCTGAATTTGGATGCAACACTAAATTGCATTTAGCAAGAAGTGAAAGCAGAATCTTCCAAAGTGGATTACACTGAAACAGGTTTGCCTAGTTTGTTCTTATAATGCTAAATGACCATTTCTTATGCACAAATGAAATTGCTCTCTCTTGCTTCAGGGGAAAAAGAGATGCACACAGTATAACTGTAGCACTCCACTGTATTTCCACAGCTTGAGAAACACAGTATGAAGGTAGCTGCCTGAGAAATTGCTGAAGGGTGGGTGGTAGGCATTTGCCATTCAGCACTCACAGAGTCAAGAAAGGGTGAGTGGCAAATTGCTTGGGTGTGTTAAGCCAGGGGTCAGCAACCTGTGGTCCGCGGCCCACTGGTGGTCCATGGGCTGTTAGGAAGTGGGCCGCAGGGCGAGCCGGAGCAGCTGATTGGTGGGGGCCCGGAAGGGGAAACACCTCCACCTATCAGCGCGTGGCAAAGAAGGACAGAGGTGGGCCGAGGAGCACCCCCGCCAATCAGCCCACCCTCGCGGCAGCAGCGTGCAGGCGTGCACGTGCAGCGAGGTTTTTTGCCTCCCTGCCGCTCTGCAGCGTTTTTTTGCGGCACCGAGGGCATTTTCGGGATCCCTGGAGCCTGCCCTTTCGAAGGGGCACCCCGTCTGGGCGCGGGGCAGACTTTTCCTCCCCCCCCGCCACTTTTCCTCCCCGTGGTTTTTTTGGTCCCTACCGGGTAGCTCCGACACGCCTCCGCTTCCCTGCCACACAGCTGATCGGCGTGGAGATTTTCCACCCTGGGGCGCCCCCCCCACTGTCACTTTTTGTGGTGATCCGAGGCTTTTTCGCCTCACGACATTGGCGCTCTGCCAAGAATAGCTGCGGTCGCGAGGCGAAAAAGCCTTGGATCACCGCAAAAAGTGATGGCGGGGGGGCGTCCCGGGGTGGAAAATCTCCACGCCAATTAGCTGTGCACCGGGGAAGCGGAGGTGTGCCCGAGCTACCCGGTAGGGGCCGAAAAAACTGCAGGGAGCAAAAGTGGGGGGAGGAAAAGTCCGCCCCACACCCCACCATGGTGCCCCTTCGAAAGGGCAGGCTCCGTGGACCCCAAAAATGCCCTTGGTGCCAGGAAAAAACGCTGTACAGAGCGGCAGGCCTGCAAACCCCACCCCCGGTCCTTGGAAAAAAAATTCCAACGGCAGTGGTCCCTGGTGCCAAAAAGGTTGCCGACCCCTGTTTTAAGCCATTTACTAACTCTTCAAACACAGTGTATATCTTGTGGAGCAATTTTGGAATGCTTAATTGGAAGATGGATTCTAAAAGTCACAAGAACATATTTTTTACTCCTGCCTTTACAAATTTCTTAAGTTTGCTCAAAATAGCAGTTGTAAAGCATTGCTTTTCTTTTAGTTACCTTCCCTAGAATTGTCAGATCATATTGTTAAATTGTTAATACTTTGGAGTCCTTGGTGCTCTCTGAGCCTTGTTGTTTTCTTGCAGACGTTTCATTGCCAGGCTAGGCAACATCTTCAGCCCAATCAAGATACTACCAAGGAGAGTACAACACCCCCACCAACACAAGCAGGACAAGCCATGGTATATAAACAGAGAGCAAGTTCCATTCCCTTTTCGCACTGAAGATGTTGCCTAGCCTGGCAATGAAACGTCTGCAAGAAAACAACAAGGCTCAGAGAGCACCAAGGACTCCACAGTTCAACCCTGAGCTACAAATATTCTCTTCGATTGTTAATACTTTCTTTATATTGTTTGATTTAACATCCCCCGGTCAAATATTAAAGTACATTTGCTTGAGGAATTACATTGGATCATTGCAGATGAGCACTGTATGTAATATAAATTGCATATAAATGCTGTCAGTGGAAGTATATGCTGCTATCAGAGCAAATAATGATTTGCAGATAAAATGTAAACTCTGTTCAAGGAGATTAGAATTTACTGTACTATATGTAAAAGGCATTAGAGTGAATTTTCCTGATGCCAACAACTTTAAAGAGGCTTCAAGAAAAAATACATTTCTTTTTTATATCGTGTTTTGTGTCGTAACTTTTTTTTTGTCAGTAAATATTACATACATAATATACATATTATAATTGCTTAAACATGCACTTGAAGGGTGTGATAGGTAACATTTGTGTGGATGCAGGCAATCTGCTGAACCACTATTAAATAACTAAAAGTACAGACTTTATGGCAGAAATTTAGCTCCATGATACCTTTGCATTTCCTCGTTAATTAGCTATCTGCTGATGTTTCATAGGATTAATCAGTTTTGGATATTTTTGTATTCAAACCATGGGATAATTTGCTTAAACAAGCATTAGTTCCAAAACCTAACTTAGTCCCTTCCATGGATTTCCTAGACTTGGCAGGTCAGTTTTTCTTTGGTGGATGACTTCACAGGTCAATCATTCTACTGGGATCCCTCCCTGCTCTCCAGTTAAGAAAGCCTTTCACACAGACAGAAAGGTTTAGCAATGGGATGGATGTTCAGACACCAGAAAGGTGCTTGTGTTAAACAGGAATTTCCACATTTTCTGGAGGTATGTGTGCACGTGCACCTCTAATTCAAGACCAGCTGACTTGTGCAACTAGCCATTAGGCTGTAGTTAATTTATCGTACTTGAATCTATTTGGACATACTTTGTTATATATGAAATATTTGTGTTCTATTTATT
The DNA here is from genome assembly GCA_023362775.1 of Charina bottae. Classification (NCBI taxonomy): domain Eukaryota; kingdom Metazoa; phylum Chordata; class Lepidosauria; order Squamata; family Charinaidae; genus Charina; species Charina bottae. Next base: position 95,740,785 of record JALMGJ010000002.1, on the reverse strand, counting down.
CTGAATAAGATACCAGCTATATTTTTATGATTGATAGGTACAGTAGTCCGTACAATATTCTGCTTTATTCTTCAATTCACTGAAAGGAAATATAACTGTTTTTTATATTGCACGCCCTAGCCAGTATTTTATGTCAACTTATAGTACATATTATCTCTGAAATATAAGTACAATATGTATAATATCTTACTTAAAGCATTAACATTAACAGTAGTATAAGCATTAGCATGCATTAACAGAAGTAATAGTGGGCTTACTAATGTCCTCAGTGCTGGAGTGGACCATGTAAGTAACATCATGTTCCGGAGGGCTTTATGATAGGAATCATAGTGGAGACTTGGAGCAAGTACCACTATTGGGAATGCAGTACTGTATGACCAACCCATTGGTAAAAACGGCATCCATGATTACAGAATTTCTGTTGAGCACTTTCTAAAAAGTGGAACTTAAGGCCACATAATTCTTCTTCCAATTAAATTATTTGCTGATTAGAAAAAGCAAACACGACTTTGAGGTTCTGTAGCCTGGATTCTGGGGCGTGGGTGGCTCAGCGGGTAAGACACCAGGCTTGTCGATCGGAAGATTGCAAGTTCGGAGGTTCGAATCCCTAGCCCTGCATGCAGAGTGAGCTCCCGCACTAGCTCCAGCTCTTGCCAACCTAGCAATTCGAAAGCATGCAAATGCAAGTAGATGAATAGGTACCACTTCGGTGGGTAGGTAATAGCGTTCCACGCGTGTCATGTGGCCACATGACCGTGGAAGTGTCTTAGGACAACGCTGGCTCTTCGGCTAACAAACGGAGATGAGCACCGGCCCCTAGAGTCGGACACGACTGCACAAATGTGCGGGGGGAACCTTTACCTTTACTAGCCTGGATTCAGAAGGGTATGGTATTGAAATCTTTAGTAGTTCTAGTAGTAAGCAATAGACTTTGTCATGCTTAGAGCAGTTCACCTGAAATCAGTGAGATTCCAATTAACCATGACTAAATCCCCTCTCTTTCAATGGGTCTGTGTAAGCTTCACTCAATCATTATTTAATCTGTTGTGTTCAGTTTTAAAACTTTGAGAAATAGCAGAAAGGTTTATACAGGCTTGATTTTCTGTTCAGTATCTAAATAGCTCATTAATACATACAGATTATAATCAAAGGACGAGAGGATAAAATATTGTTGGTGTGGTCTTTTGTATTTTGCCTGATTGCTTGTTTAAGACAGGAGTATGCTGACTCTTTGCAGAGCCCTTTCAGGGCAGGGCTGAAAGCTATACTGGACTGATTCACACATCAGACCCATTTTCTTTTACAAATACATGTACAGACGTGCAAACTGGTAAGGATGTCTGAGAAGGATGAGAAGCTTGAACCTCAACCCACCTCAAAGGTCTCCTTATTGTGATCCTTATATATCCTCTGCCAGATGGTTGCCTGTATGTATTTTAAATAAATGATTGAGTGTTATAATTTCTTGTACTTAACAGTATGTCCTCTTATTGGTAAGTTTTCATATGTCCATATAAACTAGTATAAACTTTCATACTAATTCTCTACCACAGTATGTCTAATTACATTGTGACTTACTTATGAGTAATTCTAATTCATGTATTAATATGTGTGCATATATATACACACATATATATATACACACACACATCTCAAATTAATATTTTCTTCAAAATATTTTTAAGTGAACTTAGTGTCTGCAAGTGTATGCAAATGAGTGTATTAGTATATGCAAATGAGGGGGCGCGATGACTCAGCTGTTAAGACATCAGGCTTGTCGATCGGAAGGTCACAAGTTTGGAGGTTCGAATCCCTAGTCCCGCGTGGCGGAGTGAGCTCCCGCACTCGCCCCAGCTCCTGCCAACTTAGCAATTCAAAAGCATGCAAATGCAAGTAGATAAATAGGTACCACTTTGGTGGGAAGGTAACAGCGTTCCGTGCCTGTCATGCTGGCCACATGACCGCGGAAACATCTTCGGACAACGCTGGCTCTTCGGCTAACAAACGGAGATGAGCACCGGCCCCTAGAGTCAGACACGACTGCACAACTGTGCGGGGGGAACCTTTACCTTTTTACTTCACTTGTGTGTGGGATTATACTGTTGGTGGCATTTTATGTAACACCAATTTGTAACCTGAAATATAATGTGTGTAGCATTAATTTTAAAACCTGTGTTGTATAGAAAATTTCTCTGTATATTTCAAATGGCAAAGAAATACAGATACTGTTATGTATTCAGATGCAACTTTTCCATTCTGTGTTTTAGTATGGGTACACATTATATGGAGTTGTACTGTAATATATGCAGTCTTAGTTCGGAATTTAAATCTAGGATCTTGTATGTGCAAGGCATGTGTTCTATCCCTATTCCGTGGTTGTATAAAATGAAGCATACTTCAAATTTATTTATTTATTTATTTATTTATTTTATTTAACTTATATGACCGCCCATCTCCCCCAACGGGGAACTCTGGGCGGTTTACAATAAAACTGATTAAAATAGAATAAAGAATATAAAAATACAATCAAATAATACAATAAATAAATTATAAAATCCAAATGGCCAGATAGTTTAATAAACAGAAGGACATTATGAAATTAACCACCCCCATGAGGAACTATTATTTCCTCCTTCCCATGCCAGGCGGCAGAACTAGGTCTTCAGATCTTTCCTAAAGGTCGGGAGGGAGGGGATCTGCCTCAACTCTGTGGGCAAGGTGTTCCAGAGTGCTGGTGCCACCACAGAGAAGGCCCGCCTTCTAGACCCCACCAGATGACACCCTCTTATTGATGGGGTTCGTAGCAGGCCCTCTCTGAATGATCGGGTGGGGCGGGTCGATGATATGGGGATAAGACGGTCCCTCAGGTATTCTGGTCCCATGCCATGTAGGGCTTTAAAGGTGATAACCGACACCTTGAATTGTACCCGGAAGCAAACCGGCACCCAATGCAGCTCGCGGAGTAAAGGTGTTATATGCGCTGATCTTGGCGCACCTAGAACTGCTCGCGCGGCTGCACTCTGAACCAGTTGTAGCTTCCGGATAGTCTTCAAGGGTAGCCCCATGTAAAGCGCATTGCAATAGTCTACATGGGAGATTTATATCTTTACTTGATTGAATCTAATAACCTTTTCACATTATTTATCCATCCAGTATTAGTAGCTGCACCTTTATGGCCATATTTTCAGATTGTTGCCAATTAGAAAAATTGTGAAAAGAAATAATATTCTAGATTTATTTATGGGTCTTTCTATGGTATGTCTTGTAAACTTATTTTCTACAGTTTCTCTAAGCTTCAGTATGCATGTATGTATGTATGTATTTTATTTATTGGGTTTATAGGCTGCTCCAGTCTGCTGACTCTGAGCAGTGTGGAACAATTAAAAACATACAACCATGTATGAAAGAAATCCTGAAATTGGCATTTTTCAAGGCTTGCATTGAACATAATGGTGGCACTTGGAACAAAGAGTCACATATATGAGATGGGCAGCTATATAAATTTAATAAATAAATAGCTTTCCAGAGGCCTATAGTTACCACTTCACTGTTAAAACCCGGGGTGGGAGGTGATCTTGAAGTTCAGCCACACCCTTTCTGGGATGTCCCAAGATGACTTCCTACTGACTAGTGTAAAACTTGGGGGCTGTATGGCAGCCATCTACCCCTCAGGTACTGCCTAATCTTTCTATAAATAAGGATTTCATTAATATTTTTTCATTGAACAAAGATATATTTTCTCTTGTCTGATCTGGCATTCTGAAAGTCCTTTCATTCTATCCTTATTTTTCTAGAGATCGACTGTACTTGAAAACTTACAGAAGCTTTGTCACTTCCATACATCTCAACAGTATTTTACGTGATTTTGTTTGGTTATCGGTATGAAGAGGATCGAGGAGACAGTTAAATATGAAAATCCCATTCTTCAAACACTAGAAAGAAGAAAAAAGCAGAAAACTGGTTTTTGTAACTCAATGTTTGATGAATCGCATTCTTACAACTTGATTGACTGGGGAAGCCTGCCAATCCATATAGTTTTGCAAATCTTTCAGTGTCTGCCTCTTGTCGATCGTGCTCGGGCATCTTCAGTTTGCCGGAGATGGAATGAAGTATTTCATATCCCTGATCTTTGGAGAAAGTTTGAATTTGAGCTTAATCAGCCTGCTACTTCTTATTTGAAGTCTACTCACCCTGATCTGATCCAGCAGATTATCAAGAGACATGCTGATCATTTGCAGTATGTAAGCTTCAAGGTAAAGAATGTTTTAATAACTCTGAATTTTGTTGTATTTTATGCACATTGGGTTGCATGGACATGTTTATATACAGACCAAGGAGAGGCAGATTGAAATATGGACCAGTCATCATTTTTCATCATAACTAACTTTAGACATTTGTGGGAATAAACAAATAAAGGACTGTCTTTGATAAAAATGCCATAGCAAGCCTCCTGATTGAAGTCTTAGTGTACTTTCTGTTAAAACTGAATCAATCTTCATAGCTTGAAGAGTATGTCAGGTACATCCCAGCAAGTGCACAGTGGCTCCTTGTAGTTATTTATATTTTTAAATGTACAGGTAGACCTTGCTTAATGACTGCCCTATTTAGTGACCGTTTGAAGTTATGACAGCATTGAAAAAGTATATTTACAACCAGTCCTCGCATTTACAATCGTTGCAGTGTCCCTGCAGTCACATGATCGAGATTCAGGCGCTTTGCAACCGACGGGCGTTTACAACTGTCGCAGCATCCTGCAGTCACATGATCACCATTTGCACACTTTACAGCCGGCTTCTGACAAGCAGTCATTGGAGAAGCCATTAAAATCACAAGTTGCAGTCATGTGATGTCTCACATAATGACCCGCAGTGACTCACTTAATGACCACATGGGAAGTGATGTTGTAAGTCCGTCACGGTCACATGATGTTTCGCTTAGCAACCACATCGCTTAGCAACAGTTGCCGGTCCCAATTGTGGTTGCTAATGCTAAGCAAGAACTACAGTACCTGTATTCAATTTATGTGTGGTTGTTTGAAGTTATGCATCAGCTTCTACATATATTTGTGAACCTTTCTGTTCAAGAACTGTAGGTGATAAGATGAGTGGTTAACCTTAATTGATGAAAAGCATCAGCAGTGCTTAGTAGTGCTGAGAATCAAAGGGTTCCAATATGCTTTAAAACTAGCAAAGAAGTATAAAAGGAATGGCAGCACAAGATATCTTATTCTGACTAACATTATATGTGTATATGGAGTCCTTGGTGCTCTCTGAGCCTTGTTGGTGTCCACGAACACCAACTAGTCAGAAGACACGATGAAAACTCCTTAATCTCATAACACATGGACAGACTTAACCATGCTTTCAACTGGGAAACTGTGAGCATCTTAAACCAAGCCAAATCCAAAAATGCTAGAGAATTCTTGGAAGCTTGGCACTCAGACAAAGCAGCCATCAACAGACACATAGAGGTAAACAACATTTACATACCATTCATAAGAGAGAATAGAAAAGCCAGAAGACCAGAACACCACCTTGCCAGCAATCAACAGCCAGATAGGCAAAGATTAACACCAAGATTAGCACCAGAGGAGCAATCAAACAACACAATAGACCCTAATCAAGGAACTATTAACTCAGTCAATCAAACAAGCAGCAAACAACAGCCCAATCAAGGAACTACCAAGGAGAGTACAACACCCCCACCAACACAGGCAGGACAAGCCAGGGTATATAAACAGAGAGCAAGTCCCACTCCCTTTTTGCACTGAAGATGTTGCCTAGCCTGGCAATGAAACGTCTGCAAGAAAACAACAAGGCTCGGAGAGTACCAAGGACTCCACAGTTCAACCCTGAGCTACAAATATTCTCTTTGATTGATATGTATAAATATATATGTATGTGTATAACTCAGTGAAATACTGTTCTTCAGGTTGACAGTAGTACTGAGTCTGCAGAAGCAGCATGTGACATTCTTTCTCAACTGGTGAATTGTTCTATCAAGACACTTGGATTAATTTCAACAGCAAAGCCAAGTTTCATGGACGTTTCTAAGGTATTGCTTGCAAAGTTATAAACTTGGAAAACTGATAAATACAACTTTTATATAGCTGTCATTATACATTAGGGCAGCCTTTCTCAACCTTTTGACCCTGGAGGAACCCTTGAAATATTTTTCAGGCCTCAGGGAACCCCTGCACATTCAGGCTCAAATATTTATTTATTTATTATTTAAATTTATATGACCAGAATATAGGCCAGATGTTACAAAATTATTATATTCATTACATGTGTAGGCCTGTAAATATGCATTAACAGTGTTCTTAAACTGAAAATAAAGAATGAAACTTACCTCTTTAATGTGAAGTTGCCTGAATTTGAAATAATTTTTTTAATAAATTGTGATCTCCCAGGGAACCTATGGTGACCCCTTGCAGAACCCTAGGGTTCCACGGAACCCTGGTTGAGAAACCTTGCATTAGGGAATACATTCTATAGATTTTTTTCCCAGTGTGCCATCTTTTGAAATAATTCATTGATCAGTTTTGCTTTCAGAACAAAGTTTTGGTACAGCAGGAACCTTTACAAATGGAGAGAAAAATTACTTTTTCCGGTCCCCTCTTTCTGCTGCAGTTCCTTGTCATTTCTAGAAGATCCATCAATCCTCTGGAACAGGGCTTTCCAAACTTTTCACGTTGGCGACACACCAATGGCGGTGCGCGAAAACCTGGAAGCGCTGCCAATGCGGTGGCGTGTGAAAACCTGGAAGCGCCGCTATGGCGGCATGCGAAAACCCGGAAGCCCTGTGGCACTTCCGGGATTTCACGCGCCACCGCCGCACTTCCGGGTTTTCGTGCACTGCAACGGCAGCGCGCGTCCTGGTGTGTCGCGTGAAAACCTGGAAGCACTGATGGCGCGCTACCATGCTCAGCAGCGGCGCACCATCAGCACTTCTGGGTTTTCTCGCGACACACCTGGGCCCCGCAGGCAACACAGTACTGTGTCGTGACACACAGTTTGGAAAGCTATGCTCTGGAACAAAGTGAAGAAGTAGCTGTAGCATGAAGAAGTAATTGATGAATTTGTTTCCCATCCTTTTCCATCCACTGAATCAAATGTTGCTGTACAAGTGAAGCAGCACTGTTGGGTACCACCCTATAATTTAAATAAGCAGATCCTGCTGTGAAAACATTAGATCATGACAAGTGCTAACATGAGAAAACAACCGCAGTTACCAGAAAGACTCCAGGATTTTTTAAAAATATTTAATTGATAGCAAAGTAGTACATTAGTACTTTGATGATCACTTAATGTATGGTATACAGGCAAAAATAGAAAATATTAAGTCTGAGAATATGTTAAGGACCGGATGAGGTTGCTGAAATAGAATCCTCCAAATCCATGTTCTTTTAAATATATGTTGTGGTATTTATCCTAGATCATAAAACAATTTTGTAAGGGTTGGAATATTCAGGTGATGTATTACTAGTCCAGCTACTTCTGAAAATCTTAGCTATTTGCTGATCCATTTATCTGCAGGGATGTTTACAACTTACTGCATATTTCTGCTAAATTACATAAATAAGCATTCAAGATGGTTTACTACAATCCACATCACCATCCAGCATGATCATGCTGGCTAGGGTCGGGGGAGTTTTAGAGCAACATTTGGAAGGAATTGGTTAGGGAAGACTACATGAAGAACATTTGTCAATATTTCTGATAATAAGCAAGATCTATATGAAGAGTGGATTTTAAACATTCTCATGTCAATGGACTACATAATTCAACATAATTCAAGTGAACTTCCACTCAAACAGTACTTCACTACAATTATTTTAAATCAGTTATTTCATAAATTAAAGTAATTGTAATTACTTCACAGTAATTCTCTCCCCACAATTCATTTTCTGTGTGCCTCTCAAATCTACTGCGGTAGGTATTCAACTCACCAGCAGGTGTGAGGAGGAGAAATCTATTGCTGAATGTTTTTCTTTCATCCAAATGACATAATTGGTTATAACCTATGTATTATGACTTTGTCATACTGGCAAAATTATACTACCACTACAGTATTTGAAGTTGAACACTTGCTGAGTAGTTCAGTATGAACTCAATATCTAATTATAAACTTTAAAAGCTGCTTTATTGGGTTCGATCCTGGTGTACTCATAAATAAGGAAGATTCATTGATTGTTATGGGTCTACTCTTCAGTATTAATGGCTCTAAACCTTCAATTTAATGTACATTTCATGGTAATGACTCATTAAATACTTGATTTCTAAATGAATATCCCTTCTAAAGTTAAGTTACTCTTAAACAGCTTCTTAGAAATATGAACCGACAGTGTTACCCCTTGTTTTAAGAAACAAAAAGTGCAATGAATTTATAACTCTATGGGAAATGTATATGAAATGTTTCCTTTCTAATTTGTTTGAATAGGCTCATTTTGCATCAGCACTGACAGTAGTGTTCATCAATTCCAAGTCATTAACTTCCATTAAGATTGAAGACACACCAGTAGATGATCCATCCTTGAAGGTCCTTGTTGCTAACAATAGTGATACTTTAAAATTGCTTAAAATGAGCAGTTGCCCTCATGTGTCACCTGCTGGTAAGTAATAGACCCAAATAAACAAAAATGCAACACTGAAGCAAAGCATTGAACTATTTTTATTGTCTTTACTTACATTTGGTTGCAAAATTATCTTGCTGTATAGAATTTTTTCATGCCATTTTTTACCCTTGTCACTGCAGCTCTTGGGTTCATGCTTAACCACAATGTAAACTTTGTGCTAGTTATCCTTGAATAGCCTTTTGAACATAGCAACAGAAGCTACATCTTTTAACTGAAGAAGCAGCTTTATTAGATTACAATTTGGTATCTCATAGGCAGGGCAATGCTAACCTGTGTTGAGTGCTCTTGAGTTTCATAGAATCATAAAGTGTAAGGTTTGGAGGACTTTGGAAGTCATCTCGTCCAAACCCCTGTACCATAATGGTTTCTTAAATTCTCCCATCTTTCTTCCCATTGGAATGGTATGTAGTTGGTCTTATTCTGGGGACATTACTGACTCTCCTGCACTCCTAAATCTGAGGATAGCTGTCCATGGGGTCCCACCTAGTACTTCTCTAAGTTTGTTGACATCTCCTGACATATAGTGTGTGCATATGACCAGTATCTTGAAACCCAAGATGTCATGTCACATCCTCCCAGAGTTCCCATTCTATTTACCTCTTCAACCATTCTTCACTATTGGTTAAAATCAGGTCTAGGAGCACCAGCCACCTTTTTTTTCTCCTTCAACCTTTTGGAAAAATAAACAGTCAACAGTGGCAGACTTGGCTGATTTGGTTTTCCAACTGATGTCGAGGTAATTGAAGTCTTTTATTATTACTAGGTCTCTCCATACGTCTTTGTAATTTGATCCAGGAGGGCATTATCAGATCTTCTGCCTGATATGGCCATGTGTAGCACATCACCACAATAATATGATGGTAATTTCACCTTCCTTTTATTCTTACCTAATTTTATTTATTTATTTATTTTTATTTTATTTATAGTGGTATTTATACCCCGCCTATCCCCTCCCTAACGGAGGACTCTAGGCGGCTTACATACATATCTATATACATTTTATCATTATACAATATCACCAAGTGTAATTTCTTTTGACTGGATCCTTGTGCTCACATTCCTGGATTTAGTATGAACATGCACTTTCATATGTAACACCATCCCTCCTTCCCTTTTATCTGGCTTATAATTTTTTAATAAGTTACACTCCTCATTCTGTGCATTCCCCTATGCATTCCTCTGGTAGTTTCTTTCTACCAGGTTTAAATAATGCTTACTAAATTGTATTTGCTTTTCTACGTTAAGAACTCTAGTTCTTTTAGTTTGTTCTCCATATATCTCAAAGAGTCTAAACTGTTTCTGTTGACACAACCTGTTTAACCAATTATTTGCTTCTTGTAGACTTTCTTCTAAGGCCATGTCATTCAACAGGAAACAGTGAAAAAATACTGATGGTGCCTCCAGCTTCTCTGTTCTATTGCACAGTAATTCACAGTATCTTCAGAATTGTGTCAAGCTGTGTCATTTGTTCCCATGTGGATCAGTAGATAGGGATAGTCTTGGGAACTTTTCAATCATATTCCAACTGTGAAACCCAGGAAAGCAGGACACTTCTCTTGATAAGCTGACAGGTTGCTACTTCAATGTGTTTCGGTAGGGAGCCTCCAATCTCCAATCTTCACCACCCGTCACTTCATCCTCTTCAGAATGAAGACAGCAATCTTTTCCTTTTCAGAACCTGTATAGTTCTCTTCCTCAGTGCTATGTCCAGCTGTTCTTTGCCGAGGGATCCAGAAGCACCATAAGTGGAGAGGCTCTGGAATCTATTCTGAAGCTTCTTCCCCACCCACTCTGCTCCCCAATAAGAGAGCTCTTCTAGGCAAGCTTAGTTCTTTCATCTCTGTCCCCTCCTGGCTTTCTATCTTCTGGGAGGCTTCTTGTTCTTCTTCCTCTATAAGTACTTCCAGGATCTCCAGGAATTCCTTGTCTTCCCTGAGAAGCTGGAGGGTAGACAGTTTTACCTCTACCCCATCACCTTTTCTTCCAGGTGGTCACCAGTCTCTACTTGCAACATATGTCATTCTTTTTTTAAAAGAAGAAAACAAACATGGTATGTCTTGTGTGAGTGATGGGAGTTACTCTTTCCACTTGCATGTTCTTCAGACAAGAAGATGGTTGAGGGAAGAGTTTTGCTCGCTAGATGAGCTGATTTTGCACAAATTCCTAGTTAAAGAGGCATTTAATTCATTTTAAGACCAAATTAGGTAGGCAAAATTATAAAATAATGATTGTCAAAAGATTTTACAAAAATATCTCAGTGCATTACAAAATAATATTTCTTGGTGGATTTAATTATGTAGAGTTAAAACTGCATCAGCAATGGAACCAAAAACCCTCCTTACGTTACAGTTTTGTCGTCTTGATACGCAGAGTATCTTTCTGTGAATGATTAAATCTTTGCAGTTGTATCTGTTATGCATGGTTTTGGACTGAAAACTGTATGGAAAGAAATTTAATTAATTTTAAAGACATTTTCTTGAACAATTTATGTCACTTTTTTTGTCTAGCACATGTCACTGCAGAGAGCCAAAGCATTAAATAATAAACCTACTGAGATATTGATACTGTTTCTTCAAAGACATTTGCAGATGTGTGTTTTCTGAACAAACAGGGAAAGTAATGTAGAACTTTCCCCCATCACTTTCATGATTTTTTTCCCATTCAGAATACATTAAAATATTTGCAACTTTGTCTGGGCATATGAGCACTTTAGCATAAAGAGATAAATTTAAATATATTTTATACACTTATATTGAATTTTCTGTCTTTTTTAGGAATTCTTTGTGTTGCTGACCAGTGTCACGGCCTTAGGGAGTTAGCTCTTAATTACTATCTACTGAGTGATGAATTGTTGCTGGCTCTTTCAAGCGAGAAGCATGTTAATCTGGAACATCTCCGTATAGATGTTGTAAGTGAGAATCCTGGACAGACTGAATTTCACACCATCAAAAAGCAAAGTTGGGATGCACTCATTAAGCACTCCCCTAAAGTCAATATTGTCATGTACTTCTTCCTATATGAGGAAGAGTTTGATGTATTCTTCAGGGAGGAAACTCCTGTGACTCATCTTTACTTTGGCCGTGCAGTAAGTAAAGCAATGCTTGGCCGTATTGGATTGAACTGCCCAAGGCTTATTGAATTGGTTGTCTGTGCTAATGGTCTTCAACCTTTGGATGATGAACTCATTCGCATTGCTGAACGTTGTAAGAATTTAACTGCCATGGGACTTGGTGAATGTGAAGTTACCTGTCGAGGCTTTATTGAGTTTGTAAAGATGTGTGGGGGCAGACTCACACAACTGTCCATTATGGAGGAAGTGCTTATTCCAGATAGTGACTATAATCTGGATCAAATTCATTCTGAAGTTTCCAAACATCTTGGAAGGATGTGGTTCCCTGATACCATGCCAACGTGGTAAACTGTCCAAGCCATAGGACTATAATGGTCAGACCTGGCTGTACAGGATGTTGATTTCTATGCAAATAAGAAATTCTGAATATGAGATGTAATACTGAATTATTTTCTTCTGTACATATTTATGTAGTGACAATACCATGCCACTTCAGAAATGGAATATAGAATGTACTGAAGTATATGGATTGAAAGTATGTGTCTTAACTAATACGTGTATAGATTATTCTCCAATTAATTAGAATAATTTAAAATTATGTCTTTAATTGTTAAGCACTTCATCTAGTGCAAAGTACTACAATGCTAACATTTCTGATACAGTTGGCCTTGGATGTCCAGAATTTTAAATTCAAATTTGTTTTTCCTCTTCCATTAATGAAAACTGATGGTAATGTACAAACTTGTAAAAAGCAGCAGTAACACTGTTAGAACTGGGCAAATGTATGAATATGTGCTACAACAGGCTAGTTTTATAAAAATGACTATCATTTCTTTTTAGCAAGTTGAAAAATTGTTCCTATTGACTAATGTAAAAAAAGTTTTGAATGATGTAGAATTCATATACATTCTAATTAGGAATGAACAATGCAGGTAACAACCATAGTGATTACCACCAAGGCAACTGAAAATGGTTGTAGTTCATGAACCATAGCTCTCCTTGTTCATGGCAGTACCATTCCAGCCAAACAGCTGCAGAAAACAAGATTTCAGATAATGAAAACAATGTATTTTACAGATGGGCAAAAGCCAATTTGCTATTTTGCACATGCATAAAATACACAAAAGTGCCCCAGAACCCATGGATACATGCAACTGTTTACTATGGGTATCAAAGTCTTATACATATTTACTAACTGTGGATATGCAACCCTGTGGATAACAACATCCACCTACATAGTACAACAGCAACTTTATTTTCCCCATCTTACCTGCAATATACCAATTATCTGTTTGGTAAACATATTAGGAGAGTGATCTTGCAGTATTACAAACCCGTCCAGAATAACAATACTGGATTTGTTAAATTCTAAGAATGGAAGAATTTCTTTCTTTCTACCTTTGCTAGAAAGTAGATAGTATCCACCTTACATTATTTTTAAGAATAGAGATACATGTTTTTTTCATAGCTCAGTTCTCTTTCATCTCATAGATCAGTATTCTGCAGGAGCAGGGCTAATGTTAATGTAGGCTTCAAAAAAATTACTAAAAGTGGATTTTAAAAAATCACTGGAAAAGCTTGATGGATGGCTAATCTGTGTATATATGTATACCTCTACTTCCAGTTATTGTTAGCAAGCATCTGCGGTAGATGTCAGGATCAGTTAGGATTGACACAATAAAGTAAAGAAGTGTTTCCAGGGTTGTACTGCTTGAAGTTGCAGGTGGAAGTTTGCTGTTGTATGTTTTTGTCTTGGAAAAAAAATCTTTAAACTGATAAGCAGCATTCCTGGGAGGGAAAAAAAAAGATATATTCTCTTCTTCAGTCATACCATTTTTCTATGTGCTTGGCGTATTCATGGAACAGCAGATAAATTAGCCTCTGTAGGTTCACGTTTCACAGACCAGGAAATGTTTTATCCCTGATTTTATTTAATATAACACAAAGACAAGATAGGATGAAATACTGCTGCATTATGCTTTATCTACCCGTGACATGGATAGGTGTGTTCAGTTAGAGATGATGCAAAAAACTCTGCCCCTTTTCAGCCATATTTTGCCAGTAACTTTCTAATAGGAAGGAAGTCGTATATTGCCAACTGAGTCTATTGTACATGTATTCAGTGAGCAGTACTTTATTTGACAAGTCTATCCTGTTGATTTGAACAGAAATCACATTCTAGACCAGAGAGAGGTGCATTTTCTTCACTTGTTTGAAAATGTACTTGAGTTTTGTTACGTGATTCAGGACAGACTTGAAGCTATAATTCAGGTATCCTGGTTTATAAGTTAAGTATTTTTTCCCTCTATATAGGAAAAATTAAGTGTTTGCTTTTAGTGTAATATTTTCAATAGTGACCTGCTGGCATAATTAGGAAGTAGTTTTTATGCTGAGCAAAAATCTTTCTTAGACGGTCATCCAACTTGGTTTGTTTTCCAGTTTAAATTGGAAGTTTGTAAAAGTAAGCATTAACTTATCCAATAGTATATCACAGAAAGAGTCCTTTTTTTTCACCATAGTCAACATATATAGTCAAGTATAGATCTGAGAATTAAGAGTTCAGAATAAAGGGGGAGAGTCTGTGTCCCCTGATGAGCTTCTTAAAATTAACATCTTGGTAATTTGCCTTACTGAATCGCTGCAAAGTTGCTGTTAAATGAGAAACCCATGCTTGAACAATTCTCTAAACTTCAACTAAAGGTATCAATATGTAACATTTTGCATTATAGAAAGATCTAGCAATTTAATTCTTAGTGTTTAAAACAAAACCCAGGTAAAGCCATTTCAACTCATTTTTTTCAGAGAGAGGTTTTGTAATAACCAAATCATAATGTTGCGTATAAAATAATTTCAGAATGTTGATGTACATGTACAAAAATAAAAAAATCTCTATGAGATTAATGCATTTTTATTAACAGTTAACACAGTTTTTCTATGCAGAAAATTATATCCATTGTTTTAAAGAGCTATTTTGTTCTGTTTTTGAAACTCATGGAATATTTGGTCTTTTTCTTCTTTAGTAGTAAAAGCCTTTGTTTGTCACATGATAAACTGAAATTGAGAGGGATTTTAAAAATGGTTAATCATAGTAGATTACCTGTTGAATGAATTTCAGAAAAACAGTTGACAAACATATGTAAACTTGTGGCTGAAATGTTTAGAAATGGTAATCTTGGAGGATCACACACTCCCTAATAAAGCTGTTGTCCTGAATTATTATAGGGTAATATTAGCAAAATAATATGGCATCAAAATTCTATTACAAGTCGTACAAGTCTTCTACTTCATATAGATGTTTCTTCCAATTTTGCCCTAGAAGACATTGAATATGACCTATTAGAGCTTTAGAAAAGACAATTTAATTTAGAGGAAAACAGACTGTAAATCAGTGAAGTTACAGAAATGGAGACCTTATTTGATGGCTATCCTTCGACCACATGCACATTTCACTGTACCTACCAAAACACACACCTTTACATTTGGACTATTTGATACAGAGATAACATTAAGTGTAATACGCCCCATTTTTAATTAATTAAATGTAAACGGGACCCATCAGTTAATGTCATGTTGCAGTACCCAGGAAGTCACCTACTCTGTTGCAGTTCCTGCCCTCTGGAATGATCTCCCCACAGAAATTTCTGTGGCTGCCACTCTTCTATCGTTTCGGAAATTATTAAAGACCTGGTGTTTCTCCCAGGCCTTGGGGACAGAGTGATTGTGTAGCTCCCGGTTTGGTTTTATTTGGTTCTGGTAGATTTATGATCGATGTTTTGCTTTTCTGGTCAGTGTATTTTTTGATAGGTTGGTTTTTAATTGTAAACAATTGATAGTCATCTAGGAGTCAGGTGGCCTTGAAATTTGACTCGTTCATTTTTGTAACTGGTTTAAGATTGGGCCAAAATGTGTCATCTATCTTCCAGTTTCTTAGGGTTAACATAAAATATTTCTATTTTATTTTCAGGAGGTATTTTAATGTCTTGAGAATTTCTTTCGGTGTTTTGAATTTGTTTTAATGTTGTTCTTGTATTATAGTCTACATTTAACCCTCCTTCTACAGTCTGTCTGGCTACCATTGTTTCCTGGTGTGAAAGAGTCCTAATGGAGGAATTGCCTCATCATGCGTTCCATTGCAATTCTGTTTAATCAGGGGAAGTCAGGGAGGGGTAGAAACCTGGTGGGAGAATTAGTAACCGGTTTGTTGTATTGTCGAAGGCTTTCACGGCCCGGAAGACCCACAACAGCCATAGTAACCTGTTTACTTGAAAATTGTTAAATGTGAATTCAACATCTCATCCATCAGAATTTAGCATCTCATCTATCAGAATTTTTCTGAAATTGTATTTGATATGTTCAGGTTCCTTTCTATCAAGTAGAGTTGTTGCTGTAGGGGGGAAAAAAGCAAAATTATGTGGCAAGCATTACACTATTTGAGGGGCTGCCATAATGTTGCCATTATATCATAGGGAAAGACTATGTTTTATACAGTAATTCCAAACAGGAGATATGATTAAACAGGATGCCTTCAATGGATTCCGTTTTATAGGGTATATATGAGCCAGACTGAAAGTTTACTATACCTCATTAAGGAAATATTTTCTTTTATCATGTCCTCTATTCCTTTCTTAACAAACAGCTTGTAGGTTTCTGTTGTCACCACTAGATGTCACATGTAGAATCATTAGGGCACTTTTTCAGCTTCTAAACCAGTGTTTCTCAACCTTTGCAACTTTAAGAAGTGTGGACTTCAACTCCCGGCATTCTGGGACTGTTCTAAACATACCAGTGCTCTCTTAGGAGAGTTCCTAAATTATTCAGAGTAGATTGGAAAAGGGGAAAGATGGAAGGCAAGATTGTAATAGTGTTAAAAAGACTCAAGAAGTATTTGACAGTGAGTTTTAAGATGTTTTTGGTTTTAGGTGTGCTGAAGCATTTCATTATGGAACCTGGGAAATATCGTCAAATTCACTTTGGGCACCCAACATCACTGACTATTTCACAGACAAATAAGCAACAGAGATTTCCTGATGAAACAAACATGTTGATGTTGGGAAACAAAACCCTGCTGTGACCGTGGAACTGAAAGTCGACCAGCAGCTTGCCTCCTTCCCCTAACACCAATACAGTTTGGGTGCATTTGTAAAAACAAGCCTTTTTTTCTCTCATTAAGCATGTTGCCCTTACCAGCTTCGCTGCAGTTTGTAAACCTTTCTGCTACTTTGGCTGATTGGTTTGGCCCAGGATTCAAGTAATACTGAAGTCAGGGTGACGTTCAAACACTCGGGTCTTACAAGCTGCCCTTGTATGGAGTCAGAGTTATTGGGCCAGCCAAAAGCCTTCAGTCAGTGCTAACTCTAAACAGTGTCATTTTTGTTTTTCAAAAACAAAAGTGAAATTATACTGAAGTCTCAAGCACTGTAAAATGGTTACCAATAGAGTGAAGTGTTTTATTGCATGCAGTGAGTAGACATGCAGTAGGGGGCTACATTCTCTACAGTAACCCACCCATCTTGGAAATACAATTTGATTCAAATAATGCTCATGCCAGATAAACAAAATCATCCCACTCCATATGCAAATACACTGAATATTTAATTCAGATACCAGGCAAAAGCTAGTCCTGGGTAGCAGTGGGACCCCCTGTTCAAACTGGAAACTGCACATATGAAAATAAAGTTAAGGTTGAAACAACTACCATGAAAGTAAGCAGGAGTGGTGAGTAAATTTAAATTATTCAGATGTTACTCATAAATATATGTGTTTGTAAGAAGCCACATATGCATACTGACTTGAAATGAATACTCTTGTTCTGAATACCTTTTATAATGCAATGTATACAAAATGCATCACGGAGGTAATTCTATTTGTGTCTGTTCATTTGAATTAGGGAATTCATGGGATCTGACAAATTCTGAATCCTGGGGTGGAACAGGACAGTTCAGGCTTAATTTCTTTTTCCTGGGATAGAGGAGCCTGACATGTATGTTCTCCACTGTAATAGCTACTATTGCTGTGCTTGTTATCACATATCCTCCCTAAAACTGATAATGCAGGTAAATAAAAACCTGCTAAGGTTCAGTAAATTATAATATGCTGATATGGGGGGGGGGGTTTGCTAGAAAACCAGACTTCTTTTTTTATTTATATTTATTAAGAATTTTCATATAATAAAAGACAAATCAAAAGAAAAAAAGAAAAAAAAACTAAAGTTAAGAAATATATAAATGACTTCCAACCTTCTTTTCAACAGATAGTTACAATCTTATTTTCCCTCCTCCCTCTTAAATATTTTACAAATCCCCTCACCCCCTCATTTAATCCACATCTTTCTTAATCTTCATACCCATAAATCATCATGTCATTTCTTCCTTCTTTCAGCAGAGTCTATATAAGGTTTCCAGTCTTTCAAAAAAGGTTTTGTTGTTTTGTCATTTCTGCGAATTCTGACATTTTCACAACCCATTCCTCCACACTGGGGATTTCATTATTCGTCCATCATTGTCATTACAATAGTCTTGCTCCAGTTATCATGTACAATATCAATCTACCATGAGTCTTTTCTAATGCATTGTCCATAATGACCATTGAGTTATTTATAACCATAAATAACCATTGAGTTATTTATAAAAATAATAAAGGCGGGATAAAAATCAAATAAATAAATAACTCCCAATAAAAAGAATTCTGGTTTCTTAGCAATATTAATCTTTAAGATCCTTTGCATCATTATAGGACTTTGTATCCAACATTTCTTAGCTTTCTCACAAGTCCACCATGCATGAAAAAATATGAATGGATTTTCCTCCTGTTTTGCTGCCTATGATGTGTTCATTGTTCTCAGATTTATAAAACTGAAAGTTGCCTTGGGGAACCTTTCTGAGCTGAATGGTGACTCAGAAATACTTTTCAAAACCAATAGTGTTTCCCTGGTTGACAGGAGGCTGATTGTAGTTGTAATAGAGTTTCTGCTCTTTGGGAGGACAATGGTGCTGCTAATTTGCTAGATTAGTCAAATTCAATGTATTTTCCTCAAAAGTTCTCAGAACTTTCTTAGATACATGATTTAATTTCCTCACTTTCAACATGAATTAAAAGTCATCCAAGCTGATCTGCCTATTTCGCTGTGACAGGCCACATCAATTTTACCCACAAACTGATTGCCAGTGTCTAAAACTAAATTATGACATGACGTGAATAACATGTAGTGTTAACCATGTATGAGATCATTTCCAGGAATCTCTAGAAATGTAGTAATGTGAGAAACATCTGGCCAATGTGCAGTTGTGTTTGATTTAAATGTGGAAGCCTTATTCCAAGGAGACAATGTATTTATACATAAGTTATGCTCTTTTTGAAGATTTCCATGCAACTGCTTCATTAGACATCGAAAGTCCAGATTGTCTCAAACCTTTTGATTCATGTTATTTATGTATATAAAGTATATAAATCCCATTCTACTTTAAATTATTTCCTGCTTTTTCCATTTTCTACTGATTGTATTACCTGAAGCCCAAATATTATTCTGTCAAAAGATTAAACATTAACCCATGCATGTAGGTAACAGTGCCCTGAAAAGGAGGACTCAAAGATTAATGAATCTAAGATTTCACTGATCTCTCTGCTTCAATCCATGGCAATTGCAATGTTACTTCTTGAGTCCATGGTGTCCTTCTACGTGCTGAATCAGTTGCATCATTGTTGCCTACTGAACCAAGACCATTTTTGGAGGCTGAGAGACACCTTGGCTTTTAAAGCAGACACAGTGATTAACTGGGGAGAAAATTGACTGGATTTGAAACAGCATTCCATAACTAGATGTTCACTGGAAATTATAATTCAGAAGTTTCAATATTTGTGTGGCTATAAGCTTCAGATTTCCACATCTCATTTGGAAAACAGTCTTATTGCTAAATGGGGTTTATTGTCCTTTTATATTATTTAGAAGATTTAGAAGCCACCTTACCTCAGAGGTTGTGGCAGTGTATAAATAAGATAATGTAATAAACTACAAAAATGACCCACAAAACAATAATAATGGCATAGATCTTACTTTGGCTGCTCCTAAGGACAGGTGTTTAATTGTTCTTCAGAAGGCCTTCACAAGGGACACATTCTTGCCTCAGGTGGTAAACTGTTCCATGGGGAACACCTGCCTCTATGCTCCGTCCTATTGTAACTTCTGATAGGAGGGGAGCTTAAACAGGCATTCTATTCACCTGGGCTGGACAGAATTTATTTGTGACAGCTGGTGTGTGACGAAGCCAGGGGCCAACCCGCTAGGTTCTGCTCATATCTATGAGGAGGACTGCCTTTTAAGTCAGGGCAAGTAATGGGCTGTGAGAATAATCTTGAGGAAGAGAAGGAAGAGCCGCAGCCAAGGCAACTGTCAGATAAGAGAAATGTCAGCCCAAAGCAGGAATGGACTTTGAGAAAGCATTTCAGACTGGACCCTCCCTACTTCTCTTTAGGATAAAGGCAGGGGGGAGAGAGGCACATTCAGACTTGCAAGATTCTGTTACTGTAACCCTATAATAAATGCCAGGAAATCAGAAGACGTCTACTTCTTGGGAGGAGAGCAATGTCAAATCTTGATAAAATAGTTAAGAGCAGAGACATCACACTGACAACAAAGGTCCGCATAGTTAAATCAATGGTATTCCTCGTAGTAACCTATGGCTGCGAGAGCTGGACCATAAGGAAGGCTGAGTGAAGGAAGATAGATGCTTTTGAACTGTGGTGTTGGACGAAAACTC
The DNA here is from genome assembly GCA_023362775.1 of Charina bottae. NCBI lineage: Eukaryota > Metazoa > Chordata > Lepidosauria > Squamata > Charinaidae > Charina > Charina bottae. Next base: position 95,720,324 of record JALMGJ010000002.1, on the reverse strand, counting down.
TGAGAGTGCCTTGGACTGCAAGAAGATCAAACCAGTCCATACTCCAGGAAATAAAGCCAGACTGCTCACTTGAGGGAATGATATTAAAGGCAAAACTGAAGTACTTTGGCCACATAATGAGAAGACAGGATACCCTGGAGAAGAAGCTGATGCTAGGGAAAGTGGAAGGCAAAAGGAAGAGGGGCCGACCAAGGGCAAGATGGATGGATGATATTCTGGAGGTGACGGACTCAACCATGGGGGAGCTGGGGATGGTGACGGCCAACAGGAAGCTCTGGCGTGGGCTGGTCCATGAAGTCACGAAGAGTCGGAAGCGACTGAACGAATAAACAACAACAAATAATAAATGTAGGTTTTAGTATTCATGACTTTGGTGTTCAAGTCTGGGCTACCTCAAAGGGCTGACAGGGCACCAGTTCTTTAATATGTTGTGCCAGGAGACCTATCAGACCTAAACATTATATACAGTACCTGTTGAGCCTTTGGACTAGATACAGATCCTGAGTTCAGTTGCCCATGTGGCTTTTGTTTTCTGTTCTGGCTGGCTGGATGTTATGGAGCCATATTGATGCAGGCAATGTGCTGGAATTGTTTTGTTAAGGTCAGTTTGCACTTTCATGATTTATGCTGTTTATTTTAATGATTGGTTTATGTCTTTTATTTTAATGAAAGGTTGTCAGTTTCTTTAGATTGATTCTTACATAGGTCTATTTTTAAAATAAATAAATAAATCCCTTTGCTGGCATTCTTCCAAACCGCACATATCAAACTGTTCATGCCATGAACATGGGATAGTGAAGAATAGTAAGCACTCCTCCTTCTCTCTCCCACCCCCAAAATAGCCTCTCTTCCCCCTTTTGCTCCCCTATCTAGTTGGCTGGAACTATACAACAAAAGTCAGATAATAGTCAAAGTACATTATGAGCCAATCTCATGAACTCAGGATTTTCCACTTTTTTTTTTTGAAGCCTCATTGACTCATTTCCATGCCTTCCTCCCCCTTCCTCCAAAAAGCAGCCCCCAGCTACTGCAGCCAAATAAGTAGGAGATGTTTCAGCTTCCCAGGAGCCAGGCCATGCCCTTGGCTTCTTTGCAAACCAGGAACTGTAGGCCAGACTGCATGTGGACAGGGATCTCCCTCCAGACGTGCTGCTTGTCACAATCCCAAAGAAATTCAGTTCTCTTGATAAGTTGACCTGACAAATCTTGAACATAAATTGCCTGATCCCTGTAAGCTTTTAATGCAGAAGAAAATCATTGCCCTTCCCCAAATGTTATATGCCACCATTTTGCTCCTCCAAACTGTTTGCTCTAATAATTTTTTAGCTTTTTAAAAAAATGTTTATGCCTGTGATACATATTACTCCTTCTGTACATTAAAAGAGTTGCATCAGATTAAAGTTGATCTCCAAATTCTTTAAGGAACTACTTTCAAGATACAGTGAGGTCAGTGTTGTACTGTGTTACCAAGCAAAAACGTACACAATATATGAGGAGAGTAGCAATGTACCGTATCAGTTACCATGGGGTTTGTGATGCTTAACTAACCGTATATAAAAAGTCCTTTTGTGGCACGAGGTTTATTCTTCAGAACAAATCCTGATATTTCCCTGACAGATGTATCATCAGATGTATCTTTTGTGAAATGTGGAAAATTTAACATTCTTCACTGCTTTTCAAATACCATACATAGGCTGTAATCTATAGTCCCAGGAACATATGATGATTATCTTCTATCCCAGGAGACAGAGCATATTATTTTTTCCCTTTTGGGCACAGAAATCCTATGGTCTTCCAATCCCAGAGAAGGAAATGTCTCCAATCTTCCCTCATGACAAGAGTGGGGAGACTTTTCATGGAATGTGTCGGATGGATTTGGATCTATAGAATCGAAAGTCTCACTTCAGTTCTCCCCAAAAGTCCTAGCCTAAAGGTCAATTGAGATCAGCCTTGAAGTGTTTGCTTGTTGCAGGAGGGCAAATATAAGGAAGAAAGGGAAGCATGCTTCTCTTTGATTTCCGCTCCACATGCGGAGGTTTCTGGAGATCCCAACCACTCTGGGCAAAGCAATCGTCTAATCCAAGAAGTTTGCTTTGTCCATGGGGAAACAGTTGAAAGGATTAAAAATATATATTCAAACAAAAGAATTTTTCATGTGTTTCTTCATATGAATACTTTGCACGATTAGTACAAATCTACAAAGTCTCTCAAGTACATGTTCTGGATTGGAAAATTTTATGGAATTTCAGAGGTTGCATTCACAGAGCACAACTGGGTAGCTTACTAGCATTCCTGAGTAAGACATCTGCCCATTGATCTAGTAGCAAATGACTAGATATATTCAAAGTTGCCATAGTTTAATAGGAAGCAGCTCCCTTTGTTTTAGGTTTGCTTTTACTGGATTTTTTTTTTTTGGGGGGGGGAATCCCAAACAATCCAAAGTGGTCCAATAGGGAGCCAAACCAGGTAGGCCAGGTTTGAGGAGGTTTAGCTCCTTCATTTCCCTCTGTTTAATCTCCCTTTTGGCTCTGCAGAGGGTGAAAAGAAAAAAGAAATCAGAGTGCCTGGAACTGTCTTGTGGACTGCTGTAATTTCCCATCTCTGTGTCCTTGCTTCCATCAGCCAAAAATGATGGCTAACCTCACACTGACCCCCAACACACAATGAGCAACACACAAAGACCAAGTTAAAATAAGTTGCTTTTCAATTTGTCTTAGCTATTTTGTATTTGGAGACTGGACTATTCAGTTCACATGCTACATTTGGTCTTTAACTGATTTCATTTAAGAGCATTGAGTAAACTCAACCCAAAGATTATTCATGTTGAATATTCATCTTAGAGTCACTCGATTACTTCCAGCCCTAATTCCCAGTGGTGTAATTTTAACTTTATGTTAAGTCATGATTTGTTTTAATTGTAGTTATTGAATAAGCCATAGTGGATGGGTTTACACTATACACTAAACCTTAAAGTAGTATTTACAAGACCCAGTGGCTGAATTCACACAGTAGGTTAAAATATAAATACAGGTAGTCCTCGCTTAATGATAGTAATTGGGACCAGTAACTCTGTCGCTAAGAGACACAGTCGTAAAGCATAATGTCACATGACTGTGCTGACTTACTATGGCAGTTGCAGCAGTTCCAGTTGCCATCATTAAGCAAATCCCACATGGTCGTTAAGTGTGACATCACGTGATTACCATTTGTGACCTTTTGCCAGCTTCTCCATTGACTTTGCTTGTTGGAAGCCAGCAGTGAAGGTTGCAAATGGCGATCATGTGACCGCGGGACACTGTGACTGTCATAATTGTGAGCCAGGTGCCAACTGCCCAAATTATGATCATGTGACTGAGGGGACACTGCAATGGCTGCAACTAAAAGGACTAGTCATAAGTCGTCTCATTCAGCGCTGTTGTAACTTTGAATAGTCACTGAACAAGTGGTCATTAAACAAGGACTACCTTTAGTCAGGTTTCTCTATTACTGCCTTATACTAAAAACCAACAAGCTTGATTCAGAATTCAATAAAGAATGTTGAAAAATGTCAAGACACAGTAACAATATTTCATATTATTAAGATGTTATTAAGTAGCATAAAAAGTCAGTAAGCAAAAAACCAAAAACTACTGATAAGCATTTTCTAAAACAGCTATAGCAATGCTACAAATATACACATACAGTCATAAGCATCTGGTAGAAGCCATGATAATGCCGTATGTATTATGGTATCATCATGAAAACGATGTGAATTAAGTAATCTGCATCATTTACTGTGTGATGACGTCGTGATTCAGGTAATGAACTTGCTCACCTCCGTGCATACCCATGCTAGGACAAGTCCCATGCTGATTCACTTGTTTATGGTTTAGTGTATTTCATGAACCCAGCCAGTATGTAAGTTATGGCTTACTGCTTAATGTTTTGTGTGAATCCAGCCTTATGAGTTATTCAGTAAACCAGGGCAAAGTGTGCTGTATGAACACAGCTGATAAGTATGAATAATTATGTTTTAAGATGTTGACTGGCACAGATACACTATATAAGACTTATGTACAGGTATATTATTATTATTTATTCAATTTATATGGCTGCCCATCCAGAAGGCAGGCACCATGTCAGAAAAGACTCTCCTCTGGGGAACTGCCAGATGACACTCCCTAACTATGGGACCCAGAGCTTGCCTCTCCTGATGGATCTAACAGGATGGGTTGAAACAACCGGGGAGAGATGATCCCATAAATCCGCTTGCTTGCTTGCTTGCTGATTTATTTATTTATTTCTGGATTTATAAGGCTACCCAATTCAACAACGTGACTCTGGTTGGTGTACAACAACAAACAACAAACCAAAAACCAAAAAAGAACCAAATGTTAAAACATGCACAATATATAAATATGAATATGAAATACAGAATATAAAATGGCAACCTGCACCATCATAAAAACAACCAAAAGGGGACTCCACTCAATGGGCCCCAAATGCCTGGGGGAAAAGTGAGGTCTTAACGACTTTCCTAAAGGTGAGCAGAGTTGGGGCCTGCCATATATTGGGGGGGAGAGAGAGATTGTTCCAGAAGACGGGGGAGCAACAGAAAAGGCACCTTTCCTAGGATCTAAAAGAGGGAACCTGGAGCATGCCTACCCTGTTGGAATAAGTGGGATGGGCAGATGTACCTGGGAGAAGGCGGCCCCACAAGTAACCTGGTCCTATCCCATGTAGAGCTTTAAAGGTGATTACCAGCACTTTGAATTGCATCCAGAAGCCTATGGGGAGCCAGTGAAGCTCATGGCGTAACAGTGTTACATGAGCATAATAAGTCGCACCCACAGCTACCCGCACCGCTGCATTCTGGACCAACTGAAGCTTCCAGATAGTCTTCAAGGGCAGCCCCATCGACTTCCATATCTGCCAAAAACACCCACACTTACATATTCCTAAAGTTATCAGGACTGAAGTTCAGCCTAAACAAGGCTTTAATGTAACAGCATTTTTTTCCTTATACAATTAACAAGAATATAATAGGTATGAAGCAATTCCAGGATCTGCATGAAGCAGCAGAGTAAAGCACAACTGAAATATGACATGGATTATAAAGCTTTGAAAAATAAAGCAATTCTGTTTAATCATATATCCTTCCCTTTTAATAAGTCCCAGAATATGTAATACCAAGGGTATAGTGATTTGAAATGGGGTCATAAAAAATAAGGCTGCACACTACACAGTTTGGGACAGCATTTTTCTTAGTGAATGCATTTTAGCAGTCTCTTTTGCCAAAAAGGCTTCCAAAGCAGTATGGCCAACGTCTGAACCATTTGATTTATAAAAAGAGAGCTGGAGGTTTAGCAGCTTAAAGGTTTGGAAAGACAAATGGAAAATGGAATTTTTAAAAAAGAAAAGGAATGGGTGAGAAAAGGCAAGATCAATCATCAAGGGGAAAGGATGTGGGTAGGAGAGTCAAGGGAGACATGTCTGGGATTGCTTAATATTCTTCATTGTTCCTTTTCTTAAGAATATATGAGAAAGAAAGTAAAATTTGAAACACTCAGTGAGTCTTTGGAGAGTTTTTTTTATATGCTAAAACAAATGAGAGATGTTGCCTAGTCTTGATGTTAAATGCATGGGCATTTCTAAAAGCTGTGATATGAATCAAAAATAGCTGTATGACACATATACACATTGCTAGTTTAGATACAGACCTAATATGGATTAATGTTACATTTGTTAGATCAGACAGCCCAATTTGTCTGGATTTTTCCCCCCAGAAGTAGCTCATAATGTTCTGTGACAGCCAGGAATACGGGGCTCATTTTGACTCATTCAGAATTCTGCAACATGACTTTTGTTCTTCCTAGAATGACATCAGATAAATATATTGTGACCAAGCTGGGATTTAGGATTGGGTTTTGAAGAAACCCAGTGGTGGTTTAGGTGACTGATATGGTAAGCAAGACTGGTAGAGAATTAATGTGCCGGACAGTGCTGTCAAGTTACATTCAGGAATACATAGCACTGCAAGAAATCACCAGACTGGTAGAGAGTGAGAGCATTTCTGGATGGAGGATAAATGATAGAGGAGGGTGGAGGAGGGTGAAGGAGATCAGGGGAGATGGAGGAAGTACAAGAAGAAGCAGTAGGATTTGCGATGGTGTTTTGTGGAGAGGAAAGAGCACATTGGATAGACACTATCCATAGCAGCTGAACTTACCGTGTTTTTATGGAGGAGATGAAAACCATCCAAAAGAGAAAGAAGATTGGCTGTGGAGAATGGAATGTACCAAAACAATTCATGGAGGTGGAACCTTACACATGGAATATGATCATCTGTTGGTAGCCTGAAGAGTAGGTCTCCTGGGTGAACAGCTGCTGAACCTGGGAGGCACTATTGTAGGAGTCGGCCAAATGTGAATGCACTGTATGTGGATCCCCTCTCTTCCTAAGTGGGTAGTTCCAGATGGTGTTGGTGTGCGTTCAGAAGTTGGACTGGCTGGTGCTACCTTGTGAGGTACTGCAGGGCTTTGTTTTCTCTCCTCCACTGTTTAACATCTGCATGAAACCATTGGGGCAAGTCATCATCAATATATTTATGATAGCTAGTTATATATCTCGACTCCAAGCTATGCTGGAAATGCTGTGGAAGTGTTGACTCTATGTCTGAAGGCTGTTAGGTGCAGGATTCAATGTGCTTTAGATGAGACTGCCTTTGAATACCGCCTGGATGCTGTCATTGTTGCAGAATCTGGCAGCTCCGATGCTAGTGGGCAAGAGTCACTACAGCTATATACCACCAGTGTTGGGGAAAGTACATTGACTTCCAAGAAGCTTCTGACTGCAATTCAAAGCTCTGATTTTAATCTTTAAAGTCCTACTTGGCATGGCAGCTATGTACCTTCAGGTCCAGTGGAACCATCCAGGGTGTTTTCCTCAGAAGATGAAACCCAGGGTGTCCCAGAGCCATGACATGAGGCAGGGTGAAGACCCAAAGACAATGTATTGGTTCCAACCTTTTGAGAAAGGCTACCCCAGAGGTTTAGGTTGCACTTCCTTGGCATCCTTTAGGAAGCCCTTGAGCTCTTCCACAGGCATTTGGAGCATAACAGATATGAATGATTAATATAGTACCATGGTTCTCACACTCTTGTCTTATTATTATTATTATTATTATTATTATTATTATTATTATTATTTTACGTATTTATACCCCGCCTATCCCCTCCCTAGACGGAGGGCTCTAGGCGGCTTACATACATTGCAATTTCATATTTATACATTCATATATAATTAACAATGTTTACCGCGCGCTAAGGGAGGGGGTAAAGGAACTGACTCTTCTTCCGTAGGTATTGGACTACATGTCCCAGGATACCTCGCTTCCGAGTCGGCTGCTGACGTCCTGGATGTTGCCATTCGGGATCCGTCGTCCTCCTCCGCCATTCACGGGATTCACAGGATCTTCTTTCATTCCGAGGCGACCCCCGACAGGATGCCAGCACATTCTCCCACTTAAGGTGGTACCCATTTATCTACTCGCATTTAGCTTTCGAACTGTTGGGTTGACAGGAGCTGGGGCGAGTGACGAGAGCTCACCTCGCCACGTGGGGATTCGAACTGCCGACGTACTGATCGGCAGTCTCTTACAGCTCAGCGGTTTAACCGCGCCCCTATCTTAGTGTTGTGGTTGCTGTGTTGCTTGTAAATTGCAGAGGTTGGTTGAAGAAATAGGAAAAACCTGCAATCCACCCTCCCATTATCTAGCAAGGGAAAACATAAATGAATAATGATGCCTATAACATTTTTGAGTTTTATTTGAATGGGATATAACTCTCAGGAAAGTTAGAGTATTATGGAGGGATGGGTATGCAAAGTTTGCAGAATTAATGCAGGTGTTCTCACATTTGTTCAATAGCAATCATTGGTTAGATTTCTTCCACAGTATTTTCAAAGCTCCCAGTAACCAAGGGTTGATCACCATCTGGACAACCAAAGTCATCTCCATGCCAAATCAGATACTGAACCCATACTAGAAAAGATTTAGATAAGCCTCCATCCTCTAAGGGTTCCAGAGTTGCAATATCATCACCCTCTCTGCCATTTTAGCTAAATATGGAATGTTGGACACCCACCAGCTGATAGTTGTTGAAATTGATGAGGTCAAGAGATGTAGGTTAGGGCCTCATCACCACTTCCTTTAAATTGTTAGAAACTCCAGCTGTCATAGAGAGATGACACTGATATGAGATTGTACTGGTAGTGAATTTATTCATCACTCTCCCTGTCTCTCCAGTCCCCACCATCTTGCCAACCATTGAAAAGGCTGGGATCACTAACTGCAAAAGTCATTCTGATTTGAGGATTGATTTGTTGACCCCTGAATCCAATATCCCTGCTTTCCATCAGTTAAACACATACACACACACACAGACCAACAACAATAATCTTTTGGTGCAAAGCCTGGCCTCTGAATATGCTGAATGTTTGAGCAATATATAACAAGTGGAGCTCCATCAAGCATTTTTAATTGGGAACAAGGAAAGATAGAGACATATACTGCATCTTGAGTGAGGTTAAAATAAATAAAACACCTACATCTCAAATTGCCCCATTCCATGCCTGGTTTCTAGTTGAAACACAACTTTAATAATGCATGTCTGCTCAGACTTAAGTTCCACTGAGTTAAACTAAGCTTACCCTTAAATAAGTCTGTATAAGACAACCATCTTAAGTGTTAAGATCCAAGTGTTTGCTTTGGGACTGCTTTGCTTTGAGTGAATATATTGCTCTACCTCTGTTTTACTTCTCTGTATTTATGTTATGCAGCACATTTCCCCTGCATGTTTATGTTATTAGATGTGAGGTGCCCCCACTGCGAGTCGCCTCCGTTCTCACACATACCACACAGGACACACGTGTCTGGTAATCAACAGTTTATTGCGCACACAAAAGGAACACTGAGAAATATTAGGATGGCTTGCTGACGTGAGCTTGGCTATTTAACCCTTCTGACAGGGCTCCCTCCCCCTCCCCACCGTGGACTTTCCTATGATTGGCTCAGGCATGTATCCATGGGTGCTTAAGTGCCCATCGTCCTTGAGGCATGATTGGTTGTCTCTTTCCCGCTCTCGCTCCGGGTCTATTGTCTCTTTCTGTCAGTTGCTTTCGTCTCTTTCAATCTTGTGCTTCTCTGCTGTATGGCAGGACTCTGGGGTCATGCCAGAGTTCTGACACTAGAAGCCACTACATTAAACAGACTGGGTCCAGAAAGTGAAGAGTTTACAAGCTTTAATAAGTTATAAACAAACGGAACCATCTAAAGCAATAAAACAGATCAGGTCAGGCTTCTAAAGCAGAATAATATAAAAAGTACTACTGTAGAAGAGTTTAAGCTTTTTTATATACACAAGAAGCCCAAAGTGAGGAGGCTTCATCCACCTATTCAACAACATGCATTCATGATTGTAAATTAGCTTAAGGCTCTAAGTGACCTCTTAAAACTTAAGGATAAACTAACATTTAATTGCCACCTCTTTAGAGTGATCCCTGCTGCTCTTTTAGCAATTTCTGGTGTATAATGCAATTTATTTCAGAGGAAGTATGTTTAGGATTGCAGTCTACAGTTCAGATACAGTGATACAATTTAAAGGTGGTCTAGATACATTCATGGAAGAGAAGTTTACCATTGGCTGTTAGTGATGTCTGAATATAACTTTGTCAGTCGTGGGCAGTATTCTTTAAATATTAGTTGGAAAGGGACAAGATTGCAAGAAAGATGCCACCTTGTCCTGCTTGTGAGCTTCCCAAATGCATTCTTTGTAATAATTTTGTTGTTGTTCAGTCGTTCAGTCGTGTCCGACTCTTCGTGACCTCATGGACCATAGCACGCCAGGCCTTCCTGTCCTCCACTGTCTCTCGGAGTTTACTCAAATTCATGTTCATTACATCGGTGATGCTATCTAACCATCTCATCCTCTGCCGTCCCCTTCTCCTTTTGCCCTCAGTCTTTCCCAGCATCAGGGTCTTTTCCAGTGAGTCCTCTCTTCTCATTAGGTGGCCAAAGTATTTGAGCTTCAGCTTCAGCATCTGTCCTTCCAATGAGCAGTCAGGGTTGATTTCCTTTAGGATTGACTGGTTTGACCTCCTTGCAGTCCAAGGGACTCTCAAGAGTCTTCTCCAGCACCACAGCTCGAAAGCATCAATTCTTCGGCGCTCAGCCTTCCTTATGGTCCAACTCTCACAGCCATACATTGCTACTGGAAAAACCATAGCTTTAACTATACGGACCTTTGTCGGCAAGGTGATGTCTCTGCTTTTTAATATGCTGTCTAGGTTTGCCATAGCTTTCCTTCCAAGGAGCAAGCGTCTTTTAATTTCATGGCTGCAGTCACCGTCTGCGGTGATCTTGGAGCCCAAGAAAATAAAATCTGTCACTGCTTCCATTTCTTCCCCTTCTATTTGCCAGGAAGTGATGGGACCAGATGCCATGATCTGGGTTTTTTTAATGTTGAGTTTCAAGCCAGCTTTTGCACTCTCCTCTTTCACCCTCATCAAGAGGCTCTTTAGTTCCTCTTCACTTTCTGCCATTAGGGTGATATCGTCTGCATATCTGAGGTTGTTGATATTTTTCCCGGCAATCTTAACTCCGGCTTGTGATTCATCCAGCCCGGCATTTCTCATGATGTACTCTGCATATAAGTTAAATAAGCAGGGTGATAATATACAGCCTTGTCGTACTCCTTTCCCAATTTTGAACCAGTCGGTTGTTCCATGTCCGGTTCTAACTGTTGCTTCTTGACCCACATACAGGTTTCTCAGGAGACAGGTAAGGTGGTCTGGTACTCCCATCTCTTTAAGACTTTGCCACAGTTTGTTGTGATCCACACAATCAAAGGCTTTAGCGTAGTCAATGAAGCAGAAGTAGATGTTTTTCTGGAACTCTCTTGCTTTTTCCATGATCCAGCGAATGTTGGCAATCTGATCTCTAGTTCCTCTGCCTCTTCGAAACCCAGCTTGCACTTCTGGTAGTTCTCGGTTCACATGCTGCTGAAGCCTAGCTTGTAGGATTTTGAGCATAACCTTGCTGGCATGTGAAATGAGCGCAATTGTACGGTAGTTTGAACATTCTTTGGCACTGCCTTTCTTTGGAATTGGAACGTAAACTGACCTTTTCCAATCCTGTGGCCACTGTTGAGTTTTCCAAATTTGTTGGCATATTGAGTGCAGCACTTTAACAGCATCATCTTTTAGGATTTTAAATAGCTCAGCTGGGATACTGTCTTCTCCACTAGCTTTGTTGTTAGTAATGCTTCCTAAGGCCCACTTGACTTCACTCTCTAGGATGTCCGGCTGAAGGTCAGTGACCACACCATCGTATTTATCAGGGATATTAAGATCTTTCTTGTATAGTTCTTCTGTGTATTCTTGCCACCTCTTCTTAATCTCTTCTGCTTCTGTTAGGTCCCTGCCTTTTTTGTCCTTTATGATGCCCATCTTTGCACAAAACGTTCCCTTGATATCTCCGATTTTCTTGAAGAGATCTCTAGTCTTCCCCATTCTATTGTTTTCCTCGATTTCTTTGCATTGTTCATTTAAGAAGGCCTTCTTATCTCTCCTTGCTATTCTCTGGAATTCTGCATTCAGTTGTTTATATCTTTCCCTTTCTCCCTTGCCTTTTGCTTCCCTTCTTTCCTCAGCTATTTGTAAAGCCTCATCAGTCAGCCACTTTGCTTTCTTGCATTTCTTTTTCTTTGGGATGGTTTTAGTTGCTGCCTCCTGTACAATGTTACGAACCTCCATCCATAGTTCTTCAGGCACTCTGTCTACCAGATCTAATCCTTTAAATCTATTCCTCACCTCCACTGTATATTCATAAGGGATATGATTTAGGTCATACCTGATTGGTCTAGTGGTTTTCTCTACGTTCTTCAATTTAAGCCTAAATTTTGCAATAAGAAGCTCATGATCTGAGCCACAGTCAGCTCCAGGTCTTGTTTTTGCTGATTGTATAGAGCTTCTCCATCTTTGGCTGCAAAGTATATAATCAATCTGATTTCGGTATTGACCATCTGGTGATGTCCATGTGTAGAGTCGTCTCTTGTGTTGTTGGAAAAGAGTGTTTGCTATGACCAGCGTGTTCTCTTGACAAAACTCTATTAGCCTTTGCCCTGCTTCATTTTGTACTCCGAGGCCGAACTTGCCTGTTATTCCGGTTATTTTTTGACTTCCTACCTTAGCATTCCACTTTGTAATAATGCTAGACCTGATAAAAATGTTGTCCTTGGTGCCCTCTGCAGCTTCTTTCTCTTGCTGCTGCTCCTGCTGCCGCTGCCTTCTGAAGCTCGGAGGAGGAAGGAGAGAAGGACTGGGCTCAGTGGAGAAAGGAGGAGCACAGAGACCGTCTCCGTTGGGAAGAAAGAAGCTGATCCGGGGACAATTGGGGAGAGCGCAAGGGAGCCAGTGAGCGAGCAGGCACGTGCAGGAGAGGAAGAGTGTGAGCCTCCTCCCTCTTGCCGTCGCTTTCCTCCCCCCTCCCCCTGGTCAAGTGCCCTCCCTCATCCCTGCGCTGTAGGCTCCCTTATTCCAGCTTCATGGGCAAAGTGTGGAAACAGCAGATGTACCCCCAGTACACCACCTACTACTACCCCCAGTATCTGCAGGATACTTTGCCCAAGTTTAGCGCATGCTGCACCCGATTGGTGATCGCTATCAACACGACACATGGTATACAAGTGCCAGGAAACAGTCAGTATACAAATACTATTTTGTCATTTTGGCGCCCACCCCAGCGTGGCGCCAGGGGCACATGTCCTGCTTACCACCACCCCCTAGTTGCAGCCCTGGGTTTTTCCAGCAACCTTTCAGGCATTTCCATTAGGTGCCTGGTCAGCCACTGGCAACAGGAGGTGACCCAGGCATTTGATGTAATTGCCCCCAAGCAGACTTTTTGTTGGGTGATGCTGAATGACTCAATGGTCTACTGAGGATCTCTTGGGGTTGAAGGGGTAAAAGAGACACCTGGAGCACCAGTGGAGGAAGATGAAAATTGAATCTGACTGACCACAGGTACGAACTTAAGTTTGAGGCTACATTGTGGCAATAAGGGAAGCAAAGCATTGCTTCTCCTCCTCCTTTATTATGTCAGTAGGCTATTACTGTAGGGGCATGGTGGCTCAGTGGGTAAGACGCCAGGCTTGTCCATCAGAAGATCGCAAGTTCGGTGGTTCGAATCCCTAGTCCCACGTGACGGAGTGAGCTCCCACACTAGCCCCAGCTCTTGCCAACCTAGCAATTTGAAAGCATGCAAATGCAAGTAGATTAATAGGGACCACTTCAGTGGGTAGGTAACAGCGTTCTGCATCATGCCGACCACATGACCGTGGAAGCGTCTTCGGACAACGCTGGCTCTTCGGCTAACAAACAGAGATGAGCACCGGCCCCTAGAGTCAGACACGACTGCACAAATGTGCGGGGGGAACCTTTTTAGGCTATTGTTGTACAGGTAGTCCTTGCTTACCAATGGCAATTGGGACTGGGAAGTCCATCACTAAGTGACGCAGTCGTAAAGCGCAATGTCATGTGACCGTGCTGACTTATAACAGCAGGTCCGGCAGTCCCAGTTGCCATTGTTAGGCAAACTCTTCAAATTCTTGATGAAACAGATTATCTAGACCCCTTTCAGTCAGGTTTCAGGCCAGGATATGGGACGGAAACAGCATTGGTCGCGCTTATGGATGATCTTTGGCGGGAGCGGGATGGAGGCAGTGCATCCATCCTGGCTCTCCTTGACCTCTCAGCGGCTTTCGATACCATCGACCATGGTATCCTTTTGGAGCGGCTCAGGGAGTTGGGGGTGGGCAGCGTGGTTTTGCGCTGGTTCGCCTCCTTCCTCCAGGGCCGCTCCCAATCGGTGTTGATAGGGGAGGTGAGGTCAGGTCCACGGCCCCTCCTTTGTGGAGTGCCGCAGGGCTCAGTGCTCTCTCCTCTCCTATTTAACATCTACATGAAACCACTGGGCGAGATCATCCGTCTCCATGGGATGAGATATCATCAATATGCTGATGATACACAGTTATACATCTCCATCCCGGGAGAAGTAAGTGATGCTGTGACTACCCTGTCCAAGTGCCTGGGGGCTGTAGGGGTCTGGATGGGGAACAACAGGCTTCAGCTGAACCCTGGTAAGACGGAGTGGCTGTGGATTAATGGCCCCTCGATATCTAGGAATTTATCATCTCTAGTTCTGGATGGGGTTGCACTACCTCAGACAGACCCGGTGCGTAATTTGGGGGTCCTCCTGGACTCACGACTCCTGCTCGAAGAGCAGGTGGCAGTCGTGGCCAGAAGGGCCTTTGCACAACTTCGTGTGGTGCGCCAATTACGCCCTTTCCTGGAGCGAGAGGCCCTTCGAACAGTCACTCATGCCCTGGTCATCTCCCAGATAGACTATTGTAATGCGCTCTACATGGGGCTACCCTTGAGGAGCGTCCGGAAGCTTCAGCTGGTTCAAAATGCGGCCGCGCGAGCCATCTTAGGTGCCTCAAGATCGGCACATATAACACCTTTGCTCCGTGAGCTGCATTGGGTCCCAGTTTGCTTCCGGATTCAATTCAAGGTGTTGGTTATTACCTTTAAAGCCCTACATGGCATGGGTCCAGGTTACCTGAAGGACCGGCTCATCCCCGTTCAATCGACCCATCCCACCCGGTCCTGCAGAGAGGGCACGCTACGAACCCCGTCTGCAAGAGAGTTCCACCTGACGGGGTCTAGGAGGCGTGCCTTCTCTGCAGTAGCCCCAGCCCTTTGGAATATTCTCCCCCGGGAAGTAAGATCGGCCCCCTCTCTCCTGGACTTTAGAAAAAACCTGAAGACCTGGCTATGTCATCAGGCATGGGGAGGGGAGGGGAATAGCCAGTCTTGGGGTTGGCTGGCCCCTTAGATCTGTTGAGACCAGCCTTGTTGATCAGTGGAATAAGATCTACCACCTTTGGATCAAATTATATGATGTTGTAGGTGTATGTATGTATGTATGTGTGTGTGTGTGTGTGTGTGTGTGTGTATAATGCAATTTTATATTGTTATCATTGATATTTATTGTTTTAATTCTTTTAAATTGTTGTGAACCGCCCAGGGTCCCTCCTTGTGGGGGAGATGGGCGGGATATAAATGTAATAAATAAATAAATAAATAAATAAATAAACTCCTCAAAAATGCAGCATCCCATGATCACGTGATTACCATTTGCAACCTCCTGCCAGCTTCCCCATTGACTTTGCTTGTCGGAAGCCGGCAGTGAAGGTTACAAATGGCGAACATGTGAATACAGGATGCTGTGACGTCATAACTGCGAGCTGGTCACTGAGCACCTGAATTGTGAAAGGACAGGATTTGGCTTGGTAGAATTTCATGCTGTAGATAATCCAATGATTTCCTCTGATTATTTTTTTAAACTTTACATGTTCCAACTAATACAATTAGTAACTGCTGTTCAGATACTTCATTACATGTCACATTTCTCCTCAGCCCCAAACTCTATATTCTTTTTTAATTGCATAAATTTTAACAGATTATTTAGACAGAAATTGCCCAAGGATAAAGATACAAAAAGCAAAGTAGATAAACAACTACTAATAAAACATAAGTAAAACATTATTTTAAAAATTGGTAGCACATTTTCCCCTTCCCTTCCATTTATTTCCCAACTGCTAACCGCAACCTAAATATTTGTAGTGTACTTTGAACATTAAACAGGGAGATTTTTGCTAGTGTCTTTTTAAGTCATTTCATCTATTGTTTTTGACTGGTCACTTAACTCTTTTCCTAAAAAACATATTCCAAATGCCTGAATTTTACTTGCTGTGTAATGCGTCATATATAAGGGAGCCATTCCTGCTTAAAAGCCTAACTAAATTTATATGTACTGTCAGTTTTGTCATTGCTGCATATTCTCTAATTTTGATCTTCCAATCTTGTGTTGTCGGCAAAGTTTTACTTTTCCAAATTTGTTCTTGCAACCATCTACATATATCTCAGTAAATTGTGATGCTTTTCATGTCTATTTTCTGGAATGGTTCCTAGGAAAAATATTTGTGGTTTCAGTTCAAATTTTATGTTTAAAATTTTCTGAATGTTTTGATCTATTTCCTTCCAATATTTTTGATTTCCTTTCCTCCTTTCCTTTCCTTTCCTTTCCTTTCCTTTCCTTTCCTTTCCTTTCCTTTCCTTTCCTTTCCTTTCCTTTCCTTTCCTTTCCTTCAATACCACCACATGTGGTAAAATGTACTTTCTTTTTTGTAGCATCTCTAACATTTGTTCTTGTATGATTTGTCTGTCTTGGTAATCATTGACAGAGTTATATACCACCTATAAAACATTTTATACCAAATTTTCCCTCAAATTATAGTTTGGAGTAAATATTATTGATTTTTTCCATAGGTCTTCTCATTGTTCTACTGTGACTACTCTTTTGAAGTATGTCGATGAAGGTTCTCAGTCATCCAGGTGGAACAGTCTAACGTTAGAACCTATAGAAACTATAGGTTTCTATAGTCTGCCACCTTTCTTGCTGTCTTCTCGAATTTCCTTACCAACTTCAGGGTTACTTCCCCAAAATGTATGGCAATATGTCGATGAAGGTTCTCAGTCATCCAGGTGGAACAGTCTAACGTAGACTGTCTAACCAAATTTTTGTCTAACCAAATTTTTGGGGAAGTAACCCTGAAGTTGGTAAGGAAATTCGAGAAGACAGCAAGAAAGGTGGCAGACTATAGAAACCACCTACGTTAGACTGTTCCACCTGGATGACTGAGAACCTTCATTGACATATTGCCATACATTTTGGGGAAGTAACCCTGAAGTTGGTAAGGAAATTCGAGAAGACAGCAAGAAAGGTGGCAGACTATAGAAACCACCTACGTTAGACTGTTCCACCTGGATGACTGAGAACCTTCATCGACATATTGCCATACATTTTGGGGAAGTAACCCTGAAGTTGGTAAGGAAATTCGAGAAGACAGCAAGAAAGGTGGCAGACTATAGAAACCACCTACGTTAGACTGTTCCACCGGGATGACTGAGAACCTTCATCGACATATTGCCATACATTTTGGGGAAGTAACCCTGAAGTTGGTAAGGAAATTCGAGAAGACAGCAAGAAAGGTGGCAGACTATAGAAACCACCTACGTTAGACTGTTCCACCCGGATGACTGAGAACCTTCATCGACATATTGCCATACATTTTGGGGAAGTAACCCTGAAGTTGGTAAGGAAATTCAAGAAGACAGCAAGAAAGGTGGCAGACTATAGAAACCACCTACGTTAGACTGTTCCACCTGGATGACTGAGAACCTTCATCGACATATTGCCATACATTTTGGGGAAGTAACCCTGACAATATATATTGTGATGTGTCCATAATGATAGTGGTGCAGCCTTTGTCTGCTGGGAGGATGATGATAGTTTGGTCCATCTTAAGGTTCTTTGTTTGAGATTGGAATTGATGCCGTTTGGCATAAGAAGTTTATCCTGGGAAATATATTCATTTTTATTGTGGCAATAAGCCCTAGCCAAGAACGTTTCAGGTTTTTCCACCTATCAAGGTCTTGTTTTATTTCTTTCCATAATTTATTATAATTGTTTTGAAATATGTCTTTATTGCATCCTGTCAGACAAAGACCCAGATATTTCATTGGTTTTTTTGTTACCCAACAAACAGTCTCTTTTTTCACAAAGTCTTTTTCTTCTTCAGGGGTTACTGTAAGTATCTTGTTATTATCTTTGTTTTCTTTTCATTAATTTTGTATCTGGAGAATTGGCTGAAGTCTTTGATTGTTTTCATCAACTGTCTTATGGAACCATGGTTGCATAATTGTTAATGCTACACCATCTGCATAGCATTTCATTTTATACTCCTCTCTCTTTTGACTGACTTTTTCCCCAATTACTTGTTTTTCTTTTTAGATCTTGTCTGCCAAAATGTCCAGAGCAATTACCAATAGAAAAGGAGAGAGTGGACACCCTTGCCTTGTTCTTCACTTACTGAAAAACTTGTACTGTATTCCATTTGCTGTAATCTTTGCTGTTTGCTGTCAATATATATAAAATTGTATTCTGGATTCAATTTGTTTAAAACCACTAGTTAGAAAGTCCATTCCAAATTATCAAACTTTTTTCTATATCTAGGATATTACTGCCACCTTCTTTTTTAAATGTTAATGTATTCTAATGCATTTGTTATAAATTTGCTGTTGTCCTTCATCTTCCTCATGAGAATGTAACCTGTTTGATCTGTATATATTATTTTGGAAATGCACTTCCTCAGAGATTCAGCAAATATTGTAGTGAATATTGTAACTGGGTGAGATCATCTGTCACCATGGGATGAGGTATCATCATTATGCAGATGATAGCCAATTAAACATCTCCATCCCAGGTGATTTAAGTGATGCTGTGACCACCCTCTCTCAGTGCCTGGAGGCTGTAGGGGTCTGGATGGGGAACAACAGGCTTCAGCTGAACCCTGGTAAGATGGAGTGGCTGTGGATTGGAGGCTCCTCTGCATCTGGGAACTTACCATATTCGGTTCTGGATGGGGTTGCACTGCCCCAGACAGACCTGGTGTGGAATCTGGGGATCCTCCTGGACTCATGACTCCTGCTCAAAAAGCAGATGGCAGTCATGGCCACAGGGGCCTTTGCGCAACTTCATGTTGCGTGCCAGTTACTCCCCTTCCTGGATCAGGAACCCTCCAGTCAGTCACTCTTGCCCTAGTCATCTCCCTTATAGACTATTGCAATGCACTCTACATGGGGTTACCCTTGAAGAGTATCTGGAAGCTACAGCTGGTTCAGAATGCGGCTGCGTGAGCAGTCTTGGGTGCCCCAAGGATGGCGCATGTAACACCTTTGCTGCGGGAGCTGCATTGGGTGCCAGTTTGCTTCCGGGTCCAATTCAAGGTGTTGGTTATCACCTTTAAAGCCCTACATGGCATGGGTCCAGGTTACCTGAGGGACTGTCTCACCCCCATTACATCGACCCGTCCCATCCAGTCAGGCAGAGAGGGCATGTTATGGACCCCATCCATGAGAGATTGTCGATTGGTGGGGCCCAGGAAGAGATCCTTCTCTGCCATGACTCCTGCCCTATGGAACACTCTTCCCCCAGAGGTGAGGCAAGCCCCCACTCTCCTGGCCCTCCAGAAAGGGATAAAGACCTGGCTCTGCCACCTTGCTTCGGGCAGGAGGAGGGTAATCAATCCTGGGAGTGGTTAGCACCCTAAAGAGGCCCCCATGAATCTAAATTACACACCCTAACACTTTCCCCAATGAAGTTTCCTGCAAAGAACTCATTTAGCTTCCCTGAAATCTTCCTTCTTTTCACTGTACTTTTTCACACTTTCCCCACTCTTTAAATAAAAACCACTTTGTCTCTTGTCACTGACATTGCTATTTAACCACGCTGGCATTCTCTGTCATTCATTACCAGCTGTTATCTATAACTAACCTAAGGGTTATGCAGAGAACTACCATTTTCCTGTAAAAGGAAAGGTTCTCAATTTCATATGGGGAAGAAGTAAAAGGGTATCAGTGAACTGAATGGAAATAGCATTTGTGATGTGATGTGCGTGTGTCTGTGTGCAACATTCATACCGTGGAGACATCGACAAATTTCAAATGATCAGTTACTGGAAAGTATTCCTCTTTCTCTTGCCAAAACATCTGTAAATTTAGGCTGACTCTTCTAAAATCAAGCTAGCAAGATGACTTACCTCTGTAATAAAAAGTATTTGTTTTAAGTAGTAGCCACATTACTCTATATGTAAAGCATGTTTCAAAGCTTGCTGTATTTTCCATGAAAGTACATCCTAAATATGATAATCCCAGCTACTATTGCGCTATGTGACATCTGCTCTCAATTTTCATTTCATTTATGTTAATGTGTTATGAATTATCTAAAGGTTATAATCCCAGCCTCATGTGAACCAAAACCTAAATGAACTGAATTCTCTCTATTTGATAACCTAGGGCAATTATACATGTTGCATCTATTTACAGTGGGGTTTGTTTTTCTTGATTTATGATAATTGTAAGTAATTGTGAGTGAAATCCAAAGATGGTTTTTCTATGGAAGGAACTGTTTCCATAAGTAGCATGGAGAGAGGGGTGACCTTCTTACTACTGCTACCCCCATGATCCCTCACAATCTGCTCAATAAGGTTGAAAAGAGGGAGGAAGGGTATGTTACGGGTCCTCCCCCATTAAGGAGGTCCATCTAGTGGGACCGAGAAGAAGGGCTTTCTCCGTGGTGGCTCCCTCCCTGTGAAACATCATCCCCATGGAGATAAGACTGGCCCCCACCTTAATACTCTTCTGAAAGGCCCTGAAGTGTGAGAGTTGGGCCACGAGGCGGGCCACTTACCTGTCTGCCGTCCGATCCGGAAGAGTCCGATCCGGAAGAGGAGCCAGCCCCCGGAAACAGCAGGCTTGGCGCGAACCCTGTGGAAGA
The DNA here is from genome assembly GCA_023362775.1 of Charina bottae. Classification (NCBI taxonomy): domain Eukaryota; kingdom Metazoa; phylum Chordata; class Lepidosauria; order Squamata; family Charinaidae; genus Charina; species Charina bottae. Next base: position 95,699,830 of record JALMGJ010000002.1, on the reverse strand, counting down.
AACAGAGACGCTGATTGGCAGAGGCTCAGAAGGAAGGACGCCTCCACCAATCAGCGCGCGCCAAAGGAGAGCAGAGAGGCGGGCCGAACAACATGAAGCCCGATTGGCCCCTGCTTCCCAAAGGCGCGAAAAACGAAATAAAAGACCGGCGCGACTTACCTCCATTGCCGGAGACAACCGTTCTACCTGCTCCACGCCGAAACCTCCAGACTCCGTGCCGGACCCTGTTCCCGAGCCTTGCCTTGCTGCCGTCCCGGACCTTAAGCTAGAGCCCTGCCTTGCTGCCGCCCTGGACCTCAATCTAGAGCCCTGCCTTCCCACCGTTCCGGACCTCGTTGACGAGCCCAGCCCTGCTGCCGCGCCGGACCCTGACTCCCCGCCTTGCCTCACTGCCGTGCCAAACCTTGGAACCAAGCCTTACCTTGCTGCCGTGCCAAGTCTCATGCCTGAACCTCTTCCTGTTGCTGTGCCTCTGTCCTGCGAGATTCCAGTTCCCGGACGTCCTTCGGAGCCCTCGTTTCCTGTGGAAGAAGCCAGAACCGGCGTAAGCGCCGCCGCCTTGCCTGCTCCTCTCCCGACTGCCCGAGTCACCGCTGCCCCGTTGCCCTCCGCTCCGGACCCAGTCGACACCGATCACCAGTGGGCTGCCTTTGTCGGGCCCCGGTCTACCCAGACGGCCACTAGCCCAGACCAGCAGCCAAGCCCAGTCGACGCCGGTCACCAGTGGGCTGCCTTTGTCAGGCCCCGGTCTACCCAGACGGCCAGAGCAGACCAGCAGCCAAGCCCAGCCAACGCCGGTCACCAGTGGGCTGCCCTTGTCGGGCCCCGGTCTACTTCCAGCCCCGACAGCCAAGCTAACTCCACGCCCGCGGTCACCTTGCCTGTCACCTCCGGATCGCCGCCGGCTGCAGCACCTTCCACAGCGCCTGCACCCTCTCTGGTCCTTCCGGGCTGGCCAGGGGTATCCAATGGACTCGTTGCTATCCAGCCTGTAGAAGAAGAAGAGGACTGTGTAAACTGGGCGGCTTGTGTAAATAAAGTGGTTTCAGTAACGCTTCCGTGTCAGTCTTAGTCGGAACAGGACATGAAGACAGAGTTTTGCCAGTGGGTCTGGGGATCCCAGATTGATATGGAGTCCATCAAGTGGTTTGTTTGAATGTATTGTTGTCGCCAGGGGGGTGGGAGTGTAGTGGGTTTTGTATTTGGGGTTTTATTTCTGTAAGCCACCTGGAGTCACCGTGAGTAAGTTGGGCGGCCATATAAATTTCTTTAATAAATAATAAAAAGGTAAAGGTTCCCCCTGCACATTTGTGCAGTCATGTCCGACTCTAGGGGCCAGTGCTCATCTCTGTTTGTTAGCCGAAGAACCAGCGCTGTCCGAAGACACTTCCACGGTCATGTGGCCGGCATGACGCACGTGGAATGCTGTTACCTACCCACCGAAGTGGTACCTATTCATCTACTTGCATTTGCATGCTTTCGAATTGCTAGGTTGGCAAGAGCTGTGGCTAGTGCGGGAGCTCACTCCATCATGCGGGACTAGGGATTCGAACCGCCGAACTTGCGATTTTCCGATTGACAAGCCTGGCGTCTTACCCGCTAAAAAAGCTCCAGAAGAAAATAGAAGATAGAGAAAATCCTATTGTACTTAATGGCTGTCCACCTGTGCCATGTTGCATTTCACCCACATGATGTTATATATTTTCATGTCAAGCTTTTGTATATGAAACAAACAGGCATCATATTTTGATCACTGTTGTTGCTAAGGCTGCGGTTTATTCAGTGCAATGATATATTAAGTCCCTAAGAAGACAGTTAACACACAGGTCCCTATCAGTTCCAAGTCAACTCTACCATTCATACTCACTTTATATTTTCCAAGTAGTTTATCTGCTATAATTTATTTCCAATGAAATCTGGGATTTGCCGATTGGTCTGGGTAAAGATGAAGACTCCTCATGTTGAGCTTGACTTCTGGTAACTCCATAGGCACATCTGTCGACATTTCTTGGCAGCATTACCATCCTGATATTTTCTAGTAGTCCCAGGTCAGACTCCTAGGTCTGACTCTGCTTGGCTTTTTGAAGATCAGCCAAGGCCAATTAGTTTGGATGCCTGTAAATAGAAAGCAGGCATTGCATAAGTGCAGGCAAAACCAGTCTTTTAAGAATCGCCAAACTTGCTCCATAATCTGGGATAAATCATTTTCCAAAAAATGATTTGTCCACCCACCCACCCCAGAGTTGTAGGCATGGGACACATGGGGTAGTGGGCTCTCCCCGTGTCCAGGAGGAGATCCGGCATGGTCTCAATCATCTCTCTTACCAGAAAACACGAACCTGGGCTGCAATTTTTCCAGCAGTGGTTGGTTTTGGGATTCCCAATTAATGTAGTGTCCTGAAGCACAGACAGTGGCCACTGGTGGTTGGAAGATAAATGGCAGATCTTCCATGGAATCCTCCATCCAAAGTTCTGCAGACCCTCCATCTGACAGAGGGAAGCCTGTTTGTCCATGCAAAAAGTAGCAGACCAGCGTCTGAGACACAGCTGCTTCTGTAAACCATCATATTCTTTTCTGCATTTTCATCGCTGAAACAATGAAGCAACTACAGCTTCTTCAAACAGTGCCTCTGGTTCTTCCATCCCATACCTAGTCTCTATGGCAGTCCCCTCATTGCAATGACCAGCTGAACTAAAGGTGGGCAAAGGGTGAAATGGTAGCAGGGTCAGCATCAACAGAGATGGGCTATGGGGCTCCCTGTGGAAGTGGCTGCCACTTCAATGTTCTCATAGTGGAAATGGGATAAATGCTAAAGAAGGAACCCTGCAAAGTGCCTCTGCTTGAAATGTGCTTGGGGCTCCTCAAGCAATTGTTTACAGATTCAAAATAAGAAAAAGTTGTATTACAGGAGAGGAGGCAGAGGGACTATATGTTGTTGTTGTTTTTTTGTTACAACTTCCAAGTACAACTTCTACTTCTGTATTTCAGAGAGGATTGCAATGACTATTTACATTTATGAAAAAGGAAATAATATGCAGAGAAGCCACAGTCAGAAAATTTATAGAGCAGAATGTGAAGGATTTAGTCTGAGCATATTTCTCAAAACTGTGTGTTAAAAAACTGACACAATGTCTAAATGTACAAGGACCCAAAGTCTCAAGTGGTTTTGAAACTTAAAAGAGTAGAAGGAGAGACCCACATCAGAATGTTAGCTACAAATGATTAAGTCATTCATCATCATTGGCGATCACTCGTAGCCGAGTAAGATTGTCTTCCAAAGGTAAAATTTTAACAGTGGATCCGTAAGTGGCTATAAAGGCCAATTCTGGATCCGCACAACCTCCCACAGTGAGGGCATAGGTTTCTGGGTGGGAGACAGTCATGATGAGGGTTTGCCTGACGTGCCTTCCTTTTAGCTCTTTTCTCCCTTTTGCACTGTACTCGCGCTTCTTCAAAGTCCATAGCGCCATTAATAAAGGCTCCAATTGAAACGCTCATGAGTTAGGGCTTCCCAGTTCTCAATGCTGATATTACATTTTTTTAAATTAGCTTTGAGAGTGTCTTTGAATCTCTGTTGCTGTCCACCAATATTCCGTTTTCCATTCTTAAGTTGGGAGTAAAGTAGCTGCTTTGGAAGACGATGGTCAGGCATTCGAACAACATGGCCGGTCCAGCGAAGTTGATGTTGGATGATCATTGTTTCAATGCTGGTGGTTTTCGCTTCTTCTAATACGCTAACATTAGTCCGCCTATTTTCCCAAGTAATTTGCAGAATTTTTCGGAGGCAGCGTTGATGGAATCTTTCAAGAAGTTGGAGGTGGCGTTTGTAGAGGGTCCATGTTTCACAGGCGTACAGAAGGGTTGGTAGTACAATGGCTTTGTAAACAAGCATTTTGGTCTCCCTGCGAATGTCCCGATCCTCAAACACTCTACGCTTCATTCGGGAGAAAGCTACACTCGCAGAGCTCAGGCGATGCTGAATTTCAGCGTCGATGTCGGCTTTTGTAGATAGATGGCTGCTGAGATAAGAAAAGTGGTCGACATTTTCTAGTGACACACCTTTAAGCTGGATTGATGGAGCTGCGGAGGGATTGGTTCGAACTTGCTGGTAAAGCACTTTGGGTTTTTTAATGTTAATCGAGAGGCCGAGCTTTTCATATGCTTCTGCAAAGATGTTTAGGATAGTTTGAAGATCTTCCTCGGAGTGTGCACAGACTACGTTATCATCAGCATATTGAAGTTCTATAACAGAAGTTGCAATTACCTTATTTTTTGCTTTCAGCCTACTAAGATTAAAAAGCTTTCCATCTGTTCGATATATAATTTCTACACCAGTAGGAAGTTTCTCTTCAACAAGGTGCATAATCATAGCGATGAAGATAGCGAATAAGGTTGGAGCAATAACACATCCCTGTTTAACGCCGGATTCCACTTTAAATGGATCGCTTTGAGAGCCATTGTTATTCAGGATTGTTGCCATCATGATTAACAACAAATGATTAGCAACAAATGATTAAGTACCAAGAAGTTAAAGAAAAATTTCAAAGATCATCAGAGGAAAGGCCTTGGCCTTTCAATCTGATATTACTGCCAAAAGAAAATAAATTATTGGGTACTATTTTATTGAGTAAAATGTGGATGGAAGTTAACTGAGTCAACTAAACAGGCTTTCCTTTGATACTTCTCTGGAACCTGACTGAGATGCAAAGTTGCCAGGTTTCAGAGTTTTGAGATTTGTCAGGAAAGAAAGGCTTATAGTCTCTGAGTGAGAAGACCAGAATCAAAGAGGGGAAGGGCTTTTCTTTCTTATCGGCTTGGTGCCTTTTAAGATTCCGAGAGGCCTGGGAACGAAATGTTAGTTGAGTGTTCTCCTCCACGTTCTATTAAAAGAGTGTGCCTGTGTATATGTATATATTCTCCATTTCTTTTTGTTGGTTGATGTCAATTGCCAGAGACAGGAATGTATGGGAAAATTCAAAACACTGAAATAATGATCAGAATTATATTTTAACTAATTAGATTTACTACTTTGAATGAATAGCATCAGTCCATCTGATTGCTTTCAAATAAAGTGTTGGAGCTGAAGTGGAAGAAGACTGTACCCTGCCTTCAAGATCAGGTTGAAAATATGAAGTGCAAAGCTTTCCTTACAATCAGGTAAAGGGCCAGTAGCATATATGTTCAGTCTGTTTCTTAACTCTAGACATTTATCCAGCTAGGAAGCTGTTTTGTACATATGACTCTGCATTGCCTTTTTACCAAACTAGCAGACCTGATTGCTTAATGCCAATTTATTCCAGTAAAATCCTGAAGACTTTTTTATCTATATAATTTTTTATTAAGAATTTTGATTATAATAGTAAAATCTAATACAGACTAAACTTAAAAAGAGAAAAAAATAGAGAGAATGAGTAAAAAGTGCAAGGAAAGAGAAAGAGAAAAAAAGAGAGAAGAAAGAAAAGTAAGAATGTAATAAAGAGAAAAGAAATATATAAAGAAGTGACTTCCAAACTTCATCACAACAAGTATAAACAAATTTAGTGACTCTTCACCCCCTCTAAGGTTACAAACATTTATCTCTTCATCCCATATCCCATCTCTTATCTATAAACAAATCCATAAAACAACATCTTTTCAAACCTGGTGTCAGCTGAAAGTCCATAAAGGGTAGCCAGAAGTAACAATATATCTTGTTTTAACTTTGATCAAATAAACCAACTTTATATTCCTTCCCTTTACGTCTAACAGTCTTAATCTTTAGTTCATTCAAATATTGTTGTAGGACTTGATTTCTCTTCATTTCTTCTTTGTCCCATCACACAGAATTCTTCAAGACTTTAATAAGCCTCTTTTGTAAATCCAATAGGAAAAAAATTGTCCAGGTCACTCTCTTGCTTTGTCAGTTGTATTTCCCTTTTAAATTTTAAAACCTCAGCCAGCTGCTTTTGTAGATCCAGTGTAACATCCTTTTCTAAGTCATTCTCTTGGCCTATCAGTTGTAAATCTACTTTCAATACCATATCTATCTTGTCAGGTAAAATTTGTTCAACATCTGCCATTTCTTCAATAACATCTTTTGGACATAGTCTATCCATAGAAGCAGACATCATTACTGACATTGTTGATATTGTGGCTACTATTTTCTGATTCCATTCTTCAAAAGTCTCCTTCAGTATTTTTATTGTCATAAGGTTTTGCATCATCTTACAAGCCTGTATATCTTTCCTCTACCTAAAATCTTTAGTCCCCTCTAATGTCCAGTTTTTGAAATAATGAAATTGCTTATCTATGTTATGTCTTATAAAAACCAAAACAGGATCTATTTCCCATGAGAAGCATTTTGTACTTTATAATTAATTTCAAAATCTTATTGTAAAAGTTTCAGTATTTCAATTTTATCTGGATCCTTAGCCCTTTTATAACTTTCTAAGATCAAAATCTTAGTTTTTTTGCTGTTTATTTCAGATTCTTTAAATTCTTAAGCTTATAATTAAAATTTTCTTTCATTCAGAATTGAAGACAGACTCACCTGGCATTTTCAAACTTGTCATTCTGAAGGTCTATAATAGCTTAAAATTAGTTAATGAGCAATTTCTGAAAGTGACTAGAAAGTGAGGTTTGCGAACTTAGTGTCCTTTAAAAGTCTTCGCCACGATTGCAAGCAAGATGGCTAATCCAATCATCTCCCGGTGCTCAAACCCACGGAAAACAACTGTCCTGTGGTCTCCTCGTGAGGAGCAGCCATCTGGAGCACATGTGGGCAATTTCCCACAATTTATCTCTTTATCTGTAGAGGTTCCAAGGAACCAGCCTATTTACCAGTTCCTTGGTCTTTGTCGCGGTCATCAGCTCCACTTTTGCAGAGCCGTCTTTAGTTCGCCATACCTTCCATGGAAGCTCTAAAATCCTATAGCCTTGATCTGCTTGAATTGCAGTGCACACATGCTGTTCATCTAGTTCTGCTAATATACTGGATTATACTTTGGACAGGTTCCCCTCTATGCATGGAGCCTAAAGCAATAGGCATCCTTCGGAGGTGGCAGAGGGAGCAAGGAATGAAATACAGGTAATCCTCACTTAGCAACCACAATTGGGACTAGTAACTTGGTTGCTAAGCACCATGGTCTCTAAGCAGAAAATCACGTGACTGTGACGGACTTATGACCTTACTTCCCCTTCAATAAATCAATAAATCAATAAATTTGATAAATAAATAAATAATAAACTCCAAGTCCAAAGAAGGGGCACTGGACTACATCCCAGAGCAAACAGGTTCCACCATCTGCTTTGACAGACTGAACAGGTTGTGAAGAGAACTGTAATGCATGGAGGGAGGCAGGGAAAAGCAACATGCATTTATTGGCACTGGGAAAGTGATAGCATTGACAGTATGTAGGCTTGATGACATGATGTGGATAATGGCGGTATTCAGCAGCTATTGCATACTGTCTTTCTTTCTTTCTTTCTTTCTTTCTTTCTTTCTTTCTTTCTTTCTTTCTTTCTTTCTTCTTTCTTTCTTTCTTTCTTTCTTTCTTTCTTTCTTTCTTTCTTTCTTTCTTTCTTTCTTTCTTTCTTTCTTCTGAATATGATATTAGGTTGGCAACTGACCTTCAAGACTCCAGCAGGAGTTAGTTTGCTAAGTGTTAGATTGATTTGCTTGTCACAGGAAAAATAAACGCTTCTGCAAAATTGCTTTGCAGCCTGCAGTAGAAAAGCAGAAAGAGATGTCTTACTGCCCTCCTGAGAAACAGTAGCTGTCATTAGCAGAGAAGGAGCCACTTGTCATGATGTCATGTCTGTGTGTGGCAGACCCCTGGCAATAAACATCTGGAAATTATTTCTCAGAAAAGTCTCAAGTCCTCAGTCCCTGTGACAAGGCTGATCTACTTCATTTCTCCCCAACTTTCAGACTTATCACGAGATGCTGGTGCCAGTGGTGTGGAAAAGAACAGTATAAGCAATATCTGTTCTACTTGAGATGCAGAGGTATGAAAAAACACAGTGCAGTGGTTGATCAAGGAATCGGAAGGAAACAGATTAGGGAACTGGGATAGGTGGAAAAATACCCCTCAGATGATTTGTCAGAAAGAATGGAATGGCTCATATGAGGAACTGCTGCTACACTTGAGAAAAATATAGAACATTTTTGGATCAAATCTCTTCTAGATGAGATTTCTTGTATTGATGTTAACATGATGTTAGCATGAAGATTAACAATTTATGAAAAATAAATGGGATGGTTTAATTTCCAAAGAAAAACCAATCGGCTTTTAATTTGCATGTTAGTATTCGAAGAGGCAGAGGAACTAGAGATCAGATTGCCAACATTCGCTGGATCATGGAAAAAGCAAGAGAGTTCCAGAAAAAACATCTACTTCTGCTTCATTGACTATGCTAAAGCCTTTGATTGTGTGGATCACAACAAACTGTGGCAAAGTCTTAAAGAGATGGGAGTACCAGACCACCTTACCTGTCTCCTGAGAAACCTGTATGTGGGTCAAGAAGCAACAGTTAGAACCGGACATGGAACAACCGACTGTTTCAAAATCAGGAAAGGAGTACGACAAGGCTGTATATTATCACCCTGCTTATTTAACTTATATGCAGAGTACATCATGAGAAATGCCGGGCTGGATGAATCACAAGCCGGAGTTAAGATTGCCGGGAGAAATATCAACAACCTCAGATATGCAGACGATACCACCCTAATGGCAGAAAGTGAAGAGGAACTAAAGAGCCTCTTGATGAGGGTGAAAGAGGAGAGTGCAAAAGCTGGCTTGAAACTCAACATTAAAAAAACCCAGATCATGGCATCTGGTCCCATCACTTCCTGGCAAATAGAAGGGGAAGAAATGGAAGCAGTGATTTTCTTGGGCTCCAAGATCACCGCAGACGGTGACTGCAGCCATGAAATTAAAAGACGCTTGCTCCTTGGGAGGAAAGCTATGGCAAACCTAGACAGCATATTAAAAAGCAGAGACATCACCTTGCCGACAAAGGTCCGTATAGTTAAAGCTATGGTTTTTCCAGTAGCAATGTATGGCTGTGAGAGTTGGACCATAAGGAAGGCTGAGCGCCGAAGAATTGATGCTTTCGAGCTGTGGTGCTGGAGAAGACTCTTGAGAGTCCCTTGGACTGCAAGGAGGTCAAACCAGTCAATCCTAAAGGAAATCAACTCTGACTGCTCATTGGAAGGACAGATGCTGAAGCTGAAACTCAAATACTTTGGCCACCTAATGCGAAGAGAGGACTCACTGGAAAAGACCCTGATGCTGGGAAAGACTGAAGGCAAAAGGAGAAGGGGACGGCAGAGGATGAGATGGTTAGATAGCATCACCGATGTAATGAACATGAATTTGAGTAAACTCCGAGAGACAGTGGAGGACAGGAAGGCCTGGCGTGCTATGGTCCATGAGGTCACGAAGAGTCGGACACGACTAAACGACTGAACAACAACAACAATTGCAAATTCCATTAGGTTTGGTTGGACATGTACATGCCTTGGTTTGCATAGAAAAGGTATACTACATGGGGTTCCAGTGAAAGGAGTCCTAGCACTGTCCTGTTTCTTTTCTTCTTTTTTGTGCAACTCCATTCCTGTCAAAAGGGAACAGCAGCAGTCATGAAAAAAGAGCATTACAAGGGAAAACCGTTGTCACTGGAGTCCTGTTTGATGCGAGGAATCTACCATCAATCCTTTTTTATAGCATTTTTGTCTTTATTCAAAGGAAAGAAATATTTGGATTCAATGGCAGCTGAGTGTACCTTGAGCAAAGTATAATGAAATTGCACATTTAAACTAAAAGGTGTAGTAGAAAATGATGTACCCTCTCATTCTCTCTCTCTCTCTCTCTCTCTCTCTCTCTCTCTCTCTCTCTCTCTCTCTCTCTCTCTCACACACACACACACACACACACACACACACACACACACAGACTTACATACACATTAACGCACCAGCAGAAATATCACAGCAGCTGTGATTTTGCGAAAAACATGAAAAGGAAAGAATTTTAACAGAATTTGATGAGGAAATGGAAGAAACCAGAACAAGTCTTGGACGGAGAAAGATTTATAAGAGAGGAGCAGTACGGTATGTCTTATTCGCTTTAATTAAAAATGTTCCCTTTAGTATGAGAATAGGAAACACAAAAATTAATGAGGAAAAGAAGCAGCTTCTTAATGGCCGAAATAAATTAACCAAATGTTTTTACCAGAGACTCCTTCCTGTCTTTTATGGCAATGATCTACAATCTGAATTTCTGGAATACTATGGCTATCCCCAGAAGTATATCATTAGTTTTTCAGTGAGCTCAATAATGCAAATAAATGTTCTGGAACTTGGGATCCATGGTTTTTTTTTTCCTGGACTTGGGAACAAGTTATTGTTTCTTGCCACCAGCATAGCTCAGCTTTCACACCTACGTAAAGCAGTACAGACATTTGTCATACCATTACATGACAGCTGGAAGAGACCAGGGAGTGATTCCACTTTCATCTCAGGTGCATTAAGTGTGGCTTGGGTCTGCCTGTTGTAATTTATGTAAACAGCAGCCAGTTCATTGCACGTCAGACATTTTATTGGTCCGACAGCATTCTTATTACCCTTGACTAGCACCTTTTTATTTAAACACATCCAGACATAAATCATGCTAGGGAACACCTGGCTGATTTTCTCGATTATTAGTGTAGTCTTTGTACACTAGATCATAATTAAAGAGCAGAACTCCAGACTTCCAGTGGGTTTTTGTTTTGTTTTTTGGACTAGAATCTGCCTAATAAATGTGCTATAGGCAGAAAGGCAGTCAGGTCACTTCTATAAACTCCATGCTGCACCAGAAGCAAATTTCAATCTACAAGTGTTGGACTGAAATCCATAGTTGGAGAGTTATATTATCTCTTTTTCAGCATCTGTGATTATCAGGAACTAGTTGCAAACATGGTTTGTTTGTGTGTTTTTTACTTTGAGACTCACGTGTGACACAATAAACTTTAGATGATACGTGACCTAAAGTTGCTAGCATCTATATACTTGTCACCAATCAAAGAGAATATTTGTAGCTCAGGGTTGAACTGTGAAGTCCTTGGTGCTCTCTGAGCCTTGCTGTCAGGGATGGAACTAGGGTCTGTGTCACCCGGGACAAACATGGATTCCGCGCCCCCCCATGAGTTATTTTGTCATTTTGGTGCCCCCCCGGGCATCATTTTGGTACCCCCTCAGCACGATGCCCGGGGCACATGCCCCGCTTGCCCCCGCCCCCAGTTGCGGCCCTGCTTGCTGTTTTCTTGCAGACGTTTCATTGCCAGACTAGGCAACATCTTCAGTGCAAAAAGGGAGTGGGACTTGGTATATAAACAGAGAGCAAGTCCCACTCCCTTTTCGCACTGAGGATGTTGCCTAGTCGGGCAATAAAATGTATGCAAGAAAACAACAAGGCTCAGAGAGCACCAAGGACTCCACATATATACACTTGGACAGATGTTCTTATGATCGAGTTCGTCCAATTAGGCCAATTCAGGTGGATCTTTTCAGCATATTTTAAGCATCCAATCAGTCTTATAACAGTTTAGCATGTGTCCAGATGAAGATGCAATGCCTCTTGAGAGGTGAGTACGTGTTTGTATCACAAGCCATTACATGCTATTGGGTAGTCATTTGGCGTTACATTGAGCTGTTTTGAGATTCTTCCAACACAGACAAAAATACTAAAAAGATCAAAGCACTTTGGCTGAGGTGGCTCTACCTTCTTATTTTTTTTAATGCCTAGGAAAATATTGCAAAGGAGGAAGCAGCCAAGAATGACATAAACTGTCCATACAACCTGAAGGATTAAAACCATATGACTTTGAACTCCATAGTCCCTTGGTACACTGTCAGACAAGAAACACAGACACTTGTTTATTTTACAATTTAACAGACACAAAGAGCTTTAATTAGGACATTTTAGAGGAATAATAACCCATAGGATAAAAAATTTCTGTCTGTTTTACTTATGATTCAAAGATAGACTTTTGTGGAACATGCCCAAGACGTCTAACTTGCAAACTCTGATGGGTAAAAGTAATAAATGCCAAAACTGTCCAACTTGATCATGCTATAGAATATAGAGAAATCCTCCTGCAATTTTATGCAGATGACATCATGTTATCCATGTACTGCATAGCTTTCCAAAGTGTGTGTCGCGACACACTACTGTGTCGCCTGCGGTGTCCTGGTGTGTCGCGCGCAAACCCGGAAGCGCTGATGGGAGGAACCGGAAGAAGCGGCACCCCCGCCAATCAGCGCCGCCATGGTGCTGATTGCCGGGGGTGCTGCTTCTTCCGGTTCCCCCCATCAGAGCTTCCGGGTTTGCGCGCGACACACCAGGACACCGCAGGCTGCGCTGCCACCGCCATTGGTGTGTCTCGCCAACATGAAAAGTTTGGAAAGCTCTGATATACTGTATATAACAGCTAATGATTTTGTTAAAAAGTAGTAGATATTTCTCTTAGAAATCAATATCATAATGAGGCAGTCTTTTCAAGCAGGATATGCTAGGGATAGGAGAATAACAGGGGCTTGTTTGATGACAGAGTTTTCCATCAGGAAGCCTGCAGCCCTTAAGTTAGTTGTTTGTCCTCAGATGTGGTATAATGCAGGATGTTGTCCTGTTTCCAAATTACAGTGTTAGCTGCCCCTTTGTCCATTTTCTGAAATTGGTTCCTACCAGTTCTTTCTGATCAAAGAAATCCATGATCTCAGGAGTGTTTGCGCATTTCCACTAAAGAATGTCTCCTAATTTTCCTAACAGAAGAAAAAAATATAGGCTCTTGCACTTTCTTTTCCAGATCAAAAGGAGAAGAATCCACTTCTGACATTTTTGTTCAAGCAGAAAAGTCATCATAGGATAAAGAGCTAAGGAGTTTCCCCACTACTGTGGTTCAGTGCAAATTGCAGCCTCATTTTCTTGGGTTGGTTTGCTTGCTTGCTAACCAATTACCACCAATGACAAGTTCACATGCTATTTAGCCTGCAGGCACCATAATAATGATGTGGAGACACTGAAAAACATGCTGCAAGAAACCTCTATAAACAGCACTTACTGCTGGCTTGAAGATAAACTTGCTTGACAGCTAAACTTACTTTCTGTGTAAGTTATACCAAATGTAACTTGATTTATTAAAACATAGCTTATTTAAGTGGGCTGCGAAGGAACAGATCAAATGTTCTTTTATCTTACAATTCTGTATCAAGAACTGTTTACAAACCTCCTGAACTGGCGCTCTCTTTATTTCTTTTTCTATAAACAGCATCTTTTCCCAATTATCTGCTTAAATGTAATCTATAAAATCACTCTAGTTAAAGTAAACCATATGTTTTTCATAAAAGTATGTATGTGTGACATATATATGTTAGGTTCCTTGGCTGGCTTAAGTGTTCTCTGCATAAGGCCCAAGGGTGAAGAGAAAGCGATGGCTACCTGCCATTTTTCCATACTCTGAGCCTGGACTAGACTTAGAAAAATCTAACATCATGATGTAATGGAGAAAAGGAAAGAACTCTATTAGTCTCCGCTTCCCAAATGTAAATTAAATAAATAAATAGCCACTTGGCTCCCCAAACTCAAACACTGAGGTTGAAACGATTCAGACTTACATCATTGACACATCAGGAATGAAAGTTATTTGGAACTCAGCAAATTCTTCCCTAGCAGAGATATTAAACACGGAGGTTGAAGCCTGAGATGGACTATTCCCCCGTAATTGGGACAGAGTTTATGACAATACCTGCCATCCATGTGCCACTTAAAATGATCATAGTATAATCTGTGACGGAATCTGTCTCTGAGGGAGAAATGGATGTTTTGGAGATCGCAGGGGAAGGAGGAGGGGGCGCCTTCCAGGGTGAGAAGCGCGTTCACAGCCTCGAAGACCTTGGGCGCCTGTCCAAGAAGGTCAGGCCGGACCTGCCTTAGAGTGCCTGGGTTTCCCCCCGGAGAACTGCTTAATGTAGCTTAGTTTGGCAAGATTCTGTGTAAGGTAGAACTATAAAGATCTAGAGCTTTATTCCGAGGCTCAGCGTTGTTCTTCGCCTAACCACGACATAATCCCAACTCAGTAGTCTAATCTTAATTCCCTCAATATAGTACTCTCTGTTAATCAACTTTTTAAAATGCTGGAAAAAGGATTGTTAACCAAAGATCCAAATTAATTTCCTGCCTGTTACTTGTTCTGATCAGTTTTTAATCACATCATACAGTTTATTTGATCTATACATTCCTTAGACCAAGGGTCGGAAATGGCGGCTCGCGAGCCACATGAGGCTCTTTGGCCCCTTGAGTGTGGCTCTTCCGCAGCTGAACTCACCCCCGCCCCTTCCACGTGATTGGATCCCGCCCCCAAACTCTTACGCTCTTACGCGCTCTCGCTCTCGCTCTCCAAGGCCGGGGCCACCCGCAGCCGCCCACACCTCGCGCACAGCCCGCGGGGCTCTCTGCCGCTCCCTTCGACGGAGGAGGGACCGGCGTGCCTTGGGAGCTGCTGCTGGCGGCATGTCTGGGCGAGGCGCGCGGGCGGAGCTGCCCGTCTGGCACTTGGGCGCTCCCGAGCCTCTTCCCTTCTCCCTCGCCACGTTCGGGTGTTGAGGCCAGGCAAAGCCGGGCGGTCGCGCAGGGGCGAGGCGAGGAGTCCCGCTCCTGCGCCTACCGCCACATCCGTCCGTTCCCGGCCTCTCTCCCCATATCCGGCGGGTGCCCATGCCAGAATCCCCACGACCCGGAGGCAGCGACTGCTCGGAGGGCCCCAGCGAGAAGAGGCGCGTGATCCCCGGTGGATCCCTTCGAGGGGCCGCGGGGCTTCCCCGCTTTCCTCCCAAGGAGGCCTCGACGGCGCACCCTCCCGCCCCATCAATCCCCCCACCCCGCCGTTGGGCGTCAGAGGCTGAAAGGATGTGGCAGGAACGGCCCTGGAAAGCGGGGCCTGCGGAGCGCCACCTTTGGGGAGGAGGGTCCAGCCGGCGAGCAATGGCGGCACCGGAGTTTTCGCCGGAGCGCTGTCTGTGGGGAGAGAAAAGCAGCCACCGCACAGGCCCGCTTAAAAAACCACCACCCCGAAACCGCTTTCGAGCCGCCTCTCCGGAGGGTCCCTCCGGAGAGGCGGCTCGAAAGCGGTTTCGGGGTGGTTGTTTTTTAAGCGGGCCTGTGCGGTGGCTGCTTTTCTCTCCCCACAGACAGCGCGGGCGGGCGGGTCCTCTGGAAGGAGGCCGGCTGGAGTTCTGCTTGCAGCGGACGAGTTGCTGCTGGGCCGAGCAGATGCTTTTGAGACCTAACGGCGGGGTTACATTGGGACCGAGTCCGGCCTATCCCCGATCTGTGTCGCGTTAATGCCGCCCCCTTTCCCACCTGGGAGGCCAGCTTGCAGCGCAAACGGCAGTCGCTTACTGAGCGAGTGCATTTTAAAATCTGCTTAACCACCCCCCACGCACTTCTCCCTCTTTGAAAAAGGAAGGCCAGAAAAGCGCAGTTTCAGTCTTGCGTTAAAGGGAGAAGCTGCCCTTAATGACAAGGCCATTCAAGTTGGAGAAACCTCGCGGGATGGGCGGAATCGCTACACAAGCCACACGCCCCATTTCGTTCCTCCTTCCCTATCGCTTAATTGCCAGGCGCTCCTCCCCTGGAAACCCCGCGCTGTCTGTCGGTAGAGAAAAGCAGCCAACGCACAGGGGGGGTGGTTAAGCAGATTTTAAAATGCACTCGCTCAGTAAGCGACTGCCGTTTGCGCTGCAAGCTGGCCTCCCAGGTGGGAAAGGGGGCGGCATTAACGCGACACAGATCGGGGATAGGCCAGACTCGGTCCCGATGTAACCCCGCCGTTAGGTCTCAAAAGCATCTGCTCGGCCCAGCAGCAACTCGTCCGCTGCAAGCAGAACTCCAGCCGGCCTCCTTCCAGAGGACCCGCCCGCCCGCGCTGTCTGTGGGGAGAGAAAAGCAGCCACCGCACAGGCCCGCTTAAAAAACAACCACCCCGAAACCGCTTTCGAGCCGCCTCTCCGGAGGGTCCCTGCGGTCCCGCCGGGTGCACCCCCCCCACCCCGCCGTTCGGTGTCCTCTCCCCCCGCTAACCCGAGCCCTGCGGTGGCCGGGGGAGCCAAGCCAGGCTCCGTTCCGGCGGGGAGACTGTAGCGACCGGAGGCAGCCAAGGGGAGAGCAGGCGGCTCTTCGCCCTCAGCGCGCCGCTGGGCCCGCTGCACCCCCGCCTGGCTCGGCTTCCCCCGGCCGCCGCAGGGCTCGGGTTAGCGGGGGAGAGGACGCCGAACGGCGGGGTGGGGGGTGCACCCGGCGGGACCGCAGGGACCCTCCGGAGAGGCGGCTCGAAAGCGGTTTCGGGGTGGTGGTTTTTTAAGCGGGCCTGTGCGGTGGCTGCTTTTCTCTCCCCACAGACAGCGCTCCGGCGAAAACTCCGGTGCCGCCATTGCTCGCCGGCTGGACCCTCCTCCCCAAAGGTGGCGCTCCGCAGGCCCCGCTTTCCAGGGCCGTTCCTGCCACATCCTTTCAGCCTCTGACGCCCAACGGCGGGGTGGGGGGATTGATGGGGCGGGAGGGTGCGCCGTCGAGGCCTCCTTGGGAGGAAAGCGGGGAAGCCCCGCGGCCCCTCGAAGGGATCCACCGGGGATCACGCGCCTCTTCTCGCTGGGGCCCTCCGAGCAGTCGCTGCCTCCGGGTCGTGGGGATTCTGGCATGGGCACCCGCCGGATATGGGGAGAGAGGCCGGGAACGGACGGATGTGGCGGTAGGCGCAGGAGCGGGACTCCTCGCCTCGCCCCTGCGCGACCGCCCGGCTTTGCCTGGCCTCAACGCCCGAACGTGGCGAGGGAGAAGGGAAGAGGCTCGGGAGCGCCCAAGTGCCAGACGGGCAGCTTCGCCCGCGCGCCTCGCCCAGACATGCCGCCAGCAGCAGCTCCCAAGGCACGCCGGTCCCTCCTCCGTCGAAGGGAGCGGCAGAGAGGGTGGCCCCGGTCTTGGAGAGCTGGGGTGCAGGGGGACGGGAGCGTCGCAGGCAGCCCGCGAGGACCGGCCATGGAAGGTGAGCGAGGACCGGGGTGGCCAGCCAAGCGCAGCGCAGCCCTTCCACGCGATTGGATCCCGCCCCCAAACTCCGCCCCTTCCACGCGATTGGATCCCACCCCCAAACCCCGCCCCCTTCCACGCGATTGGCTCCTGCCCGCAAACCTCGCCCCCTTCCACGCGATTGGCCCCCGCCCGCAAACCCCGCCCCCTGGCTCTCGAGCACTTAAAAATGTGCACGAGCATACCAAAATGGCTCTCGGCTCAAAAAGTTTGCCGACCCTTGCCTTAGACACATCATAACGAATACTAACTACAACCATATTAAAAGTTTCCATACTGATCTGACTTTGATAGGCTTCTCACAGTTGCCACGTGTGAGAACGCTTCACAGTAACACTGCTACCCTCCAGAAACAGCTGCTGGGCATCCTGGTTTCCATGTCTTGAAGGATGGACAATGAGATGACCCTGGATGCTCCATTAAAGCAGCAGGAGAATGTTGCTCCCCCTCATATAGTGAGTCCCACTTCCAATGTAATGTGTCAGTTCCAATGTAATTGTTATGATATGATTGTTATTTTTCATTTAATATACTGACAATTTTGATGCTAGGGAAAGTGGAAGGCAAAAGGAAGAGGGGCCGACCAAGGGCAAGATGGATGGATGATAATTCTGTGTTAGAGATAAGGTTTCAATCAAGCACGTCTCACACACATGTTGATGAAGGTTCTCAGTCATCCAGGTGGAATTGTCTGTAGCTTGAATCATGTCAACTGGATTTCTATTTTCTCAGTGGAAACTTTTCGCTCCTTATCCAAGAAGCTTCTTCAGTCTGAGCAAAGTTTGTAAGGGAATCCTTAAATATGTTTCTAGGGTGGCTGTGTGACCTTGCACCTGGGGCTACGTCATGGTTATTTGAGATGTTTATTTCTAAGTCACACACAAGCTTGAAGGAGGAGACAGTCTCTGCTGTAACCTGATCTCACTTGCTGTGTGTGGGAGGGGCTGAATCCCGGTTTCCTGTTTCCTTTCTCTTCTCTCTCTCTGCTTGAATCTCCCACCAAGGAGGGTGGCCAGCCACATGGCTGCTGCCACGTGTTTCTCATACTTCCAGACAGCAAGGCCGCATTAGAAGCATATGGGTTTGGTCAGAACCACTTGCTTGCACGCATGGACCGTTTCTACTAAGGAACTGTGAGTTACAATAAACTTGTAAACTCTTTTTTATGTAACTTTACATTTAATGTGTGAAGTGTGTTTATTTTGTGTTTGAACTGATTAAGCCTTGTGCAAGTTTATGGGAACGCTTCTACTCTGCTATATACTAATAAGAAGCTGCATGGACTTCTGATACTACCATATCAGAATTTCCTACATTCTGGAGGTGACGGACTCGGCCGTGGGGGAGCTGGGGATGGCGACTGCTGACAGGAAGCTCTGGCGTGGGCTGGTCCATGAAGTCACGAAGAGTCGGAAGTGACTGAACGAATAAACAACAAAATACTGACAATTTATCACAGTACAGAAATCTTCTCCATGCTGGGCACTATCCAGATATGTGAACTTTTACTCCCAAAATTCCCACTCAGTGTGGCCATTGCTGAGAATTCTGGGAGCTGAGGTTTAACTGAGGAATGTTGAGTAGAAAAAATGACTTCAAAATATACCCTTTAAAAAATAATCTTTTGTTGTTTGACAAAATAGCATTTTTCCTGAGAAGACTTTTTATTCCAGCAGTGACATAAATTGGTCCATAGTTTCAACCAGTGGCAGCTAAAAGTTTATGTATCATCTTTCCTTCTGTCTGCCTTAAAAGGTATTTGTTGAAAATGAAAGATTATTTGGTTAATGGGAGAGAGCTATTTAAACAAGAGCCAGTTTGGTGTAGTGGTTAAGGCCCCAGGCTAGAAACTGGGAGACCATGAGTTCTAATCCTGCCTTAGGCACAAAGCCAGCTCGGTGACCTTGGGCCAATCACTCACTCACTCAGCCCTAGGAAGGAGGCAATGGCAAACCACTTCCGAAAAACCTTGCCAAGAAAACTGCAGGGACTTGTCCAGGCAGTCGCCAAGAATCGGACATGAATGAATGGATTAAAAAAAATTAAATGAACCTGTAAAACCTGGTCAGGTGCAGGTCCTGGGTCATGGTAGGTGATGCACCCCTTATGTGGCTTTGTTGGATTGTTGATTTTTTTTTCCTGGACTTTCTCTTCTGATGATATAATTCTGTGTTTTTATTGTTGTATTCTATTAGTCATCCACAGCTGTAACAGACTGGGGTGGCCTACAGTATAAATATTCATAAATAAATAAAGTAGAAAATTACCTTCTGTTTAAAATTTGATGGTGCTCATGATACCCAAACTGTTTTGTAGAACTCAGAAGTGATACGACCTGGTCGTAAGGATTAAAAAACAACCACCACCCTGAAACTGGACAAAGGAAAAGGACACACTTTAAAAAAAAACAGCCACAATATTTATGATCTGAAGCATACTTTATAGTGATCAAAATGTGCCACAGATTCTTTCAAGACTCCTCATAACCACCTTACAAAGCTGAGCTCCCCAACATGGTCAATATATTCCTTGGTGCCCACCAGATTTCTATCCCATCATACGTTTATTTTACTTTTTTTAAATTAATGTAAAAAAAATTAAATGGAAAGCTAGCAGGTAGGAATGCTAAGTGCCAGCTGGCCATGTCATTTTTATTTCAGAAAATGGCTCTGGGGCCTATGTAAGCCTAATTGGCATTCTTAGAAAGTAAGAATGATAAGAAATACCCTCAGGGTTGGAAACATCTTGCCTTCCAATGTGTTTTTCCAGGAAGTAGAAGTTTTTGTGATTGCCCATGATCACTCCATGCTCACACTCTATTTTTCCAATCACCAGGTAACTAGAGGGACCCCCTTCTCCCCAGGGTATTTGCCCACCCCACATGCTCTGATAGGGAGGAGGGCACACTCCAGGCCCCGTCACTGAAACAATGCCATCTTGTGGCACCCAAGAGGGACCCATTCTCAGTGGCAGCCCCCTATCTAATGGAATGGCCTTCCTCTTGACATATGGATGGCCCCAACCCTTCTTTAGAAAGGCTGTCAAGACCCAGCATTTTTCCTGGGTCCTTGGGGCATGATGCCTTGGTGCCTGATTGGATGATGGTATCATTTCTCTTTGGATCAGCATTTTATTCTGTTATTACTGTTCATCAGTTTATGTATTATGGTTTTATATTCTTTTGGTTAGGTTCCATTAAATTTTCTGTAAGCCACCCAGAGTCACTTTAAATTTATAACAAACAAACAAACAAAGAAGGCATAGGACTGTTTGTATGGTTATCCTTTCTCTTGAATCCTGGGAAGATAATTTTTTTTCTTATGATGAAATTCCCTCATCTATGAACTGGGAGAGCAAGGATGATGTGCAGGAAAGTATTGTATGGTCTTATCATGTGTTATTAGCCATCCCCCATGTAATGGCATCCAGGTATGTTCACCTGTACTGCCTTATTCCAGCCAGCATGGTCATTAAATGGTATGTATTTATTTACTTACATACTTCTTGAATTAGCATTCTACTGTAATCAAAAGAGACTCTTAACAGTTCATATAAATTGATCAAAATATAGAATGTCCATAGTAAAAAGATAAAAATTATTAAACAATGTAACACTATTACTCAGTCTGATGGCACCAACCCATCTCTCCAAGGCTCTCCAAAATAACTATTTTTAACAACTTATAGAAAGGAAGTACAGGGGGAGCAGATCAAATTTCTGAGGGGAGGCTATTGCAAAGAGAAGGCACATGCACAGAGATGGTGTGCCTTTGAGCCTCTACCTTCTTTACTTCACAGAAAATCACAAGTAGGTTCTCCTGAAATGTTTGAGTCAGGTTGTCAAAGCTGGATGGAAAAGAAGACCCTGTAAGTATAGGAAAAGTTAAAGACTCCCTCAAGTTGAGCTCAACTCCTGGTGACTTCATGGATAAGACCGTAGAGTTTTCTTGGTAAAAGTATGGAAGTTAGCTTTCCTTTCCTTTCCTCTTGACTGATTGCAGTCAAATCTACAATCCTGGGATTTCCTAGCGGTCCCAGGAAAGTACTAACCAAGTCCAATCCTGCTTAGTTTTTTCCAAGATCAGTTAATGTTTTCTAGGGCCATCTACTGTGGCAGTCTGCTAAGAAGCATCCAAGGCCATACCTGCCACATGAGAGGAGTCAGTCTTTACATTTGGTACAGTAAACATCTGTAAGATCTGTGCAATCAGTCATTATTCTATTATGTAGCATGTGTGTGTCTTTCACGAACTACGATCACTCAGAATGAAACTGTTTTGTTAGGATAAACTGTCACATGAATCATTATAAACTAACAACAGTTACTTGCTTGCTTGCTTGCTTCCTTTTTAAAAAAAAATGCTGGATCTTTCTAGCTCATAAAACTACAGGATGATGTTTCTCATCTGAATGTGTTCTTTATGGGGTTGTAGATGGAATAAAATTACTTGGTTATATACAGTAGTAAGTATATCCCTATGTTCACTCAGAAGATAAAGACTGTAACATTCAACAACAAAAATCAGTGGAAGGAAAATGATCATGAAAGTGGAAGCGTTTAAAAACGTTTTTAATGAAGCCAATTATTCAGTGGATTAGGTAAACTAATTTTAAGTAGAAAAGACAATCATTCAATGGAACAGGCATAATTACTTTCTCACTGGATCCAGCTGATCATTAGCTGTAGTAAAAATAATTTTGCCAGTAAAAACTTTTTTTGCCTGCATTTATTTTTCATTTTTGAGAGTACACCTTAAAAAGTTATGTATTTTGAGATGAAATCATGATTACCATTAGTTAATCCAGTTTATCATATAGGTTGACTAGCAAGAAAATTTATTAAGTGGAGGAGGGTGGGATTGCCCTAGAATGATGATGAGTTTCCATTTCAAAACCTAGGGAAATATTCTGCTTAAATAAGCAAACAACTCAGCCAGTCTACAAGTTTGTTTGTTTATTTATTTATTTATTTAATTTTTATCCCACCTTTTTGTTATTTTTATAAATAACTCAAGGCGGCGAACATACCTATTACTCCTTCCTCCTCCTATTTTCCCCACAACAACAACCCTGTGAGGTGAGTTGGGCTGAGAGAGAGTGATTGGCCCAAGGTCGCCCAGCCGGCTTTCATGCCTAAGGCGGGACTAGAACTCTCAGTCTCCTGGTTTCTAGCCCAGCACCTTAACCACTAGTTATCTTATATTGTCCCAGGCATAGGTTGACATAATGGTGCTTATTTAATAAAACTCACCAATCCCTCTATCAAAGAACCTGGGTCTCCTCAAGTAGCAAATGAAAAGTCCACTTTTTCCAAGAAGGACATTTATCTGTTTACAGGCCCTCTGCTATAGTATTTATTGGTTACAGTGAGTTCTCAGTAGATAAAATTTGCAATAATATTGTGAACAATAATTATTTCATCACCAGGAAATATGGGTTATGCATGAGAAGCCTGTGGTTACATTTCACAAACTAGCATCTCTGTCAAGCTAAAGCTAAAGGCTCCTTCTGTTAGGTTCTGTGATACCTTTGGGAGAAATTCATTTCCTGATTTATAGTACAGCAGCTGTCATTTCTTGGCTGCTTGGTTTGAAAGTAAGTATAAAAACATTTTTGTGTCGACGTGTGTATAGTCAATATTTCCAGCACATTTGTAGACACAAAACATTGAACAAGGTATTTCTATAAATCATGTTTTCTTTAAAAAACTATTATTTAAGAGAATGCTTGTTAGATTCCAGAAGGAAATTGTTTTCTTCTTTTGCAGCAAAAACCGGAGTCTTGTTGCATCTTAAAGACTAACACATTATCTCATATTCCCATGGAATAATAAATATGTTAGTCTTTAAGTGCTATGAGATTCTTTGTTGTTTGAGTGTTTTTTAAAAAACCCAACCCACTGAGCAACTGACCAGTTTATGGGGTTAGACATTTGCGATCTGTGAATTTCAGTCCTAGTTGTGGCTTTGTGTCATCATCCAGCAAAAACACCAACTGTACACTTACCCCATGTTGCCACTGTCCTAGCCCGGACTGCAGCTATTTTTCTTTTTAACTTCCCATGTTGAGTCATTTAGACGCAGGGTTGTGGGACAAAAATCATGGCCTTGCCCTGGAGTTCCTGAACTGAATTCCATCCACTGGTTTCTCCTGCAAGAGGAAGGCAAACTTTGTTCTTTTTTCATCCTGCAGCTCAAAGAAAAGTTGCCCCAGAGGGCTTTATTTTCAGTCCCTTTCCTAATATTTGATAATATGAAATTAGTCTTTCTCCCAGATGTTCCTCAACAGGATGATCTTTGTTGCTACTAGTTCACACATATTACAGAACTGCTTCCTGGATTAGTCACTATCGGTCCAGGCCTATGGAGGTGCAATACATAAAATTAAGATTCTTAACTTTTGCAGCAGAGACTTGTTCTTTTATGTGCTCAATAAAGTCATACGTAACGGACATTGCCCAGAAGAAGATAATGGCAAACTTCTTCCATATTGTTGTCAAGAAAAGAACATGGGCATATCCATGAAGTCATCAGGAGCTGAGCTCAATTTACACAAGTGGGAACTGCTTCTCCTTTGAAGATGAGTGCAGTGATTTCACTCATTGCCTTCTGCCTTCTCCCTACAGTCTTTTAATACAACATTTCATTCTCTTGTCATCTAGCTATCCCAACTTTTCCCTGGTGGTTATTCTGTTTGTGCTGCTTTTTAAAACATATTGATTTTAAGAATATGCTTCATTTTGTTGTAGCAACTGTCTTCTTTTTTTCACTGGTTGTGTAAATCTTATGTACAGTACCATGGAACTGTACAGCCATTAACAATGGCATTGACTAGGATGTAAGAACAGCAGAACTGTCTTAGAAAGACCAAGATTTAATTATGATCTCACGGACTTATTGAATGAGTCACTATTGTGTCTTCAGTTCCCTTTCCCTAAAATGGGAATAGTGACTTCCTTAGTGATATGGATTAACAATATAGGTCTGGTAACATTTTTTTGCAGTCACCATCTCTCTTCTGGGTTGCAGACTCATGTTCTTTTAATAGCTGATGTAGGGAGGGAGAAAGAGTCACCAGCTGAACTTGCCTGACAGATCAACTCTCCTGCCAGATAAGTGGTAGAAAGCGGATGGTATCCAAGTATGGAACCCGCCCCCCCCCCTCTTCCTGTCCTACTTTCACAAGTCCCTGTTCAGCTTCAGCTCCCTGAGAGCTCCAGGTGACCGCACGTCCTGCTTTCTCCGTCTCCCTCTTCATGCTCGCTTCTCCTTGCGGGCAAGGTTGCTCACAGCCCGGTCGGAAAGTGAGACCACGCCCCGCCCCGCCCCAACGGGGCCTGTCTCCGCTCCCGTCCAGCCTCCTCGCTCACGCCCTTATTTAACGGCGGCGCTCCACTTTCTTAGAGCTCACTGTTCTCTGTCTGGGGCTGCCCGTTGCTCGCCTGGCACTGTGGAATCAGTCGCCGCTCGCTCCACTTCGTATCGCTCACCCAGGCACCCATCCATCCTTCGCGATGCGCACCGGGCTGCTTTTCTCTTTGGCTCTGGCTCTGTGGGTCACCAACGCCTGGGCGGCCATCCGAACCCCTTACCAGCAGATCTTGCATCACAGCCGAATCCGGGGCAGGCACCAAGGGTAAGGCTACCGAGCAGGGAGAGAGCGAAGGGATGGCGAGGGCTCTGGCGACGGGCGAGCCGGTTACCCCACCGCGCGATGCCTCTTGCTTTTGCGGGGGGGGGGGGCTTGGAAAGAGACTCAGCACGGCTCCCTTGGAATGGCTGGGACGGACGGGTTGGTCAGGAGCCAGAGCGCGTATCTGTGGGAGCGAGAGGGACAGGCGTGGTTTTCCAGGTTTAATTGCCATTGATTTCCTAGACTAGAGGATCAGTTTCTGGAGAACGGGGCAGCACCGATCGCCTTGTTCGAATTCAAGCAGCCAAACCCTTCAGTAGCTCAAAAGTGCTCAACTACTTCCCACAGTCCTTTTTGGCAATAAGGGAAAAGCTGGGAAGTGGGCGATAGAGCTGTTAAACAAGTGATAGATTGTTTGGCTCATGGTACAGGGAAGTCAAATGCCACTGGGGAGGCGAAGACTTGCACACAAACCCAAGACTCTTTCCTCTGCCAAATACTGTCCCTCCCCATTAGACCTGCACAAAAGTCACTCAAATGATACCCTTTATGGAACCAATGGAGTAAGATGGCTAGAATGGAAAGTTTTCAAATCAAAGAGCTGATCCCGCCCAGATGAAAGTCCAGTGTGGCTTGAAAGTTTGCTGAGTTTCAGACATAGTACTTACAATAGGAAAATAAACGCTGCCCCTATTGTTAACCCTGGGCAGTCTCACTGTCTTGGGCCTGTGATCTTTTTTTAAAAGAATGTATCTTGTGTTCTAAGTAGCACAACCAGTCAGACTTTTCACCAACATGTGTCTTGTACCAAGGGTTGCTTAGCACAATGATTCTAGGACTTTTTCTTGTCCCAACACTTTTTAAAACTTTTCCCAGAGTTCAGCACTAGTTTTGTGCTCCCCAGATGTGATGAATGGATCTTGGTTCAAATCTATGCACTGTGATTTACAAAAGCTTGTGTCAGGGACAGACATCCTGGTCAACCTGGAGTCCTTCAGATACTTTTGAACACTGTGGGTCAGTGGCAAAGGAGTATGGAAATTGTAATTCAAAGTTCTAAAGAGTAGCAGGTTGCCTATCTTTGGTTTATGTGAAAATACAGTTCTTAGTAAAAAAAAAAAAAAAAAAAGTGAAAGGTCCTCTGTGCAAGCACCGAGTCATTACTGACCCTTTGGAGGGACGCCACTTTTGCTGACGTTTTCTAGGCAGACTTATAGCGGGGTGGTTTGCCATTCCCTTCCCAGTCGTGATTACCTTTCCCCCAGCTTAGCTGGGTACTCATTTTACCGACCTCGGAAGGATGGAAGGCTGAGTTGACCCGAGCCGGCTACCTGAGAAACCAACTTCCGGCTACCTGAGAAACCAACTTCCGCTGGGATCGAACTCAGGTCGTGGGGAGAGTTTTGGTTGCAATACTGCCGCCTACCACTCTGCCCCACACGAGGCTCTCTTATAAAGGATGT
This sequence comes from Charina bottae, assembly GCA_023362775.1. Taxonomy (NCBI): domain Eukaryota; kingdom Metazoa; phylum Chordata; class Lepidosauria; order Squamata; family Charinaidae; genus Charina; species Charina bottae. The sequence continues at coordinate 95,673,629 of JALMGJ010000002.1, read as the reverse complement.
CACAAACGTCATGGTTTTGGCCTTAGAAAAGAAACTCTTCACAACTCCTAAAGCTTACATACGGATAGATAAGAATAAAGTTGATGTTTTCTAAATTAATTTTATTTTTCTTCCCAGTTCAAACATTCAAAATGGTTTAGTAAGGAGAAATCACTGCCAGATATCCAACATGGATCACCCAATGTGATGGTCTAGTGTCAAAACCTGTTTGAGTTGTGGACAAAGCACTATTTTGCCCAAGGATCTTTTCTTTTTGGTTGCATGCTTCTATAATTTAACAATTGGGGTAGGGATGGGGAAAGATTCACCATTTGAACTCGTTTGACAGATCAACAGTCCTGCCAAAAAGTGGTAGAAAGATGGTGGTGTCCGATTATTGATTTGCAGTAATGGAAACTATTTCTGCTCATGCAAGTCTATCTCCTATCTGCTGCAGCCTCACGCATCCCTCTACAAATTGACCCCACTAAGAACAGTGATTGTGCTTGTATAACATGTATGCATTTGCAGTCTAGGGGCGTGGTGGCTCAGCGGGTAAGACGCCAGGCTTGTTGATCGGAAGATTGCAAGTTCGGAGGTTCGAATCCCTAGCCCTGCGTGCAGAGTGAGCTCCTGCACTAGCTCCAGCTCTTGCCAACCTAGCAATTCGAAAGCATGCAAATGCAAGTAGATTAATAGGTACCACTTCGGTGGGTAGGTAACAGCGTTCCGCGTGTGTCATGCGGCCACATGACCGTGGAAGCGTCTTTGGACAACGCTGGCTCTTTGGCTAACAAACGGAGATGAGCACCGGCCCCTAGAGTCGGACACGACTGCACAAATGTGCGGGGGGTACCTTTACCTTTACCTATTTGCAGTCTGTTTTCCAGTTGCTACCTTGCTTTATTAAGCCCTCCTCTCTCTACCATAAATAGAGAACTGCCTGATGTCCTTCAGAATTATTTGATTGCAATTCATATAATTTAGACATATTGACTGTAGATGGTGGTAACTGTAAATCTAGCATGCCTGCAGGGCTCGTATCTGGAAGACGCAGAGGGAGAACTATGTCCCTTCTGTGTGCAACTATGATGCTAAGGGGCATGGACAGATCTTGGGAAATGGAGCCAAATAACTACTCCGTTGGCTTCTGCTCCAGAGACGATGCTGCCAATGTATCCTCTGGAACTGTGAGATGGGTATTTCCTGTTGGTGTTACCCTTGCACACTTGCCACTTCTTCCCAAATGCCAGGATTTCTTTCTTTCCCTTTCCTTCCTGTAATGCCCTGCCACCATTGTTCCTTCTTCCCCAGTCAGACTAATGCTTTGCTTTGCCAGTTTCTCCCCCCACCAGTTGAGACTCCTCCCCTGTTCTATTTATCATTGCAAAAATCAAGCACCACAAGAAATGAATAAAGGTGCGGTTCTAACTGGCTACCAATTTTTGTGCCCTCCCATTGACTAGCTGGAGGAAGCACTAGTCTGGTGAACAGGAGGAGGATGCATGGTCACACAAAGTGTTAGGACATTTGCACAAAGGTGTGAAAGGACTTCAGGGAGGTAGCTGGTGGCTGGATAGAACTGTCCTGTGGCTGGAGCTTATCTTCCAACAGTATAGAATGGAAAGCCTTTGTTTATTCTTTCCCCACAGATTACTGCATTTAATGCCAATTTCAGAGGTGACTTGGCTCAATGTTTTTCCATTAGCCACAGAGTATATTAATTTCTCCTGCAATAACTGGCACTTCTCTAATTCTACAAGCACAATGAGAAGTTTAATGTTTAAAACAAAGTCTTGAGAAAGCTTTAAAAGAATTGTAGTTTGTCTGTATTGCTGTGTGAGAAGCCCTCGGTTCAAGAGGAAGTGTCTCACCTATCTTTTCCCCCACAATAAAAGAAATCAGGTTTTCTACTTTGCTTCTTCCTGTTAAAGTTTCAGTCTGCTCCAAAACACAGAAACAAGAACAGAAAAGAGAAGGAGCAATCTCAGAAAAGAGAGCCTTGGCCTTGGCCTTTTGGAGAGGACACAGGAATCCTTAAATCAAAGGCCAAACACTTTTGTGGTTCAAACGTGCTTAATTGCTTCCCTTACCCTTATTTTAGCAATGGGAGAAACATGGAAAATAAGGTGACAGTGATTTCCACAGGGCTGTCAACAAACAAGTGATAGATCTGTTGGCTTATGGTAGAAAGAAGTGAAATGCCATTAGGGAGATGAAAGCTTGTTCACAAAACTAAGACTCTTTCCTCTACCCAATACAAGTCCTGCCCAACAGGCATGCACAACATTCATTCATTCATTCATTCATTCATTCATTCATTCATTCATTCATTCATTCATTCATTCATTCTATTTATATCCTGCCACAATGCCAAAGGACTCTTCATGGTTCGCAGATATACAATACAATTAAAATGGCCATGGTCTGATTAAAAAAATAAAGCATAACAACATGTGCATATGTAAAACATGAACAACCCAACAAGCAAGAACCTATAACCTCAACTAAGATTACAACCCAAATACCTTCTAGAAGATCTCCATTTTAAGCTACTTCCAGAAAGTAGTTAAACTGGGAGCTAACCTAATTTCCACTGGGGGGAGGCATTCCAAGGACCTTGGACCCCCTCACCTCACTTGAGCCTGGGACCCCCTCACTTTATCAGCAAAATGTTGAATTCACTGATCAAGCAGCCAGGCAGAGCTCTTGATGCTGGTTCTTCCTGAATGGGAAGTTAACCATCCTAAACATTGCTGTTAGGTACAACCTAAAGAAAGTAGTTGAAGTGCTTTGCCTCTCTTATTGCCAGGGAGTAGGCCCAGACATAGGCATGAACCCATGCTTGGGCCCATTCACTTTTTGTCTTTTGCTATCAATGCTCTAGGTGTTATTTCTGCTGCTTCTTCTCCTGGAGGCCCATGGTCAACCAAAGAGCTACCTGGGATCAGTCAATAGAAAGAGACCACTCATGGGTGATTTTTATCAAGGGCCCAGGTTGCCTCACATTGCAAACAGCGAACCGGGTCCTCAGCAAATTCACCCACCAGATTTTTGGAGAAGTGCCCTCCAAATCCATAAGATAACTGGGGCAGACCATTCAAATAGGTCCAGCCCTACAGAGGTCATAGACGGCTGTCAATTGTATTTGGACTAGGAAATGATATGACTATGGCAAATGGGTGATGATAATACTGTCCACATCCAGATCACATAACAACTGCTCCATAGCAAAGGCAAGGTCTAGCATATGTCTACCCATATGTATTAGCCAAGATTATCTGAGACAACCCATGGTTGCCTGGAAGCTAAACTCCTGACCTTGACTAGACCCAGTGTTGGTTGCATGAAGATTGAAGTCCCCCAACACCAGTAAGTGGGGGGTTTCCACCACTAGCCCAGTAACCAGGTCTAGTAGCCCAGGGAGGGACCTTGATGTGTGAGGTTGTTACACCAGCAGGACCCCTAGCTTTTCTCTATGGCCCTGCTTAAGACATAGACAGTCAAACCTTGCCTCTTCAGAAACAGTTACCCTGGCCACAGATAAGGGCTCAATGCCATTCCCCCTTTCTGGCCCTGACCTCAAAGCTCATGCATGACCCAATCGAATGATACCTTTTATTGCAGATAAAATCAACTGTTTAAGATAATTAGATTGGGAAGGTTTCAAGTCAGAGTGCTTATATTGCCCAGATGAAATTCCTGTGTGGCCTGAAAGTTTGCTGATTTTGAGATATGGTATTTACAGCAGGAATAATAAATACAGGTTACCTAAGGGACCGTCTTATCCCCATTACATCGGCCCGTCCCATCCGGTCATGCAGGGAGGGCATGCTATGGACCCCATCAGTTAAAGAATTCCATCTCACGGGGTCACAGAAGCATGCCTTCTCTGCAGCAGCACCTGCCCTGTGGAATATTCTTCCCCCAGAGTTAAGACAGTCCCCCTCGCTCCTGGGCTTCAGGAAACAACTTAAAACTTGGCTTTGTCAACAGGCCTGGGGCGGTAAGGAGGGCAGAAACTCCTGGGGATGGCTAGTATAGTAAGATAGTCCTAGAATAGCCCTTCCAAGGCTGAAAGAATACATCGCCTTCTTAATTTTTATATGGGTGGTATTTTAAATGGTTATTTTAATTTTTTAATCTTTAATATTCGTAATTTTGATGATTTGTAAACCGACCAGAGTCCCTTGAGGGAGTTGGGCGGTGAGAAATCGAATAAATAAATAAATAAATACATACATACATACATACATACATACATACATACATACATACATACATACATACTGGCACTATGGTTGAGACTGCCAATGGCCAACTTCTACATTCTGGTCCCATCATGGAGTATAGTGAACCTCTACAATTAACGTCTGGTAATAATCAGGAGTTCTTGCATTTTATATTGCTTTCCCCTTACATTTTCCAGTCCATTTCCTGGCTATAGTTTCACAATCCCCATATTCATTGAGATTATGATGATAATCACTTTTGAGTCCCTGAGATGGAAGATTCCTTGAGATGGAAACCTCACAGTCTGCAAGACCTCAGATCCACATCAGCTGCCATTTTGCAAGGAGTAAATTATCTTTCCTTACTTTCCAGATACTTGTACTAGGTCTAAAGAAATTTATTGATGTTTATATAAAGGCTTTATCTGCCTATCTTTCTCCCTTGCCAGTGTCACCTACCATTTCTGTGAAGAAGGATGGCTATGAGTAGTATTCTATCAGCATTAAGCATCACTACCCTATTACCTCCATTTCTAAACTCTCAGAACATTGCAGAAGGAAAAAGTATTCGCTAGGTTGGACCTTTGTCACAAATATTTGCAGATTTACTCCAAGGATTCTGGCCTCTACAACAATAAAGTCTGAGCAGGTCTTCAATCCCTATGTGACAATAGCCTCTATGTTAAGCTAGAGAATTTGCTCTTTGACATGCCAGTATTTGACTATTTGGGCCACTGTATTTCCTTTGTAGGAAGTAAGATGGATCCAGCTAATCCATTTTGTCTATTGTGTATTTCTGCACTATCAGAATTGTATAGCATTTCTTTGGTTTTGCCAATTATTCTTGCAAATTCATATCCAACTTTGCAAGTCTGGCCAAACCACAGACTTGGCTTTCCCAGAAGGGTGTTCCCTTTCAGTGGGATTTCAAAGCTCAGTAGCCTTTCTTCAATTCAAACAGGCACTTGCTTGTCAGACCAGATATTTCACACAAACATGATATATGTATACATACGTATGTGTACACAAAATCCTCACTGTCATATTTATCATCAATTTTGCCAAGTTTCCTATTTCAGAATGAATTGCTTCCTGTCACTGGATAATTGGCCACATGGTATTGAATGATTCTCAGTCATTCAAGATAATATTAGTATATAGGTGGAATGTAGGTCTTAATAGTTAGGAATATTCCATCCAGTTGAGTTTGTCTTTTGGTGACTATATCAACAATTTTGACAGGCTTTTGTAAAAGCTTGTAGCTCTTCCAAGAATATTTCAGGAATCCTTTTTATTCATCCATCCTCTCTATTGCCTTTCCTTTCTACTCCTCTCAATTTTGACATAGTCATTTTAGTCCATTCATATGCCTGTATCATCTGCTCAAAATATGTGAGTTTCTGCTTATTGATCAACTCTAGGGAAAAAGTCATCCTTAATTTGGTCCAGGAGTGATTGGTTCATCTTGTAATCCATGGTTCTCTTAGTGGCTGTTTCCAAATCTTATAATTCGAAGCTGTTTATCTTCTTTTTTTTCCTTCCGTGTCCAGCTTTCACAGTTGTACATTACTACTGCAAAGGTCATAAATTTACATTCTGATCTTTCTTGTTGGTGAAATGATCTTATCTTTCATGATATTTTCTAAATTCTTAGTGCCTCAGTTTCCAGCTGTCATATCTTCCAATCCTGCCATCATTATATTTGTGGTACAAGTTAAACAGATATTGGGACATCATTGTCTCATTCCCTTCTATGTTCTGAACAACTCGGTTTCTCCAAATTCAGTGCTTACAGTAAATTCTTGTTCACTGTAAAATCCCTCAGAAAATTAATCAGATTAAGATTAATCCCTCAAAAGATTAATTATCTACATTCATATAATTCTTAATATATTTCCCATTCTGGTATGATTTATGCAATCAAGCTACAGTCAATGAAACAACAGAAATCTCCTTCTAGTATTCTCTTGCTCTCTCCATTATCAATTTTATATTAATTACCTGGTCCTTTTCTAGAAACTGCCTGTTCATTTGGCATTTCTCTCTCCACGTTTGACTATTCTTTTTTGTAAGATCTTAAACATAATTTTGTTTGTGTGAGGAATCACTGCAGTAATTCAGTAATTGGTGCATACACTTGTAACTGCCTTCGTCAACAGAGGCATATAAACCGATCTTTTCCAATCCCTAGGTCGCATGGTCTTGTGCCGTTTTTGCTGACATAAGATGCAGGTTTTTTTCTGAATCTCGAAACAGTTCAGTGGGTACTTCATCTGCTTTTGTTACTTTCTTATTTGACAACATGTCTATTTCCTGTTGTACCTCACTTTCTACTACAGTTGGTTCCTGAATATATTCTTTCTCTGCAAATGCTTCTGTCATTCAGTCATTCCATTTGTAAAAGTATAGTCTTTTAATTTTCGTTTAATCTTGTTCACCTCTATCAGATTTATTCTGCGCTTACATTTCAATTACTTTTCTTAGCTGTAAATTCTCTTATCTTACTAAAAAGAATTAATAGCTATTGGGCAAAAGGAAAAGGAAAAAGTTGCAGATATTAACACACCAGCTCTATTTCTGTACTCGAAGAATGCCTCCTAGAAAACCTATCAGGAAGACATTGGGTATTTCCCAAAAGCTCTTAAATTTGCTACTGAAGTTCTGACTGCAACCCTGTCTTTATGGTCTGTTTTAAGTCAAATTAATTAAAACAAGCAAATAGACTGTTGTGAACTTGAAACTATATGTCAGAAGATGAAATATCTCATTCAGAGGTGCTATTCTGAGACAGAGTTTGAAGACTTGGAGTTTATTAAATTTATTCATTAAAGTAATGTATATCAACCCTTTACTTAATGCCATGGAGAAAATGAAATCAAACAAAACAAAGGTCCAGATTCTATCAAACTATACATGTGTATCTGTGTTATTTGGCTTGCAGTCAAGCCTGACCGACGATATTTTTGTTGCCTATGGCAGAACAGTACAGTAAGTGAAATCCAGATATGTTGAGGTCAATTAAATTACTTTGGCACCTGAGGCACAAAGTCTCAAAGCAACTGGTCACCCATCTCAGTGTAACAATACAACACAAATAACAGTTGGCTGCTCTTTCTTGCCACCCAGAATCAGCTGTTTGAAACAGCCATTCCATCTAATAGTACAGCTGGATGAGTATGAATGAGCCCCTGGTTTCATTTTTCATCTAAAATGTGTGTTCTGGTGAATCAAATGAAGCAGAAAGCATTAAGTGGAACTTACATGCATATTGAGCTCAAAGGTGAATCAGATCAAGCTGATACATGCCAAAGATAAAAGGCTTCTAGAAGGCTTTGAATCTAATGGAAGCAAATTATGTTAATCCTTTCAATGGCCTGTTTATCTTTTCAAGAATTGTAGGGAGATTTTTATCTACTGAACTGTAGACAGAGTTGCTGGATCGTAACTCCCACTCTTCCAAACAAGGGATGTGTTGAGATGATGTGAATTATACTCCAGCACTCCCAGAGCGTATTAGATTGTGGAAGGCTGCCCAACAATTTTGTTGCTCCACCATTCGGATATTATCTGCTTGCGAATGGACTCTGCGCTATTTTTTTTCTCATTTAGCTTACAAAAACCATTCTAACCCAATGGTGAGACACGAAAGCTCGCTTTAGTCTCAGTAGCATGTCCAGCTAAATACAGGATCAGATTCTTAAGAAATGAGTATGCCAGTTCCTGTGGTCTTTAGCTAACTTAGATTGACTGCCACAGGATAGTGGGATGTCTACTAGTGTTTTAATATAAGGACAGGAGGCCTGATATTAGTAACTGGAACTTCAGTTGCGCAGACTAGTTCACGGGCGTGTTGCTGGATATTGTTAATTTCCTGTTGTTTTTTCAGAGGTTGAGGGTAGCCTTTTGTCTTTCCACAACCTTACCTTGTGATGGAAGGCATCTTGGGAGATCAGGATTGCCCAAGGCTAGTGAAAGAGCTTTGTTGCTAAGTGATTATTTAATTGGGGACTCCCACTTCCAAATCCAACTCTCAGGAGTGTCCATACCATCATTTGATCTTCTTTTGGAGATCACAAGAGATACTGTACACTTCCAGCAGCATTTGATTTACATCCCCATTGTACTGTTTCATTGTGTCATGGAATGTATGAGCATCTGAAATATATAGGTATGGTGTATCATCAGCCTCCTGGCATCCATTGGGTGAGAAAGACCTACACTAAGGGAATGGCTGTTACATTGCCATCATCACCTACCCAACAAGATCCTGTTCTTTGTGAAAACTTTCAGATGTGTTAGAATGTTAGACTTACATTCTCAATCTAATTTGCTAGTCTGTGGTTGGAATTATATTCATCAGATACCAATGGCACTGGTTGAAGAGAACTGTGCTACATCATTAAAAAATGGCTATATTAAACAGTGCCAGAGGTGACTAAGAAGGACAAGCATCCCACCAGACAACTTGGTCCTGAACCCAAACATTAAAAAAGTAGAAGTATACTCTAAGTATATTGTTATTGTTATTGCTATTGTCATTGTTATTACTGTATTATTATTATTATTATTATTATTACATATTGAGATAGTTGAGTTCCTCATGGGTTCATTTTCATTGTTTAATGGCAGAACTAGATGAGAAGATAATGTTGGAGTTGGAAGATAATTGATGGGTGGCTTTCCAAGCCATTGAAATTTACTTCTTTTCTATATTTTTCTCCTTGTCCACCTGTCATCAACAGTTCTTATGTGTAAGCTGAAAGTGAAAGTGAGAAATATATTATTGCTTTTCTTTCAGAAGTAGAGGTTGTTGACCACAGCTCATAAACATCTTGAAGTCTCCTTTGTTCCTTCGAGACCACCTTTTAATATATTGTTTCCTCCGGGTGCTACCATGATGAGAGCTAAACATACCAAGCTTGTGACCCCACATGGCAATCATATATGAATTCAGTTCTTTATACAGGAAACATTTGAAGGAAGTATTGGACGAGTAGCATATCAGTATGCAATGTGTTGTTACATCACTCTAATATGTATGAAAAAGTATGGGTAAAGAGTTTGACACCATATTAGGTCCGGCAAGAGAGGCATGCTCCGGGGGGCCCTCTCTGTTAGGGAATGTCAACCGGCAGGGCCAAGGAAGATTTGAGCATTTTCTGTTGTGACACCCCCCTTTGGAACTTCATCCCCCCCGGAGGTCAGATTGACCCCAACTCTTCTGGCCTTTCATTTTTTGCCGTATACAGAATCTTGCCAGACTAAAGGTGCCCTAACTGATCTAAGGGAAAAATACTGGGACCCTAAGGCGGGGCCAGCCTAACTTTCTTAGCCGGCCCCCTAAGGCTTTCCAAGCTGTGAGAACGCTTATCGGTCTGGAACGTGCCTCCCCCTCCTCCAGCTCCGAGATCCATCACAGGTAGTTCTCTCTCAAACTTCAGTAGGTTTGAGAAGACATTATGTATTTTTGCTTCCTATTATGATAAACAGTTTTTAGAGATCAACTATGATAAAACTAAGATAATGGTATTTGCAAAAAGGCCAAGGATGCAAAACAGGTCACTAAATGGGCCCAGTAACCTGTTTCAAATACTTTGGGGTCATCTTCCAGGAATCAGGGAAAAGATGCACCCATAGAGATTATGTGACATAAAATGCATCCAAATGCCACCAGACTTGGGGATCTGGGTGTACAGTAGAGCCTGTACAGTGGTTGTGTTGAGTGTTGACAGTTTTTTATACCTTGGCTGCAGATTACGTTATATGGTTTTTTACATGGTTTTATATGCTTTTTATATGTTTTAATAATGTATTTTGTTTTTTATATGTTTTAATAATGTATTTTGTTTTTTTTGCATTGCTTTTAACTGTTGTAAGCTGTCCAGAGTCATGAAATAGCCGGCTATATAAATCAATCAAACAAACAAACAAACAAACATGCCTTATAATCAGGCCATGAAGCTGTATAGTCTCGTGACTTGAAATAGCCTTCCCAACCATGCACACTAGAGACATCTTGAATCATGGTTGTAAGAATGTTCAGGCAGTATAACCAATGAGATTTTGTGGTTCACGAAGTCTGTGATATTTTTAGGAAGCTAATTTGTTTCAGAGTTAAGACTTCCACTGACTAACTGCCTTGGTAGAAAATATACTGTTCTATTTTCAGCATTTAAAATTATTGTTATGATTGTCAGAGGGAAAAGGGTATTTTTTTAGTATTAATTCAAAGGAAGACAAATCCCACTTTTGCTTTAGTATGAAAAAGCTCTTTCAAGTCCCAGTTGATTTTACAATAGTTATTTCCTATTCTATCTCCTGGAAGTTAAACAATGAGAACAATACCTTTCTTAACATATGCACTGTTTATTGCTGATGTATTAACAAGACATGTTTGAATACCAAGCTATGAATGGAGAAACTCAAAATAATATTTCTCCTTTGATTTATAGTCCCAATGTATGTGCTGTGCTGAAACTCATTGGAACCAACAAGAAATACATGCCAAGTTGCAAACTGTGGTACCAGAAGAAAATATGTGGAAAATCAACGTAAGTAAGGTTTAAGAAAAAGGGAAAGTTTCTCTTTTTTGTGCTCAACATGCATGCAAATGAATGATGCAGTAAGTTTTTCTTCGTGGCTTCTTCAGCCCCATGAGGGAGATCTGCAAATCAGTCTGAGGTCTGTTCTGGCAAATCCAATAGGCATTGCCTAAAGCTTCCTGAAAAAAATTGCCTTGATGCATACTTTTGGAAGGAAGAAGCAATCTGCACTAAATTAGGAATTCATAGAGGCTGGCTGACTGCCAGTCTTCTGCTAAAGTCTGCTAGCCTTCTGAGAAAGGTGTATCCTCCCCAAGGTCACATAAACTGAAAATTGGAACTTGAGGGATGAGACAACCAGATAAATGTAAATATCATGAAAGATCCAGGGACTAACTTTGCCTGAGTAATTTATGTGTTGGTGATCAGTGATGATAAATATGTTTCTACATGAGATGAAATCAACAGAGAAGTTAGAAAGGGAAAACATGTCTTAAGGGAACTAGGGTCTTAAAGCAGCAGTATATAAGTGTTTTTTCCAAATGGTTGCAAGTAAGTAGTCATAGTAGTAGTAAGTAGTAGTAGTAATGGTTGCAAGTAAGTAGGGCTGGCAAAGTGGTGGGGCCGGGATAAAACTTAGTTTGATTTAATTTATATGAAAAATTTATATAAAAAATTAATTACAATTGAATCAAGTCGGTGTAGTTGTAATAATTCTGCATTGATTTAATAATCTGCCCCATTAGTCACATTAACATTTACAGTTTGGTGGCAGTGTTTGGAGAGCTGTGTAGACTATATTGAAGACTTTGGAAGGATTGAAGTTTTTGATTGTGCCCTTCTGTATTTGAGGTTGTGATGGTGGCCACAGGGGATGCCCTCTTATAACCAAGCTTCAGCGCCATGGCATTATGAATGGTGTTGAACCCAAAAGTATAGTACTTTTCTCAGAAAAGAGGTAGAGACACCATCCCTAATTGATTTCTTCTAGATCAGAAGAGATGTAGGAAGAGGTTAATTGGGAACATACTGTATCAGGGAATGTTTAAAAAACCCAGTCTTACGGTTTCCAATGCTCAGTATAGAGAGTAAGGAACGCAATCTTGAAGTAGATACAGGTAGTCCTCACTTAATGGCCATTCATTTAGTGACAGTTTGGACTTACGACGGTGCTGAAAAAACAGACTTACGGCTGGTCCTCACACTTACGGCTGTTGCAGCATCCATGCAGTCACATGATCACGATTTGGGCACTTGGCAACTGGTTCGCATTTATGACTGTCACAGCATCCCGTGGTCACATGATCGCCATTTTCGCTGACCTTCCTGGCCAGCTTCTGGCAAGCAAAATCAATGGGGAACTACATAATTTGCTTAACAACCACGTGGTTCTCTTAATGCCTGCAGTGATTTGCTTAACAGCCACCACAAAAAAGGTCGTAAAATTGGGTTGGATTCTCTTAATGACCGCTTTGCTTAGCAACCAAAATTTGGGTCCCCATTGTGGTTGTTAAGTGAGAACTACTTGTAGACAAGATCCATTACCAAAGCAACAAGGAGAAAAAAATCTTAAGTCCAAAACAAGCAGAAAGTATGCAGAAGTGTCTCAGACAGACACCTCCCTAATTGTAATGAAATGTGAGAATGACCTTTGAAGACTGGGGGGGGGGGGAAGAGATGCTGCCTAGGGAATGATCAGATAAAGTGGGGAGGATCCCACAACTAAGTAACGGACAGAGAAAGTTAGAAAGGATCCGTCCTAACTTGTCAGGCGGTAAAAGGGATGGGGGGTGGGGATTTGTACTTTCAGACTTGCAAGATTTTGTTAATGTAGCCTAACAATAAAGTAGAAGTAGCTTGTCTGGTTGTGTTTCCTGTCTGGTTTACCTGGGAGGACTGACACTAATTCAGATGGGTATTAGAAGGGGAGGAGGTGCAGCACAATCAGGTTTGCAAGATTCTGTTGTTATAGCTACTTATAAAGCTTATATAGCTACTTATAGACTATACTAAAGTAGTCTTAGCCTTCCTGTGGAGTTGATTCTTGGTCTGGTCTGTGTGGTGGGGCTGACACTCAGAAATGGTTTGCCAAAAATGTAAAGTGGGGATTAACAAAATGTCCAGATGGAGATTGGAAAGGACTATTGTTGGGTGGATCCTGACTGATCAAATAATGACCCAACAAGTGCTTATTTATGGCTTTGTGCCAATCTGGAGGGAGATTTTGAACAGGTCTCTCATGGCCTTAACTTAGGCCCTGCCTTTCCATTATTTGAACGGAGAATTTGAATGAAAGAGAGGTGGGTTGCTTATCAAATTGGTAGGTGACAGAAAGTTGGCAAGGGTTATCAATACTAGGGAATACATAATAAAAATTCAAATGATCTTGACAGGCCTAAACCAACAAGATGAAATTTAACAGAAATAAATTTTAAGTCCAACATTCAGGTACAAAAGAATAAAAGGCATGTGGGATGGGTGAGAGCAAGCTTGGCAAAAGTATATGTGAAAAGGATTTAAGTGCCTTGTTTGTTGTAGCTGGAATGTGAGCCAGCATGCTAAAAAAGCTAATGCAATCACAGACTACATTAACAGAGTAAGACTGTTGCGATCATGTGAAGTAGTATCTCAACTTTTATGCTGTATTGGTCAAACCTTACCTTTAGTACTTAACCGATCCTAGATGTTACATTTTAAGAAGTACAATGAAAAACTGGTAGATGTCCAGGGAAGTTGCTGTAAGGAGTGACTGAAGGAACTTGGGTATATTTAGCCTGAAGAAAAGATTAATAAGGGGTGGCATGCTAGCTGTTCAAATATTTTATGCAAAAGATGGGACCTGTTGCTCTAGATGGCAGTGATTTATGTAATTCTATTGTCGGTTTCTTTGCATCAATTCCTTAGTCTCGCCCCCAAAAATTTTCTTGCTTCACTTTTTGATTTTTCCTTCTCTATGAAGCACAAGCAATAACATGAACATGTAGATATGTCTTAAAGGCATCCCAAACAACTAATATATTCACAGAATGTCTCTTTATAAGGAAAAAAAACTCTCTTGTTATATCTGATAATGTTACTGGGACCTGATCAAATTCAGCAATATTATCTCTATTACAATTATTAATCCATTCAACTAAAGAATGAGATTCCAAAAAGTAATCTTGTTGAGAACAAGACTTATGTGAAACTAAAAAAAAAAATAGAATATTTTTGCTGCAAAAAGATGTTAAAATTACCATATATCCACCAAATTTAAGTGCATATATAACCTTGCAATACTTTCCATGTGCAAGAATTAGATTTTGGTAGTGTAGTAGTCCAATTTAATAACTCTAAAACTTGATTAAAATCTCCAGCCATAATTACATGATCCATAGCCAAAGTAAAAAGATGTTTAAAACATCTATATAGCACATCTCTAAAATCCTTACTTGGACCATAATAGTTAATAATGTTAGTATACTTATTAAAGCACTTAATAACCAATATATCAAAAACATATTTCTGGATCACTTATTTCTTGTTCCATCAAAAATTTTAAGCAATTGTTAATCAAAATTACTACCCTCTAACAGATTTTTAGTTTCCAGTTATGTGTACTTGGCCAACTGATCCCCCAGACAAGAGATCTTTCTCTTATGGAAAAAAAAGTGGGTTTCTTTTAAAAAACAACTTTGGTCATGAGTTTCAGTTTAGCATTAAGAATTGGTACATGAGGGATAGATGGTCCATGAATGCCATGAGAACTTTTTAGATGATGATGATGATGATGATGATGATGATGATGATGATGATTGTAAGCCATTGGGAGACTTCAGTGGTAGCAACATACTAAGTTTACACATACAGACAGAGATGACAGACAGCTAAGGGTTTTGGGTGCTGAAACTGGAGATACTTAAACAGAACCAATTATTCAGAAGGATGATGGGCTCATCTTCACTTTTCAGATGGAGCTTGGCTGCCATCTATTAGGGGTGCTTTATTTTGTAGTCCTCCACGTTGTTGGATTCAATGGCTGAAACAACTCTTCCCAATTCTATGATTCCAAGTGCAAATGTTTCTACCATGAGGTCTTTCTGTCATATGTATGTATCATAGAGATCAAATAAATCTTGCATCATTCATGGACAATGTACAATAAAGACAATACAGCCCTTATAAATTGGTAAAAATAATCATGCCAATATATCAAAAGACAGAATGTCTGTAAGATCCAGAACTTGCAGTCCTACCTAAAGCAAGTCCAAACAGGAATATCTTACAATACCTGCAACATGCTAGCAGGCTCAGATTAAAACAGGTTTTTCAAGATAGCTTTTCATGCTCTATATTCATGATATGTATAATTAAAATATATGTGTTGAAAAGAATACATACATAATAAGACATGTAAACAGCATGTAGAGGGGATTGGGTCTTTGTTCTATTTTAAACATGGATGTACTTTTTTTTACTTCTCTGTGCTCATCTTTACTAGAGAACCATGTTTGCATTTTGAGCACAAACACCCTCTGATTTCAACAACAAAAAGCCATTGCATGAAAATCCCTTGAAGGTCCTTGATGTCTCCCGCAAAGGAGATGTAACTCTCCTACATCTCTCCTACATCTGGAAGGAAGAAGTAGAAATAAAGTCCATCAGAATAGAAAAGACAAAGGAAGCATTTCTAGCTCATTCCTATGTTATGCCATGATCCATTTTTGAGGCTACTCTGACAATAGTTACTATGATCCCTTTTTTTATTTGTGCCTTTGAGTCAGTTTTTTTGGCAAGGTTTTTTGGAAGTGGTTTGCCATTGCCTCCTTCCTGGGGCTGAGAGAGAGTGACTGGCCCAAGGTCACCCAGCCGGCTTTGTGCCTAAGGCGGCACTAGAACTCACCATCTCCCGGTTTCTAGCCTGATGTCTTAACCGTTACACCAAACTGGCTGTCCTCATGATCTCGTTAAGTATGCTAATTATTCCATATCATTTGAATCTACTATTACACAGAAAAGATTATTTCCTGATTGTGGAATTATTCAGATTGTGGAATTCTGGCCCCAGAAATGTTAGATTGGTTTTTCTACCTGAGTTTTACATAGGCCATTTGTTCCACCTGTATGACTTTTTGAGCTAAAATGGAACACATAAACAATGTGTTATAAATAAGTAAAGTATTAGGTTATTAATTATTAATAGCAGATTGCCAATAGTGTGAAACTTCAGTGTCGGGAGGCCCTCCCCCCAAAAAAGTGTGTCAAGGGACTTTCTGGGAGATGATCTGAATATCATGCTGCTGGAATTGTTCTGATCTTCCTCTTAGTGTTTTAAGAGTGTCAAATTGAGAGACATTTCTAATCTCACATCTGCTCTATTGAGCTACTGGCATCAGGTTTTTACAAATTTCAGAGCTTCTAACATTTGATTTACTGGTATCTAAATCCCTACTAAATTCCACTTCCTTGCTGCATTTGCGGTTGCTGAATTGTTTCAGCTTGATTCAAATAGAATTTAACTCACTTGGTTCCTGAAAAGGTATAAATCATCTATGATTTTGCCTTGGCTCTACCAATGTTTGGAGTGGGGCCCACAGCAAAGTGTTGAAAATCCAAGATCACCCTTTGAAAAGTAGAGACTTTAGTTTTAAAGATTTCTGGAAGGGTTCACTTAATGCTGCTTCATTGCTTTGTTTTTAGCAAAATAACTCTTAAAAACAAAAGGGAAGAAACCTTACCAAAAATATTGCAATGTAATTAATTATCTGGTATATTTGCTTTTACCTAAAAATTGCAACCCTTTTTTCTGAAGTACAGTCTTTCATGATCTTCCTTCTACTCTAATACATAAAGCTCACTTCAGTACTCGGAGATTAATAAATGTGGTCTCCTGTTTAAGTCCCCATTGAGTCTAGTGCTTCTGGATCACTGGGACAAATACAACTGGTGTAATTAGAAACATTTGCCACCATGAGGTTACCTTCCCAGTTTCCATTTGAGGAAAAGCAAATCTGATTATAAAATGTTAATGTAGAAGCAGTTTTAAATATCTGCAAAGGAGAATTGATATCTGTGGTGATGATTAGAGCATGGCCATAAAATAAGTTAGATATAGGGGATATGGGTTCAAATCTCTTCTGCCACAAAACATTTTGAGTTAACCATCATTACTTATCCTGTCTTGAAGAACTGCCATGATAATAAAACATGGGATGTTATTATTTACAAGGTATTCTTGGACTATGATAGAAAAGTAAGCTAAACATACTGTTCTTTAATACTGAATGCCTTTAGGCCATTCTCCAGTATAAGAATGTTGTCTTTCCAAGACAAATATAGAACTGTAATGTTTGCTCATAAAATCAAAGGAAGATTAACTGATTTTATTCTTCTTCCAAACTCCTGAATTGCTGGATGATAACGCTATTGCACTTCTCACTTCTATCACCAGATGTGCTTGTCAAACCTAAAACCTCACAAATCACGTGTTTGCTGTCTCCTTCTGTTCTCCATGTACCACTAGAACTATTGGTTGGAACCATGGGCAGTTCCAATTCACATATTTAGGAGAACCTAGGCTCTTTTTAGCCCAGAGACCTGAAGGCGAATTGCATGCCGCTGTCTGGCTATAAAACTTTCCACAAACTTATATAGAATAGAATAGAATAGAATAGAATAGAATAGAATAGAATAGAATAGAATAGAATAGAATAATAACTTTATTGTCATCCCACTATACACTATACAAGTGCACAATAGAATGAAATTTCGTTGCAGTTGGCTCACAAATTCACTCAAGCAATAAAATACTAATAATAATAATAAAAGACCATAATTACTATAAAATACCCATTCTGATAAAATATACATTCTTAAAAAATATACATTCTTTAACTCACAATTTCAGTCAAACATTAAAATACTAATAAAAGTCCATAATTACTATAAAATATACATTCTTTACATATCCAACATATTTCATCTAAAAGAACCTATTTGGCATTCAAGAATCCAATAGCCTGGGGGACAAAGCTGTTTCCCAATCTGGCTGTTCTACATCGGATACAGCGGAACCTCTTCCCAGAGGGTAACAAAGAAAACAAACCATGATGAGGATGGGAGGCATCACTGATGATCTTTCGAGCTCTGGACAAACAGCGTGCATGAGCTAAATCTTGGATGAGGGGCAGAGATATCCCAATTATCTTTTCTGCTACCCTTACCACTCTCTGCACAGACTTTCTATCTGAGGCCCTACAGCCTCCAAACCAGATGGAAATACAGCTTGTAAGTACACTCTCTATAGTGCCTCTGTAGAAAGTAAGGAGAATGGAGGATGGGAGATGGGAGATGTACTTTCTTCATCCAACGCAAAAAGTGCAAACGTTGCTGTGCTCGCTTTACCAAAAATGTGGTATTAAGGGACCAGGACAGACTATTTGTTAACTGCACCCCCAGGAATCTAATGCTACTGACTGACTCCACAGCTATGTTATTGATAAAAAGTGGAGTGTGACTGCACCAGTTCTTCCTGAAGTCTATAATAATCTCCTTAGTTTTTTCCACATTTAAAACCAAGCTGTTTTTATTGCACCACTCCACCAAACCCTTTACCTCCTCCCTATAAGCCCACTCATCCTCACCCCTGATAAGACCCACTACAGTTGTATCGTCCGCATATTTCACAATGGAATTGGTGATATACTTGGCGCAACAGTCATGTGTCATGTATATCTCCTCTCATTCACTTGACAGTTCAGAGATATCTCTGATGTGTTTTGATTTTGTAAGGTGAGCAACCATTTTGCTACTCTAAAGCTTTCTCTGAGCTCTTTGATGCTCAGCCATCATTTATCTTTCTCTGATAAAAGTCTACTAGTTGCTGTCCTCTTGTGCTCATCTAAATGCCAACAGAAATGGAAAATGCTTGAGTTTTCATTTGCTCCACATTCCCTCTTTCTTGCCTGAACTACCTTTTATAATAACTACCCTGGTTGTTGTTATTATGCCTGAAGATTTATGTTAAATCAGTTTGAAAATGAACCCTTAAATTTTATGAGTGGAATGGACTAGAGTGGGGTGGGGTGGAGTGGAGATAGGCAACCATTGTTACTCAGCGGCTGTGGTTTTTTTAAAAAAAATCAGCTTCCAAGGCCCATGGGGTGAGGCAAGGCAGCATCATGATCTGATGTGAAAATATACATAAAAAGTGAGGGTTAGCGTAACCCTGTTACTTTCACAAAGATAACAGGGGATTCTTGGGATATTCCCAGTTTTAGAGTGTATGTTTTGGTTGGAATTAGACTGGGTGGAGAAGCAGGTTTGCATAACTGTCAGTATATGTTTGGATAAGATGTTAGTTTAAGAGCAATGGCAACTAAAGTGAAACCACAGCATTTTATTAACTGTACAGTGAAAGAAGAACTCTGTTTAGTTAATTATGTAGTTTTTCAAAGTTGGAAGTTGAAGGAGCAAGGAGGGAATTATTTTCCCTGATAGCATCCTTACATTCTTTTAGATTTCACTCATAACATAACAGAATGATTTAGTTTATCAGGAGTTACATAAGCCTGTAAGAATTCCATCCCACACAAATGCCAACAAGAATATCTTTGCTCCTAGATCATTATAAAAGAGATTTCAAAAGTTAATGATTTAGGGGGGGTAAAGTAGCAGGTAAGCAACTAAGGGCCTTCTAGGTGTTTTGGATTTCAACTTGCATCAGCTTCAGCCAGCATGCCTATTAGCAAGGGATTATGGGCATGAAGAGCCAGTTTGGTGCAGTGGTTAAGGCACCAGGCTAGAAACCGGGAAACTGTGAGCGCTAGTCCCACCGTAGGCATGAAGCCAGCTGGGTGACCCTGGGCCAGTCTCTCTCCCTCAGCCCTAGGAAGGAGGCAATAGCAAACCATTTCTGAAAAACCTTGCCAAGAAAACTGCAGAGACTTGTCCAGGCAGTCTCTGAGAAGTGGAAACAATTGAACAGATTAGAAAAAACAGGCATGAAGTCTAAAACATCTTCAGGACACAATATTCCATACTTCCAGTGTACAGGATAGTTACCATGACTATCTATATCAGGGCTTTCCAAAGTGCTGCCGCTGGCGACACACCAGCGGCGGTGGCGGCGGCAGTGCGGCGGCGGCACGCGCGCGCACGGTGGCGGCGCAGGGGGCGTGCGGTGGCGCACGCGTGCACGGCGGCAGCGGCAGCCTCCACTAAAACGCGGAAGCACTGATCCCGCGCCGCTGCTGCTGCCGCCGTGCACGTGCGCGCCACCGCTTCCGGGTGGTGTGGCAACACACCAGACTGTGTGTGGCGACACACTTTTGTGTCGTGACACACAGTTTGGAAAGCTCTGATCTATATGCTATTTCACCCAACAAGCAATACTAGTTTTCTCTACACAGTCATATATTTGAGTTCTTGACTGGATATCCATTTGCTTTATTTATGCAATTATTTTATGGACATATATGCTGCTGTCCTCCACTGATGCACATAGAATAATCATTATGCTCACAGCCAAGCCAAGCCCTGTTTTTTAAATATGGCATTACATATATACTTTGTTTTTTAATATAGCATTGCATATATGCGTTCAGTTTATTTTTCTGATGGCTCCTTTAAGTAAGGGGTTCTTGTTATGATACCAATTTGTTATTAAATGCCTAGACCAATGTTTCTCAACCTTGGCAACTTTAAGCTGTGTGGACTTCAACTCCCAGAATTCCCCAACCAGCATGGTTGGTTGGGGAATTCTGGGAGTTGAAGTCCACACAGCTTAAAGTTGCCAAGGTTGAGAAACACTGGCCTAGATAAAGACAGTAACAGTTAGAGCCTCGACACTTCTAATATCTCAAAGGGGCTATGTTGCATTCCAAAGAATGTGTCTTTAATGTTTTTGCACCATTAATGATAACCATGTTTCCCTTTGAGTTATCTTGTTTCCTTATCAGTTGTCAAGCAGTCCTCTCTATTGGGGTCTCCTATAAGTGTATATGCATGCTTGAGGGCTCTTGCTCCTGGCTCATCTGGGTGCTAGAGACCACTGATTCATCATAACCTGCTAGCTTTAGAATAAAACATTTGTTCCGATTCTCTCCTGTTGACTTTTCCACTGCAACAGTGAGCCTTGACTTGGTGCATGTTTTAACGTCTATTTTTATTATCTCAAATGTAAATTTCCACTGAATGTTGGCTGCTAAGAATTATCAGGACCTACAACTATAGTATATTCTTTCCCATATATTTTTGTGGCTATTTTACATCTTGAAATCAAAGCCTAATTGAAATTCACTTAAAATCACCCACATAAAAAGACTGGGAAATGTGGTTAGAAGACATTACAGTGTACTGTATAGGACAAGGGTCGGCAAACTTTTTGAGCCGAGAGCCATTTTGGTATGCTCGTGCACATTTTTAAGTGCTCGAGAGCCAGGGGGCGGGGTTTGCAGGCGGGGGCCAATCGCGTGGAAGGGGGCGGGGTTTGCGGGCGGGAGCCAATCGCGTGGAAGGGGGAGGGGTTTGCGGGCGGGGGCCAATCACGTGGAAGGGGGTGGGGTTTGCGGGCGGGAGACGGCGTCCACCCGGCCCAGCTGCCCGGGATCCAGGGAGATCAGCTCCGGCGGGATCTGTGGCAAAGTGCGGCCGTGGGGGGGGGGCGGCGACGTAGCCGCCCGCCCCCCCCACGGCCGCTCTTCGCCACAGATCCCGCCGGAGCTGATCTCCCTGGACCCCGGACAGCTGGGCTTGCCTCCCTCCGCGAGGCCCAGGCGCGCTGGAACCTGGCCCAGGCCTCCTCCTCCTCCTCCGCCAGCGCTTCAGGCGTTCAGCGCGCCGCTTGTCGTCACCGCCCGCCCCCCCCCCACGGCCGCTCTTCGCCACAGATCCCGCCGGAGCTGATCTCCCTGGACCCCGGACAGCTGGGCTTGCCTCCCTCCGCGAGGCCCAGGCGCGCTGGAAGCCGGCCCGGGCCTCCTCCTCCTCCGCCGGCACTTCAGGCTTTCAGCGCGCCGCTTGTCGTCGCCACCCCCCCCCACGGCCGCTCTTCGCCACAGATCCCGCCGGAGCTGATCTCCCTGGACCCCGGACAGCTGGGCTTGCCTCCCTCCGCGAGGCCCAGGCGCGCTGGAAGCCGGCCCGGGCCTCCTCCTCCTCCTCCGCCGGCGCTTCAGGCTTTCAGCGTGCCGCTTGTCGTCGCCGCCCCCCCCCCCACGGCCGCTCTTCACCACAGATCCTGCCGGAGCTGATCTCCCGGGACCCAGGGCAGCTGGGCTTGCCTCCCTCCGCAAGGCCCAGGCGCGCTGGAAGCCGGCCCGGGCCTCCTCCTCCTCCGCCGGCGCTTCAGGCTTCCAGCGCGCCTGGGCCTCGCGGAGGGAGGCAAGCCCAGCTGTCCGGGGTCCAGGGAGATCAGCTCCCGCGGGATCTGTGGCGAAGAGCCGCCCACCCCCCCACGGCCGCTCTTCGCCCGCCCGCGTTGAGCGAAGATGATGATGGGGGGCGGGAAACGAGGCCTGCCCGCTTACCTGCCTGCTTGCCTCCCTCCGCAAGGCCCCCCGCTGCCTTCCCGGGATTCAAGCCGGATCGGGGGCCTCACGGAGAGAGGCAGGCAGGCAGGCAAGCGGGCAGCCCTGGCCTCCGCCGCCGGGCCCGCCCCCCTCGGCCGCTTCCGCCCGCCCGCGTTGAACGAAGATGATGATGGGGGTGGGAAACGAGGCCTGCCCGCTTACCTGCCTGCTTGCCTCCCTCCGCGAGGCCCCCCGCTGCCTTCCCGGGATTCAAGCCGGATCAGGGGCCTCGCGGAGAGAGGCAGGCAGGCAGGCAAGCGGGAAGCCCTGGCCTCCGCCGCCGGGCCCGCCCCCCTCGGCCGCTTCCGCCCGCCCGCGTTGAGCGAAGATGATGATGGGGGTGGGAAACGAGGCCTGCCCGCTTACCTGCCTGCTTGCCTCCCTCCGCGAGGCCCCCCGCTGCCTTCCCGGGATCCAAGCCGGATCGGGGGCCTCGCAGAGAGAGGCAGGCAGGCAGGTAAGCGGGCAGCCCTGGCCTCCGCCGCCGGGCCCGCCCCCTCGGCCGCTTCTGCCCGCCCGCGTTGAGCGAAGATGATGATGGGGGGCGGGAAACGAGGCCTGCCCGCTTACCTGCCTGCTTGCCTCTCCTCTCTCCGCGCAGGGGCTGCTGCGGCTGGAGATGGCGCTGCCTCCCTGCCGCGCCGGGCCTCGCTCAGTGCGAGAGCCAGGGGGCGGGGTTTGCGGGCGGGGGTCTATCACGTGGAAGGGGCGGGGGTGAGTTCAGCTGCGGAAGAGCCACACTCAAGGGGCCAAAGAGCCGCATCTGGCTCGCGAGCCGCCATTTCCGACCCTTGGTATAGGACAAACACCCTTAGTAAGAAATCTAGTATAACTATGACAGATAAATATCTGTGACATCTAATCAGACATTCTAAGAAAAGAAAGTAAATGTACCAGTGGCTTGTGAGATTTATGATTTGTAAATGTGTGTCAGATGACCTCAGAAAGTGACCTCAGTGCTTTCATGAAAACTGATAGTTTATGTTGTTTTCTTTACTATTTCTGATCTGTACTGCATTACTGTGGCTTGTAGAATCTGTGAGCACTTACGTTCAGTTGTTCCTAAAATGAAGTTTTCCATAAGAGAGCATCTGGAAAGTGCCAAACTGATAATGCTCCTGAGTTTTCACTATTTGCTCTACTGATTGTCAGCTGTGTCACTGATTTTCTAGACAAAAGGACAGAATGTTTGGTACTTGCCCTTTGGGAGAGAAATGAGTGATAGAATATGACCATTCTTGATTTTGTCTAATTATTACAGACCTGCCTATTATAATTTAGTTTACACTGCATCTAATGAAAACATTTTTTTTCATAAGTTTGTCCTGTTTGTTTTTCTTTGCCTGGCAAGGGAGGGCTGACCAATAGCTAAAACATTAATAAGGATATCAAAGACAGCGGTTAGGTCTGAGCTATGCTACTAAGACATACAGGACATTGGAAGCCAGGGGAATCAGAAGACCACTGCTTAGTATCAAACTGAGAAAGAAAACAGAAAAACAAATCAGGAAAGTGGGGCAGGAAGCCAGTTGATAAAATTCTGACCCAAATATGTAGTCTGTGAACCATTACACCCTTCTTCAGTTCCTTCTTCAGGAACAAACTATGTGGAACTTAGTTTTGATTTGACATGAGGAACCTACTATAGACGTCAAACAGAGAGAAGAATTCAGCCCATAAAAATCCCTCTTCTGCCTCTGTGTAACATAACTAGAATCAGGAATCCAAAGGCCTTCTTAGTGTCTAATTACAGCTTAGCATACAGTTTCTTATTTCTCACAGGCTGCTTATTCTGCGCCTGTAGAATAATTTGAGAGTATTTCTTAATGTTTGAAAGAACATGTTTTCTGTTTTCACATGAAAAAAACTATAATAAAAATGTTGGCTGACAGATAATACTGCTTTGAGAAGCAGATCTTGGGAAGGGCTACCCTCTAGCCCAGGGTTTCTCAACCAGGGTTCCGTGGAACCCTAGGGTTCCACGAGAGGTCACTAGGAGTTCCCTGGGAGATCACGATTTATTTAAAAAATTATTTCAAATTCAGGCAACTTCACGTTAAAGAGGTAAGTTTCATTCTTTATTTTTAGTTTAAGAACACTGTTAATGCATATATGCAGGCCTACACATGAAACGAATATAATAATTTTGTAACTTCTGGCCTATATTTGAGTCTGAATGTACAGGGGTTCCCTGAGGCCTGAAAAATATTTCAAGGGCTCCTTCAGGGTCAAAAGGTTGAGAAAGGCTGCTCTAGCCAGTGACATAACTAGGATAATGGTTCAAGCTGAGTGTGTAATCGGTGGAACAAATAATTAGAGGTCATAATAAATATGCTATGCTTTGAGGGCTATTCCACACACATGGGGCTCTTGAGTGTCAATATTTTTCATTCTACTACCTCTGTTTTTCAGTGAGAGAGAGATTTGTCTAGACTAAGGTAGTGACCCATAAAGATGGAATAGAATAATAATGTTTTGCTACAACTGTCTATTTTGTGTATATGTACCTTAGATTTATTTCTCCATAATATGTGAAACCCAGCTAACATCAATTTGAAGAAAAGCCATTTCTTTTTAGTTATTTATTCCCTTAGGCACTGTGCTCTTTAAACTGCAGTTTAATACAGTTCCACAGAATCAAGCAGACACTTCTACTGAAGAGTTCAGATTGCTTTCCTAAGTTTGTATACATTAGGTTTCTGGCCAGTTAGTAGCAGCTCATTAACACCCATTTCTCTATAAATAAGCCTTTGAGAAACAACATCATATCTTGGGAATTCTTGAGGCTAAACTGTGGCTGAATTCTCCATTAATCATTTTTTTTTGTTTTTAATTCTGGTTTGAACTAAAAATCTGTCTAGACCATTAATGGTGAGTTTATTTTGTTGCCAAATAGGGCATATAAATGTGTATATCTGTCCTAAAGAAAAAGTTAGTCTGAGACTGAAAAGTGTACCAGTGGAGTGTTGAGAGCTCCAAGCATCAAAGAAGGCAAATTACTTTAAGCAAAACATTTCCCATATGGAATATATAAAGTCTAGACAATGAGTCTGGATTTTCCTTTGTAACTTTTCTTGGAAATTGCAATACAGAATTTGGTTCTCTAAGTGTAGTGCACATATTTGTTGCGCACTTTAAAATTTAATTACCTTAAATAATTGTTTTCTCTCTCATAGCATGTTAAAGGTCAAATCATAAAATACCAAATAGTTTAACTTGCTGCCATCCATTGACTCTCCCCTACTTCATACACAGATACATTTCTATATTTTTCATATCATTTTAACTCAACACTTGGCTTAGTTGTTTCTAAGTCAATTCTTTAAGTTAAATCCACAGCAACTCTTTGCAGTTTTGACACACTGAGATTATACTGTCTGCTTTTCTAAAAGTTGCAGATTTAGAAGTTAACCAACATTGGGGAAGGGTGAAGCTTTTTTTTCCTTATTAAAAATAAAGCATAGTTTTTATTTTGTTGTTAAAAGAATCTTAATAAAGTGGAAGAGCTTTTTTAAAAATTATAGTTTAGATTGTCTTCTGCTAGAAGGCAGAGAAAAGACAAGTCACCAGCAGCTGTTAAATATGTCGGAGGCAATTCATTAGTTTGATCACTGATCAAGTATTTTTTTTAAAATTAACCCTTAGAACATAACTAATTGGCATGGCTGCTTATATCACAGAGGTACATTCATTGGCTGATTTACTTATCTGATTGCTCATAATATAGTTAGGATATCCATGAGTTCATTCAAATTGGTACAAGAGAATGAATAAATAAATATTTAAATCAATTCCTAGTCATGTAGGCTGGTCAAAGAAAGCAAAAATTGTCTCCCAAGGAGAGAAGTATTATTCCAGTACTGGGGCTTGATGAGAGAAAACATTAGATAGCTTGTTAAGATAATAAACATAATGGGATTACAGTGTCATCCAAACAGTGATTAAATATAACATACAAGCCCAGCAGATACCAAAATAGCTTAATCTGCTAAGAAAACATACTTCATTACTTTTAATGTAGACATAAAAAATTACAATTGATCACCCTGACATAGGTAGATGAATTAAAACTTTTTAAAGGTTTAGAAATATGCAGTGAATGGTAGTACGTTCAACAGTTAGAAAACAGCATATGATGTCAGCTTCAATGCATATATTTTATGCATATTTTTCTAAAGTAAATGGCCTCCGTATTTAGTATACCTTGCACTCCAAAATGGAAAGTATAATAGCGTTGATTTTCCAGTTCATCTTTAGCACAAACTAGAATGCCATCTGATTAGTCTATAATTTTTCAATAAGCTTCACCATGGGGACATTTCCCAACTTTACTTGCCAGTTGTCTTTCCAGATGTTTTATATGACTTTTCAGGAAGGTTGATAGTCAGAAATTATGGGAATGATAGGTCAATGCAGACTGATCTAACTGGACTTAGTTTCAGTCAACTTTCACTGTATGAATTATGCCAGATGGGAACTGAATTTTTGGTTGATTATTTATCTTAATATGCTGTGTATCCTTCTCACTACAGAGTGATTGCTTATGAATGTTGTCCTGGATATGAAGAAGTTCCTGGAGAAAAAGGCTGCCCAGCTGGTAAATAAGATTATTAAATGAGGTTTACAGGTTCCCCAGTTTGAACCTATGTAAATTTGTAATAATCAGTGTATTGCTGCATGTCACTTGATTTAGCCAATGAGCCTCGTAAGAAACAAGTAATAAATCAATAAATAAGAAACAAGTTAGAACAAGAAATCTTTCTCTAAAGGCAGGATAAAAATAAATAAATTAAATAAAAATAAAAATAAATATCTGTTCCAGACAGTGATATAGCTCGTTTTAATCTTTAAAATCTGTTATTGTGCTTTCTGTTTTCAAAGTATAAAGGTAAAGGTAAAGGTTCCCCCCGCACAGTTGTGCAGTCGTGTCTGTCTCTAGGGGCCGGTGCTCATTTCCGTTTGTTAGCCAAAGAGCCAGCGTTGTCCAAAGATGCTTCCACGGTCATGTGGCCGGCATGACGCGTGTGGAACGCTGTTACCTTCCCACCGAAGTGGTACATATTCATCTACTTGCATTTGCATGCTTTCAAATTGCTAGGTTGGCAAGAGCTGGAGCTAGTGCGGGAGCTCACTCCGTCACGCAGGGCTAGGGATTCGAACCTCCGAACTTGCGATCTTCCGATCGACAAGCCTGGCATCTTACCCGCTGAGCCACCACGCCCCTTTATTGACATCTTAGGCATCAGCAAATTGAGTGCCAGGCAGGCAGCTCCGCCCGCACGCCTTCCACGCGATTGGCCCGTGAGGACCGGCCAGGGAAGGTGCGCGGGCGGAGCTCCCGTCCCGCTGCACCCCAGCCGGAGCGCCCGAGTGCCAGGCAGGCAGCTCCGCCCGCACGCCTTCCCTGGCCGGTCCTTGCGGGCCGCCGGCGATGCTCCCGTCCCGCTGCACCTCTCCAGCTCGTCAGCCACCCGCCACAGCGTCTCGGCCGTGCGGCTGGGGGGCAGCGCTGCGTCCCCCAGCCGGTGCTGCAGGTAGTCTTCCAGCAGCTGCGCTGTCTCCTCTCGCAGCGCGCCCAGCATGGCGACGCTCTCCTGCCTGCCTGGCGAGCGCTTCGGGGGGGCGGCGGCGGCGGCCGTTGCAACGCGGGCGGAGGAAGAGGCGGCGGTGACGACCAACCAACTTCCCCACCCGCCGACCTCGAAGAAGCGCTGCCCGACTCTGGCGAAAGTTGGAAGGCTCCCGAGGGCGGGAGGAGGAAGAATCAATCGCCCTCCTCCAGCGCCGGCCATCAGAGTTTGGGGGCGGGATCCAATCGCGTGGAAGGGGCGGGGGTGAGTTCAGCTGCGGAAGAGCCACACTCAAGGGGCCAAAGAGCCGCATCTGGCTCGCGAGCCGCCATTTCCGACCCTTGGCCTAGGCAATTATACCCATGTCCATGCAATATATCATTTGCCACTGCTGCAAGTTTTGTTTCTCTTTTCTGCCCTCTTCAGACCTAAAACACAAATCAAGCTAAACCTAAGTCTGTGCTAAAAACAGTAATATGTGAAAAATCTGTCTCAATTCAGTGGGTTGGATCCAGATTCTTTGAGAAATAAAGAACAGGACTTAAAATAGTCCTGTCTAACCTATCTCACTGATTTCAGTTGGTCTACTCTCAGTTAGTGTCAACTTATTGACCGGATTTATTTTCAGAGCTCTTTAGTACTTATTTATTCTAACTGAGAAATAACCCTAACCCTAACCAGAGAGCCAGTTTGGTGTAGTGGTTAAAGGCACCAGACTAGAAACCGGGAGATCGTTCATTCTAGTCCTGCCTTAGGCACAAAGCCAGCTGAGTGACCTTGGGCCAGTCTCTCTCAGCTCTAGGAAGGAGGCAATGGCAAATCACTTCTGAAATGCCTTACCAAGAAAACTGCAGGGACTTGTCCAGGCAGTCACCAGGAGTCAACACTGGCTTGAAGGCACTGACTTGAATAACCCTAACTCTAACCCTAACCCTAACTCCCAGAAAAAAAAAAGAGAGAGAAAGAGAAATAGTAGGTTTTGTTCTGAAACTACTATAAACTTTGCTAAAGTGAAATGCCTTCTTTATTTTTAACAGCTTTGCCACTTGCCAATCTTTATGAGACACTTGGAGTTGTTGGAGCCACCACCACTCAGCTCTATTCTGCCAGCTCTAATCTGAGTGCTGAAATCACAGGGCCTGGCAGCTACACAATCTTTGCCCCCACCAATGAGGCCTGGGCATCATTGCCTGCTGTAAGTCTAGGGCAGCTACATTTTGCTCAATATGGGTGGAATTCCTGATGTAGTAGATCTCTAAGCTTGGTTTTAACCAATCATTATGAATAAAACTATAAGAATAAATAGAATGTGAAAAAGTTGGATCCATAGTTATATCTGTAAAATGAAACTTTTTGTCTTGCCGTTATCAGAAATATTATTTAAATATGCTTGACATTTCAAAAAAAGACTGAGGTTAGGTGGAAACTACAGTATGTAAGTTTATGTGCAGCAAGTATGGGGCTACAACCATTCTTGATATCCATCCCAGTCTCATGGACACTAAGAACAAGTTAGACTGCAAAAGAATGTGGTAGATGAAAGTAAGATTGGCAATCAAGAAATTGTTTCCTTTTCTTTATTCTGAGCCAGTGTCTTCTGCAGGGGGACAAGGACACCAGATTGATTAAAGCAGTGTTGTGGTATCACATCACAAGCCTTCCCCCTTTCCTACATGTGTTGCAGTGTTGCACACCTGCTTCAAAAGGGAAGAGCTTGTGGCATAATGCTGCAATTGATGCTTTCATCATCCTCATGAAAGCAGCAAAATCCTGTGGATATTGTTGCACTGAGCAACAATGGTGTGGTTATTCCCCCTTCAGGAGCTTGGTTTCCTACTTGGAAAGGCAAAATTCCTTTCCTCAAGGGTAACCTACCTCAACTTAATGCCTCCAGATAATTCGGTTACTAGCCATGATAATTGAGAATTAGGGAAGTTGTACTTTAATGCATGAGGTTGGAAAAGGAAGTGGATATAAGAACATTTTCTGTTAAGAAAAATGTGGAGATAGCAACTGCTGTTTCCCTGGCAAAGCTCTCAATTCCCACTCTAGGGAAACTGGTACAGTTCAGGGATAAATTCCCCACCTCCTACTAGGCAAAGGCAGATAGAACTAGTCAAGTAAAATCCACGGGCCCAGATCTGGGAAAGGACGCTCAGTACAGCCAAATCATTAATCTGATTTCTTGGTCTTAGGAAATGTTGGATTCATTGGTGAGCAATGTCAATATTGAGCTGTTAAACGCTCTGCGGTATCACATGGTGAACAAACGAATCCTCACTGACGAGCTAAAACATGGGCTTTCTCTCCCTTCAATGTACCAGAATATTGATATCCAGATTCATCATTACCCAAATGGGGTGAGTATCTGGTAAATTTACGAATATAACTCGGCACAGTACTGAACTTAGATTGGAAGAAGTTAGGATTATTTTGTTCCTACTTTGGATGGCTTAATGATGTAGCCAGTTATATTAATATAAATTAGCTTTCTACAATGTGATAGCCCAAAAATGTAGACCAGAGACAGGACTGGCTGTTATTATTGTCTTTACGTGGAGTTCCTACCAGGAAGAAACACTTTCAAGAGATTTTCTTATACCCATCATGATGCATACATACAGCACTCAGAATGTTTTTTGGAATGCGAAGAGTAAAAAAACTGAGCATAGCTGCCTTTATCCACATCTCTCTGCAGCCATATAATATTGTTACTATGAAATATAATTTTAAAAAAGACTGCTAAATTGTATTGGGGGGGAAGGGGGGGGAGAAGATCTACCATAGATAAATGTAGAGTGAATATAATATAGATGATATGAAGGAACAGCAGTGAATTATGCATGCATGCAGTCTTTATAGGTTCAGTGAATTGTTTTTAGATGTTGTGTTTGAGTAGAAAAGTTTGAATAAGATGCTGTCCTCTGAATTGGTGGTCTTTATTTTTTAACTTTATGAGTTTTTATTAAAAGTAAAATTATTCATTTATAAATAATAACCTTTAAAACCTATAGGATTCTTCAAAATGGTTATGTCAGATCTACGTAAGCAATCCCTAGGATTCATTCTGTCTCTTTTAATGATACCCCTCCTATCTTGTGTCGTCCTTCAAATCAATACAGACATTTAATGTCAACAATAAATTCATTTTCTTTTTTTCCTATCCTGCCCATTCCAGATTGTAACTGTGAACTGTGCTAGATTGCTGAAGGCTGACCATCATGCTACCAATGGAGTAGTCCATCTGATAGACAAAGTCATTTCTACAACATCAAACAGTATCCTGCAAGTTGTAGAGATTGAAGAAAGTCTTGAAACTCTTAGGGTAAATCCATCTCAAATTATCTGTTTTATTTCCTTACACCAATGGAATGTGAGATCACTTCCTTGGAAATCCATTTATTTGGCAACCTTACTAGATTCATTCTCATATAACTGATTCCCTTTCTTTTCCATTTCTTTAAAGGCTGCTGTGGCAGCTGCTGGTCTCAACAATCTTTTAGAAAATGAAGGTCAGTTTACATTATTAGCACCAACCAATGAAGCTTTTGAGAAGATTCCTAAAGAAACACTTAACAGGATCCTGGGAGACCCAGAAGCTCTGAAAGGTAAATAAATAACCACAATCTGTCCATAATAGTTGTTATTAACAGAAAGGCTATTGGTTTCACCAAAGATTTGAGCCTATGAATGATGAATGGAGGCAAAATGTATTTTTGAAATTTATTACTATTCATTCCTGTTTATTCTCTTGAGTTATAGTGGGACAGTAAATGATAGTTACAAGAGAAGTGAAAGGAATTGTATTGAGATATAACACACCATCCTGAGGGTTTTAGATGCCCATTTAGATTTCATTATAATCCATCCTTTCAGAAAGATAGAAACCATGTTTCAGCATGCTTGAAATCTCGATTCACTTCAGGGTGTGGTACGGAATGTGAATGGTTGTCTCTGGCAACGGTTGCCCGCTGCGCTCACCTTTTATCCCTTTGATTTTCGTGCCGTTTGTGAGTGGGGACCAATCGCGCCTCGCGTTGCTCTGCCCACCTTTCCCACCTCCGTTCTCACGTGCTAATAGGTGGAGGCGAGCCTCCTTCTGGGCTGCCTCCAGCTGTTTAGGAGCTGATTCAAAATTCGCGCCATACTCGTCCTTTCCCGCTTCAAATGCTAACGACCCTTCTATTTCGAAATTGGACTCATCGGACTCAGCCTCCATCCTGACAGAGATGCTTTATTGGTAGTATTTTGTGGTGAAAACCTAATTTAAACTTCCAACAAAATTGCATTTTACTTCTACTTAATGGAAGTAGTGTGTGTTTGGGTATAAATAGTGTGTGAGAGAATAAATGCACATATGTTCATATAATCTATACTCTAAGGCAGCGTTATTTAAAAATGGGCAGAACCTCATCACCAGGCTTTTCACTCACTTAGCAAATGAAAATGCCTTTGGGTTTTAACTAGAGGTTCTAAATAGAGAATTGGCCACCTAGTTCGAGATCTAATAGAACTCTAATCTAGATGCCTGTCCTCACCCTGAGAGAGGCAAAAACCATGATAGTGTTGCCCCTGGATTTGTTTTTCTCTTTCTTCCTTGGTTATTTCAAGAAGTTATACATGAGTGGAAGGGACCCAATAGTGTGCAGTCTTTGCATGCCTCCCTGCTATGGTAGTGGCTCTTCCAAACTCTTTTTCCTCTTTTGGTGTACTGTGTTTACATGAGTCACTGCTCTGGCAATGGCTTTTTCAACCCTTCTGCTGACTTTAAGGCAGGAGCAGAGAGAGGAAACCTTGAGAAAGCTGTGTCAGCATTGACTCATTAACAAGAAGGCAGATGCATGGAGAACTAGGCGAGCTGGTCAGCACTTTCCATGGGGGAAAAGATGAACAATAGCAATCAGCACTTTGAATGATGTCTTTGATGACACTAGATGGGTCTCAGAAACCTCTGCAATCGCAAGCTGTGTGCTTTTTTAAAAAATAAAATAAACAACACTCATTTATTTCTGAAGCCAAAGCAAAGTATAATTAGACCAGTTCTTTGTGCTTTTAAATGGGAAACAATCCTCAATATTGCTAAGGATCTGAACTAATGTGTTCAATAAGAGTTGAGAAATAAATGTACTTGATGTTGTATAGATATGCCATAGAAGCACTTTTTAGCAAAGAAATATTTTTGTAAATAGTAAGGAAGGCTTAGCAAGGATTTGAAGACTATTGGATTATCTGGCTACATAATTATATTATTACAAGAATGCCCAAGATTAAGGACCAGGAGTAATCTTATTCAATCATTCTTCTTATGTGTAAACTCTGTACTTGTTTAGGAGGAGTGGGAAGGAACACCATAGCTCAGTTTCTATCCCTCACTGTTCTTGTTTCAATCCTTTAATCTCAAAGGACTTTCACCTCTATCTGGGCAGGGTTCCTCTGACCTTAGAGATGTGGTTAGAGAATATGACCAGAGGAGAGTGTCCTCTGCAAATAGTCATCCCCCATATATGGATGATGATGATCATGATGATGATGAGAAGATGGTTGGACTTGGGACTAGCAGCTGATCCCTGCTAAATATAAAGAGGGCTGGCTAGAACTAATAGTAACTCCTTCCTTCTCATTAAGTACTGTATTCGCAGTTGATTTGCCGTATGACAGGGCAGGCTGGAGGCTACAAGCATCACTTGTTGATCTGCCCTGAACTAAAACAGTGAGCCAGCCTTCCTCAACTTCCTATCCTCCAGATATGACTGGCAATTCTAGGAGTTGTCAACTCAACACATCAGGAGGGCATCAGATTGGAGAAAGCTGCACTGAGTAATTTGCAAGATTTGTTTCAGCTTGACTATTTTGCTTATTTAAAGAAAAAAAAGTGTTAAACATGTCAACTTACTATTATTCTGAAATATTATTTAGTTTTCAGTCCATGGCCTACCATTCACTAGAAAAGACTTCCAAGCTACTTTTAAAAAATTCCACTTACTGCGTCCTATTCCCCCCATAGCACTGCTGAACAACCACATCTTAAAAACAGCTATGTGTGCTGAAGCTATTATTGCCGGTTTATCCATGGAAACCCTGGAGGGTAATATGTTGGAAATAAGCTGTACTGGTAATCAGCTGACTCTCAATGGAAAACCCATCATTGCTGACAGGGATGTAATGGCAACAAATGGAGTGATTCACTTGGTCAATGAACTTCTCATCCCAGACTCTGGTAAAACTTCTTTTTTTTTTTGTCCTCAGAATGAACCATGTTATATGTACCTGCAACTTAAACAACATAGCTTGGGTGCCAAGAATTAAGTTTCTTTCTTCTAATGGAAAGAACATGGATTATGGAACTAGTCATCTTTGCCCATTTAAAATGAATGTGTGAAATAGGAAAATGGAAATTGCACATAACAGCTCATGCTGTGATGTATGCTTCCTTATTCATGGAGCCTCTGACTCTTGCATGTTCCCTGTACTTTTGAGAAGTGACTGGTATTGTAAAAAAAAAAATTACAAATTACCTTTTAGGCAGACAGAACTATGAAACTGGGCAAAAAATGGCCAGGTTAAATCTAGTTTGTCTCACCCTGACAAGAGATGTGTATGGATAAGGAGCGAAACGTTTCCACTGAGAAAATAGAAATCCAGTTGACATGATTCAAGCTACAGACAATTCCACCTGGATGACTGAGAACCTTCATAGACAGATTAGGAAGATGGTTTATTTCCTTAAAAATATAATTTTTATAAAATATAATTTCCAACTTTTGAAATGATGTTAAAAATTGGGAAAATACAGAATGGAAATGCTAGTTATTTCTGTTTAAACAAAATATGGAAGAAACTAAGAAAAAGTAAGAAATTATTTGTTTTGAATAATTTTGAAATATATCACTGCTTTGGATCTACATTTAGCTAAGCCTAGGTTACAATCACTGAAATCAGTGGAATTAGTCATGACAAACGATCCCCCGTTGAATTCACTAAACATGATTAAATATGATTAAACCTTTTAGTTTTAACAAATACAGTTCTATGGTTGTTGTGGGTTTTCCGGGCTGTGTGGCCGTGTTCTGGCAGATTTGGTTCCTAACGTTTCGCCAGTAGCTGTGGCTGGCATCTTCAGAGGACAGGAGCACAGCTAGAAGACTTGGGCACAGAGAGAATCTTCTAGCTCTGCTCCTGTCCTCTGAAGATGCCAGCCACAGCAACTGGTGAAACGTTAGGAACCAAATCTGCCAGAACACGGACACACAGCCCGGAAAACCCACAACAACCATCGGATTCCGACCATGAAAGCCTTCGACTATACAAAATACAGTTCTGTTCCTTCATCAGGTACTGTTTTAATATGCATAATAATTATGAAATCTATTTTGACGTCTGTTGTTGTTTTAATTGAAGCTAAAACACTTCTGGAGTTGGGTATGGAATCCGATGTTTCAACATCTACTGACCTTTTTAGACAAGCTGGTCTCAGTTCACATCTTACTGGAAATGAGCGATTGACAGTCCTGGCCCCCATCAATTCTTTCTACAAAGGTTTGTATACTGGAACTCCTATACAGTGGAATCTGTTTGTCATTAGTGCCTCATGTCCAGTCAACAAGCTGTAAGGGAGGGAGAGGAGGAAAACTCACCCCCCTTCCTGTGCCTGGAATGGTCCCTTTGGATGTGCCTTAAGCTTCACTTGACTGCTAAGAATATTTTTTAATCACTAGGATTGCATGTCGAAACCATATCCATTTATAGATCGCAAGTTCAGAAGTTCGCGACCCTAGCCCCGCATGACGGAGTGAGCTCCCACACTCGCCCCAGCTCTTGCCAACCTAGCAATTCGAAAGCATGCAAATGCAAGTAGATGAATAGGTACCACTTTGGTGGGTAGGTAACAGCATTCTGTGCGCGTCATGCCGGCCACATGACTGCGGAAGCGTCTTCAGACAATGCTGGCTCTTCGGCTAACAAACAGAGATGAACACCACCCCCTAGAGTCGGACACGACTGCACAAATGTGTGGGGGGAACCTTTACCTTTTTTTAACACCTTGAATTGTACCTAAAAGCTTATTAGGAGCCAGTGCAGCTCGTGAAACAAAGGTGTACAATGAGCATATCTAGATATATACATGATTGCTTCTGCCACCTCATTCTGGACCTTTACCTTTAATGTTATTTTGGTTCATGTGCATGATTGTAATAGGGAATAAAAATAAGTTAGATGGCCTTGCTTTCTAACCATTAATGGAAGCTGTTATTTATTCAGTTATATCTTAGATTTCCTTCAGTATCCTCAGAAAGATACTAGTACTCAGGTTTTAGAACTAGGCAGATTTATTAAAATGCCATTTAATATTTTAAATGATTAAAACACAAGCAATTAAAGAAATGCTAAAGTGATTAGCCTACAGTCCTATTCGTAGTAATTTAATGTAGACTATGTGGCTTCCCTTACTCAATCATACAGTACATGGCACTGGTCAGACTGCATTTAGAGAATAATAAATGATATTTACCAGGTTGCAGCATGATGAGGCATGAATCTTGTTGCTGACTGGTAAAGGTAAAGGTAAAGGTTCCCCCCGCACATTTGTGCAGTCGTGTCCGACTCTAGGGGCCGGTGCTCATCTCCGTTTGTTAGCCGAAGAGCCAGCGTTGTCCGAAGACGCTTCCACGGTCATGTGGCCGCATGACACGAGTGGAACGCTGTTACCTACCCACCGAAGTGGTACCTATTCATCTACTTGCATTTTGCATGCTTTCGAATTGCTAGGTTGGCAAGAGCTGGGGCGAGTGCGGGAGCTCACTCCGTCACGCGGGACTAGGGATTCGAACCTCCAAACTTGCGATCTTCCGATCAACAAGCCTGGCGTCTTACCCGCTGAGCCACCACGCCCCTTAATATAGAAGCCTATTTGATATAGAAATGAATAAGATTATATGAATATAATCACATTAATGGGATAGTTATATGGTTATCTATTAATACCCATAACATTGTTTCCTGGGTTGATTGTATCAAGATAAAAAAATGAGGTATGTGAAATTAGTCCAAACATTTGATTGTAAACATCTTTCCTGTGTCTGTGTCAAAATGAATTGATAATTTATAGTAGAGATAGGAAGTCTACAGTTGCAGAATCCAAATTTGGCATTGGAAAATTCATCCTGACTCACATTGCTCACCTCCCTCTCCTTATTTACAAAACATCACACTAATGCTCCAATGATATCAGTTGGTACCTTTGACTTGAATTATTCTATTTGAATCCTACTCTTCTTCTCTGGAGTTCAGGGTTTATAATAGTACTAAATAAATGAATATATAGCACTCTGAATTTTTGTAAAGCTGATTCTTAGATAGCTAAAATAATACCATCCATACATAAGAGAGTCAAAGTGTTAAACATACAGTAAATTGTTAAAGGTTTTGTAAATGACCCAGTGCAGACCTATCATGCCAAAACAGAATGCTGATTGATTCTTGGGGCAGTGGGGCATAAAACTGGCAGAAAGAGAATAAAATAGTGTATACAACATCCTAAATGTTCTCACCATATAATTATACCACATCAAAGTGGGTTTTACTGCATGCAAATTTATATGACAGTAAACTCTTCCATACCAGGAGAGTGGTGGCTCAGTGGGTAAGACGCCAGGCTTGTCGATCGGAAGATTGCAAGTTCGGAGGTTCTAATCCCTAGCCCTGCGTGACAGAGTGAGCTCCCGCACTAGCCCCAGCTCTTGCCAACCTAGCAATTCAAAAGCATGCAAATGCAAGTAGATTAATAGGTACCACTTCGGTGGGTACGTAACAGCGTTCCGTGCTTGTCATGCCGGCCACATGACCATGGAAGCGTCTTCGGACAACGCTGGCTCTTCGGCTAACAAACGGAGATGAGTACCGGCCCCTAGAGTCAGACATGACTGCACAAATGTGCGGGGGGAACCTTTACCTTTTTAAACTCTTCCATATAGATTGGATATGTTCTAAACTATCAGCATATATTGTAAACTTTCACAAGTCTGACCAAATTGTGTAGTATAAAATTACTATAAGTAAACAATAAATAAAATAAATTGGCTGGGAGATTATGAGAATGGCAATTCAACATATCTGAAGGCCATCATAATGGAAAGGCTGATCTATGAAGTCCCCAAGTATTTGTGTTTTCTTACCAAAACCACCCCGAAACCCAGACTGAATTTTTTTTAGAATATATATTTGGTAATAATA
This sequence comes from Charina bottae, assembly GCA_023362775.1. Lineage (NCBI taxonomy): Eukaryota > Metazoa > Chordata > Lepidosauria > Squamata > Charinaidae > Charina > Charina bottae. Next base: position 95,635,527 of record JALMGJ010000002.1, on the reverse strand, counting down.
TGGGAGGAACTGAAAGTGGGTGTGGAGGGGTAGATGGAATAATGTGAGATTTCTGCTGTGAATAGGCTGAAAAATGCAATGTTGTTCATTGCTTAGAATATAGGAGAGAAGGAGGGAGAGAGAAAATTGGAGCAGAAATCCTGATTTTGTTTCTATGACCTCTTCGTGCAGAGGCATCCACAGGATTCTCAAAATGATGGAAGTAATATTGCAATGTCATGACATAAGCTTCACCCCTTTGGTATGTGTGTACAAAGTCACAATGCATGTGCAAAAGGGCAGAGCTTGCACTGCACATTGCTTTTATAATTTGCCCCCTTTATCATCTCCTGCAGATGCTTCTGTCTGCATGTATTTTAAAATGAAAGTAATTGACTGTGTGTTGATCTGAATGTATGAATAATGGTTTTATTTTGTTCTGCAGATCACAGTCCTTCAGCAAACAGAAATTTGCTCCAAGATCATATAGTTAAAGAGCAGCTCTCTTCTAAATATCTTATCCATGGACAGAAGCTAGAAACTCTGGGTGGCAAAGAATTGAGAGTATTTGTATACCGCAATGTATGTTTCCCTTTAAAAATTGCTGCTAGTTTGATACTTAAGTCTTAAGATTATGGTATCTTATGATAGTTTGTAAATATATGCAGTGCCCAACTGAGATATCACCATTGAGTTTTGTGCAAAAATGTGTCTGCAGCATGCAGATTACAGCCTTTCCCCCAAATACTCTTGACAGCATACTGTATACAAAGTTATTCCATGTTTATCTTCCCAACAATTCTCTGAGATTGGTTTCATCTAGGGATTTTGTAGTAGAGCAAGGATTTGGATATCAGCCTTCCTATTCCATCTCCAGTAATTTATCTATTGTAGAAGACTCATTCTGTTCCTGGTTCAGAAAAGACGAGTAAGCTATTTTTGTCTTTCCTTTTCACTGGAAAGCTTTTTCAAGCAATACAGAATTGATTCTGCAGAATGCAACTGTGAGCTAATTTATGTCAAAATTCTTTCTTTAGAGTGGAAACATAATGGGACTCCCTTTTATTTTGTTCCTCACCATAGTTCCTAGGGAGCCTTAACTATTTTTTCTAGAAGTTTGTAGTTCCCCTGGAGCAGATTTTGAGAGCCCATAGGGAGTTGCAAGAAGAGGGGGGATATTTATCTTCATTTATTTATCTGATTTATATAAATAATGGGGGGGGGCAGTTGTGTTTGGTCCTGATTATGAGAATTTAATAAAATTTCACAAATTCCAAATTACTATGATGCAATCCCTCTTGTAGAATCTCTGCATAGAAAATGCCTGCATTGCTGCCCATGACAAGAGAGGAAGATTTGGCACCTTGTTTGCTATGGATAAGATGCTAAGTCCCCCTGTGGGAACCGTTATGGATGTGCTCAAAGCAGATGATCGCTTCAGGTAATAGTTTTACTTCTTACTATTATTGTACAAGCGGTAGAGTAGGAAATGTAGTTTTGCTTCAACAGGGATTATTTGGGGAGCTAATTGTTTCCACATTTTAAAACATATATTTATGTTTTAGATATGTGTTCCTCTTGTATATTAAAAAATAAACAGTCCACATAAGTTATTTTTAACTATCTAAGATTACTGGCTCATCTGATTCACTATTGTCTCTATTGACTGGCAGTGACGCTCCAAAGTTTCTGAGAAGAATCTTTTTCATCTCTTCTAATGTGCCCAAGGCAGTCCTAAATGACATTTGTTGCGTTAAAACATTGGCACATAGTTAGGCTGACCATATTTCAGGATGGCAAAACAGGACGGGGTCTTATGTAATATTCCGTATTAATGAAAAAGACGGGTCCCCGCCCCCCGGTCCGCACGTTGGCTCCCGCCTGCTAACCCCACCCCCAGTCCGCACAATTGGCTCCTGCCTATAAACCCCACCCCCGGTCCGCACGATTGGCTCCTGCCTGCAAACCCCGCCCCCAGTCCATGCTCCGGCTCGGATCCTCCTTCCGCACCATTCCCGCCGGGTTTGAAAAATGGGACAAAATTGAGATTTTTATGAAAACGACGGGACAGTTGAAAAATGCTTAAAAAATGGGACTGTCCCGTTCAAAATGGGACATATGGTCAGCCTACAAATAGTTATAACGTAATGTTGTGATCCTTCTCTATTTGAGGATGGAATAATTGCAGAAAGATAACCATAAACTTACTAAATCTGACTCTTCCTTCCAAGCTTACATACAATCTGTGCCCTAGGGCAGCAAAGGAGAATAGGATATGTACGGTTTCTACATCTTCATATGCCCTATCTCTTCAGATTGATTAACATAAAGAAGCTTTGACCTTTGAGTTAACTTTCACAGCAGTGTGTGTGTGCAGGGGGAACAGCTGGATAGAAATATGAAATATACAATAACTCCCTACTCCCTTGGCTGTTGTGTTATAGGATATTCATGGACCTATGCTGAGGGAAGACCCACAGAAGGTGGAGCTCTTATGGGTTCCCTTTTGCTTTTTAAACTTTGCTTTTTAAAACATGTTTGGTTTTATGGATTTATACTCAGCCTTTAAAAAAAACCATTTTCACAGTGTTTAGTTACAAAGTCAACCAGTTGATGTACATCATCTTCCGGGTGTGTGTGTCAAAAAGTCAAGATAGTGGTCACAACCACATGATCAAAGACCCATCATATTTATTTATTTATTTATTTATTTATTTATTTGTCATATTTATACCCCGCCTATCCCCTCCCTATTGGAGGACTCTAGGCGGCTTACAGTGTTACAATTCATATATATATATATATATATATATATATATATATATATATATATAATTATACAACAATGCATATATTATCGTCGCACGCTCAGGAAGGGGGTTGGGGAACCGACTCTTCTTCCGTAGGTATTGGACTACATGTCCCAGCATACCTCGCTTCTGAGTCGGCTGCTGACGTCCTGGATGTTCACCAATCGGGTTCCGTCGTCCTCTCTCATCCTCCATCGCCATTTTCGGGATTTCTGGGATCTTCTTTCCGATTCCAAGGGCGACCCCCGAATTACAGGACGTCGGCAAATTGACCCACTTTAACGTGGTACCCATTTATCTACTTGCTTTCGCTTTCGAATCGCTGGGTTGACAGAAGCTGGGGCGAGTGGCGAGAGCTCACCTCGTCACGCGGGATTTGAACTGCCGACCATTAGATCGGCAGAGTTTACAGCTCAGCGGTTTAACCCGCTGAGCTAACCGCGCCCCATTTTTGTATGTACATCAACTTCATATATACATACAAAGGGGCAGGCCTTTGATCATGGAGTCACAGCTGCCATCTTAATTTTTTAAAGCCCCATGCAGACTTCCCTGGAGTTAATCAAGAATGCTCACTGAACCCTTTTTGAAACTGGCTGAATCTCTGTCATCTCCAGCAAATTTGCCAGGCAGGCCACTCAGATGCTTTTGTTCTAATGGAAGCAGTTTGTGAACTGCAAAGGTAAAAGTCTCTGTAGATCAGACTTCTCAAGTAATAAAACAACCAGGCTGCAGGGAAATCTTAGCTTAAAGGTCATTGCTAATTTTCCTTAAACACTTTGCTCCAGTTCAACAATTTATCACAGATATGTGGGCTCTGACATAAAATGAATGAAGAAGCCATTTGCTCAGGAACTCCATGTAGAGATTGGGGCCACTGTATTTTAGCTGTGATATTTTATACTGCCTATGGAAACTTGTAATTCTTAACTAAGGATTTCTGTTCATTTGTGGATTTTTTACAGTACCCTAGTGGCTGCCATCCAATCTGCAGGCCTAACTGAAACACTGAATAGGCCAAGATCCTTCACAGTGTTTGCACCGACAAATGAAGCTTTCCAAGCCATGCCTCAAAGGGAGCTAAACAAACTTATGGGTAACTTCCCAAGATAGATTATATTTATATTACTTATACTTCACCTTTCAATAAACTTTCAATATTTTATTCTGTTTAGTCTCAAAAATGCTTAGCTTCACTTTGGTGTACTAGTTTTTTAAATAGAAATATAGCTGAAAAAAAGTAGTGCTCAGAAATATTATTAGACAAAAACATGGACAGTGGGTTTTACAAGTTAAGCTACTCTATTACTATTTGTTGCATTAGTGTTTATTTAAATTTCTAAAATCTGATTTTTTTTCTCCTCCTCGCAAGAAAAGAGTGCACCTTTACTACCTAACTCAACTAAAATAATGACCTAGAAAAGTTATATTTTTACTTCTACTGCTACTACTCATGAATATAGTAACATTTTCTTGCAATAGATCCGCATCCATTAATGGAACTGATTTACCAACTGAAGCAGATCAGAATGAGAAAGAAGGACACTGAGGGCAGGAGAAAGAGGGGGCAGACAGAAATTCCTATGCCAAAGAAATTTTGGGTTCTTCTAACACAACACTGGGTATCATCCAGTAATAATTTCACCATCGTCTTCATAAACTGTCTATACGTGCACAGCTGATTGTGAAGTCATCCAAAATTTCAGTCACTATCCAGATATTTTCCAGCAATAATAATATGGTCAAAAATTTGAAGATTCAATGTAGTAACATCATAAATGTTAGCTGAACCAGTAATGACCAAGGTTAGATGACTGAAGGAAATGGTCACCTGAAAATACATCAGGCTGAAGCTGTATTAGGAAGTGACATGTGGACATGTTCAGTCATCTTTTGTGCAAATATTGAAGCATTCACGCTCATGCACTGAAACGTAATTATGGCTTTCAAATAATATGAATTATCTCTTTATTAAAGCCTAACAGTTTTGAGACATCATAATGAAGCAGACATCTCCTTATGGGGACTGATTATCCCTTTTAAGTTCCTACAGCAGCACTCTGCATATTTGTTCTATTGTTCAGAAACACTTTATAACTGATTTGTAGCTACTGTAAGCAGTTGTGATGCTGAAACGTCCCAGATGTGAACAGTCAAAATGTTCTTGTGCTTTGTAAGCAAAATGTTTAGCTTACTGTTCTGAAAGTGATGAATCATAGACAGGAAAAACAGAAGAGAAGCAGACTTGTGTAAGAGGGGAAAAACGTGAAGGAAGAAGTTATGATTTCTTGTTTTATCTCTTAAAAATGAAGACAACACTAAATATTTCACACATCAAAAAACTAGGACCAGACTTGCCCCTGTGAACTATAAAAACACATCAAAACGATTATAGAAAGCCTGTTAGTTTCTAGTAGAATGTTTGGGCCAAGATTTGGTTAGTTTAGTCATACTCTGATATATGAAATTTTGGTTGGGTTTTCTGGACTACAGGATTCATATTAGACAGATTTCATGATTCTAAAGATTGTATAGGATAGCAACGAACCTTGAGATCACTGGAACATAATTCCACATAACAGCTCTGAACAAATTAACCATATGTTCAATTAGACCTCATTCTCAGCTGTGGACAGCAAAGTTCTGCAAAACAAGCTGGTCCATAGAATGAGAGATTTCTGACTGCCCATGTGGTACTTTGAGCGGGGTTGCGGCCGCTGGATTTTGACTGGCTTGTGTGGCTATATCAAACAATCTGATAATCATAGCTAAACATATTAGCAATGTAAATTATGCAAAATGTGATCTAGATGGTATTGTAAAATACCTGCCTATTATCACTTCTGTATCTCAATATCTCAACTTTTAATCTGCAGGGCAGTAAAACTAAGATAATCCATCATTATCCTCCACCACCTCCACCTCCTCCACCTCCTCCTCCTCCTCCTCCTCCTCCTCCTCCTCCTCCTCCTCCTCCTCCAATTCACTGTGTTCATATAATTCAATAATTATATTTTAGATAATTCAGTTATTACTTCTGAGCCCAACATTTTGCCAGAGGTCAAAGATGAATACCGCTCTTTCATCCTAAATGTAGTTCCCTGTCTACCAAAGCCTCTGGGGGAAAATGAATATCTATCTTAGACTTTATCAAGTAGCTTCTATTTGGGGTTCAATTTCACCTTTTCCCAAAAACAGCATTTCCTCTCCTCCTTCTTCCAGCTGGCTTTTGGCCACATTTAGAAACTTTTGCCAGACAGCAATTTTATACAGTAGCTGTGAGGATTCAGCGTCAAAGTATGCTTTTTTTTTATTTAAGAAATATTCAAGCATCAGGAGAGAGCAGTCACTTATGTCAGTGTGGTAGAAAAAAATTGCAAAGCAGATGTCATGCCAAGCCAGCATTTGACCTAAAAAGAGAGCACCATTTGGCCTCTTTGATAGGTTTCCAAATATTCAGGTCCTTCAGATTACATGTTTTGCACTCAAAGAGCTAAAATGAAGAAATGTGTTTCTTTCTGTTTGGGGCGCTGCATCCCTCCTGCTGTTGCACAAAATGCTCCAGCTGCAGAGTGCGAAACAGTTTATTAGGTGGAAGGAATTGCTATGACTGTCCAAGGGAATCTTGACAGGAGCACTAGATAGAGAAACACCTGCTTGCTTTAATGGGAAGGGAAACACTTTTTGATATTTTTTTCCCCTTATGCACGCTGCCAGCATGACATTTTGTTTTCTTTCTTAGTTACCATGGAACAAGGAAAATAAGCTATAACACTGATGTATTATTGGTCTCCCCTTCCCTTCCCTTCCTGTCCCAGGTAATGCAAAAGAACTTGCCAACATCCTGAAGTACCACATTGGGGATAAAATCTTTGTGAGTGGAGCAGTTGGTGCTGTTGTAAGAATCAAGTCTCTGCAGGGTGATAAATTGGAAGTCAGCTCTGTAAGTTTATGGTCTCCCCTCTTTTTTTAAAAAAGCTCTTTTTTTTCATTGCAGCTCAATCTGTTGTAATGCAGTTTAAAGAACAGTTACTAAATTTATATCACCTTTAATTTTTTTCTTTAAAAAGGCCACAAGGACTTAGCAGACTGGAGGTTACCAGATGGAGCCTCAGGAAGTATAACCATTAAAGTCTAATGTTCTGGGAAAATCTGTTTTCTTTCCCAGAGGACAACCTCTTTATTATTGAAAATTACTTTTGATTTACTCTTCCACTGTTCTCATTCTTCCTGCCATGTAGTCTCAAAGCGAGTCCTGCTGGATAGTTAGGAATGACAGCTAGTCTTTATATTTTATTAGCTATTTAACAATGTTCAGGCAAAATTTTATTTCTGTGTGTGTTATGGGGAACAGCAGTAAAATAAGAGATTCTCCCACATGGTTCCAGGTAATTGGGTTTTAGTGTTACTGATCCAAAGGCATTAGGCAGATCTGTTGTCTTTGTACCTTTTAATGTTCTTGATGGAAATGGTGTGAGGAATCATGGGATTGCCACAAAAGAGAACTGTTGTAAAGTCTGTGTTTGAGGCACAATAATTCAACAATAAAATCCTTGCCTGAAAGCACACCAAGGTATAGTGTTACCTGAACACTTAAATAGCTAATCACGCTATCCAGAGACAGAGGCTAGGAAGCCAGAATCAGTCTGACAGAGAAGGACCAATGAGTTATGGTTATCATGTACCACAGACCAATCAAGGTGTGTGTGTGTGTGTGTGTGTGTACATGCATACTATACAAACACTAGTTGATTCATTCCTCAGTTGAGGCTAGGGCTTCAGAATGGATTTATACTGGGGTGGCAAGGCAGGGGATATTTTTCTTGAGGAAATATTATTACTGTATTATATCCTACCTTTCCTTTTAGAGTTCAGGGCAGAACCAATGGGATTTTTCCTCTCACTTGATTCTTAAGCTGGGCTAAGATATTGTGATTGGCCAGAATCACTCAATGCGCTCTGCGACTGAGTGCCGACTTCAGTCCAAGCTTCCACAACCCCACCCAGCATCTTCGCCACAGTAGAGATGCAGCCCAGTGCAAAGAAAAACACGGATACAACTTATACTGTACTTCCTTTAAACACAGCCTTCTCCAGCTTTTATTTCTGAGTCTAAAACGTCTGAAAGCAACCAATTCCACCAGCATCCTTCATTATTTTTTTAAAACCCTGCTTATATAAATATTGGAATCTTTACTTATGTATTAAGTAGATTTTTGCAATTAGTTTCTCTTCTTCATATGTTTTGACAATTGATCTCTACTTTTTCTGCTTCAGAAAAACCACATAATAAACGTCAACAAGGAGCCTGTTGCCGAAGCTGATATTATGGCCACCAATGGTGTGATTTATGCAGTGAACACTATCTTACAACCCCCAGGTAGGTCAGCTGGAGTTCAAGCATAAAAGTGAACTCATGTGTTTCCCCCAGATTTGCTTCTCTTTCCTAAGTAGTTAAAGGCACGCTATTATTACAGAACACCAGTGAATTCCTTTGTATAAAAGGAAGTTCATTTCCTGTGCAGAAGGAAACAAGCAGGTGATTCTCATCTTCCAGAGGAACATTAGAGCTTCGGTTTTCAAAAGGCATGCAAGCAGAGCATAGGCATTTTAAAGTGTTTGCTTGCTTGCTCAGAGCAAGATAATACATAACTTCTTGGTGCTTTGGGGGGGGGGAAGGGAAAGTATTTTCACAAAATACGGTGAATCATTTCCTTTGACAACAATTGTACATTCTTCCATATATGTGCAGAGGTATTCTCTCCAGGTCAGGACTGGATGAAGATGCCCTCTTTTTTGTATTTGACTCTGTATAGGCTGGATATGGTGGAATGTGCAGAGGTTCTATCTGTTTACTGGAATCTCTTTCATGTAGACCAGAATAACATGTTTAGGAGGGGAAAATGATTCCACATAGAGTTCAGGAATTATTATTTACTTTTTCCATTCAGCATTTGGCACTGGCAGAGGTAAAATATGCCAAAATCAAAGGCAGGCAATTCACAATAACATCCTAATACGTGGAATTCTGTCTCTGCTGTCACACTATGAGTGGTAAGGTTGATACTAGTGCAAGGCCATCAAACTTAAGAGGCTCATGGGCCAAGAATCCCTTGCAGAAGATGCTCAGAAGCTACACCCATAATTCTTCAGAAAGGACAACCAAGTGTAGGGGACTTTTTCTTAACCCCAATTAACTGCAAAACAGCTGAAGAGTGCTCTAAAGCTGTTTGATTGGAACTGTGATCACAGGGTGTTCTCTTTCAGGAGAAGACGGAAGTTTGCAAGCAAGCCAGTACTTTGATCAAGTTGGTTACATGCCTCATCTGCATCTCTTCCTGGAATCTTATTTGGAGCAAAGAATTTTGTCAGACGGTTATTAGTTGATTAGAAAAAGAAAGAGCAACCTTGCCCTTGACCAAGGGCTGTTACTGGGAATCACACAGGGACAGCTCCATACAGCTTATCGGTGATTCTCCTCCCTCCCAAAGCATTCTTTATGCACTTTATCTGCTTTCACAATGGCCTTTGACAAACTCAAAACTGCCAGCACTTTTTGACCAATCCTTCAAGCTGGAGGATACAGTTGCAAACCTTTCAGTTGGTTGAAGAGTGGACTAAAAAACCCAAATTCTTGAATTGAGTGGCCATACATACAATCACTAATGAGAATCAGCTCTGTGATATTGGGATTACAACTTTCAGACTCTGCAGCCAGCAGGCTGACTGACCGCTACGGCAGTTGTAGCTTCAGTACCCCTGAAGGGCAGGCACCAGGTTAGGAAATTGTTATCCGCCTTTTCTGTCTGTCTCAAATCAGCAGGATACAGCTGGAAAAGACTTCCAGCTGAAACCCTGGGAACAAGTGGCTGTTATGGTAGGCCATGCTGAGTGGACCGGTGGCTGACTCAGAAATAAGAATGTTAAAGGGCCTGCATCATGGTCATCATATATGGACAAATGCAGCGTTTGATTACCTGGGCAGGGTACTGATCCAATAGCATTGATGAAACCTTTGTGCCTGGATTCCATTGATTTTATTGCAAAAATATGGATTGATTAACATTGCTCAAAGTAACAAAATAGAAACAAAAAACAAGACAAAAATTCCAAATGAAAAACATTTCAACAAAATAATCCATTTTGATCCGTGAATTAGAGAATACGGGTTTTTTTCCCCCCACTAAATATATTTGAATGTTATCCCTTCAGCTTCTATGCCTAATGAAAGAAGTGATGAACCTGCAGATCCTTCTTTGGAAATCTTCAAGCATGCCTCTGCATTATCCAAGGTACATATAATGCTTAAATCAACATAGCAATTTTTCTAAAATTGTCATTTAATGTTACAGTTATTTGATCAAGATGTGCTTTTGGATAAAAACATTCAATAAATGCAGTTCTCTCATCTGTGTGTGCTCTCTCTCTCTCACACACGCATGCATTGTGAGGGAATCAGAGACAGCTATGCAAAATCCAAATTCAGTTTTAATCTTTTTATGCATAGAAAATTGGAATGGAAAGAATTGACTGAACAGGCTCAACGTGTATAATTACAATGAGATTTGCTTTGGCCTTTGACTAAAGTCTCAGTCTTAAACTTGTAGGTGAACTGGCTTCCTTGGATCAGAATGTTACTGCAGCTGTTTACGAAACCATGCTGCAGTCTCTCATCCAGCCTAATTGTCTATTTATTTGCTAGATTTATCTCTCACTTTTATTTTGTGCCACTCAAGGCAGTGTACATAATGGTTCCTCCTCCTGTTTTCCCCACAACACCACCCCGTGATGTGAGTTGGGCTGAGAGAGAGTGACTGGCCCAAGGTCACCCAGCCGGCTTTCATGCCTAAGGTGGGACTAGAACTCACAGACTCCTGGTTTCTAGCCCAGCACCTTAACCACTAGACCAAACTGGCTCTATGTAGAGCAGAGCTTTCCAAACTGTGTGTCGCGACACAAAAGTGTGTCGCCACACACAGCGTTGTGTGTCACCACACCACCCGGAAGTGGCGGCGCGCGCATGCACGGTGGCAGCGGCAGCCGCTGCCGCCGCCACCATGCGCGCACACACCGCCGCACACACCCCTGCGCCGCCGCTGTGCGCGCGCACGCCACCACACACACCCCCATGCCGCCGCTGTGCGCGCGCGCACCGCCGTACGTCCCCCCGTGACGACGACGCGCGCGCCCCTGCGCCGCCGCCATGCCGCTGGCGTGTTGCCAGCGGCGGCACTTTGGAAAGCCCTGATGTAGAGAGTGGCTGCCCAAATGGCTTGTATTCCCCCTCTTGCAACATTGCGGGGCTGAGACTGAGAGGAAGGACTTCTGCCTAGGGGTCCCTTTGTTGTGCCCAAGTCTTCCTTGGGCAATCAGGTTGACTGGGCCACCTCTGGCCTTCCAGAAGCCACTTAAGCCAAGCTGTTGCGGAGGGCTTTGTCAGTTGAGGAACACCATAGGAACTGGTTTTAGAGATATCCTGTAATACTTTTAATTGCTTTATTATATACCGATTACTAACTGTGCCATGGATCTTTGATGTCAGTACACTGCCGAGAGTTGCTGGATTGCAGCAGGATAAAATTTCAATTACCGTAACTATTTTTCAACCCTATTTGCATGGTCTACAAGGCCTGTGATCTGAAATTGTTTTGGAGTTGTGTGGAGACGACAGCAAGAAGAGAGGCCTCTGATGCTTTATGAAGGTTCTCAGTCATCCAGGTGGAATTGTCTGTAGCTTGAATCATGTCAACTGGATTTCTATTTTCTCAGTGGAAACGTTTCACTCCTTATCCAAGACTGAAGAAGCTTCTTGGATAAGGAGCGAAACGTTTCCACTGAGAAAATAGAAATCCAGTTGACATGATTCAAGCTACAGACCTTTGATGCTTTGAAAGGCACACAGATATTGTCTGACATTCTCTGGGTTTGGGCCTCTATTTCTCCACTGATCTTTTTTTTTTCTTTTGTTCCTGACAGGTTTCGCTAAGGGATGCTCGGCTCGGTATGTGACATATTCTGGCTTCTTTAAATTGTATTTTTGTAATATGAGATAAGACTAAGGACTTTCTACTTGGGTGTCATCCTACAGGCACAGGCATCCCCAGGGAAAGGGGAATGACAAAACCTATGTTGTGCCACGCATATAATGGGGTCTGTGTCACAACACCTCAACACACATTTTATCTTTTTTCCCCCCCCATAATCACAGTTTGTACCAGACACCAGAATGCTTATAGGCATTCTAACCACTGTGGAGCCAGATGGAAATATTCTAAGAAATGACTGGAATGGGTTTTAGCTCACAAGCATCACTGAGAAACACCATGTTAGGAGGTTGCTATATCTGCAAGAGCATAAATCCTTTTGTAGGTAGACTGTACAGAATCAGAGCACTCACTGAACCCTCATTAGATTGAGATATGCAATAATTCCTAAAACATACTGGCACATGGTAGCCAAAAATTCTGCTGGTATTTATAAACAGTGTAAACCGGAAGGAAGGGGCACTGATTGAGATGGCTTTATATTGGAATTTGCAAGCTCATGGAAGAATAAGGCAATTAATGGATGCCTAAGCAAAGCAATAACTGTATAGAGCTGAATGTTTCTCAACTTCATGTGCTAGGAAACATAAGTAGGAGGGTGCTATTCTACCCTGTTAAAGATCTTGTCAGAGACATTCACATGGCCATTGTGAAGACAGAAGCTGGACTAAATACCCCTTCAGTCTGGTTCAGCATGGATCTTCTTTACAGTCTTACATAATCTTTACACACGCAGGCACAGGAACACTTTTGTCTCTGGTGCAATCAGCAAGAAGTATAATAGCTAAGAAAAGAATCTCAGCATCAGCTTGTGTTGTATACTTCTTCTTTAAGGAACCAATACAGTATTCTCTTTTTTTGTTAAATACAACTTGGCAAATATTGCCAAGGGAAGATGAGGAAAACGGCTGTCATGATCACATCATGCTGGCATGAATATCTGAGCCAACCTGCAAATGGTTGTAGTGTGCCAAGAAAGCAGATATAGAGTGCATTGCCCAGGTTTCAAAATAGTTGTTTGTCATAATTTATGAAAATAGACATATTTATAGCTTAAGCATTATTTTCCCTCTCCCACCTCCACCCATTGGCTCCACATTGTATAACCTGACAGGTTTTCATCCACTGCTGCTTTCCAAAATCTTGCCGTGATTAGTTAAACAGCATCTGATGAAAGAATAAAAAAGTTTCCAATAAATGTTGAATCCATGAGCTTCAGTGAAAGTATGAAAATAACTGCCTGAGGCCAAATACCATATCTGTGAGCTAATTGCCTATATGACTTAATCATTGGTCTTAATCTTCATTGTCATTCAGTGGTGAGATTCTCCCTATCAAAACTCTTCTCAAATTTGTTTCTTTTGTCTGCCAGAATGTAAGAGTAAATCTTGACTTAGCGATGCAACTGAATGAAAGGGTAGAATTGTTAAGTGGCAACGTGGATTATGTTACTTCAGACTGTGGCTCATTGATGCCATTCTTAAATCCTTATTTGGAACAGTTTAGCACCCTTCATTCTGCTCAGAATTCTGTTAAATCAGAAAACACAATACAACCACACAATGATATTAGCTAAGCTAATACTCTTACTTCTTAAAGTTCTCTCACTCACTCTCACACACTCACTCACTCTCTCACACACACACACACATAGACAGTATCACTGAGGTAAACAGAAATCTTTTAGATTGTTGCTGGAATGATTTCAGCATCTGGATCCAGTGTGCTTCTATAGGGAAAGCAACACCTTGTAAAAATTGAATCTGTCTACCTCAGTGCTTTCCAAACTGTGTGTGGCAACCCATTAGTGTGTCGCGACAAAACCCGGAAGTGCTGATGGTGCGTTGCCACCACCCCTGTGGCGGCGCGCGGCACAATAGTGGTGGTGTGAGCGGTGGCGCGCCATCAGTGCTTCCGCGTTTTAGCGCGAAACACGAGGCCGCCGCCGTGCACGCCGCCACGCCAACACCGTGCACGCCAACACCGTGCATGCCAATGCGCCGCCGACACCACCATTGGTGTGTCACCAACGGCGGGACTTTGGAAAGCACTGGTCTACCTGGTCCAGTCATCCAGAGACGGCCTGCTGAGAATATCTGCCCCCTCCCCGCAAGAAGTACATGGAAGATAGACTGGATGGCAGCCTCCATGGACAGCATGGAGAACAGCAGCCTCTCACTCTTTGGCAAGCTATCCTTTCTCCCCAAGAGTCCCTACCTTCTTAGCTTTCTATAAACAAATAAAAGCTGTATTATTTCAGTGAACCTTCCATTGCTCTTATCATACGTATTGACATGATACCTTGTTCTGTAACATTGTTTTGTTGAATTTAGGCACCACCCTCTGTCTTTTGGGATTGAGGCAGGTTATAAATACTGCTAATAAAGAAATAAAATAAATGCCCTAGTTTGGGCACTACCACCACTTTCCTTTCTTGATGAAGGAAAAAAAATCTCCATCAGATGCACTTGCAAAAAGGCATTGACAGAAAAATTTAGCTCATACATTATATTCCAACATTTTTGTTTAAAAGTCTATTTAAAAACTACAACATCAAGGAAGCCAGCTCCAAACTCATTTAGAAGATTTTTTAAAAATGTATTTCTCCCACTTGCAGTCTGAAGTGAGTATAGTCCATTCTGCTATTTTATTCCTTCCTAATTCTGCTCCAGGTGCAAACCTGGTCGAAGATGTTGATCAGTGAACATTCTGTTGATTAGTGGACATCATTATAACTGAATAGTTTCCCAAATAAACGGACTGTAGACAAACTAGATTAAAGGAAAACAAGTTTTTGCAAGCTTACAAATTCCATATGTCCTGTCAGCCCTTCAAGGTCGTCCAGACCAGGAAACCAAAATTTAATACTACTTTCATTATAAGGTTACAGTAACAGAATCTTGTAAGTCTGAATGTACCTCTTCCCTCCCCGTCTTTTACATTCCAGAGAACTAGGGAGGGTCCCTTCTGAGACACTTTCTCCAGCCCCATCCCTCCTTTGGACTCTGATTTTGTTAGACTGTTGTCTAGGTTGTGGCTCTTCTTCCTGTCTCTCAAGGTTATTCTCATAGCCCATTCCATGCCCTTACTAACATAGTCAATGGTTAGCAAATTATGGGAGTACTGGTCCACTGCATCTGGAGTATTAGTTTGCTTGGAATAGAGATAGTACCTGAATACTGATTTTAATTTTACTGCAAATTAGTGATGTGGCATCAGGCAGAGATCAAATAATGTGATGTGTGTGTCTCCTTCTTTCTTTTTTTCAGCTCCTGTGTATTCCAGATTGTTAGCCAGGATGAAACAGTAAAGTGACAGCAAATCTACATGTCAAGCACAATCAAGGATTCAGCTAATTTTTATTGTTGAAAACAAGGCCTAAATTTAAACAGAACAAAACACCACCATGTAGGTGGAATTTATTTTTACACAAAGGTTATCTTCTTTTCAAATTGAAATAAAGGGAAGAAAATAAAAGCCATACACACACAGAGAGAGAGACTTCATTTAATAAGATTAATTTGTCCTCAGTGGTAGCTGATAATTTAGGGAATATCTATTCCAAAATTATTTAGGCCAGATGAGCTTAAGCAACGAATGCTTTTATTGAATAGTCACATAAATCTATATCTCTCAGGTTAGCACTTCCAAAACAACAACAACAACACCCTGATATTTGTGAGTGCTGTCAGAAATAGAACAAGGTGCCATATGCTAAGCCCACCCATTAAACTGTTTTGCCCAATGCCTTCTACTTCACTGGGCAAAAGATGTTCCAATTCTCAGAGCTTTCCCATGTCTTCTGATGGAACTTGTTAGCTAGTGACTGTGCCTTGGATCTTATGTATATAACCCTGCTCTGTTCCACTGAATAGGTTTCTCCCATAAATTATTTTTTTCCAGAGGTTTCTATGACATATTTGGGCTTTAGCTGCAGAAAATGAAAAAAATGAGCACTCTAGTCTAAATAATTCTCAGGTTGGCTTCCATTTTGTTTTTCTATGTTCTGTCTATAGATCAAAGTGCAATCACTTAGACTGTACTTTCACATACACCTCTAAAACAATTGGTAGAGCTCAAGAGCCTGAACTATATTTATGTTCTCAAGCCCAATGGGATTAATGGTCAATTTTTTTTGTAAGGTGCTAACAGTAGGATTTTGCTTCTATGTAGTTTTGTCAAGGAATATTTTTGGATAGAGTCAGAACCATCTAACATTCATGTACATATATACTGGCAGAATCATTAGCTTCTACTTATGTATTAAGAATCTTTAAATTTTAATGCTCTTTTTAAAATTGCACTCTTTTTAAAAATATACTGTAGAATAAACTTCCAGGTTTAAGATTCTTTCTCTATTTCTGGTCTAAGGCTCACAGTTCCCACACCCCCACAATTTGACCTTTCTCATAGGTGTCTGGGGGTGAGGCAAGAGGGAACAAGGGACAGAATGTGCATTATGACATTATAGCACACAACTCGTGTGTTACGCACCTGTGTCTTATACACATTTCATAATAGTTTTGCCATTGAGGTTGGTAGGGATGCCTATGATTTTTCTCATGTAGTTCAAGGGATTGTTTGAATTTTCAGGTCTAGCTATATTTTGAAAATGAAGCCTGAAGTTTTATAGTGATAATCATATCATTTTCTCCTCGGTTGCAATAACCAGGAATTACATTTGTATATTGACATTTTATGCAAAGTAAAATTGAATTGTGTCAATTGAATGTGGCTCTGTAGGTGACAGTCCAAACCTGGGTTTCTTTCTGCTCTCACATAACATGCCACCCCCAGATCTGGATAAATGACAACCCTTTTTGAAGTTTAGAATTCAAAAGGCTTTTGCAATGTCATGTGAGGAGCTGTTGTCAAAAGCCACTTGGGCGTGTACAAGGTATTGCACATGCTGACATGAGCTCTCTAAAAGATGGTCTATAATCTTAGATGATAGTAGTAAGCAAGTCCCTGAACAATGCAATTTGTGTACTTTAGCAAGCACCTGTGGTTTTTAATTTCTTCCCTCCTGTGCTTTGAATATCTTCCATGCACTTCTGCATTTTAACTTTTTTTTAAAAAAAAACCCTCATTGTTGATATTAGGGAATTTGCATGATGCAGGCTACAGTTTGATCAGTGCTGCCGATTAGCTTTGGTTTACACATATGGTTCTAACTTTAATATCTTTTGTTCTTCCCACATCTGAAAATACACCCTTACAATAAAATAGCCATGGAGCTCTCCCTCATCAAAACCTTTGAATAAACAATCCATTTGTAATAAAATTTGAGTTTCATCTTAAATACATAAATAAGGTAAAGTTTCTTTCAAGTCAAGCTTGACCCTTGGACACGGCCATGTCGTTTTCTTGGCAGTATGGAAGTGGTTGGCCGTATGCTTCATAACTATGACAAATGATTCCAGGATGTTTTCGAGTTTGAGGACAAAAACATTTTATCTCAGAGGTCTGCCCCCTCCATTATCTTTATAACTAAGAAGCTGCAGCCATTCCTTTCTTCCCTAAATCACCAGGAAACCTTGGACACAAGTAAAAGAAATTGAAGCCACACTTATGGAAGTTTTGACCCCCAGCAGTCATGCTCACATGTACACAATTTCAAGGAAGTGAATTCACAAGTGAAAACTAGGAAAGTGATAGGTTGGTGAGGGGAAGAAGCTCTACATTCAGACTTCACAATCTTTGTTTTTGGGCGTTGATGTATTTAGAATAAGGGACAAAAATCTGTGGACCCTACAGCTATTGTTTAAGTCCCAAGTTCACGTATCTCTAATAATTGGCCAGTCTCTCTGAGATGGATAGGAATTAGAATCCAAGAAAATCTAGAGGATCATACATTCTCTACTTTTGGAGGAAAACTTTGGAATTATAGCAAGGAATAAGATTACTTGTGTGTCAAATAATTTCATTAGTATCACAATTCTATCCCTAGGAGCTCAAGGCTTGCCCATATTGGGGTTTCCCCCTTATTTTACACTAACAACAACTTTATGAGATAAATCAGGCTGAAAAATCACACTGGACATATTTTCCTGAAATAAATACCAGTGGCCTCATCCTTATTTTTAAAAGTCTCTTTGCCCAATATTCCAGTGAATGTCTGTATCTCTCCTAATACTTTGCCTAAAATGTCTATGAAGGTTCTCAGTCATCCAGGTGGAACAGTCTGTATCCTTATCCTTGGATAAGGATAAGGATCCTTATCCTTGGATAAGGAGCGAAACGTTTCCACTGAGAAAATAGAAATCCAGTTGACATGTTTGCCTAAAATGGTTTTCTTACTTTTTTAAGGCAATAAAAATAGTGCCTTGCTAAATGTGGATGCTGTCCTACGAAGCCTTGTCCAGCCAGTTAATGCCTCAGGTGCTGGTTGACATTAATTTTCTTAACTCCATTGTTAGATAGGAATGGGTGATTTCTCAGGAAAAGGAGAACACTGTTTTTAGATTTTCTTACCTAATATACAAGGTTCAGGGATGAAGGAATGTTTATTTCTTTATTATTACAACAGTGGCATACCAATATCCAGTGATAAACTTTGTTCGTGATTGCTTTCCCTTGATTGCAGATGAACTGGCACTATCTATATGCAAGGGTGAATCCTTCTTGACATGCAGTTTGGGCCATGCACCAGTTCCTTCTCCATCACCTGGGGAAATACTCAAATACTTATCTCCTCACCTGAAGTACTACCATTTAATACCAGTCAGGTTCAGCTAAAATTTATAGCAACATTTCTTTCAAGAGATAGACTGCAAACTCTACAGCTTCTTCTAGATGTTATGATTACTTGAGCTTTCTTCCACAAATAAACATGAGCTATATACTGTATTTCTTCTATGCATCCCGAGAAACAGAAACAGATGTGCAATTATATAATTTAGAAAACAAATGCACAAATGGGTAAATAGACTTTTAAAGAGCCAAAGAATGTCAGGATAGCAATAGTGGGCTGGGTAAGGTTATTCTCCAAAAGCAGAATTGCCAAGGCCCTTTGCTGTACAATAGGAGTGAAAAGGCTTCTTGTCTCATCCAGACTTAAGAAAACCACAAAAAGACCTAGCAGAACAAAATTCAGTGCACAGCTGTTACGGAGGCAAATGGGGAACTGAAAGAAGAACTTTTGAAAAAGGAACAAGTATTTATATATTTTGAAATAAGTCTTAAACTTTATTCTTCTATCAGCTCAGAATAAAATCATCTTCGTAGCTACTGATCAGGAAATCATTGTCCTCCTTTCCAATAAAGTAAGGCAATACCATTTAGTCCACTCTGATGCTTGCTGGGTGACTTTGGGCCAGTCACATTTTCAGTCCAACCTACTGTATTACACATGGGTTGCTGTGGGGAAATGCAGGAGGAAGAAGTTCTGTGTATGCTGTCTTCAGTTCTTGGAGGAAAGGCAGAATAGGAAATGGATAAATGATTGGAATATGCCAGGTTAGGAGAATTAACAAAATCCATAACAGGGCCTGATACTAATAAACTTCCTTCCATTTCTTGACCATGAGAAGATTCAAGTAAAAACCTGCATTGGGTCATCAAGTATTAACTTACCAAAAATAAACTTGGTGAATCAGTTGTCCATTCTGTCCTTTTAAGTGAAGGTAATTTTGTTGCCTGGCCAGGTCTATAGACAGAGCAGAAGACAAAGAAAGAAGGAATTCTTATATCGGCACACACCCACACACATCCAGTACATTGTATATAGAAAGAGTCAGCATTCAGTTAGCTCACCAAGTGACTTAAGTGCTAGTCAGAAGAAGCAATGTGTCCTGTGGGGCAAGTTTTTGGGGAACATAAGCAGGACAGTGATTTTGCATACTTACAAGCAGCTGGTTGGTCAGGGTGAGGAAAGACTGCTTGACTGATCTGATTCAGCAAGCTATTTTGATGCCCTTAACCCACTATGGTAAATGCCTATATTTAACCTCTGAATCATCCTGCCGAGAATTAAGAATTTTTGTTTTGTCTGACAAATAAACATGTCACATGGTCACCTGTACCCATCATGGGATGCCATATATTAGATGTTCAACTTGCCATAACATGAAGACAACCATGTACCACCAACCTGCTTCCCCTTTTCAGGCATGAAATATATCGCAGAGAGGGATCTCACACATGTATAAGGGGCTTATAAAAGTATCACAAAAGCTGTATCACAATACTGTATCACAGTATTGGGGATGTAGCCGGTAAATCAAATCAAAGAATTCATCTATTGATACAGAATGCCTCAGAGCTACTGAACATGAATCAAAGTTACACAGCAAAGTTTCATCATGCTATTGTTCTTTCAAGGTAACTGCAGTGATACTTTGCTTCTGTCCCCAAACTGAAATTATGGGTACAGTCACAGGTGGGGATGCAGGGGGGGGGGGAAGTGGGTTGAGTCCCACCTCTACAGAAAAGGAAGATAAAACAATTTTCACTGTTTTAATGTGATGGAGTCCCTTATACTGTACATTTTAAGCCTTCAGACAAAATGAGTCCATTAGCTTAAAAGACTGAAGGGGAGGGATCTCATTTACTCATATGGAAACAGCTTGTGCTATTTTTTTTCTGTAAGAAGAGTCAAGGGGTTCAATGAAGCACATTCCCTGTGACGTCCAGCACTACCTCAGGCTCCAGGCCTGTGAAACACTTTGTTCTTGGCACACCAGACATCTCTGACTGAAGCCTAGCTGAGAAGTTAGAATCTTTATGCTCTTTGTGAGAGGAGAAAACCAGTCATGGCTAATGTGAGCATCTTTCTACAACTGCTTCACAAATCAGATCAAAGTTTATTCTCCCTTTTTTCACAAGGAAGAAGGCCAAATGTATTCAAAGTCCTTTCACCCATAATTTTAAGGTGATTAAGGGAATAGAAAAGGAGTATTATGTTTAGGCCTGCTTTTTTTGCTCTTCTGGTATCATATATATTTATTTATTATTTAATTAATTAAATTTATTAAATTTATTAAATTTATATCATATCTGCTCCCACGTTCTGAATAGGGGAGTTCTTTCTACTTGTGGAACCCCCAATTTAATTTCTAAACTGCACAAGGATATGGAGAAAGAGGCAACTTATAGCTTCACTGCCCCTTTCTGCATACTTGATGAAATATGCACTGCAGCACAAAATCTTCCCCTTACATTCTTGCATGAGACTTTGTGATGCAGGTAGAAAAGGGTGGAGCTTGCATTGTGACATCACAATGCACTTTTCAGTAATTTGGCATCACTGTGGTTAGGAATAGATGCCTATAGGAACAGGGGCTGTTTTTGAGTCTTGAAACCAAAACTGCTAACATTTCATTACACCTGAACACTGATCCAGACAAGGAATAGATGGTTGGTGATTGTCACTGGCCTCCAGTACCAGTGACCGAAATGCTAGACACCAATGCAAAGCATAACTTCACAACCTCCAAACTGAGTGTCACCCCTGAGCTTGAACAACTGACAAATTGTTGTGGGTTGTGTGAGGGTGACGATAGGAGGGTGGGGAATGGAGCTTGGCATAAGAGCAAATATGAAAGTATTCTCTCTCCCTCCCTCCCTCCCTCCCTGAATTTGGTCGGAGGCTACCGCTTGGCATTGCAGTGAAGAGAGGACACAGTAGTGGCTGGTCTTTTTTCCATTCAGTTGCACTTTAATCAAATAAATGTACAGTAGCTGACAGCCTAGGTGGGCCCTATAATCTAAAGGTCTGGCTTTTTAATGCCAGATGAGTTGCTACTTATCCAGGATGTAATACAGGATAAAGTGCTGTCCTGGCATATATAATGAAGAGCTGGCTGAGAGAAGGGGAGAGTCAACCTCCCCCAGCTCTGTCCACCAGGTGACTCTAAGACTGTGGCTGGAATTAGTGTACCAGTGTGTGGGTGTGGGTGTGCCTTCAAGTCAGCGTTGACTCGTGGCAACTGCCTGGACAAGTCCCTGCAGTTTTCTTGGCAATATTTTCAGAAGTGGTTCACCATTGCCTCCTTCCTAGGGCTGAGAGAGAGTGACTGGCCCAAGGTCACCCAGCTGGCTTTGTGCCTAAGGCAGGACTAGAGCTCAGAGTCTCCTGGTTTCTAGCCTGATGCCTTAACCACTACACCAAACTGGCTCTCTGGTTTTAATTGCATTGCTTTTATTGTTGTGTTCCTCCTTCATTCTTGGTTTTTCAATTTGTTTTAGGCTGCCTTACATGTTTATATAAACAGAAAGCCAGGATATAAATTCATTAAGTAAAAAAGCAAATGAAAATCCCATACTTAACTTGCATGTCAAGACAGGTGATGAACTTGGAGGAGAGAGCAGTTGGAGCACTAGAGTTTAGAGGCTGCAGCTTGATAGCATCCTGGCCTGAGGGGAGGGTGGAATCTAGAAACAGGTAATCTAGCCTGGAAAGGATAAATAGGCCACAGTAAGTCCTGCTTTGGTCAGAGTGCCTATGCCCATTACAAATCTCTCTCTGTCACACATGCAGTGATCAGATGCCCTGGGCAATAGGGTGAGAAAGCTTTATTTATTTATTTATTTATTTATTTATTTATTTATTTATTTATTTATTTATCATACTTATATCACCGCCCATCTCCCCCCACAGAGGGGACTCTGGGCGGTTTAGGTTTAAATATACACCTAGTCCAAATTGGCAAGTGAACTTTAGCCTCAGGCTATTGCAACACAGAAACCACGAGCTGTCAAACTAGACTGCTCACAGCGTTTCTTAGTGAGCTGCAATAGCTTCTGTGTTCCCACAGTAGAGTGTCGAGAAGTTTCTCCACCTTGGTTAAAACAACAATTAACATGTTCTCTGTTCCTTCTCTCTTTCTCTGCCCAGGTACTTTGCCCATGGCAGCAGGAATCTAAGCAGCTTTTGTGTTTTCGGAACTGGCGTGTGTGTGTTTGTATGTACGTGCAAACCATTAATCTTTGTCCCTCAATGTTAGGTGTAACCTGATACTTGAATACTTGCCATAGGTTCATGCATCCAGTCTGCAACAATCTGCATTTTGAGACTGACTGTGTTTGGGGGATATTATTAGAAATTAAAATATTGATCAGACCATCAGTTTTAAGGAATGGCCCAGAGCAGGCAGCAGTAGTGAGTTTTCGGTGCTACTTAAGGGCACCCTATGTTGTCTATTTGTTAGATAAGAGCTTGCTTAAATTTGCACATTTCTTTCTAAATTGAACAAGTTGAGGTTCAAATGTGGGAGAAAGTTGAACTGAGAGTTTCATACATTCCAGCAGAGGGTTTAGCTCTTGCTAATCAGTTGGAATCTGTTCCCACTTCTTACTTCTGAGAAGTTTCTTGTTTTTCCTAAATACATGGTAAGCTGCTACAAATGGATCCTTTCCCAGCTTGAAATGACAAAGTTTACTGCATCTGATTGATGCAGATGGATGAGGATCTTATTTAAATGATTGGGGGGGGGGGGTACGACATTAGTCTTCATAAATGGCACAGAATGAATTCTCTGAAGGATAAGAAACTGGGAGATTCATCCATTTTGATTACAAAGCTCATGGATCTTACATACTCTCTTAGACTTAATGTGGAAAGAGGCTGTCAGACTCAATGTGTCCCAGGGCCACAACTAGGGGGGGGGCAAGTGGGGCATGTGCCCCGGGCACCACACTGGGGGCCACCAAAATGACAAAATAACCCATGGGGGGGGCGCAGAATCCATGTTTGCCCCGGGTGACACAGACCCTAGTTCCATCCCTGATGTGACCACTCAATGGCAGAAAACAGACACAAAAATCTGTATCTTTGCTGCCATCTTTTAGATGTCCAGATTTTTGTAGCCTAGATCTGGTAGCCCTAGATAAAATCCAGGGAGTATGTGTGGGGGGAAAAACTATGGAATGTGGGGGAGGGACCTATGGAGTGCTCTATTGCATTCCTGAGGGAGTTGCCAAAACTCAGCATTTCTGACAACAAATCTTCATAGTAAAAGCAGTTAGAAATAACAATAGACAAAAACAGTATGAGGTGAACTCTTATTTTTTAAAAAATATTTGTTTATTGTCAGTAACATGTATTCATCTGTAACAAACATCCAATAATAAATGATAATACAAAAACAAAACAAGGCAAACCTGAAAATAACAGAAAATAAGCCAAAAAAAATGAATAGAAACACAAAGAAGAAGAAGAAAATCTAGCTGGTCAAAGTTTAATTTGTAATTT
The DNA here is from genome assembly GCA_023362775.1 of Charina bottae. NCBI lineage: Eukaryota > Metazoa > Chordata > Lepidosauria > Squamata > Charinaidae > Charina > Charina bottae. The sequence goes on along the minus strand of JALMGJ010000002.1, from coordinate 95,611,501 downwards.
GTTAAAACTTGGCACCATCGTACATTTAACTGTTCTAATAGGTACTCTCGTTTTATGTTCTTTTTTTTAAGGACCTCTTCCTCCTTTAATCTTTGAGTGTTGTTCTTTGTGAGCAAATATAGGGAGAAAAGACGGGGGTCTCTTTTAACTGAAATCCCATAGACAGCAATTCAGTTGGAAAGGGTGTGTTTTCTCAGCTGGGTGGGAACTGCAGCACACTGTCTCCCTAGTTTGCAAAGTTGATTTGACCCAAGGGCTCATGTTTGGGTGGTCGCTTGAACAGAATAGCAGCAATCTCCAGCAGATGCTCTGTGAATATGTACATGGATGTTGGAGAGTGTGCTTTCTTGCACACACAGAGCATCAGAAAGCGATTAGCATTGGAGACCAATAAATGACGCCAGTCATAGTAACTTAGTTGCAGTTATATTAGTTACTCATGCAAACAGATATTTACAGTCCTCTTCCAGATCCCTGGAAGTATTACAATTCCACATAGTAGAAACAAGCAAACAGAAAGAAACAGTAAGTAGCAAGGAGAGAGTAGCAAGCAAGCAAGCAAGCAAGCACGCACGCACGCACGCACGCACGCCAGGGCAAGCAGGCGGGCTCTTTTATACTCTTCAGCCTGGATCACGTGCTGCCTGACCTTTTAAAGCTTGTAGGTGATTACCTAATAAGGCTATATTATTATTTATTATTATTTATTAAATTTCTATTACTGCCCATCTCCCCCAAAAGGGGAAGATGGGCGGTAATATACTGCTGTGACTTACTCCTCAAAAGAATAATACACCAACAATGGAGCTCTCTTAGCCCTTGGTTGTCAAATGTGTAATTGCGGGAGCAGTCAATTGTTTAAAAAGGCCACCTAGAGTAAAACAGTAGAAAGGAAGGAAGGATGGACAGACAACCTCCAAGTTCAAAACAGCAAAGGTAAAACTATACATACATACATACATACATACATACATACATACATACATACATACAATCTGCTGAAAAAAGGTATGAGTCTTCTACATGCCTAGGACTTGTTATATTGGTATGTGATTGTTACTAATCTATGTATGACTGATGTCTTTTGATGGACAGCAGCTTGGTGGTGTTAGAAATGCGGGCGGCTAATAAGAATCCAGCTTCATAAGCATTATGATTATATCCTTTTCGTGCCACTGGAGCACAGATTTTGTTTGAGCAGATGAAAACTTTTCTTGGATTGCATCAGTTCTGGGTACAATTGGGAGCATGCTTCACACTGAAATAAATATATATATTTAAAAAGCTATGGAATACTATTAAAATATTAGAAAGGTTCAGGCTTCAGCTAGGTTCTTTCCTTCATCTAGGCACTATTTGAAGCTTTCTTTACCTTTGGCTAAAATGTCAACTTGAAGGCTGAGATCACCCACCACACTAAGCTATGGTAGGTTTAGTTAACTGAATAAACCACAATCGGCTGGGTTCTCACAACAGACTGAGCCAAAATAAAACAAGACACACGGTTTGTAAGATTTTATTCTGATTCCATGCTCTTCCGTTAATGGAACAAGGAAGAAGAGGTAGGATTATCTGAAATGAGAAACAGTCTCTGCAGAAAAATTCGCTATCACCCCACATGCAGTGAGGATGATTGCTGCTTTTCCAATTTGCACAATGGATCACTAGGGAGTAATCCCTGGTCCTACTCATCTCCCTTGATTCTGCTATTAAGGTAGCACACTTGATGCATAAAGCAAGAAACTGCATCACTGTACTAACCTATACCCCTTCCCCACAACAGGTAAACACCACCACTGGAGGTGCAGAAAGAAAAGAGTAGGAATAACAGAGAGCTCAAAAAATGCTCACTGCACTCTGCTTCAGGCCAACCCTGATCACCACTCATTTTTAGCAAGGGGTTAATTCAGAGTTAACACCTGAGATGTAACAACTGATTGTTAGGAAAAGTAAATTTTTGTTTCAAAAGAGATAACTATGTCCCTTTAGCAGCCGAACTGAGAAAAGTATTCCTTCTTTAAGCTGAGAAGCCCACCTTCCCAGTGACTAAAATAAAATATACAAGACATTATTCTTGTGCAGACAGTTCCTGGATTCTTTTCATCATCTATGGCAGCCAGTTCCCAACACAGGTTGATTTCAGACTAGGATCTTTTCATGAGATTGTAATACTGCTTTTCTACAAGAACTGGAGTTAAAATGGGGGATCCAGACAGCATTTTATTATAGCATTATAAAAATACTCAGGGTCACAGCAGATGGCAGCATCTAGCTAAACTTGGAAAAGCTAAGTCGCATTGGACACGTTCTTAGATGGAAGACCACCTGAGAATTCCAGAGCTGTAGGCCAGATTGGGAAGTCAGAGAAGACCCAGAACAAAGGTAATGAATTACTGCTTCCATATGGTTGCCAATAAAGTAGCATTGGTTCCATAGAGTCATCAGGAATCAAGCTCACCTCCTGGGGACTTTACCTTTATAATATTCAGCAATGTTGTTTGCTTTGGCCAGTCTTCTGAAAAGCTAATATTTATTTTGCTTTGCCTGTCTACAACTGGACAAGATGGTTCTGTATTTTTATTGTATGATTTAAAAAAACCCTAATAAAAAGTCCCTATGGATCGGGTTTGAACATATGATGAAAGAACATACAGTATAAAGGCAGGATTCCAATAATTTATCAAAATTGTTTGGATTTTTCACAAAAGGTATGAGCTAAGAATGGCATTTTCAGAGAAAATTAGTAGTATGGAGGCAACTTTTTTATTTCTTTGCTATACTTGAACATGTCAAAGGAAGAAAACAAACAATCCTTTTCCCCCATGGTGAAGTGTTGATGCTTCAACTCCCGAGTAAAATTCTGTTGTTGGTACATCATTTTTATAGTTGAATGGGGTGGACATGTCATTCGTAGCATTTATTTATTTATTTATTTATTTATTTATTTATTTATTTATTATTCAATTTATAGCACCGCCCCATCTCCCCCGAAGGGGACTCTGGGCGGTTTACAGAGTCAATAATTAAAGTAAGTAAAAATACAATACATATACATATAAATAAGTAGGTAAAGGTTCCCACCGCACATTTGTGCAGTTGTCTCCGACTCTAGGGGCCGGTGCTCATCTCCGTTAGCCGAAGAGCCAGCGTTGTCTGAAGACGCTTCCACAGTCATGTGGCCGGCATGACACGCACGGAACGCTGTTACATATAAATACAAATAAATTAAAGATAAAATCCAAGAGGCAATAAAATTGTATAGTCAAAGACTTTCACGGCCGGAATCCGATGGTTGTTGTGGGTTTTCTGGGCTGTGTGGCTGTGTTCTGGCAGTTTTTGTTCCTAACGTTTCGCCAGTAGCTGTGGCTGGCATCTTCAGAGGACAGGAGCACAGCTAGAAGATTCTCTCTGTGCCCAAGGCAATAAAATTGTTCTTAAAAGGGCTCTATGGGACCAACCATCCCCAGAAGGAGCTGTTACCCTTCCTATCCCAGGCGAGTTGGCAGAACCAGGTCTTTAACTTCTTCCAGAAGGCCGGGAGCGATGGGGCCTGCCTCACCTCCGGGGGTAGAATGTTCCAAAGGGTGGGCGCCACCGCAGAGAAGGCCTGCCTTCTGGACCCCACCAAGTGAAACTCCCTTACCGACAGGGTCCGCAGCATGCCCTCTCTGCATGACTGAGTGGGGTGGGTCGATGTTATGGGGATGAGATGGTCCCTCAGGTAGCCTGGTCCCTTGCCATGTAGGGCTTGAAAGGTGATAACCAACACCTTGAATTGGACCTGGAAGCATAGTGGCACCCAGTGCAGCCGGTGCAGCAGAGGTGTCACATGTGCTGATCTTGGGGCACCAATAACTGCGTGCGCAGCTGCATTTTGGACCAGTTGCAGCTTCTGGATACTCTTCAAGGGTAGCCCCATGTAGAGCGCATGTGACAAGTGACATATTGCAAGTGACATATTTTTTGGCAGCAGTAAAGTGAACTGATGATAAACTGGTTGTTTTGCTTCAAATTTCCTCGCACTAATGAGAGCCTTCATTGACTATAGAAAGGCCTTTGATTGTGTTAACCATATCAAGTTCTATAATGTCCTTTGGAAAACGAGAATTCCAGAACATCTCATTGTTTGTATGCAAAATCTATATATGGGTCAGGAAGTTACCATCTAGGTTTGACAGGGTGAAATAGACTCCCTCCAGGTAGGGAAAGGAGTGAGACAAGCCTGTATTCTTACCTATTCAACCTATATGCTGAATATATACTTAAGGAAGATGGATTAGAAGAAGATGAACATGGTTTAAAACTGGAAGAAGAAGCATCAATAACCTGCACTGTACTAATAACTACTCTGATAGCTGAAAATTCAAATGATCTGTAAACTCTAGTAATTTATTTTTGTTTTATTTTTATTTTATCAAATTTCTATCACCGCCCATCTCCCCCTCACGGGGGAGTAATGAATGTCAAGAAGCATAGAGAAAAAAAGAAGACTTTGATTCAATATAAATAAGCCAAAGTAATGACAAGTAGAATAATCAGCCCTAGAATTGACAATGAAGACATTGAAGTGACGGATACCTTCTATCTTTTAGGACTATCAAGAATAAAGGAACCAACAGTCAAGAAATACACCACAGACAAGCATTTGATACGGTAGCAATGAAGGCCTTAGAAAATATATTCCGATGTCATGATGTGTCTATATCTACAAAGGTTAGAATTTTGAAGATAATGGCTTTTCCTGTAAACATATGGATATGAAAGTTGGACTTTGAGGAAATAGGACAGAAAGTGTACTGATGCTTTTGAACTTTGGTGTTTGGAGAAGTCTCTTGAAAATACCATGGATAGCCAGGAAAACAAACACATGGATCATAGAACAAACCAATCCAGAATTCTCAATCTAGGCACAAATAAGCAGGCATTTTTGGACACATTATGCAAAGGTCCAGCTCTCATGAGAAGTCCATAATACTGGGAAGAGTGGAAGGAAATAGAGAAGAATGACCAGCAGCAAGGCGGATGGGCTCAAATAAACAACTAATCATTCAATTTTAAAAAATGATTGCTGTCTAATGTTGCATTGCTGCTTCCCCACCCTATTTTATTTTTCATGATTTGTAACATGTTTCCAATGTACCTATTACCAGCATTCTCCAATCTTATACTCTCCAAACGTGATTGAGCTGCAGATTTCATAATCCTCATATAGCAAAGTTTGTAGATATGGGTTAATGTGGAGTCGATGAGTAGATTTTCTGGATAATTTGAACGGTTTAGTCAAATAGTTTTCACTGTTTAAACCATCAACCTGGTTCTGTAGATCTTTCCATGGCTGGACAATATGCATTCTTCAGGTTTTGCTGAGCTCCAACTCTCATCAGCCTAGCGGACATGTCCAGTGGTATAGAATATTAAGAGCTGGAGTACAAACACATGTGTAAGGCTACCCACCCTTGCAATGGATTGTAAAATTTTTATAATTTACTTTTATTTTACCCAAGGAATAAAAATGCTTTGTGAAGGATCTTATATCAACATAGAAGAAAAAAAAATCTACGGTGCAAAATGAACTGTTTTATACTCAAAGCAATGGCAGAATCCACAATAAGATCCAGGAACAAAATGTGAACATGTATTTGTCCTGATAAAGTTAAAAGCCTTAAGAGAGGATTTATCCCTCCTCCTCCAACTCTTAACTTTTTACTCTTTAGTAAACTGTCACAGTGGACAAGAGCCTAAAAGTTTATTTTCAGGAATGAAAACAACCACTTTTGTGTACTGGCCAGCACTGATGTATGGCACTGGTGCTTAGAGGTTTATTGTGCAAAACACTTTTATTTCCTTGCAAAAACATTATGAATTTCCAAATGGGGTTTACAAAAGAAAGTACACATAAGTATGTTGCTGCTAAGAAAAATATGTGCAAAATAAACAGGTAATTTAGTCCTTTTGAAAGAAAAAGAAATCAGGTTCTCATGTTTCTCATGAATGCATTTTAAATAACACCTAAACACATGATGTTAAGTTAAAATTATTTAGATATGGACAGGGTCATCACATTTGTGGATATCATTCTTGGTGAAATGCCAGAATTATATTGTAAAATGAAATGGGCCAGGTCTGCCATTTTCTGAAATAAAGTGAGGATGTCATCTCAGGTAGAAAATGGCTAAGGGTAGAGAATGGTGTTATGTTGGGTGACAGAGTGCTGTGTACTTCCAGAAAGTGCTAGATACTGTTTTACTTCTACTTTGTACAAACATCCACACACCAGTTTACATCATTTTTTTTTAACAATGGACTCATTGGGATAATGTGCATACTCCTGGATTATTCTGGGAAGTTAAGAGAAGGTCACCATGAGCAGCAGAGAAGTTGGTCTTGATCTCATCAGCTTAAACTAGTGACCCACATGCCTAGCAATGTGTAAAACTTAACAAATCTATCAGCTCCCACCCCCCACCTTTTTCTCCATTTTTCAAATTCAGTATATAGGACACCTCATTTTTTGTTTTGTTTTTCCAGGAGAGTCTAGACAAGGGAGTGTACGAAGAAAATAAATCTTTGGAACTGGACAGTATTTAGGGGACACCTAGATATGAAAAAGAGGCAAATACCATAATGATCTGCAAGGTATGCTCCATGTTTGTATTCCTGCCTGAGGAGGACTCCAACTATACCTGCATCAAATGCAAATTCATTAAGTTGGTGGTGGGTCCAGAGCCACATCTCAGCACACTGAGACTCATCAGGGAAGATGAGGAATTTCTGGAGAAGGAAGAAGGATCCCTTCCCCCAAAATAAAAAAAACAGTAAGGACTGGGAAGACAGCACCTGGAATACTGTGTCCAATTCCAGTCACCATAATTCATGAGGGATGCTGAGGTACTGGAAAGAGAAAAGCAACAAAGAAAATGTGAGGGGCTTGGAGCTAAACCCTATGAAGCATGGTTGAAAAGACTGGGTATGTTTAGCCTAAAGAAGAGGTTGAGGGGGAAACATGATAGCAAACTTCTAGTACATGAATGGCTGTCACATGGAAGAGGGAGTGGATTTGTTCTTCAGAGCACCTGGGGGTAAGACAAGAACCAATGGGTAGAATCTTTACAGAGGGAGATCCAAACTTGAAATATGGAGGTATTTCCAGACTGTGAGAGCCATTAAGCAGTGGAACAGCCTGTCTCCTGGAGTCATGGGGCTCCATCAATAGAGGCTTTCAAGCAAAGGTTGGACAGACATTTGTCTGGGATATTAGGAGGATTCCAGCCCTGGGCAGGGGATTGGATTAGACCTTCAAACTTATGATTCTATGAAATATTATCTTTTTATTTGTTCAGTGTTAATATCTTTTAAAATTATAAGTCTAATGTTCCTGATACATGATGTAAATTCATTTTAAGTCCTCTTTGAAACTTGAAGTGCTATAAAATGGATTGAATAAATCAGTTGCACCTGTCTTTTGATATTTGCATGTACCGTATTCAGATATTCACAGGAACAATTTCATTGCCATTATTAGTGAAGATCAAGCAAGCCAGTTTTAATTCTTCTTTTATGTGTATTGATATGTGTTTGACGAACTGTTCAGAAGGAGGAGATTATTTCAAGTAAATCAGGTTCTTATAAATGCCAGTAAATGATGCTCTTGGGGGCCTTCTAATGTGCATTACTGGTATGTGACAAAAAGTTTATTCAGAGCACTTGATATCTACCTCAATGGAGTCTGGATAACAGATGTTAGCTGAGTTAAAGCTTAATAATTCATTAACGGAGAAAGTAGGATGAATGGAGGACAGGATTTGTATCATCCCATTAAGAGAAACGAGATGTGTTTATAGCAGCTTATGGCACCTTCCATCTCTGCATTTGAACAGATGCTTTTGGCGTCTCATCTCATTATGTCTCCTGTACCGAAACATTGTAGGTTTAATGTTAGAGAATTATAGCCCATCAGAATAAAGTAAACTGATTGCGAAAACCCATCTTCACAGCTTATTAAGAGTTCTTTTTTATGAATTTGAACTGAACATTTCTCTAGGTCTTTCAGAATCCGGGACCCTGAAATAGCAATTCAACTAGAGCATTGGAAGTGACTGCTGGAAGGCCTTTCAGAATAGGGTTGGCTTTCTGGTGCTTTGGGTTTTTTGGAATCAAAACGCACTCTGCTGGACTTGAATAAGTCTTGTGAGGAGTGCAAAGAAACATGGGCCTTGGGGGGGGGGGGGGGGCTGGTCTTCACTGAACCATTTTTAAACCTATTTAAAACTCTGATAATTCTATTTATTCATTTCACCTTTCATCCCAGCTTCAGAATTATTTTGGAAGTTGATGGGTAAATAAGCACCAAATATTGAGTTCATCTGGAAGGCTCTGGGTTGGGGAAGGCTAGTCTTTAGAAAAACTCAACCCTATACTGTATATATGTTTTTCTGGGTTCAGAGATCAAGAGAGTTTTGAACTGCTGAGGGGAGATTCCTAGAGTGTTTCAGAGACTCCTGCACCCCTATTTCATGAATTTCTGGAATTGATTTGTATGCCTCAAAAAAATGTAATTCAAATCTTGGTTTAAGCCAGTGCTTTCCAAACTGCCGCCGTTGGTGACACACCAACGGCGGCAGCGGTGGCGCGCACGGGGGTGCATGCGTGCGTGGCGGTGGCGCGGGGGGGTTGCGCGGCAGTGGCGGTGTGCACGGCAGCAGTGGCGGCGGCCTCGCTAAAACATGGAAGTGCTGATGGCGCACCGCTGCCGCCATGCACGCCGCCACCGCACCGCCGCACGCACCGTTGCGCCGCCCCCGCGCGCTCCCCCGCACCGCTGCTTCGTGACACACTAAACTGTGTGTTGCGACACACTAAAGTGTCACGACACACAGTTTGGAAAGCTATGGCAGAGCTTTCCAAACTGTGTCGCGACACAAAAGTGTGTCGCCACACAGTCTGGTGTGTCGCCACACAACCCTGAAGTGCTGATCATCATCAGCGCTTCCGGGTTTTCCCGCGGCGACACACCAACTGCAGTGCGCAAAACCCGAAAGCAGCAGCAGCGCTTCTGGGTTTTTGCGCGCTGCCGCACTTCCGGGTTTTCCCGCAGCGACACACCAACGCTGGTTGGTGTGTCACCACGGGAAAAACTTTGGAAAGCCCTGAGCTATGGTTTAAGCAGAGATTTCTGATTTATTTTACTAATTTAGTTCATTTATCTAATGTTATTTATCATGGGGTTTTGTGTACAACATGGATTAATAATCCACATAAACAGATGTTGAACTGCAAAGCTAGTACATGGGCATTTTAAAAAACTTTTGAAGTCTTAAAGGCTCTTTCCCCCTTTTATTTTATTTAGTTTATCAAAGCTTGTCTGTTATTATAGGGGTACTTTTTCTAGATACTGCCTTAGGAATTTCATCTGAGCTGAGATTAGTAATTTTAGAAACAATTTCCTTCCATTTTCTTCAAGTCAAAAATTTTGTTCTCCTCTGGGCTTTCCTTTGCAGTTTGTTCCCATTTGCAATTTTTTTTAATGTGGTCACTATTTCTTGAATTTATTTCCTGAACAAGGAATGTTTCACATTAAGCTTAAAAAAAACTTTAACACTATAATTCTAAAACTGACTAAACTTTGACTCAGAATTTATCAGCTCAATTTCACCCCTTCCTTTTGGGAATCATTGCCATAATTTGTACACAACATCCAGAACTGACATGGGCTCAGCAGCATTGCGCATGATGTTCAGTTCTGAGAAACTATTTTTTCCATCTTGGAAACTGGCACATATGTGAGTAATTCTTGAACAAATATTTGGTTTGTTTTTTTTATTGTTGGAAGAATGTTGAAAGCTGCATGGGGGAACTGAGCACAATGGGTTCTGGGATTCTGAGTCCAGCTGCAGTGGGAATTCTGAGTGGCCCATTTTGATCTTGTCCTGAGAGTGTTTACAGAAATAAGAAGACAACACATACATTTAACATTTGAATCCTACCCTTCCTTTATGATAATACAAGATAGTAACAATGAGATTGATTAGGGTAAAAAAGAATGACTAGCTCAAAGTCACCCAATGAGCTCCATGTTGTATCTGGATTTAAATCAGTATCTCCCTAATCCATCTTAACATCAGCTCATCACACTGTGTCCCTAGTCTATACTATATGGTATGGTACATTGAAATAAACTTATGGATATTAATGAGGATTTCTTTTATATATAAAGTTCAAAGTTCTCTGCAGTAATATCTGCTCTCATAAATTACTAGCTAGATTTACACTGACTCATAATGTTGCTTGTTGTAACCATGTTTTGTTGAAGAAACCTAAGTGGTTGACTTAACAGTAAGTAGAGCCAAACAAATCACATGACCAACTGGTGTGCTAGTAAGGTAAAAAGGCAGTGATGTGCCAGACTACCCAATGATGTCATGGTTGAATAGGGATTTGAGTTCAGTCTAAATTATGGATGTGGAATCTTTTGTCCTCCAGGTGATGGTGGTCTCCAATTCTCAACTGTCATTTTTATTAGATTGACTGAAGTTTATTTATTTATTTATTTATGCTTCAATTTGTATACCGCTCCATCTCCCCACAAGGGAACTCTGGGCGGTTTACAGAATACAGCAATTAAAATTTAACAGTTAAAACCGCATAATAAAATACTCTCATATAATAAAATTAAATATAAAATCCAAGATGTGATGGTTTGATGTTTAGATGTTTAAAAGGGCCCTATGGCACCAGCCATCCCCAAGAGGAACTATTCCCCCCCCCCCACGCAAGTTCCTGGTTGCTGGAAGTTCAGTTGTCTCTGGAGGTAGGTTTCTCATTGCTGTTGTAAATCCATCTGATTAGATGTATTTGTCCTATGTGGTGATCCATTGAACAGCAAGTGGCAGTCTCGTCAATAAAGCAACTGCAGGTCATGAATTCACTCAGCCTATCCAGGATTGCGGTTGGGTCCTTTTGAGTAGATTGGTAGACTTGCTATGCCTGGTGAGGTCTACCTGAGTTTTGGCTTATAACTGTATCCTTGGTCCTGCCTGTGACTTGTTCTTGTCCTTGCCTTGTTCCATGGGTTTGGGCTTGCCACAGATTGCTGCTAATGACCTGCTGCCTGGTCATTAAATCACATTTGTCTTAATGAACATCTTTAGAAGAAATCTTAGAAGAACTCACCTCTCCAAAACAGCACTTTGGTCTTTCATGGGAGGACAGCAGTCTGAACAGTCTCTGCCTCTCCCCACCCTTGCTTTTTACATAGCTGCTATATGAGATCTATTGCAAAGATTGTCCATGTTGTTTTAAAAGTGCTAATGTAGAATGGGAAAACACAACTGGTGGGGAGAGAAGGCTATGGTGGTTGTGCTTTTATGTTTCTGTTTTATGTTTATATTAATTATGCCCTAATTCAGTGATATTGTTTTTCTTCAGATTCTTTAGTTAGGCAATTTAGATTGGAACTATAAAGTTTTTTTACAGTATACAAGCAGTTCAAAGCTTCCTGGGAAGGAAATTTGGAAGAAGGTATTCATTGTCAAGTCTTTGTGAAGATCAGCTTTACTGCACAGAACATAACATTTGTCTGAAACCGAAATGATAAACTGCAATCAGAAACCAAGAGCTATTCCTACAGTATATGCAGTCTGTTCATGGGAAGACCATTCAGATTCTTGATTTAAAGGCAACTTTCTTGCCATCATTCAGGCAAGAAATATGCGTGAGGGCCAACTGAAAAGAGGGGGCAGAGATGATATATCTTCCGATAAGCCTGATCACTCATTTATTCCAGTGCTGGAAGCTTCCAGGGCTGCTTTACAGGCTGAGTCAATAGCATTAGTACAGCAGAGTCACACTCTTTCCACTGTTGAACAACTCCTTGGCAGCTCTTTTGCTGAAGGCAGGCACTCACAAGCATTCACGCAAGCTTCTTAACTTTCCATCGCCATATGTGTTTCTTTAACTGGTATTGCTAAGCCTTCAAGTGATGAATAACTTCTGTGGTCCAGTCAAAGGAACAACTCAGCCTCTGCTATGCAATAAACAACCTACTGCACAGTATTTGGGTGCCAGATGCAACTACGTTGGCATGCTCACTGGCCCACTCCTTGCTTGCACTGGGTAGACAATCTAAGATCATCTTTTAGCATGGTGTCAGGGTTTTGCTGTATTTTGCCAGCTTCTTTTGTAGGCTTCTCATTTGGTTCCTTTTTCATTCAGCAAAGTCAGCACAGGGAAATAAAAATAGAAGTTGGAATTATGTTTTTGACTCTCTGACCCAATAATAGTATTGATGGTGTGAACTTGGCATCTGGATTAAAAGGGGGCAGTTGGCCAGATCAAGACCTACTTCTGTCCCTCTATCATAAACATTATTTACACAAATAATTATGTGAAGTTTTTCAGGCTAGGGAGTTAAATATCATCTCTTGATTATTGCTTTAGATCATCCTGCTGTTAAAGTGGAAAACCAGGTGGGTAGTTTAACAAAAATGACAATCAGGGACATCTGCAGGTGTGCAAAAAATCAAGATGGTGGGTGCAATTAAAGCCCTGCCCCTTTGTATGCTTTTATTACACAACAAAACCCATTGTGGATTCCTTTGATGACAATTCTAATTTCTAGAAATCGTACCCAGGAATATTCAAGGACCTCTATCTTCAGAATGTTCATATAAAACTGTCTTAAATAATAGAAGGCAGGTTTTGGTTGAATGCTAGGAAAAACTTCTTAGAGTAAGAGACATTTGACAGTGAAACCAGTTACCCAGAAAGTTGGTAGGTTCTGCTTGGCTGTATGTTATCAAGTAAGGGGTGTGGTGGCTCAGTGGGTAAGATGCCAGGCTTGTCAATTGGAAGATCGCAAGTTCGGAGGTTCGAATCCTTAGCCCCGCGTGACGGAGTGAGCTCCCGCACTCACCCCAGCTCTTGCCAACCTAGCAATTCAAAAGCATGCAAATGCAAGTAGATGAATAGGTACCACTTCGGTGGGTAGGTAACAGCATTCCGCGTGCGTCATGCTGGCCACATGACCGTGGAACCATCTTCGGACAGCGCTGGCTCTTTGGCTAACAAACGGAGATGAGCACCGGCCCCTAGAGTCGGAGACGACTGCACAAATGTGCGGGGGGAAACCTTTACTTTACCTATGTTATCAAGCAGAGGCTAGACAGCCCTCTGTCTGGGATGCTGGGATTTGGATTCCTGCACTGAGCAGGGTGCTGGACATGATATCCTAAATCAGGGGTGGGCAATGTCAGCCCCCCGGGCCATATAAGGCCCGCGGGGCTCCTGCCTAAGGCCCGCGGGGCTCCCGCCCGCAAACCCCGCCCCTTCCATGTGATTGGCTCCCGCCCGCAAACTCCAGCCCCCGGTTTGTGGAAATCCCAGAAACCCTGCCCCCCGCCCCCCCGGTCCCCGGTTATAAATATCCAAATGGCCCTTGGCAGAAAAAAGGTTCCCCACCCCTGGCCTAATTGGTTTCTTCTAACTCTGATTTTATAACTCAGTTTTCAAGCTGCACACTGCACTGCAGGCTGTATTTCCAAAAGAACAAAATCAACAAAACCATTATACAAGGCCTAGAAACTTATTTATCTAATTAAAAAGCTGCAGGTTTCTTGACTGCTGTAACCACAGGGCTAGGAATCCACGCTCGTGCAAAAACAAACAAGAAAAAAATGATAAATTGTACATTGAGTGTCCTAAATGCAATTACGAGATATTTCCCACAAGAAAGAACAAGCCTAACCACAAAACAATTGTATCAGAAGCATAATCGGATTTTAGAAGTGAAGCATTTGTTTTAACAAGAAAAATAAGCCCCAATTATAATTTTAACACCTTCAATATATCTTTGTATTATTTCCCACAACTCTTTGTAATATTTATCTGGAAATATTTATCTGGGGGAAGCAATGAAGCTGGAGCAGTGCTAAGACTCAGTGCTGAATCTAAACCTACCACTTGAATAGAATAAATATCAAAGCTTTCAAACAGAAAGCTACAAGTTTACAGTATTTTTGTGTGGTTTTTGCTGGGTAAACCTTTGGCTTACCCTCTTACAACTCATGCAGATGGCTGGATAAGTTTGAGCAAGCCGCTCTCTCAAACCACAGAACTAGTGTGCATGCAACACTGAAGTATCCTTTCTGTTTTGCTTCAAGCTTCATAAGGAAAATGTGTATGAATACAAGAAATACATTTTATATGACAGTATAAATAAATAAATAGAGGGGCGTGGTGGCTCAGCGGGTAAGACGCCAGGCTTGTCGATTGGAAGATCGCAAGTTCGGAGGTTCAAATCCCTAGCCCTGCGTGCGGAGTGAGCTCCCGCACTAGCTCCAGCTCTTGCCAACCTAGCAATTCGAAAGCATGCAAATGCAAGTAGATTAATAGGTACCACTTCGGTGGGAAGGTAACAGCGTTCCGCGGCGTCATGCGGCCACATGACCGTGGAAGCGTCTTCGGACAACGCTGGCTCTTCGGCTAACAAACAGAGATGAGCACCGGCCCCTAGAGTCGGACACGACTGCACAAATGTGCGGGGGGTACCTTTACCTTTACCTTATAAATAAATAAACCCCTCAACCAGCAACATTAAAACTGATGCTTTGCCAACAATTAGGACCTACACAGGTAGACTGATGCACACTTTCCTTCTTTCCTTATTGGCCCAACAACTCTGTCAGATTATGCAGTTCATTGATTAAATCCAAAAATAAAATACAAATTAATGATAAGACAGGCTGGATATAAAAATAAAAACATGTAGGAGTCAATAGCCAAGTGTAATGTTTGATTGATCATGTGCCATCAAGTCACTTTCAACTCCTAGTGACCACATACAGTAGATAGATTTTCTCCATGATGATCTGTCCTTAACATGGTCTTTCAAGTCTAAAACAGTGCACTTACCACCACTGTGACTGAGTCCATCCATTTTGCTTGCTGATCATCCACTTCTTCTCTTTCCTTCCACCATCTCTGGCATTTTCCAGAGAACTGGGTCTCCACATGTGTCCAAAGTAGGATAATTTGAGCCTGGTCATTTGTACCTCAAGTGAGAACTCTGGGTTGATTTATTTGATGATAAATGTAATGTGGACGCTTAAAAAAAAGCCAAATGATAAAATTGCCTGGAAGTGGAGAAATCTCTTAGCCCTGCACTTAAAAGGCATCAAAGGATGCCTTTCAGTGGAGGATTTTTCATGCTGGGCTTCTGCAACTGAGTTAGGCCCCTGCCTCCCTTCACCTGGGCAGTTAAAGGCATAATGGAAGAGCATTCCTAGAGATGCCATCATTAAAGTTGTTCAGGGTTTCCAGTTTATTGGCCCAAAAATGGCCTGGCAATTGGTGCAGCTGACAAACCTTTCACCAATCTGGTTTGTTACCTTGAAACTCTTCCAATTACCTTCAAAGGCAGCCTCCATGTTAGACTTCTATTACTGTATGGCTATATACCATCAATTTTGCCACAGCTGCATATTCTCCAATTTTGGTCTCGTCTGGTAAGATTAGCAAAGTTTCTCTTTTCCAGTGTTGTGCCAAATTTGGTCTTGCAGCGGTCAGCATATATCTTAGTAAATTGTGATATTTTTCATTTATGTTTTCTGGAATTATAATAGAATATAAATAATAAGAATATGTTTGGTTTCAAATTTTATTTTTAATATTTTCTGAGTTTTTGATGTATTTCTTTCCAGTACTTTTGCATGACCACCACATATGATAAAATGTTCCTCCTATGTTGTAGCATTTCCAACATTTATTGTTATACGATTTGTCTGTCTTGGTAATTAGTAAGAGAATTATATACCATCTGTAAAACATTTTATACCAATTTTCCCTTAAATTATAACTTGGAGTAAATTTTATTGATTTTTTCCATAGCTTTTCCCATTGTTGCACTGTGATTATATCTTGGAAGTTTTACATACACTTGATCATAATTTTCAATTTGTTCCATCTCCATGGCATATTTCAATCACAAGCATACATATTTAGGTTGTGGTCCACGGTTGGGGAAATAAATGGAAGGGAAGGGGAGAATGTGTTAGTAGAAAGTTTTCCCATAGTGTTTTTATTTATGTTTTATTTGCACTTAGTAGTTATTTCTTTTTGTGTTATTCAACTGGTACTATCCAAAGTAGACCTTTTTTCCCTTTGCATTTCATTAGTCTAATAATAAAAGTGAGACCCAGTTTGGTGTAGTGGTTAAGGCACCAGGCTAGAAACCGGGAGACAGTGAGTTCTAGTCCCACTTTAGGCTCGAAGCCAGCTGGGTGACCTTGGGCCAGTCCCTCCCTCTCAGCCCTAGAAAGCAGAAGGCAATGGCAAATCACTTCTGAAAAAAATTGCCAAGAAAACTGCAGGAACTTGTCCAGGCAGTCACCAGGAGTCAACATAGGCTTGAAAGCACAAAATAATAATAAGACTATCTTTTAAAAAAAGGTAGCCTCCATGTTTAGCAACTGCAGAAATATGAACTGTACACAGGCAAAATTTTCCCCTTTGTCACCAGTATGTATGTTTCCCTTTGATTCTGAGTTTCACAGCCTTCAGCTTCTCAATACTTGGAATGCCATAAAGTATTTCCTAACTTGCCCCACAACGATATTGAACACTTTGAATTTCCTCTGTGATGGGAAAAGCACCCTGCATCAGGGAATCTGTTTAGTTTCCAAAGGAATTATTGCTTCAGCTCTGATGCCATTGTGAAATCTGGCATTCAGTTGCAATGAAGGCATGTAGGATGTTGTTTATAGAACAAAAATAACACCAGATGAGACAGATTTTAAAGCTTTAATTTTTTAAAAAATTCCAAATGAATGAGAAGGAGACATGGGGCAATGGGGTGGTGGGTTGGAATCTCTTACTAGAAATATATACACCATCAGCCCCATTAGTGTGAATCAGGGAAAAAAAATGACCAGTATCAATCAAAAAGAAATCACATTTCTCAATAAACATTTTCTAAGAAAATAGGCCAGGACATGCTTTGAATAATTTCAAAAATCTCTCTAGATTTCATTAGCTGATTCTAACACAACACCCCCCACCCCCACCCCAATTTCAGTGACATTTGCTCCCAGACAAGGAAAGTAATTCAGATTCATCATCATCTGTAAATTGTAAATATTTTCCATATGGTAAAATGCTGAAAAAGGATGTACAGGTAGTCCTTGTTTAGCAACCACAACTGGGACTGGCAACTCGGTCATTAAGCAAAGTGGTCACTAAGTGAAACCGAGACTGTGCTTATGATCTTACTTCAGCTTTCCTTTGCTTACAGACTTGCGAAGGTCGTAAATGCAAAGATTGGATGTAAAGTTACTTTTTCATCACCATCGTAACTGCAAACGAGGCAGATGCTAAATGAGGACTACCTATGCCGCTTGGACCCTGAATGAATGTTGTCAATGCACATTATGGCTAAGGCTTTTTCTTTTTCTTTTTTTACAAAAACAGTGCTTTATTATGGAGCAGGTTAAGCAAACATCAATTTAAGCTTTATGGGTGAGATCCCCATCAGTTAAACAGCTTCTCTTATCTTCTTCAGTGGTCAGCCTCTAAGAGTGGCACTTTCAACATCAGCCTGATTCTAATGTCATGAATAGGAATAGGACTTAAGAGGGGTATTATTTGCATGATACCATTGGAAAGCCACTGAAATATAACATCCTTGACTGCATAAACAATCCATAAATGTCCACATTGAAGGTCTAGACTCTGAACGTGCAGATGTTAAACATGTGGCAGCTGGGGCAGGGGGTGGAGACCCAAGGTGTAAACCAGCACTGCCTCTACTGAAGCAAAGTGAAGCAGGTGCTGAATGTCACGAAAGGGCAAGGAATCACGATAGCAGTGCATTTGTTGCTCTGTTTGTACTGCCCTAGGAGGGGTGCATAATTTTCTACCTTCTATGCCAAACTTGCTCTTGGGTTCTGTACAGCCTGATTGGGAAGTTGGGTGTCATTTTCTGCTTGCTCACAGGCAGCCAATTGGTGTGGTCCAAACCAGAATCCAAATACATTTGTTCTCCTTGTTTCAAATGTTTAAAATGAACAGGAAGTTTATCCAAGCAGAAAGCAAAGGGAACCATCCGCTCCCTTTCTTTTATCCCGAGAGCACGGCTAATATGTATATGAATTCAAACTCACTGTGATATTATTTTCCAAGTTAATAAATCCTTGAAGTTTTTCATAAAGTGTCTCTCTACAGAGGCTGAGAAAAATGAGAGATGTTTATATCTGCTAGAACATCTATATTTATAGGTTTAATTTTGAAGGCAGGCAGACTATTCTCAAGACTATTATCTTAAATAGATAATTGTTTCCTTCTTTTAAACTAGTAATTGCAACTTTCCATTTTGGTTTCTACCCTCCCCATTTCCTTTAACAGAGTAGCCCCAGGAGAAGATGTAAAGAACTCAAGACTTTAGTAAGGTCAATAGATGGGTAAAAGAAGGGATTTCAACTAGTGTAGTAGATCGTGAGAAGATGAAAAGAAAGGTGAACTTGCACAACCATGGGTCTTTTTCCACATAACCTTCTGGAATAGTAGGACTTCACAGATAGTACATTATGAAAAAGCCAGTTCCTACTGTTAACATTGCTGCTACACAGTCACCAGGACAACGATAAACGTAACATTAAGTAAACAGGTCAGTTTGGCTGACAGCCATCTCCACGTTCTCTGGCTGCATTTTACTTAGAATACAGAAAGACTGATTTACACCAATCAGTCTTCATGTGGGCATGCAACTACAGTACATAGATTATCACATGGAGAGGATTGTTATGGAGAACCAGCCTTGCCTCATAGAACAGTGCTGAAATAAATAAACACGGTATTAGCCATTGAGCCTCACAGTGGGTAGACAGTTGTGTGCTCCCCTAACATGGGGGATCAGGATTAAAAAAATTATAGGAGAACAATCACAAACAGAGGATCCTCTACTTTGCAGACAGTCTTCCTCCAGGGCAATAAAAATTGCATGGGGTTTGTTAGCATGCTCTGTCTCCAACCCCTTCATCTTGCATACCAAACTTATATACAAGAATTATTACATAGAGCTTCTGTGCTTGGTGTATCCTGAAATAATAACAACCACTGCAATTTATTTCCACAAATCTCATCACAGAGGACCAAAAAAAATGAAGTTAATCTAAACTAAATGAGCCCTCTCTTGGGCAAGTTTACAAAGTCAGAGGACTCTCTGTCTTGCTCCCTATCTTCTGGCACTAAGAACTCCAATGTAATTTGTTTAGGTTTCAGCTTCCTAGCATAGAAGTGCCTACACACCCCATACACCTCCTAAAACATGATGGGTCAAGCTCTGTTTACCTCCTAGCTTTATAGCTGAAAAGAGTTCAAAGCCAGGCAACTCCTCACAACGTCTCCAGAACATCTTGTGGTATAATAGAATACAAATGGAGTTTAGTTAAGCTGTGAAAACACACAGATAAGAATGAAGGTAACAATAGAAGAATTCCAGCTCACAATAAGTATTTGGTTTCCCATATGTCTGCTTTGTTTGTGAGACTTCATAGGTCAGTGAGTTTAGCCTACAGAAGATCAGGATCAAAAACCATTGCCAGAAATAAAATTAAAAGGTTTAAGCTATGCAAATATATTTGCTTTCAACCCTCATTGTCTTTGATTTTGATGCTATGCTCCCTGTCTATACTCTCTAAAGGCTCTTCCTCATAGCCAAGTGAATGTGCTGTTCACCAGACCTTGATCTGGGAAAAAATTAAGCCAATATAACATGTGGTCTGCCCACTGGCAACCCCTATCCTGCCACAAACAAAACTCTGGCACAGTGCTGTCTTTATTGATAGAATATTGGTCGTATAAAGGATAGGGATTCTTAGAGCTCCTCCAGTTTTGTTTCATTTTCCTCCCACCAAATGTCACTAACTGATGGGAAAATATCCACCGATCATTCTCTTCAATGCAGGATAGCCCTGGGGAGGAGGCAGGTCTTGGGAGATAGCTGGACCATCAGCATTAACCATCAGTCAAAATTTGCTCTGGTTTTGTGCAAGAATTTGCTCTGGGTGCATTCAAAGGGATGCTTGAGTGCAGAGCTTTCCAAACTGTGTGTCGTGACACAAAAGTGTGTCGCCACACAGTCTGGTGTGTCACCACACAACCCGGAAGTGCTGATCATCATCAGCGCTTCTGGGTTTTCCTGCAGCGACACACCAAGGGTGGCACGCAAAAACTGAAAGCGGCAGCAGCGCTTCTGGGTTTTTGCACGCTGCCGCAACGGCGGCACTTCCGGGTTTTCCCGCGGCGAGAAAACTTTGGAAAGCCCTGCTTGAGTGCATTAAAAGCCACTAATCAGTAGGGGAGTCTTCCTGGTGAACCAGGAGAGATGGAGATGGAGATGGAGATGATGGAGATGGAGGTGTGTGTGTGTGTGTGTGTGTGTGTGTGTGTGTGTGTGTGAGAGAGAGAGAGAGAGAGAGAGAGAGAGAGAGAGAGAGAGAGAAGCCTCTCTGCTGCTGCTTCATGGTACAATTCTCAACCTGACAGACATGGGGAGAATTTGTTGTTTGCTTCACTGTGCAGTGGTCATCTCCTGTTCAGGCTGATCCAGATTTTTAAGATGGATAGTGACTTGGAGACCTGGCAGGTACAGGAGAGAGGCCAGTTTGAAAGAACCAGATTCATCTGTTGCTTGAAGCAGAATGGCCTGGAACACAATACACAAGGGCCAGAGGCAAGGGAGTATGCCCACATTGATTTAAAGTGGCCAATGGGTGCCAGGCTAATCCTACCCTTTAGGAATCACTTACACCACCAACTGAAAGGCTAGTAAAGCGTATCAGATTTCACCAAGAGCAAAACTGCCACAGCTTGTTGCATTCTTCCAACAGCACACCTATTGTCACTGTAATCGAGTCCATCCATCTTGTTGCTGATCATCCTCTTCTTCTCTTTCCTTCCATCTTTCCCAGCATTACAGACTTCTTAGGAGTGTTAGGTCGTTGCAATGTGCCCATAATATGATAATTCCAGCCTGGTCTTTTATTCTCTGATCCATTTGTTTGTTTTCTTGGCTATCCATGGTATTCTCAGGAGTCTTCTCCAACATCCAAGATCAAAAGCATCAATACTCTTTCTACCTTGCTTCTTCAAAATCCAACTTTCACTTCTGTAGAATATCACAGGGAAAACCATTGTCTGCACGATTCTGATCTTTGCATTTATAGACACACCCTGGCAACCAAAATTTTTTTCCCACGGCTTTCATTGCTGCTCTATTGAGTGCTAGCCTGCACTCATTTCTTGGCTCTTGGTTCCTTTACTATTTATTGATTATCCTAAAAGTTAGAAGCTATCCACCACTTCAATATCTTCATTGTCACTTCTAAGGCTGTTGCTGTACCTGTTGTCCAAGTGTTGATGGAACACAATTCAATTCAGTCAATGATCATTGGGTAGTAATGATGGGTATTGTTGTCTAATTATACCTGGAGGGCCCCCAGTTTCCAGCCCTGCTATAATATATCAGATTGTTTAATGTTTTTCCTATGCTATTGAAACAAGTGGTTATTTATTTTTTAAATACAGGCTGTATGCTTCTAGATATTGTTGCTCTTCCCACAACTACTGTATATATCCGTATATCTTTGAAGTTTTAGAACAAAACCAAAAAATCATGTTATGATCATCTGAATTTGAAATACATTTATATACTACCATGTGAGTGTTAAAATAAACTAAACATAGATTTCCTGTATTTATGAATGTGGCCAGGAGTTTAAGTTACATTCTCCTCTCTTAGATCAAAAGAGTAACAATACAGACTACACCAATAATATGAACAACAAAATAAACAACTAAGCATCAAATTCTACAAAGCTACAGTGGCTAAAGCCATCTTCCAGGATCATGAATTAGAAAAAAAGAAATTGCCATACCTCCAACAAGATTAAATTTGGGTATGATTTAAAACTATTGGTACAGATGCCACTCTGTAAATCTTTCTTGTTTAGGAATTGTGGTTCTAAGGAAACAAGTAAAATCCACAGATTTTTAAATTTTTAAATGGTTCTGATTGCCAGACAAATTCAGCTTGACATTAATTCTAAACTACACACATATTTTACTAATATTTGGGCTATTCCTTTGCAAAATCAATATGATGTAAACACTGAAATGATTTTCTGATCTATGAAAATGGCTTCTTCCATTTCATGGACTTTCTTTCAAATATAGTTTCTCACTCTCACACGCTTCTCCCCACCCCTGCTCTAACTGTGGGTCCTATGCAATGGCATCTACTATGGCTGGAAAGGGTGCATAAATGATTGAAAATGTACACAATATATTTGTTTCTACTGGGGTCTCATGGAAGCCAAATGATCAAATCAGCTACAAGGGGAAAGAAAATACAAAACTGAACTGAGCATTGTTTTTAAATATAATGTTTCTTATAAAAATGTTAAAACCAACATTTTAATCCACTCTTTTTATAATCAGTCTGTTATAGAAAAGACTGGTGAAATATGAGCACTTTTCAGACCCATTTTTTCCACACATACATGTGCACACACACAATATTTCACCTTTCCTTAAAAAAAGGAACATCTAACAGCAACAGGTTAAAAACAAACTTATTCACAGCAGCAGAATACCAAAAAAAAAAAAAAAAAAAAAGGAAAAGTGTGCCATTAAAACAAGCAGATACCACCTCCTCAGATAAAATGAAATCCTCACTACCTGTGTATTTTCTACGGCAAAAAGAAAGGAATCCCTCTAGCGGTCACTGAAGGAATCACCATTACCAAAGGTAGTCATTGCCACATGTTGTTGTTCAGTCGTTTAGTCGTGTCCGACTCTTCGTGACCTCATGGACCATAGCACGCCAGGCCTTCCTGTCCTCCACTGTTACCCGGAGTTTACTCAAATTCATGTTCATTACATCGGTGATGCTATCTAACCATCTCATCCTCTGCCGTCCCCTTCTCCTTTTGCCTTCAGTCTTTCCCAGCATCAGGGTCTTTTCCAGTGAGTCCTCTCTTCGCATTAGGTGGCCAAAGTATTTGAGCTCCAGCTTCAGCATCTGTCCTTCCAATGAGCAGTCAGACCTTTCCAAAGGTTGGGGATTCTCAAAATTGTTGCCATGTGCCACTTCTGGAGGATTTTGAAGGGGTTTTAAGATCTTGTATGTGGCAATGACTTTGACAACAACAACAAAGTCATTGCCACATACAAGATCATAAAACCCCTTCAAAATCCTCCAGAAGTGGCACATGGCAACAATTTTGAGAATTCCCAACCTTTGGAAAGGTCTGGATTAGGGAAAGCAAAGTCACTGCTCCTATGACATTCCTTGAAACAGTCCACATCTCAGCACATTAGAAAGGGAAACACGAGCTAAATATTTCTCTGCAGTTGCTTATTCCCACAGTTAGGTTCATAATACATCTAAAGTTGTAACTGATCCAGCTTTTATCTAATATCTCCCCAAGACTCAGGCATGGGGCTCTCCCTTAATCCTATTCCTGTACCTGAGATCCCTGAACTACTCATTCCAAGGATGGGATGGGATGGGATGTGGGACTTGCATTCAATGCATGCAATTTGCTGCTGAGCCATTCCCGGTCCCCTCTTTCTTCTGATTTAGTAGCAGTCTTCTTAAGGTTGGGTCCAATATGAACTTTTCTCGCAAGATGGGACTGCTTTTTGGAGGGTTGGGGGAAATCTGAAGAATTTAGATATAAAAGGAAATATAGCCGAATCTAACATACATCAATAGCATTCATTATACCTTTCTATACTTTTTTTATCCTTCAAATGATGTTTTGCTTGCACCACCGCCATGCACCAATTCAAATACATTGCCTTTTATTCCTTAAACTTTTTGTCTCTTTCTTTTTCAGGATTTCATCCAATCCATCCAATCACAATTTGTTTTTCAGTCTTCCCCTTCCTTTGGATCCATTCACTTTTCCTTCATATATTGTTTTGTTTCCTGATTCAATTCTTTCCATTCTCTCTAAAAGATGAAATCATCTCAACATGCTGCTTTCCTAACTGTAAATCATTCAGATTTGTGGCCAACAACAGAGCATCATCTGGACATTAAAATACATGGGACGTAAACAGCATTGGTTGCGCTATTTGATGATCTCTGGCAAGAGCAGGATTGGGAGAGTGCAACCATCCTTGCTCTACTTGACCTCTCGGTGGCCTTCGATACCATAGACCATAACTTTCCAAACTGTGTGCCGCGACACAGTACTGTGTTGCCTGCAGGACCCAGGTGTGTCGCGTGAAAACCTGGAAGCGCTGATGGCACGCGGGCCATCAGCGCTTCCGGGTTTTCGTGCGGCACACCAGGACGCCGCTACTGCTGCCTTCTGCGTTTTCACACACCACCGCAACGACGGCGCTTCCAGGTTTTCGTGCGCCGCCATTGGTGTGTCGCCAACATGAAAAGTTTGGAAAGCCCTGCCATAGACCATGGTATCCTTCTGGAGCAGCTTCGGTGGTTCAAAATGGGGGGCACTGTGTTGTCCTGGTTCACTTCCTTTCTCTGTGGCTGTTCCCAGTCGGTGTTGATTGGGGGCAAGAGATCCAGCCCTCGGCCCCTGCTTTGCGGGGTTCCGCAGGGGTCAGTGCTCTCTCTGCTCCTGTTTAACATCTACAGCCACTGGGTGAGATCATCTGTCACCATGGGGTAAGATATCATCAGTATGCAGATGATACTCAGCTGTACATCTCTGCCCATGGTGAATTAAGCGATGCCACAACTGCCTTTCTCGGTGCATGGAGGCTGTTGAGGTCTGGATGGGGAACAATAGGCGGAAACTGAACCCCGGCAAGGCTTTGGGTTCGGGGCTCTTTGGTTTCCAGAGAATTACCACCTCTGGTCTTGGATGGGGTTGTACAGCCCCAGACAGATCCAGTGCATAACCTGGAGGTTCTCCTGGCCTCACCTGCTCGAGGAGTGGGTGGCAGTCGTGGCCAGGAGGGCCTTTGCACAACTTCGGGTTGTGCGCCAGTTGTGCGCCAGTTGCACCCATTCCCATTTTTTCGCAAGCCTAGATTTGTGCATGTGTCAACACTTTTTGCGGAAGCTGCATTGGTTGCCGATTTGCTTTCAGGTCCAATTCAAGGTGCTGGTTATTAACTTTAAAGCCCTATATGGCTTGGGGCCTGGTTATTTGAAGGACCACCTCACCCCAGTCACATCTACCCGGCCCACCAGAGCAGGGAGGCAGGGTATGTTGCGGGTCCCATCAATGAAGGAAGTACATCTAGTGGGACCAAGATAAAGGGCCTTCTCCATGGTGGCTCCCTCCCTATGGAACATCATTCCCCCAGAGGTAAGATTGGCCCCCACCTTGCTCCTTTTCTGGAAGGCCCTGAAGACGTGGTTTTGTCAGTGGGCCTGGGGACCCCAGGTTGATTTGGAGCCGATCCACTGGTTAGTTTGAGTGTGTTTGTTGCCGCTGGGGGTGGGGTGGGGGTTTATTGGGTTTTTTTGTATTTGGATTTTAATCCTGTAAGCCACCTGGAGTCACCGTATGTGAGTTGGGTGGCTACATAAATTTGTTAAATAAATAAATAAATAAACCTCCCCAACCAATGCAGTTCTAATGTCACCACATGCATTCCTTATGCATTCAAGAATATACAGTATATGGATATATGCCCATACATGTCTATGTGTGATGTGTGTAACAAATAAATAAGTGCAATGTAACTGGAAGCTGCAACAAAACAAATTTTGCATATTTTTTCTCCTCTCCTGCTTTTTTGAGAGCTAAAGTGTGTGTGGATGTGTGTGGGTGTGTGCATGCGTACACGAGGGAGAGAGGGAGGGAGAGGAGAAAGCAGTGCTTATACCTATATGATTTGTTGCACATGTGGTAGTAGTAGTTTTAAACAGAAAGTAGCAAAATGAAATGCATAAACAGAAAATAGACTTGGTCAGAAGTCAAAACCATGCACTTATTACTTTAAATAGCAAGAAAAGGCCAAACACTAACAATTAAGGATCTGAAAAAGAACATTGGCCAATATTTTTACACTCTAGGGAGAAGACAAATAAAATGCTTCCTGAACTCACTACAGAAAACATGAGCTCCTTGCCTTAACCTCCCCGTATGGCTTATACTTTCTTCTCGTGCCTCCACCCACAGTGCAGCATCTTGGCAACCACAAGTGGGAAAGCCAGCCCAGGCTGCTGGGTGGGAACACGATACTCCAAGGCAGTAAGAATTGTAGTTGTCCAAGGTCAGCTATTGTTCAACAGGTTATAAATAGTCTGCTGCTGGTAATCACCAGTCCCTACCTACTTTTTTTCCTTTTTAATGAGCAACAGTTGGCACTCTCCTGAGATAAGGAAAGTGAAACAAAAAAACACAACAAAACAAAATGCAAAGAAGGACTGTGTGACAGCCTACTGCAATGTTTCTCAACCTTGGCCACTTTTAGATAGATCTGGGAGTTGAAGTCCACACATCTGAAAGTAGCCAGGGTTGAGAAACACTGGCCTACAGTAATCTCCTGTATCCAAAAGCTAATGCATGCACACTCCCATTTGGTATCATACCTACACCGAGTACATGGTGACAGGGGAGTTTCTGCAAATAGGGAGAAAATACCGAAATGCTATCCAGCTCCCATCACATCCTAAGGGTAGCAGACTAAGGTACTCATTGTTCTTGTCTGTTTCCAAAGCCTTATTTATCAGGACACTGTTTGGAAAGTATTTTTAGGCTTTATAGGACGAAAAGCAATATGTTCATAAATATTGGTTGGATTTGTGCTTCTGTTGACATTACAGCTTCAAATCCTATTTGCAAGCCTCTTCTTTGCTGCAATTTTCCAAGTTTCCAAAAGGTAAGTAATTAATAAAAAGTAAATGCAAAGGTTTCCCCTGCACAGTCGTGTCTGACTCTAGGGGGTGGTGCTCATCTCCGTTTCTTCATGTGGCCGGCATGACAAGCACGGAACGCTGTTACCTTCCCACGGAAGAGGTACCTATTGTCCTGACTTCGAGTGAAGGAAAACACGCTGAGACTTGAAGTTGAAGCTCTAATGTTTTATTGTCCTACTCTACTAGGCAGAATCCAGCTAAACTAAGATGAACTGGTAATGCTCAGAGACAGGGTCCAGTACTACGCATGCGTTTCTCCCCCTGGAGGGAGCCCCTTCCTTCTTCGCCAGTTATCTCCCTGACACCTATTTATCTACTTGCATTTGTGTGCTTTCGAATTGCTAGGTTGGCAAGAGCTGCGGCGAGTGTGGGAGCTCATTCCGTCATGCGGGGCTAGGGTCTCGAACCGCCAACCTTCCGATTGACAAGCCTGGTGTCTTAACCACTGAGCCACCTCGCCCCTGTAAGTAATTAATATTCGTCAGTAAATTGAACGTTAAATGCAGGGAGATGTATTTCAGCTTATATCTAGCCACTGGTCTATGGCCGTAATAAAGTTGACCTGGTCTAGCTCTCACATTTAAACCTGAGAGCAATCTCATATTACTTTTTATGATGTGTTCAATTCTGGCAAGCTGGTAGATTGTGAATCCCGAAGGATGAACCTGACAACTTAAAAATGCCAACGCCTATTCAATGGTCACCCAGATTAAACCTGAAATCTGTCATGTTGCAAACAGACAGTGAAAACTAGGTGGCAGTTGTAACTATTGCAACTTCCAAAACAGAGCACTGAGGTTGGACAAAGCTGGAATCGGGCACTCAGACATTCCATGTTGGTTCTTCCAATTTAAGTCTGACACAGCCTATATTAGAATTCCAGTATGGTGCTGATTAAGCTGTCCCTACCAGGTGTTGCCTGCCCATATTCTCTTACACCACTCTGTTGACCACCTCCTGGCCTGCCACCTCAACTTCATTGCAGTTCTTGTGGGGAAAAGAAACATTTTTGGCAGCATTCTGGAAGAGGTCCAGGGACAATGCTTGGTTGCCTGCTATGTGTTAGTTTACCTGAAATTCAATCCTTGACAATGTTATCAGGCACTGCATTTGTGGAACCTAAAATGGAGAACAGCAGGCATGCAGCAATGTCAAACGCTGCTTGAAAAGGCCCCTGCTATCACAGTGTGGTTGCTATAGATGAAGGGCCTAGGATTGGCCAAGCCACGTGCTCTCAGTAGGCCTGGTTAGGCTGATTTGATTCAAAGGTTGGAAACTTAATTAGTTTACCACATTTAATTCCAATACAAAGTAAATAATTTTGCCACCAAAATGCCAGTGATAAATCAACACTACTGTGAATGTTCAGAGGAATTTATTGAAAACATTTCTATGCTGTCTAAGCTCAAGAAGGCTTAATCAGGAGGATTACTGAATCAAGACCTCCAAAATATAACATTTTGTTTTTAAAAAATCACATTGCTAGGAAGGAA
Source organism: Charina bottae (assembly GCA_023362775.1). Classification (NCBI taxonomy): domain Eukaryota; kingdom Metazoa; phylum Chordata; class Lepidosauria; order Squamata; family Charinaidae; genus Charina; species Charina bottae. The sequence goes on along the minus strand of JALMGJ010000002.1, from coordinate 95,583,109 downwards.
ACAAATCATGAAATTCTGAAAGAACACCCCTTCACCCAACACTTAAATTATGACAGGAGAAAAAGAAAGTTAGAAAACCTCAAACAATTCATTTTTCTCAGAGCTGATGATGATTCTAATTCCTTTTACACTTAGAACTGTATGATACTCTTAATTTTCTCTGTATTTGAAAGAGAATTCTTCACTTATCGACGTCACTTGTTTAATATAATGTTAGTGAACTTCGAGAGAACTGGAGCTGAAATGGGCCACTAAGAGAGAGGAGAGAGCTGCACAATGTATGCAGAAATAGTACCACTAATCTATCTTCCCCAGACAGTTCCATAATGACTGAGCATCCTCAGTAGAAAAAAAAAGGTTGAATTGTAGGGGCGGAAATGGGTATGATATGGAGGAATGAAGCATTTTGGAGAAGATCAAAACTGGAACTATGAAGAGGAGGCATTCTGACAAAATCAGAGTACAGTGGAAATGTACACTGTAAGGCTCCCTTTCCCCTCTTATTCCTGGTCACAATATACATTGCTTTGTTTTTATGCTCTAATGAAAAAGAGTGAAATGTTTTCTTTAATCATTTTCTTTCTTGATTGTAAAATTCTGGTAGCATATGCCATGCTTCATAAACCTAAGCGAAGTGGAATTAAACTTGAAGATTTAATTGCCTAATTCCATTGCTGGGAGCACTAGGGTTGAACAGGGCATTTAATGACTGCTCCCCTTGATCATGTGTTACACAAACGTAATAGAACATCTTTGGGTTCCAGACTCCTAATTACAATGAAAACGTTTTAAAAGCAGTAACTGCATCAATTAGAGCATTAGCTGTTATTACAACCTCAGTGTGCAGTTTAGCTGGTGGTGGGCCTCTCACCAGCTTGCCAGCTCACAAGAGAGATAATTACAATACATCCTTACCTTTTAAGCTTCCTGATGAGATAGTTTCTGCCTGGAATCAATGCCTGCCAACATGCCTGTTGAAATTTCCTGAGGAAGTAGTTAAAGAGTGCTATAAAATGGGACTAATTTAGAAGGCAAAAGAAATCTTGCTCTAATTTCCAGAAACAAATGGCATCAAAGAAGAACAAACAGCTGGATCCCCCAAACATTCTGCCATCACAACCCCCATGGGACCAAGCAGGGTGTGGCACGCTCATAATCGGAGGCATGTGCTGTATTCCTAGATGCCAGGATCAAGTATGGAAAGAGAAAAGGATAAGATAAATAGGGATCAGAACTAGAGCAGTATGCATTTACAGTATCCTTGCATTGGAGGATTTTATATAATTACCCTTATATCTCCCAGGGTTTCAGGGCACTGTGCCACAGCTGGGAATGTTAAAAACCAAAGACAATGAACCAGCCTAAAATTAAATAACTCAGCATTCAAAGTGCAATCACATTTTAAAAAATTTACAAATGGTTTTAAACTGCCTCCCCAAGTTCTACCATGTGCTCTATGAATCCATGTGGAATGTGGCATATAAATAATAATGACCCCGTGTGGTTGCCAGGCATGTCTTCTCTACAAAGCATTCCAAAGCTATGGCACTACTGCAGAGAATGTGGTATGGAACATCCTGCCACAAATACAGCAGCACCGTCTTGTTGAACCTTATCTATGTTCTGTTACCTGCTTCTATGAGCTAGCATATCTTTCATCAATGCAGTATGATTAAGTTGCTTCAGTCCACAAAAGCTTACGTCAGCCTTTCTCCAGCTTTGGACCCTGGAGGAAACCTTGAAATATTGTTCAGGTCTTGGGGAACCCCTGAACATTCAGGCTCAAATATAGGCCAGAAGTTACAAACTTATTATATTTGTTTCATGTGTAGGCCTGTATATATGCACTAAGAGTGTTCTTAAACTAAAAATAAAGAATGAAACTTACCTCTTTAATGTGAAGTTGCCCAAATTTGAAATAATTTTTTTAACAAATCATGCTCTCTCAGGGAACCCCTAGTGACCTCTGGTGGAACCCTAGGGTTCCACAAAACCCTGGTTGAGAAACCCTGACTTACATAATAAATTAATCTTTAATAAGTGCCTGAGAAGTCTTTGGAGTTTGCGGGCAGCAGGCTAATATTATTAACATGATAACATGTGGAGTGGATGCTATTAGTGTTACATGGATCAAGAGGCGGGTAAGAACTGTACCCAATGAATACTCATGTGTGGCTCTGCATTAACCTAGCAAGACTTCTTGAGTGGAGTATTATACAGCTCTGTTTTGGTCTCTGGGTCCTATTTTTATATATGACCTGGACAGGTTTGTAAATGGGCTGCTTTTTTGATTTGCAGGTGATATAAAACTAGCACGTAGAAGAAAGACTCAAGATTCAAAAAGTTCCGTTTGGAACTTGGCCAAAATCAACAATATGAAACTCGGTAATGTCTGGCATTCAGTTCCAAAAACCAAAGACATGAGAAGAAGGCAATGAAAGAAATCAGGTTTGGGAACAGCAAAATTTATTTATTCATTTATTTTATGTGTATGCTGCCCAATCCCGAGAGTCTCTAGGTGCCTAACAACCTCATAAAATAAAACATCAATAAAAAAGAAAAGGAAAAAACAAACGCAAGAATACATAACGAACAATCAGAGTCAAAAGACGAAACCATAAAATTAGAGATGCGAGAAAGGTCTAATGTCTTCATAGATTACAAGATGAACATGAACGGGAAGCACAAAGTGGTTATTTACAATATGAATGCAAATGTAGGCTGCCTTAACTGAAGTACAGTGTCTAGGTCACAGGACAAGTGTCTACTTGTACACGACACTAGTGGTCTATATTGGAGTACTGTTTTCAGTTGTGGGCACCACATTTTAAGAGAGACACTGCAAAATTGAAACATGTTCAAAGAAGAGCATGCAGAATGGCACAAGGATTAGAAACTAAGGACTCTTTCTCACAGCCATGTTAACATGTATTCCTCCTGTCCCTGAGTTGGCTGAAAAGTACATTGATATGAATTGTGCTGCTGTCACTGAGGCCAAGCTTTAATGGGCCTCAGCCACGAGGCTGATAAGATTTAACGTGGGACCGTTTCAGGACAGTGATGGCAATGTAAACCTAGCCTTGGGAACGGGAACGGGATAACTAAACTATTAAGGGAGGAGGAGGTTCAGAAAAGATTACTCAGGCCTGGGGGGAAAAGATAGCATTAAAAAGAAACTCAAAAGAACCCTGCCTTGATTTTGTCTGGGTTCAGATGGAGTACAGAGAAACTGTCAGCCGCTTCGAAACTGACAGGCTTTCAAGATTCTGATGTTGTCATGGCAAGCTCAGACTCAGATGAGAAGACCGACAATGAACAGCCTGCTCTAGCGTTACCAGATGAGCCACCTCCTGTGGACCTGCAGGCAGTTGAGGTGGGGCCGTCCGGTAATCAACAGGAGCAGCTGCCTTTGGTCTTTGAAGATGAGGAGTCTGAGCTGCTGCCTCCGCCCAGCGCAAAGGCTCACCATGCAGAGAAGAGAGCAGAGCAAAGATGCTCTGCAAGGCTCCTCACAAGGAGCTGCGCCCCCCTGAAATGAGCAACACCAGCACTGGCTCCACTTAAGGAGAGCAGCAAAGCCAAGCCTCTTCGTTGGAAACAACCCTTCGCTAACCCCTTCAAGGGTCTCGAATCTTAACTTTTGAATCCTGCGACTTTGACTTCAGATCCCAGACCATCTGACGATCTTTCTGTGACGCTTTGACCCTCGGACCTCACTCTTTGGCCTCCTACTTTAAACTTGAAAACTTTGGCACTTTAGTAAGGCAAGCTTGCTTGACTTTGGGGTCTTTTTCCCACTTGCAATTTGCAACCACTTCTCTCGTGCATTTGAGTGTGTTTGGCCTGGGACAAGACAATGATATAATAAAGAACACTGCTGCTTGTTCTAGACCTTGTCTACCTCAAAGTGCTGATACCAGTCTTGAAAGCCTCACTATTTTCTTATCAGTGAGGCATTGGATCTTGCCTTCTAGCATATGGGGACAGAACCTTGAGGCACCTCACTGTGGGCAGAACAAGTTGCCAAGGCATTATTGCCACATCAACAGTAGGCAAATACACAAATAATGAACCTGCAATACACAATACAGCTAGCATGGCATCTTGGACAAGGCTTGCTTCAACTGGACGCCGCCCACAAGTTGTCCCAGACCATTGTTACTTCAATCTTCTGGAAGCCTGAGAAGTTCAGAGGCACAAGATCAAATCCTGATTTTCACTATCCAATGTGAATTATCCATGCTGGGCAATGGAATTTCTGAGTGATTGAACCAAAGTAACCTTTGTTCTCAGGTTGTTGAAGGAAGGAGCAGCCCAATAAATAAGGCAGGGCACACCAGATAATTTAGAAGAGCTGTTTCATAACTGCATGCTGATTGGTGGATAGTTAGAATATTTGATTCACTGGAAGGGCTAATCTGAGTCAGAGAAATTGTGGGAGGGGACAGAAGATGTGCACCTTCACATATTACTAATTACTAATTACATATTACTAATATGACATTGTTTTTAGAGTTCAGTAATACCCCCCAAGTCCTGCTGTGCTGCCTCATCTGTGGCAGGGAAGTGTTCCTGGGAGGGATGAGTGAAGAATGTCAGGAGTGTATGCGAAGAGTATATATTCCCAGCAGGGTCACCCAAGGCGTGAAGGTCATCCCAGCTGCCCGGCTAAAGCAAGCAGGCACCTATGCTGGGCAGCAGCTATATAGGAAGATGCCGGAGGCAGACAAACACTTTAGTGACAATGGCAAAGGCATCAATGCATACTGTGTGGGAGAAGGCAATGGTAAACCACTCCTGCATTTTTACCAAGAAAACCACATGAATAGAAAATATAAAATGATTGACGATATAGTGCCAGATGATGGGCCCCTCAGGTCGGATGGCCCTCAACATGCTACTGAGGAAGAGCTGAGGTTCTTTTGGAGCATTAATGGTGTTTATGACGTGACTAGATTAAAGCCTTCAGGACAGCTAGTTGCTAATGTTGCCATACAGGAAAAGAAAATCTGAAGCTGCAAAGACAGAATTACAGTAGGAACATGGAACGTAAGAAGCATGAACATGGGAAAGCTCAACACAGTGAAAGATGAAATGAAACAACTACAAATTGTCATCTTAGGCATCAGTGAACTGAGATGGACCGGGAGTGGACACTTTCAGTCAGAAGATCACACCGTTTATTACTGAAGACATGAAAAACAAAGAAAGGATGGCATTGCTGTTATAGTTAGGAAGGGTATAGCAAGAACAGTACTTGGCTACAATGCAATCAATGACCGAATAATATTGAGAATCGGACATGACTGAACGGATTAAACATCAGTATGCTGATGATACTCAGATATCTCTGTCCCATGTTGACCAAGTGATGCCTTGGTGTCTGAAGGCTGTGGAAATCTGGATGGGGAAGAATAGGCTTCATCTCAACCCTAGCAAGACTGAGTGGCTATGGGTGGGAGAACTTCCTGATGCTGGGGATTTGCCATCTTTAGTTCTGGATGGGGTTGCACTGACATGACCAGGACAGCTTTTGCACAGCTTCGTGTTGTTGCCAGTTGCATCCCTTCCTGGACCAGAAAGCACTATGCATTGTCACTCATGCTTTGGTCACCTCCTGTGTGGACTAATGCAATATGGTCTATGTGGTCTGTCCTTGAAGAACATCTGGAAGCTGCAATTGGTCCAGAATGAGGTGGCACAAGCAATCATGTATATATCTAGATATGCTCATTGTACACCTTTGTTTCACGAGCTGCACTGGCTCCTAATAAGCTTTTAGGTACAATTCAAGATTTTAGTTGTCACCTATAAAGCCCTTCATAGCACGGGGCTGGGTTACTTGAGGGACCACCTATTTACAATTGTCTCTACCCGTCCCATTAGATTTGGCAGGAGGGGTCAGGTCCTATCGCTCCAGGTCCCATTGCTCCAGGTCCCATCGCTTAGAGGATGCCATCTTGTGGGATCCAGGAAGTGTGCCTTTTCTGCCACAGTGCCTGCCCTCTGGAATACCATACCATCTGACATTAGGTTAGCTCTGACCCTGTTGGCCTTTTGGAAAGCCATTAAGACCTGGCTTATTTTTCCAGCTATGGGAATTGGGAAGTTAGTTGAGCCCAGGTGGTTGGTTGCTGGTTTCTTTGGTTGCCATAGTATGTGGTTGTCCTTGTCTTTAGTTATTCTTCTTATTTCACTGTCTGTCCAGTTTTGTTAATTGTCCAGAATTGTGTTTGTGAGATGGGCCACCATAGAAATCAATTGAAATAAATAAATACCTCATTGTACGGTGAACTTGCCAAATTTTACACAGAAACAGGTTCCCAAAGATATCTGACTGTTATTCCTATTTTTATAAATACCTTTTTCAGTTAGAAAAATAAATCTAATTGTGAAGCATGAACAATTTCACCAGTTGTCCTCTGATAAATGGGTGTTTTAGAATGGATTGGGGCTACTCTGGGAACTATTTTGCCTAGGCCACAGTTGGGCTTCACACTAGGGCTTGGTAGTAAATCACAGCTCTCTAGACACTTAATCCTGCTGGGTTTGGCATGGCAGAAAATTCAGACATCACCAACCAGATTAGAATCTTTATTGCAAACAAAAATAAAGCCTTAAATACAACAGTTGATTGCCTACTGAAGTACAAAGACTGAGACAGCATTACATAATGGTTCTTCCCAGCCCGGGAACCTCGGGGTGCCAGTTTGCCAGTTTCAATTTTTACAGGGACCCCCACCTCCGCCAATGCCACTGTATCCATTTTGTAACAATACCAACTACATGCTTCCATAATTTAAAATACGATCACCAGCCCAAACTGCTTGCTGATTCCAGTTTAGTTTATGTTCCATGTGATATTTTTTTCCTTCTATTTTTTTCTATCTTCCCCCCCAGTGCAGTTCTGGAGGATGTAATTTTGAAATAGAAAACCAGCACAAGTACAGAATGGCTTCTTAAGTCTTTCCCCATGTAAACGTTTTCATGGAAAACACTGCCCTCTCCCCCGCTTATTATCATTCCTAGAGGTATCACATGCAAGCAATAGTTTAATGCTGCCCATCTCCCTTCTCATTTGACTCTAAAGGGGCTACCCAGCCTAAGCATTTAGGTATGGGACCATACAGAAATTTCCTGGATGAAATTACTTGACTTCACAGAATATAGTATTGTTCGAGAGAAATCGAGTAACGAAGAGGAAACCAAGGGTTAACAAGAGCAGGGAAGAAAATAATTTGGGAAATTGGGTTAATAAGCTAGATTCTTTAAGTGGGGCAGACTTGCTGATTAGAGAAACATAAAAATATGGAGTTTTGCACTTAAACTAAAATGCAGTCCATAATTAGATGGCATTGGCACCCAACCAAAGGTGAACACATTGCATCTGATCATGAAAGAAGAGCTATTCAGCTCTGTGCCACGCCATGAACATAAACATCTTCCAAGGGATCTGTGCTTTCTGAAAAGAAGGGCTAGTTTTACTTCTATCCAGAATTTTCAAAATCATCCCACAACAATTCAGCTATTTGGGCACCCTTGTGTCTGCACCCTCCATGTGCACTTAAAGTCTCTGCTGAGCCAGTCAAGTTTTTTTTGAGCCTTGATCAATTTTTTCATGCTCCGGTTCGATAATAAGCCTTGAAAGGCTGAGAAACCATTGCTCCAGAGTAAGTTAATTTCTCGAGCAGAGTACAACATGGCCAACCTTTGACCAAGTAAATGGATTTGGCTGCAAGTCTACGGCCGCAGGTCTACGGCCACTTACTGCAGGTGAATACAATCCCAAGCATGTCTTCTCTGGTTATTCAGCAGCTGCTGATCCTGGAACCAGACCAGCAGATTTTGGAGTGGGTAGGCTGTCATTCCACTAATGCCTGGGTGTGCATGCTGGCAAAGCATCACAGAAGGTGTGTATCTACTTCAGTCTTCCCTGCTGTGCCACCTAGCTTCATTCCAAAGCTGCACCTCTGGAAAAATAAAATACAGGGTGCAGGAAAAGGGGTCTGGAGAAGGAAAGAAAAGTCTTGGTTTCAAAACGAATGGCAAAGTATCTCACAAAAATAAAAATAAAACGGCAGCCCCTTATAATCAAACTGCTCATCTTTTTAAACTATGGCCATTCTTCCTGATTCCTTATGCCCATCTTTGAGCAAAGCACAGGCTAGAGGACATTATTCAAAGGAATTCAGAAAATTTAGCTGTTCTCCTGGTCAAAGCTAATGAGGGTTGCTTAGCAAATTGCACAAAGGTATCAATAAACAGAATCAAACATCACATGTTTGTCTGCAAGTTCAAACAACCAAACCCTGCCCACATTCCAATTTGGAACTGCTGAAGTGGCGTGTAGAGTACTGCTACAATAATTATAGTTTATAACTTCTCTGAATATTAATCTGGCCTCTTGGATTTCATCACTTGGCTCTGAGAGCTGTTTTTTCCCCCAAGGTGTTTGAAAATGATATATCTCTCCTGATCGCACCCTTGGGTTGGATAGCTAGAGTTGGATAGGTTTCAGAACTCATGGCTCTCTATGACCTTATCTTTCTTCTTTGCCTTTTTTTGAAAAGAGATTTGTCTTTGCTCTCCTCCCAAGAAGTAGTCGTCTTCTGATTTCCTGGCTGTAGTCAGCATCTGCAGTAATCTTCGCGCCTAGAAATACGAAGTCTGTCACTGCCTCCACTTTTTCTCCCTCTATTTGCCAGTTATCAATCAAGCTGGTTGCCATAATCTTGGTTCTTTTGAGGTTTAACTGCAACCCAGCTTTTGCACTTTCTTCTTTCACCTTCGTCATAAGGCTCCTCAGCTCCTCCTCGCTTTCAGCCATCAAAGTGGTATCATCTGCATATCTGAGATTGTTAATGTTTCTTCCAGCGATTTTAACTTCAGCCTTGGATTCCTCAAGCCCAGCACGTCGCATGATGTGTTCTGCGCACACGTTGAATAGGTAGGGTGAGAGTAAAGAACCCTGCCGTACTCCTTTCCCAATCTTAAACCAGTCCATTGTTCCGTGGTCTGTTCTTACCGTTGCTAGAGCCTTTTTCTGTGAAGGTTGTGTGCTGATCGTTGTGCACCGATCTCCACACATAAAACAAATTCACGCATAGGCGTCTTCCAACCACACCAAACCCAAAACAACCAAAAGTCCCATGGCGATTGACGAATGGCAATGGGGGCAGGACTGTGAAATCCGGAAGTCCTAGTCATGGACCAGCACATGGGCGGTGGATATGGATTCAGTTGTCCTGACTCAAGGATCGAGGCAGTTGAGTAGTTCGGCAGCTGTATCCACGACTGAGCAGCCCTATTTAGGATCCACTCTGCTCACCCGATATGGGGAGGGGGCTAGAAAAGGTGCCCTAAACATAGTCTGCCTCATTTTCTCCCTGACTGGATTACCGCGACCAGTGGGGTCACCATCTAGCGGTCGTAAAAAACACATGAATTTTGGAACATGGAATATACGGACACTGCAAGACAATATGGATAGTGAACGACCTGAACGTAGGACTGCCATTATTGCAAGGGAGCTGAGACGTTTTAATATTGATATAGCAGCACTCCAAGAAACTCGAAGAGCAGGAGAAGGACAGTTGAAGGAAGAAAAAGGAGGTTATACCTTCTTTTGGAAGGGACTGCCTGAACAAGAACGACGAATACATGGGGTAGGCTTTGCTATCAAAAATGACCTTGTGAAGCTCTTGTCAGAAGTTCCCACTGGGATTAACGAACGACTCTCAACTCTGCGAATAAAACTCACCAAAAACCAACAGGCAACTATCCTAAGTGCTTACGCACCAACACTAGATGCAGATGAGGATATCAAGGAAAAATTTTATACCCAGCTGGACACCATCTTATCAGAGATACCAAAGGAGGATAAAATTATCCTCCTGGGCAATTTCAATGCAAGAGTTGGGCGTGATTTTGATTTGTGGCAAGGGATCATTGGGAAAGAAGGAGTTGACAACAGCAACACGAATGGAATCTTACTTCTGACTAAATGTGCAGAGCATAACCTTGTCATTACTAACACACTCTTTCGCCAGAAAAATAAATTTAAAACATCATGGAAGCACCCACGGTCGAAGCACTGGCATCTTTTAGATTATGTAATTGTCCGTGCTAGAGATCGCCATGATGTACTTCTCACCAGAGCCATGACGAGCGCCGATGACTGCTGGACAGACCATTGATTAATTCGATCCACGATGGCCATAAAGATTGTCCCTCATTGTAGGCTCCAAGGAAGAAAACCAAGGCGTAAAATGAATACACTGGCCCTTCAAGATCCTATTAAACGAGCTTGCTTTCAATCAACTCTCAAGGAACATCTGCCTATGGAACTTCCTGAAAATGTTGAGGAACACTGGATTAAATTGAAGACCTCTATTATTTCAGCCTGTGAACAAACTATCGGATACCAGACTAAGAGACATCAGGACTGGTTTGATGAGAACGATAGTGAGATTGAACATATTATTGACAAGGAAAGCCTTCCAGATATGGCAAAAAGATATTAACTGTGCCGTTAAGAAAAAAATCTACGCCAGTGCAAAGGCAGAAGTCCAAAGAAGAACTAGAGAACTTAAGAACATATGGTGGATAAAAAAAGCCCAAGAAACCCAACATTTTGCAGATGCTCATGATGCACGGGGCTTTTTTAACGCCATAAAGGCCATCTATGGACCAACAAACCATGGTACAAATCCCTTACTCTCAGTAGATGGTGCTAAACTTCTAAAGGACAAAGAGTCTATTGCACTGCGCTGGAAAGAGTCTTCTTGCAAATCCCGCAAAAACAAATAAGAAATGAGCTTGCAGTACCCCCTAGTTTGGAGGAAGTCAGTAAAGCCACTAAACAAATGAAAAATAACAAAGCTAGTGGACCTGATGGGATTCCTGCTGAAGTCTTTAAAGAAGGCGGGCCTGAACTTACACAACAACTTCATAAGCTCATCGAAAAAATCTGGATGAGGGAGGAGATTCCAGCAGACTTTAGGGATGCCATAATTATCACTCTCTTTAAAAAGGGTGATAGAACAGACTGTGGAAACTATCGAGGCATCTCCCTTCTAGCCACAGCAGGCAAAATCCTGGCAAAGATCATTGCAAACCGTCTCCTATCTGTATCAGAAGACATCCTCCCTGAAATGCAAAATGGCTTCCGCCCTTCCAGGGGAACAGTGGATATGATCTTCACTGCACGACAGCTTCAAGAAAAATGCAAGGAGCAAAACCGCCCTCTGTACATGGCGTTTATTGATCTGACTAAAGCTTTTGATACTGTAAATCGTACTGCTCTCTGGACCATCCTTCTGAAAATCGGATGCCCTGATAAATTTGTGAACATCTTGCGGTTACTCCATGACGACATGATGGCAACAATCCTGAATAACAATGGCTCTCAAAGCGATCCATTTAAAGTGGAATCCGGCGTTAAACAGGGATGTGTTATTGCTCCAACCTTATTCACTATCTTCATCGCTATGATTATACACCTTGTTGAAGAGAAACTTCCTACTGGTGTAGAAATTATATATCGAACAGATGGAAAGCTTTTTAATCTTAGTAGGCTGAAAGCAAAAAATAAGGTAATTGCAACTTCTGTTATAGAACTTCAATATGCTGATGATAACGTAGTCTGTGCACACTCCGAGGAAAGATCTTCAAACTATCCTAAACATCTTTGCAGAAGCATTTGAAAAGCTCGGCCTCTCGATTAACATTAAAAAAACCAAAGTGCTTTACCAGCAAGTTCGAACCAATCCCTCTGCAGCGCCATCAATCCAGCTTAAAGGTGTGTCACTAGAAAATGTTGACCACTTTTCTTATCTCGGCAGCCATCTATCTACAAAAGCCGACATCGACGCTGAAATTCAGCATCGCCTGAGCTCTGCGAGTGTAGCTTTCTCCCGAATGAAGCGTAGAGTGTTTGAGGATTGGGACATTCGCAGGGAGACCAAAATGCTTGTTTACAAAGCCATTGTACTACCAACCCTTCTGTACGCCTGTGAAACATGGACCCTCTACAAACGCCACCTCCAACTTCTTGAAAGATTCCATCAACGCTGCCTTCTGCAAATTACTTGGGAAGATAGGCGGAGTAATGTTAGCGTATTAGAAGAAGCGAAAACCACCAGCATTGAAACAATGATCATCCAACATCAACTTCGCTGGACCGGCCATGTTGTTCGAATGCCTGACCATCGTCTTCCAAAGCAGCTACTTTACTCCCAACTTAAGAATGGAAAACGGAATATTGGTGGACAGCAAAAGAGATTCAAAGATACTCTCAAAGCTAATTTAAAAAAATGTAATATCAACATTGAGAACTGGGAAGCCCTAACTCATGAGCGTTTCAATTGGAGGTCATCCTTTATTAATGGCGCTATGGACTTTGAAGAAGCACGAGTACAGGGCAAAAGGGAGAAAAGAGCTAAAAGGAAGGCATGTCAGGCAAACCCTCATCATGACCGTCTCCCACCCGGAAACCTATGCCCTCATTGTGGGAGGTTGTGCGGATCCAGAATTGGCCTTTATAGCCACTTACGGATCCACTGTTAAAATTTTACCTTTGGAAGACAATCTTACTCGGCTACGAGTGATCGCCAATGACTTGGTCGTTATACAGATTCCTCAGGAGGCAGACAAGATGACTTGGTATCCCCATACCACCAAGAACTTGCCATAATTTGTTATGATCCACACAGTCAAAGGCTTTAGAATAGTCAATAAAACAGAAATAGATGTTTTTCTGAAACTCCCTGGCTTTCTCCATTATCCAGCGGATATTGGCAATTTGGTCTCTAGTTCCTCTGCCTTTTCTAAACCCAGCTTGTACATCTGGCAATTCTCGCTCCATGAATTGCTGGAGTCTACCTTGCAAGATCTTGAGCATTACCTTACTGGCATGTGAAATAAGTGCCACTGTTCGATAGTTGGAACATTCTTTAGAGTTTTCCCTTTTTGGGTATGGGATATAAGTTAATTTTTTCCAATCTGATGGCCATTTTTGTCCTACTTTATTTTATTTATTTATTTAAATGTATTGGCCACCAATGGACTCTGCGTGGCATACAAAACTAGAATGCCCCCCCCCCATAAAAACAGCTAAAACATTAAATCAGACAGACAGCCCAAACTAAAATGATCTACTAAACAACAAAATACACAAAACAAAACAGGGGCCTTAAACAGATAATAAACATCAACCCCAGGCCTGGGGAACAAGCCAGGTTTTCAAAGCTTTCCGGAACCCTAGGAGAGAGGGTGCCATCCTTATCTCTGGGAGGATGCTGTTGCTGTAATTGCTGTACTGTAAATTAGTTGTTTTTCTCATTCAGCTGCATTCTGTTCATACAGGTAGCCCTTGCTTAACAACCATTTGTTCAGTGACCATTCGAAGTTATGACAGTGCTGAACAAATGGTATTTATGACCAGTCCTCGAACTTACAGCTGTTCTAGTGCCCGCGTGGTCACATGATCAAATTTGGGCACTTGGCAGCCTGCCCACATTTATGACTTCAGGGTGCGCTTCAATCAGCGAGAGGAAAAAGATGGCGAAGGTGAGCTGGGGCGGTTGGGGGTGGCAGGGAGGGCGGAGGGCAGGGCGACACGGGCAACAACGGTGGTGGACTGCAGGGTGGCCAAAAGGGCAGAGATGGGGGGGAGGTAGGCGGGTGGGGGGAGCTGAAGCAGAGGCCAGCGCAGCAGGGCAGGAAAGCATGAGGTCCTTACCTAACAACGGCGCAGTCATGGCCAAACCACCCCAACCGGGACTATCGGAACTGCTGTCACTAAGCAGTGCAGTCATGTGATGTTTTGCCTAACGACAGCTTTCCTTAGTGATGGAAATTCCAGTCCCAATTAGGGTTGTTAAGCAAGGCCTACCTGTATTTATTTAGTACACTGCTACATTATGTCACAACTGTTTTATCACAAGCTGCAAACAAGTGGGACACAATTCCATATTGGATTGTGCTGCCGAGACTATAATGATGATCAAACTTAAAAGCTTGGATTATCAAAAATTGCAGGGCGACAGAAACACACAAAATTATACAAGATTTGGAGCAGAATCAGTCCAGGACCCAAAAATTCTAAAGTAGTTTTTCCACTAAATACAAGCCCTTTTGTATTCCAGCTTTTCTTGCACAAATTGTAGATGGACTGAATAATTTGGGAAACACTCAGGTTTTCATTTTTTCCCTCAATTTTCAATTTTATAAGAATATGGTTAAAGAAGATTGATTCATCATTTACATGCAATCACAATGTGCTGAATTTTGCGTATTATTTTATTTTGCATGCAAACATACTTACATGTGTATATACAGACAGACACATACAGTACATACATTTTGATTAGAATAATTTCTCAGTACAACCATTTCTATGGTTTTAGAGAACTGAATCATAAAATATGATGAACATCTAAAAATACTTGAGCCTTGTTTCACAAAAGGCAGAATTAAGTAAATTCCCACTATGAATCAGGAGCAAGACCTGCTAAAGACAGAACCAAATTGTTTTAAAAAGCCATGTCCAGCTTCCTCTCTCCCAGTTGGCACAGGCAGAGCTGACGAGAGATTCAGAGCTGAAGATTCAAATGCAGAAAGTAGCTTGAAAAGCTTCTGGATCATAAATCATGAACAAAATATAAATAAGGCTGGATGAGCTATTCATTCTCTGGCAAGATAACGTAGCACCTGAAGGAAAAGAAGGGGATGGAAGTAATTCTTCAGGAGGGGAATAATTCTTTGAGAAGATAAAACAGCACCTGGAGTCCCTCCAATTGAAATAATACAAAAAGAGACCTTATCGCTAAACTGTGCTTGCCTGATTATGGCCCAATACAGCATTAATTAGACTGATTCCTAGGAAAGAGAAACACTGCAAAGCTAGTCAAAATTTTGAATTGTGCTAGGCTAAAATACGTTGAACTCTGCACATTATTCTTTGTTAATTTTCTGTTTTTAATTATACAGAGGGAGGGAATTTCCATAAATACCTACCTAACTACCTACCTGTCCGAGTTGCAATTTATCATTCAATCATAGTAGGCCTCCCCTTGAGGAGTGATTTGATTTTAAAATTTATTATTGCATCTTTGAAAGCTAACATACTTTATTCTTGTTATTGATCATTCAAGCGAACTATTATTAGCCTACACACATTTTATTTATAAGTTTTGATGTTCCAAAATTTTTCATAAGCATTTTTTTTCTTTTTCTATTTTTCTTTCTTCTTTTTTGGATTTCATTATTTTAGCAATAAAAATATTTTTAAAACATACTTTTTTAGCTCTAATGTTTTAATCTTTACTTTAAAGCTAAAGGCTTTCCTGTTCCAAGTTCTTAAAAAGTACAAGATAGAGTTATGGTGACAGAGGTGGTTAATTTGTACCAAAAAAGAAAAATTGGATACAAGAAATCTAAGCCTCTTAATTTCTGTCCAAAAAAAGCATCAGGTTTTGTCAAGCAATTACCTTTAAAGGGGATGAACATTTCTGATTCAAATAATAAGTAGGGATTAAAATTATGTGTGCCTATGGTCTGGAGGGCAGCCATCAACCACCATCTTGACTGCAGATGTCCCTGATGGGAACAGAATTGGGCATTTTGCTCTGGAGGGTTCCAAGCAGAATGCAACTGGAATGAAGTCCAGCCAGTATCCATTTTTTCCTCTCCAAACATTCTTGGTCAACAATAAGGGGGTTGACTCACGTTAGAAGCTGTGATCAACAGGCTCTTTATAGAATATTCCACCACCACCACCACCCCACACACATTTTCTGGACACATAATGGGACAGATCTGCACTAAACTAAGTCTGATTTACCCAGGCTGCTTTTTGGCAGTTTATTCAATATAAACATTTATTATTTGCAGTCTTTGGTCCTGATGACTTTGTTGCCTCTGAAATTCAGATTTATTATTGACTCCAGAGGACATAATGGGAATCCTAAATCTAATTTAATTTTAGAAGATGAAGAAAGTAAATGAAATTGGTATTACTTATTTGCATGACCTTTAGAATGAAGAACTTGAATGCGTGTTTCTGCAAGCCAGTTATTGTTTTAACAAGTATGAACCTAGTCTTTTTTTCTGTTTTATAATCCATTTAATCCTAAAAATAAATCAGGATGAGCTGAGGCAGCCTGTGATTTGACTGCCCGTTGCATCAGCCAAGAGTATTATTCAGTTTATCAAGGTAAGTTAATCTATGGGCAGAGAAATACTTCACATACCAGCTAAGGAGAGCAATTTTTTTTTAGGGCCAGGCAGAAAACAGTTAACCTTACCGCTCTGTAAGTGCTTGTTAGACAAAAAGCAGGTTCCCGGCAGCAGGGGGCAGCCCACCTTGGGGGAAGGCTGAGGGAATGAGGGTGCCCTATTCTGCTCAAACACTAAAAGGATATAACTGCCCCCCCCCCCTTTCTGCAGAAATCTAAAGGATGACAGATGGGAAAATTCACCTAGAGGAAGAGTCCAGGAGAGCAAGTACGGCCAGCCCTTCAGAGACCCTTGCGGAAAGAAAGCAGCAGAGGAAAGGGGACTTGAGGGGGAAAAGCTGGGCTGTCATTCTGAGGCTCTTCAATAGTATCTTCTGTTTTGTTGCTTGGGAAAATGGCACAGCAGATGAGCAGGTAGGGAGAAGATGAAATGGCTAGTCCTTAGGGCAATATGTACCTAGGTAAAAGGGAGCTAGGGAGGGCTTGATGTCCATCTCCAACCCAAGGACATTCTCAGTGGGTGCTTGACTCCACCTTCTCAGACCCATGTACTGCACCTGCAGTACATAGAGGGGCGTGGTGGCTCAGCGGGTAAGACGCCAGGCTTGTCGATCGAAGATCGCAAGTTCGGAGGTTCGAATCCCTAGCCCTGCGTGACGGAGTGAGCTCCCGCACTAGCTCCAGCTCTTGCCAACCTAGCAATTTGAAAGCATGCAAATGCAAGTAGATGAATATGTACCACTTCGGTGGGTAGGTAACAGCGTTCCGCATGCGTCATGCCGGCCACATGACCGTGGAAGCATCTTCAGACAACGCTGGCTCTTCGGCTAACAAACGGAGATGAGCACCGGCCCCTAGAGTCGGACACGACTGCACAAATGTGCGGGGGCAACCTTTACCTTTACTTACTGCACCTGCCTATCAAGTGCTCTGGAATGTGACCAAGCTCCAGTAGTCAGACCATGATACTCACCAGAAAATCAATTGATCTGGAAGTTGACTGCAGAGTTTTTAAATTGAATGCTGGTTGCACAGAGGAACAAGGATCTTCTTACTATTGTATTGTTAATCAGAGCTAGCAATACACCAGTGAGGCAATCTTTGGACTGAAACCACATACACACCCTATCCCCCTCCCCTCAGACAGTTATAGGATACTTCAATAACCATGGTAAGATTGCTTATTTAAATTCAACTCAGGACTTTATGACCACCATAATCATAGGGCTGTCTCAGAACATCATAGGCCCAATTCCTATTGCAATGGATATTCTCAAAATGGCTTGGGGGAAAAGAAGTGAACAAGAAGTTAGTGGGGTGAGATTTACCTCATTCTCAAGGACAAACCACATCCTGTAGACAACTGGCTGGGTGTTATGGGCTGGATTGATGAGTCAGACTTTAAATCGAAGGACCAGGATGTAAAGGTTCTGACCATGCAGCTCAGGAACCAGCAGGCTCTCAAACAGGTGCAGATAAGAGTCAGAAAGCGCAGGATCTGTTGGGAGGATGAGCTTGCAGTTCTGGAGCAGTCAGGTAATCAATCACCTGTTGCAGAAGCTGATTCAGAGCCTAAGCTGGAAAGATCCTCAGCCGCTGCACGTGCAGAAAGATCAGATGAGTAGAACAAAGGTGTTCAATGAGGTCCCTCAGAAAGAAGAGGCATGACTCAAGAAAATAGGCATGTCTGAGCCAGTGCTATAAAAGATCTTGTGAGTCAAACTTCTGTTGGCAAACAACTTTCCAACCTTGGGACCTCCTGAATGTGTGTGGGGCTTTTTAATACCTGGATGACCTCTGAATTGGTTAAGATGACTCCCAGCAATGATTCTTGGATTTGTCTACAAAGACATACTTTAGCTTATGAAGTAAGCTTGTTTTCCCCTAAGCTCTCACATGCCTGTATTGTGGTAAGAACCATAAAGATATTTTATCTAAGTCTGACCTTCTGTACTTTTAATTGCTGGCATCAGGACAGATTGTTTTCCAACCATCATGAAAGGAGTCCCACCTTAACTTCAGTAGGGAGCAGTTGCTAGCTGAAATTGAACAACAGAAAGGTCAGCTAGCCCAATCGGCAATACAGGCTGCAACGCCATGTCCTAAATGTCCTGTCTCAACACCGTGCCTGAGAAATTTGATGTGATCTTGGCCAGAGTCCTGCTTTTTTTGGTTCAGTGCAATCTATCTATGTGCCTTTGCCCTGCCGACTTTACAGTATGTGACTGGCTTTGGGTTCAAGAATTATAGTAGAATGAGGCTGCTCAGATAGGCATGCAGATGGAACCCTGGATGAGTTACCCAGAGTTGAATACCCCCCACTTTGCAAGTCTTAATCAGTGGTCGAAAATTGATGTGCATCTGGATCAGCACCAAACAAGTCTCCATTCATTCTCTTCCAGGATACAACATGGACTCAAGACTCCCACTGCAGAAAACTCCAGAAACATCATCCAAATTCAGTGGGGCCACTGAAGTGTTTTGCCTGAAGAGAAAGCAAAGCAAAGGCCTAGTGTGTGGTTGTACTGCAGTGACCAAGGACAATGGGCCTCCACATACCCAGCCAAGAAGGTACGCTCTCTTTTCCTGGGGAAAAGGGTGGTGCCTGGTCTAGAGAGGTTCCTGGACTATGGAAACAAGGCCCTCCATGCAATCCCAGCCCTTGAACTGATACACGGTGAGCCTGGGCTACAGACTTGGTTGAAATGGAGTTGGCAAGGCATGTGCAAGACCTCGAATTCTTCTTTGGCTCTGCTTGACATTTTTGTTTCCTGTGATACTAGGTCTTGCCTGGCTACGAACCCATAACCTGCACATCTTCTAGTCAAAACGAATGATAAGCTTCAGTTTTCCCAACTGTGTGGCATATACAGCTATACCTCTTGCAGTTCTGGCAGCTGATGTCAATGGAGAAAGCACACCCAAGTGCCTATATATGGCAGTGGTGGCATGGAAGAGGGCTTACTTTTCCATCATCATCACTTCTGTGATAATGTATATTTACTAGGAGTTTCTTTTGCATTGTTCTTTTTTTTAGAGGCCCTTGACAAAATAATTTTCTAAAATTGAGCCAGCTTAAATAAAAACATTTTACTGATTTCCTTTTCTCCTCTCTCATTATAATGATGCATCCAACACATTAGTTGCCAAAGTCTGTCCTACTACTGGTATTATTCTTATTATTTCAGAATGTGTTTTTTCATGATGTTCATTGCAAAAATGCCAATTTATTTCTTTATGAGGAACAAGAATGGTGAAGTACATAAAAGTGGAAATGTCAGAGGTCTGGTATTTAATTGTATGTATTTATTTTAGAAAGCTTATAGGCTGCTCCTATCATAATTAATTCTGAGCAGAATCTGATAATCAAACATAGGTATTATATTGGAACGGGCATATAACGAATTGCAGGACATATACATGCTCAGCCTAAAATTTTGTTTTCAGTACAACTGACACACAAATACCTTCCCATGAAGATCTATTTCATATATTTTTTTAATTTCAGTAGACTAATTTGAAGGGGGTTTAAAGATTGGTTGTTGTTGCTGCTACTAGCTACTGGGGGTCAGAAATCATGGATTTTCCAAAAATCATCCAGAGATCTACCCACCCTTGGGTTAGATGCAGTGTAATATAAATCTGACACAAGAAATTCACTTAAATTGAAATTAAATTTCTATTCAGGAACAGGACTGTGCAGCACTATTGGAGGGCACCTTGCAAAGCACACCTTTAAACTTGCTGCTCAATGTTTGAAGTGCCGTTTCTTTTGAAAAAATCAGGTCAGCTGCTTTGAGGGCTTCATGTCATCTAAGTGCGCCTATGCATGGAGAGAGAACATTTCCACTGGGGCTGCTGCTGAATGGTTACGTGCAATTCTGTTTAGGAGCAGATAATGCAGGAGAGAACAGGAGCCAAACTAGAGATGGTTTAGTGCAAAACTTTCATCTATTCCTCTAGTAATACTGTATTTCAGTAAATTATATTGCCTGCATGATGTGTTTAAAAAATAAAAATGCTACTTTGCCTTTCCGCCAACGTGAATATTCCGACGCCTCTACACAGAAGCACCGTTTGCATGAAATGTGGGTTTACATTTAGAGAAGGGAGTCGCGGAGGCCCAGGAAAAGGTCGCATTAGGGAGCGGAAGTATGTGAACCCGCGTCACAATCGCGAAGAACCCGAAGCGTTCCCTCGCTTCTGAGCCTCTACGCCGGAATGAAATCACCGGGAGGGAGAGGGGTAGGCGTCTAGCCACGCCAAAGGCTAGGAACAAAGCGCAAGTTACGCAGCGGACACAACTCTGCAGGAGAGCAATGAAGAGTCCAGGCCTGCGCTCCTCCTCTCCCCTCTCCCGCCCCCGGAGCCCAAGCGCGCGCTCCCTCCCTCCTCCTTTCCTTTCTTTCGCAAATCACAGGCTCGGGGCTCCTGAGTGACGCACAGGCTCAACCAGCTGCGTTTCGCCTTATGGCCTGTCACGTGTGCTCTCAGTTCGACTGACATGCCTAACTCCGCCCCTTTCTCCCTCCTCCGCGGCTCCTTCGGTCCAGTGGCCGGGGCTCCCGCTTCCACCTTCGGCCGCTAGCCGCGCGTCAGGCGGTAGGTAGACCTGTTGGAAAAGCGGGGGGCAGAGGAGGAGGACGCCCTCCGTGCCTTGCTGGGTGAGGCGGCGGCGGCGGCGTGAGACGTTCTCCGCTCGACCCGCCCGCCTTTTGCAAGCGAGCGCCGCTGGGGGTAGAGCGAGCGTCCGCATCGCGCGAGGCGCTTCTTCGCCTTGCAAGCCAGGGTGGGGGCGGGGGCCTTCCTAGCAGCAGCTTCCCCCGCCACGAAACTCTGCCGCGGGCCGGACTGGCAGCTGGAGTTAGAGCCCGAGGTTTCCTGGCTTGGGCCTGGCCCACGCTTGCGGGCAACCTGACACGGATCGATATTGCAGAATGTGTTTTTAAAGCATTAGTATTGCAAGGCCTTTTGTGGCCATCCCTCAATCAGCAGCCGATGGGGTCTCTCCTTAAACCCCATGAGTGAATGGGGTTCTGTCCCAAAACACAAACGAGCTCAGCCTCCCACTATTGCTGATTTGCCACATGCAGGGACCTTTAGTTCGTTGTGTGCAGGTCTGTTCAGGCATGTAAATATTTGTTTGTACTCTTCAATCTGTACATTTCAGACAGATTAATTTGCCTTTGGAGGGAAAACAGCCCTAAGTCTCTTGCTGCCTCTTGGGGAGCACATACAGAACTAGAATTCTGAATGAGGAAATGTGCTTTGTCAGCTTAACCTTGTTATGATAATACAGAGAGTACCAAGTCAGCACCTGTGGCATCCTGATAGTTTTCTAGCAAGAGAAGTGAAGGAGCATGTGTGATTGCTGTCATTGGATTGTACTTTATGTGCTTTTTCTTGTTTAGTCGTGCAGCCTTCCATCACCCCACCAAGAGAGATGCCGAATGCAGATGGTAAAAAACTGTTGCCTGTCTCTGCTCACGCTGCCCGCCACTGTCTTCCCTCAGATGAAAAAACAGGTAGCTGTGGTTGCCAGGCACATTCTCCTACACAGCCAGTGGGTTATCTAGAAGCATCATCTTTTTTTTTAAAGAAACTTTATTAAATTTTCAACACAGAGATAAAATACAAAAAGATAGAAAAAAAGATTAAAGAGAGAATAAAAAAAGAGACTGCCGTATTTCTTTCTATTTCTTTCTCTACTTTTTAGAAGCAGCATCTTTTGAGAATCAGCAAGGCAAGCAGGCATCTTTCTGGCCCTTAGTACCACAGGGTTGATGGGCTGAAAATGGTAGAATGGGCTAGCTGTTTTGACTTGCTGTAGTTTATCAGAAACCCCAAAGACAATATTTGGCAGTTTCTGTAGCAGGAACGGAACTGACTTGTTATTGACATCCTTTCTCTTTGTTTAGTGCTGCTTTTTGCCAGCTGCCTATTGTCAATGTCTGTACTTGTTGAGTATTCTTCAGGGATTTTATGAGGTCTTATCAACATGTTGCCACAGCACATTAGTTCCGTTTGTCATCCTTACTCCTTTTTATTTTTTAAAGAGAGTTGCAGATGGACCTTGTTAGTAACAGAAAAGAGCAATAATAACATTCTGAAGCCATGAACTGGTTCTTGTCATTTATTCTACAGTGTTTTCTTACCTATATCTATATCTATATTTTATTTATTTCATTTCTATCTTGCAGCAATCCAGATTGTCTCTCTTGGGATCTGAGCAGTGTTCCACGGCAAGGGGCCTCAGGTTCCTCTGTCAGAATATGCTCACTTTCTTACTGCTGCTGGCACTGTTCATTCACTGCTCTATTCCTTTAAATGTAATCCACACAGTTGTCTCTTCTTATGACCATGATCACAACATGAGTGTTCAGGATGGGTCATCAGCCTGGAAAAGGAACAGTAGGACTAGGGACTTAGAAACCTACAGTGGCCTCTCAGCACAGGAACTTAATTGCAGAATCTCTTGTATATATATTGCCTAATTGCTATCCGTTTCTAAAATAATCCTATTAAATGTTTCTTGCATACATTAGCCACATTTGTTACAGAAATCACTAGAGTGTTTCCACTGATCTTTTAATAGATATGCATCTTCTCTTAAGACACACCAAGCATTTCAGCAACTGTACACGTTATAAATTGGTTGAAATTTAAAATAAGCATCTTTTTATTGGTCTTTACAAAGAATCCAAGCTTTTCTCCCCATTTGATCAAGTGATTAGCCTTAATCTATGAATGATAGAAGGAATTTTGGCTCAAAGGACTTCCTTTGTTTCTTCCACCAACTGTTTTCTCTTTTAAGTGTTATCCCCTTGGCATGAAAATGGGTTCAGATTAAAAGGCAGTTAATGAATATGCATTGTGTGCTATTTAAATATAATGAGGTTTAAAACTACCCAGTTATTCTCTGTCTTTGCCTTCATTTCTCTGGTAAGCTGGCATCAATTAATGTTCTGTAATTTTTCTTATAGGTCTAAGAAAAATCACTTCCTTGGATTAAAAAGAAATCAACTGCTGCCACAGTTGCAGTTGTTTTTGTGTCTGAGAACCAGCAGTTTTGTTCTAAAAATTGCTTTAAAACTTGTCAAATGACCTCAATGGCCAGTCTGTTCTCTTTTACTAGCCCAGCTGTAAAGCGCTTGTTGGGCTGGAAACAAGGTGATGAAGAAGAAAAGTGGGCAGAAAAAGCAGTCGATGCTTTGGTAAAAAAATTAAAGAAGAAAAAAGGAGCTATGGAGGAACTGGAAAAAGCACTAAGTAGTCCTGGACAACCCAGCAAATGTGTTACCATTCCTCGTTCGTTAGATGGGCGCCTTCAAGTTTCACACCGCAAAGGCCTTCCCCACGTTATTTACTGCCGTGTGTGGCGTTGGCCTGACTTGCAGAGTCATCATGAGCTGAAGCCATTGGACATTTGTGAATTTCCTTTTGGATCTAAACAGAAAGAAGTTTGTATTAATCCATATCATTACAAAAGGGTGGAGAGCCCAGGTGTGTTTGAAAGCCTTTACCCAGCAAAAGTAGTTGACTTGTTGAGGAGTAGCATTCTGAAAATGGGAGGGACAGATTGGGACATGTGAATTGCATCTGGGGAACATTGATACTTCGTGGACTAGAATCACACACTGCATCAACTCATGGTTTGTTTTAACCATAGCTTGTTGAGAAGGTCATAATAGCCTGGTCCATAGATCATTAAAAAAAAAGGTTCCCCCCGCACAGTTGTGCAGTCGTGTCCGACACTAGGGGCCGATGCTCATCTCCGTTTGTTAGCCGAAGAGCCAGCGTTGTCGAAAGACGCTTCCACGGTCATGTGGCTGGCATGTCGCGCGCGGAACGCTGTTACCTACCCATTGCTTACAAACCATGCTGATAGGACCCATCCATTGCTTTAAAGCTGGGTCTAAACCAAAACATAACCCCATAATGGCCTAATGAGATATGTGTACCCTGTCTTCGATTGTTTCCCCCCTGAATTTTATGTTACTTGAAACAGGTTTTTGGATACTGTTACTGATAAGAAAGAAACAAGTTCTATTGATTTGATAATTGTATTGTTAAATAAGATTAATTTCTATGGTAATAGTTTAACCTTTTTTAATAATCATACATAAAGTAATTGTACAAAGTCAGGAAAAGGTTTCCTAAAATATGGCCTTGGGGCAACTGGTTGTGCATTCCTGTGGTATGTATAACTAATTCTTTTCCAAGTGGGGAGCCAATAGATTTCTGGCATGTGCTGCTTTCTCTGCATCTTTTACTCCTCAAAAGCTAATGATGACTTTTATGAATCTTCAAGGCTACTTTAATATGTTCTCTTGTTTTTCAGTTTTACCTCCAGTCTTGGTGCCAAGGCACAGTGAATTTAACCCACAGCATAGCCTTTTAGTTCAGTTCAGAAACTTAACTCACAATGAACCACATATGCCACACAATGCTACCTTTCCGGATTCGTTCCAGCAGCCCAACAGCACTCCGTTTCCCATGTCTCCAAATAGTCCATATCCACCATCTCCAGGCAGCAGTACTTATCCAAATTCTCCAGCTAGTTCTGGACCATCTAGCCCATTTCAGCTACCAGGTAAAGACTTTGTATGACAAACATTGAAAAGTAGAACCTGTATTATAAAGCCAGAGGAAATTAGAATAACATTTAGGTTATGCTATATTTTTATTCATGTTAATTACATAGCCATTGGTTGGGATGTAGAGGCAAAGAGAGATGAAGGAGAAGGAGAGAAGGTTGTAGAGGTTTTGAGAATAAATCGAAAGCAGAAAATAGCAGCAGTAACTGTGTAGTAAAATAAGTGGCAAAATTAGAAACAACATCTTATAGGTTGTCCTAAATTCACTTTCAGTTGTAGCCCATTAATATCAAGGAAACAGCTTCCAAGTTAATCTCAGTCTGAGAATCTGATGGTGCTTCTTCCTGATCACTAGAAAATCAAACGGCTTCAGCTAGATGGTGCAGATAGATTGTGACGTAAATGACTATAGCAGAGGAAGGGAATGAGGCCCATGGAAACATCAACAGAACGAAGATAACATTTTCATGATAGAAAATTGTTAGATTCCAAACAAAAATGGAAAGAGGCAGAAGATGACAGAAATGACAAGTAGTGATTATAGTTGAAAAAAATAAAATCAAAGCTCTGATAGTTCTAGATAAATATATTAATGTTGCTCAAATTTCAATTTTTTTTTATTTATAGCAGATACACCACCCCCTGCATATATGCCTCCTGAAGACCAAATGGGTCAAGATACTTCACAGTCTATGGATACAAGCAATAGTATAATTCCTCAGATAATGCCCAATATTTCGAGCAGAGGTGAGGTAAAAAATGTACTTGATAAACTTGTTAATATTTTGACACTTTTTGATAATTTGCCAATTACAGTTTTGATAGAAAAAGATAAATTATCAACATACCTTTTATTCTTTCTGCTGGAAGTAATAGTTTTTGAAGTGCAGCATCTAATACTGTCTACAGACTTGTCTACTTGAGATGAGATTGTTACATTTAAGAATTTGGTCATTAGAGATATAGGGAGTTTGTTGACTAGAAAGAGGAGCATAATGTCATCTGATCAGCATTTTACCCTTTCACCTTAATCATGGATTTAAAAAGGGTGAGGGAAATACAGACCTGAGGGTACTTTGTTTTAAAATACAAGTTGCACTGAGATGTGTATTTAAATGGAAGAGGAAAATTTTGAGGGTTATACAATGTTAATTCCCATATATAAGAAGTTGAAACCTGTATTTCAGGGTATATATTTGCGTGTTGCACACTGTTGAAAAGAGAAGGTTCAAGGTTATGCCAAGGAGAATAGCTAGTTGGAATTTGGAAAAGGATAACAAGATAAAATAAATATCTTTCATTTGCTTTAATCGTAATGGCTTAAAATTATTTTCGAAAGAAATGGAACTTTTTTTTAATGGATGTCATTTAACTATAGACCTGTGCTTCAAAAGAATAGCTACCTCTGTTGAATGTTTCAGCATATATTGAACATGCCAACCATGCAAAGTACCAACTTTAATTCTGTATTTATTGTTTTTATTAGTAAGTGAAAATCTTTAGAAAAAATGTTTCTGACACAATTTGAATTTTAGCTAAAGGAATGTGTAGTTCAGTTGCAGTTAAAATATTTTCAAGACGTTTTGCTGCTTTTCTTTCAATGAATGCATACATGGCTCACTGATGAATTCAGGGGCTTGGAGTAATACTGCGGTCTTTGCAGTCTGTAGTCTGCTGTTGATGGCACTACCTGTTGGGAAGATTTCTGCAGGAATATACCTGAAGTTTTTTTTTAGCAACAAGGAAAAATGCATTAATGCTAAATACTGTAGGGAAGAGGCTGTAGATGCTATAATTATTACAGGTATTTCATGTTTGTTCATAGATGTCCATCCTGTGGCCTATGAGGAACCCAAGCACTGGTGTTCAATTGTGTATTATGAATTAAACAATCGTGTTGGGGAGGCTTTTCACGCATCTTCTACTAGTATCTTAGTAGATGGATTTACAGATCCTTCTAACAACAAAAACAGATTCTGCTTAGGTTTGCTATCCAATGTTAATCGCAACTCAACAATTGAGAACACCCGGAGACACATTGGGAAAGGTAATCCTGAAGTGTGCTTTATATGATTGTAAGTAGCCTGTGTTTGCAGTTTGGATAAATAAAATTATACAGTTCGGAATATTATTACACCACATGGAAAAATACTATAAATCTGAATGATTCATCTTGAAAACAAACGCCAACTTGACATTTTAGCAACTTTATAAATGAAACATTGCATCATAAATATTTCTATTAAGAGTTTTACCACTGTAGATTTAGTGCTAAACAAATAGTTAATTATTTTCTAATCTCTTGTGCTCAGTGTACACATCTGAACTATTTGTACAGATATCCTGTATTCTTATCTGTCATAAGAAGTTATACTGAAAATAAAACAAAAGTTAATAGGTGAAGGGGAGAGAGATGGCTAAACATGACAGGTTAACTTCCTGGCCTGAGTTTGGAAAAGACACATTAAGGAGAAAGTGGGTGATAGGATTGCATGGTCCATAATATCCTTGAATAGTATTGCAGTACAAAGGGTGATCTGGCAGAATGCAGCCCAGTTCAGGGTATAGCTTCTTCCTGAAAAGCCAGTTTACAGTCTGTAGATGCTTCTGAGTTTAGCTTTGCACTTGGAATCTCAGGAGGCAGCTTTGGTTAGTGTCAGTTGCTTTGTTACCTGCATTTATTTCTGATGAGAGCAGACTTGCCATAGTGAGATACACCTTAATTCTAGATTGGATTTTATTACAATGCACTTTTCTTGGGACTATCTCTGAAGAACTGTTCAAAACGACATTGGGCCCAGAATGCAGCAGTGCGCATAATGATGAATGCTAACTGGCAGGACTCTAAAGACTTGTTCTACAGGGCATGCAAGCTTTTTCCAGGTAGAATTCAAAGTGTTGGTGATGACTTTTAAAATCCTAAAGCCCGTCTCCCATACCAGTCTGCCTGCACACCAAGCCCAATTGATGAGACAAGAAAAAAATCAATTTATCATTTATTTATTGAATAATTCTATCATGTACTTAGTGAAGAAAGAGGAGGACATCTAGTGGTTAAGATACTTGGTGTTTGAAATTATACACTTGACATATTTAAACAACTGGAAACAGTTGGAATCCTTTCAGATAGACATTGGCTAGACTTCCTAACAGCTGAAAGGAAGAGGCTATAATCATTTTTGCAAGTTAACTGTGTTAAATATTTGGGGTTTTTCTCCTTCCCCCAGGCGTTCATCTGTACTATGTTGGTGGGGAAGTCTATGCAGAATGCCTGAGTGACAGCAGCATATTCGTACAAAGTAGGAATTGTAATTACCATCATGGATTTCACCCTACAACTGTGTGCAAGATTCCCAGCGGCTGTAGTCTTAAAATTTTTAACAATCAGGAATTTGCTCAGCTTCTAGCTCAGTCAGTCAATCATGGGTTTGAGGCTGTGTATGAGCTCACCAAAATGTGCACAATTCGAATGAGTTTTGTAAAGGTAAGATGTGGCATATTTGTTACATACTGTATTGTATGTGTTTGGAATATATTTGGAATGTATTAAGCATGACTCTAATTTTAACATATAAGCAGGTTTTGAATAGTTTGCTATATTTAATTAGCAAATCCTCAGAGCT
This sequence comes from Charina bottae, assembly GCA_023362775.1. Lineage (NCBI taxonomy): Eukaryota > Metazoa > Chordata > Lepidosauria > Squamata > Charinaidae > Charina > Charina bottae. The sequence continues at coordinate 95,554,651 of JALMGJ010000002.1, read as the reverse complement.
AATTCAATTCAGCATCTCATATTTATTATTTGTTGATGTGAGTGACTTATAAGTACTACGTACCAGTTGGATAGATGCCTTTCCTCTTTATTCATTTGCAGGATGAAATAAGGATGAGGATTACAGACTTCTTCCTATCAGCCCAGTAAATAGTAGTATTCCCTCTCCCCCACAAGAAAAATGCGGTGGGAATCTGTACCTTTCCAGGGGTTGATTATTCACAATTCCAGTACCATTTATCATTGGTCACATTGACTGGGATTTCTGCCAAGTTGTAGTTTTGCAACATCTGGTTCCCCAGTTCTGGTCTAGTATCTTATGTATGTAGAGAATCCTAACTCTCACGTTGATGAGGAGAGAACAGTGGGATAGGTTTGAGGGAGCCATCCCCTACCCCAGAGCTTTCCAAACTTTTCATGTTGGTGACACACTTTTTAGACATGCATCACTTCGCGACACACTCTTATACAGCAGGGCATCATTTCGCGACACACTCTTACAGCAGGGCACAAGGCAGGCACTAGGGCCTGCACGGAATCCTGTCAGGGCAGGTTTGGAGGCAGCAAGGCACAAGGCAGGCACTAGGACCTGCGTGGAATCCTGGCAGGGCAGGTTTGGAGGCAGCAAGGCACAAGGCAGGCACTAGGACCTGCGCGGAATCCTAGCGGGGCTCGGAAGCAGCAGCAGCCGCGACACACCCAGACACTGCAGCCGACACACTAACGTGTCCCGACACACAGTTTGGAAAGCTCTGCCCTACCCTGTGCCCTTCATAGGTAAAAAGAATAGGAGTTGTAGTCCAACAAAACTGGATGACATCAGATTAGGGATTGATGGTTTAAGGACATGTATTTGTTGAGTGAAATGGAGATAAGCGTGAAGCTGACATTCTTCAAACCGTATATTCTCTTAGTTCTTGTATCTGGACTTCTTTAAGAAGTTAATGACAATCCTTTTTTTAAAATAGAAATTGTTGTATTAATCAGCTGTTTCAGTGTATAATTCTAATCTAGTTAAATACGTATCATTCTTTGTAGGGATGGGGAGCAGAATACCACCGACAAGATGTTACAAGCACCCCGTGCTGGATAGAAATCCATCTTCACGGGCCACTTCAGTGGCTGGATAAAGTACTTACCCAAATGGGCTCTCCACTTAATCCTATTTCCTCTGTTTCATAGTGCCAAAGTATTCTTCAGCAACCATAATTTTAGTGACCATTTTCTAATTTTCCAGAAGCTTCCAGTGTGGATTCTGTAAGAATACACCATAAATTAGCTTTCTTCTACAAATGACCAATTCCATTGTTTTATCATCATTTTCTCTTCATTTCGTATTAAGACTGTCCAGTTTGGAGGAAAACTGAAAATGCAGAAATTCATTTATCTGAGCTATACATATCTGAACTCCTTTTGATTCCACTGGAAGTATTTTAATGTGTTTTCAAAGGACACATTCTTGAATGACATTACGGAATGAATAACACTATCTCATTTGCTGAATATATATAGCTCCAACTTACCACCAGTTTTTAATATTACTGTATGGTTGTGTGGATGATACAAAACCACAAACAGACTAGCTTTATTATACCTAAGATTGCCTTTAGCTTGAATAATATCACCTCAGTATGTATATGTTGACAAGCACCTGTTACTGATAGTGATATCAAAATCCATTAGAGCAGGCTCTCCTTTAAGCAATAGCAAAGTTACTTTCATCACATTTAAATGTTGCCTCTACAATGTAGTCCTGTACTCAGAAGGAAGTCCAGGGAGATCCAGATGAATGTGTAGGATTGGTGCTTAATAATTGTTCTTAACAGACATTTTATCCAGCATGTGCACTGTTTGGGTTCACAGTCCACATTTATTTGAATACAAAACACTAAAATGCTCTATATTACATTGCAAGGATATGCATTGTGTTTTACATTTTATTTTGCTTTTTATAGAAAATCCTGGAGGCTTCCTAAAAATCTACAGTTGTTAATTTTTGGTTTTATTTTGTCCTTTTAAGTATTACTTCTGTTTTCAGGAGATTTGAATTTTACTTCAGTAAGTGTTGTAAAACACTTGCTTTTTGATTGCTGGAGAAGCTCATTCTCATAATTTATGAGGATATTGTCACGTGGGTGACTGGAAGCTGTATGATGTAAAACAAACCTTTATTTTTGGCAAGGGCTACATTCTTTCAGGAGTAATCTCATGGAGGCTATATACTGATTGGTGGGTGACACTGCTATCACCCCGATTTGGAGGCATGCTTTGGGTTGCTGTCGTGTTGAAAGGTGAAATTCCTCTTCATCTTCAGCATTTTAGCAGAGGCCTGAAGGTTTTGTGCCAAAATTGACTGATATTTGGAACTGTTCATAATTCTCTCCACCTTGACTAAAGCCCCAGTTCCAGCTGAAGAAAAGCAGCCCCAAAGCATAATGCTGCCACCACCATGCTTCACTGTGGGTATGGTGCACTTTTGGTGATGTGAAGTGTTGTTTTTGCACCAAAAGTACTTTTTGGAATTATGGCCAAAAAGTTCAACCTTGGTCTCATCAGACCATAACACATTTCCCCACATGCTTTTGTCAGACTTGATGTAGGTTTTTGCAAAATGTAACCAGGCTTGGATGTTTTTCTTTGTAAGAAAAGGCTTCCGTCTTACCACCCTACCCCACAGCCCAGACATATGAAGAATATGGGAGATTGTTGTCACATGTAGTACACAACCAGTACTTGCCAGAAATTCCTACAGCTCCTTAAATATTGCTGTAGGCCTCTTGGCAGCCTCTCAGACCAGTTTTCTTGTTTTTTTTATCAATTTGTTCTGACTAAGCCAATGGAAGGGCTAAACAAAGTACAGATGAATAGTACGTCCTAAAGATACAGGTATTTTAGCTATTAAGAGTTATTTGTCTCCATTCAGGAATATTTTGGTTCTTTGCACTAAAGAGACAATATGTTTGAGTCAACAACCATTACAAGTTAAAGTAAAGTTTAACAAGTTAAAATGAAGATGAAATTGCCCTAAATCTGTTTGTTTGACGCTCATCTATGCAACCAGTAAGTTTTTGAAACTCTGGCTTTAAATATATAAACTTCTCTTGAAATTTCAGTTTTCAATGGTAAATTGTTGAAGGTTTTCACCCCTCCAAAATACTTGTACTGTGGTGAGTTTTAATTTGCTTCCTTGGGAAACTAAAGGAAGGGTGCCAGAAGTAGCTCTTGGTTGTTGTTTTTTTTTAAATTACTATTTTTACTTTGCCCCTTCAATGCTAGAAATTAAAAGTAAATTTCTTACAGCATGGAATGAAATTCTGTGTGGATTCTATCCAAGCTCAAAAAAGTACAACATTGAATAAATATGGCCTCAGAATATTAGCTTTGTTTTTATTTAAAGAGAAATAGTACTGTAGTAGCAGAGTCTTAGCCAGTGTGGCTGGGAGGAGAGCCTTCTACACTCTATAGAGAGTTTTGTCCTTCACTCTTGATGCTTTAGCCTCCCACTTACTAGGATAATCAAGAAAATACGCAAATCCAAAGTATATGTTGATGGAGAAGAAGGTAGATTGGGAAGACCCACCCTGGGTCAGAACAAAGGCCTCTGCTGCTTGTATTCTTAAATAACTAACATTAAGAGGCATGACCTCATATTCTAATATGGGAGAGGTTTAAGTGCAGTGACCAGAACTGTTAGACAAAGTGTGACAATATTAAGATACTGGCAATTTAATTTTCTGTTCATTTTGTAATATGCCCAGCATGGAATTTGTCTTTTTCACAGTAGTTGCACATTGAGTTGTCATTTTTATTTGGCATAACCATTACAATCCCAAGAGCCTTTTGCAGACCTATTGCCAACTCACATGATGTGGAAATTCTTTCAAGGCACCTCTTAAGTTAAATGAGTGTATATATGAGTGTCCCTGAATTTAATACAAATTCCTCAATTTTTGAGAGATCAGTAGATTAAAAGGACTCTAATACAGGAAAATAGATGACATGAGACTAAAGTTGGCTTGTTTGTAACGTAAAAGAAAGTTAAGTGGCCACATGGCAAGGAGATTGGTACTCTTACCATTTAAATATTGGTAATCTTGGTTGATAGTTTTTGCATTACAATAATCCTATACACTGATATTTGAAATACCATTTCCTTGTGTATTCTGTGGTAATGCCTTTGAAGACTAGTTCTAAATTCTAGAAAAATATTTTAATAATTTTAATTTTATAGTTAACAGTTTTAAACTTGTGACTCCTGACCAGAGAAGATACAATTTGTCACACATGGTGGTATTATCTTAAGAATGTAAGAATAGAGCACTGTGAAATTAATCTTGCCCATCTTATTTCCCACAGCAATCCACCAGATGATTGTATGTGTCACTAAGCAGGATAGAGCAATAGCCTTCTCCTGCTATGATTCTCCAGGGTCTAGCATTTACAGCCGTGCTATCTCTGGTTCTATATAAGTAACATGGTTAGTAGCTATTAAAAGTCTTCTATGTAATCATTTTGTCTGATCCTTTTTAAAGCCATCTAAATTGCTGGATACCAGGATATCAATAGATCATGGTAGTGTATTCCATGGTAACCCTGGGTAAAAAAAAGGATCCTTCATATTTGGCCTTGGACTCAATCTTGAGAGAGAAGTAGATGATAAAAATTCTTCAAGGATAAAGAATAAAATTGTGTACATGTTATGAGAAAAGATGCTTTGAAAGTTAAAATTTGAAAATTCATCTTACAGTGTTCAATTGTATAGGTATTACTAGTTTTTGCTGGAGTTCTAAAAAGCAACAGATTACTCCAGGGTGACTTGCTTTGAATGGGAGAAGTAGAAAGATTGTTTTGCTATCTTTTATTTTAAGCAGCTGCTTACGCCTTGCTTTTATTGAATATCCTGTTAGCTAAGGCCAGAATTCCCTGGGAATTCTGAGCAGTTTCTTCCTAATAAATGAGTGGGAACTATAAAGAGTGCCAGATGAGATGGATTGTGCCAGTTATTCAACCGTTCCCAACCTCACAGCTTCCAATTGGAATTTCTAGAAACCCGTGCTGGCTGGGAATACTTTAATTTCTAGAAACCCATATAGCAGAAGTTTGCAACATTACAGTATGTCTGTGAGACAACAGAGAAACCCTAAATGTTTTTGGATTGCAATTGATTTCACTGTAAATAATCCAGGTAGTAACCTCTAATAACACCTTCTGTTGAAGTGATAACTAATTTGCAGTTTTTCTGAAATGTTTAATCTGGATAAAAGCCCTTTTTTTAACTGCTTAAGCCATTTATGTATCTTCAGGTACCAGAACAAAATGGACTTTTTGATGTATCTTGAATTGTGGGCAGCAGAAGTTACTTTGTGACTTTGCATGCAGTTTCAATCAAATTAATGCCATCAGAATATATGTAGTATTCTTGTAGCAAATGTATATTTTTGGACTGTATTACAGCAATAAGCTAATACTGATTTTCCCTTATTTCTCTGCTGGGACAAATTTATTAAACACTATTGCAACACTCTTGTCTTTTTTGTTATGTCTTACTCTCCCCCTTCCAGTGAGTTGGGGCTTTGTACACACAATTTGGGTTTTTCATTTTTTATCTTTCTTTTGGTAGCTTTTGTTTAAACTTTGTGCATCTATAGTCAGCAGGTGTTTAATGTTAACAAATTTAGGCCTATAACCAGAGAGGGTAGGTTGCTTTACAGTGAACCAGAAATTATTATGTTTACATGATGATGTAAGGATAAAACTAGACTGTTCAGATTTAGTCAAAATCACAATCTAGCTTTTAAAATTACTATTTGCTTTGAGTAAAACAAGTGGCTAGTCTCATTCCTTTATGTACTGTGTAGCACTGTATTTCTATTGGGAACCTGTCTTAGCCATCTTTATAAGAGATGAGGGGTAGAGAGGAGCAATCCTCTTCCTCTATGACAGGGCTTTCCAAAGTTTTCCCGCGGCGACACACCAACCGCTGTTGGTGTGTCGCAGCGGGAAAACCCAGAAGTGCCGCCGTTGCGGCAGCGCGCAAAAACCCGGAAGCGTTGCTGCCACTTTCGGTTGGTGTGTCGCCGCGGGAAAACCCGGAAGTGCTGATGATGATCAGCGCTTCCGGGTTGTGTGGTGACACATCAGACTGTGTGTGGCGACACACAGTTTGGAAAGCTCTGCTCTATGAGATGCACCTATGCTAAAAGGTGTTTGTTTCATGCTCCATAATATTTTGGTGGTTATTAAGAGTGTACTAGGCACCTCCTCTCTAGATTCCATATTAATTTAGTTTGCTGCAAAATTGAATTGACTAAATTGCAGATCAATATTGCTGCATCTGATTGAATTACGTGCCTGCTGAAAGACCAAAGTGTGCTATAAAAGTTATCAGAACATATCAAATACTTTTGTTTCATTTTCCTAACACCTTGGAAGTTCCACACAAGTAAGCATGGCTGAATCAGGAATTTTAATTTAATTACTTTTGTCTCCGAGACTTTTTTTAAGCTCGGTCTAATAATCTGCATAAAATAATGGTTGGCAAAACTAACTCTGTAACAAGTGTTGTCACTTGGTTTTTTTAGCCATGGATATGTTTCATAGTGTTGATGATGATTACTTGCTTCTTGCCTCTTGTAGGCTCTAGCAGGAAAAACATTTTTTCAAGCTCTTCCTTGCTTAAACTACCTTATGGAATAAGAAAAAGTTGTGTCTTTTGTTACCTGAATTGTTGCTGGGTAACAGTATTTTTAATAAAATCTTTCAAATGTATTGTATCAATAGCTAATGTGACTATTCATGTGGCTTTTTAATACTTTTGAGAAAGTGTAGTCTGGATTCAGAGGGTGGTTTATACTCTTTAAATATACCTCCCCCTGCTATTTAATTAATATTATTCTAGCGTATATTACAGATGTAACCTCTGTACTGTTTACTTTGTATGTCACTCTGACAATACATTTTAACTTCATTCTTTGAAGTGTCTGCATTTGATCTTAACTATGTTAATATGGTTATTGTTATAAATGAAACAAACTCCTTTTGAAATGAACTTCAAGTTCAGTGTAAGTAAAACCTTGGAGCTGCCTCAGGTGTAGGTTTAAGATGTATCTTTCTGAAAGTTATTCTTCATCTTAATGTATTTTTATTTCTGTTTCTTCTCCGCTGTGAAGAATTGAACCCTCTTTTCGTTAATCAATATTTGATTATTTGTCGGCGCGCGCGGATGGACCGGCCTGCTTCTCTCTCCTAGGCACCAGTGATCCAAGTACTATGCAGTAAATAGACTCCAAACAGAAGTTATATCAATAGATAGATTGAATGCTGTTGCTATTATTTCCTGGGCCAAGCTGTTTGAATTGTCCTGGGAAGAGTGTGGGGGAAGAAAAAAGTGAAATGTTTGGGGGAAGTCTAAACCAGATAAATCATTGATTTCTTGCTTTATTCATAGAAACTCTTTTGGCTTGAGGCTGCATCCAATGCTTTACTGAGCTGGTTTCTAGCATATAGCACCTGGATTTCCCATGCTGTTCTTCCCCTGGGACATTGCAGCCAGCCTATTTGCCTCTCCCCATACCTGTGGGAAGCCTAGTTTGCCATGGAGGTAGTTATGTTAATGTTTTGTTCTACTTCCTCAGTTGTCCTAGAAGGAAACTGAACATTTTCTGTCAGTGTATCTCATCAAGGGAACCTAAAGTGATGAAGTTTATTATCACCTGATCCTTTTGAGTTCATTTCAAGAAAAATGCTCTGAATTATTTCAGTCAAGAGCCATAAGATACTAGGGCTAATATGCCTTATTGCAGGGTTGGTCAGACATACAATTTCAATTTGAAAGACCTACTCTTAAAACAAAAAAGCAAAGGTAAAACAGAATTGGATGCAAAATGGGGCTTCTCTATACTTAGAATTGAGAATCAGGATACCTGAGACTGCATGCCAATATTTTTCCCATATCTGAACTAAACCTACAGTCTTTTTACCCAAGGATTCAAATCTCTTTTCTTTCTTTCTTCTGTACAGGAGTCTAATTTGAGGATGGGGTAGAGAAAGCCTCACCATTTTGCAGCCATTGGCAAGAGTTTCAGATACTGCAAATATAATTTGCAAATTACACCAGGACCTACCAGCAAATCTCAATTTGTCATCTGCACATCTGTCCCATTAGTCTATTACTGCTTGGGGCAGTAAATATCTTGGTATATCTCTGCTTGTGTTCCAAAAACATGGTGTCCAGTAGTTTTGATCAGAACCAACATGTATATTTGGCTAACTGATCACGCATTTCCAAGTATTGTAAATGTACTTCATATTGGACCTTCAGTTATCCTGATCTCAGGTGAAGTACATTATACTAAAGTACGTTCTTTTTACTTGACCTAAATCTTACTTATTTCTTCCTTTTGTATCCCATCTTTTATATGGGTATGTGGGGTCCTCCCCTAATTTAATCCCCCAAACAAATTACCTTATGAAGTAGGGTGAGAGAGATTGACGGGGCCAAAGTCACCAAAAGCCTTCTGGATTGCTATTGGTTTGTGGTTGGGTTTCTCAGCCACATAATAACCAGATTGGCTAGGTGCTGCCAGCCAGCTGTATCTTAGCTTTAACATGAGGTTGTCTAGAGCAGGGTTCCTCAACCTCAGTCATTTTAAGATGTTTGGACTTGCTGGCTGGAGTATTCTGGGAGTTGAAGTCCACACATCTTAAAATGGCTGAGGTTGAGGAACCCTGCTCTAGAGTAGTGTTCCCCATATTGGCGTTCCTAACATGTGAGTGGAAAACAGCCACAATTGCTCCCAAATATTAAAAAGCTACAGTTCTTGAAACACAGATTTCAGGAGAGAAAGTTTCAATAAGTTTAGTCAAATGAGACCACTCACAATTCTTCCACTTTGGTATATATTTATACAGAAGGACTTGTTTTGAGAAATGATTAAGATGATATAAAATTGCATTTATCACATGTTTTGTTCTTATTTCCGTGTTTGCATGTTGTACTTTAAGCAGAATTGTAACAATTCTCATTCTGGGACACCCTCCAGAAGAGTTCAGTCTTCAACAGCTTCAGGAGGGCCAGTACGCAAGAGGCCAATCTAACTAAGCAGGAGGCTATGATGGCTTCAATGGAGAAATCATGGTTACAGGCTTTCACCCCCTTTCCTTTAAAATTTGAGGGATCACCAGGAGATTCTGATGGTGTGTATGCATTGGATGGGTTGCTTCCATGTTGATGATACAGTTGTGTAAATACCTCAGTGCCAAGCCTTATAAGACTTTATGGGACTAAAGCCAACTCTGAATTGCATCCAGAAATCTATTGGTAACCAATAACATGTGTTATAGGACTATGACAACTCTGGTTCATCAATATACAGTATGGGCTGTTGCATTTTGGACCAGTTGCAGTTTGTGAGTTACTTAGCTCTAATGAGGTCTCTGGCCCTCAAGGAGCACCATCTACCGGAAGGGGAAACTGCTATTTTGCAAAGCCTTTTTTTTTTTGCAGGGGTGGGTGGGTGGGGAGGGCAGGGACCAAGAGCTCTCCATGCATCTGTAGGTTTGAATCTCATCCCATAGAGAGAGCAGTGCATACCCAATCAAAGTTGAACTTGTCAACATTTGCACAAGAGAGAGTCCTCTTACCTTTAATGATTCTGTGATCGGAAATGATTTAATATCTTATAGAGATTCAGATACAGAGCTACTGCTTTGGCCTGAACATCAGTCAGGATTGTACCCCTTTAGGATACAAGAGGGAATGCCCCTTTCAAATTTCTCCAGGTTTAAAAAAATGCAGAAAAAGTAGTTTCTTGCTTAGCAATGTCATGCTTCAATAGTTTTCAGCTTCCAGAAAGTAGTACAGTATGTTAAATACAATTCTTTTCTCCTGTCCCCTGTCTTCAATCTTCATATTGTTGATTCTTCTACTTGATAATTCTGCCACTCCATTTCTTAACCCATTCTGCTACAGAACGTTTTATGAATGAAGGCAGGTCTCTGAACGAAAGATAGCATATGACCTTACCCTTTATATAAAATTGGTAACCCCGATCAGATGGAGAAAAAGATTTGTTCTCACTTTTGTTTGGAACTGTAACCAGGAGGGTTTTAGCACTTGTGATGGGTGAAAACTGACTTGAGAAGTAGTTACAGAACTGCATCTGAGTGTAGTTGAGTGCTATTACTCTTCCTCTTTTTTATGTTAAAGCAACTAAAAATTAGTGAGTCAGTTCAAGAATTTAGAAGAGATTTCAGAAACAGAGTTCTGTGTTTGAGAAAGAAAAAGAGAAAAATTATATTCCCATCTGAATGTGCCAGCTTTAGTGAGACTTAAGAAAAATCAAATAATGTCAGACTTTTCACACCTTTACTTGTGAGTTCATTCCTACATGTAAGTCATTGTTTCCCATTGCATTCATCAAAGTATTATATTCATCAAAGTTTTATTAATTTCAAGAAAATATGACTGCTTTCATTTTAGTTCTTGGGAAGGTTCCTTAGCTAGTCAGCTTGCTTGAAAATCTGAAATATGTTTAGTTTCAAAAATAGCATGCTTATCTGTGGAACAAATATGTTGGCATATGCTCTTCAGAAACTGTTGGAATGAGTAATGCTCAAGCAGTGCTCTACTTATAGCACTGTACTATGATCTTAAGGAAGAAATCAAAAAATAATTTCATCTCCAATTTTTTAATTCTAAATAAGGTGTTGTATTCGTTCATCAGCAAAAATAGAATCCTAAAAATTCCTCAAGCTGTTTAAACTGGAATTCCGTTGCTAATGTGAGTGAATCTGTGGCTTGAATCATGTCAACTGGATTTCTATTTTCTTAGTGGAAACGTTTCACTCCTTATCCAAGGAGCTTCTTCAGTCTGAGTAAAGTTAGTAAGGGAATCCTTAAATGTGTTTCTAGGCTGGCTGTGTGACCTTGCACCTGGGGCTAGGTCATGGTTATTTTTGAGATGTTTGTTTCTAAGTCCCTTTATCATCTAAAGGAGGATCGTTAAGATTACCCTGCTGCTGTTGAGCTTGTGAAATGGTCTTAATCTTCCTAGGCACAGAAGACAAAGCAGGAAGGAAGATAGGGGAAAGGTTATGCCTGAGGCCCCCACCTCTATTCAAGGAAGGATTTTCCAAGTTGGCATGAATGGATTCCTTGACCCCTCTCTCAAACCACCTATCTTCTCTGTCTAAAATGTGAACATTAATGTCCTCAAATGAGTGTCCTTTTTCCTTTAGATGAAGATAAACTGCTGACTCTGGTCCTGTGGTGTTACTTCTCCTGTGTTGGGCCATCCTCCTGTACAAAGGTTGTTTGGTTTCTCCAATGTAGAGTTCAGAGCACTCCTCACTGCACTGGATTGCATACACTACATTGCTTTCCTTGTGTTTAGGAGTTTGATCTTTGGGGTGTACAAGCCTCTGTCTCAGTGTGTTGGTGGGTTTGAAATATACAGGTATGTGGTGTTTGCCAAATATCCGTTTGATCTTTTCAGACACGCCAGCCATGTAAGGAATGACCAGGTTCTTCCGTTTACTCTGAGTCTCAGCCCTATCTGTCGCTGTTTTAGGTCTGGTAGACTTAGATTTGGTGAAGGCCCAATTTGGATATCCACAGGCCTGCAGAGCTGTTCTCAGATGCTGCTTTTCATTCTTTTTGGAATCCATGGAGGTGGGGATGGTTTCTGCTCTGTGTGACAATGTCCTGATGACTCCTAGTTTGTGCTGCAGTGGATGGTGGGAGTCAAACATCAGGTATTGATCTGTGTGTGTGGGTTTCCTGTAGATCCCTATTTCTAGCTTGCCACCGGTCCCAATGAGGACTTCACAGTCTAGGAATGCCAGTCTGTTGTCCTTGGTGTCTTCTCTGGTGAAGCTAATGTTGGCATCTATAGTGTTTATATGGTCCGTGAAGGCCTGTACTTCCTGGGCCTTGATTTTGACCCAGGTGTCATCCACATACCTAAACCAGTGGGTGGGCACCGTTCCCTGGAATGTGTTGAGTGCTTTCTTCTCCACTTCTTCCATGTATAAATTGGCCACAATGGGTGACACAGGAGAACCCATGGCACAGCCGTGTTTTTGTCTGTAAAAGTCACCTCTGTATGTGAAATAAGTGGTGTTAAGACACAGGTCCAGAAGATGGCAGATCTGGTTTGGGTTGAGATGGCTTCTCCTTTCCAGGGTGCTGTCCTCTTCTAGTCTCTTCCTGACAGCGGATAGAGCATGAGTGGTGGGGATGCTGGTGAAAAGGGAGGACACATCAAAGGAGACCATAGTTTCATCTGTATCCAGTTTCAGGATCTTTGCTTTGGAAACAAATTCTTCCGAATTATGGATGTGGTGTTCAGAGTGTCCAACTAGAGGTGCTAGTATGGTAGAGAGGTGTTTGGCAATGTTGTATGTTACCGAATTGATGCTGCTGACTATGGGTCGGAGGGGTGTTCCTTCCTTGTGGATCTTAGGAAGTCCGTAGATGCAGGGGATGGCTTCTCCAGGATACAGACGGTGGTAGGTAATCCTATCGATGGAGCCATCATGTTCCAATTGTTTCAAACTGTCTATTGCCTTTTTCTTGTAATTGTTGGTGGGGTCTCTTTTCAGTTTTTCATATGTATGGTGATCCTCCAAAAGTGAGGTAATTTTATTGTGGTAGTCTGCAGTGTTTAGAACCACTGTACATCTTCCTTTGTCAGCAGGTAAAATGGTGATGGTTTCATCTTTGCTGAGGGCTGTCAGGGCTCTCCTCTCTTGGACGGTAAGGTTGGGGGGAGGAGGTTGAACACTGGACAGAGCTGCAGATATTTTAAGCCGGAGTTGTTCTGCTTCTTCAAAAGGTAGGTGGTTGTTGTGGATGGCAGATTCTGTGGCTGTAATGAGCTCCACAACCGGAACTTGCTTGGGAGTGATGGCAAAATTAAGACCTTTGGCTAGGACATCTCTCTCTGGTTGGGTAAGTTCTCTGTCTGAGAGATTTTTCACCCACATGTTCTTTTTGTCCTCTGTGGTCCTGTTGTTGTTGTTCCTCCCAGCGGTTTCTCCAGTTCCTTGTTTCTGCTTGCTGCGAGAAAGAAGAATGTCAAATTTCTTAGTTTGCCTCTCCTTTGTCTTGTGATGCTGGGCCAGCTGTACTTTATTGCCAAGCTGAATAACTCTATCCAGGATTGGGTCAGGAAGGGTGGCTGTGAGTTCCTGGTGAAGGTTTTCAAAATTGTATTGCAGGGCATCAATGGTGAAGTGGACTTGCCTTATTCTTTCATTTAGAAGATGTCTTTGTGCCTGCTGCAGGATCTGATCTGCTCTGTGACCCTTAACTGTAGATTGCAGGCGTAGGCTTGTCGGGATGAGTCTCTGTTGTCTGCATCTGAGGTTAAAACGTAGGTGGTTTCTATAGTCTGCCACCTTTCTTGCTGTCTTCTCGAATTTCCTTACCAACTTCAGGGTTTCATCCCCAAAATGTATGGCAATATGTCTATGAAGGTTCTCAGTCATCCAGGTGGAACAGTCTGTGGCTTGAATCATGTCAACTGGATTTCTATTTTCTTAGTGGAAACGTTTCACTCCTTATCCAAGGAGCTTCTTCAGTCTGAGTAAAGTTAGTAAGGGAATCCTTAAATGTGTTTCTAGGCTGGCTGTGTGACCTTGCACCTGGGGCTAGGTCATGGTTATTTTTGAGATGTTTGTTTCTAAGTCCCTTTATCATCTAAAGGAGGATCGTTAAGATTACCCTGCTGCTGTTGAGCTTGTGAAATGGTCTTAATCTTCCTAGGCACAGAAGACAAAGCAGGAAGGAAGATAGGGGAAAGGTTATGCCTGAGGCCCCCACCTCTATTCAAGGAAGGATTTTCCAAGTTGGCATGAATGGATTCCTTGACCCCTCTCTCAAACCACCTATCTTCTCTGTCTAAAATGTGAACATTAATGTCCTCAAATGAGTGTCCTTTTTCCTTTAGATGAAGATAAACTGCTGACTCTGGTCCTGTGGTGTTACTTCTCCTGTGTTGGGCCATCCTCCTGTACAAAGGTTGTTTGGTTTCTCCAATGTAGAGTTCAGAGCACTCCTCACTGCACTGGATTGCATACACTACATTGCTTTCCTTGTGTTTAGGAGTTTGATCTTTGGGGTGTACAAGCCTCTGTCTCAGTGTGTTGGTGGGTTTGAAATATACAGGTATGTGGTGTTTGCCAAATATCCGTTTGATCTTTTCAGATCTCCTAAACACAAGGAAAGCAATGTAGTGTATGCAATCCAGTGCAGTGAGGAGTGCTCTGAACTCTACATTGGAGAAACCAAACAACCTTTGTACAGGAGGATGGCCCAACACAGGAGAAGTAACACCACAGGACCAGAGTCAGCAGTTTATCTTCATCTAAAGGAAAAAGGACACTCATTTGAGGACATTAATGTTCACATTTTAGACAGAGAAGATAGGTGGTTTGAGAGAGGGGTCAAGGAATCCATTCATGCCAACTTGGAAAATCCTTCCTTGAATAGAGGTGGGGGCCTCAGGCATAACCTTTCCCCTATCTTCCTTCCTGCTTTGTCTTCTGTGCCTAGGAAGATTAAGACCATTTCACAAGCTCAACAGCAGCAGGGTAATCTTAACGATCCTCCTTTAGATGATAAAGGGACTTAGAAACAAACATCTCAAAAATAACCATGACCTAGCCCCAGGTGCAAGGTCACACAGCCAGCCTAGAAACACATTTAAGGATTCCCTTACTAACTTTACTCAGACTGAAGAAGCTCCTTGGATAAGGAGTGAAACGTTTCCACTAAGAAAATAGAAATCCAGTTGACATGATTCAAGCCACAGACTGTTCCACCTGGATGACTGAGAACCTTCATAGACAAATGTGAGTGAATGTTATATTATGTAAATGCATACTTCCAGACAAGCAGAGTCACCTACAAAATGAGTAATCAGTCAAGATATAATAATATAAAACAAAAAATTACAAATGTGTCATTCTCTTCAGAGTAGATTTTCTTGGGATAAAATTGTTTTCAGGCAAGAGAAGGAGTCAGTTAAAATCATGTCCTTCCCTTTCTTCTCAAGAACTCTGGATCCACTGAGGACCATCAGTTGGAGGCCTGAAGTATACATGGTTTATGTAATTTTAAGGAGAGTAGCCTGATTTCATTTTTATTCAATAACTTCCTTCACAGATTATGGCTATACTGAAGACATAATATATATTGATTTCAGCAAAGCATTCCATGAGGCTCTGATATGCATTCTGATTAGGTGTGGGTTGGATGGCATGGTAATTAAATGGATACATAGCCAGCCTGAAAAATCATAGTCAAGGAATGTTCATCAGTGGTTCCCCATCAAACCCACAAGGTTCAGTCATTTTTTTTTTTATTAAAGACGTGGATGAGGAGGTGGAAGGAGTGATTATCATATTTGCAGATGACTCAAAATTGGGATATTTTCTAACCATAAGAGCAGTTTGACTCTGGAGCCAATTACTTAGATAAATGGTGACACTTCCACTCTTCCCCCTGGATGTTTTTTAAGCAGAAGCTGGTATTTGTTGTGGATTCTTTAATCTGGATTCTGCACTGAACAGATAATTAGATTTGATGACTCAAGGCCCCTTCCAACTCTATGATTCCATGCTGAAGAATATAGGATTAGGATTAAACTAGGGCTACCATAGCTGGATGGCATGAAAATGATACATAAATATATTAGGAGCCCAGATATGGCATCCCTAATTAAAAGTAGCAAATGTGTTTTAGTTCGAAGTATTTTAGGGTTTGAATTCAAAGAAATATATTAATGTAGTTTTGGGGACTCACTGAGATAAACATCTAGATCAGGGCTTTCCAGACTTTTCCCCTTGGCGACACACCAATGGCGGCACGCGAGAAAACCCGGAAGCGCCGCTGCTGCCGCGGCACTTTTAGATTTTCGCGCGCCACGGTGGTGGCGGCAGCAGTGTCCTGCGTGCAGCTGTGCGCGGCAGTGGCAGCGCGCCATCAGTGCTTCTGGGTTTTAACGTGACACACCTGGGGCCCGCAGGCGACACAGTATTGTGTCGTGACACAGTTTGGAAAGCTATGGTCTAGATTATGATCATGCAATATCACTAACCCTTTTCCTGTGCTATAATAAGGAAGAGACTTGTGAGAAAAGGCTTTTTTAAAGGTTGCATAAATGACAGTCAGTTTGAATTTAGTCAAATATTTCATCAATTTTAGTGACAATTTTGTCCAAGTCAGGACATTAAAATGGCTATAAATATTTAACTCATAATTCAGTAGTTGTATATAAAGCTTAATGTTTTTCCATGAAGCTAAATTTGTTTAAACCCACTGCCCTTTTAGGTCTACACTGCAAAAACCTCGATGACCGCTAGTGACACCAATTAGTTGGAATTTTCTGTATCTCTATGCTGCCACCTAGTGGTTGTCTGGAGTTTTACAGCCCATATCTGGTAGTCCTACTTAATTAAATCCAACAAGTTTAATTTAAAAAGTTATCTCAGAGAGTATTAATGATGAATAGGAATGAGATGTCAAAGTGAGATTATTAAAAAAACTTTTTATGGTTCTATAGGAGGGAATGAAAGACTTGGTCTGGAAATAAGTTTAACAAGAGGTTACAGAATTTATATAGCTGTAAAGTTCACAATGAGAGGCAGTTTGGTGTAGTGGTTAAGGCCCCAGGCTAGCAAAAAGCCCTATGCTGCCTAAATACAACTTTTTCTTTTTTTCAGATGTGTGTGTGTGTGTAGTTGTGACAAGGCAGCAAAAAATATGTCTATGTGTGGGAGAAAAAAATGGTACTAAAGAACTTGGTATATGTAATCAAAAGGCTTTCAGTTTCTTCTGAATATATTTCCCAACTTTCTGATCTTTAGATATGTTGGACCTTAACTCTCATAATTCCCAGCCAATATGGTTAAAGTGTGACCTGCTCATTCCTGGCTTCAAAATACCGAGTTAACAGAAAAATAAGTATCCAAAATCATAGGGAATGTCAAGAGAAATGGGACAAGAATGAACAATACTTTAAGTGGGAGCGAGAGGAAATTTAACACAAAATGCTCTGCCTGAAACAGTATGAGGATCACACACCCCAATCAGACTGCTCTGACGTGGCTGAAGGACAGAAAGTTCAGACTGATGATGAAAAAAGCAATCAGGACATATTTTCACCCCCCAAACCCTTGAAAACAGTTTGAAGGTGATCTGTGACTGCCTGTCAGGGAGATAATGGGCGGAGGTGGAGGGGGCTCCCTCCAGGAAGGGAAACGCATGCGTAGTACTGAGACTCTATGTTTCCCTCCCAAGAGGCTCAAGAAAGCCCCGCCCTAGATTGAGGACTCTATCCCTGGGCAGTGCCAAGTTGTGTCAGTCTAGCTGGATTCTGTTTAGGTGGTAGGATAATAAACATCAGAGCTTTGATCTCAAGTCTCAGCGTGTTTTTCCTGCACCCGTAGTCAGGAGACTACCTCCACTAATACTATGAACGAGAACCAAAGAGAACCTCTATTCCAAACATCTTCAGATTTTGCAGCAATAAAAATCCTTCACCCCCACACACTACTCAAAGGGTAAAGGAAGAACTGTGGGATGGTGCTTTCCATGCTGGCTCAACTGACAAAAATATTTGTCAGTTTCATCCCTTTTCTTTTCATCTGGGCTATTGCAAGATCCAGCATCTGAAGCTCCAGAGCTGGAAGCAATGAGGTAAGAGTTCCCTCCAATGTATGCTGATGTCATGGGGACACAGAGGTCCAGAGTTGCTTTCCAGCTGATGCAGGATCCGTTTGTGGAAATGCTTCACTTGAGAACCCAGCCTAAGTACATCTCCAGGTCAAGGGGGTGGTTTATAAGGAGCAGGAGACTTGGAACTTTCAGATTCCACGTTCCTTTCAGTCCCGCCATGCTTATTTTTGAGCATTTCCCAGCAGCAGCAACCTCTTAAACAGTAAAGTTCTCTGTCTGACCTTGGAAAGGATAATCATATGGCCCATGGGATGCTGCTTTATAGGCAACAATTAGTTGAAGATAACCAGATAATTATTAATTTAGTGTGTTTTCAATTTCACAAAGTTCAGCTGGCACTAAGAGAAAAGATTCAATTGTAAGAGGATATTAAGCTACAAGAAAATGCTTCTGTGTTGCGAATGACATTTCCCCCCCCCCCCATTATGTTCATGACCTACCAAATATCAAGTTTTTTTTTTTTAATTTTTAAATATCAAGTTTTTATTTGAGGCTTGTCAAATATTAACAGCAAATATTAAATGGTGAAAGCTTCACATCCAAATTAATTAGTGAAGAACTGAAGAGAGCTTCAGGGGCCAATCTTTCCTACAATGCAAACATCAACAATTGACTTCTATACTTTATTCTGCCTTCAGTGTTCATTTCTGGCAGCCAGATGATTTATGGAGAAGGTGGTTGGGATCCTGCCCAGAATGGTTACCCTAAATTATACCTCCTTCTGTGCCAACTGATGAAAAACTATGTTAGTTTCAACAATGCAAATAGAAGGTAAAGGTGGGTGTTCGATTTCCATTATTAGCTTCTGACAGTCGTGTTCTGCTGAGTTAACAGGACACACAATTGCCTGCCTAGTGAATCACAACCTGTGTATTCATGACAATACTTGCAAATTGTCCAATCCAGTGTTTTGGCAGAGGGGAAAATGGTTCAGTTGTGAAGCATTTTCACATTGATAAGAGTCATCAAACCAAAGTTTCTTGTGATATTTTGTGTTTTGCTTATTGGTAGCTACTTGTCTTTTCATAGTATGGCTTTTGTGTTATTTAGTTCACAAGCCCCAATTCAGTCCAGAAAATAGACGTTTTCTGGAGATTTTCTTTCATTTATAAAAATCAATGATTCACTGTTCTATTGTTATGCTTCTTCCCAAGCACAGCCCTAAAGTGACTGAATCCATTGGACTCTGAAGTTCTGAAATAGGTATTGAATCAGTCTTGACTGAATTCTGAATTCAAAGCCGAACAAATTTAGAAAGGTTAGACAAAAGTCCAAATTAAAGTGGGCTCCCCTGAAGTGTATCTCAATCTAAACTTTGTGGTGCTTTGTTACTGATCTGTTGATTCAGAGGGGCATATATATCCACAAAAAAGGATGTATTTCTCCAGAAATTCACCACATCAGGAAAAGCTCAAGGAAAACAGAGAAAGGGGGTGGTGGTGGTGGGTACTTTTCTGTGACTAATAGACTTTAGTCTGAGGAAATCATTGTACTGGGGGTAGCCAAATACAATGCTCGGTAAGAGAGAGATTGAAGTTCTAGTGTTCAGTGCTCTTTACTGGTTTGTTCTCCCAGAAGCAAGAGTCTTAATAGAGGTTTGTATGGAGGCTGTGCAGCTTTTGAGCATGTAGCCTTGGCTCATTGTTTGGAAAAGGTTGTTTGTGCAACTCCTGCCTCTGTCGCAGCATACTCCACAGTCATTACCCATCCATGTCCTATTACACTTTGACTCTGGTGCCAATGGAGTAGAACACAAAATTATCTTTCACTGTTTTTCATTTAATCTTAACTGCCTAATCCTTGCACGTAGCCTTCTGAATTTTTGCAGGTTTCTTGCCTAAGGGCATATCTATAATTAGTGCAATTTCAATATAATTTGCCAAAAAGAAAGTATGAAATATGAGAAGCAGGAGAGAGAGAGAGACAAAGCAAATTATCCCCTCTCTCAAATTTGAAGTCCTCCCTCCCTCCCTCTGCATCAATCTTTCTGCAATTTTACAGCTTTCTTACCTAGGATCACCTTTATGTTGTACGTCAATTGCTCACAAAAACAAGGATAATTCTGATTACTGTTTCTAATTATATATGCTGCTCTTACACAAAAACTCTGAACTTGGCAGATACATTCCTCTCAGTTTGCCTGCAGATTTCAACCAGTTATATCAAAAAATTTAAAAAGTTATATAAAAAAAACCCTTTTAAAAAGTCAAAATGTGATGTCTGTACATTTGCTTGACATTTGGCTAGCTACTTCCTCTCAAAGGGAATGCTAGATTTCTTCCAGTTTTGCCAAACAGAAGAAAAACAGACATTTGTTGATTTCCATGAAGACTGCTATGTCAGATCACAGGTTCTTGAAATCAGTCCCAGGCATATCAAACTATTTTCTGAATCTTGTGGCCAGAGCATACCCTTATTTGGAATCCTATTTTTCTAGGCTTCAGTTGTCTTCTCTATGTTGACATTCAGCATATTTGTGGGTATGAGATCTGAAATTGAGCAGGAGTTCACCTTGTCTCTAAGACTGTTCTTTAGGAATTCAATTAGAATTGCCTTTGGATACATCTTCCACTGGATGGGTACATACATCATCATACTCAAGAATGCCAAAGCAACTTAATTACTTCTCATTGATTTTTTACCTCCTGCCAAATTTGATGGCAATTTCTGGAATGGACTGTTTAAGGTTGCATGCTGACTTTAGAATATAACTTGTGCACCTCTCTTCTAAATTATTTTTTCTTCCCCAATGCTCTTTTATGCTCATCAGTGTTTGAGCTTTCTTCCAGCCTGCCATTTCCATCCTGTTCATTTTGCAAATGTTAACTTCTCCAGTTTCCATATTTCTCTCTCTTACAACTATTTGAAACGTGATGGAAGATGGGCCTCTCTCTGTATTAAAAGTCTGTAACTTTGGACTTGAATAATTAAGTTGTTCTGCATTTTAGAAAAAGCTATTCCCCACTCAGTTGATGTGCAGTGCCAGTATCTGAATGTGCATGCTACACTTCTGGAAAACATTCCTTTGTTCCCCTCTCTGTTTGCACATATATACATACTGTACGCAAGTTCATATATGTAGATGAACAGCTTGTGTTGCTGCGAATAATATCATATCACAAACTTCGAAGAAGCTTACAGGTGGAAACAAATGGTACTTTAGCACTTAAGAAAACTGATGATGACATGACACATGGAATTCATCGGAAGTTCAAGATGCAGATTTGATAGCTTGGAGGAGCCTAGTTCCAGTTTGAACATCACCTGAACATCACCATGCATCAAGGGTCGAAACAAAGTTCTGCCTTAGATTTCAATTTCAATTTCAAAATGCCAGAACCTTGCCTTGGCATTCAGGAATGAATCCTGAACACTGTTACCAATGTTTTTTCATTAAAGAATGACGTCTTTGAGATTTCAAGCCCAAATAACTAGGTATCTAAATAGACTCACTTTTAAAAGGATCATTGAGAGGAAGTCCTTCATCAAAACAGCATCCAACTGAGCACTGCTGGGTGTTGCAATGGAGAATATCTAAACTCCCCCTATGTTTCAGTGGGACCGCCCACTCCTATATAAATACCATGTCCCACTGTACAATGTGTCTCTGCAGGAAAGCGGAACTTTACATCTGGTTCAGTCTCTCCAGCTGCTAGTAACTTAAATTTGCTTTTGTAGAATTTGGAACGCTTAGAAACATCTCTCCCCCCCCTTTTTTTTTTGACAATTTATATTTTAAACATTCATTGCAATATTTACAAAATTACTTTTCTAAAACATGTTTTTCTTAAAAGGACATTCGAGGAAGGGATAAATATTTATATATTAAAGATACTATGAAGTAGCCATGGTTTTCCTTGCATAAGATGGCATTGTGGTTCCCAGGATCCAAGAATTCCTATATTAGTAGCTGGATAAAATTATTCATACAATCCGGTGAGAACAACCTTCCCAAATTGATGACCTCCAGATGTGTTTGGATAACTATTTCTGGACTTCTCCAGTTAGCATGACCAATGGCAGAGAACTTAATTATAACCCCAAACCAACTGGAAGACACAAAGTTGGGAAAGGGTGGATTCCATTTATCTAGTATATCTGCTTTAACTAGCACCTCATTCAAAGGGAGGTGTATTTCCAAGTCTTGCTATCGTAGGGAGAGCCAGTTTGGTCTAGTGGTTAAGGTGTTGGGCTAGAAACCAGGAGACTGAGAGTTCTAGTCCCACCTCAGGCATGAAAGCCGGCTGGGTGACCTTGGGCCAGTCACTCTCGCTCAGCCCAACTCACCTCACAAGGTGGTGGTTGTGGGGAACATAGGAGGAGGAAGGAGTATTAGGTATGTTCGCTGCCTTAAGTTATTTATAAAAATAAAGGTGGGATAAAAATTAAATAAATAAATAAATAAATAGGTCATTAGCAAAGAAGGGAAAGCAGCAAGGCATGTATCCTGCCATTAATTTGGGGTCCCAATAATTGCATACTAGATGACTGAGAAGTGAATGCATGTGACAGGCCGATAAATCTACAATTGTTGTTTTGTGATTGTGTCCCATTCTTGTGCAATCAGAGTAGAAAAATTTTAAATCATATAATTGAATCTAAAAGTAACATAACCACCTCCTGGATTTGAAAAGCTGTGAAAGTCTGCGTTGGACCTGGATCTAGGGAAACTAATGTTCAAGTCCTCACCTGACCATAGTTCAGTGGGTGATGTGACTTTGTAATTTCTCTCACGGAGTTGTTGTGGGGACAAAATTAGGGAAACCCCCATGTATACAACCTTGAACTAGAAAAAAGGTGGGAAATAAAAAAATACCTGTAATAGTGTTTCAGAAGTGGTTTGCCATTGCCTGGCAAAATGCAGAATACAGAGGTCAACTGTATATTTGAACATACTCCATCTGCATTTCTACTGGTTCCATCAAAAGTTACATTCCCGTAGTAACTTGTTCTGATTTATGTTGTTAATTTCAATAATTCAATACAGATTCCTGCAAGAATTATTTCATAGCATGGTAGTTTGATATGGTCATCTTCAGTTAGAAAGAGAACTTTTCAATTCTTATTTTTTTCACCTTTTGAGGTTTTGTAGCAAAAATAAACTATTAAAACAGGCTAACTATTAAACCAAAGGCTACTGTACAGAGAAAATTATTGATTTCCCTCCATTTTTATCTGCAGCCATTCGCATTTGAAGAGCTGTTCCTTTGCATAGCAGGAAATACAGTAGTTGCATTGGAAGCAACAGCAAAACTGGGTGCTTTCTGTATGACCTAAGGCTTATGTAAACTTAAGCAAGTGTATGTTTATAATGTGGAAACATACTGTTTTCATAAATCAAACAATCAAGAGGAAGACAAATGAATGCTTGGATAATCTAGTCTCTGGCTAGTGAATTAACAGTGAGAGACTGTCACTGCCTGAAGTATGATCCACTGTCAGTGGGTGACATTACACCAGTCAGAGCTAATAGGGGAAAGACCTACAAATGAAAGGGTCTTGTAAAACAGTGGTAATTGGGAGTTATTACTTGTACCTTATTATATTAAGATTCCCAAAGGCAGAAGGAATTATTCCAGTTTTAGGTGGGACTGATTGCAACCTCTGGATTTAGAGGTACAGTATATCCAGATGCTGCCAATTTGAGGGAAATTAGATATATAGTTCTATTGCATCCTACCTCCACAGATCAGTGAAAGGTGGTATTATCATTCATGATTCATTCCCTCAATATTCCTAAATACCCAGCATCTGTGGGGTGTGTGTATGTGTTTGCATGTGCCCTGCAATCTGCCAACTGTCTACAGTGAACATTAATTTTCCTTACAGAAAACACATACAGCTTTCCTAGAGATTTTTTGCCTATTAATGCTAACTTCTTGGTAGGGCATTTCCTTTGCAAGAAATCCTTAATTCTTTTTGGATTGTAGAAGATCCTGCTGCATTCTCAGCCTGCCTGGATTATTATTATCTTTATTTCATTTAGAGCACCTTTCCCAGGAGAGGAATTCATTTTCAAAAACAATTCATGAAACAGTAAGATTTCTTGCACATGATAAGGTAAGAATGTAGCAAAAATGGTTTTTGGCAAAAGCAATGTAGATTTCTACGGACTTCACCAAGCATCACCTTTTAAATGGATTTCAGCATCACTATTACAGGTATTTTTTTTATTTCCCACCTTTTTTCTAGTTCAAGGTTGTATACATGGGGGTTTCCCTAATTTTGTCCCCACAACAACTCCGTGAGAGAAATTACAAAGTCACATCACCCACTGAACTATGGTCAGGTGAGGACTTGAACATTAGTTTCCCTAGATTCAGGTCCAAAATCTCAATCTTTATATTCCACTGGAGTGTGATAAACAGTTATCAGAATATGTTCTTGATGAGGGCCCCATGTGCATGTATATTGTTCTATCTGTCTATTTATCACACTAGTGCATCCTACATTTCTTTCACACTACATACTTTTGCATTTATATGAATTTGGCCATTGCAAAAATATATACAAAGAATCTTGCCTCATGAAAAAAAAAGCCAATCTATTTATGTACTGATTTCCCAGGTGTGTTGGGGAGGTCTGCAGGTAGGATATGAAAGTGGTAATTCTCTCCTTTTGTGACCTTGGTGGTTTCAAGGATGAAGGGAAGCTTCAAAGATGCTGTCAACATTCTCCCCTGGAACTGGTCAGAGCACAAGAAGGAAAAGGGGGGAAGAGCACACAGAAGCTGAACAGGTGGGCAAGGGAGCTAACTAATAAACTACCTTCTTTTATGAAGTCATGATAAGAAGCTGTCCAGACCTCGAAATAAAATAGATATTTTTAACATAGCTCTGCACAGGAATGTAGATTGTTAATTTGGTTTTAAAATTCTTCTATTATAGAAAAAGTATTAAAGTGATGTTCATAATGGCACCAGTATAAGCCAGTTTAGATCAGAGACCAGATGTTGTATTAACTGGTGTGTTTGATCCAAGTTTTTGCAGCATGAGATTGAGTGAACTCTTGATTAATAATTTAATTGACTTTCTCTGCAGACAAATACATTGGGAGATAAACCAATATTAAATTGATGAGAGTAGTCCCTCCCTCCCTCCCTTCCTCTGTCCCTCCCTCAATATTTGGCCTGATTTTGCAACTACCAAGATTTATGTAACCCCAACATTAACATATGGGAATAACATATATGCTTTAATGTTTACCTTTCCTGAATGGGATCTTCTCCCCACTCCACACATGATCCAGTTGTGCACAATCAAGTATTTCTCCAACTCATTAATAACAGATCTCAAAGACAGCTTTCCAGAATGTTCAACATATTGATATCTCTTAGGATTTCTGCTTAGGACAATACCAGAATGAATCCTTTATAGATACAAACAGCTCTTCAGAACTCTGCCTCCCACTGAATCCTTCCCATTTGATCAACACCAAACTGTATGCCATTTTCAATTAAATGTTACATAGAAGCTGAAGTTACTGACCATAGAAGCATGGACTTGGAGAGAAGTTATACTTCACTGATTTCTCCCTTATTGTCTAAATTAAGAAACACGTATAATTGTCTATGGGGATCTTAGCAGTATTAGCTATATGCCTGAATGCCCACCTTTGTGGCCTGCTATTTGGATTAACCTTAGCTTTCACAATTCTGAATGCCATAAAATACTCAGCGTTATGACTCAGTTTCCCTCTAAAGAATCAGAGTAGTTCAACAAAGCAAAACTATTTTGTGTTTGTTACTGCTCAGTGGCATTCACTTCACATGAGTTGTGTGTACACTGCAACAGCTGAATTGACACCAGTGAAAACTGTGTTGATGTCCTGAGATAGGCCCCTCCATAACTGTGACTTGCCAAGGAACTTTGATTAGTGACATCAAGACACTCAAATGCAGAACTGCTCTTTAATTCTTGAAATTGCCATTGGAAATCCTGAATACTCGAGTGACTTTTTAAAAGGAAACCATGGACCTTATTAATGGGAAGGAATAAAAGCACATAATTGGCAAGAGCAACTGAACAACATACTGTATCTCTCAATTCTCAGCAGTTGCAGGTAAATCACGATTGATTAAAAATAGACGGTAGGATTAATAAACATGTGTTTTAATTTTGAAAGTTTAAAAAAGCTGATCCAAACAGCCAGGTTTATATCTTTTATATACAGTTTTTCTGATTGTTAAGTCTTACGGTAATAGCTCAAACTAAGCTATTCCCACCTCTCTGTATTTGTAATGTAAGGTATTCTTTAGCGTGTTGCTACCCGCTACCATTAATTCAAATTCTGCATTTATTATCCTATGCCCACTTGCTGATGTGTAGACCCCATGACTTCAAGTTCTGAGTAAACAGATGCACGTACAAGTGCTCAGATTGAAGAGCACTGTATTTTTTTTTCCAGGGTAGACATTTAAATACAATTGAGTTACTTGTATGAGTCATTTATTTTATTTCATTTTATAATTAAGTTAGTCTGTTAGCCACACACTGAAATAGACAATAACATTGATTGATGGCCTTTCCCTAAGACATGCTTGGACAATTTCAGTTTTCTGCTGTGCCCCACGCCCAGTCCCTACTCGGTCTCTATTGCCTTGCTCTTGTCCCTACTCTGTGTATGACCCAGCCTTAAGTTGTCTTTAGCTGTTCTAGTATTAAAGTAGAATTTCCCCACTTATTGTGACCCCAGCCAAGGCAAAGTCTCTCAGACTTTATCACCCAGTATGACGGAGAGATGTCAGAGGCAGGGGAAGGATCGGCCATTGAGAGTCAGACAGATGCCAGCATAGTTTTCTGCTGACTCAAAGGAGGGCAGGTGGCATTCCAGCTCAGCAGTGGGGAAAGGCTCTTAGCTTGATGACTGGGGAGAGAATGCAGTGGAGAAAGGGATCAAGCTGCAGAACGTGGTGAAATTGTGTTCAGAGATTAGAGGGTGCTTCTGGGGTTTATGGGCCTTTCTATTGGCTTTATAATGTGTAAATGTCATTATTTCAGCGGTTCTGCTTCCTGAGTGCAAGCGACCACATTCAATCTCTTTGGGGATCATAGGCAGAGCACCAGTAGTAACAATTTAATTATCTCAAAAGAATCCCATTATAAAACAAGATTTAATAATACTTCTTAATAGAACCAAAGCTAGACCACACCTGAGATTTCAGAATTTTCTTTCTTTTTTTAGGATCTTCCACTAAATTATGATATGAACATCTCAGGATGAAAGGCAAAGATTCCAGGAAAGGGGGAAATCCCAATTTCATCAGCACAGAGTGATTAATAGCATTGTTTAAATATGTACACACACAAACAAACAAATAACCCATGCAAAGACTGGCAAGAGTGCATCAGAGATTGACTGCATACTTTTGTCAATGCAAGCATTGCTGTATAGTAAGTTGAAGTGCTGAAATTTGTATCCATACTTTTAATACGCAGTCTGAAATCATGTACCATACGCACCCTGATCCATAAATAAATGTTGATAATAACTGACTCAAGGAAATCCATACACATTCTTTTTATTTACACCTTTTTGTAGTTATCTTGCACACACACACACAAAATAGTATGCGTGTGTATGTGAAATAGGTCTCTTTCGGATCATGTTTGGTGTTGAAGTTAGTTGTTGAAGAGAAAAATCATCGTGTGTACATAGCTGGCTTTGCCCCATGGCAAATTACATAAGAGAGTTCACAAGATCCTGGTCATAACATAGCTTAGCTTAGCCTTTCCCCCCTCCCTTCCTATTGTTGAAGATTAGACAGCCTGTGTTTTCCATGGGCTCCTAGCTTCACGCAGGGATCTGTCATAAGGCAGCGAGGCAAAAAAAGAATGTTTCAGCTGGCAGTTAATAAAAAGTACAATGATTGTGACAGCCAAGAGCAGGAAGAAGAACAGGACAATGTATGTCACCAGGTCTGGCTTATTGATCTCGCCTTCTTTGGGCACTCTGGCTGTGGACATGTAAAAAGCTGAAGAGCTGATAGGTCGGTGGGTGCTCCCTGGATAGGGAGTGTTGGTCTCAATGATCAGGTGGGGATCAGTTGCAGTGGTTGAATTGAGAAGTTCTCCATACATTTTCTTCCTTAAATATTTTCCTTGTGGCTTATGCAGGAACACAAATTAGGATGTGTGCGTGTGTGTGTCTCTCTGTGTGTGTGTCTGTATATGGCAAAGAAAAGATTCTTCTATGTAAGTGAGAGTTGCATTCAGAATTAAAAAGAAGGTTGGGATCTTCCCTTAAAAAGTGTTATTCAGAGATGGCATCAATGGCATCAGCCACCTAGGGATGCTTTTCAGCCCAGAAGAACTAAGGAGTTACTGTCCTGGCCTTTTGCGGACGCCCCTTGTCTCGCTCGGATTTCCTGGCAGACCAGTTGCATGGAGAAGCAGAGGGGTCCTAAAAGTTGGGAACTTTGGCCAGGCAACTTGGCTTGCGCTGGAAAAGGAACCCCAGAACCCCCTCCTAAGGATTAGATCCCCACAAAAGGCAAAGAAAGCAAAAAAGGAAAGAGGTTGGCAGGCGGGCACTCACTTGCTTTGGAGGGAAGCCACCACAGAATCCCCGAGGCTTTTCCAAGGAGAGGCGCCCCTATCTCCAAGGCTGGGGAAAATTCACGTCCACCAAAAGGTGCCCCGTCTTCCTTGGCGTTTGGCTGACTCTCCAGAGGCGAGCCCCGTCTTTCTTCTGAAACGACCGCCTCTGCGTCGCATTAGTGGGCTCCTGCTCTCTGCTGGTCCTGCTCGAAGGAAGCCCCGAGCTGCTTTCTCCTCCGACGGCTGGTCAAGCCTGAGGGGGTCGAGGGAGCGGGGGTTCTTCCCGTGGAAGGAGGGAATCGACCCCTCAAGATTCCAGCGTGACCCCCCCCTATCCCCCCTCCTCAGCAGAAGCAGAAACTGAAGCTGCAGCAAGCGTTGCTCGGGAGAGAAGGTTTGCAGGCGGCGGCGGCGGCGGCGCCTCTTTCTGGCGCCTGTGACTTCTTGCAGGACGCGGTGGTAGAGGCAGCGATGGGCGAGATAAATCCCCGGGAGCTGTGGCTTCGGGAGTGGGGCGAGAAGAAGAAAGCAATCAGCCCCCTGCGCCCGAGACGCAGGGAAACTGCAGCGGAGACTTCGCCTCTCCTCTTTAGACTTTGGTTATGAGCACGGGACCCCCTGAGGGAGACGCCAAACCCTCTTTCTTTCCCACGGATCCCAGCGCCCTTTGCAGCCCGGCCACGAAGGGGCTAATTCTCTCTCATCAAATTGCCTTTTCCGCCGTTATTAGTCCCTGGCTCCTTCTCGTCTCTCTCTCTTTCTCTTCCCCAGCCTTTCCCCCTTCGCAGGCTCTCAGTGTTGTTAGGGCTGTGTTAAACACTGCAGCAAAAGTCCAAACAAATGAAAGCAGTGGGGTGGAGGACAGGAACCCCGGGGTCCCTTTCTTTCCCTTGTTAGGGTGTGGAGGGGAAAAAAAAAACCCTTCACCATCCTCTTCCAGTGATGGTGGCCTTCCCCAATGGTGTTCCCCAGGGATGTTGAAATGGAACCCATTGGAAGAAACCAAATCAAGGAAGGCCACACTATGGAACTGAGACTCAGTGTGGTAGAGCTACCTCCGCAATTAACTGGGGGCTGCTGGACAGAAAAGGGCCCCCCAGCTCCTCTTGGGTCAAGGACTACACAAGACTTGGTACAGCATAGCATAGGACGCGTATGCTTGGGGAAGGGTTTAGGATTTCTAAGGGGAGAAATGGATCTGCAAGGGGAAAGGAGTCCATAGACCTTGTAAAAGTCAGCAGCTCCCTCAAATGCAAATAAAAGCCCCCCCCCCACACACACACACACATTTAAGTCCCTACCTCCTCTGGAAGAGGCTGCCGGCTGCCTATTTTATACCCTTGGGCCTACTAATTTCTCTCTAAGAAGAAAAGGGTAGTGAAAGAAGGTTAAGGGGGTCAGGAAGGAAGGAAGGAAGGAAGGAAGGAAGGAAGGAAGGAAGGGAGGGAGGGAGGGAGGGAGGGAGGGAGGGAGGGAGGGAGGGGGCAAGGAAGGAAGGAAGGAAGGAAGGGAGGGAGGGAGGGAGGGAGGGAGGGCTTCTACCCTGACTCAAGGCCTGCTAAATCTCAAATAATAACTAATGCTACCTAACATCTCATACTTCTTTGCACACATTATCCCAGTGATCTTAATGAGAACCCTCCAAGGCAGTGCAGCATGATTGTCCATGAGAGATAGTGGCTTGCCTAAGGCTGTGGAGGGAGTCCAGAGCAGAGCTGAGATTCCAGCCATGGTTTTTCTGACTCATGATTAGAAGAAATGTGAATTAAATAAGGTGGAGAGAATAAAGGAAAGATGAATGAAAGCTGGGGTAGCACAGAGAGGCTAGATGACTGAATGTGGAAGCCCCCAATTTGAATCTTGACTGATTGCTGATCCACCAGTGGTAGGTGGGACAGAGGGATCAATGTGCCTCCTTATGTCCTTGCATGTGACAGACAAGGCGGCCACTGGCATCACATTGCACATCTTGCTTCCTTGGCACTCTCCTAGCAGAAGTGATGGCGTATGGTTGCCCCTTTGCCACAAACTCCCTAGTATCTTTAGGCATGTTACAGTCCGAGCTTCAACTCCACTTCTTAAAATGAGGATAATACGATTCAACCACACAACATTGCTATCAAGAATATAACACACAAGAGACGTATTTTTCCAAGGGCTTTTTTTCATTTAATAATGCTGCTCCTTATTTATTTAAACTTAATGTACCCTGCTCTTCAGCACAAACAGTTCATGGAGCAGCTTACAGAGTTTATAAATGAAGAGGCAGTGTTGTCAGGCTTCCAAATTATAAGACCCAACACAAAAGCCATCAAGGTTGGGTAGAAGGAAGAAACAAGCAAACTCAGAGCCTCGGGAAGGGGCTGGAAGGCGGTCACTTTGCAGCAAGTCCAAATTTCTATATCCCTGTGCCACAAAGTGATCTGAATTCCCTAATCTGCCCTCAAAGGGGGCAGGTTTAGGCCATGCACGAACATGGGAAGGTGCAAAAGAATCAGAAATCACATTGCTCTCTGAGTTCTGTGTGCAAACAATGCCCCGATCACAGACAGACCTACTGCATATAGCTTTAACATTCAGTTTATTTGAGCCTCCTTGCCATTGGGGGGTGGGGGAGGGAGAACCCTTTTCTTCTTCTTCTCTTTGCTATTACTGTGCTGGCATCTTCTTCTTCGTAGTACACACTTAGTCTGGTTGGAGTTCTGTTACCATTTATTTATTCATTTTTCTTTATTTGTTAGATTTGTATCCTGCTTTTTGTACAGGAGCTCATGGTGGCATACACAGTGCTCCCTACTTCTTCTTTGCCCCACCGCAATGACTCTGTGGGATAGGTTGGACCAAGAGAGGGAGACTGGCCCAAAGTCACCCAGGGAGCTTCTGTGGCCGAGGGCCGACTAGAACCTCCCTGTTCCTAGTCTACCACCATAGCCACTACATCACACTGCCTCTCAATTTACTGATTATTACCTGAGTGATGGGGAGAGGGGAATTAACGTCAGCTGTTTTTCTTCAATGTCTTGGTGTGTGTGGTGGGAAATCTTACAATTGAGGATTTCATTCTCAGGGCATGAAAAGCAGTCTACAGCAATTCACCCTTAGTTTCTAGGAAGCAGCTGCAGAGAAGCCATTCCAATAGATGATAGATACTGTAGATAGATAGATAGATAGATAGATAGATAGATAGATAGATAGATAGATAGATGGATGGATGGATGGATGGATGGATGGATGGATGGATGGATGGACGGACGGACGGACGGACGGACGGACAGACAGACAGACAGACAGACAGACAGACAGACAGACAGATAAGGTAGCCCCAAATTTCTGAACTAGCCCCCCTCCAAGATTTGCAGATCTCTGCCTGAACTATAGGAATGATTATATTAGGACCTACAGACAGCTGCCCTTTGGATGAACCCCAAGTTTTAATTGGTGATGACATTTTCACCTTTCCAACCAACAAAAAATAGATACAGAAGAGGACACAGGACACATTATTTAAAATAATTTAGTTACTTTAGTTAAAATATTATATTAAAAATGAATAACTATTACAGATGTAAAACTTAAAGCAGCAGTCACAGGTACTCATGGGGGGGGAGGGCGAAGGGGGCAGGTGTCAAAAAAGTCAAGAGGGCAGACATGACCATGCAGTTAAAGCCCACGTGTTGCATGTAAAAAAAGGGGTGGGGCTTAGTTGTGTGGCTGGCCTTTTCACTTTTTTGACACCCCCCTGTGGATGTCTCTGAACTGTAATGTGATGCATGTTGTGGAGCTCTTCTCTGAGTTAAAAGTTTGTGTGCTGTTTGGGAAGTATGGGAAGGAAAAAAAAAGTTTCTTTTGTAGTGCTTTAAAGAAAAAGTTGGTCAACTGCTGCCCCCTAACTGTTGGAAGACTTGCTTCTATTTCACCTCCCTCCCCCAATAAAGCTATGTAATGTTAAAGTAATGGTGTGCAGGCACACTTCAGGAACGTTTCCTTCTCAATCATGGCAGTAAATCAGGCTGTGTGGATAAAGCATCCACAACAAGCCACTAATTCTCCCATTTGCTGGTGCAGCTTTTTAGCTTCTGTTCCCATGTGCTTCCCTTGCCCTGTAGCTATAACAATTTAGACATAATCAATTTAGAGCAGGAACTGCTAATTGTTGTGGTTTAGCCACTAAATCTCATTTTGGGATAAAAACAGTATTAAATTACAACTATCCCATCTGTACGAGATGTTATTATAGATGTATTAATCTCTTTCTGGCATGTTCTTAGCAAAGAGCTGTTTGTGATAATATAAGAGCTGATAAGATGCGTTTATGTTTGCCAGGCGCAATTTGGACCAAAGCCAATAAATCTTACCTTAATTTGAAAAAGCTTACTTGATCATAAATAGTCTTATTTTTGAAAGCCCATCTTTCTTTGCATTTTTATTAATTTAGCAGAAGTGTGGATATAAAAATTAAAATTATGCTTAATTTTTCAGGGGACAGTAGGCAGTATTGTTTTAATGGAGTGCATTTCTTAGCTAGTATTGGTCCATTAGTATTGACTCTGGCTGCACACAAAAGACCCATTCTAAAACATGCAGAATTTTCTCCCATATGATGCAGCATTTCAGATGGCTTTAGAAGGGGATTTTTAGTCCTAGTGGCTATTTGCTAATTCCAAGATCAGAGGCAGATTTTGAGCTTTGACAGGAGTAC
Organism: Charina bottae; assembly: GCA_023362775.1. NCBI lineage: Eukaryota > Metazoa > Chordata > Lepidosauria > Squamata > Charinaidae > Charina > Charina bottae. Next base: position 95,521,672 of record JALMGJ010000002.1, on the reverse strand, counting down.
CTCTTCAGCTTTAGCCCTCTAGGCATTTTGCTCGAGTAATTGAAATATGATTTCTACCTTTCAGATGAGTGGGAGAAATATATTTTTGAGGTCTTCTAGCCTCCAAGCCAGATGTAAGATTCAAGATAAAGCAAAGGAATAATATATGATCATCATCTTCTCAGTAGGGATAACCAACCTATGTCGGCACTGTTATACCCTCCTGGGTTTAAAGTATTTTAAAAGAATAATCTTAAGAGTCTGTCTAAGTGAATGTAGCTTCTGGATGTAGCAAATGGAAAGGGATAATAAATTTCATAAGCACAAGGGAGCAGCAGAGAATACTCAATTAATCATTTATTCATTTAGGCAGCATTCCAACTCACAGGAGTGAGTCCTGTTAACACAGTGAGATTCACTTCTGAGCAGAAATGCATAGCCTAGTTCAAGGGTCGGAAATGGCGGCTTGCGAGCCAGATGCGGCTCTTTGGCCCCTTGAGTGTGGCTCTTCCGCAGCTGAACTCACCCCCGCGGAGGGAGGCAAGCAGGCAGGCAAGCGGGCGGGGCGGGCGGGCGGCCCGGGCCTCCTCCTCCTCCTCCGCCGGCGGGAGCGGAGGAGCGGCTGCCCGCCTGCCTCCACCTGCCCTGAGGGGACCCACCCGGCGGCGGCGGCGGCTCCCCTGAAGCGCGCCGCTTGTCGTCGCCGCCCGCCTCGTTTCCCCCCCCCCACAGCCGCTCTTCGCCACAGATCCCGCCGGAGCTGATCTCCCTGGACCCCGGGCAGCTGGGCCGGGTGGACTCCGTCTCCCTGCAGCAGCAGCAGCGGAAGGAGCGTGCAGAGAGGCTGGTACATGCCCGAGCAGGTGGGCGCCGGTGGTGCTCCGCTGGCCACTCTGGGAGGGCGGGGCGGGGCGAGACGCAGCTCTGCCGGGCTCTGGGCATGCGGGCGCTGAGTCCCTGCCCCCCTCCCCCCAGCGGGGGCTGAAGGGCCGGGACTTGGCGGGCGGGCGGCTGAAGCGGAGGAGGAAGGTGGCAGCCGAGCAGCAGCGGGTGAGTCCCCTGGCGCTCCCCGTTCCTCCCCTGCCCCGGCTCCGCCCTGGCTCCTTGGTTCGGAACAGTTTGGCTGCCGAGGCAGAGGCGCAGCCGGCGCCCTCCGAAGCTGGAGCCCCCGCAGCCCGCAGATTGGCGCTGGATCACTTCCGGAAATAGCGGGGGGAGAAGGCCAGCTGCCTTCTGCAGGCAAGGAGGGAGGGGCGGGAAGCCGGTGTGGGGGGAAACTGCTACATGGGCCCTCCCACCCGCCCCAATAAGCCATGTGATTGGCTCCCGTCCGCAAACCCCGCCCCCTTCCACGTGATTGGCCCCCGCCCGCAAACCCCGCCCCCTTCCACGCGATTGGCCCCCGCCCACAAACCCCGCCCCCTGGCTCTCGAGCATTTCAAAATGTGCACGAGCATGTCAAAATGGCTCCCGGCATAAAAAGTTTGCCGACCCCTGGCCTAGTTAGTTAATTAGTTAGTTAGTCAGTTAGTTAACCCTTGAGTGCTGCCTGGGTAGAATTAATAGGGTACCTATTTATCTACTTGCATTTGCATGCTTTCAAATTGCTAGGTTGGCAAGAGCTGGGCCAAATGCGGGAGCTCACTCTGTCACGCGGGGCTAGGGATTCGAACCTCCAAACTTGCAATCTTCCGACTGACAAGCCTGGTGTCTTACCCGCTGAGCCACCATGCCCCTTGGGTAGAAAGAGGAGCTATAAATAATAGGCTCTCAGACAGCATTCATGAAATACATAGTAGACCATTTCCCTTTATACCCGCAGCCGAATAGCCCAGCCACTCCAGATTTGGAGAGATATTCAGGGAGCTGCCAGGTGAAGAGAGGTGTGGCAGTCATTTAATATTGGATACAGCTTATATACCAGAGCTTTCCAAACTGTGTGTCATGACACAAAAGTGTGTTGCCACACACAGTCTGGTGTGTTGCCACACAACCCGGAAGCGCTGATCATCATCAGCGCTTCTGGGTTTTCCCGCGGCGACACACCAACGGTGGCGCGCAAAAACTGAAAGCCGCAGCAGCGCTTCCGGGTTTTTGTGCACTGCCGCAACAGCGGCACTTCCGGGTTTTCCCCTGGCGACACACCAATGGCGGTTGGTGTGTTGCCGTGGGAAAACTTTGGAAAGCCCTGTTATATACAATATCGTTATAAAAGCAATTACCACATTGCAGGAACTCGACAAAAATCTACTGGAATCCAACAAAAAATGAAGCAAGATTATTAAACCAACTATTAATCTAATGTCTGGGTGGGAATTCACATGGGAATTCTGTTTACACTCCTAACTTAAGAAGGAAGATATTTATGAATGCAACAAAATACCCCCTCTCCATCTAGATCCCCAGCGCCTTCTCTCCTCATACACACACAAATAATGAGCATAGCTGCTCTAGAATCCCCACTGCTCAGGAAAATAGAGAACACAACACAATACACAGCACCGGCTGAAACTGTGTTTAATATTTAATTGACTCTAAGTTGCTGAACATCTCACTGTTGTTCTCACTGTCCTGGTTTTAATATGGTGCCTGTCTGCCTGCCTGCTGCAATTTTAAGATAAGATGTGGATTTTGGTTTTAATATAATAGTTTTAAATTCTATTTTCTATGCCCCTTTGAGATGATTAGTATTATAATGAAAGGTGGATTAAAAAAATAATTAATAAAAATGTATTTATTGATGCTTTCCAACATATGCATTCAACTCAGCTGAGGTCACTGGAAAGTTGTTTTCAATTCAATGGTGCATTATGGGAAAGGGAGATAAAATCCTGAGTGACAGAGCCTTCACCTTAAAAATGCGTGCAGGGGAAATTCAAGGTGCTGGTTATCACCTATAAAGCCCTTCATGGCATTTGTTGTTATTGTTCAGTCGTTTAGTCGTGTCCGACTCTTCGTGACCTCATGGACCATAGCACGCCAGGCCTTCCTGTCCTCCACAGTCTCCCGGAGTTTACTCAAATTCATGTTCATTACATCGGTGATGCTATCTAACCATCTCATCCTCTGCCGTCCCCTTCTCCTTTTGCCTTCAGTCTTTCCCAGCATCAGGGTCTTTTCCAGTGAGTCCTCTCTTCGCATTAGGTGGCCAAAGTATTTGAGCGTCAGCTTCAGTATCTGTCCTTCCAATGAGCAGTCAGGGTTGATTTCCTTTAGGATTGACCTTCATGGCATAGGGCCTGGTTATTTGAGGCCCCATGTTCTGTAGTTTCTGCCCACCCTATATAAATCAGCAGGGTTGCCATGCTGCAGGTCCCATCAATTAAAAAGTGTCACCTGATGGGACCCAGGAAGTGGGCCTTCTCTGTCACAATGCCTGCCCTTCAGAACAATGTTCCCACTCTGACCTTTTTCGAATGAGCCCTTAAAACCTGGCTCTTCCCCCACGCCTTGGGCTAGAGTGGGTGGTGCACTCCTTGTGGGATATTTGCTCAAGTAGATGTTATTGTTCCACCCATTTGTTTTTGTATAGTTTTGTATTATATTGTTTCATATTGTTTTACGTTGTATGCTGCCCAGAGTCGTGATGGAATCAGGCAGCCTATATATTTAACATTCAATCAGTCAATCAATCAATCAAATAAATTATTGTTTTGTGCCTCACATTGTGGGGTTAATTATTGTGTGTATGTATATGAAAGTGAGGGAGAAGGCAATGTTGTTTTTAGAACTTTTTTTTTGCCTTTGAGAGGAAAATGTGTTTATGCTAAGTTTGGGCAAGTTAACATTTTTCGCCAGTGAAATAAGCAATGAAAAGAAGTCTTAAACGGATTGCACCAGTGGTTTTCAATTTGAGTACATTAAAAAGAAAGAAAGAAAAAACCCTCTGTTCATCACAAGGAGTTTGTTATGGTTGACAATGCAAGTAACATCTTTTTGGAGGAGAAAGAAGAGAAAGGAGGAAGGATCTGCAGGCTTTTTCCATCTCCTTGCCACTTTATGGACCTATCTTCACCTCGATGATATGGATAATAAACTGAGTGGTGGTCTATGTTTGTCCTGCAAGCAAATCTCTTGCAAAAACTGGACTATACGTTTTATTAGAAAACCCTTGCAGACTATGGAATGTGCCTGCAAGTGGTTTATCAGAAACTGCTTTATCACAAACAGCAGGCAGAAGTGACCTTTTGTGTTGCCACTGTTTCTTAATGGATTGTTATGCTTTTATTATAGAAAAAAAGTTAGAAAAATTATCTATCCATTTATCTGTCATCTGTATCCTTGGAGTACAGTGCATTTAGTGTCCTTGGAATCCAATTACTCTTATGAGAGGCTGCACCATCTCCATTCAAATGTGACTTAACTCTTGAGGATTGCATTATTAGAGAATTTCTGGGGTGTATGTGTATGTGTGTGTGTGTGTGTGTGTGTGTGTGTATGTGTGTGTGTGTATATATATATATATACACACACACATACACACATACACACATACACACACACACATGTATGTGTGTGTGTATATATATATATATATATATATACACATACATACATATACACACACATACATACATACACACACATACACACACACACATGTATGTGTGTGTGTGTATATATATATCTATTAAGTGTATGTATGTGTGTGTGTGTATGTATGTATGTATGTATGTATGTATGTATGTATATCTTGGCGATCACTCGTAGCCGAGTAAGATTGCCTTCAAAGGGTAAAATCTTAACAGTGGATCCGTAAGTGGCTATAAAGGCCAATTCTGGATCCGTACAACCTCCCACAAACACACACACACACACACATACATACACACACATATACATACACATACATACACACACAAACACACACATACATACATATACATATACATACACATATATACACACACAGACACATACATACATATACATATACATACACATACATACACACACAAACACACACATACATACATATACATATACATACACATATATACACACACAAACAGACACATACATACATATACATATACATACACATACATACACACACAAACACACACATACATACAGTACATATACATATACATATACATATACATATACATATACATATACATATACATACACATACATACACACACAAACACACACACACACACACACATATATATACACACACACACACATGCACGCAATCATGCACACACTATCTTATACAGACATCATTTGGGTGGAACAGTGTGAGTATAGGTGTGAAGTCCTGGAATCAACCCCTTGTCCAGTCCACAACAATGCAAATCTCCCAAGAACTAGTTGTATGTAGTCCAAAGTGGCAGTCTTTATTTAGAGCATATTTTATCTCACCCTTTCAGTCAAATATATCCTCAATGCTGGGAAAGTTATAGAATAAATTTTGTCTGTGTGGCAGTAATACAAAAGGTTATTTGGGATCTTGTACAAAGCAGCAACTCTTTATGCATCCAAAAAGTTTCTGATGCAAATATAGCCCACAGAAGCAAAGGGATTCTCCTTCTCCTTCGCCATAGTTTACAGGTGGGTGTGTTGAATCTAATAGTTTACAAGACCGTGAGCAATCCTAAGCATATCATCTAAGGAGTCCCACGTATTCCAAAATTTCTATTACTGTTTACTACTTCTCTGCTCCTTACATAATTTGCACATTGATGGCATGTACTGTACATTATTTGCATCACATCAAGGTAGTCTGCAGAAATTCCTTGGCTGGCAGTCATACTGTCTAATTTAGAAGCTTGTTCTCATATTATGTGACTTACCAAGAAACTTTCCTCAGCTTAGCCTAGTAAGTAAGGACCCCAAGCTACATGAGATGTACAGTTCATCTGCAGAATTTTTGAATACTTCAAGATTACTCCATGGATAGTTCTAATTTAAGTTACTAAGAAAATGTATTTATTTATTTATTTAATTATTTTTTTTAAAAAAAACTTTATTAATTTTCAGAGTATAGCTAAAATACAAAATAGAAAAGCAAGAAAAGCAAGGAAATAGAACTAAAGAAAAAAGAAAAAACTATAAAAGTGCAAATAGCCAAAAAACAAAGATGGAAAAGTGACTTCTGACTTTCTCCAATACAGATATAGATAAATTTACAAAAATAATCTCTTACCAATGATTAAACCATAGTAACATTGTTTCTATTAAAATAAACCAATTAATCATTAAAACCCAAAATCAGAACATCATTTTTTGTACCTCTCTCATTAATGCTGTTAATTTAGCCATTTGGGCCAGATCCATTAATTTAACAATCCAATCTTCGACCATAGTTATCTGTGGATCTTTCCATCTCTCTGCGTATAAAAGTCTTGCAGCTGTGATCATATATAAAAGCAAAACTCCATGTTGTTTCTCCAAGTCCTTCTCCATCAAACCCAAAAGGAACAGTTCCGGCTTTTTTGTATATTCACTTTTAAAATCTTTTGGATAATAATGCATATTTGATCCCAAAATTTTTTGGCTTTCTCACATGTCCACCAGAGATGATAAAAAGTTCCTTCTCCCTGTAAACACTTCCAGCAAACATTAGTTACACCATTATACATTTTTGATAGTTTATCAGGGGTTAGATACCAACGATACATCATCTTATAAAAGTTCTCTTTTAAGTTATAATTTAAGGTGAATTTCAAACCTTTATTCCACGTATTTTCCCATTGCTCCAGCATAATATTATATCCAAAATTCTTAGCCCATTTGATCATACATTCTTTAACCTGTTCATCTTCCAAATTCATCTGTAACAACATTTTATACATTTTAGTAATAACATGTTCATTATTTATGCAGAGTTACATTTCAAACTTAGTTATTTCATTAAGAAATTTAAAGTTCTTTTTATCCATTTTAAAGCGTTCTGACAATTGCATATAGGTAAACCAATGACATGTAAAACCTTCCAACTCTAACATTTCCCTTGTTTTAAACTTTGGTTCACTTTCTTCAAAATTTAACAAATCTTTATATTTTAACCAACATATTCCTCCCACATTTTCTCTTCTAACAAAAGCTTCTTGAGGTGACAACCACAACGGTACATTAAGAGACAATCTTACCTTGTATTTGTTCCAGATCTTTAGTATGGCACTCCTAACAAAATGATTTTTAAAATCCTTATTAGCTTTAACTTTATTATACCACAAATAGCTGTACCACCCGAATCTTAATTCATGTCCTTCAAGCTGTAATAGTTTCTTGTTCTCCAAAGTAATCCATTCCTTCATCCAGAACAAACAAGCATCAAAATATAGTTTTAAATTAGGCAAACCCAAACCTCCTCATTCTTTAGCATCTTGTAACAATTTATATTTAATTCTTGCTTTCTTGCCTTGCCAAACAAATTTCAAAATATCTTTCTGCCATTCTTTATGGTAAATCTGTTGTCAAAATCGGTAAAGTCTGAAACAGAAACAACATCCTAGGCAAAACATGTATCTTAATCACAGATATTCTTCCCATAAGAGACAGTTGTAATTTTCCCCATCTTAACAAATCATTTTTCACATCATTCCAAATTTTTACATAATTATTTTTAAACAACATACTATTTTTAGTTGACAGGATCACCCCCAAATATCTAACCTTTTTTTCAATCTTAAAACCCGTCTTACCCATCAGTAGTTCTTGGTCAGACATGGTCATATTTTTAATTAACATTTTTGTTTTTTGTTTATTTACTTTCCGACCCGCCAATGACCCAAACTCAGTTTCTTCATCAGATATTCCGCAGTATCCAATGGGTCCTGTAAAATCAAAACTAAATCATCAGCAAAAGCCCTCAACTTAAAAACTTCTTGTTTGATCTTTAAGCCCTTTATTTGTTCATCTCTTCTAATGTCTCTATTAAAAACTTCCAATACCAGAATAAAAAGCAGAGGAGACAAAGGGCATCCTTGTCTGGTTCCTTTCTGTATATGACACAATTCAGTTAATTCTTCATTCACAATAATGTTTGCCTGTTGTGATGTATAAATAGTCTTAATTGCTTGGATCACATGTTCTCCAAAGTCCATAATTTCCAAAACTTTAAACATAAAACTCCAAATTATCGAAGGCTTTTCCGCATCTAAAAAAATAAGAGCTGTTTGACATTCATTATGATATTGTAAATATTCTATAACATCCAAAACGACTCTTACATTGTCTTTTAACTATCTCTTTTGTAAAAATCCACATTGGTCATAATGAATAAATTCTTGCAATTTTTTTTCCCATTCTTTCCGCCAATATTGATGTAAATATATTATAATCATTATTCAACAATTAAATTGGTCTATAATTTTTGACTAAAGAGGGATCTTGACCTTCTTTTGGTATAAGAGCAACATTAGCTTGTTTCCATGAATCCGGCATTGATGACCCCAACAAAATAGAATTCATCAGTCTTTTGAGAGGTAAAAGAATCTGATCTTCAAAAAATCTATAATATAATGCAGACAAACCATCAGGTCCTGGTGCTTTCCCCAATTTCATTCTTTTTATAGCCTCAACTATTTCAAAAGTAGTTATTGGACTGTTCAATATTAATTTCTGTGACTCTGTAAATTTTGGTAAATCTTGTTTATTCAAATATTCATTTATCTTCTCCAAAGGTATTTCTTGTTTTTTATATAAATTAGAAAAAAAGCTATAGAATGCTTTTTTAATCTTTTCATTATCGAAAAATTCCACATTACCTTCTTGAATTTTCTTCTCTCTTTCCTTCCTTAATTTATATGCTAACCATCTTCTTGTTTTTTTAGCAAATTCAAAATGTTTCTGTTTTGCATATTTCAACTTTGTTTCAATTTCTTTCACAGTCATCATAGATATTTGTTGATGTAATAATTTGAGTTGATATACAATGTTGTTATCTGATGGTTTTTTCTGTAATTCAATTTCTTTGCATTTGATCTGTTCCAAAATCATTTGTACTTTTTGTTGAGATGTTTTTCTAATGTTACGATTATGGTAAATAAAATGTCCCCTCATAACTGCTTTACCCGCATCCCATACAGTTTTTAAGTCAATTTCATTGTCCAAATTAATTTCAAAAAAGTCCTTCAATTTCTTCTTACAGTCCTTTTCTTTTTGTAGAATAGATTCATTCAACCTCCATCTATATAATCTAGATGCTCTTTTTACTATCATACTAACAGGATTATGGTCAGAAAAAGTCTTTGGATATATCCACTTTGCAAATTTTATTCACCAAGTCCTTTGAAACCCAAATAATATCAATTCTTGAAAAAGATTTATGTCTCTCTGAGTAAAAAGTATAGTCTTTTGTCAGTCCATTTTTATATCTCCGTGAGTCCACCAATGCTAAAATATCCATCAAATCTAAAAAGGGTTTTGGTAATCTCCCTTGTTTGATTTTAATTTGTTTTTCGGAGGTTCTGTCAATTAATGGGGAAGTAACTCCATTCCAGCAAAGGAGATCGTTACCTTGTCGTGGTGCTGGAGCTTGAGCACCTCAATGAAACCATGAGCTAAACCGTGAAGGGACACCCAAGACGGGAAGGTCGTGGCAGAGAGGTCAGACTAAATACGATCCCTGGGGAAGGTAATGGCAACCCACCCCAGTATTCTTGCCATGAAAACTAAATGGATCAGTACAACCAAAGATATGTCGGTATACCATCGGAAGATGGGACTCCCAGGTCGGAAGATGGTCAAAATGCTACTGGGGAGGAACAGAGGATACGTTCAACTAGCCCCAGATGTGATGACGCAGCTAGCTCAAAGCCGAAAGGACGGCTAGCGGCCGACGGTGCTGGTGGTGAACGACGAATCCGATGTTCTAAAGATCAACACACCATAGGAACCTGGAATGTAAGATCTATGAGCCAGGGCAAATTGGATGTGGTTATTGGTGAGATGTCAAGATTAAATATAGACATTTTGGGTGTCAGTGAACTGAAATGGACTGGGATGGGCCACTTCACATCAGATGACCACCAGATCTACTACTGTGGACAAGAGGACCACATAAGAAATGGAGTAGCCTTCATAATTAATAATAAAGTGGCTAAAGCAGTGCTTGGATACAATCCAAAAAACGATAGAATGATCTCAATTCGAATTCAGGGTAAGCCATTTAACATCACAGTGATCCAAATATACGCCCCAACCACAGATGCTGAAGAAGCAGAAGTAGATCAGTTCTATGAGGATCTGCAGCACCTACTGGATAATACACCAAAAAGAGATGTTATTTTCATTACAGGAGACTGGAATGCTAAGGTGGGTAGTCAGACGACACCTGGAATTACAGGCAAGCATGGTCTGGGAGAACAAAATGAAGCAGGACATAGGCTGATAGAATTTTGCCAAGACAACTCACTGTGCATAACAAATACTCTCTTCCAACAACCTAAAAGACGACTTTATACATGGACTTCACCAGATGGTCGACACCGAAATCAGATTGACTACATCCTTTGCAGCCAAAGGTGGCGGACCTCTATACAGTCGGTAAAAACAAGACCTGGAGCTGACTGTAGTTCAGATCACGAACTTCTTATTGCAAAATTTAGAATCAGACTAAAGAGAATAGGGAAGACCCACAGATCAGTTAGATATGAGCTCACTAATATTCCTAAGGAATATGCAGTGGAGGTGAAGAATAGATTTAAGGGACTAGATTTAGTAGATAGGGTCCCAGAAGAACTATGGACAGAAGTTCGCAACATTGTTCAGGAGGCGGCAACAAAAAACGTCGCAAAGAAAAAGAAAACCAAGAAGGCAAGATGGCTGTCTGCTGAAACACTGGAAGTAGCCCAAGAAAGAAGGAAAGCAAAAGGCAACAGTGATAGGGGGAGATATGCCCAATTAAATGCAAAATTCCAGAGGTTAGCCAGAAGAGATAAGGAATTATTTTTAAACAAGCAATGTGCGGAAGTGGAAGAAGACAATAGAATAGGAAGGACAAGAGACCTCTTCCAGAAAATTAGAAACATCGGAGGTAAATTCCAGGCAAAAATGGGTATGATCAAAAACAAAGATGGTAAGGACCTAACAGAAGCAGAAGAGATCAAGAAAAGGTGGCAAGAATATACGGAAGATCTGTATAGGAAGGATAATAATATTGGAGATAGCTTTGACGGTGTGGTCAGTGAGTTAGAGCCAGACATCCTGAAGAGTGAGGTTGAATGGGCCTTAAGAAGCATTGCTAATAACAAGGCAGCAGGAGACGATGGTATCCCAGCTGAACTGTTTAAAATCTTGCAAGATGATGCTGTCAAGGTGATGCATGCCATATGCCAGCAAATTTGGAAAACACAAGAATGGCCATCAGATTGGAAAAAATCAACTTATATCCCCATACCAAAAAAGGGAAGCACTAAAGAATGTTCAAACTATCGAACAGTGGCACTTATTTCACATGCCAGTAAGGTAATGCTCAAGATCTTGCAAGGTAGACTCCAGCAATTCATGGAGCGAGAATTGCCAGATGTACAAGCTGGGTTTAGAAAAGGCAGAGGAACTAGAGACCAAATTGCCAATATCCGCTGGATAATGGAGAAAGCCAGGGAATTTCAGAAAAACATCTATTTCTGTTTTATTGACTATTCTAAAGCCTTTGACTGTGTGGATCATAACAAATTGTGGCAAGTTCTTGGTGGTATGGGGATACCAAGTCATCTTGTCTGCCTCCTAAGGAATCTGTATAACGACCAAGTAGCAACGGTAAGAACAGAGCACGGAACAACGGACTGGTTTAAGATTGGGAAAGGAGTACGGCAGGGTTGTATACTCTCACCCTACCTATTCAACCTGTACGCAGAACACATCATGCGACATGCTGGGCTTGAGGAATCCAAGGCTGGAGTTAAAATCGCTGGAAGAAACATTAACAATCTCAGATATGCAGATGATACCACTTTGATGGCTGAAAGCGAGGAGGAGTTGAAGAGCCTTATGACGAAGGTGAAAGAAGAAAGTGCAAAAGCTGGGTTGCAGTTAAACCTCAAAAAAACCAAGATTATGGGAACGAGCTTGATTGATGACTGGCAAATAGAGGGAGAAAAAGTGGAGGCAGTGACAGACTTTGTATTTCTAGGCGCAAAGATTACTGCAGACGCTGACTGCAGCCAGGAAATCAGAAGACGTCTACTTCTTGGGAGGAGAGCAATGGCAAATCTTGATAAAATAGTTAAGAGCAGAGACATCACACTGACAACAAAGGTCCGCATAGTTAAAGCAATTGTATTTCCTGTAGTAACCTATGGCTGCGAGAGCTGGACCATAAGGAAGGCTGAGCGAAGGAAGATAGATGCTTTTGAACTGTGGTGTTGGAGGAAAATTCTGAGAGTGCCTTGGACTGCAAGAAGATCAAACCAGTCCATACTCCAGGAAATCAAGCCAGACTGCTCACTTGAGGGAATGATCTTAAAGGCAAAACTGAAGTACTTTGGCCACATAATGAGAAGACAGGATACCCTGGAGAAGAAGCTGATGCTAGGGAAAGTGGAAGGCCAAAGGAAGAGGGGCCGACCAAGGGCAAGATGGATGGATGGTATTCTGGAGGCAACGGACTCAACCATTGGGGAGCTGGGGATGGTGACGGCCGACAGAAAGCTCTGGCGTGGGCTGGTCCATGAAGTCACGAAGAGTCGGAAACGACTGAACGAATAAACAACAACAAAACTCCATTCCAATCTCCCATTAAACACCAACTTTGATATGAAAAAGCTAACAAATCATTCAAAAGTTGAGTAAAAAATTTACTCTTATCTTCATTAGGTGCATAAACTCCCACAATAATAGATTTTAAACCATAAAATTCCATTTCAACTGCTACATATCTTCCATGTTCATCTTTTAATAATAAACGTGGTTTTAATTTATTTATTTTCTATCCTGCCTTTATTATTTTTATAAATAACTCAAGGCGGCGAACATACCTAATACTCCTTCCTCCTCCTATTTTCCCCACAACAACCCTGTGAGGTGAGTTGGGCTGAGAGAGAGGGACTGGCCCAAGGTCACCCAGCCAGCTTTCATGCCTGAGGCGGGACTAGAAGTCTCAGTCTCCTGGTTTCTAGCCCAGCACCTTAACCACTAGACCAAACTGGTTCTATTATGATCTCCTTCTGGCCTAGCTTTCCCATTTAGGATCCAGGGGCATTGCTTTTCACTGGTTTCAGTCTTATTTAGAGGGTAGGATCCAGAACATGCCGTAAAGGAGCTTCTGTTTTACTTAAAAAAAAATCCCTCCAAAATGGCCACAACTGAGGAATATACTGATCTGGATAGGGTTATGATCTCGACTATGAGCTGAAAAGCATTCCAGAAGAAGGCAGTGGCCAACTACTTTCATACTATGACCAAGAGAATTGCAAGGACACATCCATGATGTTGCTAGGGGTTGAGCTCAACTTGAAGGAGAGTCGCTGGGAGTCAGGTGGCATAAATTATTATTATTATTATTTACACAACAACGTGAAACCACAGCTGCCAGTTCTTTAGCTGGTGTAGGCCTTCATTTGCACTGAGTTCTTCCCAAGAACCTAGGATGTCTTAATGCAGTGCTTTCCAAACTGCTGCTGTTGGCGACACACCAACGGTGGCAGTGGCGGCGGTGCGGGTGGCAGCTGGGGTGTGCACGGTGGTGGCGTGGGGGGGCGCGCGACAGCGGCGTGCACAGCGGCAGTGGCTTCGCTAAAACGCGGAAGCGCTGATGGCACGCTGCTGCCATCGTTGCTCCCGCCGCCGTACATACCACCACCGCTGCCTGCGCCGCTGCCGTGCACGCCCCTGCCGCCACTTCCGGGTTGTTTCGCGACACACTAAACTGTGTGTTGCGACACACTAAAGTGTCACGACACACAGTTTGGAAAGCTATGTCTTAATGTATCGGCACAGTATATCTGCAGATCCAAGCAGTGTGGCCTTTTGTAATTGACAGATGGAAATTTTGTCAATGTGCATATTTTCTAAGTTCTGTTGAAGGCTTTTTGGAATGGTACCCAGTGTGCTGATAACCACTGGGACCACGGTGGCTGGTTTATGCCATAATCTTTCAACTTCGATTTTCAGGTCTTGATACTTTGTGATCTTTTCCAATTCTTTGTCTTCTATTCTACTATCCCCAGGTATTGCCACATCAATTATCCACACTTTCTTCTTTTCAACCACAGTTAAATCTGGTGTTGATGGAATCTAACTCATGAGCATTTCAATTGGAGGTCAGCCTTTATTAATGGCGCTATGGACTTTGAAGAAGCATGAGTACAGGGTGAAAGGGAGAAAAGAGCTAAAAGGAAGGCACGTCAGGCAAACCCTCATCATGACCGTCTCCCACCCGGAAACCTATGCCCTCACTGTGGGAGGTTGTGCGGATCCAGAATTGGCCTTTATAGCCACTTACGGATCCACTGTTAAAATTTTACCTTTGGAAGACAATCTTACTCGGCTACGAGTGATTGCCAATGAAATCTGGTGTGTTATGCGCCAAGACTTTATCAGTTTGTATTTGGAAATCCCACAATATTTTAATCAGCTCATTTTCGACTACTTTTTCAACTATATGTTCTCACCAATTTTTCATTACTGGCACATGATAATTTTTACAGATGATCCAGTGAATCATTTTGGTGACTGTGTTATATCGTTGTTTATAGTCAGTTTCTGCAATCTTCTTGCACAAGCTGAGTATATGATCTACTGTTTCTTTTGAGTCTTTGCACAATCTGCACTTTGAATCACTTGATGGTTTTTCAATTCTGGCCTTGATTGCATTAGTTTGAATAGCTTGCTCTTGAGCAGCCAAAATCAAACCTTCAGTTTCTTTTTTTAATATTCCAGTTGTAAGCCATTGCCAGGTTTTATCTTTATCTACTTTCCCCTCGATCTTTTGTAGAAATTGACCATGTAATGCTTTTCCTTGCCACATTCTGTTCATGTTTTTATTACATTGTTTCGATATTCATGTTTTGTTTCCTGTACATTCAGTAAGGTCCAATTTTTAACTTGTATCAATGTTTGTCCTTGGCTGTCTTTTACATAATCTGCCAGTGCATGCTTTTCTTCTTCAACAGTTTGTTTGACTTGAAGTAAACCTCTGCCTCCATTTCTGCAGGGCAGGTATAATCTATCAATATTACTACAGCGTTGTAATGCATAGTGAATAGTCATCAGTGTTCTTGTTTTTTGGTCCAAACTGTCCAGTTCAGCTTGTGTCCAGTTAATAATTCCAGTAGTATATCATATCACAGGTATGGCCCAGGTATTGATGGCTTTGATGGTGTTTTCACCATTCAATTTTGTCTTAGCAATTTTCTCACTCTTTGGATGTATTCTTTTCTAATCACATTTTAACTTTCCCATGCTTGATGTTACCCAACTGTAAAATGCCCAGATACTTGTAGGCTTCATCCTGATGGCTCCTGATGGTTTGGCCATTCAGCATTTCAATTCCATTACTGTTTGTGATTATACCCTGATTTATAGCTACTGTGGCACATTTCTCTAGGCCAAATTCCATGGCTATATCTGTGCTAAAAATTCTTACAGTATTTGCCAATGACTGGATTTCGATTTCTGATTTTTCATAAAGCTTCAGATCATCCATATAAAGCAAATGTGAGATTTTATTAGCATTTTTTGTTGTTTGATAGCCAAGATTTGTTTTCTTCAAAATCACTGAAAGTGGGATCATAGCAATGACAAACAATAAGGGTGATAATGAGTCACCCTGGAAGATGCCACTCCTGATGTTAACAAGCCCATATTTTTCATTTCCAATCACCAGTTCTGTCTTCCACTGCTCCATGATTTTTTTCTATAAGCATTCTAATGTTTTTACTGACACCAGCTGTTTCCAAGCATTTGATGATCCAACTGTGTGGTAATGAATCAAACACCTTTTTATAATCAGTCCAGACCATATGTAAATTGGTTTTTCAGCTTTTGCAATTCTCCAAAACCATTTTATCAATCACAAGTTGATCTTTTGTACCTCTGCTTTTCCTTTTATTTCCTTTCTGTTCTACTGAAAGGATGTTATTTTCGTCTAAATAATCTTGGATGTTGTCCGCTATTATTCCTCTGAGTAATTTAAACATTGTAGGCAAGCATGTTATTGGCCTATAGTTGTTGAATAGTTATAGGTTTCCTTAGTATTTGTATATGTTGGTCATTAAATTCTTTGATAACAGACTTTTCAGTGTATTTGTTCATGGCAGCTTCATCAATGTTAGCCAGAGAATATAATTCTTAAGAAAAAAGGCTGCCAATTCTTCTATAATTTATGATCTTGAGTGTAACAATGTAGTTCCTTTTTTATTGCTGATATTGTCTGTGATTTTTTTTTTCCTAAGCTGATAGGCTAGGAAATTTCCTGGTTTATTTACACATTCAAAGTTCTTTCGTTTAGCAAATTTTCTTTTCTTTTGCAGTTTTGCCATTTCTAGTAAATGCTTAAAAAAAAAAAGGTAAAGGTTCCCCCCGCACTTGTGCAGTCGTGTCCGACTCTAGGGGCCGGTGCTCATCTCCGTTTGTTAGCCGAAGAGCCAGCGTTGTCCGAAGACGCTTCCACGGTCATGTGGCCGCATGACATGCATGGAACGCTGTTACCTACCCACCGAAGTGGTACCTATTCATCTACTTGCATTTGCATGCTTTCGAATTGCTAGGTTGGCAAGAGCTGGAGCTAGTGCGGGAGCTCACTCCGTCACATGGGGCTAGGGATTCGAACCTCCGAACTTGCGATCTTCCGATCGACAAGCCTGGCATCTTACCCGCTGAGCCACCACGCCCCTTACAGTAAATGCTTAGCTTCTTGCAATTCTTTCATCATTTCTCTTTTTGGGTTACTTTTATGCATTTGTTGAAGTTCTCTTATTTTAGCATCTAATTGTTCCTTCCATTTATTATATTCTCTTTTTTGTTTTGCTGCTAGCTTAATGAAAAGGCCCCTCATATATACTTTACCTGTTTCCCAAATGGTAGTGTCAGAGATTGCTGGTGTCCTATTTGCTTTGAAGAAGAAATTTACGTCATCTTTACTGTGTCATGGAGTAGCAACCTATCATTCATCTTCCATCTAAAAGGTAGTTTTTCTCCCGAGTGCCATGTTATTAATACTGGATTATGATTCATGTACTGTATGTCATTCGAAGAATTTGTCCCTCTTTAATAGATGGTGTTAAAGTCTTAGAGGCTCAACATACATCTATTCTGGGGTATGACTGATGTCTTGCTAAGAAGAAGATATAATCTTGATAGGTGCAGAATGAAGAGTCTATGGCAATAAGAGGATACATCTAGTCAAGCTGAATGTGCCACCAATACGTTGTTGCATGTGACAGATGATGAAGCCGCTGGCATCACATTACATACCACACTGCCTTACTTTTCCTTCCTGACAATAAGAATGCAGATAGTAGTTCAGCATTCTGACCATTTCAATTCCTTCTAAACCAGGTACATTAGTTTCCTATCCCTATTCATTTCAAGCACAACTGAAGATGTTGGTGCCAGGGAGTAGTGGAATTTTCTTCCTCAGCAGATAATGCATTTTTAATTTCTGTTTCATTCCAGTCAACTGTAAGGCACCAAAACTTACCACGCGCCTTTAGAGAAAGCCAAATACACGAAGGAGACTTTGTAAAAAGGAACAACAGCAAAATTTATTTGGCCAAGCAAAGGTTGCCGGGTGGTAGCCAGACAGTTGTCACGTGCAAGTGACCTCTGAATGAAACCACCACCCCGAGCATAAGGGTGCACAAACTTTTATACGGGGAATACAGGCAGGAAGTGAGGATGAGGAAGGTATGCCCACATGTGGGCGAGGTGTCTGATGACCATCCCCTAGGATTGGCTGATTCCTAGGGACAGGGTCCCTCCCAGAGCTGAAGCATTCTGGGACTCACCAGGTCAGGGGGTGACGTGGGTCATCAACATATTTACAAAGGATAGAATTGGGGACATTCACACCAAGGAAATACTTGCATCTTACAAGGACAACAGTAACGTTCACAGAGACATTGGGTTACACAAGCAGGTTGAATCACAAAGGGTCAGAACCATAGAATCACAGTTTAACATATTTACATCTCAGGAGAGGGGAAGCAAGGCATTCCTTACATGAAGGTTAGGTAAACATATTGGCTTTGTCTCAGGAAGAGGATGCTTGACCAGATAGATGGTGCCAGACTGTTATGCATTCCTGAGAGAGGTAGACTTGGTTTCAGAGCTTTATTTAACATTCCTTATGCAGTTTTCTTTGGGGCTTGCTGAGGCCCATCTCAAGGGTCATCCTTGGGTAACAATTCTTTGGTTCAGGCACAATCTTTGGTTCAGTAATGTTGCATCATGGGGAAATGTTACAGCATGGTGTTTTCCAGGCCAAGGTTTGTGAGCCGGGTTTCCCCATATCCCTACACAACTTTTGAGGGATTCTAGGACTCTTTTATTCTGCTGATGCTTTGGGTATGTTATGTTTAAATGTTACTGTTATAATAGTATGAGTATGTTGTGGTTTTAGAGCTGCTTTAGAAGAGACAATATGAATGATAGAAAGGCAGCAAATTAATATATAACAGCTTATGTACTTTTATGGTTTTAAAGAACTGCATTTTGAGTGGGGGGTTCTGATTTGGATCCTTAATTTAGAAAAGCAGGATGTACATTTATCAAATAAATAGAAAACAAATAAGGTTATACAAATAATCCATTCTATGGTTGGAAGTAAAAAAAAGCTGAATTTTCTTGATCTGTGATACTCTTAACTGCATGGAGTTTAACCACGATGAAGTATGTTCTAAGTGTACATTCCTATGAATAATGTTTTTATTCAAATATTTATTCAGATTTATATTGTATTCAGCAAGCTCTAACATGTATATCCAACTTAACTGCAGTCCTTCTTCGACCTGTTACATTCCAGATGTGTTGGACTATAACTCTCACAATTATTCATTGTTAAAGAGACAATAAAAAAGCTAGAAAGGAAACAAAAAGAGCAGAACACCTCCTTGCCAGCAATCAACACCCAGATAAGCAAAGATTAACACCAGGATTAACACCAGACCAACAATCAAGAAGTAGACAATACCCTAATCAAGGAATTACCAAGGAGAGAACAACACTCCCACCAATGCAGGCAGGGCAAGCTACTGTATATAAACAGAGAGCAAACCCCACTCCCTTCTAGCACAAAGATGTTGCCTAGTCGGGCAATGAAACTTCTGCAAGAAAACAACCAAGCTCAGAGAGCACCAAGGACTCCACAATTCAAATTTTATTTTCAGAATTTTCTGAAAATTACAGATATTCCCTTCGATAAATTCCCAGTCAATGCTGCCATTGGCATTTCTGGCTAGGAATGATGTGAGAATTATAGTTCAACACATCTGGATGACAAGAGACCATCAAAAATATTGATAACAGATAAACAGCATACAAAATATATGAGTATAATACACAGGTTCATTACATGAAAGGAAATATTTTTCTAATTTTACCCCTTTGTGACAAGAAAGATAAAGCCTTTTTTCTGCTGCAAAGGGAACACTGCCTTGCTACTATTAGCATTTTATAGTATATCTTATTAAAGAATGAACCAACATTGCTGAGAATGACAACCATGGGGCCTTTAAAAGTGAAATTACTGATCAGTGGCTATCTCCTAAAGAGTTTGTGCCAGTGTTCCTGTGTTCATTGTTTTAAATTGCTTTTCCCTGTGGGCTAAATAAAGTGGTCTGCTAACTATGAATGAACATTAATTTTGAAACATGCAGAAAGCCTTTTTAATTGAATGGTCTAGTAATTATCTCTTTCTCTGTTTTTTGTTGTTGTTGTCATTGTCAGTATAACAAGATCGAGCAACCAGTTTCCTAAATGGTTGCATGATTCTCTCTGAGCAAAGAATGTACCCCCCATCCCCATGTACTCAGCCCAGTTTCATTGAATTGGCCATGCGGTCATCCCCTCCATTCAGATGTGCTTGGAGATGGAGTTCTTGGGTAATAGCAGTCATTTCCATTAAGTCCTTTAAACATTCAAGCACAGCACACAGACAGCATTAGTAAGTTGTACAGCAACTCGGCAGGGCAGTCCAACATGGCACACTGTGGACCAAGAAAAGATGGATTGCCTAATGCTAGCCAATGAGTTATTCCCCAGACTTGCATTTAAAGTGCTGTACAACTCCATCGAATCCCTAGCCCTGCGTGTGGAGTGAGCTCCCGCACTAGCTCCAGCTCTTGCCAACCTAGCAATTTGAAAGCATGCAAATGCAAGTAGACGAATAGGTACCACTTCGGTGGGTAGGTAACAGCGTTCCGCGCGTGTCATGTGGCCACATGACCATGGAAGCGTCTTTGGACAACGCTGGCTCTTCCGCTAACAAACGGAGATGAGCACCGGCCCCTAGACTGCACAAATGTGCGGGGGGAACCTTTACCTTTTTTTTTTACAACTCCAGTCAAGAGATCCGGTTGACTACTTACTTGAAAGCTATGACAGGGAACTTGCCATTATCTAGGCATCGTTAGACCTCCCCTTACCTCCCTAAGCCTCCTTACTTTCAGGACACTAGGAATTATTTGATGCTTTGCCCCCTTCCCTGCTATATCAGCAACTTGATCCAATCTTCCTGACCTTCTCTTTACGTTATACTTTACATGTCATTTATACCAGACAAATGCAGAAGTACACTTTGCTTACCCAACCTCCATTCATTCATTCTGGTTTATTATGGTCACTGACCAGTACAAGATTCTACAAGGTATACTCATTGAACCTTACAATATGCACCATCTGATTTAAAATAGTTTTAAAATTATAAGTTAAATTACATTGTTCCAATTAAAAATTAAAATACTGTACATTCAGACCACAATGTGGATGAGCCCCTTAATTAAATTTAAATATGCTCTTAATATTAGTCATAACTAATATTCTATCAGATGTAAATGCTTATAAAAAGTAAAATATCATATATAAAATATGGTGTGAGATATATATATATATATATATATATATATATATATATATATATATACACACACACACACAAACACACACACACACACACACACATACATACATACATACATACACACACACACCTTTTAAAATAATTAAAATCATAACAAGGAGTACATTACTACATTTTTCCTATCATAGTCTGGCGTATCTTTATAGCAGCTGCACAGAATTTGGCTACTTGCGCCGTAACAGTTGGATCTTCATCTATAAGTAACATTTGCATATACTCTATATCTTGCCTCCTAGGATATTTCTTGGTCAAGGGTAATATTAATTTACTCCTAAGCTCTTTATAAAAAGGACAAAGGAGGAGCGCGTGGTCTGTAGTTTCTATCTCTCCTTTATTACAACAGCACCACCTTGCAGCTTTTGGGATTTTTTTATATCTACCATCCAAGACTGCGGAAGGGAGTGTGTGGCTACGAGCTAGGGCAAAGGCTTTCCGATGGCTAGGGATTTCGAGTTCAGTAAGGTAGTTAGCAGAATTAACAATATATTAATTATACTCTGATGATAAGAATTGAGGGGCCTTTGTCCGTTTGTCTCTCTATGTCCTTTATCCTTTGCTTCAAGGCCAATTTTGCCTGTTCATAATCCATCCTGAGAACTGAATCTGTAGAAAATCCTAGCTTGGCGAGACTAGATTCAATATCCTTTAACCAAGAGGATTGGAAGTAATCTTGGAAAATGAGTGGTGCTAAACCTTGAGGATAATGCTTGAGTTTTAGCCAAATATTCAGGGAAGCTAGGCGCACTCTTGCCTCAACTTTTATCATGCCCGCTTCCAATCGAAGGTAAGCGTTTGGAACACATTTGGGCATTTGAAATACTGCTCTAATAAATTTTGATTGCACTCTTTCCAGGGATGTAATACTTGAACTTAGAGCACCAACACAGGACCCATAAAGGAGCTGGGCTAATGTCTTCGCCTGGAAGAGTTTAAGAGCTGCCAGTATATAATGCCCTCCTTTACTCTGGAAAAACTATAAAATGGCATTAGCTGAATTTTGTCCGGAATCAGCTGCATAATCAAAGTGAGGTTTCCTAGATCCAGTGGCGTGCATGACTACCCCTAGATATTTAAAGCTAGTCACTTGCTCTATTCTATGCCCATTTATATTCCAAGAACGAAATTTCGGTCTTTTGGCGAAGGTCATTATTTTTGTTTTCTGATAATTTATTTCTAGCTGATTATTAATACAATACTGGGCCACAGTTGTCAAAGCTCTGTTAAGACCTACAGGAGTCCTAGAAAGTATGACCGCATCGTCTGCATAAAGCAGCAGGGCAAAACCTCCATTCTGATATCATGCTTTACAGTAAAGGTGTGGCTTGGAAAATGCCTAAATTCTGAATTCAAGGCATGAAGGAGAGGGCAAAAGAGAGGGAGCATGCTACACCAAGGTGAGGTCAGAAATAGGAATTAGTGCAGCTCACGGAGCAGTGGTGATATATGAGCATATTGTGAAATGCCCGAGATTGCCCATACCATTTCATTCTGTTTTTTTTAAATTTAATATTTTTATTAGAAATTTGTAATGCAATAGAAGTGTAAAAAATGAGAAGAAAAATAAGAAAAAAGATGGGAAATAAGAAAAAAGAAAAAAAGTGAAAAAAGAAAGAAAACAGAATTTTGACTTCTGTCCTTCTTTCTATCAAGTAATTCCCATTTTACTCTTTCCCCTCCCTCTTTAACTCTTTTTTTAATCCCCAGATCCATAAATCATCAGTTCAGTCTCTTCTTCTTTCAGCAAAAAGTCCATATAAGGTGTTGGGATAAATTAAGATCTCTCCCTGCCCTCCATGTTGTCTTCCCCAAGAACAGGTAAAGGAAGCCCAATTTTTAAAAGGTTACAAAATAGAATGAGTTTGATAATGCCAGAGATTAAGATGTAAAAGCCCAACTGCTTAGACAAAGGATTCCCTTCCGATTCAGTCTGAAACCTTGGAACACAAAAGGTCAGCTCATTCACAGAACTTAGCCAGCCCATTCAGGTAGACCTTCTTCCCCAGCCAAACAGATCTCCATAATCGAATAACAAAAGATTCCTTCCAAGGTGCACATTCCAAGTAGTAAACAAAGCCACAGCCCGCAGGGAGCACAGACAGGAAACACAAACAGCAGGGGGCCCAACCACAGAGCGCCTCCTCTCTGAAATCCGGCAAATTACACTTCTCTCAAGTTCCTAAGGGGCGGGAACTCCTTTGCATAGCAACGGCCAAGCTCTCCTATATAAATGGCCTGTGGGGGAAATACAAGTGTGGCCACCTTCCAACCAGCATACCCTGTACTTTGTACTCTGCATATGCTCTTGGGAATAAACCAGCAAACCTCTGTTCCAGCAACTGCCTGCGCCTATTCATTCCCGGCTTGGGATGAACCTTGGTAAGATTCCTTCTAACAAAGGCTTCCAGTCTTTTAACAAAAGTATCGGTTTTTTCCCTGACGCCCACACTACTTCATTCTAGACAATCTGAAGCTTCCAGATGCTTTTCAAGGGCAGACCCATGTAGGACACAATACAGTAATCAAATCCAAGTGGGAGGTGACCGAAGCATGAGTTACTGTGAGTAGGGCCTCCCAATCAAATAATGGGCACAATTGGGGCATGAAATGAACCTCTGTGCAAAAGCCCTCCTAGCCATGGCTGCTACCTGCTCTTCAAGCCTGAGCTGTGAAGCCAAGAGGACTCCAAAATTGTGCACCAACTCTGTTTGGGGGAGTACAACCCCATTCAGAGTTAAAGATGGAAAGTCTTCAGATTGAAGGGGGGGGGTCACTTGGTCTTGCCAGGGTTAAGCTGAATGAAGCCTGTTATTCCCTACCCATATTTCACAGTCTCCAGACATGGGGAAAGAATTTTGGCACCATCACTTGGTCAAACTGGGACAGAGATGTATACCTGATGTATACTGAGAGATGTATACTGATGATACCTAACCCTATGTTGATTAGTGACCTCATCCAGCAGCTCCATGTAGATGTTAGATAGAAACAGGAGAGAGTAGACCTCTGAGGCAATTCTATAAGACCTGTATAGCTACACTCCAATTCCAAACAAACTGAGGGACTTTATCTGACAGATGTGTAGAATAGTCTTCATAGTGGCCCTGTAACTGCTTCCTGAGTCCCTCCTTATCTAGAAGGGAATGGGGGATCTTAGACAGAGCAGACAGCTGGCTGTTTGCAGATGTGATAAAGGTGGAAAAATAACCACGCTTTGCTGCCCTTATTGCCATAAGGTTATCCTTAAGAAAGGCTGTTACCTGTGCTCGGTGGGGATCACTCTTTGTTTTCACCCAGTGGCATTCTAGGCACCACAAATGAAGGGAAGAAGCGAGAGAGATCTACTGTATGTGTGTAGTACAAACTAGAGACTAGGAGAGAGAAAGCTGATTCTGCTCCCAGCGATATTAAGGTTTCCCCATATAAATTTAATGGGAACTGAAATTTAGAGGATGCTAATATTGTGCAGCATGAGAAAACAATGTGTTTAGAATAATGGGCACATCTGCAATCCAGAGAGCCATCAAAATGGTGTTCTTACAAAATGGCTGCTATGATAGGCATAATGAGTTGAGAACACTAATTTCCTAGAAGGCAAATTAAAGAGGATGTCCTTCCAAAGGAATCACCAGGCATTTAGATTTATTTTACCTAAAAGAATAAACAGACAAACAAATAAATTGGGGAGTCTTTGGTGCTCTCTGAGCCTTGTTGTTTTCATGCAGACGTTTCATTGCCAGGCTAGGCAACATCTTCAGTGCGAAAAGGGAGTGGAACTTTCGCACTGAAGATGTTGCCTAGCCTGGCAATGAAACGTCTGCATGAAAACAACAAGGCTCAGAGAGCACCAAAGACTCCCCAGTTCAACCCTGAGCTACAAATATTCTCTTCGATTGAAACAAATAAATCAATGCAGTCTGGTATGGCAAGGAACCTGGGTCATGTTAATGGAGATTAAATGTGTGGTGTTTACAAAAATATGGATGCCCACAGACACCAGGTTGATTATTGATCAATCATCTCATACCCAGCTTATATATAGATAACATCACAGTCACAATGTTTTGTGAAGTAGATTGTTTCTTTATTCCTCCCTTATACACGCTGAGATTTTAGTCATATTCTGCCTATCCTCCATTCAGTTTGCACATGAAAATAAAATAAGCAAAATAAAATAGATTAAATCTTACATATGCTTATAAGCCCTTTAAATTTACAACTCTTGTGAAGGTTAAAGAAACACTCTTGATTAAATTGTGCTTCTTTAAAATCAAGAAATAGAACTGATTGGTTATTCAAAGGGACAATATTTGAATGAAGTCTGGACACATTCTCAGTGACTGCTAACGTCGGGCGCAAACAAGCAGTAATTTTTTCCAGGCAAATCTTTCTTCCTGGGCCATTCTATCTTCTGTTCCCATTTGCCTCTAAGCTCCGTTTGCTTTATTGTGGCAATAATTGCCTACCCTGCATTGCCAATTATTTCTGTCAATTAGATTCTGAAGTACATTCTTGCTAAACTCAACTTGCTTCTTGCCGCAAACATTAATGCAGCATTCATTTCTAATAGAATTTGGAGTTGGATTGTTTCAGGCATGTTAATATGCAACTCCTGGAGTGACTGTTGAGCTTTCTCTACCCATGCATGAAGGAACATTTTGAATACAACCTATGGGGGGAAAAGTATATTAGCCACATCAATGAACTTCTTGCATCATCATAACAAATAAATGGAAAGTGATAGTCCAAGGACGTGGATAGGCTGGTAGAGTTCTTGGGCAACGTTTCTACTTAGAAACTTCTACATAGCGCTTTCCCACATACAGTATATGTTTGATATGTGTCTTTGTTTTTCTTTTGATACTACTGCCAGACCTGGTTCAAGAGAGATTTTGGTAAAATGCATGCCCCCAATTGGTCTTCTCCCACATCAGTACTCTCCTGACAGGGGTGATACCAGTAGCAGCAATATTCATATGGATACCAAATGGTTAGAGATCATCATTTTAATTGTCTAATAATATATCCTAGCTCAGATTCCCCAACCTGGACCTACCCCAGATGTCTATATTTCAGTTCCCAGAAGTTTTAGCAGTACCTGTGATTACTGGGATATTTTTGGAGTGCACTGGAGGGCATCCAGATTGGGCAAATCTTTCTTGATAGTGCTTTGCTGCAGTGCACTGTAGGAAACTGAACAGTCCTCAGTCCTTGCCAACTGGGTAAATTTTTCTAGGGTGGCCAAGACAGCTATTAATGGTGTTAATAGGCTGCCCAAGGGTTCTGATTATTGCTGCCCAAATAGATAATTATTGGAATATAGTAGATTGTGTCCTATGGACTAGGAGAGGAACAATGGTGGCTGATGGACTCACTGAGCATAAACAAGGAGGGACTCTGCACAAGGCTGAAAGGTCCATGTTTTTTTTCTCAACAGGAGATCACCTGTGCTGTGAAACACAGCAGGAAAAAATGTCTCCCCCACCCTCACCCCCCACTTCACTAAATGACAAATGCAGCCAATGGGAAGAGAAGCAAAACCCAAATTCAGGTCCACTAGTTGTATCCTGTTGCTGACACAGTTATTTTTGCAGGCATAGGCTAGAGTAATCATTAGTTTGCTGTCTCACATTGTTCTATTCAGGCAGAAATCTACACAGTACATACCAAATTACTGATATGTAATCACACCATCCTATGGAACAATGTAAAGTTTGATCTCTCCCGCCTCATTCCTACTCTAAGTTGACAGAGAAAATAACTATAACATAAATAACCATACCATCTATTGCACTGAACTGAATGTGTTAGCTGTTTTCTATTGTTAACTTCTACTACTTCATCCATCTATTTGCAACGATGACTTGTTTCTTTAACATCCACAGACAGGGAGTCTATGGCCATTCAGATGTTGCTGAACTGAATCCCTAGCACCCTCAGCCTTCATGGAGAATGGAGAAAAATGTTGGAAATTTTAGTCCAGCAACTTTTGGAAAGCTATGGGCTCATCAGTTCCACTGATTAACCTACATTATATTTCATATTTTCATATTTATTTAGTTTTATATTACCGCCCATCTCCTCGAACGGAGGACTCTGGGCAGGTCACAATAAAAACTGTAATAAAATACAATAATAATCAAAACATCAATAAATAAATATAAAATCCAAGAGCAAAGATGTTAATATTAAAAAGGGTTTCATGGGATCAACCAGCCCCAGGAGGAACTGTTAGCATTTCCCTCCCATGCAAGGCGGCAGAAACAGGTCTTTAAATTTTTCCGGGATGTTGGGAGGTACATTGCTTTTCCTCAATCTGTTGCCCTTCATGTATGCCTCCCTACCTGTAACACCAGTGGGGTAATAGTCCAATTCATCTAAAGGGCAATAAGTTTGGGGAAGGTAGTCTAGACAAGGTCATAGATACCAAAAACATGCTGTCTTGCTATGTCTCCACCTTTTAGCTTCTCTTAGCCCTCCCCAAGCATTAAAAAAAAGTAAATAAATAATTGTGTCTGCTGTCTTTTGTAAGATGTTCTGTGGTCCTCCCTCATTCCACCTCCCATTGGCAACTAACTTAAAATAAATTCAGAACAAGTATCCTACTATACATCTGTGATGGGTAGATAAACAAAAAACAAAAACTCAGCACATTATCCCAACATGTGGCTCTTCCTTGCGGTTCAGCAAACTGGGGTTTAGCTGGATGAAACGGAGTTTGATTTGGATGCTCAGGCCTTTGCAGGATTTATGATCCATGTTAGTGTTACAGTGTAAAGGACAAATCACAAGTGATGCTGAGTTACATGCAGTCTTTCTCCCCACATTTCTTAAGAGCAACACTTTAATTGCCAATGCTTTAATCTCTGGAAGGTTTTCTGCTGAAATATGCCCCCTACCACACTTGCTCTTTCCTTATGGGAGAAAAGACAACATGGAAAGATAAATATAAGCAGCTGGGATGGTTTTCATCAGAATTTTTTTTTACTGCTGAGGACAAGGTTATTCCTCACTGCAGGAGCCTTCAACTTCAGGTCATGTGTTCCATGTTTATGTTTAGGGTGTGTGTGTGTGTGTTTTCCCCCAGAGAATTCTAGAAATGGGAGTTTATAGGTCATTTAGCCCAATCCCCTACTTAGTTACTTATTAGTCAAGGAGGGAATGGCTTTTTTTTAAAAAAAATCTATTTATTAAGAATTTTCCCATAGAATAAAAGACAAATCAAAAAGAAAAGAAAAGGAAGAAGAAAAGAAAGAAACAAGAAAGTGCAAAAAGTAAAAAAGAATGAAAGAAGTTAAAGTTGAAATATATGAATGACCTCCGACCTTCTTTTCAACAGATAATTATTATCTTATTGTCTCTCCTCCCTCTTAGATATCCCTTCAGCCCCTCATTTAATCCACATCTTTCTTAATCTTCAGATCCATAAATCATCATGTCATTTCTTCCTTTTTTCAGCAAAAAGTCTATATAAGGTTTCCATTTCTTTCAAAAAAAGTTTTGTTGTCTTGTCATTTCTGGGAATTCTGACATTTTCACAACCCATTCCTCCACTGTGGGGATTTCATTATTTGTCCATCATTGTCATTGAAATAGTCTTGCTGCAGTTACCATGTACAAAATCAATCTACCATTTGTCTTTTCTAATTCATTGTCCATAAGTCCCAATAAAAAGAATTCTGGTTTCTTTGCAATATTAATCTTTAAAATCCTTTGCATCATTGTGTGAATTTGTATTCAGAATTTCATAGCTTTCTCACAAGTCCACCATGCATGATAAAATGTCCCCTCATGTTTTTCACATTTCCAACACTGATTTGAAATACCTTTGTACATTTTTGATAATTTCTCTGGTGTCATATACCAAAGATACATTATTTTATTTTAAAAAATTCTTAAATTATGGCACAATGTAAATTTAAGACATTCTCTCCCAAGTGTCCATCTCTATATTATATCCAAAATTAGCAGCCCATTTTGACATGCAATCTTTGACCTGTTCTTTTTCTGTTTCAAATCTTAACAAAAGTTTATACATTTTTGCTATTACATGTTCATCATTTGTACATCAATTTCAAATTCCGTTTTGTATTTTTCAATTCTAATTGTCTTTTTATCCATATTAAACCTTTCTTTTAACTGTCCATATGAGAACCATTGAAAACTATGTTCTTCTTCAGTCATTTGTTCTTCTGACTTCATCTTAATTTCTCCATCCTCCTGTATTAATAAGTCTTGATATGTTAGCCATTTCTCCCTATCTGCTGTTTCTCTTCTATAAAATACTTCCTGTGCTGAGGACAATAAAAGTATCTTTGGGCATAACCTGGGTTTATATTTATTCCATATCCCCCATATGGTACTTCTCACATAATGATTTTTACAATCCACATTCACTTTAACTTTATCATACCATAAAAACCCATGTCAAAAGGAGGAAATGGCTTCTCACTCAGTTTTGCATGTGATTGATCCAAAGGCAGCTTCCCCTGATCTGTTGTCCTTGAATTTTGTGGGTCTGTAACTCCAATTGGTCTCATTTCCTCCAACCAATGAGACACATTGGCTGGACTCAATGAGAGATATAGTCCTACACATCAGGAGGATGACAGGCTGGGAAAGATTGCTCTAAGGTTTAGAAACTGGGGAAATAGTCCCCATGTTATATGCTTGAAACAAGTACCATGTCTTCAGTCTTGTACTTTTGAGAAAGATATGGTAGAATTCCCAGTGAATGGTCTGGCTTGCAATTCACTCCAAACCATGGTTTACTGGTAGGATTCGCAGAACTCAGCTCTTGTGTTTTTTCATACTACAATGGCTATGTTCACACAACAGGTTTTGTTAAACCCCATTACCCATATGTCTATGAAGGTTCTCAGTCACCCAGGTGGAATTGTCTGTAGCTTGAATCAAACCCATTACCCATAATTAGTAATGTATGGCTGTGAGAGTTGGACCATAAGGAAGGCTGAGCGCCGAAGAATTGATGCTTTCGAACTGTGGTGCTGGAGAAGACTCTTAAGAGTCCCTTGGACTGCAAGGAGGTCAAATCAGTCAATGCTAAAGGAAATCAACCCTGACTGCTCATTGGAAGGACAGATACTGAAGCTGAAGCTCAAATACTTTGGCCACCTAATGCGAAGAGAGGATTCACTGGAAAAGACCCTGATGCTGGGAAAGACTGCAGGCAAAAGGAGAAGGGGACGGCAGAGGATGAGATGGTTAGATAGCATCACCGATGCAATGAACATGAACTTGAGCAAACTCCGGGAGACAGTGGAGGACAGGAAGGCCTGGCGTGCTATGGTCCATGAGGTCACGAAGAGTCGGACACGACTAAACGACTGAACAACAACAACAACAATTACCCATAATATGTTTACAAGCTTCCTAGAGGTGAGTTGTAAAGAATGTAAGGAGGTCTGAAGCTCATCTCCAAGTGGGGAGAGAGAAGGGCAACATGGAGAGGCTGCTTTTATAGCTTGTGCCATTCTGGGCTTCATGTGTGCACACAAATAAAAGGCTATATGGATTGACAGTATCCCTCAGGACTTCCAGCTTCATTATGCCAGGCAGAACATCCTTTGGGCATTCAAGGTTGCAGTTTAAAATATCTCCAGTCATACAACTCCTGTGGTGGGTTGTGGTGTCAGTTTGTGGAGCTTTTGTGGAAGCAGAGATTAGGCTAGATTACTTCAAGCTTATTCAGTGATCCCATGAATATTTTAAACAGCAATCCTTTACAACCCTTTCACAAAAAGATTCTCTTCCTCCACTGATGCCAGTGAAGTAGTTATTGGATTCATGGCATGGTTTGGTTTTCAGATGGCTGCTAGCACTTGAACCATGGGACTGGAAGAACCTAAGAATCTTCTCAAGCCATGAATCAGAGAGTCCCTTCAAAACCTATGCAGCTGCCACAAAGCCATTTGGAAATTGCTGGCATTGTTAGGAGTGACCTGTTACCGTTGTTGCCTGGCTAAATGTTGGAATATATTTATCTGAGCAATATTAGTGCCAAGGAAAACAACCCCATGGAATATGACCCATCTTTCAAGTCTGCTGCAACAAGTTGCCTTTTGTTCTGAGCTGCAACCC
The DNA here is from genome assembly GCA_023362775.1 of Charina bottae. NCBI lineage: Eukaryota > Metazoa > Chordata > Lepidosauria > Squamata > Charinaidae > Charina > Charina bottae. The sequence continues at coordinate 95,490,561 of JALMGJ010000002.1, read as the reverse complement.
AGGGACTGGCAGGCTCAGTAGGTCATTCTGCTTTATTTATCTCAAGTCTGGTTCTGCAGGTGGTCCAGGACTCAGTTGCTTGTGAGGTTTGAGGAGCCAAACTAAAGTGTTATGCAATGGCTTAATAATTTCAACTAATTTGGCCAATTCTCAGCTTCCTTAAAAAAATCTAAACCAATTAGTAGGTTACCTTTCTTATGCAAAGCTAATTTCTACATCCTGAAATGATATACAGGTAGTCTTCACTTAACAACCACAACTGGGACCGGAATTTTGGTTGCTAAGTGAAGTGGTCATTAAGCAAATCAGGACCAATTTTATGACCTTTTTTGTGATGGTCGTTAAGCGAATCACTGCGGGCATTAAGCAAACCACGTGGTTGTCAAGCAAATCATGCGGTTCCCCTTTGATTTTGCTGGCCAGAAGCCAGCCGGGAATGTCGAAAATGGCGATCATGTGACCACAGGACACTGCAATGGTCATAAATGCAAACTGGTTGCCAAGTGCCCGAATTGTGATCACGTGACCATGGGGATGCTGCGATGGTTGTAAGTGTGAGGACCACACTGTGGGGAGGAGCATGTTTGCTCAGTTACCCCTCTTGGTTACATCCTACCTTGACTATAGCAACATGTATTGCATGGAATGACTCTTAAAATGTGTTTGAAGTCACAATCCAAGTACAACACAGCAGTTAGGCTCTTATGGGTGCAAAGTATAGGAATCACATGTACATTTCACACTGATTCCAACTGTTTACTGGGCATAATTTAAGACATTTGAGTAGAAAGGTAGGATCTCAACTGAATAAATGTTAAATAATTAGAAAGCCAAGTTTGACTAGATTAGGATAGTGTCAAGATACATATTATTAATTGGAGTCCTTGTACCAAGTATGCTCAGAGAATACCTTGTGCAGTCTGTTTAGTATTTTTTTAAAGGTTTTTAAAAATCCCACCTTTATTATTTTTATAAAAAACTCAAGGCGGGGAACATACCAAATACTCCTTCCTCCTCCTATTTTCCCCACAACAACAACCCTGTGAGGTGAGTTGGGCTGAGGGAGAGGGACTGGCCCAAGGTCACCCAGCCGGCTTTCCTGCCTAAGGCGGGACTAGAACTCTCAGTCTCCTGGTTTCCTATTGGCTCCTTCCCAGGGCTGAGAGGGAGGGACTGGCCCAAGGTCACCCAGCCGGCTTTCCTGCCTAAGGCAGGACTAGAACTCTCAGTCTCCTGGTTTCTAGCCCATTGCCTTAACCACTAGACCAAAACTACTCATTGTACAACCATGATGGGTGGTAGAAAAAGATGGCAGGTGCTGTCCAATGGGGTAGGGACTGACAGGGATGGAACTCCTTAGTCATACCTTCATGTAGCTCACTGTCATCTGGAAGAAAAGGAACCATTTATTTTTGAATCTGTGGAAAAGAGAGAATCTGATTCATTTGCTTCCTGCAGCTTTTAATCTTTCAATGTTTGCATGTAATGGATCCATTTTATGTTGTCTTATTATAAAGCCAGGTTTTATAGGGTTTTATCCATGCAGTAATTCTTTGTTTTTTTTTTCTTTAGAGCATGCAATCCCATCTGTGTTTTGTGTATATGAGAGCACATGTCTATTATTAGCTTTGTCTTTAGCTTTCTTTAAGTTGGATTTGTAGAACTCAGTGCTGCATTAAAAGTAATATGTGCTGTCATTAGGAATTAAAGCCCATTATCTTTTTTACTTAGCTTAAGAAAATACTTGGCTCTCACCAACATTCAGTGTCTTTTTGAATACTGAAGAGCACTTTAAGAAAAGAAAGAAAATTAACTTGTGGAGATAAACACATCACATATATGTTTTTCCCGTTCCCAACCTGCCATTTAGATGTCCCCCAGCCACATGGCAATTTTGTGCGTGCTGGGTGACCCACTCACGCTACGTGTGCTCTCTCTCACTGTGTGACAGAATGTGCATTGCGAAGCCTTGGGGCCTTTTCTACAAAATTAATAGCTTTTTCCACTGATGCTCTGTGAGAAAAACAACTGTGCCCTGTCATTTATTATTCTCAAAAGGACATTTATACCCTACCTTTACTCCAAGGCACTGTACATGGGTCATTTAAACATTTCCTAGCAGCATGGAAGTGGTTTGTGGATAAACAGTTCTGAAATGATGGGGAAATTGACTGAACTGGTTCAGCTCTTACATTCTATAGCTTGAATAAGAAGGACAAAGGCTTTTCAGCATACCACAGGTGAAAAATATCTACATCTTGAATACAAAAAGACCCCTGCAGGATCCATCTGGGTCAAACATTAGTCAACCAGATATGTTCGGGAAGCTTGCAAACATGGATACCAGGTGATGAACTGTTTGCTCCCTAGTACGTCCATTTTGGATGGATGGATGATATTCTGGAGGTGACGGACTCAACCATGGGGGAGCTGGGGGTGGCGACGGCCGACAGGAAGCTCTGGCGTGGGCTGGTCCATGAAGTCACGAAGAGTCGGAAGCGACTGAACGAATAAACAACAACAAACGTCCATTTTGAAGGTACACGGCCTGTGATTCAGGAGGTCATAATCAACAATCCAGAGTAGAATTACTGAAGAATTGCTAGGGTTAGGAGAGCTGTTTAGGTTACTGAGTCCAACTCCCTGCTCAACGCAGAAATGCAAATCAAAGCATCCCAGAGAGATGGTTGCCTGAACGTCTGAAATGAAGGGAAATGTACCATCTCCATGGATGAAAGTTTTCACTGTTGAACTGTTCTCTGTTAGGAAGGGTTTTCTAATATTCAGTCAGCCTTCCTATAGCTGAAAACCAGTATTTTGTGTTCTGCACTCTGGAAGCTTACCGAACAGGTCCTCAGCTTCTTCTGTGAGACAAGCTTTCAAACATTTCCAATACATTGGAAAGATTGATTGATTGATTGATTGAATTTGTATAGCCACCTATCTCACAAAAATTACTCTGGGTGGTGTAAATCAATCAAATAAAAACAACAATTATATCAATACAATCATTATAAAAATATAAAACAATCATTATTAAAATATATTAACAATATAAATATATAAACCACAGGCATTACCATATTCCTTACCACAATAATGACCCCATTGTTTCTTCTCAAGGCTAAACATTCTCAGATCCTTCAATCTGTTTCTAGATCCCTGATCATCTTCTCTCTCCTCTGAACCTGTTCCAGTTTCTCTGAAACTTTCCGAAGTGCAGTGCCTAGAACTAGACATAGTACTCAAGACCGAAGCAGAATATAGTGGAAGTATTATTTCCCATGATTTGGAAACTACACTTCTGTTAATGCAGCCAAACATTACATTTCTTTTATAATAGTCACATCACACTGTTGGCTCAAATTTAATTTCCAATCAATTATTATTCCAAAAACTTTTTCACAAGTTCTATTACTAACCTCTGTTCTTTACTTGCACATCTGATTTTTGTTTCCTAAAGGAAGAATTTTGTATTTCCTGTTTATATTTCATTCTATTACTTTCATCCCAAAGCAATAACCCATCAATAAAATGTTGATATTTGTTTTTGTCTTCTTAGGTATTAGTTATACCATTCCATTTTGTGTCATCTGCAAATTTGATAACCTTTCCCTCCATCTCTTCTTCTAAATCATTAATAAGAGTATTAAAGACTGAAGGACCCAGGTGACACCCTACTTGGTAAGTAAAGGTAAAGGTCCCCCCCGCACATTTGTGCAGTCGTGTCCGACTCTAGGGGCCGGTGCTCATCTCCGTTTGTTAGCCGAAGAGCCAGCATTGTCCAAAGACGCTTCCACAGTCATGTGGCCGGCATGACGTGCGTGGAACGCTGTTACCTTCCCACCGAAGTGGTACCTATTCATCTACTTGCATTCGCATGCTTTCAAATTGCTAGGTTGGCAAGAGCTGGAGCTAGTGCGGGAGCTCACTCCATCACCCAGGGCTAGGGATTTGAACCTCTGAACTTGCGTTCTTCCGATCAACAAGCCTGGCATCTTACCCGCTGAGCCACCACGCCCATAGCCACTTACGGATCCACCGTTAAAATTTTACCTTTGGAAGACAATCTTACTCGGCTACGAGTGATCGCCAATGACTTGATACATCTTTCCAATTTGTTGAATAACCCTTGATGAACATTCTTTGAATTTGATTTCAAGTTAGTAGTGTATCCTCTTAATTTTCATGCTATCCTGCTCACATTTTACTAGCTTGCTAATCATAAAGTCATGATGTACTTCATCAAATGCTTTGCTAAAATCAACTATATTATGTCCATAGCAGTTCTGCAATACACTAAATCATATGATTTTTAAAAATGAGATTACATTTGTCAGGTAAAAATTGTTGTCCATGCTGATATTTAATTACTGTATTGTTTACCAGGAACTTATAGATCAATCTTTTTAATGGTTTGCTTGGGAATATTCTGAGGTATTGATCTCAGATTAACTGGTATGAGGTTTGCTGTAGTATCCTTGCCCCTCTTTTTAAAGATAGAGACAACATTTGCCCTCCTATAGTCATCTCCTCTTGACCATGTCCCCAATGATTGCCCAATTCTTCGTGAATTTATCAATTCTCTTCTCAATGTATCATGCACCTCTATTGCATTTATCTTCCTCCAGGCCAAGGTTAAAGCCCCAGATGCTGTAGTCCTTTTAGCCCACAGTCATTTGGGTTGCACTTTTCTGTACCTTTTCTGGCCCAACAATGTCCATTTTAAGCTGGGGTGACTAGAAATTCACACGGCATGCGTATAGTTTTTTTTTTTTTTTGAATTGTCAGATTTATTTTCAGTTCCCTTTCTCGTGATCCCAAGCATAAAATTTGCTTTGTTTACAGCAGCTGCACATTGGCATAAGCTGTCACGAGCTGGTTTGTGAATAGACCACAGACACTTTATTGCAGCTTCAGAACTGTTAATCAGTTAGAGTTATCACTATCTGTATCTTCTGCATTTCAGGTCCCTTTCACCTTACCGTTCATCATCTTACCCCTTCTGCCCCACCATCTATGGATGCTGCTTGCGTGGGATGGATTTATTTACAGTATTTACATGATTTCTGTGACCCCCCCAACCCCCCATCTCACAGTAAGAGTAGGGTGGTGTACAAGAATTAAAACCAAAATAATTAGAAAAACAATCCAAATAACAAATGTCTGAGGTTGCAAAAAACAGTTCCAGTTTACAATAAGAACATTGACCAGCAGAGCTTGCTTAACTTCCCTGCCCAAATCCCTGTGCAGGGAATTTACAAAAAGCTAACAAAAGGCTAATGGGGTTGGAGCCATCTGGATCTCCAGAGGGATGCTGTTCCATAGGGCAGGATGAAGCTGTCTGTAATCCACAGAAGCCTAGACTGTAACAACTGTGTTCACTATTAAGACTTTTTATAGATATAGTGAGCATCCCTAAAGTCTCAGATGTTTGCTGCACATACTGTATGCCCATTTTCTCTTCACCTGCTTACTTATTTCATTATTTGCACATGTGCAGGTCTGCATACCCACTCACATACATATACGCTTTACACTCAGCTTTTATATATGTAAACTCACTCATGGAACTTTGTTTTTTTATATGATAACTGCAGCGAGATTATTGAGTGCACAAAGATGGAAAGATTCAGCATTACCCACGATGGAGGAATGGTTGGTGAAGATGATGGAACTTGCTGAGATGGCTAAGTTTGGTCTAGTGGTTAAGGTGCTGGGTTAGAAATCAGGAATCTGCGAGTTCTAGTCCCGCCTTAGGCATGAAAGCCGGATGGGTGACCTTGGGCCAGTCACTCTCTCTCAGCCCAACTCACCTCGCAGGGTTGTTGTTGTGGGGAAAAGAGGAGGAAGAAGGAGTATTAGGTATGTTCGCTGCCTTCAGTTATTTATAAAAATAATAAAGGCGGGATAAAAATAAAATAAAATAAAAAATAAATTGACTTCTTTGATAAGAGAAAAGACAATATCTACATTTATTGCTGACTGGAAACCCCTTATGGACTTTTTGTGTAAAACAGGAAAAAATGAACATATGATTTGTGGTTTTGATGATTGGACAGGATAGATTATAGAAAGGAGAGAGTTATATTGTAGCCATAGAGGTAACTTTATAATTGTACTTATAACTACTGTAAGGAAGATCGGAAGCCACTTCTTTGTATAGTTTTTCTTTCTTTTCTATTTTTCTTTTACTTTTCCCCCCTTTCTTGCACTTTTAGCTTTCTCTTTGATTTCTTTCTTTTTCTTACTTTATATTAGTTTGTATTAATTTTATCTTCCTTTAAAAATTTTTAAAATAAAATTATATTTAAAAAAACCCTCATATACTGTTTTATAAAATATACAAACTATTGATGGACAAAAGTAAATGTTAGCCTGACAACTGAACACTCTTTGGGCAATACAATCTCTTCTCTGCTAGACTGCTTCTGACTAACAGAACTTAGATGTCCTGCACTTTCTATGCTGACACATTTTAAAAATATTATAAGAAGAGTTGAAATGTTCCTCAGGGTTTCACAATTTCCAGATAGCTGAGCCATTCATCAGGCAGAGGGATTTATTTCAGTCAACTGAGTCCAGAGCTCTTGTTATCTACAGTTTCCAAGTATGCAACCTCATATTTCATTCTCTTGTCATTCAGTATGATTTCAGAGAAGTCACCCATTTTCTTCAAGTCAGCATGTTCTTTTATAAATAATGCCTCATTTGTCTCTCTTGGATCATCATAAACAACTAGCACCTTATCCTGAACAGACTTTGGCTTTTTGAGGGAGAATGGAAGCTTCTTTATAGCTTTCAGAGATGAGCTGTGGGTCTCCAGCATCTGAGCACATCAGACCAAGAACCCAAATGGCATGGCCTTCTTACCAGAGAGAAAGAGATTCTGCTGGAGAAGAATCCTGCTATATTATAGCAGGATAGATTTTTCCCTTCCCAGCAAGACCCATGCTCTCTGCAGTGTCTCAAATGCTGGCTGATATGATATGGAAAGTTCATCTGCTCTTCTCCATCTTTCTGTGCGCCATGGAATCAGTTGCTTAATCTTCTCTCCTATAGGAATAGTGGCAGGAATCATTACTTAACTTCATCTAAACTTGTTCTATGCTCAGCAATAGCCCCATCCCTTTCCTTATTCCTCTTCTCACTTGGCCAGGGTCTGCTTGAAGTTTATTGACATTACCAGAACAAAGGCAGAAGAAGCGCTCTTTTTGCTAAAGAACATACCTTGACTCCAGGGCGAAGAGAAGGAAGGATTCCTGACCTGTAAATCCTAGCTGGATTGGCCAAATCTTCCCTCCTTTGCAGTGGTGAAGGGCTTCTGAGCCCTTGGATTAGAAAGATGGAAAAATGGCTATCACGTTGCAGTAGACAATGAAAGCCACATGCTTCATGTTACTTTCTTCATTCCTTTGAAGAAAGCAAATAAAAGAGGGAAATAGAGAGATGCCAGCTTTGGAAAGGGGGAAGCATGAGTTGACTTCTTGCCCTAAGTACTGAAGCAAGGAAGAATAGTCCTGTACTCTAAATGTTAAGCCTAATAGGTCTCCTCTTATATTTTTTTGCAAGCTGGTACCAGGAGCTGGCAAGGAGGAGATTATATGTGCAGACTCTTCTTCTTTTTTACTCCCAAACAGCTGACAAGCTGGATTTCTGTATAAAGCAAAAAACAGGACACAGGACTTAGAAGTATAAATATTTGCATGTTCATAGCTGTCTATTCCCGTCCTGCACTAGACTCAGGACACTGAAAATAAATTCAGCATTTATCATGGTTTTCTACTTTCTTTCTCTCCTTCCCTCTTAAAGCTCCCAGCTTGCGCTCTCTCTCTCTCTCTCTCTCTCTCTCTCTCTCTCTCTCTCTCTCTCTCTCTCTCTCTCTCTCTCTCTTATTTCTTGTCTGTCTGTCTGTCTGTCTGTCTCTCTCTCTTTCACCAGGTCCCTTCACATGGTGGCTAGGAAATCTTGAAATTGTATTCTTAATACATTTGAAAGGCATCATTTTGGGACTGCAGTGATTGATTCAATAATGTGTTTTATTTACATTAAAAATCCCCTTTCTGGTGTGTTTAAGTGTTACAGCTTAGGGTATATGTTAGAGCTATATAAAGCTTCAAAGGGGTCCTTTGATTGAACCCCCTTCATTAAAGCAGACCCATGAGCTGAACCAGAGGTAGCAAATTGCTTCATAACCTTTGGAAGTGCTTCATGGATTTGATAGCTTTTCTGCTGCTTCTGGGGTTGTTACAGACAATGGACAACATTGTACCTTCACTTCCATTTAGGGAGAATGCTGGTGGGATGTTGAGAGCTATGATGAGCTCTGACATGGACATGAGTAGCCAATTAGTTTTGTTACTAATAAGACTCTCTGCTTTGGGCTTCATTCACTTTCTCAGCTCTTGGCTTCTTTAATGTGGTCAGCCATAAGCCTTAATTTTGCTCTTTCTTGTGATAACAGAATGTAGACTTCAATGCTGCTTCAGCAAAGACAATTGGAAGCTTGATTCATCTCTCTGCATTCTGAATATGGGCTTGACCAAGGCTGACCAATCCAGTACATGCTCTTGGATCAAACGTCACTTTTAAATTTAGAACGATACTGACAGGTTTAATTCTTAACAGCAAGTGAATGGATGCCTGCCTAACACAGATGCTCTTGTAAACATTTACTGTTTTAACAACAGAGGGGTGGAAAAGTTACAAATTACACTTTCCCTGTGCCAAACTTTTTTTTTTTTTTTTTGGGGGGGGGGGTGACTGTAGCATTGACGGTAACTGCTCCAGTCTACTGCTGCCTCTGCTAACTTAGATATTCCTAGAATGCCACAACCTTGAGACAGCCAAGTCCCGTCCAGAAGGAGCCTGGCTTTTCCAATGTGGTCTGCCCAGCTTGGTATCCCAGCAAAGTCAGAGCTGAGAAGGGGGCTGGCCTCTCCACCAGCTATACCAATCTTGCTGGTGCCCCACAGAATCCAGTGATCAATGTCAGCAAAGCTGGGATTCCAGAAAAGCGTATATTAAAAACTTTACCTGTTAATATTTTTTTTACTTTTTATTTCCAAGTTTGAGTAGAATACTTTCAGCCAGTACAACTTATACTCTTTGCAAGCTGTTGTGATATCCTTTCCTTATCCCTACTAACTTGGAGTTAAAAGAATGGCAGGGGACATTTTTCAAAATGAATTGCAGTATAATATCTGTCCAAAACCTGGCAGGTTACTGTCCTCCCAACAATTTATTTTCCTCTCATTTTGCCCCAAATTGATGAATGTACAGGAATTTTTCTCCTTCTCCATTAGAGCCTATGGATTTTTATCCCCAAATAGAATCTTGAAACTCCACACAAAAACAAATCAAATTGCCCTCAAACCTCAGTGTGCAAACATGATTTGAATTATCCCCATTTTGAATCCTAAATCTCACATTTAAATCAAATTTGAATTTGCAGATATGGGTTACATGTGGCTAGTGTGTGACTGGATTTATCTAATTGAATTGCCTAAGGATATTCTATCTACTGATGACTAAAATTTGTGATTGATCACCAGTGCTTTAGTTGATACAATGCATCAGGAAAATGCCATTTTTGTTGGCTTGAGGGTGGCACCAAGCGTTGAGAGGAAGAGGAAGAGGAAGATTTCCTCTTTTTATACTTTATCAGAGTTTGCCACATTAGGAACTTATGAAATTGTACCACTCCATTCTGGAACCATTTATCTGGATTAACTGCAGTCCTGAGTCCTATTTTATTTGATGATAGCAAAGCAGTTCAAATGCTATTTGTTTGCACTTTGTATCAGGGTTCCTAACCTGAGGATGCTGGTGGGAGGATATAGGAGGTGACATTCAATATCTGGAAAGCCTTGAGTTAGAAGAATCTGTTCTGGGGGTAGGGTGTCTTTATATAATAAATTACATCCAAATTTCAGCCATCCTCTTCCTAAAGAATGGAAGAATCACTGGATCACGTATATGCACCCATGTGTTTGATACAGCTGATTTGTGAGCTAGCTTGCAGGCAAATAAATACAGAGCCCAGGACAATGTTTCCTTCTCTTTTTCTGACATACAAATTCCTACCCACCATTTCCAAAGATTAAATTACTTTGGTTTCAGTGAAGTGCATCTAGAGGCTCAAAATACGGTTTGAGAATTACTGTTCAAATGTAACTGTCCCCAAATGGTGCCAATTCACTCTTATGGTAAGCATTCTTCGTTTTATTGAGTTCTTTGACATTTGATTTTGCAAAGCCTGTAATTGAAAACTCTACCTTTTTACTCACTGCAGAAGCCTGAAGCTGCACAGATTAATGCTGAATTATTTTTAGTATATATTTAAGTTTATTCATGCTGAAAGGTGGTACTTATCTTTTGTAATTTTAGAGCGGTGCTTTGAATAAAAACATGAATATAGTTCCACTTCAAATGCCATGTGACAGACATGTGGGAGCAGCCTTTAATCTATTCTAAGATGTCCAAATGTATGTCCATGTGAGGATGTGTTTGTATGCACGTGTTTGAACCATCTGTCAATTCAGGTATCCTATTTAGATTCCAGACCACATTTTCTTCTGTAGATGGAAAGCTCTGCAAACCACTGAGTTCAACTCAGCCTATTTGCCTATGTAGAGTTTGGTAGCTGATTGAGTTCTCCAACATTAATCCCAGTCAGGTCCAATGCACATCTGTCAGGTTGTTTTCAGAAGACTGAAAGTGACAGTGGTAGTGCAAGAAAATGTATTACACAGTTTGGATTAGCAAGCTGTAACTGGTTATTGGGGAAGAGAAGTCTCCTCTGAGTGTGTGTGTGTGTGCTTGTGTGTGTGCGTGACAGAGAGAAAGACTGGAGAAATCAGGCAGACTATAATCTCAGTATGGTTCCTGTCTTTGCGTGGGCAAGACAGAAAGATGCTGCTTGTGGATATATGAAAAGAGATGAGTGAGTTTTCTTTTATGTGTGTAGGATTGTTGCATAATGGTAAATGTTGTAAACTGCCCAGAGTCCCCTGTGGGGGAGTTGGGTGGTGATAAATTTGATAAATAAAATAAATAAATAAATAAATAAATAAATAAATAAATAAATAAATAAATAAATTGTTTTCTGGATCAAGGATTGGGACTAGAATCTACTTTGGTGTGAATTTTCAGTAGAGTGGTGAGGGTTCCTGATTCCCAGTTAAAAAAAAATAATAAAAAAAAATCAAAAGAAACTCTTCCTCCAAAAATTGCTGTCGTTCAGTAATACCACCAAAAGGTATACAATATGCCACAATGGAGTGTGCTTGTTTTTGAGTCTTCCGGTAGTCTTCATCAGGCAAGGGGGATAAAAAGCGGGAGAAAAAGACAAAGCAGGAAATTCCAGAAATCAAAACAAAGCCGAGTGTTTTTACCAGGAGGTTTGCAGGCTGAATTCATGACATGACACAGTTTACCTGTTTTTTCTGATTGTCAGTACAGTGATCCTTTGACAATAGCGTGGAACGTGGAAAATTTAACAAGCAACATGTTTATAGAGGAGTAGGGAGATAACCTCGAAGAAGAAATGCAAGGGTGGTTACATAAACATCAGCTTAGCCATGAAAGAAAGGAGTGAGTGAGAAAGAAACTCAGGATTGGCTTGCCTTGCCTTGATTCGCTTTGGTGTAAGATGGGGAAGAGAGAAATACTGTCAATCTTTCAAAGTTCTATTGTTATGCTCTGCAACAATAGAGTTCCTGTAGTCTTGAAAGGTTGACAATGTTCATCTCTAAAATATAAATACTGACTTTAATATCTGAATTTTGGATCTGGCATGTAAATTGACACCTTCCCTGTCATCATCCACCCAGCATTACTAATATCAGCATGGATGAGCAGCTTATCTACACCAAATGAATTGTCATTAGGAAACAGATACATTAATAGTGATAAGATTAGAAAACCATATCCAGGCAATGTCAGCTAGATAGAGTTTATATTTTCTTTTCTTTACCCCAGATCAATTTCTGCTAGCCTGTTACTGTTTTTAACACTTCAGCTGTATTTGTTTAAATGACAGATTTAAATATAAATTTGCTCAGACTGAAGAAGCTCCTTGGATAAGGAGCGAAACGTTTCCACTGAGAAAATAGAAATCCAGTTGACATGATTCAAGCTACAGACAATTCCACCTGGATGACTGAGAACCTTCATAGACATATTTAAATGACAGACTTGCTGTGGTTCCTATCTTACAATTGGCAAAGACTCCTCCAGTGCTTTGTACACTGGATCAATAGCCTTTCAATTTGCTCCACAAAGATAATCCAATGTCTAAATGATTAAAAAAAAAACTCATTTATTTTAAGGCAGGGACCAGCAGCAGAGAGACAGCGTTTCTTGCCTTGCAGAGAGGTCCAAGTAGGAAGGAAAGAACCAAACCTGTCTTCTCCCGAGTCACAAATGAAGATAGAAAACCCATTTTATGGTCACTTCAGTCCCTTGAAAAAAAAGTGCTGCAGTTAGTATCAGCAACATGATACCTCCCTGTCATTTTTCTCAATGTGCCAAATTATTTGTTTTGAATCAATCAAGAGGGAAAAATGCCGAGAGAAGAACAACATATACCGGCTTCAATAGAATTTGAACAGAGGTAGGAAAATTGCATTTTTGGAATATTCTGTAACTACATGATATATGCCAGAATGTGTGAGATGTACTATAAATCTAATGGAAACCTCTGTAACCTGGGCAAAAATCTATAGAGAAAAAAATATAAAACATTTGGAGTGCAGTTTTATGCATGTCTAGTTAGTAATGAGGTTTACTTCAAGGAAAGGGGATATTGGATTGCTGCTTTAGTTATGGTAGTTCTGTTTCTTAAATCACTGCTTTCCCATTAACTTCTGTCTCCTATTCATCTTCTGTACTTCTGGGAGGAATGTAAATTCTGCTGAAGATAAACCATCTCTCCCACACCATCTAGAACAATAAACAAGAAAAAATTATATTAAACTACTTGCCTGCTGTGTTTGCTTCTGTAAAGAACACAGTTGTAATTCCATTAATTACCTTTAGCCAAGCACGCCAGCCTTAGTTGTGCATGAATAATTGGGCTCCCTATTCACAAACTCAGCTTTGCACACCGGGGTTGAAGTACCTAAAGGAAACAGCAGGAGAACGACACCGGGAGACTTGGAACCCCTGCCAATATGGAAACTCTCTCCTGCACATGGCTGCTAAGCTATATTTATCATATGGGGAAGTTGAAAATATGCCATACCAGCCTAAGGGCTTTTGTGGAAGGATAATCTTGGGGTGGAAAGTATCTATGAGATTTGGAATAGCTGTATGATGCTGAACGTTCAGAGAGTGCCAACATATCGGAGGCTGAAGCATGCACGTGTGAGAACTCCTAACAGTGAGGATTGGACCTGAGCAAGGATAATGAAACAGGTGTTATAATTATACGAGATAGGAGATCTATTTATGGGAAATAAATGATAGGGATAGGCCAAATTCAGCAGCCACCTAGCTGTGTCCTAACAGGAGGGGAGTCCAGAGAGCACCTGCTCTGTACACCTGTGCCTGGGAGGAAAAGGCAGAAGGAAGGGACCTCAGAGGAGCGATGTCTTAGACCAGTGTGGTCCTAGGGCCGCTGGGGGTCCCCCAAGACCCTCTCAGGAGTCCGCAAAATCAAAATTATTTGCCAGCCTATGTTGAAAAATAACACAGTATTAAAATCCCATCAAACAATCTTGAAAAGCGGTAGCAGCAACGAATGTGTCAATTTTAATTTTTAATATGGTAAATATAACCCTTACAAACAAAAGCTCTTTTGGGATCCTCCATAATTTTTAAAAGTGGGAAGGGGTCCTGAGAGGAAAAAGTTTAAGAAACAGGGACTTAGCAAAGCAGGGAGAGGGATAGCTACAGAATAAATCCTTACCTCTCTAACTACATCCTACTGCCCCCTTGTGGTCAGTAGGTCATGACGTGCTAAAGCAGTGTTTCTCAACCTTGGCAACTTTAAGATGGGTGGACTTCAACTCCTTGCTGGCTGGGGAATTCTGGGAGTTGAAGTCCACCCATCTTAAAGTTGCCAAGGTTGAGAAACACAGTGCTAAAGAGTCAGTGCTATTAGATTTGGACCTCCAACACAAAAGAGAAAGGGAGCCAGTGCTGCAGATACAATAAGTTTGTTTGTTTGTTTGTTTATTTATTTATTAAATTTATATGCCGCCTGACTAATTGTCCCCCACAGCAAATGGAAGATTTTATTTATTTACTCAGCTTGTCTCATTCTGTAAACCCAGAAGACTCCCAGGATTTAAGAACAGAATGAAAACATCCATAATGATAGTATAGAAACAAAACAACAATAAAACTGCTGCAGCAATAAACAAATAGGTAGTGCCACCCCAGTTATTTCCCAAATGTGCTCTAGGAGCTTTTCCATTATGCTAATCAAACTTCCAAGGAAAGGCTATTCCATAAAATGGGCCCATCACTAAAAGACACTGTTTCTGGGCTCTAGGTCTCCTGAATTCATGAAAATGGGAAATCATGGCCAACATCTCCTGAGGATGGATGGGGAATTCCAGTTGGAGAAGAAAGTTCTGAAGTTCCCTGGGAGCGAAGCTATATAGGGCTTTGTAGCACTTTGAATTGCCCCTGGAAACTAATTGGAAGCTAATGTAGCTTCTGTAATATGGTTATTATGGCTCTCAACACCAATAGGTGAGCCACCACTTTTGAACCTACTGCACTTCCCAGTGGTTTTCAAAGGCAATCCAATGTAAGGTAGATTGCAGTAATCCCGATATGTGGCAATAAGGGTGTGAGTTACCATTGCAAGGTGCTCCAGCTCCAAGCCTAGACTACAACTGGTACCCTAGCTAAAGTTGAGCAAATTGCCCTGGCCATGGTCTCCTCTTGCCTATCTAGCAGTGGTCATGAGTCCAAGAAGACCCTGAAGTCAGGGCTGTGCTTTTCAGGGTAACGTCTTCCTGTCCAGAATTAGTACTAGCGCTGACAGACAACCTCTAAGTTTTAAGAATGCCCCTGTCCTGCTAGGGTTCAGCTTCAGCCTGTTTTGTCCCATTCAGACCCTCTTACTGATTTATACATTCAAACAAGCATTCATGCATATGATAATTGATTCCTCTCAGGGGGACCAGGAAAATCTTTCAGTCTTTCTTGCTGCCCAGAGCCCTAGCTATCTGGGCACTCTGCATCTGAAACAAACTACCTTGGAAAATCTGCAAAGGTGAAGAATACTTGAGCAGTAAAAGAAAACTGATACTCATTTTCTTTGGATTATGCAGGTAGAAATTGTTTATGTTTAAAGGAAACTAATTTAAGTTGGCCAGGATGTTTTTCTTTGACAATAATGAACTTTGCAGTACATACTAATGTGCCTGTCTTCCTAGGCAGAGAAGGATAGCCATCTAGGGCCTTTTAAAGACTCTGAAGGCCTTGAGGAAGAATATTCATTTGAACACTTATTGAACTGACAGATTTGCTTTTGTCATATGCTAGAAACCCTACAGATGAATCATATCGAGTATTCACAGCAGCCAAATTTAAATTGCAGCTTCTACATTCAGAACAATTTGAATACTCTTTGAAATGTATTAACCAGAAATATTGGGAATCAGGAGTGAAAGCTTCAGAAGCTTTGGGCATATCATTTGAAAAAAAGAAACAACAAAACTTAATGTCTGGAATCCAGACTAATGATGGATAGTTATTTACTGAAACAGAATCTATTAATCAATAGTTTTATTATTTTTATACTCAGTTTGATCAGTTAGAGACTTTTGCAACTGAACAGCAAATTATTAATGTTCTGGGACTTATTGAAATGGAAGAAATTTCCCAGGCACATAAAAATATATTGGCATAACCATTGACATTACAAAACATTAAGAGACATTGCAATCTATGAAATTGGGCAAAGCCCCCAGACTGGATCGTTTCCTGTTGAATGGTATAGAACTTTTATAGACCTACTGTCACCTATGCTATTGGAAGTCTTTATCACTAATTTAATCTCTCTATATTTTCTAGGATAAGCACCAAAAATTCGAAGATCATGCATGTGAGCTCCACGGACCCAGCATGGGGAATTGTACACGGACTGCAGCAGTTAGAAGAAGTGGAGAGGTTCACCTATCTGGGTAGTGTGATCTCCTAGAATGGAGATGCAGAGGTGGACGTTAAGTGCCGCATTGGGAAGGTGATAGCCATTTTTCAGAGGATGAATAAGTTCTGGTCCTCGTCATTGGCAAATCTTGATAAAATAGTTAAGAGCAGAGACATCACACTGACAACAAAGGTCCGCATAGTTAAAGCAATGGTATTCCCTGTAGTAACCTATGGCTGCGAGAGCTGGACCATAAGGAAGGCTGAGCGAAGGAAGATAGATGCTTTTGAACTGTGGTGTTGGAGGAAAATTCTGAGAGTGCCTTGGACTGCAAGAAGATCAAACCAGTCCATACTCCAGGAAATCAAGCCAGACTGCTCACTTGAGGGAATGATATTAAAGGCAAAACTGAAGTACTTTGGCCACATAATGAGAAGACAGGATACCCTGGAGAAGAAGCTGATGCTAGGGAAGGTGGAAGGCAAAAGGAAGAGGGGCCGACCAAGGGCAAGATGGATGGATGGTATTCTGGAGGTGACGGACTCAACCATTGGGGAGCTGGGGATGGTGATGGCCGACAGAAAGCTCTGGCGTGGACTGGTCCATGAAGTCACGAAGAGTCGGAAACGACTGAACGAATAAACAACAACCTCGTCATTCATATAATTGAAGATTAAGTTTCATCTGTTCAATTCTATCGTGATCCCGACAGTTACTTATGCCAGCGAGACTTGGAAGGCATCAGCAAGTATCAACAAGAGGCTTGACGTCTTTCAACAGAGATGCCTCTGTCAAATTCTAAAGATTCAATATTTTTATCACATCACAAATGAAGAGGTGCTCCGTAGGAGCAACTCATGTAAACTCCATAACATCATTGCATGTAAAAGACTTCAACTGGCTGGCCACATCTTCCGCATGGAGAACAATCGGATCCCTAAAGTGCCCTCGAATAACATGGTGAAGAACGCTGATAGAAGACCTGAAGGCATTGCATATCACATGGAAAGACACCGAAACAATCGCCCAAGACCGAAAGAGCTGGAAAACCCTTACTGCCCAATATGCTACATAGCATAGACCCGGGAGATAGATAGATAGATAGATAGATAGATAGATAGATAGATAGATAGATTTTATTTATTTTATTTTTATTAAATTTATATTACCCAATATGCTACATAGCATAGACCCGGGGGAGAGAGAGAGAGAGATGATAGATAGATAGATAGATAGATAGATAGATAGATAGATAGATAGATAGATAGATGATAGATAGATAGATAGATAGATAGATAGATGGATGGATGGATGGATGGATGGATGGATGGATGGATGATAGATATTCTTTATTGTTTTGTGAGGGTTATGTTTACAGTAATATTAAACCCTGAGAAAAATCCTACAAGATGTGCTAGCTATAGGTCAATATCTGCAAAGGTTGTAAATGTGAGGATTGGTCACAAAGTTACTTCTTCATTATTTTAACTGTGAACAGTCGCTAAATGAGGCAGTCGCTAAACAAGGACTACCTGTATTAAATAAATAGTGTGGCATGGATGCTTTAGCAGCCTCCAAGGACCTGAAGTTTTAGCTTCCTTAAGAGATGCTGTGCTTGAATGAGAACCAACAATTCAATGTTATGAGGTATTAAAAAGTGAAATGAAAATTAGTGTTAGCTATATATTTGATCTGTGAAAGGAAGAATTAGAATATTCAATTTTGGAAAATCAATGGGTCGAAGTATTAAAGTATATGGAAAATTCTTTTTATGACTCAAAAATGAAACTTTTTAAATAAGAATTTTATTAAGTTTCAAACAAAGATAAAAGCTACAGAAAAACAAACAACTACAAAGAAGAAAAGAAAAAACTAAAAAAGTGTAGAAACACAAGAGAATTTTTTTTTTCAAAGTTACAACAAGAGGTGACTTTCAACTTTTAACAGCAAGGATATACAAAAATTTCCATAACCAATCCCTTACTCTACATTAAACCAAAATCATATTATTTCTATAAATCATTCCACTGGCACATTGTAAAAATCACTAGTTACAGTTACTCCCTCTCCTTATATTAAAAGAATATATACACACACACACACACACACACACACACACACACACACACACACAGAGTATATACCTCCTAATCAACTTTCCCCCTAAAGATAACATTTAATTATTTCCTTCCTACTACTATTCTATACATTCCTGTCTACTATAATAAAGATCAAACTAAAAAACATATAAATTGTCTGCCACTGTACTTGATAATACAACAATTTTAATAATCTTAATCATATTAAACCCAAAACCATCCAAATAAACATTAATTTTTATACCTTAAAAATCTTAATCCAAATCGTTAAAAATAAATGAAATCATCCAAACCCAAGAAGCAATCCAGATAAATATTCCTAAACCCTTATCCCACTTCAAAATAAACCAGAGCATTGACATATCCCTACAATGTGCACAGAGCTTTCTCTTGAAAAAATCAAACAGCCCAACTGCCCCCCTCAAAAACTACGACTTCTCTTCAAGAGACCTCCCATACACAATAACCCCTTCTTTTCCATGGCGTTCCACCAGAAGATCAATTTCGCTTGTGGCTTACAACTCGATCTCTCCCTTAAATTTCTCCAACTCAACTATCTGATCTTCATCCAGCATTTCAACAGAAATCCCGATCTCACTCTTAGAAAAAACATTTCTGTCACTATTAAATTCCTCATTTTGATCCACAACATCCCCAACCAGATGACACATTTTAGACCTCATATTTTCCAGAAAGTCCTGAATGCCTTGCATAAAACTTGGTAGGAATCAGAAAGAATCTGTTTAAAATCTTGGTGGAAGTCAGAGAAAGTTTGTTTAAAATCCTCCATGTCTCACGCAGTAGATTATGGCATCCCCTAGGAGCTTAACCAGCGAAAGTTGAAGATATGAAAGGATTCCGGAATGTGTTTACACAAGTGAAAGTGAGATAGCAGACAGTTCCCCGGGGAAAGTAGAAGCAGAAAACTGAAAGTTCAAAACAGCCGATTCAACGTGTAGGAAAATGCTAATATCTTCAAATTTAGTACAAAAATAATAACAGGGAGACAATTATTTACTCTCAATCCTCCTTAATATTTGGATGTAAAACAAAGTCCAAAACTTAAGAAGAATTTTTAAAAGAAAATTAATCCCAAAAACAACGATAAGCACCAAGAGACCCTGCTTCTCCTTGCTGTAGAAAGCCTCTCTTAAGGTATGCGTACTTAAAAGAAATATAAATTTGGTGATTTAGAAATGGGGTGGCCATTCTTAGTGCCCCTTTAAGGCTACAGCGTGGCTTGGAAAATGGTGACATCCCAGCCTCCTGGCTAGCTCTTACCAGTCAAACGGAAATGCTGTTTGTGATCTTCTGGCTGCAAGCAGCCGTCCGGAGAACAGATGGGGGTGATTCCAGGTGTTTTCCTTTTTCTGGAAAAACCCTCCTGGGCTTCAGGAAAAACCTGCCTGAGCCCGAAAAAACTGCCGTGTTGTCAGTTCTGCCCGCTGAGCCCGCAGGCACAGCTGTTCAGTCCGCCATGTCCCCACTGGAAGTCTGATTTAAAAATGAAACTAATTCAACAGAATATGCTACTTTGGGTCTACTAGACCCCACAAAGAATGGGGTCTAACATGGGATGGACATTAAACTGTTTATGTTGGTAATGTAAGAAATTTGAAGTTTCTTGAACTCACACAATTAGGTCACTTCTGTTATAGCTTTGTTTCAGTTTCAAATTAATATGTATGTTAACATTATCTTGGGAAGAAATGATACATTTAAGGGACTCAATGTGATGTTAAATTATATTCCTAAAATATAGAACTTGTCATTTTACGAAGAGGCTTGTTTAGTTCATTTAATCACTATAATATATTTATCTTCTTTTCTTCACTGTATTATCACTATTCAATATAGACTTTTTTGGTTTGGTATTTCATTATTTTAACAATAAAAATATGCATTAAAAAGAAAAATGATGAAGTGTATGGATGGCATATAATTAAATGGATACATTTTTCTTTAATTTGTTCAATTGTGTCCAATTCTCAGAGACTGCCTGGACAAGTCCCTGCAGTTTTCTTGGCAAGGTTTTACAGAAGGGGTTTGCCATTGCCTCCTTCTTAGGGCTGAGAGAGAGTGACTGGCCCAGGGTCACCCAGCTGGCTTTGTGCTTAAGGTGGGACTAGAATTCATAGTCTCCTGGTTTCTAGCCTGGTGCCTTAACTACTGCACCAAGCTGGCTCTCTAAATGGATACATAGCCATACTCAAAGAGCACTCATCAAATTGTGATCGGGGGGAGGGGGTGTCATAAAGATCAATACTGGGACCTCTTCTTGTCATTGTTTTCATTGAGTGAAGTGCCAGAGGGAATGCCTATCAGATTTATAGATGATACAAAATTGGTTAGGAGAGCTAATATCTTTGAAGACAGAAATAAGATTAAATAGGTTAGATAAATAGAGTGAAAATAACAAACTGAAACTGAAACTGAAGCAAG
Organism: Charina bottae; assembly: GCA_023362775.1. Taxonomy (NCBI): domain Eukaryota; kingdom Metazoa; phylum Chordata; class Lepidosauria; order Squamata; family Charinaidae; genus Charina; species Charina bottae. Next base: position 95,469,909 of record JALMGJ010000002.1, on the reverse strand, counting down.
TAAAAATTCTTTCTTTAGGAAATAAAAATCAAATGCACAAGTAAAGAATAGGTTGGTAGTAGTAGTACTTGTGAAAAATATCTTGGAATAATAGTTGATTAGAAGCTGATCATGAGCCATAAGTGTGAGCTCACTATAAAAAAAGACAATGCAATATTTTGACTGCATCAACAGAAGTGTAGCTTCCAAATCAGTGGAAATAATAGTTCCACATTATTCTGCTTCAGTCAGATTCCATTTTGAGTATGGTATCCAGTTCTAGGTACAGCATTTTTCTGAAAGTTTCAGAGAAACTGGAACAGGTTCAGAGAAGGTCAGTGAAGATGGCTGGAGCTCTGGAAACAGTTTGAAGGATCCGGGAATGTTTAGACTTACAAAGAGAAAATTGGGCAGGGATGGAGAAGAGGAGATATTTATTTAGTTCTTTATTGCATTTATATCTCACTGCAATCCAATGCCTCTTGGCAGCTTAAATGTGTGTAATATTTTAGTTTGGGCCAATTCTGGTTGGAGTAGGTGGTCTTGCAGATATAATGAAACTCTTCAAATACCTGAAAAAACATCACATAGAGCAGGGGTGGGGAACCTTTTTTATGCCAAGGGCCATTTTGATATTTCTAACATCACTTGAGGGCCGGGGGGTGGGGTCTGTGGGCAGGATCCAATCATGCGGAAGGGGGCGGGGTTTGCAGACGGGATCCAATCGCGCACACTGGGGGGCCACCATGCCAGCTGCCATCCCTGCCGCTGCGCCCACCGCTGCCACGCCCACCATACCTGCTGCCGCGCCTGCTGCCACCATGCCTGCCACCGCGCCCACTGCTGCGCCTGCCCCCACCACGCCCCCTCTGCTGCGCCCGCTGCTGCCATGCCTACTGTGCCCGCCACTGCTGGGCCTGCTGCTGCCACGCCTGCCACACCCGCCCCACCACGCCTCCGCTGCTGCACCCACTGCCGCCACGCCTGCTGCCACTGCGCCCTCGCTGTTGCACCAGCTCCCGCCACGCCTGGCTGCCCCCGACCCTGCTGCTCCACCCACTGCCACCACGCCCCTGCTGCTGCACCTGCCCCTACCATGCCCCCGCTGCTGCTGCGCCCCTGCTGCTGCACCCTCCCCCACCATGCCCCTGCTGCTGCGCCCGCTGCCGCCATGCCACGCCCGCGCCCACCCCCACTGCTACGCTCACTGCGGGCTGGACCAATTACTTTCGCGGGCCTTATATGGCCTGCGGGCCGGACGTTGCCCATCCCTGACATAGAGGAAGGTCAAGACCTGGTTTTCTTGTTTTTGTTTCAGAATGGAGGACACTGTGTAATGGATTAAAGTTATAGGAAGACATATTCTGATTGGAAGTTAGAAAAATATTCCTAATAGTAGGAGTAATTTGTCAACTGGAAATCAGTTACCCAGAGAGTTGGTAGTAGATGTGTTCAAGCACAGGCTAGATAGCTTTCTGTCTGGGATGTTTAATTTGGATCCCTGCAATGAGTAGGAGATTGGACTGGATTCTGTGATTCACATTTAGGTCTTTGTGAATCAGCCCCGGTTTGATTTGAAGTGGAGATGCAAGATTTGAAAAGAACATGATTTGATTTCAGCACAACCCATTCTGATTTCAGCCACCTCAAGATTCAGGTTGACAAAAGTTTGCAAGTGCTTGATTTCTTGGCAAAATGGAATGAAAGTAGCAGAAATCTCCTTCAAAGATCTGCCATTTGGATAGGTAGAATGGATACCTTCAAAATTTTCTGTAGGAAAACGTATGTATGAATGTGCATATATGTGTGTGCGTGTATCTCTCTCTCTCTCTCCATCTATCATCTATCATATCTCTCTGTATCCTCATTTATTTATTTTATTTATATTTCGAATTTCGTCATCGCCCATCTCACTCAAAGAGCTACTCATACTGTTGGGGTTTGTATATACCCAGGAATTTACAGATAGATAAATTATACTGGAGAGGCTTGATATCTAGGTGAGAGGGGAATTATTCTGCAAGTCACCCAATTACCAGCCATTGTTGTAGGGATGATGTGGCAGTAATGACTCATACTACAGGTGCTATAGTTTAGTTGGGTGTGGCAGATGATGAGAGTGACCTATAATGTGATTGGTCAGTTTATGTATATAAGCAGAGAAGATCTGGTGTTCTTTCTTCTCGTTGCTGTTAAACTTCTCATCGCTGTATTCCATCTCGTTGCTGTTATCATTTGTTACTGCTGTTGGATGTATTTTGGACTATGTATGTATATAAAGTAAATAGGCTATTTTATCTAATCTAATCTCTGCTTGAGTGTCTATTTACTGCACAGAACGTGGATCACTGGAGTCTTGGAAATAGGCAGCAGGCCGCCTCACGGTGCGCACTCTGACACATACCTCTTTTAGGACAGAGATACCATACAACAGCCTCCAAATTGTCCAGCAAAGAGCTTCTGGGGATGTTGGCAGATGTCCTATTCTAATTTAAAATTTTACACTTTCAAAAATACTTCTATACTGTCCAGGCTTGGCATGATTCTGAGAATTGTTATCAACTTTCCCTCTGGGGCTGGTGTGCTTTGCTGCCTCTGACCACAAGGATTTCTGGGGTACCAGCATGGTTGGCATTCCAGTTGGCAAGGGTGGCCCCTCCTGAACAGAACCCTCTTATCATTGGAAGGTCCTGGTAGTATCAGGATTGTGTTGTTTGCTGACAACACTCTATATCAGTGCCTATTTTTAGAACAATAAAAGTTTGGGCCTCCCTGCATGGGAGGGAGCACCAGCGAACTCTAGGGCCAATAGAAAGTGATCTGACCATGACAGAGGAGTGATAGCAGTCTCCCTCAACTTCAGATCACATTGCCGCTGCTCTGACAAGAAAACTAGATCTAGTGTATTACCACTGTCATGTGTCAGATCCTCAATGACCTGGGCGAAAGCTGACTCTGACTCTGGCCCCAAGGGAAACAGGAACTCCTCCACCAACCTGGCCATGGAGTCAAGGAGCTTAGGCAGGGAGGTTGCTATGCAGCAGGAGGCTGGTACAACAGCAATAATCCCAACTGACTCCTAGAGCCCAACCTAACAAACAGGTTCTCACACCCAGCTATCTGTGGAGCAGCACCTCTGGATGCCACATGAGTATCTTGGATGACCATAGCTGCCCCTGCATTTGCCCTGGGTTCTCAGTTGATGCTACACTCAAAACCTGGATGGGCATATCTCTTAGAGGGGAACACCCCCCTCTGGGCCCAACTAGGTCTTGGTAATACATGCCAGGTCATCTCTCATTCATGGTCAGGTCACAGATAAGGGAGGCCTTATTACAGACTGGCATTCAGAAGGAGCATCTGAAAGCCAGGGCCTTTACAAATGTGAAAAGACTCTGAAATACCTACAATGGAGGAATGGCTGGTGAAGATGACAGAATTTCTAGAGATGGCACAATTGACTTGTTTGATTAGGGAAAAGACAATAACTACATTTGTTAGTGACTGGAAACCATTTATGGACTTTTTGTTGAAAACAGAAAAAAATCAACTTGTGATTTATGGGTTTGATGATTAGAAAGGGTAGAATATGGAAAGAAGGGAGCCACAATGTAACCTTGGAGAGAGGAAAAAATATAAATGCATTTATAACTGCTGTAAAGAAGACCAGAAGCCACTTCTCTATATATTTTTTTGTTTTTCTCTTTCTCTTTTTGACTTTTTTTTCCCATTTCTTTTCTATTTACTTATCACTTTACTTTTACTTTACTTTTCTTTCTTTTTTCTTTAAATTTGTATTGTTTTTACTCTACTTATAAAAGAAGCAATAATAATAATAATAATAATAATAATAATAATAATAATAACTTTGTCATCCCACTAAACACTATACACCAAGTGCACAATAGAATGAAATTTCGTTGCAGTTGGCTCACAATTTCAATCAAAGACTAAAATACTAATAATAAAAAAAATATCCAGTTACTATAAAATATACATTCTTTAGCTCACAATTTCAGTCAAACACCAAAATACTAATAAAAAAAATCCATAGTTACTATAAAATATACATTCTTTACACATCCAACATTTCACCTAAAAGAACTTATTTAAGCATTCAAGAATCTAATAGCCTGGGGGACAAAGCTGTTTCCCAATCTGGCTGTTCTACATTGGATACAGCGGAACCTCTTCCCAGAGAAAGAAAAAAAGAAAGAAAACAAAGAAAACAAACCATGATGAGAATGGGAGGCGTCACTGATGATCTTTCGAGCTCTGGACAAACAGTGTGCATGTGCTAAATCTTGGATGAGAGGCAGAGATATCCCAATTATCTTTTCTGCTGCCCTTACCACTCTCTGCACAGACTTTCTATCTGAGGCACTACAGCCTTCAAACCAGATGGAAATACAATTAGTAAGTACACTCTCTATAGTGCCTCTATAGAAAGTAAGGAGAATGGAAGATGGGAGATGTACTTTCTTCATCTGACGCAAAAAGTGCAAACGTTGTGTAAGGTCCCTGGCTTACACTTTTTACCCAAGTTTCTGAGGTTGCCAAAAAGAGACTTGAGTCGAGGCTTGGAGGTTAAATAACAGCGTTTATTTGGCCAAGTAAAGCTGGGTGGGATCTCTACAGACACCATGGCAGTGAATGTCTGGAAAGAGGAACCACACCCCCACATCAGGCGTACCAAGTTTTTATACATTTCTTATCAGGAACAAGGTAACAAGAGAACAAAGGATCATACATTGCTCATCCGCCTATCTCTTCTTTTCCTGTGTGCTGTTACATTTACTGCTAAATGGTGTTACATTCCTCACTACATGGCTATCTCTGATTTCCTGTATACGTGCTGTTACATCTCTTGCTAAATGGCAGTTCCTGGCCCAAGCGTGTTACAGAAGCAAAAATGGCTCAGGTTATGCTAAACCCCTTCATTGCTCCCTTTACTTTATGGGGAGTGAAATGCTTTTTACTCGACTAGTATTCTTTAGGAATATACCTTAGAACCATCACCTTGGGTGCTGGGGATGGTTGAGCAGCTGGATGGGAGGGAGAAGCTACTGCGGTTAAAGCAGTTGCAGTTTCGTTAGTAATAATTTCTAACACAGCCTGTAAGCAAATACTGCGATTAAGCATATATATATATAGGAGTGCAATATCCCCAAGTACCGTCCTCCAGTTCTACTATAGTTTCCAACACAGCCCCTCTCAGGCTCATCGTGGGGACTGGGCACATATAGTCTTTAAGTTTATTAAGTTACGTTTTATTTTATGTTCTGTTGTCTTTTTCTTTTAGCACTGGGTCCTTAGGACCCCAGCAACTGCACAAAAATATGACAATCTAGTTACACCAATTCACTAGATGGTGGTGGTACCGAAAGTCAGGGGTTAACATGGAAGACATATTGAAAGGAATGGGTAGAAAAGGAGGTCCCTCATCCATGGAATGAGGGGTTACAGAACAAATTATCTGGACCCCTTCCAGTCAGGTTTCAGGCCGGGATATGGGACAGAGACCGCATTGGTCACGCTTATGGATGATCTCTGGCAAGAGCGGGATAGAGGGAGTGCGTCCATCCTTGCTCTCTTAGATCTCTCAACGGCTTTCGATACCGTCGACCACGGTATACTTTTGGGGCGGCTTGAGGAGTTGGGGGCGGGCAGCGTGGTTTTGCGCTGGTTCGCCTCCTTTCTACAGGGCCGTTCCCAGTCGGTGTTGATAGGGGAGGAGAGAGCTGACCCGCGACCCCTGACTTGTGGGGTGCCGCAGGGGTCGGTTCTCTCTCCTCTCCTATTCAACATCTACATGAAGCTGCTGGGCGAGATCATCCGTCACCACGGGATGAGGTATCACCAATATGCTGATGATACCCAGTTATACATCTCCGTCCTGGGTGAAGTAAGTGATGTGGTCAATGCCTTATCTCAGTGCCTGGAGGCTGTGGGGGTCTGGATGGGGAACAACAGGCTTCAACTGAACCCTGGTAAGATGGAGTGGCTGTGGATTGATGGCCCCCCTGGATCCGGGAAGTTGTCATCTTTGGTTCTGGATTGCACTACCCCACTCGGATCCAGTGCAGAATCTGGGGGTCCTCCTGGACTCACGACTCCTGCTCGAAGAGCAGGTGGCAGTCGTGGCCAGGAGGGCCTTTGCACAGCTTCGAGTTGTGCGCCAGTTATTCCCTTTCCTGGATCGGGAAGCCCTCCTAACAGTCACTCACGCCCTTGTCATCTCCCGTATAGACTATTGTAATGCGCTGTACATGGGGCTACCCTTGAAGAGTATCCGGAAGCTTCAGCTGGTGCAGAATGCGGCGGCGCAAGCAGTTATGGGTGCCAGGAGATCGGCACATGTGACACCTCTGCTACGTGAGCTGCATTGGGTGCCAGTTTGCTTCCGGGTCCAATTCAAGGTGTTGGTGATTACCTTTAAAGCCCTACATGGCATAGGACCAGGGTACCTGAGGGACTGTCTCGTCCCGATAACGTCGGCCCGCCCTACCTGTGCATGCAGAGAGGGCATGCTTCGGACCCCCTCAACAAGAGAATTCCATCTAGCGGGGTCCAGAAGGCGTGCCTTCTCTGCGATAGCGCCCGCCCTATGGAATATCTTGCCCCCGGAGGTGAGACTGGTCCCCTCCCTCCTGGCCTTTCGGAAGGCCCTTAAGACCTGGCTCTGCCACCTGGCCTGGGATGACGGAGGTGGTAGTGCCTCCTGGGGTTGGCTGGCCCCGTAGCTCCACGATCTATTCTGCGGGTCCTAATCCATCTTGGATTCTATTTTATTTATTCTATGCTTGTGTTTTTTAGATATTTTTGTATAGTTTTTAAATTTTATTTATTGTAACCCGCCCAGAGTCCCTTGCATGGGAGATGGGTGGGGAATAAATTTGAAAAATAAAATAAATAAATAAATAAAAATAAATTACTCTATAGATTACTGTAATGCGCTCTACATGGGGCTACCCTTGAAGAGTATCCGGAAGCTCCAGCTGGTCCAGAATGCAGCTGCACGAGCCATCGTTGGTGCCCCTAGATCGGCACACATAACACCTTTATTACGTGAGCTGCATTGGGTACCAGTTTGCTTCCGGGTCCAATTCAAGGTGTTGGTTATCACCTTTAAAGCCCTACATGGCATGGGACCAGGTTACCTGAAGGACCGCCTCGTCCCCAATACATCCACCCGTCCCACCCGATCATGCAGAGAGGGCATGCTGCGGACCTCATCTACAAGACAGTTCCATCTGGTGGGGTCCAGGAGGCATGCCTTCTCTGCAGTAGCTCCCGCCCTGTGGAACATCTTCCCCCCAGAGGTGAGATTAGCCCCTTTGCTCCTGACCTTCTGGAGGAACCTGAAAACTTGGTTCTGCCACCTTGCTTGGGGCCAAGGAAGAAGTAGTCACTCTTGGGGATGGCTAATACCTTAGAGAGCCCCTCTCCTACATTGGATTGAGTTAGATCTTTTTATTATTATTGGATTTTAATATTGTTTTATAACCTAGTAATTTTATATTGTATGTATTTTTATGCCTTTTGTTTTATTATCTTGTTGTGAACCGCCCAGAGTCCCTCCGGTGGACGGAGATGGGCGGTGATATAAGTTTGACAAATAAATTACACAAACCGGTTGACCAACACTGCCACGGAGGCTTTTAACAGGTCAATCCAATGGTTTACTATTGGAGAGGGGTCCAGGATTGGTCCTCCAATCCCTCCCCTCATCCCAAATACCAACAAAATTCCCAATTGTATTATCCACATCTTCCTGTAATCCTCCTACTTGTCCAAAAGGCTCCAGATACCCAAGCCCTCGATAAAGAGCCTACAGTCAATATATTCCATTTCCAGAGGCAAGCAGAACGCTTGCCAGGTCTACTGAACCCACGTTAGATTTGGGGCTTCCAGGCACCTGGGGAAGTAATTCCAAACGTCCATGGAACACTACCAAAATAAAATGGTGCCCTTTCCTCCAATGGGGTTTATAATTTCTATAAAATAATAATCACCAGATGCTGAAGCAAGGAGTCGGTCTCATCACCCATTCATTTCCTGCAAAGGAGACCAGGTAGCAACCAACACCCCACTCCCACACAGCAAGATTTAAAACAGCCTAAAAAGGAAAAAAAATCAGAAAACTGCAGTCCAGGGCCAATATGCTCCAGGGCCCATCCACCTCTCCCAGGACACAAAGCATAAGCTTACATTTGAAAATCAACAAGTCCTAGAAGAAAAGCACTGCTCTCCCCCCCCTTTTTTTTAATTTTGTTTTTATTAGGCTTAGGTTGTTTTTGTCTTTTAAACAAGAGTCTCAGTCCTAAGTTGTCAGGTTGTTCATGCATCAGGTTATTGCACAGTCCAGGCGTCAGGGGGTTCCTCTGGCTCTGGGATCTATGGCAGCCTCGTGTAATGTATGCAGGTGACCTTTGCGGCGGTTGTTGTGGTCAGCAGGACTTGGAACAGCCCCGTGCACTTAGGCTGTAACTCTCCTCCATCCTGGCACCATGCCTTCACCAGTCCCTGGTCCTCAGCCTGGAACGGGGCAGCAGTTGGTCCACCTGCCAAGGTTGGCGTTCCTGCAGAAAGGATGACAAGGACAAAGCTTGCGCAGATAACTGCTATATTGGCTCAGTGATGTGTGCCTGAACACATAAGTGTTAGAGGAGCTTTGTGAAAGCCACCTCCCAAAAAAAAAAAAAAAAAACTCCCAGGGTTTATGCTCATCTCTAAGCAACCTGGTGGGGGGTGCCCTGCAGTTGCAGGGTTATTGTATAACCAGATTGTGTCCCCTTGAAGCACTCTCCAGGGATCCTAATAGGTACCTGGGCTCACAAGTTTCTACACCACAAAGTCTCCCAGTACATGTTTCATTTCCCCCATGTATGCATGTGAGTTTGAACATGCATAAAAAAATACTATGGGTCTTGGCACTGCAACTAACAGGCAAGGAATTTGAAAACCATGCTGAATATTTATGTGCCTTAAATTGAAAAAAAATGTAGGTTTTATCCGAAAGAAGAAATAAAAAGTTGAAAGGCAATTAAACAGTGACACTCGTCTCTGTGGCCAAGTAGCTCAGCCATGTTGAGCAAAAGCATTTGCACGTAACACTATAAAATTCCCAATGAATTCCCAAAAGTAAGCCTACAGGGCTAGAAAACAACAACTGAGCATTGGCATAATGTATTTAATGAGTAGACTGCTTTTGCAGTAAAAATATTTAAAAAAAGAAACAACACAAAGTCGTCAGATAGATTATGCCAGTCCATGGAGGCTCTACTACAGCCAGAGTTCATCTCAAAAAAAAATTTTTTTTCCTACCCTCTAATCATGTGTTATACAGTTTAATAAACTGAAGACACACACAGACACACATATTCACATTCCCTTTGTTTCTTTGTTCAAAGGGTCAGCATCAGCATAAAAACAATTGGGCAAGGCAGCAAGAGGGTGCCCCCCTTCACTGCTTGAAAAGATACAACCTCTATTCTCTAATAACAGCCAAAAAAAATTATAAAAAGTTGAAACAGATAGGATTCTAATGAAGGGGTTCAAAGTTCAGCCCATTCACTACAAACCCCTTGTACATTAAGTAGGAAGCAGACCTCTCCCCACCCCGCACAAGCCAATGTTTTTAGAGGGGGCTTTCACACTTTTCCCCATGCTCCCAGCATTGCCAAGTGCCACGGTGTTAAAAGGGCAATGCCTTGTTAAGACAGATCTGGCCACCTTTAGTGTAAACAACTCACACAACCTTCCCATTGTAAATTTTGCTGCAAGGGCTCGGGGAGCAAGGGAGGAAGGTTTAGTTTTTCTTCAGAAGCATTTTCCCCCAGCTGGCTGCAGGCACTTGCCTTCCCTTTGTTCCACCACATCCTGCACTCATTTCTGAAGCCCATCTTTTCCTAGAAACTTTTGCTGCCACTAATTCTCCTCGCCACCTCTTCCGCAAAACAACTCTAACTTCCCATCTAGCATTTGCACATACAGCAGTCCTTTCTCTGTCACAACTTACTCTCAAGCCATCTCAATATCACAAACCTATTCCAGTATCTGTCTGATCTGGGGAGGCAGACAGCTGGCACAGCAGAGAAGCGAAACTAAATCCGCATTTTGTCTGTCAACTCTAGCCTTCATTGTAGTAGTTTCCGCTGCCCCCCTTCTAACTGCCAAGGTTCTCTGAACTCACAAATAATTTTGGCACAGACCCAAAAGATTGTATTTGACGTGTGTGAATATATTGAAAAAGAAAGGAAGGAAAAAAATCCTGAAAAGGTGTGAGAGAAAAGGGTTTCTGTGGAAGCATTGTATCTCCCCCCTTTCCTCCCTCCTCACTCTGACCTTCAAGCCTGAAACAAGCAAACAACAACAAACAACAAACAAATCCTGAAAAGGTGTGAGAGAAAAGGGTTTCTGTGGAAGCATTGTATCTCCCCCCTTTCCTCCCTCCTCACTCTGACCTTCAAGCCTGAAACAAGCAGGCAAGAGGCAGACTGAAGGAGGGGGGGCTTGGGTGAGACTAAGCAAATAGGGAAACAAACATACACCTCAAACAATGAAGAATAAATGGCAAAGAATTAACAGAAACCTCTCAACTTTCTTGCAATATGCATTCAAGTTACACAAATCACAATGTACAAAACACACTGCACAAAACACACTAGAGTAGATGCAGGCATGGCCAGAGCCTGCATCCACTCTCACCATAGAGAGATTTAGTTTTTAAAGGGACAGACACACATAATTTTAAAACGTTTTCTTTACAACTCAAAACAGTTTCTCAACCTTACATGCACACACAAATCCAGATGGACAAATGCTCACAAACAGAAAACACACACCAGTGCCTTAACATTGACAAAACACAGAAACTCTTTCTTCTTTTTAGGAGCTCCCCACCCCCTGATTTTGAAAAGAACTATATTGAGGGGGGGCAAAGTATCCCCTCCTGCCTTAGGCAGCTTGGTTTAGGGGACTTAACATTTCATGCATAAAAACAACACGTTCCCTTGTTCCTCATCCCTCCAGCTGTTGAGGATTTTGGATGGTTACTTTAATATTTCTCCTGTTTCCTGGTGGTCCCAAGGCATAATGAAACCTGTACATGCCCTGAATTCTTGGGGTGTCCCATTCTGGCCCCACTCTAAAAGCTCACCCAATCTAGGGTTACTGGCCCCACGGGCAGGCAGAGGCTCTGTTGCTATGCGTGTTGCTAACAGTGCCTGCCGTAAATTGTCTAGCTTGTTCAATATCTTATCTTGTTCACTACCTGGAAGCTCTCCAAAGGAACGGATCACCTGCGCTTCCAGAGCCTCATCAGATATCTCCCTACCAATGTATAAGTCTAGGAAAGCATCTAAACTGTTTTATTCCCCTTCACCACATCCTAAAGCTGAGGGCAAAACTACCTCCTCCTGTTCTGCCTGTTGCAGCTAGGAAGTTCGTGAAGGTGTTAATAAAAACACCATCAATGGTGCCCTCTGGCAGCCAAGATCCTATTTCTGAGCCAATAAAACAGGTCGGCCAAATAGTGCTGCAGAGGGTCTTTAACTTATTCTTCTTAAAAGAGATTTTTACTGCCACTTGAGGTTTCAGTGCCTTCCAATGTGTCAAAACACATCCTAAGGGAGTGCACGGTTTACATGCTTCTCCGGCCCTTATTTAGCCAGCTATTACTGTTGCCCATGGCCCCTAGGGATTTCTTGAGTCTTTCCTTCGACTCGGGGTGTGATCAATCATCCTCCCGTCACAGGGAGCCAAACTACTGTTGCCCACGGTGGTTCCCTAGGGATTTCTCAGGGATTTCCTTCACCTCGGGGCAGTGATCAATCACCACCCTCCCGTACGCGGGAACCACTAAACCTACCAGGGGAATATATACCAATATTCCAACACACACTCCTCTCTTTCGCACGACCTTCGCTGGCCAACCTCCTCGCGGAGGGATGGAAACGCAGTTCCGGTCTCAGAAACACTAGCTTCGCAGCAAATCCCTAGTGGAAATTTCTGCGTCTCACTCTCGCACACACAGGGCAACACCCAACGCCAGGGAAAGACTTATACTCACCAGTCTTTCTAGTGCACTTCTCCAATTTCCAGTTTCCTAAGGCGCCACACAAAAATGTCATGAATACTCGAAGCCTCTAACACTGGGCGTTCAGGTTTGGCTGGAACAGAGTCTGCCGACATCTCGGATCCGATCAAGGTCACCGATGAAATCACCGGGAGCGCTCTCAACATTGAAGGAGGTCCGTGTCGGTTTCTTCTGTCTGCCGTCGTGAAGGCCGTAACTCACAAAGGGAGTCACACCGTGGGGAGGCCAGGGATGGCCGACCCGAAGGAACAAAGCCTTCTTGCCCCACGTTGGGCGCCAGAAAAGGTAAGGTCCGTGGCTTACACTGTTTACCCAAGTTTCTGAGGTTGCCAAAAAGAGACTTGAGTCGAGGCTTGGAGGTTAAAATAACAGCGTTTATTTGGCCAAGTAAAGCTGGGTGGGATCTCTACAGACACCATGGCAGTGAATGTCTGGAAAGAGAAACCACACCCCCACATCAGCCATACCAAGTTTTTATACATTTCTTATCAGGAACAAGGTAACAAGAGAGCAAAGGACCTTACATTGCTCATCCCCCTATCTCTTCTTTTCCTGTGTGCTGTTACATTTACTGCTAAATGGTGTTACATTCCTCACTACATGGCTATCTCTGATTTACTAAATGGTGTTACATTTCTCATTACATGGCTATCTCTGATTTCCTGTATACGTGCTGTTACATCTCTTGCTAAATGGCAGTTCCTGGCCCAAGCGTGTTACAGAAGCAAAAATGGCTCAGGTTATGCTAAACCCCTTCAGTTGCTGTGCTCGCTTTACCAAAAATGCGGTATTAAGGGACCAGGTCAGACTATTTGTTAACTGCACCCCCAGGAATCTACTGACTGACTCTGCTACTGACTGACTCCACAGCTAATGTTATTGATAAAAAGTGGAGTGTGACTACACTGGTTCTTCCTGAAGTCTATAATAATCTCCTTAGTTTTTTCCACATTTAGAACCAAGCTGTTTTTATTGCACCACTCCACCATACCCTTCACCTCCTCCCTATAAGCTCACTCATCCTCACCCCTGATAAGACCCACTACCGTTGTATTGTCCGCATATTTCACAATGGAATATAGCCAAAAAAAACTTCTTTTGTAAAAAATAATTTAAAAAAAGAAAGAAAACCAGGGCTTTTGAAAGTCTGATGACCAAGAAATGGGGTTGAGGGCAGGGGGCTAGAATATTTCACAGTTATAAGACACATCCCCTGAAAATTACCCACCCCCTGCTCTGCGTAACTGTCATCTCCCCATTAGTCCATATATATGGACTCCCATTAGTCTGTATATAGAACTGAAGTTGGAACACTTTATATTGTCTTGAATCTGCGAAGCGCTTTGAAGCCACCTGGTTCAATTCACTGCTCTGCAGCAGGTTGCCCTTTCAGTTTGCAGTCTGCTTAGAAGGGGTGACTCGAAGCTTTGTTCAATCAAAGCATTCTTTTATAGTTTTGCACAGCCCTACAATCTGTGCATTCTAAGTAAAGTGTAATTATTACCTAGCTTTTTTAGAATATAACATCTCAGATAGAAGAAATTGCTCTTATAATGTATAATGGTGGGTATATAATGGTGAGCTGAGCTTAAGAACAACATTTAGGTCATTGTATTACTTGAGCCTATTTTTTTTTTTTGGTGAAAAGGCATATCTATTCCCACACTGGTTCAGACTCTGACCATGAGATCTTCCTGGCCAACTGAATGGCTGCAGGGAGATTTCAGCTTAGCAGTGAGAGAGACTCATCTCTATTGTTTCCTACATTTAAGAAATGAATTGCAGAAGAGGGTCTAGATTAAGGGTAGATTTCCACTTCCAAATCACTGTTCAGAGTAGATGCCAAGAATCACATTAAAATGGTTTCTTTCTTTAAGCAAAACATTGGCACTGGTTAAGTTCTTTTAATTAGATGTTGCATTTTCTGTTATAAATGTACACTTTTCATAAATCACTTGAGAAATGTTGATCCAAGAAAGCTCCAAGGGCCACATGTTCTTGGACACAGCTTAGAATACCAAATGGGCCTCTTTTTTTATCCCATATCATTAGAAAATCCCAAATCAGACTATACAGTATTGAGATAAACCACAGGGAGTATTCTGGAGAAGCTGCAGATTTCTTTGTAGGCATTATGACAGGCATGCAGTCTTCTCTTATCTATGGAGAAGAGCAAGGTTTCCCATTATTTCATTTTGAAACACTATCTGTGGAAGAAATTGTTGGTGTTGTGTAGTTCTTGAGCATGTGCAGAGTTTAGAAGCGATTTAGGCCAGTGATGATGCCAGGCATTTAGGAAAGTTCAAAGTTGTTGCTTTTATTCAAAACAGAGAATATAAACAGCTTTCTTCTTCCAGAGCCCTGGAGGAGGTCGTTCTCATAGATTTACAAAATAGCATGCACTCACACGGTGCTAACCAGACAGCAACACACAAGCATGTCTGAGAGAAGGCTAGAGAAAGCTAGCAATAGAGAGTTGAGCTTACAGAGGCTGGCTGGCTTGGAAGGCTGACCAAGGCAGGCTAAATAATGCTGAAAAAAGCAGTGCCAAATTGGAACACTGGAAAAAACCGGAAAGCCTAGCTTGGAGAGAAAAACCTCTTTTTTATATTCTTTCTATCTGGATCACCTGATTCTCAGACCGGGACCATTGTATCAGTTTGTATCTGTTCAGTCCAAAAAACCGTTGGAGCCTGAACACTTTTTATACCTTGCAGGACCTCTGCCATGTGATTTTACCCTTTCAAATAATATATTTCAACAGAAATAACTATAGATCAACATTATGAACTGAGGGTGATGTCCCAGAAATAAAAGCTATGTTGCACAAATGAGATCTGAAGCCTTGTAAAAATTAGAACTATGTACTGCCAAAAATATAAATGTTGAGTATTTTTAGAAGTCTGGTGGGCAGTATTCAAAGCCACCGCAGACAGCTTTTCTGGCTGAAAACCACATAAAAGGTACATGTTCTGTGGATGTTTGTAGGACTATAACACATCTAGCTGAATTTCTGATAAACTCTCAACATTCTTAGTAGGGATTGTCCAATGTTTAGGGAAAATGTTCATTGGGGCAGAAAACTTTACTGAATGTGATAAATTGTTCTGAATTTCACATATTGTGGAACATGAACAGCATGAGCCAAAATGATTGAACAGAAACAGATGGGAAGTGAAGACGATTAACTGAAATATTAGCAAGCAAGCAGCTTTGTGAATTTGCCATCATGAATTTGCCGTTGTGAATCCTGAGTCTAAAAATGGGATGATAAAGCAGATGCATGCCAAACCACAGAAAGATGGCTATTTAAGGCTAAGATAAAGAAGGGGCACAAATAAGCGCAAGGCTTGTAGAGCCTTACTGTGAATAGTTAGACTGAACTGGCAAAAACATGCCTTGAAAGTTTGTAGGCTTGTGTAAGTCCGATGTCTCTGGGATGGAGATGCATGTGGCACTAAGGATCTATCAGCCCAGAAATGAAAAATGATAAAATATTTTGTTGGATTTTCATTTTATTTGGTAATATTATTCCTATGCACTTCATTAATAATACTATTAAGTATTAATATTAAGTATTAATAATACTATTTAGAAGTGAGCCCTTTGGAGTTTTGGGGGACTTAGTTTTCAATAGAATGATACAGTTCAAAAGGACCTTAGAGGTATTTTGTTCCAATCTCTGCTTAGTGCAGGGTCCATTAAAGTGTCCATCTCTGACAGATGACCATCCAGCCCCTGAAGACCTCCAGTGAAGGAGAACTCACAACTTCCTGTCACAGCTTATTCCACAGGCTTACAGCTCCTTTAGTCACATAGGTCTTCCTGATGTCTAACCTGAACCTTCTTCCTTGTAGTTTTAACCCATTGGTTCTAGTTCTGCTGTCCAGGACAACAAGTCCACCCCTTCTTCTGTGTGACAACCCTTCATCCATTTTAAGACTGCTATCCTATTACTCCTCATTCATCTTTTCTGTAAAGGTAAATATACCCAGATTTTTTAACCATAAAGTCTTCCACATAAGACTTTGCTTCCAGACCCCTTAGCCTCTTAGTATCTCTCCTCTGAAATTGCTCCAATCTTCTTTTTGAACTGTGGTACCTTGCAACAAACCCATGCTAGCTCCTGTTAATTGTAGCATGTCTCTCCAAGTGCTCACAAACATGATGCTTGATAATTGGTTCAAGGACTTTGACCAGTATCGATGTCAGGCTGACAGGTCAGTAATTTCTTGGGTCCTCCTTCTTCCCCTTTTTGAAGATGGAGATGACAGCCAGTTTGGTCCAGTGGTTAAGGTGCTGGGCTAGAAACCAGGAGTCTGTGAGTTCTAGTCCTGCCTTAGGCATGAAAGCCGGCCAGGTGACCTTGGGCCAATCCAACTCAGCCCAACTCAGCCCAACTCACCTCACAGGGTTGTTGTTGTGGGGAAAACAGGAGGAGGAAGGAGTATTAGGTGTGTTCGCTGCCTTGAGTTATTTATAAAAATAATAAAGGCGGGATAAAAATTAATTAATTAATTAAATAAATAAATTTACTCTCCGCCAAACTTCAGGGACCTCACCAGTTCTCCAGGAAATCTCAGAAAGTACTGAGAGTGGTTCTGAGATCACCTTCACTAGTTCCTTCAGTACCCAGTACCCACCACTTCCTTGATGCATTTCAGGACAGCAGTTCTGTCCTCAAGTCCTCACTTTTTCATCCAACAAGAAAAAAAGATTGCACTTGCAGCAGGTGTAGTTTGGGTCCTCTTCAGGTAGGAAAACAAAGAGTTCATCCCTTGGCTGGTCTCTGATGATGCTTCCCTCACTGTCCCTATTGCTTGGAGCCATCCCTGCTACCTCCTCTTGTAAAACTTTCATGCAAACCTTGTCTGTTGGCTTGCTCAGGTTGCAGGCTGAGAGTGGGGAAGGACTGGCCTGGACTGAAAGAAGATGGGGGAGGAAAAAAGATAAAAGAAGAAAGAGGCAAAAAAGAGAGAGCACCACCTCCCTTGATGTTTCCCCCCCCCCCCCCAAGCTCCTTGGCTCTCTTCTCTCTTCTGCATCTTCCATACATGGGGACAGTGCGATGTTGAAAGAGGTCCAGGGGAATAGCCAAATATTCTGAAAATAAAATATGCTATAAACGTCCAGAGATTTGAGAAAGCCATTGGTTAGCAATTACCAAAGCTTTGCATGTCAGAAAGGTATAAAAATAAGAGATGGGGAAGAAATGAGTGAAATTGATCTCTGTAGGCAAGGGGCTGGCTTATTCCAGATAAACCAGTAGGTGGCACTTGAAGATCCTTTTAAATAAGGAGACTTCAGGTCTGCTTAAAACTATGGTATAAAAACAACACATTTGTAACCAACAGACCAGGAATTATGTTTTTATGAACATCACAAAATGCAAAAGTAATGCCTAGCCATGGAAATGGTACATGGTTTGAATCTCCATGGGTATTAATTTCTATTCAGATGGTTAGAAAACTGTGTGTCAGAAAAGACTGAGAGTACCAGCTATTGAGAATGATTTTTAAAAGCTAAATCTAGCGTGGAAGGAGAAGCACTTTTCCTAGCAGGTATGTGACATAGGATCCCATGGAATATTTGTTTCTAAGTCATATCACCAATTAAGTTGCTGTGGCTAGAATTCTTCGCATAAAAATAAGACTCAGCTCAAG
Source organism: Charina bottae (assembly GCA_023362775.1). NCBI lineage: Eukaryota > Metazoa > Chordata > Lepidosauria > Squamata > Charinaidae > Charina > Charina bottae. The sequence goes on along the minus strand of JALMGJ010000002.1, from coordinate 95,452,167 downwards.
GCCACTTCATGCATAATGTTTTAAACTGCTCATCATAAAAATATAAGCCTATGTTTCTGATGGTTTCTAAGCCTTTGTATCTGATGGTTTGGTTCTTCAGACAACCAGACTGGCTGTGGACTCTTGTGATCAGGAGTCAAGGGTCAGTCTGCTACTGGGAAGCCTGAGAGTTGCCATCTTCCCAGCCCTGCCATTACCTCCAGCCCCAGTTTCCCCTCAGCTGCCCCACCAAGGTTCTGATGCAGGATGTTCATCTTCTGCTGCTTAATGCAAATTACAAAGTCTTTACTCCTTACAGGAGTTAAAGTGTACACTCTTACAGAACAGCCTGCCTCCATGACTGGAATAAATGCATGATGCATGCATAGACTCTGCTTCTCTTAGTATTCAGGTGCCTTCATTCTGTTCTGGCTTCTTGGGGCTAGACAACCGTTTCATCCTCACTGTTTGATTTTGGTTTCTAACTCTTTCCTGTCAGACCTGAATTTTGCCCAAATGAAGAGTCCGTCACCTCCAGAATATCATCCATCCATCTTGCCCTTGGTCGGCCCCTCTTCCTTTTGCCCTCCACTTTCCCTAGCATCAGCATCTTCTCCAGGGTATCCTGTCTTCTCATTATATGGCCAAAGTACATCAGCTTTGCCTTTAATATTCTACTTACTCATGGAATATTAAAAGACATCCACATGAAGCCCTTCCTCATAGTTTCTTCTGACTTTTTTTGTCTGTTTGATAAAAGCTTCAGTTGGTCCAGAATATAGCAACCCTCCTGTTGCCTGGTACTTGCTGACACAAGGATGTTACACCAATGCTCTGGGGTCTGTACTCGATTCCCATAGGCTACTGAGAAATGTTTTATTTTATTTTATTAGATATTTAAAAGTGCAACCAAGAAAAAAGAGGAGGGGAAAAAAAAGAAACCAAAAATAAATAGAAATGGAAAAGAGATGTATAATTTTATATAAAATTGAATGAGAATGTTCAAAGTAACATTAGGTTAGTACTGCGTGTAAAGGTGACATCAATGTAACAATTAAAACCATTATTAAGATCAAATCAGTGATCAGTAATTAGCAATGGCAGCCAACATGATAAGAATCATCAATCAGAATAAGCAGTTAATAGGAGTGTCTATTTAATTGGAGAAAGATTGTCCTTATTATCAGTCAGGCAAAATGAAATCTAAAGAGAAATCTAAGCTTTGGATATGATACAAGTCTATCTGAATGATCTTTAAAGCCCTACCTGGCTTGGTACCAGAATACTTTTCAGCCTGATTTTGACCCATCTGACCTGTGTGTGTCTGGAGAACCTGCTCATGGATCCACCCTTTCATGAAATGCAGTGGGACACCGGCCCTGCTTTTCAGTTGGTGCATCTGCACTTTGGAATAGTTTCCTGCAGGAAATTGGATCAAAGCCAACGTTATTGGTTTTGTATAAGCTACTAAAAACTGAGCTATTTTAGAGAGCCTTTAGGGTATGAAGGGATAACATTTTTTGAGTGGTTATTACAGATAATTTTTTCCCAGTGGCAAGGTTTAATGCACCTTAAGTTATTGGACGACCACTTCTAATGTTTTCCATTTCTCCAGATATACTTTTCCACTAGAAAAATATATTGTTCTATTATAATGTTTATAAAGAATCTACAGAAAGTTTATCACAATCCTGGCCAGGGCCGCAACTAGGAGGGGGCAAGCGGGGCATGTGCCCCGGGCGCCACGCTGGGGGGGGGCACCAAAATGACGCCTTGGGGCACTAAAATGACAAAATAACTCATGGGGGGTTGCAGAATCCATGTTTGCCCCGGGTGACACAGACCCTAGTTCCATCCCTGATCCTGGCTGATATCATTTATTAGTCACTCTCATGGGGGTCTAACTTAGATGTCACTATGAAAGCTGCCAACTTTTAGATGTCTTCTGTATGGCGGCTTCATACCAATACTTTTAGTTGTATTGCTGGTTGACTAATATACCCTGATTGATCGATTTTTTAGATAGTATAACTGGAAATTGCTGGTGTTAAACAATTGCCTTTACATTACATCATATGTAAACAAGGTTTATACCTAGAGCTGCTTCTCCCCAAACATGCTAAATTTCTCTTAATTGTTTTTGTTAGATACTGTACATAACAACCCACCTGGAAGTACAGTATGTTGCATAAGAGCTGTATTATCTTCAGTAATCTGAATTAACAGTTCTAACTACTAAGAAAGTCTGTCTTACCCATTGTTTACTGTTGAAACTTCATTAATGTTACTTTACACTTTTAAAATTAATTGGTTTGCATGGCTATATTAATTTGAAACCTGGACATTAATTGGGAACAGTATTGCTATCTCTTCTTCCAGTAACATTGCTCGGTTACTTGCACACCATTTTAAGTTTTATTAGGATTAACTTCAAAATAACCAAATATTTTTATCTTTCAAAACCAGACAGATCTGTCTGTTGTTCTTGTTCATTGAAGACACATTGGGGTTAAATCTTCCTATCTAAATGGAATTCTTCTTTCCCAAGCCAATTTTGGATTTCTATCTCAGTTTTATGCTGATAAAGCTTCTTTCCAACTTCCCTTTATTAAAGCAAGGATTGCTGCTGATGCAGTATTTTCCAATTGAAAATATGCTCCAGCGTTTTTAATAAATATATTCTTTAGACTCATTTATTGCCCCAAATTTTAAAAGTTGATATGTTGACATGGTGGGAATATTCATGTACCCATGTGCAAGAGGCCATTTGCTGTTTCAAATCTAGCCAAACTATTTGCATCATCATTCCAGTATCTGATTTAGCACTAAATACTATACTGCTCAAAAAGAAATGAAAAAGAAAATACATTGCTTGGCAATGGTTTGTTGTCTAACAAACAAGATATACAGGGGAGAGGGCATAGGAATAATTAAAATAAACAATTTGTACGATCATTTTGAACCTAAACCCAGATTTATAAAACCTCTGCAGAATCAACAGAACAATCTCAATAGTTTTATTGCAAAAATATTACAATGAAGCTATGAAGTGAACTTCAGAAGTGCACTTTTCAGAACTGTATCATTCAAGAAACTATGTGGAATGAAGACATTCTAGAATGGCTGTTTTATGTAAAGAATTGTTTACAGGAACAAGAGTCAATCTGAGGTCCTCATAAACATTTGGGCAGATTATACTTCACTCTTTTGGGAAATTCATACTTTTAGTTAAGGAAAAAAGAACCTGGCAAAATTCTTCCGAGTTCATATGAACTCTGTTCATAACCGCCCAGGGTCCCTCCTTGTGGGGGAGATGGGCGGGATATAAATGTAATAATAATAAATATGGAAGGTGGATATTTCAAGTCCCTCAAATCTTATTTGGGATTAAAATCTGAGCTGAAGACAAATTCTTGGCTTCTGGTAAATCCCATCCCTCTCAGCTTTTGCCATTGGCAATATCTCTTGTTTGAATTTCTACCCACCAATCCCTTCTGTTATTTTAAATTGGCAGTGAGATCATTTGATGAGCATAATGGATAGATGAGTTTTTGGAGCAAAACTAATCTCCCCTTATGTTGTGTACTGGGGGGGGGGGGTTTCAACCTCTAAAGAGCCCTTATGAAAACGGAGCTTATCATTTGGTGGTTATTTGGGTTTACACCCTCCCCCCACCCTGCCACATTGACAATATATATGACCAAAGCAGTCCACAGTAGGGCCATTCTGGATCATACCACCTTGGAATTAGGGGAAAAAATAACCTCCAGAAGGAAATCAAATCACCCCCACACACCATGACAGTCTCCTGGAATCTTTCATGGTTGCTAAAACCATGACTACTAGTTACTACTCAAGTCATCTGAGATGATGTCCTACTAGGACATGAAGGAATTATTTGTGTGATGCAAACAGGACCTTAGAAACTATTACATTTATTTGAGGGGTCCTTAGTCCAGCAAGGGGAGCAACTCCTTTTTGCATTTGCTTTTGCGTGGCCTTCCTTTTTCGAGGGAAAACAAAAACTCTGGAATTTTTGTCTCTGGAAATGCTTTAAGAACTCTGTATGAAGAACTGCAAACCCAGGGTAGTCATATTTTTCCCAGCCCCTCTTCTTAAATGGTTTGAGTTGACTTTCAGAGATATATCTCTTATATCCCCTGGTATTAATACATTCATTTTAAACAAGAGTAACCAGAAGAAGTCCCTTTTCTTTTTCATGCATTCTTCTGCACTTACTGGGTGAAATTCCCTGAGGGAAAGTCAAAGAAAGATTACAGCTGTCAGATGCGGTGGCCTGCTCAGAGCAATACTTATTACTTCCCAGATGAGCTGTCATCGGTATTCTTTTTGTGGCATTAATTTGTGTGGATTTTTTTTATTAAGTAGGTAGCCTTTACTGAGCTGATGGCTGTGCCTTGCAGATGTCTGATGTGAAATGTTACACTGAACCTCCCTTGGTTATTGGGAAAGGGGAAAGATTTACAAGTTTTTTCCTTAGAAATTCTGTCATGTTAAAGCATAGTGGAATGATGTTCTCTTCTTTTTCTTTTCTTTTTTGGGACGGGGGGGGGGTTTCTTGCATCAATTGATTTCAAAAGCACTGACTTTTTGAAATCACTGATTTCAAAAGCTTTATGACACTGATGAGGTTCAGTTGCCATTATGTTAATTATTCAGTGTTTCGATTGATTAGCCATTTGGCCACAGTGTATTCCAAGCAAGACATCACAATGTCTTAAAAGCAACAAGAAGATCATTATTTCTCTTTGTTTTAGTAATATTCATATATTACTAAACCGCCCAGAGTTCCCCATGGGGGGAGATGGGTGGTCATATAAGTTGAACAAATAAATAAAATAAATAAATAAATATTAACTGCCCAGAGTCCCCCTTTTGGGGGGAGATGGGTGGTGATAGAAATTGGAAAAATAAATAAATAAATATATCCATTCCCCCCTCCATGGGTGAGGGTTGATTTTTTAAAAATGTATAGCATGCTACAGGATTTTTTTTTCCAAATGGCAAAATGTTATACAGTGTTTGGATTTAAAAGAATATAACAGGAAGTGTCTCACTTCTAAAGATATGACACCCACAAGAAACGATGTACATTTAGAATTCAAAGCTTATCTTTGACACACAAAAAGTACAAGTCAGGAATCTAAGAGTTGCACCACTTAATGAAAATTTATCAAAGAAGATAGCCTGCATCTGGCAGTACAGAACTGCTCTTGCAAATGTGTAACTGTACTGCGATGGTGGTAAATCTGTAGTTCAGAGACAGATACATGGCTGTCCTAGGGCCAGAATGGAAACAGAAGAAAGGGAGGCTATGTATCTAAGTGCCTATATCTTATTCAGATGATGTCAGGTTGGCTGAAAGAAACCATCGCATAATGGCTGCGATCCAGGGGAGGGTGTGCACACCAGATATTTTTTTTTAAAAAAAATTATGTCTGCTTATCCTCCCTACCATGTATCCCACACATTTAAATTTCCCAAAGTTTAAACACAGGGATAAATGTGACTCAGTACTCATTGACTCAGAAGTTAGCCCTGCTGAGTTTAATGAATCTTACCGTCATGCACATGTCCTTTGGATGACAGCAAAATTGTCACATAGATAGATCACAAGAAGATCAGAATCTTCATCTTCTCTCGGCAGACTTCATAACTGGGAACAGGAATATAAGAAATTGCTCCTAAAATGGTCCAAAGAAAACTGTGTGAAAGGTTTAGTGACATAACAATTCAATGATTATATATCACATCAATTTGATGATCTATTTTCTTCTTGAGATGACAAAAAAGCGAATCTTGATTAGGCAAATTATTATTTGGCTGAAAGCACCTTAATTATTTTAGTGCTGAGTTCATAGACTCCCACTTGTTAAAAGAAGCATTTACCTCTAGCTTTTAGGACATCTTTCAGGAAAGAAAAAAAAAATACATCAAGAAAAACAGGCTTTCCCCAAGTCAGCTTGTGTGCTATGGCTACTGTGAGTGGAGGAACAGAGAGAAGGAAGGAGTAGGACAAAAGAAGACAGAAAGTACTACAGATGTGGGAGTCATTATTAGCGCAGTGAAGATCTTTGAAGGAGTACTTTGTTGTCAAAGGCTCAAAATAGAATTCCCATTCAAAGCAAATTCCCAAACTCACTCTGTCTTGCTAGGATTTGATGTTAGCTTGTTTCTCCTTATATGCTGAAAAATGGAAATGAATAAATGATGTTATAAATGTTTGCAGGGCCGCAACTGGGGGGGGGGGCAAGTGGGGCATGTGCCCCGGGTGCCGCGCTGGGGGGTGCGCCAAAATGACAAAATAACCCACCGGGGGGGGGGCACGGAATCCATGTTTGCCCCGGGTGTAAAAGGTAAAGGTTTCCCCCGCACATTTGTGCAGTCGTGTCCGACTCTAGGGGCCGGTGCTCATCTCCGTTTGTTAGCCGAAGAGCCAGCGTTGTCCGAAGACGAAGCGTCCACGGTCATGTGGCCGGCATGACGCATGCGGAACGCTGTTACCTACCCACCGAAGTGGTACCTATTAATCTACTTGCATTTGCATGCTTTCAAATTGCTAGGTTGGCAAGAGCTGGGGCGAGTGCGGGAGCTCACTCCGTCATGTGGGGCTAGGGATTCGAACTGCCGAACTTGCGACCTTCCAATCGACAAGCCTGGCATCTTAACCGCTGAGCCACCACGCCCCGGGTGACACAGACCCTAGTTCCATCCCTAAATGTTTGTGTCCAAGAAAAAAATGGATGAGAGGAAGCTAGAAATGCTCTGAGAAAGTTGAAAATGGGAAGCTGTAGGTATAGATCATGAGATTGGAAAAATGTTAAAATATGGATGTGATTTTCTTTTAATGTAGCTGTACGACGTATTTAAGGTGGATGTGAAGATTTCATCTGGGCTTGATGACTAGAACACTGCTGTTACAGTTCCCCAATACAAAAGGAAAGATAGCAAGAGGTAATGCAAAAACTATAGGGAGATCAGTTTGTTAAGTGTGCCTGGGAAGATGCTTGCTAGAATTCAGGGTATGGGAAATGACCAAACATTGAGAAGTAAGTGCAGCTGCCCATGGTGGGCAGATGTGCAAACCAGATCTTTGTTCTTCAGTGGGTCACTGACAATGAATGAATGTGAGAAAACATGTTTATTGTACATTTTTTAATTTAGGAAAAGAGTATGAATTATGGAATATTTTGTGTGGAGTTGAAGGTTGGTTGCTGAAAGCAATAGGAGTGGGACATAATGGCAATAAAGCATGAAAATAATTGGAATGCTTAGTGAATGGTTCAGCACTGAGCAGGGAGTAAGAAAATAATGTGTAAAGGATGCTTCTATTGATGTTAGAGATATGCTGGTTTGCGTTGTGAACATGCATGAACCCTTATGTACAGAAGATGCCATGTGGTTGGCTGAGAACATAAATGATTTGCAGTGAATGTTAGACTATATGATGCAGTAAGGAGTATGCATCTGAGAATTAATATGCACTAATAAGCCCTTGATGCAGTGGACTTCAAATGCAATGGTCAAGCCCCACACAGCTGGGCAAGACCAAAGAAGCAAGAGCTACTCAAATTTCAATAAGGCATCTTTTACACTCATTGAGGATAAATACTGAATCTTGGAAATTGTAAGAGGAATTTCCCACACTCATTTACACTGAGTTAATTCAGGCAGGAGAGCCAGTTTGGTGTAGTGGTTAAGGTGCTGGGCTAGAAACTGGGAGAGTGTGAGTTCTAGAAGCCAGCCGGGTGACCTTGGGCCAGTCATTCTCCCTCAGCCCTAGGAAGGAGGCAGTGGCAAACCACTTCCGAAAAACCTTGCCAAGAAAACTGCAGGGACTTGTCCAGACAGTCTCCAAGAATCAGACACGACTGAACAGATTAAAAAAAAATATCAGTCAGTCTCTGAATACTCTGAGGCTCTTTTCCTCAGATTCCTTCCTACCTGCGCTGAGTTCTCATGCAAGATAAGCTGTCACCTATTCCCTTCCTTTCCCAGCCTGCCCACAATCTTTCACAGAACTGGACCAAAACCTGCTAAACAAGGACATCCTGCATCAGGACCATGGTGGGGCAGCTGAGGGGAAACTGGGGATGGAGGTAGGGGCAGGGCTGGGAAGACGGGGAGGTGGGAAGGGGGTGGAATATGCTGTGCTGGGAGTTGCTGAAGGGAGGAGGGGAAAGAGAAAGCAATGCACACCAAATTCAGTTGCTGTACTTCTTATTAAGGGAAGGGTTAACAACTCTATATTCTTCTTAGTCTGTGAAATCAAAGGTTTACTGTAGTTGTGCTTGACAAGGAAAAAGGAGTGAATGATTACAAAGGATACAGAAATGGCAAAACAAAACAAAAAACCAAACCCTAGACCAAACAGATGAATTTCTGTATCTTGGTAGAATGTTTGCTAAAGATGATAAAGTGGATGGAGAAAATTTAATATCTACCAATGCAAGCAGAAGGTATCACAGACATCCATGCAAAAGCAGGCCAAAATAATTGGAGTCTCAGTCACACGGTATTGTATAATATTGTACTGTTTCTCTTCTATTTTGTTCTATTTTATGTTTTCTGTATTGTTAGCCACCCAGAGGCATTCAGTTGAGATGGGCTTAAAATAAATAAAATGGCAGAAAGTGTTTCAAGGTCTCTTCTAATAATAATAAGTCAGAGGTTGATTTATACTGAATGTCTTTATTAGCTAACAACTTCCACATTCAGCCTCCTGCTCTAACTACTTGTTGAATAAACAAAACAACTTCCCGGGACAAAGGCCGTAATTCCCAGCAGAGGGCGTGCTTCCCCAATCTCAGTCCTTCCTCTGTTACCAACTTTGTCCTCCTGACTCTACCACTTAGTTCCACCTATTGATACATTTTCCTCTTTTTTAAAACAAACAAACAAACAAACAACAGACAAACCTTCACCTCCTCACCCCCACCGCTAAACATAGTTTTGTGAGTGTTTTGGTCTTTGTACTAGATGACCTGCCCGAGTTCTGAATTCATTTGTCATGGTGGTCATCATTTCTCCTGGGAGTGACGACGCATCACTCGGTCCCTCAGTCCTGTTTGTATATGATTCCAAATTGTCTCTCCCTGGGACCCAGACGGTGGAGTGTCCGCTTCTTCTGCCAGTTGCTGTTGGTCCTGGTTTTGTACCTCTGACTGTTGGTTGCTTCTGCACAGGTGTCGTCGATTTCTCCTGAGTACCTGACCTTCAGGGGTCACCACCTCAAAGGAATGCATGTTCACCTGTTTCTGGACCTCAGCTTTCCTCCATTCCTTGTTCTCCTGTCCATTGGGCTGTATCCATACTTGCTCTCTACTGTGTAGGTTAGGTAGGTCTCTAGCCGTCCTGTTGTAGTAATGAGCCTGTCTTATTTTTTGTTCCGCGATAAGCTCCGCACAACTATTGTGACCTACTGGCTGCAGCAAGATTCCCCTCATGGGAAGTAATGTCTTAGTTCTCCGACCCATGAGACTCTGTACGGGGCTTCCATCCAAAGCCTGTGATGTGGTATTCCTGTGGTCTAGGACTGCTAGATATGGGTCTTCTCCCGCTTTCTTGGCTTTGACTAAAAGATGCTTCACAGTCTTGACAGCTGATTCAGCTTTCCCATTGCTCTGATAGGCAGGGGATGATGTTTAGTGGTCAAATTCCCACTGTGACCTGAATGCCCTAAATTCCTTGGAAGTAAATTGCGGACCATTATCTGAGAACACCATGTCAGGTATGGCCCTTTAGCTTTCTGATAATTGTCAGAAACCTGGTGTCTGGCACAGGGTCAATCTCACAGAAGTTGGAATAATAGTCCACTGTTACGAGGTAGTCCTTCTCTTGCAGCTTGAATAGGTCTACCCCTACTTTTTCCCACGGTCGACTCAGTGTCTCATGTGGGTGCAGTGTTTCCTTTTGTTGTCTGTCTCCTAGGGAGTTGCATATCTCACATTGCGCCCTGTAGGCTTTTAGCTGATCGTTCATGCCAGGCCAGTATACACATTCTCATGCCCTCCTTAGGAAACTCTCTATTCCCATGTGTGATGAATGTATTATCTTCATAATGTCCATGCGCATAGCCGCTGGGATGATAGCTCGGTTTCCTCTAAAGAGAATGCCATCTTGTACACTGAGCTCCTCCCTCATGGAGAAATATGGGGTAGCTTCCACTGGCAGCTGATGCTTGTTCTCCGGCCAGCCAGCAAGGACAATTTGTTTAACTGTCTGCAGCTCCACGTCCTGGACTGTGCATTCCTGTATTGCTTGTAGGTGTGGCCGTGGCAGTGAGAACAATACAGGATGATGGGGTTGAGTTGTATTAACAGGTGGAACTAAGTGGTAGAGTCAGGAGGACAAAGTTGGTAACAGAGGAAGGACTGAAATTGGGGAAGCACACCCTCTGCTGTCAACAGGTGGCCTATGTAGGGTACTTCTTTCAGTCTTAACCGGGCTTTCTCTGGGTTTAATTTGATATTTCTGTCCCTACAGCGCTCCAAGAAATGGCATAACTTTTCATCATGATCCCTTGCAGTTTCAGTATCTCCCTCTCCCACAATCAGGATATCATCGGCAATTATTTTCAAACCTGGGATGTTCTCCAACTCTTGGGTTAGTCTGTGCTGGAACACTTCTGTGGCCGGGCTGATGCCCATTGGCATCTGTAGCCATCAACATCTGCCGAAAGGAGTTGCAAATGTGGTCATGTAGCTGGATTTCTGATCTAGTTGTATGTGCCAGAATCCACTCTTTACATCAAATACTGAAAAGACTTTGGCACGTGAGAGATTGCATAGTACATCCTCAATAGTGGGCAAAGGATAATGGCTGCATTTTAATGCCTTGTTTAGCGGTTTTGGGTCAATACAAATGCACAATTTTCCAGACCGCTTCCGGACAATGACCAAACTGCTGATCCAGTCTGTGCTGGTCTCTACTGGTGCGATTATGCCTTTCGCCTGAAGACTTGCCAGTTCCTTCTTCAGCAGTTCTGCTAGTGCTCTAGGTGGGGTTTCCTAGTGGGGTTCTTTATTGGCTCTATGTTGGGGTCTACCTCCAGTCTCAGTGTTCCTGTCAACTGTCCTTCCCCTTTGAAAACATCTCTATACTCCTTTAGTATAGTTTCCATAGTCCAGGCTCTGGGCCGGTTTTCGTCCATGGTTTCCACTGCCTGCAGGATGTTGTCATGGTGCACCTGAATCAGCTGCATGGCCTGAACTGCTTTGCTTCCCAGCAGTGGTCTGTGGGCTTCTCCCTGGATGATGATGAATTCCAGGCGATACAGTTTATTGTAATTTGGGTTGCGGATCTTTAGCTTACATTTCCCCACAGGCTTCAGGGTACTCTTGTTATACATGATGAGTCTCATGATCCACCATGGCTAGTGGCAACACATTGCAGGTGGCTCCACAGTCCAGTTGGAAATGAACAGGGTGTTTGCCTAACAGCATTGTGGCAAACAAGGCAGTGGGGTATGTTTCTTTCGTCCCAATATTCCCCACCATGCGGACATCTTGTTCCATGGGCCCTAAACTGAGAGTTAAGACATCCTCATAGTCCTCTGACTCAACCCCATCATCCTGTATTGTTCTCACCGCCAGTCTATACGGTCTCTTCGCCCCTTTGCACTGGCTTTGGAAATGATTATATTTGCCACACCCCTTGCATTTCTGTCCATATGCTGGGCATCGTTCTTTTTCCTTTTCATGGCGTTTTCCACAGTATATGCATTGGATCCTTGGTAATTGGCCCTAATGTTGACTGTCCTGCTCCTTGTGGGGGCCAGACTGGTGGTGGACCACATGCACTTGCGCCTCCTGTGTGCCTTCTAGTGTCCTGAGCCTGTCCTTTGCTGCTTCTGCTGATCTCCCCAGTTCCAAACACCGAGCCAGTGTCAGATCAGGCTCCCGCAACAGTCTTTCCCAAAGATGCGAATCTGTAGTTCCACAGACAATCCTGTCTCTGACAAGGGAGTCTCTGATCGCCCCAAAATTACAGGTTGCCGCCAGAGTCCTTAGTGCAGTAACATAGGCATTTAACCTTTCTTCAGAACCCTGCTGTCTCATAAAGAACTGGTAGCGTTCCATCGTTTCATTTTGTTTGGGTACGCAGTAGTCCTCCAGACCCTGTAAGAGCTGCTGCAACGTGCTAGTGGGACCCAATCCGAGTGAGCTGCAGATTTCCCACCCTTTTTCACCAATCAAATAACGTAAGAGTTTTACCTCCCTCTCGTCTTCGTCTGTAAAGGCAAGGTCCCGGTACAGTGCAAACTCCTCTTTCCAATGCTGCTACGCCTAAGCAAGGTTGGGAGCATTGAAATCCAGTGGTGCAGGGGGCTTCAAGCCACACTCCATGCTTCCTGAAGTTGTTTCTTTGTTTGCTGCTGTGCTAATCCTCCAAAGTAGGTTCAGTTGTGAACTTCTGACACCATGTTTCAAGGTCTCTTCTAATAATAATAAGTCAGAGGTTCATTTATACTGAATGTCTTTATTAGCTAACAACTTCCACATCCAGCCTCCTGCTCTAACTACTTGTTGAATAAAAAAACTACTTCCCGGGACAAAGGCTGTACTTCTCAGCAGAGGGTGTGCTTCCCCAATCTCAGTCCTTCCTCTGTTACCAACTTTGTCCTCCTGACTCTACCACTTAGTTCCACCTATTGATACAGAAAGTATGCCCCCTTTCTGTATCTGTGTTGAGATGCTACATGCAAATGCTGGACATAAGGGTGGCACTTGCATTGCAACACATGTTTCATCATTTGGTGCTCTTGGAGATGCCTATGGGCTTTTGTGAGGAACAAATGTTGCAAGGAATTAAAATGGCTGCATTTAAGATTATGCTTCTGCGCATTTTGTTATATGGGAACGAGAATTGAGTATGTCAAGGGAAAGATAAAAGTCAGTTGTATGCAGTAGAAATAAATGGCTTGAAAAGTACGTGTGGTAAAACAAGAAGAGACAGAGTCAAGAATGAATGGGTGTTGAATGATTGTGGACTGAATATAAAACTGAATGACTTGTATAAAATGAGGTGGTTTGAGAATGAATGAAGATGGAACTGCAAAAGAAATGTATGAAGGAAGAGTGAATAGGTTGAGTGAAAGGGAAAGATTTAAAAAATCATGGTTGGGTCGTGTGATAGTTGAGGCAGGAACCAGTGATTCCCAGGTCAGAGGTGACAGTTATGTAAGCATATAACAATTGCTCAGCTTCAAGGCCATTGAGTGCCACATTAAAAATCCCTCAATCCATGAGAAGGGTGGGAGAAATAAAGGACAAGTTAAAATCATGGCATGTGGAAGAGTCATTTGCATCATCTCACTAGCAGTGGGCAATTGTCACTTCATTATTGTCTGAGCTGTGTCTGTGAGACTTCTGCCAAGTTTAGCTGATTTACTGTGATAAGGTGAGAAGTTTCATGAGATCTGTGATGTGTTGCCAAGACTTGGTTGGGGAAGTTTGACGGATGATGAGTTCCTTAGAGAGAGAGAGAAGTTTAAGGACAAAAGGCAATGTATGAAGCAGTGTATGGTAATAGGGGAAGCAAGGATAGATTGTGAGAAAATAAAGGTTCAGAGAGGTACAGTGAATGGTGTTGGTGTGAACAAGATTTAGCTACATTTCTTTCTCTTTTTTCTAATCTCATACCTTCATTCCTTTTGCTTATTATTTCTTGCTTTTTTTGCACTTTGCATAATGTTATATGTATGGATTCCTTATTTTACAAGTTTGTTGTTGTTTATTTGTTCAGTCGCTTCCGACTCTTCATGACTTCGTGGACCAGCCCACGCCAGAGCTTCCTGTCGGCCGTCACCATCCCCAGCTCCCCCATGGTTGAGTCCGTCACCTCCAGAATACCATCCATCCATCTTGCCCTTGGTCGGCCCCTCTTCCTTTTGCCTTCCACTTTCCCCAGCATCAGCATCTTCTCCAGGGTATCCTGTCTTCTCATTATGATTTTACAAGTAATTAATTTTAATTAGTTATTGAATCAATTACTGTAAGTTCTGTTGTTGTTCTAATCCTGACTTTTGTTTGAAGTGTCCTTTTTGGCAGGTGTTGATATACACACAGACACACACAGTCATATACAAATGTGTCATGTGCACACATTTATTGTGGGATGTCTCCTAGATTGATACCAGCTAGAGTTAACAACTCTAGGTTGATAGAGATAGGATGTATCTTCCTATGGATTATGAAACTCACAAAGTTTGTGGCTGGGCAGATATCACAAGTACCTACTGGCTATTATACAGTAGGTAGGCAGTGCTCTGGATCTGAAGACAAAAAAAAATGGGAGCATCCAGGGCACAAACGTAGCATCTGTCTGCAACTCCTTACATCGAAGTCAACGTTTCCTCAGTTCATGTGACTATTGCTGCACAGCCCTACTGGATTTATTTATGTACCTGCCAGTCTTGGTATTCACAGTGGAAACAATGGTTTTCTTTTTCAAGGAAGTAGAACAGGAGGGTTTTTTCTTTTCTTTTTTTTAGCTTGGAGAACCTATTTAGTGTCATAGTTCTATCACAATAAATACACATTAGAGAAATGTTTGTGTGTTGTAGAACTCATAAATACCCCCCCACACACACACACACTAGTTTAACTGCAAGGACACTACCTCAGACTCACTCAAGCAGAGATGAAAACTCATTAAGAATAAGGCAGGACAGAGATAGGCAAATCAGATATATTTTTTTAAAAAAAATGTTTTTCGAGGTTGGGGAGAATGAAAAAGGGGCTGAAATAGCTGATACGTTGTAGAGAGATTGCTGGATGCAGGGACTAACAGGCCCAGCAAATAGATTGAGAGTTAAAGTAAGATAGAGATAAAATGATACACTCACTCTGCAATATCCTGGACTACAGATGGGAACACAGCTCAAGGTGTTTGTATCTCTTCACTGCAGTCTAATGGTCATCAAGGTTTTTGCAGATTGATTTGATTGATTTATTATTTCAATTTATATGGCTTCCCATCTCAAATACATGATTCTGGGTATGCTTATTCTCTCTCCCCTTGTTCTCTCACAAGAAGGTGAGATTCAAAGAAAGATAGTGACCAACAGTGACTTCCGAGGAAGCTAATAGAGCCTCTGAAGCTATTGATGAAGCAATGGCTGACTTGGGAGTGGCTGGGGAGGAGAGGTGGTAGCACAGCAGCATTGACGGTTTGTCACTCTCTCACTTCATCCTTTCTTCTGCTATGGCTGCTATTGGGGCTTCATGCTTGGGCCACCATGTCTGGGCTGCAACATCTAGACAACAACCAGACCTGGAAGCAATTTAGAAAGAAAAGGCTGGGGTTGCTGCCATTCAGCGGTCAGTTAGACTTCTGCAGCAAGATCCAGGAGCCAAGCCCTGCCCTGCACAATCAGGCTTATTGATGGCATGGGGCAAGGAGTGGGTAGCAAGGGGGAAACATATGCTACTGCCCTTTTTTATGTCAAAAGCATGAGACAAAAAGCAGACAGGCATTCTGACAGGGTGGTGAAACTAATTGGCTGGCAGTTCATGCCAATATCAAAGTTCACCGCACTTCTCAATTCCTTCTATTTGTCCAAATAGAGGAGGAAAGCTGTAACAATGTTTGAGTCTTTGCAAAACCAGAATGTCCATCCAGTCGTTACTGAAGGAAGTTGAAGGCACTTGCTTTGAAAGAGAGAACTTGACTGAACCTCCTTCAGACCAAATCACTCCTTTAGCACAATGCTATGAATGATAGTTGGAGGCAACTGAGCTGCTGGTCAGTGAAGATCAGATAAAGATGCTACCTTGGAAAAGCTTAGAACCAGATACTACAACCTCTCCCTCAAGCAGGTGTACACAAATCTGAAGCCAGGGTTGCATGAGCCCTCAGCATTTAGAACATCTCCAAAAGTTGCCACTGAATTGTAACTTTCAGTAGGGACAGAAATAAAATTTATTAAACTGGATATACTCATATCAGATTATTTCATTAATTTAATTTTAATTATATTTAAATTTGATTCAAATTTTGTCCTGACTTTATCTACTCTTTTGGAGAATGACTCATGATATTCCACTAAAAAGCCAAGTGAAGCCCTTGGCCTGCAAAGAAAAGAAAAGAAAAGAAAAGAAAAGAAAAGAAAAGAAAAGAAAAGAAAAGAAAAGAAAAGAAAAGAAAAGAAAAGAAAAGAAAAGAAAAGAAAAGAAAAGAAAAGAAAAAGTTGTACATCCCTGCCTTGAATCCAGTTTTTATCTTCCATGTCCCTGAAGAGTCATTTATTTCTCGTCTCAGTGTGCACTTGACATCATGAGTGAACTCTTGACTACCATAGGCTTGCATTCTTGGTCTATTCACTGGGCATCTAGACTCTTTCAAGTAGTAAGAAAGTAATGGCATCACAGAGATAGTCCAGTAATGATTTAAGGAGGATGTACTTTTCCATCATTTGACCTTCTCTTTTATTTTTGGCTTCTTTCAAGATGTTCCCACCTGCAAGTCAATGCCTCTCGTTTTTTTATCAGTGCCCTAATGGACTCTCTTCTTTGCCCTTTTAGTTAAGCAGGAAGGTTGCAGTGGCTTCTTGATGATAGTGACTGGCTTCTGATGGTTTGGGGAAGATTTTTGATTTTGTGAGACTCACCCAGCCTCTATTGTGTGTATTTCCATTACTGCCTTTCTTTGGGATGAAAGACTCTGTTCTGCTGCCTCTTCAAAGCATGGTTCTATACCTTGACAACGATTCTTTCTTCTGATCAGAGAATCCACTGTAAAACATTTTAACTTGATGTGGGACCTTGTTTCTATGTCCATCACTTGCAAGATACCTACTTGGTAAGATTCTGCCTTATTCTTTCAATTTAGTCACACAAGAAAATGAAGTACTGTACCCACTTTTCTGACACAAAAGATAATTCTGGGGCCTCTTCTATAATCTTAGCAACCAATACTGTTTTTTGGAACTTGGGGTTTCACTGATTTAGGTGTGTTAAATTTTGGTGATGTTATGCATGATTCCAATCATTTCTTCAGTTTTGCTATCTATTCTTCCTTCGGAATGTTTTTAGAGGAAAGGTCCACATCAAAAGTACTATAAGCAAGTCATGAAAACTGAATAAATCAGTTTTCTTACCCACAATCTAAAGAGCCATAGAAACATTTCACAGAAGCTTTGGATGTCTGCTTCTCAAACATCAGCCATCCATATTTTGCAGCAAGACATCTTCAAAATATTCTGAGAGAGATTGTAGCTAAATAGCAGAGTCCCTGTTTTGCATACAGAAGATCCCATGTTAATCTCCGATATTTTTAGTTCAAAAGATCAGGAAGCAGATAATACAAAAGGTCACTGCTTGAAACCACAGAGAATTGCTTCCTAGAAGAGTAAATAGCCAAAGGCTGACTTGGCTAAATTGTAGGAAGACACTTTGTTTTGCAGGAAGGCACCAGGTTTTGTGATTCCAAATGAACACATTAGAAAAAAGAAACCATGAGGAGGGAGAATAGCTATTGTACAGTACCATTTCTGGAATATGCACTTTTCCTTTGCATGCCAAAATATTGGATCAGAACAGATAGAGGCTTCAACAGTGTTTTCTTTAGCTTCTCTGTATGTTCATTGTTAAAGGGTATAACAATACCATCTGATTCCCAAAGAAATGCTAAACAGCTCTTCCAGCAGAGGATGTATAAATCTGAGAACAATCTGCATATTTTACTAACTATTTTAGGGTTGACATAGTCTCTGGCAGATACCAAGGTGAAATTAGCTTCTTGCTATTTCCACTCATTGTGTGTGGTTCAGTCAAATTGGCACTCCCGGTTGACAGAGGAATCCAGGAAACCCATGAAATTCCTCAGAGTGGTGCATGTTCTTTCTATTTACCTTCACACTTACATGATACTCAGGTGCCCTTGGAGATGATGCCAATACTCTTTGTCTTGAGTATTTTCAGTTGAGGTCCTGAAAAGACATGAATTTACCATCCTATGGACATCTATTTTGGGCTAAACTCATATTAGTCATGTTAGAACCTAGAACTTCTTCAATTTCTGAAATACTTTTTCTTTGAAAATGTCTCTATTGCAGAAATCATAATTCTGCCCAGCTTGAAATAGAGTAAGCATCCTGCAATCTTGGAGGAAAATCCCCGTCTTGCCTAATATAGTCCTTTGACAGCTGTTGCCTTAATCTTCCCTTGCCTGGACAACCACATATTTTGGAGTCTTTTACTTGAATAGCAGTTGGGAACAAAACCCAAACTCTTTAAGAGCTATTTTTTCTCTTTGTATTTCACACTAATATTTATTTTTGTGCTTCCTTCCATTTGCTTTATATTAGATCTTTTGTACTTTGAATTTCTCTAAACAGTGCTTAGAATTTGTAACATTTTGCTATACTCCCTAAAATTTGAACAAGGTT
Organism: Charina bottae; assembly: GCA_023362775.1. Classification (NCBI taxonomy): domain Eukaryota; kingdom Metazoa; phylum Chordata; class Lepidosauria; order Squamata; family Charinaidae; genus Charina; species Charina bottae. The sequence continues at coordinate 95,433,776 of JALMGJ010000002.1, read as the reverse complement.
GAAATTCACTAGTTCTTGGATGGGGAGCCATCAGGCCATCTCAGAACGGTTGGCTAGATTGTGAAATTGATAAAATATCCTGGAAGAAGGCAATGAGAGATCATTTATAAATTATTATCAAGCAAACTACATAGGGCTATCCATAAAATTACTAAAGTTGAGTTCAACTCCAGGGACTTCTCTTACCTTACTCCCAATGGCTCTGGGTGGCTTACAAAGATACAGTGAAAACATCCATAAAACAAGATTTAAAGAGTAACAAATAGAAACACAGAAATAAAACACAACCATTAAAAGGCCAATTAAGAGTAAGTTTGAAGCCTAATCCTAAACTGGAATAAAGGGAAGGATTGCCTCCTTTCTAGGAACCTTTTGTTCTATAATATGGAGCCCATCCTAGAGAAAGCAGAACTAATATCTAAAATATAAACTAACATTTATATCAAATGTATAATCCATTGGTACAGTGGTACTCAAAAGAAGTGCTTTCTGGATGTTTGTTCTTAACATCTATTTTAACCAAAGAAGGCTGCTCTATGGATAGTCCCCCAAGATGCATTTTGAGACCCTCCTTAAAGACCCCTTAGTGAAAATATATTAAGAGATGCTCTCGCCCTCAAATCATGCTTCCTTACTTACATCTGGATATGTACCTCTTCGACCTACTGCAATTAATATGCTGGATATCTTTTCTTTCTATTTCTTCTTCTGAATGTGGAATAATTGATACCAACTTCAACTTATGAGTGTATGTGTACTGTATGTGTAAATACATGGTGATATGTGGAGTCCTTGGTGCTCTCTGAGCCTTGTTGTTTTCTTGCAGACATTTCATGAAATGTCTGCAAGAAAACAACAAGGCTCAGAGAGCACCAAGGACTCCACAGTTCAACCCTGAGCTACAAATATTCTCTTTGATTGTTACATGGTGATATACACACACCCAGACATGTACCCATTTAAAAGCATATCCTTTATCAAAATTTAAGAAAATTTAAGATGACCTTTCTTCATTAAAGTGCACTTAGAAACTACTCTGCCATGTTAAATCCTGAGGAAGTCCAGCACACCTGCTTCAAAATACTTGTAGACAAGTCTCAATATTGGCAAGAGGTGTCCAGAAAACTAAGCTATTGCTGTGAAAACTGAACATCTGTTTCTACAAGCAATACAAAGTTGCTACAACTCTTTCTTTGGAAGTGTAACATTTTAGAATCATACCGTGTTTGAGCTGGATCTTTTTTAGAGCAGCTGCTTCAACTTGCATGGTGTCACATATTCCAGAAATAGTAGGTGGATTTTCCACTTCCTAGATTAAAACACTTTCCTTTTAGCAACTTGATGGAGGCAAACCCACCAGTTTTCTTTACAAGATGAGTTCCACTGGTGTATGTTTGAGCAATCAACGCATACATTTATGTTTATTGTATTTTTTTAGATAATCAGAAATGTATTGCTATTTTAGACATATGTTATTTTAGACATATTTTAGCCGTAGTGTCCTCCCTACGTAATGAAATCTTATCGCCACTGGATTTTGTATTTATTTATTTGCTATTTATATTGATGATTTGATTGTATTTTAGGTTTGGATGGTTTTAATTGTTGATTTTATTGTAAACCACCCAGAGTCCCCCTTTTGGAGGAGATGGGCGGTGATAGAAATATGAATGATAAATAAATAAATATGTATGAATTTTTAAACAAATGGTAATACATCATTATATCTTTGAGAACTAATGGTCCCAAACCCCAAACCCATTTGCATTATTGTTGCATTCATGGAAATAACAATAATAATGCTAATAATAGTCCATCCAAAAGTTAAAAAACAGTTTTAAATTGAATAACAAAGGGTTTTATCAGTCATGAAATAACTGATATCTACATCAGTAGGTGCAAATTCTAAAGAAATATTGAAGTGGCATTGATGGACTTGAAATTAAAATTAATTTAAAATTGTATGTTGAGTCTATTGGACTCCTCAAAGAATGCATTTAACAGGAAGGACATCAGATTTTCTTTGTTGGAGATGTAAACAATTTGAGGGATCATTAACCGATATAATCTGGTCCTGTTAGTATCTTTTTGAAATAATGCTTAAATGTGCATAAGTAGATTTATGTGGAAATCCCTAAATGCTAAAGATGTTAATGTGATGCTGAATTACATCTGACCATCTTTGAGGAAATATGGCTGCATTGGGTATGAGGAGTAGTTAAAAGAAACATTTTATTTATTTATTTATTTATTTATTTATTTATTTATTTATTTCCCCGCCTTTATTATTTTTATAAATAACTCAAAGCGGCAAACATACCTAATACTCCTTCTTCCTCCTATTTTCCCCACAACAACAACCCTGTGAGGTGAGTTGGGCTGAGAGTGAGTGACTGGCCCAAGGTCACCCAGCCGGCTTTCATGCCTGAGGCGGGACTAGAACTCACAGTCTCCTGGTTTCTAGCCTGGAGCCTTAACCACTAGACCAAACTGGCTCTCATATATGAATATGTTTAATATTGGTATTTTTTAAAAAAAATTGGGGGTTAAGTTTGGGGGGTTTCTCTTCAATTACTTGGTGCAGTTTAGTTTTTTTAGTCATTTATTACTTATCTTTAGTATTTTGTTGTATGTTTTGCATGTTTATACTTTATTTTTTGTAATCCTGTTTAAAAAAAATAAAATAATTTTAAAAAGATTCCCAAAAAATAAAATAATAAAAATAATAGCAGTCCATCATATTTTTTATATTGCACATGTGGAAATGAGAAGTATATATTGGCTAACCGTCTTTAAAAAGCTACTTTAGACTGGAAAAAATATTTGGAAAAGCAACTAAAATGTAGAAGCACTTTATTATTAAAAAGGGACAGGGACACTGATTTTTAAATAATAATAATTATTATTATTATTAATAATAATTAATAATATTAATAATAATATTAATAATAATAATAATAATAATTAATATTATTATTTAGAACATCTCCGACAATGGCATAGGGAGAAGGACATATAATAGAATTTCTTAAAATAATGCTCACTATAATGAAGAAGTAGAGATTTTTTAAAGCCCTTATTCCACAGTACTAGTGTTTCAAATCAACCAATGAAATCAGTAGGGATAGCCACTGGCCTAGATGGCATTAGAAAGGAAAGATACACCTTGTAGCATTTAAGCCACCATAGCTATTCTGGATCTTCCCAGTTCAGAATCTGTGGGGGAGGGGGGTAAGCAGCAGAGGGATGGTGTTGCCTGAGCTACCTGTGAGTTTCTTGGGTAGCAACTGCAAACATACCCCCATGATGTGTTTAATCCAGCAGGACTCTTCCTATGTTCCCCACTACAACTGCATCTTGTCTCATTTGGAAATGAAATTTAAAACATAGCCAATCAAAGAGATGAACAACAAGATTTTCTATACTAGATATTTAACTGAAACAGGCTACAATCCTTAGTTTAGTCCTGAAATTAGAATCCAGATGTTGTTTTGCTAGAAGATGCTTCCATTTCAGAGATGGGGAATCACTCCCTTGCTTTCCCCTAAATGATGCGCATACAATCCGAATTCTGGATTACAGACTAGGAAGGGTGCTGTGTCTTCATCTGATGGTAAGAAGAACTGGCAGGAATGACTCTCTTGTGTTGCTTTCATTGCCTATGGCCTTTGGGGAAGATAGATATTTGGAAGGAAGGGGTTTTGTGACATTTCTAGAAAATTCCTCACCGCAACCCCAAATATTCTGACCTAAAAGTAACTGGATCATTTTAAAAAGTAAACCTGAATGGGCATATCTCAGAGAGGGAAATATCCCTGTCTTCATCCATTCAGGTCTTGGTGATATAAACCAAGCTGCAACATGGCACATACTTTCTTGTTGTTGTTGTTCAGTCGTTTAGTCGTGTCCGACTCTTCGTGACCACATGGACCATAGCACGCCAGGCCTTCCTGTCCTCCACTGTCTCCAGGAGTTTACTCAAATTCATGTTCATTACATCGGTGATGCTTTCTAACCATCTCATCCTCTGCCATCCCCTTCTCCTTTTGCCTTCAGTCTTTCCTAGCATCCGGGTCTTTTCCAGTGAGTCCTCTCTTTGCATTAGGTGGCCAAAGTATTTGAGCTTCAGCTTGATTAAGATGACACACTATACATTATATATCCATCTATATTGGCATCAGACATCAGAAGTGGCAAAATACATTTTAGAACCAAGGCAATATTTGCTCTCACTTTATAAGCACATACATACATACAGTACATACATACATACAAAACATCTGTAACCGTAACCTGAAATAATAAATCAAATACTTGCTAGTTAGTTGTCTTTAATGGTACTTCCTGTTCGAAAACCTGGCCAGGCTGCTTCCAGCTGATATTCCTAGGAGCACCAATTCTATCAGGATTCAGATGTTTACTAATAGTATATCTATAGGAAGCAATTGTTTCCTCTCATCTGCTGACATTCTTTTATGGAACTGGAAACTGTCAACATGCCACCTCCTAATCTTCCTTTCTGTAGATACCAAGTCCCTTCAAACCTTTCAGAGCTTTAAAGAAAAGCAATTTTACCTTTAAAGGCTTTGTCGTATTTATGAAGAAGTATATGACATTCACTTCCTGTCATTTTTGCTAATATACAGTAATTGAAACTCAGTCACTGCTGCCACCCCAATCTCTTTTTTAATAAAGAACTTTATTAATTTTCAGAATATAGTTAAAATACAAAATATAGAATATAGAAAAGATAGAGTACAGAACTAAAGAAAAAAGAAAAACTATAAAAGTGCAGAACAGAGAACAGAAACAGAAAGTGACTTCCGACCTTCTCCAATACAGATATGAATACATTTACAAATATAATCTCTTACGATTAGTTAAACCTTAATAACATTATTTCTATCAAATCAAACCATTTAATCATGAAAACCCAAAATCAAAACTTCATTTTTTTTCTGACACAAGCAAGTAGTCTAAAAGTGGGTGCCAAGTAGAGACAAATCCATGCTGTCACCCCAATCTCAATTGACATAGTGACCTTTTAAAGTTTTAACAGTGATGTTTCTGTGGTATTATTTTTCTAAAAAGTGTGGCTAAGTAATATATCGTATTATAAGACAATTTTATTGCCCAACCAGAAACATTATGTCCTGGTTGTGGCATGAGTCAAGCCTAGGACTGTTTTCTGAGCCTGCTCCATCCCAAATTAGTTCTTTTTGGAACACAAACAAGATCTTTTCAGCTGAAACAGTGACAAGAACTTGAATAGTGTTAGAACCCAAGATCAGCCTAAAGAGTTGGGAAGCTCTGATGCATCAACATAGCCACCTGTTCTAAACCAAAAAACTAGGACAATGTACTACATATCAGACCCGGTTCCATTATTCCAATTTCACTTTTGCAAAAATTCCCCACACGGTCCAAGCAAATCACCCCCTCTCAATCTCACCTATCAATACTTTCTGCAAGATGTGGAACAATAATCCTTAGTCAGAATGTTGCAACCTTGCTTGGTAAGGGAATTACTCTTAGCCACTTTACTGATTCCTTCTCAGTTCTACAATTTCCTTAGGAAATATAATTCCCTGAAGTGGCATGGATGGTAAAAGAGATCTGGGTTACTTTAAAAAGGCATCAGGGAGAAGCAATAATGGATTATGTTGTAGCCAAGAAGGCAATTTAGCTTACTTTGTGGATAAATCTTCCTTGGGTTACTATACAAGGCTCAGGGGATTCACCCTGTGGAGGAATGAAACCAATTTCTGCATTTGCAGCATGGATTACAGATTGATGTCCTGACAATTGGAATGGGCAATTTAGCAGAGCATTGTTCTCTTTCATAGCTATGCTATGCTATGTAGGAAAAGAAATTTAGACAGGTGAGAGACTCAGCAAAAGCTTAAACTACATTAAGACTTGTTACAGATTTGTTACTTAGGGTGTGGGGCTCATGTTGAGGTACAGGATTGCTTTGGGGCAAGGGTCGGCAAACTTTTTGAGCCGAGAGCCATTTTGGTATGCTCGTGCACATTTGTAAGTGCTCGAGAGCCAGGGGGCGGGGTTTGCGGGCAGGGGCCAATCGCGTGGAAGAGGGCGGGGTTTTCGGGCGGGAGCCAATCGTGTGGAAGGGGGAGGGGTTTGCGGGCGGGAGCCAATCGCGTGGAAGGGGGCGGGGTTTGCGGGCGGGCGCCAATCGCGCACACTTAGGGCCTGCTGCCGCCATGCCCGCTGCAGTGCCCGCCGCCGCCATGCCCGCTGCCACGACTGCGCAGGCGGAGCTGCCTGCCTGGCACTCGGGCGCTCTGGCTGGGGTGCAGCGGGACGGGAGCATCGCCGGCGGCCCGCGAGAACCGGCCAGGGAAGGCACGCGGGCGGAGCTCCCGTCCCGCTGCACCCCAGCCGGAGTGCCCGAGTGCCAGGCAGGCAGCTCCGCCCGCGTGCCTTCCCTGGCCGGTCCTCGCGGGCCGCCGGTGATGCTCCCGTCGCGCTGCACCCCAGCCGGAGCGCCCGAGTGCCAGGCAGGCAGCTCCGCCCGCGCGCCTTCCCTGGCCGGTCAAGATCCTTTCCCCGCCCCCAGCAGAACCAAATATGTTAAAAAGTGGGTAGGTAAAGCACGCTCGCGTAAACATCCTGGTTCCTTCATGATCAGTTGAGCAGCAGCCACGCAGCAGCAGCAGCAAGCGGGCGTCTTCGACAAATTGCTCTGGAAGGGGGCGGGGGAGGTTTGGAAGAAGAAGGGAAAGAGAGGCTCGACTGCTCCAGTCGCTTCTCTTCCGGAGCCTCTCACGCCCCCAGTCCAGGCAAAGTAAAGCTGGTGGGGAATCCAGCGCGGGAGTGGGGTTTGCGGGCGGGAGCCAATTGCGCACACTTAGGGCTGTGGGGTGGAAATGTGCTGCTTTTGCACGGAGAAAAAGAGTAAGCAGAGCAGCAAGGAAGAGGTTAAGGCAGGGCTTTCCAAACTTTTGCCGTTGGCGACACACCAACGGCCAGCCCACAAAAACCTGCAAGCACCGGCGGTTGTGGCTGCGGCGGCAATGGCTGCCCCTTCGAAAGGGCAGGCTCCGGGGACCCCGAAAATGCCCTCGGTTCTGGCAGGGAGGCAAAAGCCTCTCTTCCCCTCCCCGCACGCACACGCTGCCCTGGAGTGGGGTGGAAGTTTTCCCCGCAGAACAGCTGAGCGCTGCTTGCGCGCAGCCTCCCTGCCTAAACTGAGGTGCTGCCCCTTCAAAAGGGCAGGCTCCGGGGACCCCGAAAATGCCCTCGGTTCTGGCAGGGAGGCAAAAGCCTCTCTTCCCTTCCCCACACGCACACGCTGCCCTGGAGTGGGGTGGAAGTTTTCCCCGCAGAACAGCTGAGCGCTGCTTGCGGGCAGCCTCCCTGCCTAAACTGAGGTGCTGCCCCTTCGAAAGGGCAGGCTCCGGGGACCCCGAAAATGCCCTCGGTTCTGGCAGGGAGGCAAAAGCCTCTCTTCCCCTCCCCGCACACACAGGCTGCCCTGGAGTGGGGTGGAAGTTTTCCCTGCAGAACAGCTGAGCGCTGCTTGCCCGCAGCCTCCCTGACTAAACTGAGGTGCTGCCCCTTCGAAAGGACAGGCTCCGGGGACCCCGAAAATGCCCTCGGTTCTGGCAGGGAGGCAAAAGCCTCTCTTCCCCTCCCCGCACGCACACGCTGCCCTGGAGTGGGGTGGAAGTTTTCCCCGCAGAACAGCTGAGCGCTGCTTGCGCGCAGCCTCCCTGCCTAAACTGAGGTGCTGCCCCTTCAAAAGGGCAGGCTCTGGGGACCCCGAAAATGCCCTCGGTTCTGGCAGGGAGGCAAAAGCCTCTCTTCCCCTCCCCACACGCACACGCTGCCCTGGAGTGGGGTGGAAGTTTTCCCCGCAGAACAGCTGAGCGCTGCTTGCGCGCAGCCTCCCTGCCTAAACTGAGGGCATTTTCGGGGTCCCCGGAGCCTGCCCTTTTGAAGGGGCAGCACCTCGGTTTAGGCAGGGAGGCTGCGCGCAAGCAGCGCTCAGCTGTTCTGCGGGGAAAACTTCCACCCCACTCCAGGGCAGCGTGTGCGTGCGGGGAAGGGAAGAGAGGCTTTTGCCTCCCTGCCAGAACCGAGGGCATTTTCGGGGTCCCCGGAGCCTGCCCTTTTGAAGGGGCAGCACCTCAGTTTAGGCAGGGAGGCTGCGCGCAAGCAGCGCTCAGTTGTTCTTCGGGGAAAACTTCCACCCCACTCCAGGGCAGCGTGTGCGGGGAGGGGAAGGGAGGTTTTTGCCTCCCTGCCAGAACCGAGGGCATTTTCGGGGTCCCCGGAGCCTGCCCTTTCAAAGGGGCAGCGGCGGCAGCAGCAGCAGCGCTGCCCCTTCGAAAGGGCAGACTCCGGGGACCGCGAAAATGCCCTCGGGTCCGGCAGGGAGGCAAAAATCGCGCGTGCAGGCTGCCGGGCTTCCCGACGCACAGCTGATTGGCGCGGAGAATTTCCACTCCTGGTGGCCTGGCAGCGCGCGCGCACGCGATTTTCACCTACCTGCCAGAACCGAGGGCATTTTCATCAGCGCTTCCGGCTTGTCACTCGACACACTTGGGGGCCCCGGTGACACAGTATTGTGTCGACACACAGTTTGGAAAGCCCTGGGTTAAGGCGATGGGCAAGTGCCCGTCGTCAAGATGGCTGCCGGAGACGGAGGCTTCCAAACTCTCGCGAGACTGTGTGAAGCCCGTCCCCAGAGGAAAAAGAGAGGCTGGGCCTAGTATGCCCACAGCCACGCACACCATGCCCGCTGCCGCGCCTGCCCCGCCACGCCTGCCTGCGGAAGAGCCACACTCAAGGGGCCAAAGAGCCGCATTTGGCTCGCGAGCCGCCATTTCCGACCCTTGCTTTGGGGCAACCTCACATAGTGTTTAGGTTGATCAGGAAGAATTCTCTTAACCCCTGAAGGAGAGTATCTTTAGGAAATGGGTAATTATTATATAATTTCCATGTGTAGCTGAAGAAGGCTTTTCTAATTAAAAGCAAATATTGCTCCTAGGTGGACCTAGATTAATAGTAGCCTATACAATGTCATGACTTTCAGATCCTGGGTATGAAAGTTAAATAAACATCCAACCCTCATTAACCATTGATTTATCTGGCTACATAGGATACCAACATAAGCACATACAAGCTCATATGGCAGCAAGAGAAGCCTGGGTTAATTGGCCACAATAATACTATAATAATTGTATGCACGTGCCAGAAGCATAAATAAACGTTATCACCAAAAGACAAGGCAGAAGCAGTATGTGTATGTGTATGTGTACCTGTCAGTCATCTGAAGAATCTCAGTTGTGGTTCATTTCTGCTACAATCCACACTGACTTGCCTGAATTCATGGTATGTAATACCCACAATAGTAGTTATGCAGGAAGGAGCTGATAGGCATGACCCTGTGTCTACCCTAAAATGCATGTTTACTGCATCTTGTGAAGCCCAGTGAGCTCCTCAGCTCCTCCTCGCTCTCAGCCATCAACGTGGTATCATCTGCATATCTGAGATTGTTAATGTTTCTTCCAGTGATTTTAACTCCAGCCTTGGATTCATCAAGCCCAGCACGTTGCATGATGTGTTCTGCGTACAGGTTGAATAGGAAGGGTGAGAGTATACAACCCTGCCGTACTCCTTTCCCAATCTTAAACTAGTCCGTTGTTCTTGGTCGTTATACAGATTCCTCAGGAGGTAGACAAGATGACTTGGTATCCCCATACCACCAAGAACTTGCCACAATTTGTTATGATCCACACAGTCAAAACTTTTAGAATAGTCAATAAAACAGAAATAGATGTTTTTCTGAAACTCCATGGCTTTCTCCATTATCCAGCGGATATTGGCAATTTGGTCTCTAGTTCCTCTGCCTTTTCTAAACCCAGCTTGTACATCTGGCAATTCTCGCTCCATGAATTGCTGGAGTCTACCTTGCAAGATCTTGAGCATTACCTTACTGGCATGTGAAATAAGTGCCACTGTTCGATAGTTTGAACATTCTTTAGGGTTTCCCTTTTTTGGTATGGGAATATAAGTTGATTTTTTCCAACCTGATGGCCATTCTTGTGTTTTCCAAATTTGCTGGCATATGGCATGCATCACCTTGACAGCATCATCTTGCAAGATTTTAAACAGTTCAGCTGGGATACCGTTGTCTCCTGCTGCCTTGTTATTAGCAATGCTTCTTAAGGCCCATTCAACCTCACTCTTCAGGATGTCTGGCTCTAACTCACTGACCACACCGTCAAAGCTATCCTGGATATTATTATCCTTCCTATACAGATCTTCTGTATATTCTTGCCACCTTTTCTTGATCTCTCCTGCTTCTGTTAGGTCCTTGCCATCTTTGTTTTTGATCATACCCATTTTTGCTTGGAATTTACTTCCAATATTTCTAATTTTCTGGAAGAGGTCTCTTGTCCTTCCTATTCTATTATCTTCTTCCACTTCCGCGCATTGCTTGTTTAAAAATAATTCCTTATCTGTTCTGGCTAACCTCTGGAATTTTGCATTTAATTGGGCATATCTCCCCCTATCACTGTTGCCTTTTGCTTTCCTTCTTTCTTGGGCTACTTCCAGTGTCTCAGCAGACAGCCATCATGCCTTCTTGGTTTTCTTTTTCTTTGGGATGTTTTTTGTTGCCGCCTCCTGAACAATGTTGCGAACTTCTGTCCATAGTTCTTCCGGGACCCTATCTACTAAATCTAGTCCCCTAAATCTATTCTTCACCTCCACTGCATATTCATTAGGAATATTAGTGAGCTCATACTGTATCTAACTGATCTGTGGGTCTTCCCTATTCTCTTTAGTCTGATTCTAAATTGTGCAATAAGAAGTTCGTGATCTGAACTACAGTCAGCTCCAGGTCTTGTTTTTACCAACTGTATAGATGTCTGCCACCTTTGGCTACAAAGGATGTAGTCAATCTGATTTCGGTGTTGACCATCTGGTGAAGTCCATGTATAAAGTCGTCTTTTAGGTTGTTGGAAGAGAGTGTTTGTTATGCACAGTGAGTTGTCTTGGCAAAATTCTATCAGCCTATGTCCTGCTTCATTTTGTTCTCCCAGACCATGCTTATCTGTAATTCCAGGTGTCGTTTGACTATCCACCTTAGCATTCCAGTCTCTTGTAATGAAAATAACATCTCTTTTTGGTGTATTATCCAGTAGGTGCTGCAGATCCTCATAGAACTGATCTACTTCTGCTTCTTCAGCATCTGTGGTTGGGGCATATATTTGTATCACTGTGATGTTAAATGGCTTACCCTGAATTAGAATTGAGATCATTCTATCGTTTTTTGGATTGTATCCAAGCACTGCTTTAGCCACTTTATTATTAGTTATGAAGGCTACTCCATTTCTTCTGTGGTCCTCTTGTCCACAGTAGTAGATCTGGTGGTCATCTGATGTGAAGTGGCCCATTCCAGTCCATTTCAGTTCACTGACACCTAAAATGTCTATATTTAATCTTGCCATCTCACCAATAACCACATCCAATTTGCCCTGGCTCATAGATCTTACATTCCAGGTTCCTATGGTGTGTTGATCTTTAGAACATTGGATTCGTCGTTCACCACCAGCACCGTCGGCTGATAGCCGTCCTTTCGGCTTTGAGCTAGCTGTGTCATCACGTCTGGGGCTAGTTGAACTTATCCTCTGTTCCTCCCCAGTAGCATTTTGACCATCTTCCAACCTGGAAGTCCCATCTTCTGATGGTATAGCAACATATCTCTGGTTGTACTGATCCATTTAGTTTTCACGGCAAGAATATTGGGGTGGGTTGCTGTTACCTTCCCCAGGGATCATATTTAGTCTGACCTCTTTGCCATGACCTTCCCAAAATGGCAATGGGTTGAGCTCTGCTGATGCTCCTTAGGTAGAACTCTCAGCGCAGATTTAAAAAGACCCTCTGGAAAATCAACCAAGGGCAAAAAGCAACTTCTGGGAAAGAAGAAGCAATCTGGAAAGCGAAAGTGTCTTCCGGACAGCAGATAAAGAGAGCTGTCGGTTCCATTTGCGGTGAAATCGACAATCAGCTGGGAAGCGCTTTCTTTTCATGCAGCAGAAGCCACGGCTGAACGTCTTGTTAAAAGACAAAACCTTCAACCACGTCACCTCCTTGATTAATTACGAAAATGAAGAAAGAAGAAAGGAGAAGAGGCTAAACATAGCTATAGAGATTTAGAAGCTTTTGGTGAGTTACTTTATTTTGAGATGTTTGGGTGATTTGCGAAGGGATTTAAAGGACAAGTACAACAGACAGGAACTGGACTTAATTATTAATATAAAGAAGCCATTTTCTAGTGACTGAATTTCCTTCCTACAATGTGGTGGACATGAATTATAAAATTACTGTGTTTTATGAATGTTGTATGAATGTGTATGTATGTTGTATGAATACAAGGACAATGAATACTAGGAAACAAATTAGAAGAGAATTGGGGGCAGGAGAGAATGATGGAATATGAGCTATATTCGAGGAGTTCTCCTCAAAGACTTCACAGACAATTCTTCAAAATGTGAATATAATGTTGGAAAAAAGTTTTGAGGATTTTGCAAAGAGATTGGAACAAAAATTAGATAAAATAAATGAGAAAATGGCAGGAGAGATTTAAAAAGTGACTGAAAGGGTAGAAGAATTAGAAATGGAGAGAGAAAATGAACTAGATAGAATAGCATTACTAGAATTAAGAGATAAGGAATATAGTTTAAGGTTTAGAGGCATACCAGAAGGAAAGGAGGAAGAGATAGAAGAAATACTGTGGAGTCCTTGGTGCTCTCTGAGCCTTGTTGTTTTCTTGCAGACGTTTCATTGCCAGGCTAGGCAACATCTTCAGTGCGAAAAGGGAGTGGGACTTACTCTCTGTTTATATACCCTGGCTTGTCCTGCCTGTGTTGGTGGGGGTGTTGTACTCTCATTGGTAGTTCCTTGATTGGGTTGCTGTTTGCTGCTTGTTTGATTGACTGAGTTAATAGTTCCTTGATTAGGGTCTATTGTGTTGTTTGATTGCTCCTCTGGTGCTAATCTTGGTGTTAATCTTTGCCTATCTGGTTGTTGATTGCTGGCAAGGAGGTGTTCTGGTCTTCTGGCTTTTCTATTGTCTCTTATGAATGGTATGTAAATGTTGTTTACCTCTATGTGTCTGTTGATGGCTGCTTTGTCTGAGTGCCAAGCTTCCAGGAATTCTCTAGCAATTTTGGATTTGGCTTGGTTTAAGATTCTCACAGTTTCCCAGTTGAAGGTATGGTTGAGTCTGTCCATGTGTTGTGAGATTAAGGAGTTTTCATCGTGTCTTCTGACTGCTAGTTGGTGTTCGTGGATGCGTTCTGCTAGTCTTCTACTTGTCTGTCCTACATAGTGGCTGTTACAGTCCTTGCACTGTATGTTGTAGATAACTCCTGTATTTTCTTCTTGGGCTACTGGGTCTTTTGGTTTACTTATGATGTTCCAAAGGGTTTTGCTTGGTTTGTGTGCAACGGTGATGCTGTGTGGTTGTAACAGTCTATTAGTAGTTTCTGAGATGTTTCTTTTTTTTAATAGGTTAAAATGTATTGATTTTCAGAGTATAGATAAAATACAAAATAGAAAATACAGAAAAGCATGAAAATAGAAGTAAAGAAAAAAGAAGAAAAAACTATAAAGTGCAAATAGACAGAAAACAAAGACGGAAAAGTGACTTCCGACTTTCTCCAATACAGATATAGATAAATTTACGAAAATAATCTCTTACCAATGATTAAACCATAGTAACATTATTTCTATTAAAATAAACCAATTAATCATTAAAACCCAAAATCAGAACATCATTTTTTTCTACCACAAGCAAGTACTCTAGAAGTGGTTGCCAAACAGATAAAAATCCAGAAACTGAATGTTCTCTAATTAATGCTGTCAATTTAGCCATCTGGGCTAGATCCATTAATTTAATAATCCAATCTTCAACTGTAGGTATCTGTGGATCTTTCCATCTCTGTTTCTGAGATGTTTCTGATGTATGGCAGTGTAATCCTTTTCATAGCTTCTGTTGGTTTTGCTGTGGTGGGTTGAGTGGTTAGGCACTTTTTGATAAAGTTGCATGGGTATCCATTTTGCTGGAAGATGCTATATAAGTGGTCTATTTCCTTTTTCTGGTGTTCTGGGTTGCTGCAGTGCATTTGTGCTCATCTGAATAGTGTTCTTACACAGCTCCTCTTGTGGGAGGTTGGGTTATTGCTTTGGTAGTGGAGCACTTGGTTAGTGTGGGTAGATTTCCGGTAGACTTGTGTTTCTAGAATGCCATCATTTCCTCTACTGATGAGGCTGTCCAAAAAGGGTAGTGTGTTGTTGTTTTCTTCTTCCCTTGTGAATTTTATTCCTTTGAAGATGTTGTTGATAGTTTCATGTGTTTTCTCCAGTTGATCCTTTTTTATTATGACGAAGGTGTCATCTACATACCGGATCCATACTTTGGGTTGTATGTGTGGGAGTGCTATCCTTTCTAGACATTGCATTACTGTCTCTGCTATGAGTCCTGAGAGTGGTGATCCCATAGGTGTTCCTTTATAGAAGAAATAACAATACAAACACTAGCAAATTTACTAAATTGGGAAGAGGAAAGGATGGCAGAAGAAATTAAAAGGATGTTTTGCATTAACTCAAAATATGCACAGATTCATTAAAAACCTAGAGATGTGTTGATAGAAATTTCAAGGAGAAAAACTAAAGGTATGATTTTGGAAGCTCATTTTGAAAACAGAATTAGAATTAAAGGAAGAGATATTATTGTTTTTAAAGAAATACCTATAAGAATTTTGAGAAAAAGAAAAGAATATGCAGGTCTGACAGAGACACTGAGAAGAAATAATATCTCATTTTGTTGGGAGATATTAGAGGGGGTAAGTTTTACTTTTCAAGAAAGAAGGTACAAATTAAACTCAATACAAAAAGCAAAGGAGTTTTTGGAAAGACATAAAAAGGAATTAGAATACAATAAGATAAAAAATAAAGAATCAAAGAGAGAGGAGCTAGCTAAAAATTCTAAAGAGTACGAGGATCTGCTGGCGTGATTGAAATTAAGTATTCCACTTGGAATATAAAAGGGGGAAATAGCCCACAAAAAAGGAATTTTTTCCCCACTATCTTAAAAAATTAAATAATGATGTCACGTGTTTGCAAGAAACGCATATTAAAAAAAAGAAGTTAAATATTTAGTGAATAAGAATTTGGGAAATGTATTTGTAGCAACGAATGAAAATAAAATAAATCAGATTGTATTATATGTCAAACCTTATTTGAAGCCAAATTTACTATTTTCTGATGAACAAGGTAGATATTTAGGAATTGAAATAGAATTACAAGGTATTAAAACAATCGTAGTAGGTGTATATGTACCTCATAAAGATAGAAATAATTTTTATGTGAAGTTAATGGAGGAATTATCAAATTATACTTACACAAGTTGGATTCTAATGGGAGACTGGAATGGGGTCACGATACCAATATTAGACAGGAAATCAGACAAACAAATTAAAAATAAACAAGGGACACTACCAAAAATATTTTTTGAATTAATGGAAAACTTAACCCTGATAGACTCATGGAGACATAAAAATGGATTAATGAAAGATTATACTTTTTTCTCAGAGAGATTTAAATCTTTTTCAAGAATTGACATGATTTGGGTATCAAAAAACTTAGCAAGTAAAATATCAAAAGCTGAAATTCTACCAAAAACATTTTCAGATCATAATCCAGTAAAAATAACAATTAGGAAGAATTCTAGAAGCATTAAATGGAGATTGAATGAGAATATCTTAAAAAAAGAGGAGGTAGTGGAAGAATGCAAAAAGAAATTAAAGGAATTTTTTGAAATAAATTTAAATAATGAAGTGGATATTAGAACAGTTTGGAATGCTAGCAAGGCAGTAATGAGGGGACATTTTATATCTTTAAATCAAAAGATTAAAAAACAATACCAACAAAATTTACAAACAGTTATGAATCAAATTAAACTAAAGGAAAGAGAACTACAGGAAAGACCATCAGATGAAAATCTAATATACCAAATTAAATTATTACAACAACAAATCGAGCTATTGACAACAAAAGAAATAGAAACGAAACTAAGATATGCAAAACAAAGAAATTTTGAATTTGCTAATAAACCAAGCAAATGGTTAGCTTATAAAATAAGGAAAGATAGAGAAAAGAAAATGATTACTAAAATTAGGTATAATAGTGAAGAAGTAGTAGATAATAAAAGAATTAAAAAAGCATTCTATACCTTTTTTTCAAAACTATACCAAAAACAAGTAATTCCATTAGACAAAATTGAGAAATATTTAAACAACGAAAATCTTCCCAAACTATCACAAATCCAGCAGACAAGAATTAATAGTCCGATTACCAATCAGGAAATAATAGATGCCATAAAAAAAACTTAAAATAGGAAAAACACCGGGGCCTGATGGCATATCAACAGGATATTACAAATACTTTATGGAACAAATTTCAAATCCATTTAAAGATTTAATGAACTCGATTCTGAATGGCTCCAAAATACCAGAGACATGGACTGAAGCCAATATAACACTTATTCCAAAAGAAGAACAAGACCTAACTTCAATTAGAAACTATAGGCCGATATCATTACTAAATAATGATTATAAAATTTTTACCTCAATATTAGCTGAAAGATTAAAAACAATTTTACAAGAAATCATAGGCAAAGATCAAAGCGGCTTCTTACCAAAAAGACAACTGAAAGATAATAATACGAACAGTGATAGATATTTTGGAATATGCACAATACCACAATGAAAGTCAAATAGCCTTAATATTTTTAGATGCAGAAGAAGCTTTTGATAATTTAAATTGGATTTTTATGGTCAAAGTTCTTGAGAAAATGGAATTTGGAGATTCATTTGTGAAAGGGATTGAAGCAATCTATTCAATACAAAGAGCCAAGATAATAGTAAATGAGGAATTAACAGATAATTGTAAAATAGAAAAAGGAACGAGACAGGGATGTCCTTTATCACCTCTCTTATTCATTCTTGTTTTGGAGGTCCTTAATAGAGAGATAAGAGCATACAACCAAATAAATAATATTTTGAAGCCTGCTGTTTTTTGTGGATAAGAGAGTGGCTAACATTGGAAAACCAAAAACTCTTACAATTAGAAGGACACAAAGTTAAATTTGGATGGCATGCATATATTTGGTATGAAAAAGTGAAAATGAACAAAGAATTTAATAATCACATCATTAGAAAAACGTTATTAAGGATTTGGGATAAATATAAAAGGAGACTACTACCAAACATACCAATGTGGCTATCGCCACAAGAAGCCCTCACAAGAAAAGAAAGTTCAGGAGACAAGATAAAATGGTTGAGATATAAAGATTTAATAAAATTTGAACAAGATTAACCTATGTTAAAAACTAGAGAAGAATTAGAAAGTAAGTGCCACTGGTTCACTTATCTGCAGTTAAATGAGCGATTTAAATTAGATAAAAAGAATTACAAATTTGAAAAAGAAAAAAGTTTGAAAAAGCGCAAATGGCAAAACTAACAATTTTATTAAAAGAAAAAAAAACATTTCGAAATTTAAAGAAATGTGGCAACCAATATTAGATTACCTGTATACTATTGAGAAAAATGAAGCGATGACAATGGGCTTTGTATTCTAAGGAATTAAACAAATAGAAATAAATAGTAATGTAAGGGAAAATAAAGATAAGAGATATTTTAAGATTCCACTTGTATATCTATAGCTAGGATAATCGGAAACCTTTTATATATAGTTTTCCATATATATATATATATATATATATATATATATATTCATTCATTCATTCATTCATTCATTCATTCATTCATTCATTCTTTTTTGGAATTTAGGTGTATAAATAATATTATATAATAACAATACATAATAACAATATATTAAGGTGTGTAGTACTTAATGCTTTTATTATGTTGAACTGTATGTTGATTTTTATGTACGTATGTATGATTTTGTAGAATATTTTAATGAATAAAGAGTTTATAAAAAAAGAAGAAGGACACCAAGAAGGATGAAAGGATGAAAAGTTTCTAAAGGTAAGAAATAAAGCAGGAATATTCAGAACACATCTATGTTAGAATTTAACATAGAATCTGTGGTCACAGAATGCTGATTTTATTGTGGGTTGAGAGAAAAAAACAAAACAAAGGTGAGGAAAATGAAAGGGAGTGGAATATCCCGGAAGAGAATATGGCTGGCTGGCAAATTAAAACAGGAGCAGTACAAACTGCAATTTGTTGCTGCAAGGCTCCTATGTTTATTAAACACAGTCGACATTACCTTATTGTCAGCAATGTTCCCCGAGAATTTGAACGGTTGCTGATGCTTTCTAATCCAGCAAGCAGACTGAGGGGAGAGAATAATTTCATAATCAACACTTCTTCAGCATTTTCCCTGCTGTGGGATGGTCATACAGAAATCATTTCCCCAACTGGAAACCCTGAGATTAAACAAATGTGAAACACATTGGTGGATGGAACTAGGGCCAGGTTTATGGAGAAATGCTCTTCCCACCATTTATGAGACCTGCCAGTTACAATTCAGCTTGGCTTGACTTTTTGTTTTACCTTCTCTTAGTTCAATCCCTGGATGGATTGCTCTTCCTAATAACACAGGATCATAACTGGATTATCAATTACTTCAAGGAATGTTACTATATAACAGGGTTCCCCAAACTGGTCAATATTGGCCCCCAAGGGTCAATGAGACTATCCATTATTGTTATTGTTATTTGTACTATTTGTTCAAGTAGTATTTATTAAATTATTTTCATATAATAAATATTTGGGGGTCAGTGAACAATCTGAAACTTGATGAAGGGGGCAATGAGCTGAAGAGTTTGGGGACCCCTGGTATATATGAACATGTCTCCTTCCACATATGTGCTTTGAAGTAATACTCAAATTATAAGGGACCCAAAATGGCTTTTCTTCACTTTTGTGATGAGCCCCTTAGCTATTGCTTTGGAAGGCTACAGGGCAGGATCAGCCTAAGGTATTCTGTGTTGTTTATTCGTTCAGTCGCTTACAACTCTTCATGACTTCATGGGCCAGCCCACGCCAGAGTTTCTTGTCAGCTGTCGCCATCCCCAGCTCCCCCACGGTCGAGTCCATCACCTCCCCAATACCATCCATCCATCTTGCCCTTGGTCGGCCCCTCTTCCTTTTGCCTTCCACTTTCCCTAGCATCAGCATCTTCTCCAGGGTATCCTGTCTTCTCATTATGTGGCCAAAGTACTTCAGTTTTGCCTTTAATATCATTCCCTCAAGTGAGCAGTCTGGCTTTATTTCCTGGAGTATGGACTGGTTTGATCTTCTTGCAGTCCAAGGCACTCTCAGAATTTTCCTCCAACACCACAGTTCAAAAGCATCTATCTTCCTTCGCTCAGCCTTCTATATTCTGGTATTCTGTAGTCTCAAAAAGTATTCTGTAGTCTCAAAAAAAAAGCACAAGATGGTTCCCCCTCCTTTCTAAATCCATATCTTATGCAGATGCCATCAATTCTGTTGCTGGAGTGTTGGGGACAGAATATCAACCTTTTTTGCACATGGAGCTGACAAGCTTGTCCAAGGAGTCCCAGACAGATCATACGAGAGTGTTTCATTCCAACAGAAGAGAACTATTTGGGGTGAAGAGAAAAAACAGACACTGCTTCTGTCCCTCATCATTTGCCAGCTAAAGCAGTTGTCTCATTTTGTCGCCAGCATGTAGAAATGCTTGACTGTCTTATAAGAATCCTCCTGGGTGAGTTTTGTAGATTTTATTAAGTCTGTTCATCTGTCTTCTGTGATTCATGTATTGCTTAAATGTTTCTTACATTCTTAACATCAACTACTTTCTATCACAGAAAAGATCATCTTTGATGCTTTTCACAAATATCCATTACTGTAAGTCTTAAATATTACCCCACACACACACACACCTCTAATAAATTCAGGGAACATGTCCTATTTTATCAGTGTTACTGATTAGAAAAATTAGTAGCATCTTTGGTGAACTTAGTCTTTTGATTCCTTTAGTACACCCTATTTTGATTTGCAGTAGCTGTCCAGGTTTCAAACAGAATTTTGCCCAGGTTTATCTGGAGATGCCAAGCATCATACTTGGAATCTTTTGCATGTAAAACATGCCCCTCTGCCCCTGTGCTCCAACCTTTCCCCATTTTCCCCCCCACCTCAATGACAAAATACAGCTGAGAGCAAAAAAGCCCAGAATGCTTCCTTGTTCACATTCAGGTAAAATAACTGTAAATGCAAAAGAGCACAATCATACATTCAGTTCAGTGGAGCTTGAAAAGGGCAACTTTCTGATGGATTGTGCCGCAATACCTTAGTGTATTAGTTCATTTATTATGGAGTTGGTCCATCATTATTTCTCTATACTGAAAAAGGAAAAAGAATCACAGGGTCAGAACTGTGTTGTTAAAAACAGTGCCGATAAAAGATGTAGAAAGCAAAAGACTGAGAGGTGGGTAGATACAGTCCCAGTAGCTGCTGATCTCCTTAACATCTTTCCTTTTCCAAAAACAATCCCATCTACTCTTGCTGAACAAGAAATTTTGCAATATCTGAACAGTGTAACTTTTCTCCAAAATAGTAAGCAACACGAGCAATACCTATACCTCCTCAAAATGAATATGCACTAACCTGGTTAAGCAGTTTGCAGTATCCCAAAATTCACACTTATAAGCTAAGATTTTAATTAAAAAATTATAATGTGATGACTATGCTAATCTCCATGATATTTCTACATATATACATACATATGCATCATGGTGTCCTTTTTCAGGATGAGTAACTATGCAAACCTATCCCAACCTATTTTTCAGGATGAGTAACTATGCAAAACTATGCCAACCTAGCAATTCAAAAGCATGCAAATGCAAGTAGATTAATAGGTACCACTTCGGTGGGAAGGTAACAGCGTTCTGCGCGCGTTATGCCGGCCACATGACAGTGGAAGCATCTTCCGACAACGCTGGCTCTTCGGCTAAGAAACGGAGATGAGCACCAGCCCCTAGAGTCGGACACGACTGCACAAATGTGCGGGGGTAATCTTTACCTTAACTATGCAAAAGGCAGAAAAAGAGGAGAGGGAGAAGGAAAGAGAGAAAGAGAAGGAAGGAAGGAAGGAAGGAAGGAAGGAAGGAAGGAAGGAAGGAAGGAAGGAAGGAAGGAAGGAAGGAAGGAGAGGGAGGAGGCAGGATATAAGTTCAGAAAACTCATCTAAAATATTATCATCCCATCCACAATATGGGATATTATGGGATATATCCATAGCTTTTAGTCCTTGCAAAACATCCTTGCTTCTACTGCATCCATGCATCAAATCCTACATTACCTTTTATTCTTTCAACTTCTCAGTTCCCTCCTTTTGAGGATCTCAGCAACTCCATCCAACCATAGCTTTCTCAGCATTCCCTACCTCTCCCCTCTATTAATTCTTCTTTCATACGTTTGTTTTCCAATTCGATCCTCATTCATTCTCTCTATATTACTAAACCAACAAACATACTTCTTTATGTACGTATGTTCGGGTTACTCATTCTCTCTGCACTCATTCATTCTTCTCTATTGAGCATCCAGAGCCTCTCATTACCCTTGTATCTTTCACTACTTCTTAGTCTTTCACCATTATGAACATGCTTTTAGATTCATTCTTTTGCCATTTGTACACATGAATAGACTTACTGTATACTTAAATCATATGGGGTGTGGTGGCTCAGCGGGTAAGATGCCAGGCTTGTCGATCGGAAGATCGCAAGTTCGGAGGTTCGAATCCCTAGCCCTGCGTGCGGAGTGAGCTCCTGCACTAGCTCCAGCTCTTGCCAACCTAGCAATTCAAAAGCATGCAAATGCAAGTAGATGAATAGGTACCACTTTGGTGGGTAGGTAACAGCGTTCCGTGTGCGTCATGCCGGCCACATGACCGTGGAAGCGTCTTCGGACAACGCTGGCTCTTCGGCTAACAAATGGAGATGAGCACCGGCCCCTAGAGTCGGACACGACTGCACAAATGTGCGGGGGGAACCTTTACCTTTTTATACTTAAATCAGTTATTTAAGACAGACATTTTTCTTATCAGATACTCACCTAAGATTCACTATTTACACTCATTCCTGTGATTCCAGATGGCTTAGTTATTTTCTATTAGTGTATCATTTCATTCCCACCTATATATTCATGTTACATAACAAAATAATATTTTGTCAGAGAAAGAATAGACTTAGTATATCTATTCCACATGCAACGTTTCCTTGTACTGTAGTACTAAAGACATAATACCTTCAGTTTTGGCATATTTTGGCCAGATTGCCACAAATGCAATCAAATCTTAATTTTACCGTGAGGGTGCTTACACTATTCTACATCACACTAGGTTATCCAACTTGACTGTCAACATACTGCATCCTTTCTGTTAGCAGATACCCACAACGTGCTAACAGAGACTCCATTTTTATAAACACTAAACAAATTAGATTGTGTATTAGATTTTATCTAGCACTGGTTCCTGTTCCATATTTCTCTAAAAATGACTATACAGTCTCTAAAACTGAGTGGAAGGAACTTTACCAAAGTCTCCTCGGGACATTTTGCAGGTCTCAGAATGGCATTTTTAACTGCATCCTTGTAAGTATTGCAAACTTTGTATTTATTTATCAAACCACTGTCCCATATTACTTTGAGAACACTTAGGATTTTCTACTTAGGGCTCTGCCTGATCTTTCATCCAGACATGATCTCTCTGTACCACCTTAGAGTGACTGGTCCAGGCAAGTCAAAATTTAATTTATAAAATCAGAACCTGGCTTTTTAAAATATCACCACAGGATCATATTTGAGATGCTATAGTGTTGTACAGGAAGATCCATCCACTGAAAGAGGGAGCTACCAGGTGTGACATTGAGCATTATGTAATTCTAAGAAGGAATTTTATACAAATGTTATTTTATATAGCTGATCATCTAAAGTGCTTTTAATTAATGGTCAGGTTCCCCAAGCCCTCTGTATTAAGCTATTTCATACTTGGTCAAATTAACTCACAGGAATCCCATAGCAATTAAGGGTAGTAGAAAGAATTATGTGGCTTGTAAATTTTTCTTCACATTTCACAGAACTTCACAGAACTTCCTCACATATCTTTGTAGATAGTGTGTTTTTCCAGCTGAATTACTGATTCATTAGCACAGCCTGCAGGATAAGAAGTAGAACAGAATGAAAAGAAACATTTGTATTGATGGCAATAAGAGTTTAGTAAGTTTGTGAATAATCTGGCATTGATAATACACTTAAAACTAACTAATCAGTGCAGGAAGAAAAGTAATCTAATACCATGGAAATGTTACATTACAAGAAGAGACTTATAAAAGAGGAGAATAGCACCTAATGAATTTGTAGAACTCACCAATATAAAGATAGATGCTGAAAATAAGATCGTTACAATCTGTTCCTCTTTTTATTTTTCTCTGTGCTAGTCAATATTAGAGTTATCCATTTCACTATAACATTTTGTAACACATGAAATACATTAATATTTTAATTTTGAGTTTTGAAAATTAAAGCAAGTAGCTCAAATAGCCCAAGGATTGCTTTTCAGCATATGATTTGAGGTTGCCTATAACCATAGTTCAAGGGGCGTGGTGGCTCAGCGGGTAAGACGCCAGGCTTGTCGATCGGAAGATCGCAAGTTCGGAGGTTCGAATCCCTAGCCCTGCATGCGGAGTTAGCTCCCACACTAGCTCCAGCTCTTGCCAACCTAGCAATTCGAAAGCATGCAAATGCAAGTAGATTAATAGGTACCACTTCGGTGGGTAGGTAACAGCGTTCTGTGTGCGTCATGCCGGCCACATGACCGTGGAAGCATCTTCGGACAACACTGGCTCTTTGGCTAACAAACGGAGATGAGCACCGCCCCCTAGAGTCGGACACGACTGCACAAATGTGCGGGGGAACCTTTACCTTTTTTTTAATAACCATAGTTCATGGACAGTCCAACTGGAACAAGAACAGCATCTCTGAAATGGTAGAAGTTTATGCATGGATTTAGCTGTGGTATTGTAGTCAGGCTCTTTCTCCACTGACCTGTTTCTAATTTCAGTAAGACTACAGCCAAAACAACCTTGAAAACCAAGAAGCTACTGTATATATGTGCTATGGTGTACACTGCAAAGGTGCTATTTAATATTTTGGTTGTCAGGGTGTATTGGCCAAAGCCAACATCATATCTGATTTCTTTTATGTTGCCATTAAGAATCTGACTTCAAATATTCCATAGTGATTAAATAGGGTAGTCAATATTAAGAAAAAGGGCACTTTGTTAGTCCTTAAATAGCCACAAGATTCTTTGTTGTTCTTATTGCAACAGGTTTCAAATGATTGCTATGTGGCTGAGTGGCCTACCTACAACCTCCTTGCAGAGGTGGACCTAGTTGTCTTCTTCTTTGGTTCTTAGAGTAATCCATGGTTTTTCCCAAGTTTAACAAACCAGATAGAGCAAAAAGTTGGTGTTTCTTACTTTGCTATTGTCAGTATTCTTCTTAAGGAAGCATCATATACTTGATCAAAGTTCCTATTTATCCATGGCTGAAAGCAAGATTTTGAATGTCAGCTATTCTAAAGAAGTGTTGCACAGAAAGGATTACACCACCCACATGAATTCTGCATTCAGGGAAACTGGCTGTTAGCCCAAACAATGTCATGTAAAAATGTCATCTCTCAAGGATGCTCTTCGGTTGCTCTGAGAGCAATGACATATGCCCATGGCGATACTCTGGGATGCATTAATAATAGAAAACCCTGCCAACTGGAAGGTACTAGAAGTGGGTTCAGGCAGTGATAATGCAAATATTTGCAATACTCAGCAGAGCTGCCTACTTCAAGACATTACTGTAGTGAAGTTTTATTCATAGAATTTCCTTCTCTTATCCCTACAAAGTTTTCTGCCTTTTGCGGGGGTGGGTGGGTGGGGCAGAATTGAGATCTAGGTGATAAAAAGCAAACAATCTTTCTCTTGAAGGTACATATAAGCAGATAATCAAGTACAGGATATACATGAACTTTCCACTGATATTTAATCAACATGTTGGTTTTGCCAGAAACAATCTTACACAAATTCAAACATGTGTTGATATTTTTGTACCATTTATTTTTCTATCTTCCCTGGCAGAAGTAAAAAATGAACTGTTAAAGTGATTTTTCATATGATCTTGTGAACTTTGGGAGCCAAAACTGTATTACTTGTAAGGATAATTTTGGATATTTTGAAAGAGAATGAAGGTCACAAATGTCAGGATGGAGGTGATGTCAGACTCAGAAGGGGAAGGACTGTTGTGGGAGGAGACTAGCATTAACGATTCTGGCGCGAAAGTTGAATCTGACCAAGAGCAGCTGATTGGAGACAGGCAGGAGGAAGTGGAGCCCCCATCTATCAGCGCGTGAGAAAGGAGTTGGGAAAGGAGGTCAGAGCAGTGTGAGGCGCGATTGGTCCCCACTTGAAAATGGCACGAAAATCAGCAGGATAAAAGGCTCACGCAACGTGCACTCATTGCTGGAGACAACAGTTCCAGATCCTCATCTACATTGTCGGTAACTCACCTGGATCTTCTGCCTAGCTCTGGGCCAGAATTGAGCCCTGCAACCTAGTCAAGCATCACGCCAGAACCTTGCCTAGCCGCGCAGCCCAGTGTCATGTTGGAACCTTGCCTAGCCGCCACGCCACGTGCTGGGGTCCTGTCTTGCAGCCTTGCCTTGTCCAGAGCCTGAGCTCTGCCTGCTCACCCAGCCCAGCCCCATGCCGGGATTCCGCCCGACTGTGCCACAGCATTTCACACCGGATCCTTGCCCTGCTGCTTCATCTAGCCTCGTGGCAGAGTCTTGCCATGCTGACCACTCATTGCGTGCCACGCCAGAGCCTGCCCATCCCGCACCACAAAGCCTTGTGGCCGAACCTTGCCTTGCCGCTCTGCCAAGCCTCGCGCTGGGATCGCCTTATGTCGTGCAACTGCACCTTACGTTTGAGCCTCGCTCCACAGTCTCGCCTCACCTAGCATCGTGCCCTTGCCTCACAGTGCTGCCGGATACCGAGCTGGACTCTGGCCCTGCAGCTACACTGGACCAGCCGTCTTGGGTTGTGACCACGTGGCGGCTTTCCACGTGAGTTCCAGCTGGGAGCCGACCACGTGGCAAGTCGAACTTTGCAATATCTTGTAATTTTTGTTGCTTGTATTTTTTATTTTTATAATAAAGAACTTATAATCCATCCCTTCCTGCTTCGAGCCTTAGTTGGGACAGGACAGATTGTCTCCGGCTATACCCCAGTGAGGGGAAAAAGGAAGGTGGTGAGCCTCTGGACTCAGTAACATGGTGGACAGCTGGCCAATAACAGCTGGCCAATCTGCAAGCTCAACAACCGGCACCCCCTGAGGTGGTCTCCCAGTGCGCCAAGTGCCCCGTACTGGTGCCCCAAAAGTTTGACGGGACTCTTGGCCAATTCCCAGCATTTTTTGCTCAATGCAAGCTGTACCTAAGCCTTCGCCCAGAGGAGTTTCCCACAGATCGCCACAAGGTGGGATTTCTGATCAGTGTATTGTCTGGCTCCGCTGTGCATTGGGCATCCCCCTTGATCCTCCAACCGAGTCCACTGCTGGACCATTTCAATGGATTCTGCCAGCAGCTGCAGCTGATGTACAAGGACCTAGTTCAGACACAGACCACCAGCAGGAGCCTACAAGGGTTGAGGCAAGGGCGGAGGCTGGTAGCGGAATACATCAGTGACTTCCGACTCATCGCCCAGGACCTACACTGGAACTAAGAGGCGCTGCTAGACCAATTCCAGGAAGGTTTGGCACCCGAGATCCTAGATGAGTTGGCCTGGACAGAATGCCCACAGACTCTGCAGGACCTGGGAGCTGACACAGTTGTGCCTGTGCATTGATGGACGCCTGCAATAGCAGAAGGTGAGGCAACGTGCTGCAATGCCGCTGTCCATGGGCCAGCAATTCCCGGCCGCTTGGCCACTTCCCAGGGATGAACCCATGCAGCAAGGGGGCGCCAAGCCACAGCTGACTCCAGCAGAGAAGGATCATCACAGACAAGCAGGTTTGTGCTTGTACTGTGCGGGTCCAGGACACCTAGCTGCCAATTGCCCTGCCAAGGTCAAGTCAATTCCCTCATCGGGAAATGAACTCAGCAGCAGCCTAAATGGACAATTAGGCTGGGCCAAATTGGCTGCTAGCCAATCCAATTGGCCCCATCCCATGCTCCTCCGGCATTTGGCAGTGACTGTCACCTTGCAAGTTCCCTGGCTCCCAGCGGTCAAGACCAAAGCCATAATTGACTCAGGGGCCACTGCCAACTTCATGGATGAACAGTTTGCCAGGGAGCAGAACACACCACAGCAGGAGGTAAAGCCCGCATTGGTCGTCAAGACCATTGATGGCAGGACCCTACATTCCGGCCCCATGTCCTCCGCAATGCAACGCCTGCTCATGAGGATCGGTGAGCACCAGGAGAGGCTCGAATTCTACGTGGTTGCCACGCCTTACTTCCCTGTGGTCCTGGGATTGGAGTGGCTCCAGGTGCATGAGCCACAGATTGCATGGTCTTCCGGGAGAGTCGAGTTCTCCAGTCTGCAGTGTGCCGACCATGTGCCCAAGTTTTTGGCTGCAGGACAGCTTGCTGCCACTGATTCTCCACTGCTCCCATAGCTCCGAGACTACGCGGACATATTCAACAAGAAGGAGGCAGACCAGCTATTACCACACAGGCCCTATGACTGCCCTATCGATTTGGTACCAGGTGCCAGGCTTCCAGTGGAGCAGATTTACTCCCTTTCCGAGCTGGAGCGGGCCGCGTTCAGAGACTTCCTGGACACCAATTTGAAAATGGGGTTCATCCGACCTTCCAAGTCTCTGGTAGCAGTTCCCATGTTGTTCGTAAAGAAGAAGTCGGGGGAGCTGCGACTGTGTTGTGATTACCAGAGGCTGAACGACATTACAATCAACAACTGATACCTGTTGCCTTTGATCTCGGAGCGCCTCGAATGACTTCGACACACCCGAATCTTCACGAAATTGGACCTAAGGGGGGCCTACAATCTCATCCGTATTTGCCAGGGGGATGAGTGGAAGACTGCGTTTTGCACCCGCTATGGACATTTTGAATACACTGTGATGCCCTTCGGGCTCTCTAACACCCCGGGGGTCTTCATGCATTTTATGCACTATGTATTTCAGGACCTCCTGGATTGGTACCTCATTATATACCTGGACGACCTATTGATATACTCCTCATCTCTAAGCGAACATAAGCAACAGCTCCGTACAGTTCTTCAGCGGCTGCGGGAGAACTGGCTGTACGCTAAGTTGGAGAAATGTCAATTCGCTCAAGACACCGTGGACTTCTTGGGGCACCAAATCTCTGCTACGGGCATCACCATGGAGACTGGCAAAATAGAGGCACTCCAATCCTGACAGCCCCCATGCCGATCCAAGGATGTGCAACACTTACTGGGGTTCTCAAACTACTATCGGAACTTTTTTCCTCACTTTGCAGAGCTCACCACTCCTCTCTCGAACCTACTTCAGAAAAGGACTAAGTTCACCTGGGGAGATGCATAGCAGTGTGCTTTTGACAGCTTAAAGGTCGCCTTCACCTCGGGTCCCATTCTCAGGCACCCAGACCCTTCCTAGGCATTAATGGTCGAAATGGATGCCTCTGACATGGCCATTGGGGCCATCCTACTGCAAGCTGACCCGCGGACCGGAACCCTGTGTCCCTGTGCATATCATTCCAGAAAGTTAGCACTGACCGAGAAGGCCTATACGATCTGGGACTAGGAGCTGCTCACAATAAATGTGGCATTCAAGACTTGGAGGCACCATCTAGAGGGGGCTCGTCATCCCATTGTGGTGAGGACATACCATAGGAACCTGGAGCACCTGAAGACTGTGAGGAGCCTGAACCAGAGACAGATCAATTGGTCACTGTTTTTCTCGCACTTCAACTTCCAGGCTACCTACATCCGGTGACGCCAAAATCAACAGTCCGACGCGCTTTCCAGAAAGCCCGAATACGATCATCTGGAGTCCTCACCACCAGACCAGTCCATCATCCCTCTAAAACGATTATGGATCTTATTACTAAACATATTATGTATATACATACATAAACATATCTGTTTGCTAGGCTTTCAGTAATTAACAACTGGCGAAAACAATAATAGAGTTGATGTGACAAAATAATCCACCCAGAGTTTCCAATAGAGAATCCATCTCAAAGGTGTCCATCTGCCGTGTATCAGTCAAAATTAAAAGACCCATTTATCAGTGGAAGAACTTACTGACAATTCAAACTTTGAATTCAATTATTATAGAACACCATACAATTAACTGATCAGACTTATGAAAAGATATATTTAAAACAGTAATATATAATTGATATAATTTTTATTTATTTATTTATTATATAATTATTGATATAATTTTTATTTATTTATTTATTGGATTTATATTACCGCCCATCTTCTCCACAAGGAGAACTCTGGGCGGTTCACAACCAAACCATCAATAAAATACAAAGTGGTCCTAAAACAAATATACAAAAAATATAAAATATCATTAAAATTCTTAAACAATATAAATAGAATAATATGAAATAAAATCAAGATGGCTAATTTGCATAGGTTTTTAATAGATTTTTGGCTAAGTTTAGAGAATTACACAATGTGAGGGAAGAATCTATATGGCTTTACACAAGAAATTACCTGCATAACTTAAAATTACAGACCAGTTTAGGAACCTTTGGATAGAACTGGGAAGTCAAACATCCTAGACAGCAATGACAAGTCACTTTGGTATCACCACCAAGAAACCTGCATCAAATTCCCAGAAGAAAAGCTCAATTTGAAGAGACTTTACCTCGATGTTCTACTTACAAAACTGACTTACTTCACCAGAGTTCAATATAATTCCCCAAACAATGGCTTCAAAATTGGTTCTTACCCATCAATTTTCTGAATGAGAAACAGCAAGTCAAAAATCAATCCCTTTGTCCTGTTCCGACTAAGACTGACACGGAAGCATTATTGAAATAACTTTATTTACAAGATACACAAGCCGCCCAGTTTACACAGTCCTCTTCTTCTTCTACAGGCTGGATAGCAGCGAGTTCGGGCAATGTTCCTGGCCAGGCAGGAAGGAGCCGAGAGGGTATGGGCTCTGTAGCAGAGTATGCAGCCGGCAGCGAAACGGAGGTGACAGGCAAGGTGTCCGTGGGCATGGAGTTGGCTGGGCTGGTGGGAGTCTGGGTAGACCGGGGCCCGACAAAGGGAACCCACTGGTGGCTGGCGTCAGCTGGGCTTTGCTGCTGATCTGGGCTGGTGTGAGTCTGGGTAGACCGGGGCCCGACAAAGGCAGCCCACTGGTGGCCAGCGTCTGCTGGCTCTGGAGTGGCGAGCAACGGAGAGTCGGTGGCTCAGGCAGTCAGGAGAGGAGCAGGCAAGGTGGTGGTGCTTACCCCGATGCTGGTTTCTTCCACAGGTAACAAGGACGGAGGCGCAGCGAGCGGAAAAGGTTCGGGTATGAGGCTTGGCATGGGAGCAAGGTAAGGCTTGGGTCCGAGGCTTGGTGTGGTGGTGGGGCAAGGCGTGGAATCTGGGTCCGGTGCGGCAACAAGGCTAGGCTCATTCACGGGGTCCGGGACTGTGGTCAGGCAGGGCTCTAGAGTGAGGTTTGGGGCGGCCGTGAGGCGAGGCTCGGGAGCAGGGTCCGGCGCGGAGTTTAGAGACCTCAGCGTAGAACTGTTAGAACAGTTAGAACAGTGAGGACGGTTGTCTCCGGCACCTGAGGTAAGTCGCACTGGCTTTTTATTCCATTTTTCGCTCCTTGGGAGAGCGGGGCCCAATCGGCCTTCGCGTTGCTCTGCCTGCCTCTCTGCTCTCCTTTGGCGTGCGCTGATTGGTGGAGGTGTCCTTCCTTCTGGGCCTCTGCCAATCAGCGTCTCTGTTTCTTCCACAGGGTTCGTGCCAAGCCTGCCATTTCCGGAAACTGGCTCCTCTTCCGGATCAGACTCTTCTGGATCGGACGGCAGACAGGTAAGTGGCCCGACTATCACACCCTTTTGATTTCTTTATTATAAATAATGGAGTGTGGAGAATTCTAAGAAATGCCTGGCCCTTTCTTTATGTTGATAGCTTATTGAATTTTTAAATGTAGACTTTTGTTGACAGCCATCTACATCAAAATAAAAATACATTTTTATAAAGAAAAGTAAATAT
Source organism: Charina bottae (assembly GCA_023362775.1). Classification (NCBI taxonomy): domain Eukaryota; kingdom Metazoa; phylum Chordata; class Lepidosauria; order Squamata; family Charinaidae; genus Charina; species Charina bottae. Next base: position 95,402,450 of record JALMGJ010000002.1, on the reverse strand, counting down.
CAGTGTCCAACATTGAGCATGAGATTTACTTCCAAGCAAGCTCATGTAGGATATTCTGTTCATATTAATGGGGTGGCAGGGATAATAAGAGACATTTTGCTCCTGGGACTAAGGACCAGGATGACTATTCTGTGTATAGAAATCTTTTGGACTGGAATTGGATCATGGCTTAAAACCAGTAAAGGGACTTAATTTTCTACTGCAATAGAGTAATTTGAGAAGTGCTGGTATAGCACTACCTTAGGATACCTGGCGCTCTGTCACTTTGAGACTCTATAGCAGTGTTTCTCAACCTCAGAGACTTTAAGATGTGTAGACTTCAACTCCCAGAATTCCCTAGCCAGCATGCTGGTTGGGGAATTCTGGAAGTTGAAGTCCATACATCTTAAAGTCCCTGAAGTGGAGAAACACTGCTTTACAGAATCTGCTGCCTCAGGCAGTTCCCTTACATGCCTTATGGTTGCACCACTCCTAAGCAATGATTTTTTTACTATTATTTGTTTTATGAAACATAAACCTTCCTTAGAAATCTGCCAGCTATTTCAAACTCCATTTGCCAAATCCTTAAGCCTTTACATGATGGCTGCTTCTCTGTCTTCTGGATGATGTCAATAAACTGGAATTTATTCTTCCTGTAGCAAAGCATGATGCTCTTTCTTGCATCTTTAATTAGGGCAGCATATTTGGCACACTAAAGCATATTCATCATGTACATAAATGAAAGCACAGCTACAATCTTTGAAGTCTATGTGGCAGTCAGCTTTAATCAAGGCACAGTGCATTTCTTTTTAGGCACCACATTATACTAGTGTTACTTCCTTTATTTAGACATCTCATAATGCTTCTGCAAACTCCTCTATAATTAATTAATTAATTATTAAAAATTAATAATATTTTTTAAAATTATTATTTGTATCTGTATCTGTATCTTACAACTACATTTATTACATGTTATATTTTAGTTACAAACTCCAGTAAAAAAATGTAATCAGTTTAATTAAAATTTTAAAGCAGGGTGTTTAAAGGGGGTAATGTTGCAATCTACCTTCCTTGACTACTTCTTCCCATAACTGCTTCATAATATGCAGTGAAATCATAATTAAGCACCAGCAGAATCAGAAGTATTTAAAAATGCATGTGCACAATAATGCAATATATATGCTTTCAAAACTTATCACTTGCATTTTTCACTTTAGTTTGAACTGAATTTGGTTTCCGAAGTGGAATACATACATTAATAATTACCAATAGATTCTTCAACAGGTTAGGTTAACCACTGGGAGTCTTTCGAATACAGCCATAAACATAAGCCATAACTAAATGAAAAATAAATAAAACCTTTCATTTACTTCCTGTCTTTACTTCGTTCTTCATGACTCATGTTGATCAATGAAACAGTGCAAAGTAGTAGTCTTGGTATGTGTGTGTCCCTATGGATTTATGTCTGCGAGTGTGTGTATAAGTGATTTTACTTATAGGAAGAATGCCCATGCGTTCTTCTCCTAGAGCAAGGGTCGGAAATGGCGACTCGCGAGCCAGATCTGGCTCTTTGGCCCCTTGACTCTGGCTCTATCTCTCTCTCTGCCGCCCGACATCCGGAAAGCTGGTCCGGAAGCAGCAGGCTTGGCGCAAACCCTGGGGAAGAAACAGAGAGGCTGATTGGTGGAGGCTCAGAAGGAAGGACACCTCCACCAATCAGCACGCGCCAAAGGGGAGCAGAGAGGCGGGCTGAACAAGGTCATCAGGAGCACAGGATCCGGCCCCAGCCCAGCCCAGCCCAGCCCGGACCGCAGCTTCGGCGCCCTCCACTCGCCATCGCTAAGGTCCCAGGTGACGGCGGGGACATGTTCGACCTGCTCGTGCAGCACCCAGGCGCCTGACGTCAAGGCGGCTGCGCTTCCGCGCCCGGCGGGCGGGCGAGGCAGGGAGAGAAGGGGAGACATTCAGGGGGCCCGGCTCCGTCCCTCCGGCTGGCGGGTGGCCAAACACGGGCGCGCACATGCACAAACGCGCGTGGGGCAGCCGCAGGCAGACGAGACGCCCCGGACTAGAGAGGCCGAGACCCCTGGAGGAAAAGCCCCCAGACTCCGCTGCGCCTCTTCAGTCCCAGGGAAAGGAAAAGCACCCCACCCCACCCCAACCTGCCTGTTTGCCTGCCTCCCCGCCCATCCCTGTGTCCCAGGGTCTGCTTCAGTCCGTGTATGCGTGGTGGGGCATGGAGTTCGTTTTCTCCTCCCGGTTGCCCATTGGAAGGGGCTGCTGCCGTTCACGAGCTGAGCTCCCGCTTCCGCCTCCTGCCAGATTTGAGATTTGGCTCTCCCCCAGCGGGAGATGGAGAGAGATGTTTCTCTCTCCAGCCCGCGTCCTGGAGAGCCTCTCGCTCTGCGGAGGGAGAGGCTGGCACCGCGGGAAGGGTTGAGCGGCGCCCGCTTGGGGGCCCTGCCGGCCTCAGCCCCTTTGCTGGGTGGGGTGGGGTGGGGTGCTTTTCCTTTCCCTGGGACTGAAGAGGCGCAGCGGGGTCTGGGGGCTTTTCCTCCAGGGGTCTCGGCCTCTCTAGTCCGGGGCGTCTCGTCTGCCTGCGGCTGCCCCGCGCGCATTTGTGCGTGTGCGCGCCCGTGTTTGGCCACCCACCAGCCGGAGGGATGAAGCCGGGCCCCCTGAATGCCAAGGGGCCCGCGGGTCAGGCGTCCCCCGGATCCCATCCGCGGGACTGCTCTGCCTTCGCCAGCCCCGAGCCTCGCTGCCCTGGACCTCGTCTGAGGAAAGCGCGTGGGGCCGCGGCGCAGGAGGTGCAAGCAGAGGCCGGGGAGCCGCAGCTGCCACCAGATGGGAAGCGGAAAGGCCGGCAGGGGCTTTCTCCAGCCGCAGCAGCCCCTGCAGCCGCTCCCGCGCCACCTCCGACAGCACCGCGTCCGGGGCCAGCAGCGCCTCCCTGCCGCTCAGTGCGCTCAGAGAGACGGGCCTGAAGGGGCACAGAGGCCGGAGAGGGAGCCCCTCCGTTTCCACTTCTCTCCCTGTCCCACCCGCCTGCCCGGCGCGGAAGCGCAGCCGCCTTGACGTCAGGCGCTGGCGGCGTGCGGCATCTTCCGTGCGGGGTCCTGGCTGGTGTCTGCACTCGGGCGCCGGCGGGGAAGGAGGCGCGGGTCCCGCCTGGTGGAGAGGGCGCAGCCTTCCACTCTCCTGCACCCGTCCTGCCGGCCGGAGGGTGGCAGCTCTTTCTCTGCCACTCCCGGTGGGGTGGCCGGGCCGGGTTCGCGGAGCCGCTGGCTGCACCCCCTCCCTCCGTGAGCCCCCTGCCCCCTTCCATGTGATTGGCTCCCGCCCGCAAAACCCGCCCCCTTCCACACGATTGGCTCCCGCCCGCAAAACCTGCCCCCTTCCACGCGATTGGCTCCCGCCCGCAAACCCCGCCCCCTTCCACGCGATTGGCACCCGCCCGCAAACCCCTCCCCCTGGCTCTCGAGCACTTCAAAATGTGCATGAGCATGTCAAAATGGCTCCCGGCACAAAAAGTTTGCCGACCCCTGTCCTAGAGTAAAGATGGAATATAAAACTAATGAAGTATTCAATGACTGCCACAGGGGGCAGAAACTGAAGAACAAGGAATGGCATAGAAATGTTGAATGAGGGGACTTCCGGTGAAGATGGACGGTGGCTGGAGCAAAGTAGAGGAGGCTCTGTGAAGAAATCTGAAAACGCGCAGATCCGAGCCGTTTTTGTAAGATTAAAAGCTAGAAGCGGCGACAGAAAGAGCGGGAGATTTGGCTCTTTCAGAAAGCAAGAGTTTCGGCGGCTTTGGAAGGCTTAAAAAAGAGGAGCGAGTCAAGTATTGTCCTGTTTAAGTGTTTTCATCGATTCGCCAAGAAGAGCAAGCCGGTAAGCTGAAAGCGAAAATTGGAGCTGCGGAGTGAAAGTCTTGGAAATAGACAAACGTCGCTGATCACTTCATCAAAACAATTTAAAGAAACTAACAAACAAAAAAGCAATTGTTTTTGAATGAAGAAGCAAAGCGGAGGATGTTGGTGAGAACATACATAATTTCCTTATAGTGAACTGCCACCAGGACTGAGTTAATTATTTAATTAACAAACAAAAGAAGCCATTTTGCGTTGCTAAAACTCTAATAGAATTTTTGTTTAAACTTGCTGTACAAAATATAAAGTATAAGAATTATTATTTGTTATATTATTGTTTGAATATATTACTACCATATTAACCTTACATATTTAGATAAGATATATATATACTCATATATTTAGATAAGTATATTATAAGATTAATATATATATATATATTTAAGAACCTTTTTTATTTTGTTACAAGCTAATAAAGAAGATATAAGTTTTGTAAAACGAGTGTCAATACTAGGAGACAGATAATACAGGGTAGAAGAGGATCAGAATCTGGGGAAGGTGAATGGCTAAAGTCTTTATTTGAAGACTTCACAGTTAAAACTACACAGACAATTACTCAAACTGTAACAAAAGTGTTGGAAGAAAAATTAGATGGTTTAGAAAAAAGATTGGAACAGAAGTTGGGTAAAATAGAAAAAAAATAAAAGAAGATATTTTTGAAGTTAGAAAACAGATAGAAAGCTGTGAAGAAAATCTAGATAAAGAAGAGGAGCATATAACATTATTGGAATTAAAAGAAAAAGAACATTGTATAAGACTGAGAGGGGTACCTGAGGAAAAGGAAAGTAATGTGAGAGAAACAATTATACCAATGCTAGCTAATTTAATTGAATGGGAGGAGGAAAGCCTAGAAGATGAAATTGAAAGAATGTTTAGGATAAACTCTAAATATGCAACTATGTATAATAAACCAAGAGATATTTTAATAGAATTTTCAAAAAAAGAGACAAGAAACATAATAATACAAGCATCCTATAATAAAAAAATTGAAATAGGAGGGAGAGACATTACTATTTTTGAAGAAATTCCAGTTAAAATTCTAAAGAAGAGAAAAGAATATAGATTTCTGACTGATCTTTTGGGAAAAAATAATATTAACTTCAGGTGGGAAATACCCGAGGGGTTGAGCTTGACAAAGGCCAAAGATATAAACTAAACTCAATATTAAAAGCAAAAGATTTCTTGAAGAGATTTGAAAAAGAAATAGCTCAGCCTAAAGAACAGAGACAAGGAGGAGAAGACAAAACTCAATATCAAAAAGAAAGAGGAGCTTCCAACACTAAAGAGTTTACTTCACTCTTGGTAAATGAGTGAACTTAGAGTTACTACTTGGAACATTAATGGAGCTAACTCACCCGTTAAAAGAAAACATATATTTCAAATACTAAATAAGTTAAAACTTCACGGAACAGAAACCAATGCAATAAACCAATTGTTTATATGTGTTTAATATATATTTTAAATAATAAAATTTATATAAAAAAAACTTGACATAGTATGCCTACAGGAAACTCACATTAAAAGAACAGATACAAAATATTTAATTAATAAAAAATTAGGATTAGAATTTATTGCAGCAAATGAAAAAAATGGAGTAGTAATATACACAAAATCATATTTAAAACCTAAATTAATTCAAAAAGATGAAAATGGGAGATATATTATTATTGAAATCGAAATTCAAAATTCCAAAATGTTATTAATTGGCATATATGCTCCAAATAAAAATCAAAAAAATTTCTATAAAGAATTATCAAACATTTGTGTAGAGTACAAACAAAGTAACTGGATAGTGATGGGGGATTTAAACAGAGTAGTTGACCCAAAATTAGATAAGAAATCACAATGTCAAATTAATAAATATCAAGGTAAATTGCCAAAAGAATTTTTTGTTATGGCAAAAAACTTATCCCTAATAGATGCATGGAGAAGCATAAATGGTAATGCAAGAGAATACACATTCTATTCAAACAGACATAAATCATTTTCAAGAATATATATGATACGGTTATCGAAGAATTTGGAAAATTAAAATTAAAAAACCTACAATTTTGGCAAAAACTCTATCGGATCACAACCCAGTGCAAATGATTTTGAAAATAAATTCTAGAAACTTTAGATGGAGACTAAATGAAAATATTTTGAAAAACAAGCAAAACTTAGAGGATCTTAAAAAAATTGCAAGAATTTTTCCTTTGGAATACAGGCACAGAAATAAAATTAGAAACAATATGGGATGCGAGCAAGGCCTATATGAGAGGACATTTTATATCAGTGAATAGCTATCAAAAATAATAATAATAAAAAATTACAGATAATTATGGATCAAATTAAAGAAAAAGAAAGAGAACTGCAAAATAATAATAATAAAGAGGAAGTTTTAAATCAGATTAAATTACTACAACTTCAAGTCCAAATTTTGACAACAGAAGAGATTGACAAAAAATTGAAATATATTAGACAGAAAAACTCTGAAAATGCAAATAAGCCAGGCAGATGGTTGGCATACAAATTAAGAAGAGAAAGAGAAAAAAGAATAATTTCTAAAATTAGAGAAAATGATGTGGACCTAATTCAAAATGACAAAATTAAAAATGCCTTTCATGCCTACTATACAGAATTATATAAAAAAACAGGAAATACCATTGGAAAAAATTGAACAATATATACAGGAATGTAATCTTAAAAAACTAACCAATGAAGAAAAGGATATAACAAATAATTCAATCACAACTCAAGAAATAATAGATGCAATTGATAGATTAAAAACAGGTAAATCTCCAGGACCTGATGGACTCTCGGTGGGATATTACAAATGCTTCAAAGAACAACTGATAGAACCACTCAAAATACTTTTTAATTCGATTCTGGAGGGAAATAAGGTACCACAAACATGGACAGAGGCTAAGATTGCCTTAATTCCAAAGGAAAATCAAGACTTAACAAAATGCCAAAATTATAGACCGATCTCTTTACTAAACAATGATTATAAATTATTCACTATTATATTGGCTGAAAGATTAAAAAAAATTCACAAAATTTGATAAATTGTGACCAAAATGGATTTATACCTAACAGACAAATTAAAGACAATTTGCGGACAGTAATAAACTTAATAGAATATGCAAACGTACATAATGAAAAACCTATAATGTTATTATTCTTAGACGCTGAAAAAGCATTTGATAATGTAAATTGGGACTATATAATTAAAACTTTAGAATATAGAAATTTTGGAAATAATTTTATAAAACCAATTCAAGCTATTTACAAAGTACAGAAAGCCAATGTTATAGTGAATGAAGAAGAAACGCAAGAAATAAATATAGAAAAAGGTACACGTCAGGGATGCCCAATGTCTCCATTAATATTTATATTAGTATTGGAAAGTTTATTGGAAAAAATTAGAAAAGATGACAATATTGAAGGAATAAAAATTAAAAAAGAAACATAAATTAAAAGCATTTGCTGATGATTTGGTGATAATAGTACACAATCCATTAAATTCAATAGAAAACTTAAACAAAAAGTTAAAAGAATTTGGAGATTTGGCAGGTTTTAAAATAAATAAACAAAAGACAAAAATGATAAATTTAAATATGATAAAAGAAGAGAGAACGAAATTGGAATATAAAACAGGATTTCAAAATGTGAAACAAATTAAATATCTAGGAGTACAGATAACAGCTAAAAATATAGATTTATTTAAAAATAATTATATCAAAGTATGGAAAGATATCAAAAAAGATTTAGAAAAGTGGGAATCTCTACAATTATCACTATTAGGTAGGATTGCTACAATAAAAATGAATGTACTACCTAGAATTTTGTATCTGTTCCAGACGATACCCATAGAAATTACGGACCAAACCTTTTCAAACTGGCAAAAAGATATAACAAAATTTATATGGCAAGGGAAAAAACCCAGAATAAAATTCAGATATTTACAAGATATAAAAGAAAGAGGAGGATTGGGATTACCAAATTTAAAATTATATTACGAAACTTGCGGTTTGGTCTGGTTGAAAGAATGGATAAAATTGGAAAATATTATTATTAATATTAGATATTAATATTAATATAATATTAGAAGGTCATGACAATAGATTTGGATGGCATGGGTATATGTGGTATAACAAAAGCAAAATCAACAAGGCATTTAGTAATCATATAATTAGGAAATCAATACTAAAAATATGGAACAGATACAAAAAATCTTTACTACCTGCACTTCCATTGTGGACATCTCCTCAGGAGGCAAATGCCAGAATAGAGAATCCAAAAGATAAAAAATGGTTAAGATACAAAAACCTACTTAAATTTAATGGAAATAATTATGAATTCAAAACAAGGGAAGAACTAGTAAGGGAGGGTTTTGAATGTCATTGGTTCAAATATCTACAATTAAAAGAACAATTTAAATTAGACCGAAAAACATTTAAATTTGTGAATGCAACAGATAATTGGGACAATATATTATGGAATGAGAATGATCATCTAATATCCAAAATGTATAAAAAATTATTGGATTTAAAAACTAGTGATATAAAAACTAAAAATTACATGACAAAATGGGAAGAAAATTTGGGTAGAGAGATCGGTTATGAGGACTGGCAAACTATCTGGATGAAAAATATTAAATTCTCCTTAAGTAATAGTTTAAGAGAAAATAGTTATAAAATGATTTTTAGATGGTATTTGCCTCCAGAGAGGTTGTATAAAATGAAGTTTTTAAGATCAAATATATGTTGGAAATGTAATATAAAGGTGGGTTCTTTTTACCATCTATGGTGGACTTGCAAAAAAACTAAAAAATACTGGGAAAAAATACATGGTAATATTTGCAAAATAATAAAAATCAATATGGAAAAAAAACCAGAATTATACCTATTGGGCCTCATGGACATAAAGACAAATAAGGATCACAAAAAACTACTACATCATCTGATAACAGCAGCAAGGATAATATTTGCGAAACACTGGAAAGAAGAATACATCCCATCAATAGAAGAATGGATGATTAAAGCAATGGAAATAGCACAGATGGACAGATTAACAATTTTAATAAAAGTCAAAGAAATTGGAGATTATGAACTAATATGGAATCCCTTTTTAGAATTTCTACAAAAGGACTACAATATAAAATTACCATTGTGAAACTGGGAAAATCAAAAGGAAAAATAATATAAAGAAAACAAAAGTTAAATAAGTATGTATGAACAAACTGAAAAGGAATATTAGAAATGTAAAAAATAAACTACATGTGGAAGGAAAAAAAAGTAAAATATGCAAAGTGATAAAATATAAATATATTAAAGAAATATTAAAGGGAGGGAGAAATAAAATAGAAATATAGTAAATATTAAATAAATGTAAAAAGGTTTCTCCATAAAAGAAACAGGAAGTCTTTTTTAAATTAATTGTTTTATGTGTAACTTTGTTTGTTGTTATATGTAAGTAGGTCCTTTATGTGTTGTAAATCTTTGTAAATGTATCTATCTTTGTGTTGTATATTTTAAACAATAAAACTATTTTTTTTTTAAAAAAAAGAAATGTTGAATGAGAAAAGTGTATTTGCTCTCACTTCTGCCCTGTACCATATCAACTAGTCTGCTAATCCAGTTGGCTTTGGATCCATCTTTCCCTATGTGTCAAGCAGGAAAACGTCTTGAGCAGGTCTAAGATGCAACCCATTTAACAAATAAATCCACAACAGTCCTAGGACTGGCATCCTATGATTGACCTGATTTTTAAATTAACACCTGGAAGAGAGGCTGCTTAGACAAGCTATTTACTCTCTCAAGTTGTGAGATAATGAACTTCCCACTCTAACCCCAGTTAGATCATTATTTCCCTCTTTTGTCTTAGCAGGCACCCAATACCTTGGTTGCCATTTTATATTTGGTATTTATATATTGTATTGCTTCCTGTTATGTGGGCTTTTTCCCCGTGGATTTGTTGTTTGTTTTTATGCTCTACACCACCCAGAGTCACACTGGTTGAATTGGGCAGCCTTATAAACCTTATAAATAAATAAACAGACACTTAAATCCTCAGTCATATGTAACCTTCCCTTGCTGATGCCTAAACTAAGCAACTCTGGAGGGGGTGGGGGAGAGGTTGAAGGGCTATAATACTCGATCAGTGAAAGCAACCCTATTGTGAATCATCTCCATGAAACACCGTTGGACTATTTGGATGCCTCACAGTGGTCTGAGGAGGGTAATCTCCGACCCTGTAAGCAGAGGGACTATTTTAATAAATATCAATTGTAAGCATCCTGGTGTCTTTCCCAGAGTTCACCTATTTTGGTATCTGATCTGCAGCTGCACTAGCCAGCAACAGCTGAGGGTTAATAAAAGCAGAAATGCATATTCTCCAGCTCAGGGTTTCTGAGGACAATGGCCTGCTATAGAAGATGGAATAGGAAATACAGCAAACCCAGAAAGGTAGTTTTTATACCCAATTTGGTCAGTCAACAGCCTTCATCTATTATCAGGCTAATTAAAGCAAGTGATGCCCACAACCCTATTTTTTTGCACTTGATAAGGGCATTGAGGCCTAAGCATGCACACTCGATGGTAGGTCAGTATGGTCAGACTTACTCAAGACTTATGTCTCATGCATAGATCATATGCAATCTCTGGCCTGATTCAGGCATTCCTTTTTATGCAATTGGAAAGTGAGGGCCACTTATCTTCCTCATATTATTGAATATCTAGGGAAACTCCATCAAGGTAGAACCTCAGTGAGGGATCCTGCACAATCAGACATTCACTTCATATGCAATGGCAGTGGTAAGCAATATCCCAACCCTGTGTTTCTTTCTCTCCAGCCCTGTCAGCTTTCACCATTGACATTTTGCAGCAAAATGGCTGAATTTTGGCAACATGATTTTGGACTGTTTTTCATGTTTTGAGAGTTTTAAGGATGAGAACGTTAGGTCTCAGAAGATTCTTTTTCCCATCATTAACACCCCCTGCCCTGAAAACATGCCAAGATGAGCCCCAAAATTTCCCCATGCTCCCTCAGGTGAGGTCATGTCTCACCTGATAGTCTCCTACAAACTTTTAGAAGGCTGGGAGGCTGAGTTGCTGATCCACAACACTTTAGAAGTTGGCCTCTATGAGTATAAAAGTAAGAACAGGAGTTAAGCTACCGTTATTCAATTTGGCCTTTTAAAATACTTGTAGGAGTTTAATGTGGCTTTATAATTGATTTTATATTACTACTGGTTTTATCTAATTTGTTGAACACAGTACAACTTATAACAACTTCATTAAAATATTGCTTGTCTAAGACTGCAATAAAGTTTATTCAAAACTACAATAGCAACAGCAAAATGAGATCTATGTGTAATAAAACAAAATGTGGGCTGAGAAATGATAGCACATTATCATATCACTGTAGATTTAATTCACCTCCCCTTTCAGTATAAATATAAAAGTCCTAAAACATGGATCAATAAGAAAAATCTAGCAACTTCCATTATAACCATCTATCTTTCTTCCTTTTAAGCTTCATATTGGCAAGCAGGACAGATGGCCAGTAGTTCAATTTTCCTTTCACAGTTGTCAATTCCTCTTCTTTGATAACATTTATAATTAGACATTTTGTCAAAGGAAAATGCTCCTCTGTTAGATTTGCCTAGCTCATCCAGATTTCTATTAAACAGAGCATGAAAAAGGAAGTTCTCTATGAAGAAAAAGGGCAAAGATTAGAAAGGTAATATACTTGCTAGAGAGAGAGAGTTGCATCAGGTGTGGTAAGTGCCAGTGTGTTCATCACCATTATCACCGTGTGATAATTCATTTCTTTCCTGCTGCAGGAAATGATGGGCAGGCCTCTCAGAATACAACAGAATCAAATCTAGTATATCTGTTAATAGCTCTGGATTCCTGTAAAAGTATAGAAAATTATGTGCTTGGTGGATTGAGTAGTATCAATAAAATACAGATTTAATAATACACAAGTAACAACAAAAACAAATACATCTGATTTGGAACCAGGATTCAGGTATGGAACAGCCTTCCACTGTAAAAGCTCAACAACTCTGCAACTTATCCAGTAATGATACAGAAAACTTGTGCATACTCAAAGTACAATTATTGTTTGTTAATTACAGTCAACTGAAAAACATATGAGAATGAGAGGCATGTACAGATATGCATCAGCCCCCAAACATATAGTACCCAGCTGCCATTGCTGCCAACCAAATAGAGATCCCATATCCATCCTGTCCCAAATTCCACCCGATGTCACATCCCACATTCCCAACCCATCCCTCCATTCCAGTTATGCTCAGTCACCTCCACTGGACTTGGTCATCCTCATCTATGGGAGAAAGGAGTTCTCTGAATGCTGCCTTGATCTTCTAATGGGAGACTAGGATGAAACTGACATTTGCAGCCTTAACTTAAAATTGGGCTGGGCACTTATGCAGAAAAGACAAAAGCCAGAAACTTGCCTAAGAATGCTCTGGGAAATAGAGGAGAAGAAAACAAGTTGTTAAGAAGTCCAAATACATGCCATCAGAAGACAAAGACAACCTTGTGCAGAGCTTCCATCAACAGCTGCTGTATTTAAATATCAATGAAGAAGGATTTTTAGGTGATTAAAAAGGTTGTGGAGAACACCCATTCTTTGAGTCATCCAAAGTCCGAACTTGGCAGCTTGCGTTCCTCTAGCTAGTGGTTGGCCAGACTAATTAAGTAGGATTTGAGTAAGTGAGAGCATGGGTGAGAGGTAAATTAGTGTGAGAGGAATTGCATACTTAAATCAATAAAGTTTCATTGTGGCTTTAAATTTGGTGGGTCTCCGTATATCCCAGAACGTTAATTGCCTCAGCACTTGGTTGAAAGTGGTTTGTGAGTGTTCCCAGTTCTTCTCCCTGCTGTCAATCAGGGTTGCGTGTTCCATACATTCCAGCCACACCTATCTCAGCCACCCACAAGGGGGACTGTGTGACCCATGTATCTCAACAGGTTGCGTGATTGGAATGAGTGAGTAAGTTGAGCCTGGGTACTTTGTAGCACTGAACAAAAGGCAAGATATAAATCTGCCAAACAAGCATAGATTGGGTATGACAAAAACTTGGCAACAAGGGTGTTATTCTGATTTGGGAGTGTTCCACTTCTCAGAGGCAAGATGATTGGGTTGTCCTCTGGCTTTTCTGCTGTCCCCTTTTAGCACGTCTGGAAAGAATATCCACCAGTCAGGGCATTGCAGCAGGATTGAGGTGGGCCTGACTTTATGCTGGTTTGCTATAGGTTTGCAATAGGCTGGTTTGCTGCCCCTTCTTCCATACCCTATTTGAATATCTACCAAGTTAAAAAATAAATAATTCTATGGGAAGATGCCAGGGCTGTATGGGTCCCAGAGGGGAGGGAGGTAGACTTCTTCATGGTTGGTACAATTAGCTAGTTCCTATAAAGCCAGATAACTGAAACTGATTAGCAGCTGGGCAACCCAGTCTCTTTCTTCCTTTGTGGCCTTCTTGTGTGTCTTGCTTTCCTATGTGATTGAAACCAGTTCTACATCCCTCATTATTTTCTGGACATTCCAACAAGGAAAAGAGGGACTGCTGCATCTTAAGGCAGAGATATACAGTATTTCAGAGTATTATTAAAGCAGATTAGCACAAATACATTATTATTATTATTATTTATTTATTTATTTATTTATTTATTTATTTATTTAATTTATATGACCGCCCATCTCCCCACATGGGGAACTCTGGGCGGTTCACAATAAATAAGTTAAAATAAAATCTAAAATATATAAAACCTCAATATACAGTACAGTAAATAATTATGAAATCCAGATGGCGATGGAATGATTAAAAGAAGGACATTATAAAATTAGGGAATTAGCCACCCCCATGAGGAACTATCCCTTCCTCCTTCCCATGCCAGGCGGCAGAACCAGGTCTTCAGCTCTTTCCTAAAGGTCGGGAGGGAGGAGATCTGTCTCAACTCTGGGGGCAAGATGTTCCATAGAGTGGGCGCTACCACCGAGAAGGCCCGCCTCCTAGACCCCATCAGATGGCATTCTCTAATTGATGGGGTACGTAGCAGGCCCTCTCTGAATGACCGGCCCCATGCCATGTAGGGCTTTAAAGGTGATAACCAACACCTTGAATTGTATCCGGAAGCAAACCGGTACCCAATGCAGCTCGCGGAGCAAGATCTACATGTGCAGATCTTGATGCACCCAAAACTGCCTGCACGGCCGCATTCTGCACCAGCTGAAGCTTCCGGATAGTCTTCAAGGGTAGCCCCATGTAGAGCGCATTGCAATAATCTATATGAGAGATGACGAGAGCATGAGTGACTGTACGGAGGGTGTCGCGATCCAGGAATGGGCGTAACTGGCGCACTAACTGAAGTTGTGCAAAAGCCCTCCTAGCCACGACTGCCACCTGCTCTTTGAGCAGGAGTCGTGAGTCTAGAAGGACCCCCAGATTACGCACCGGTTCCAAACGGGGCAGTGCTACCCCATCGAGAACCAAAGATGATAATTTCCCAGAAGACACTAAGCCATCAATCCACAGCCACTCGGTCTTACCAGGGTTCAACTGGAGCCTGTTGTTCCCCATCCAGGCCCTCACAGCCCCCAGGCACTGGGAGAGGGTGGACACTGCATCACTTACCTCACCGGGGATGGAGATATACAATTGAGTATCATCCACATACTGATGATACCTCATCCCATGGTGACGGATGACCTCACCCAGCGGTTTCATGTAGATGTTGAATAGGATGTCCTGGTTCAGCCTCTGCCCCAGGACTTCAGTGAGGAGTCAGAAGATGAGCTGCCCCTGGTGAACCCCCAGGGGACTGAACCAGACGAGGTCCCAGACACAAGCATGGTCCCAGACGAAGACCCAGCACCACAGGGCAGTGGGGAGTTGGCAATACCCAAGGCTACAGGGGAGCAAGCTGGGGGTGGTGGTTTGTCCCTACCCTCTAGCCAGCAGCCAATAACCGAGGCTACAGGGGAGCAAGCCGGGGATGGTGGTTTGTCCCCACCCTCTAGCCAGCAGCCAGCTGGATCCCATCAGACTCCCAGCTCACCTGAATCACCCAAAGGGCAGAGACGGAGGCGTGTGCACCTCGCCTTAAAGGACAGAAGGAGAAGTGCCCGGTTAGCTGCAAGAGATTTACGCAGAGGAGAAGTGGAGTCTTTGCAGGACCCAGATGACAGCTCCTAAACTCCTAATAAATAACCAGCAGAGCGTTGAGTGGGTTGTGGGAGCAATGTAACATATTGGCTTCGCGACCACTCTGGCAACCTGGCTTGATTCCTGATTTCCTAACTCGGTTTGGACTACTGTTACTCTGACTTCTGGACTCCTTGACTTGGCTTTGACTTCTTGCTGACCTACTTGTTACCACCCCTGACCTGGCTTTGGAATATCGGTTGTCTTCTGGATTAACTCTGACTTCGGCAAACGAACTCTGGACTTCTCTTTCAGCTTTTCCCTACAGCATAACTTCTGGCTGTTGGTGAGTGAATTCCTGCCTGCAGCTCACAAGCAGAGACTCTGTGTAACTTGATACTCGAGGCTAGCCAGCACATAGGAGAGGAGAGAGAACCGAACCCTACGGCACCCCACACAGGAGCGGTCATGGGCTGGATCTCTCCTCCCCTATCACCACCGACTGGGAGCGGCCCCGGAGGAAGGAGGTGAACCAGCGTAAAACTACGCCACCCACCCCCAACTCCCTAAGCCGCTCCAAAAGGATACCATGGTCGATGGTATCGAAAGCCGCTGAGAGATCTAAGAGAGCCAGGATGTATGCACTACCTCCATCCCGCTCCCGCCAGAGATCATCCGTAAGCGCGACCAATGCAGTCTCTGTCCCATATCCCGGCCTGAAACCTGACTGGAATGGGTCTAGATAATCCGCTTCATCCAGGGTCCTTTGAAGTTGCAACGCCACCACTTTCTCAACCACCTTTCCCAAAAAGGGAAGGTGGGAGACTGGACAAAAGTTGTCCAGGATGGTAGGGTCCAGGGATGGCTTCTTGAGGAGGGGGTGCACCAATGCCTCCTTGAAGGCAGTTGGAACCACCCCCTCCAACAAGGATGTATTAATCATAGCCTGGACCCATCCACCTGTCACCTCCCTGGCCGATTTTACTAGCCAGGAAGGGCAGGGATCTAAATAACAAGTGGTGGAATTAACAATTCGAAGGATCCTGTCCACTTCCTTAGGTCCAACAGGATCAAATCGTTTCCAGATAATAGGGCAAGACCACTCTCTCGGCTCCCAGACTGCGTTCCACGCATGGAGTCCAACGTAGACCGAATCCGAGCAATTTTATCCTGCAGATGCTCAGAAAATTCTTCCGCACAGCCCTGCAGGTGGGTGGTCGATACCACCCTACCTAAGAGAGATCGAGTAATCTTAAACAGGGCCGTCGGACGGCATTCTGCAGACGCAATAAGAGCGGAGAAATATTCACATTTCGCCGCTCTTACTGCCACAAGGTAGGCCTTAATAGCGGCTCTAGATTGTGTTCAGTCGAATTCTGTCTTCGTCTTTCTCCAGCAGCGCTCTAGACGTCTCTTCACCCTCTTCAAGACCCTCAACTCCTCCGTAAACCACGGGGAGTGACGGGTTGAATGGGGCTGGAGAGGTCGCATCGGCGTGATCCTGTCCAAGGCACCGGCTGCTTCCCTATTCCAGGTTGTGGCCAGTGCCTCCGCTGGACCGTGCAGCAGATCCTCGGGTATTACCCCCAGCTCCCTCTGAAACCTCAACGGGTCCATAAGTCACTGGGGGCGGACCAATCGAATAGGTCCTGCCTCCCTGCGGAGTGGGGCGGCATAAGAGAATCCTAGGGATATCAGGGCGTGATCTGACCATGACAGCGCGGATAGTTCTAACTTTCCCCTCAGGTCACTCTGCCATTACTCTGACAAGAAAACCAAATCCAGAGTGAGTCCACTGTCTCGAGTCAGGTCCCGAATAATCTGGGACAGGCCCATGGCCACCATGGTAGCCATGAACTCCCGAGCCGCTTCCGAGGCATGCCCCAGGGACGGCAAGTTAAAATCCCCCAGGACCATAAGCCTGGGGAACTCCACCGCCAACCCCGAGACAGCCTCCAGCAGCTCAGGCAGGGAGGCTGCTATGCAGCAGGGAGGCTGGTACAACAGCAACACTCCCAACTGTTCTCGGGCACCCAACTTGAAAAACGGTCTCACATCCGGATACTTGTGGAGCAAGGCCCCTGAAAGCCACCAAAGACTCTCTGATGATAAGTGCCACCCCTCCTCCCCTACCCCGGTCTCTCGGCTGGTGCCACACCTGAAATCCAGCTGGGCACATCTCTGAGAGGGCTACTGGGCCCAGCCAGGTTTCAGTAATACATGCCAGGTCAGCCCCTCTCTCCATGATTAATTCACTTATGAGAGGGG
Source organism: Charina bottae (assembly GCA_023362775.1). NCBI lineage: Eukaryota > Metazoa > Chordata > Lepidosauria > Squamata > Charinaidae > Charina > Charina bottae. The sequence continues at coordinate 95,385,107 of JALMGJ010000002.1, read as the reverse complement.
CTTTGTTGTTTACTGACCTGGCGTTGAGTAGCAGCAGTCGAAAACCAGGGCCCTCAAGGATCCGCTGTCCAGAACCTAGGGCTGAACTCGGAGGACCGGAATGCGCCACCGGTACCAAACACCGGGGGCGCCTTCCCCGAAGATGGCCTGTCCTCCGGTTCCCGTCACAATATCTCCTGCCTGTCACCGCCTCAATCGGATTGCCCACATTATAGTCCCCAGGGTTTCCTGATCCAGTCGCGTACACTCCCGAATCCCTCGTAAACCTGGATCTAGGCAGGGGTCTTTCCATTCATCCATCCTTTCACTCTCAATCCCCCTGGGCAGTCGTAGGCCACCAGCGCAACCAACCGAAGCTCTCGGTGCTGGCAAGCCCCAACCGCCCCTTCCATTCACCATCCAATCACTCATTATGCCCCCTGTGGCTTCTCTCACTAGCCACAAGGGGGCAAACAGTCACTCCTACCTACCCTGTCTCTCACTCAGGGTTAGGTACTCTCTCAAACACATACAACCCTGGACCCCCACCCACGACTCTCACTCACGGAGGGGAACCACACTCACACCAGAGACCCCGCAATTTTCTGCCGCCCTGACAACGGGGGTGGTTGTCCTTCACGTGACCAGCAAGCAGCAACTATTGAACGATCTTAATTGATTTCAATAGTGGAGTCCAGATTACAAATAAGCAAGAAGCTTATGAGCTTATTTAAAAAGCTCATAAGCTTTCCGGGGGCACCCGAGTTCCAAGGCCAGATTCCGAACATTTCCTTTTCTTCCTGATGGAAAAGAGTAGAGATCTTACTTTGTTTGAAATCTGGAGAAGTTGCTGTCTAAAATAGAGAGGGGGAAGGGAAAGTGAAAGATACAAAAGGAACTCAGGAAACTAAGTGCTAATGGACAAACTAGATGTGGTGGGAGGCAAGTGACCAGAGTGAAGGAGGTGTCTCCACACTCTCTAAAAACAAACCTCCGATCACACCCACGAGGGGCCATATGATTTCACTTCAAAGGTGAAGGTTAAAGAAAAGAAAATCAACTCCCCTAGATCTAATCTTAACCAATATAGAAGAGCTAAAGTAAAAGCAGTGTGAACCTTCAGAGGAAGTGACCATATAAGGTTCAAGATATTATGAAAGCCAGTTTGGTGTAGTGGTTAAGACACCAGGCTAGAAACTAGGAGACCGTGAGTTCTAGTCCCGCCTTGGGCATGAAGCCAGTTGGGTGACCTGTGGCCAGTCAATTTCTCTCAGCCCTAGGAAGCAAGCAATGGCAAACCACTTCTGAAAAGCCTTGCTAAGAAAATGGCAGGGACTCTGAAGCCACCCTGCCTGCCCGTATTTTCCATTTTAGAAAAGCCCAGTGGAAGGTGTTCTCTCAGGATGTCTTCCCCCAAGATTTAACTGAAGCCCAAGAAACCAGGGAAGCTGAAGACTGCTGAAGTGATTATGTACAATGAAAGACAGGACACTTACACATACTCCTTGGTAACATCATCATTAAAGTGCCAAAACATCACCTTCTCCATATGTGGATTTCATCACAATTCTCTACTTCTTGGAAAGATATGTCAAAAAGAAATTATCTTTAAATTAACTGGCAGAGGAAAACAAATATTCCATGTATGTTTCATCTTAATCTTTTATATACCTGTAAAAGATTAATGTTTTGATACTATGCATTCTCGTTCCCTAAATCAATAGAAAGACATTTTTGTCTTTGAGTGTTTTCCCATCTGTCTGCTAAACAAAGCCAGCAAGAAATCTGATGCCAGAGGTATTTTTATAAGTCTGATTTTAAGAAGTACTTCTGAGGTTTTTAAAAGTGTGACTTCTAAGACAGCTTTGCCTTTAGCCTTCAGTCTTCAATATATCTTTTCCTCAACATTCTACAGTGCATCAAGACTGAATGAGCCCTTGAGAGTTGGTGACTTCACAGTGGGAAAACTGCAAGTCTCACATTTAGTGTCTGGAAAAGAGGAAAGGAAAAGGAAAAAAAGCATCTCTCAACTGATGCTATGACTCTTTTTCCTACTTGCAACTTAATAAAGGGACAGCACTTTGGGATCTGGGGATGTGACAGAGAAGATATTTATTTATTTATTTAATTTTTATCCCGCCTTTATTATTTTTATAAATAACTCAAGGCAGCGAACATACCAAATACTCCTTCCTCCTCCTATTTTCCCCACAACCACCACCCTGTGAGGTGAGTTGGGCTGAGAGAGAGTGACTGGGCCAAGGTCACCCAGCCGGCTTTCATGCCTAAGGCGGGACTAGAACTCTCAGTCTCCTGGTTTGCTATTGGCTCCTTCCTAGGGCTGAGAGAGAGTGATGGCCCAAGGTCACCCAGCCGGCTTTCATGCCTAAGGCGGGACTAGAACTCTCAGTCTCCTGGTTTCTAGCCCAGCACCTTAACCACTAGACCAAACTGGCTTCCCCCCCTCATTTTTAGAATCCCTCAGAAACATCTCTGATAAATATGGATTATTTTCCTTGTTTGACAAAGCCATTAGAACTCGATATGGATGTGTCCCAAAGTATGTCTTAATATTATTATTTGACAAAACTAATAAATTTCACTCAAGATAACAAATATTCTGAGGTAATTTTATTTTTGTTGTTATTGTTTTAGATAAAAATATTACAATATTCAAGATAAAATTATTAAAGGTAAAAATACATTGTTTGATTTTTCCCCTCCCTTCTAAACAATTATACCTACAACACACCTTTTTTATTTTTCATTTTTTTAAACAAATATAACTATTAATCTATTAGGCTATCTGTGTTCTCATCTGGCACTTAAGAACAGGTCACGGGGTCACCTTCTGGTTCTGCTTATTATTAAACATCATTAATAGCTGATATATAATGTTGCTGTATAGGTGCATCTTGTAAACAAACAGTACAGCTTTGTGGTATCACAACAGCAAGGTGTGCTTTGACCCACTAAAACCATATTTCTGGCAGTTAAAAAAAATGCATTTAACTTTTCAGTTGCAATAACATGGTTTGATCCATCTGGAAGAGAGCAGTATGAAGGTGCCGTACAACCAAGGTCTGTAAACAATTTAGGACAACAGCAACAAAAGTCCCTTAAAGGTGGATAAATTGCAACAAGCATTTTGTTACAGAATTTCACATTTTGTTGGGATGTCCTCAACAGTTCAAGGTTACTACTGTTCCTGATTCACAATTCTTTGACAAGATACCTCATCAGCATGAGTTTATTGTATGGCTTTCTATCTGATAGTCACAATTCAGACTTAACTTGCCTTTTTTGCAATAAATCATAAGTCTCCAGTTACTCATTCCATATTGTTGATCCAACCTGAGACAGGTTCCATTTGAAATAGATCCCACAGACTTCACTATCACTTATCCCCATATCAGTGTTATTTACATTCATAGCCATTTTCTTCCTCTGACTGATGGAATACTTTAGAACCATATTTGACACTTACACGTTCTTGGATGAAGCAGACAATTTCTTCTGATAATGATTAAGATTTATATTAATGTGTTTGATATCTAAAATGAATTTCAGAAACCATTATGAAAATGGAAGAGAATTCTTGAAAGACAGCTTTGTTTTCTGAAAATATTATGCCATAATGATTCATACTGTAGCTATTGCAAGACAACCTCCATAGCCATTATCAGTACGATCGGTATATTAACTGTGCACCCAAGATTACCAATCCACGTACTTGGATTCATCATCTGGAAGGGCTCCGAACTCTTACATTTTTAGCTCTGTATTTGCCTTGAAACTGGAGTCAGGTAACTGCCAGTTTCAGGGTGACTACTAAAAGCCATGACGAAGTAGCATGCACTAAAGATACTGCAGAAAGCTTTACAGTCCAGACTGAGTCTTTGAAGTTGCTAGACATTCTCCTTAAGCCAATCAAACATCCATAACCTGACTGTCAAGTCTGCATCTGACCCAGACCCTCCAGTGCCGGGACAACTTAATGTTGATGGTGGTGGAGAGGACAGCAATGGGAACAGGAAGTTTTTGATTTCTTTTCTGGCCAGAGCAGTGATGCCAGGAAGAATTAAAAGACAGGTAGGGAGCCCTGTTGTCTCCTCCATTTTGCTACTCAGTTTCAGCAGGTTCCACTAAACTAATCTGTTGGCTATCAGTAGAAAGGGGTTACCTTTCCATTTTTCATGCTGGCTTCCAGTATCAAAAGACAGCTGATGCTGAAAAGGAAGGAGTGTGGAAAAAGAAATATATAAGAGAAAGAAAATGCAGCGATAGGTCAGCTTAATTCCCATTTATTGCAAGTATAAAAGGAAACATTAGTCAGGTAGGACAGGGAGCCTGGCAAGTGCCAAGGGAGGTATTGAAAGCATAATGGTGCCCAGAGCCACCATGGTGGGGATCCTACTTTTATCACCCTGAGTACACATCAATTTGTTTTTGTTGTTTTTAAAAAATCTTCCTCAAATAGAAATTAAGCTCCACAAAACATTTCATTTTCCAAGCTTTTCACTCTCTGGCAGGGTATCTCTTTATCTCCTGCTTTGTTTTAGAGGAGTGAACTTATTCGTTCTGGATAAGTAATCTTATTACAGATGACGTGCTTATGCTGGAACAGCTCCATTTTGTTCACTTATTTTTATGGGGTCTATGTAGGACGTTGGTTGTGCAACTGTATCTTTCTGTGTTTCCATGTATTTTCTGTGTTGCTTTTCAGATTAGAAAGGCTTACTTTTTTTGTAAATGCTAATGCATTTAATGGGCAAACTTTGACAAGTGCAGTGATATAGCACTACTCCGTTGGATCAAAATTATTTTGTTAGCAGTTTTAAACATGATCTTTTAGTTATGCTAAAATATTTATGCACAAATCTGTGTTGAAATGAAAAGATATTTTAAAACAATTTTTGAAGCTGAATTTTTTAAAATCTGCCTTTCTAATCAGGATGACTTAAACCTTTCATAAATTGCTGCTTATTTAATTAGCTCTAAAGTACTTGTTAAGTTACTTCTAGAAAAAAGATTCTGCATGTGAAACAGTGCCTTTTCTTTAAAAAAATAATATTTTGTTGGTTTCTTAAAATGACGGGAAACATATTTTTTCAAAAGGCATTTGAAAATTGTAACTTATCTAACTATTGGGACTATACAACCATTAGTTATATACTTCCAAATAATGCTATATACTCTAAATGTTTAACTGAAATGTAAGTTTAATTGAAATTCCACACCAGTTTAGAGCAGAATAATAATAACTGAGTAGTGTAAAAAGCCACAAAATTGGAAGCAACCAATGTTATGGGACAATGATGCTTAACCCATTTTTTTTCTCCTCTGCAAATTCAGTTTCATGCAGCTTTATTATCCTAGACTCAAATCTTAATTTGAACCTGCCTTAGAAATTATAAACTAAATCTCACTAATCAGAGAGAAAGTTTGAAGCATTGACTAATCTTTCCATCCTGTAATCATTTAATCTGAAGAAACAGGATGCTAAGAGTAGACATTTGCCAAGACAAAAGATAGTTCTGTTTGAAATGAGGACCTTCCATCTCACTTTGCAGTATCAGTAGTGTGTGCATGTAAACAGAATAAAGAGATTGTATGGTTTGAATTAAAGCTTGCCAACCATGTTTCTGCATACCTTTTCTCTTTCTCTTTATAACCTTACTTCTTTTCATAAGTCTGATGCTCCTGAGCCTCAGTAACTGTATGCTATAGCATTGCTGGTTCAGTCTTATCTCCAGTTTTCAAAAGTTGTTTTGAGTATCAAGAATGGCCAAGTTTACCTTTCTTGAGATTATGCATCTATTTTCATGTCAAAAAGCTTGATGTGATATGAAAACGTCACCTTACCTTTATATCATAAAGGAATTAGTTGATCGTTGGCTTCACCCAATAAACCAAACTAATGTACAGTGCCCATAAAACAATTGCTAATCAGCAAAATGCAGCTTTCAATGCTTCTCCTTCTTGCACAATTTTTGCTCTTAAAGAATGCTGGTTAAAAGAATAACATATTTTCCTCCTTTGTCCATCCTCAAAAGTCCTTATTTAAACTTTTTCCAAATTTATCACTTAGTTGCTGAATTAATCTTGCCAATTCTCCTGTTGCTTGGGATTTCTCTTCAAGAAGCTCATAGCGGAGACTTGAAATGTCTTGCTTAATCTCCTTAAGTTCTCCTTTTGGGAAAAAAATAAAATGACATTTAATTACCTTGAATGTAACTCAGCTCAGTTCAGTTGTTCTCCCTGTCTTTATCTCACCTGCTTATGCCTTAAGTTTTGTATGAAGGTGTGATTATGGGATCAATGAACACCATGTGCATGAGGGTAGAAGTGGATGGAGACCTGAATGGATAGCCATGCCCTAATGGCTGCTTCAAAAGGGACAAAGGAGCATTTGCCTATGCAGCATTGAACTATTCTCCAGCTCCTTTTAAGCAGTTACTTAAACGTTACTTATTGCAATCTATTGCTCTTGCAATGCTGCTGAACTCTGAAACCTAGAAACACTCCTAAGTGTCATTGACTGATCTTACTTCTAACCTGGAGCATATATGTTGGGCTCAGAAAGCATATCTATTAAACTCCCTCATTGTTATTTGCTATCCAACACTTTCCTCTCTGTTGATGTTCTAGCAAACAATTAATTATGGAATTTACAACTATGCCACACAATCCTGCTAATGTTGCTACCAAATTGGGGGTGGGGGGTGGGGAGGGAGAGGGATGCACCAGAGATACTTATACCTAAGATAATTCAGAGATGTGCAAAATTTTAAATATTAGCATTTTGTTCCTCTGACCTTTATTATCCTTGTGAATATACATGGCAGCCCTCCCCCACAGAAACTGCTTCATGCCATGTTGACCATTTGATTGACAACTGAATAGAAAAGATTCATTTAAAAATCCATGACTGTAACAAGATTCATTACAGTGCTGTTAAATTTAAAAGAACTTGCCTTCGTTGACTTCATCGTTCTCTCGATCCACTTGAGCTTTCAGAACATATCGCTTAATTAGTCTCTTCATTATTTTCTGAAAATGGAATTATAATGCATTTATTGTAATTATGTTGCCTGATTACATCCATAGCATGCTAGGGCCACATTTCAATGCAATTAATTTCTTTGATCCCACTGGTCTTAGGCATACACAAGTCTTGTACTGAACTGGGGCCTAGATGCCCAAGCTATAATGATTCAATTGTACATTTACTTGATAAAATATGTCCACATTATCTTATGTAAACTATTAAAAGTACTACATGCAAGTCCTCGCACCCCCTGAATAAGTGTCAGTTTCTCCCTAGTTGCTATTATACAATTACTCAAGTAATGCCTGTATTTTCTGTCTATGAGAATAATAATTCAATGGTAGAGCAGGTACTTTGTAGGCAACAATTACCATGTTCACTCCCTAATATCTCTTGGTACTATCGTTTTAGTGTCTTTATAATTGGCCCAGATAATGTAAGTATTAACAACAGTAATAGTTTAGCCCTGGAAAAATCTCCTCTCTGAAATCTTGGAGCATTGTCTAAAACTCTTATTGTTAATCACAGTACCGAACTAGAAGTATCAATGAGCTACCTCATATTCTGAATATGAGGCTTCCTATTCTGCTATATTTGGGAGCTCCTGGCTATGGATTATGCTAGCAATGCCACCAAGTGGCTGCTCTGTCATTAACTATTAACCACAAGGTTAGAAAACAGAGACACTTGGGAGTCATTGGGAATATCCCTAGAGATGTCAGAAAACTATGTATTTCCATACAACATGTATTCAGGACTTTGCTATAGTATATACATTTGCTAAACAATAATAAACAAATAATCCCATAGCATAATCACTGTAACTGCATCAGGATAACTGATAGAAAATCTAGAACTTCTGTATAGCATCCATGATGCTTTCTTGAAGACTTAAGTTCATGGCTTTCATTTTTTAGCACTAGAGTGACCTCCCTGAGTTGAATAAGAGTATGAAGTCTTGGTGCATTCTTTCACTGGGTGGCCATAGGTATGGATTAAAATGATATATACAAAGGGGTGGGATCCAGTATTGGAAATCACAGAAAGTATATGTTTGGGCTATAGGTTTTCAGTATGAGTTTATCAAAGGAGGAAGAATGAGAATGTTGGTGTGCCCCAAATAATGACATCCTCTTGAACATGTTTAAATTATTCTGATTTTTTAGATTATTACTAAAGTATGAAAAGTTGCAGAGCGAAAAAGAAGGAAACAGTTAAGAGAAAAGTCATGCATGGATAAAAATTATTCTGGAAATAAATAGTAGAGAGCTAGTTATTTATTTAGCTTGCTTATTTATTCTTTTATTCTTTATGTTGTTCTGTTTGTCACTTTAAGAGATTTTTGATTCAAAGGAATAAAAGATCTGTCTACTAGTTATGGATACACTGACCCTATACACACATGCTGAAGCTCTGAATGGCCAAAGAAAGATCTATTCTGCGCTAGGCTACTGGCTGTTTATAATACATTTAACATTGTAAAGAAGTGCCAAAATAAATAAGTTATAAAATTCTAAAAACTGAAGACAAAGTTTAAGAATCCAGTGGCCTAAAGCTACCACACACTGTGAGAAGAAAAGGCTGATTTCCTGGAGAGATGAGGAACCTCCAGTCTACAGGATGCATTTGGCTCACCAACTTGTCTCATCCCAGCCTGTAGAATCTTGGGTAAGAGCCCAAACATTCAAACATTTGTAGCCAACAGGTAGAAAAAAATTCTAGATTAGAGGGAACTTGGTGAAAGTGCCACATTGCCCTTCCTCCCTCAAGATAGCTATCTACCAACAATGGCCTTGTTGGGAAAATTTCAGGGCAGGAAAAGAGATTGCTGTCCCCTCCAAAACTCCAAAATCTGCCATTCTACTCAGTGCTTCAAAGGGAGCAAAGGAGTCAGATGAAGATGGTAGCAGACACTGTACTCCAGATGAACTTGGTGTTCATAGGTGAACTCCTATGACAACCTAACCTAACCTAGGGGCCCAAACAGTGTCAGGTTAAGCTTCTTATTTCCTTTCTAACTGAAATGATCAAAGCCTGGTCTTTGATTTCAAGATTCTGATGACATGAGTTTGCTGTATTATTTTTCAGCAGTGAAGGGATACCCATGAAGAAATAGTCTGTAGCTTGAATCATGTCAACTGGATTTCTATTTTCTCAGTGGAAACGTTTCGTTCCTTATCCAAGAAGCTTCTTCATGACTGAAGAAGCTTCTTGGATAAGGAGCGAAACGTTTCCACTGAGAAAATAGAAATCCAGTTGACATGATTCAAGCTACAGACTGGTCCACCTGGATGACTGAGAACCTTCATCGCCATGAAGAAATAGTTGGAAAAAATTAGTGAATGCAATTTTGGCATAGCTTTGTCCTCTTATCCCCACAAAAAAGATCAATGGGAGAAATTAAGCAAGTTCTTTCCCATATTTGCTTATGGACCTTTTCTGCAACATTGATTTTGCATTATAATGTACTAGTTTTAATCAGTGTTTCCCCTCAGAGGAAATTAGAATTACAAGGGAATCCATTCTAAGAAAAAACAACCCTTGTTCAGGCAGAGATACATAGATATAAGTAACAACTACTGACATCAACTTGGAATTAATAAAACAAACAAGACTTGTTTGTGTGTGTCTGTGTGTATGTACAGTATGTATATATATATGCAACAAGGCATATGTAACAAGGCATGTATATATATATACATATATATATTGCAACAAGGCATATTTGCATTTACTTCCAGAAGTATTCATGAGGTACAGTGCACATACTATATGCTGGAGATGGCCAAGGTGGTAGAATCCATTGGGAAGTAGTGTTGCCACCTGAGAAAACATAAATGGAGGAACATATTTTGGGAAAGGGGGAAATAGTTGTGTCCCAAAAGAGGATACTAATTAGGAAGTGTAAGGAAAAGAAAAGCGATGGATGAGCATACCAAAATGCCACTACCTCCTTGTGAGCCGTGTCTGTCTGTCTGTCTGTCTGTCCGTCCGTCCGTCCATCCATCCATCCATCCATCCATCCATCCATCCATCCATCCATCCATCCATCCATTTCTTCTAACTATATCATCTATCATCTATCATCTATCATCTATCATCTATCATCTATCTACCTATCTACCTATCTACCTATCTACCTATCTACCTATCTACCTACCTTTCATTCAGCACCCATGTCCTGTCTCGTCTTGTTTTACCACACATGCTTCTTAAGAACCCCATTCCCATTGCCTTAGGATAAAAGAAAAATAATGTATATATAGAGAAAAATACGGTTTGAAAGAATGTAGCCAGAGAGAAAGGAACAGTTAAGCTTGTAAGAGGCAGAAAAAATGCAGATTAATTTTCATAGGAATTAAATTTTGGAAGTGAATAAAGGGAGCAGAACAAGAAGCCTCCAACAGAGTTAATGGAATTAAAAATAAATGTGATGAGATAATTTGAGATGAAACGGATGGAATGCTGAAAGGAATTTTCTTAGGGATTTGTATGGGAATAGTTACATCAAAGAGTAGAATTGAAATGAATGAAATGTTAGTGTCCAAGAAAAAATGATGAAAAGGAAGTCTTAAATGCTGTGAGAATTTTGGAAAATAGTAAGGCTGCAGTTGTAACTGCAGAAATTTTAAAATATACCATAGATGTTTGCTTATGAGATGCTGTGTTACTTGTTTAATGTGTGTGTGAAAACTGCATCTGAAGCTGATGAGTGTAAGAATGCTTTTATTATTCCACTTATAAAAGGAAAGGTATCAAGAGGGATGGTCAATACTACAAGGAGAGTAACTGAAGTGTTCCAGGAAAGATGTTTGGCAGAATTCTGATCAAAAAGGCATAATAGGTGACAATGAACAAAGTTAGGTAAGTGCAGTGCAGCTTTCTGATGGGCAGGGGATGGGAAGACCAAATTTTTGTTCTTTAGTAGGTTACTGAGAAATGTAAAGGGAGAAAGGGAGTAAAAGGAACCCTTAGCTGATGGTTCTACATTGACAAGACCAATATGTGTGATGTTCCCCCTTGGCTGGTTAATGCAGTGTTTCTCAACCTTGGTCACTTTAAGATACGTGGACTTCAACTGCTAGCTGGGGAATTCTGGGAGTTGAAGTCCACACATCTTAAAGTGACCAAGGTTGAGAAATACTGGGTTAATGTAAGAAAAACCAAGGTAGTTGCATTTCACAGGGAAATGGAATGAATGATTGCAAGTTAAGTGCAGTTAGAATGGAGTACTTAAGTGAATTATTTGAGAAGAAGGGGAAGACTGAGAAAATTATGATTGTTGGAGATGAGATTCTGAAAAAAGGTTAGAAGTCAGCTGTCATGAGGCTGATGATTCCTGGGAAGAATACTCAATGTCCCTTGTGCTAAGCAGCAGCTACCTTCTGGCATGTCTGGACAAGAAAAAAGGGAGAACTTAATATCATCTGGAGAAAACACACTGTTTGTACTTTTGCCTCATGTCTGGTTATATTTTTCATATTTCATCTGAAACTGACTATACATCAATGGGAAAAAAGAAGGATTGCTTTTATATTCACATTAAGCCGCTTGAAATATTAAAATAAGAAACATTGAAGCCCCTTTTTGTTTCTTTTATGGCCATATATGATCCCTTGCAGATTATTATTACCTGGAGATCATTAAAGTACAGCAAGACTGTGCTATCTTCTTATTGTGGTTCTCACCTGGATTTCAGGGTGCTTTCTTTTTCAGAATTTTCATTAACTGTCACATAGCAGAGATGCATTTCTTTGAAAAGCTAACTGGATACAGACCTGAGGAAAAGTCATAATAATAATAATTGGTCTACACTTTCCCTTTCTGGCTGAAAATAATTATTGGGCAGACCAAAATGACTGTTTTCTGCTGCTTGCTCCATCTTTTGTCTAAATATGCCTGGCCATTGCATTTTACTTCTGGTTATTATTACTTTGTTATTTTTTTCCTGATGAGAGATACTTGACATTTTTAATAATATATATTTTTGGAACAGAGCTTGGTAAGAAACACAATAAGAAGCAGAGAAAAAGGCCTACTTCAGAAGTCTCTTTGCAAAGTTATTGATTTTTTTATTGCAGCTTCTAGCTGTAGCATTGCTTAGGTGGGTTCCAACATACTACATACTATAATTAATCTTATTTAAAAAGAATAACTTCGACTGCATAGTTGCTTGGTGTTTAACACGAATTTATACTGAAGGTAACATGGCCATTGGTGGGGGGGGGGCAGGGAGGTTCAGATAGATGTTGTTTTAAACTTGGGGGAGTGTTTGAAATACCTCTATGATAGTGTTAATACAAGTAGATTTTTAAAATAAGCCCCTGAATTCCATGTACCTTTTCACACAGTGTAAAGTGTTCAAAATATGGAGTGGTTCACATATAGGCTTGCTTATACTGATAGTAGATTCAGTGAAATGAATAGGATTTAAATTTTATCTATGCTTAATTATATTTCTAGTATTTAAATCATTTTATCATTTAGTTGATAAAATAAAAGCAACTTTATTTTATCATTAACTATGGATCCAACCTAATGTGGTTCTTTGAAATTACATGAGAGATCTCCTGATGCAACATAAAAGTAATTTAAATCAATCTCTTAGAACAGACTTATCACAACCAAGGAATTTCTCAGTATGATAAATGATAGCATTGTTGGTGTTGGTTGGGGATTCTAAGAACCAAACACATTTGGAAATGGCTGAGAAAAGCTTCCTGTAGTGTGTCATTCACATAGTTGAGAATTACCGCCATCATGGCAACCAGGTGTCCTTTGGACATTTTGCTTTTTGATTCCTGTAAGATCCAACTGATCTGATGGCAATGGGAGTTGCATGAAACATCTGTGGGAAGCATGAGATTTCCTTCTACTACTTCATGGTACACATAAGGTATACACCAAGTCTGGAGGAATCGAGGCCTCCTCAGTGGCTGTTCGTTATATTTGGAGCTCTTTTTTCACTGATACATAGAAGAATATATGTTTATATTTTTTTAGAAGAAATGTGTGCAAGAAATGTTTCTACAGTTTGAATAAAAATCCCACAAATCAAGCTCAATGCCAGAGAAACTGAAGGTAGCCAATGCATCACCAACTTTTGACAGGGACCCAGAGGAGAACTGGGAAAGTATAAGGTATTGAACTTGAATGTGTTTTCATTAAAAGGGTGGAAATGATAATGAAAGAAGAAAAAAAAACTAAGTATATAAAGAGAAGCATTGTTGGAGGAAAACAATGAAGGATTCTGTAAAGATAAATCTAGTCACATCAACATTTTTAGAGAATGTCAACAGGCACATGGAAGGAGGTCCATGTGTTTGTTGATATTCAAACATCCAAAGTTCCTCATCAAAGGGGCTTGAATGAACTTAGCAATCATGAGAGAAGAGAATTTGTATGGAATTTAAATAAATGTAAACTGGCACACTGAGGGGAAAATTCACATATACATTGAAAGGATCTGAGATGTCTGTAACTTAATCAGGAAAAAGAACTTGGGGTCAAAATGGGTAGCTCAATGGAAATGCCAACTCAGCATGTGACAACTGTGGAAAAGGCTGGAGATCATTCAGAAAGGAACTAAAAAACAAAACAAACCTGCCACCATTGTAATGTCCATATGTGGTATGTCCACAATTAGAATACATTATGTACTTCTTGCTGCCAGATTTGAAAAAAATATATAATTCAATTGGAAAAAGCATGGAAGAAAGCAACTAAAATGACTGAGAGGTTAGAACAGCTTTCGTACAAAGAGTGGATGTTTGGAACTGTGTAGCTTAGAAAAAAGATCATCTGAAGGAAAATATGATCAAAGTGTATAAAGTCAGATATGGCATGGAGAAAGAGACAAGGATAATTTGTTCTCCTTTTTCCAAAACATTAGGGCTGTGTCACTCAATAAATCTGATTGGAAGGAGATTTAGAACAGGCAAAACAAAGTATTTCAACATAGAATGCATAATTGTGAAGCTCATGGACTCTAACTTGGATTCCATTAAAGAGGAATGACACCAGTTCACAGGGAATGGGTCTATCAGGGGCTAATAGTATTGGGGACTTAGTGTTACCTCCATGGGCAGCATGCCTCCAAATCCCAGTTGCAACAGAACAATGATGGGAGAAGTATGTGTCACTGTCTTCTGCTTGTGAGCACACCAGAGGCATCTGATTGGCTACTGTGAAATGAAATGCTGTACTAAGATGCACCTTGGCCTGATCTAGTAGAGTTTTATTATGTTCTTGTAAACAGCCACACCTGTAAGCTTAAAAATAATTAGAAAGTAATTCCTCCTATGGTATGATTTTACACTACATAGACATACAGTATATAGGATCAAACTGTAAATCAAAGATACTGTATGTAGGTGGAACTTCTGATTCCCCCCCCCCATCTCATGTCTTTTTCTTGTGTTGCCATTACCTGGTATCTGGTGGGTTTATTGTAGGCATTCTTCAGAGTAAAGTCTGAGTTTGGAGTACTTGACTCAAAATGAACTTTCTGAAATGTACAAATATAGAGCATTTTGTCATAATGAAGAAGAAAGCACTAGAGATCTAATTCAAAGAAAATATCCACAAATACCAGCTCGCCAGTGGTGAACTGCATGGTGCAGGGGGAAAAAATCCTTATATGATTTGATGAAGATACAAAAGCTATAATTCCTGCTTGAATTTAAATGGCTACGTTTCTTCATAGCTGTCAGTGGTCATTTACCCTTTGTAAAAGAGAAATTATGAAGTCCTCTGCAGTCTGGGAAAACTGGCTGTTCTTCCAGTGCTGAGACATATGTCCCTTTAGTTATTCTGAACATTCAATACACATAGTAGAAGGATATCCTTCATTTGGGGATTTAGGAATTATACAAACATTTGGTTCCCCATTGATATTTAGAATTATATTCATATTCTATGCCTTTCACATGTGAATTCCAGTCATGGATATTGTGTAGATAGAGGCATCCTGTTAGCCCTGATCCACCATTAATATCCCATTTTGGAGATCTGCAAAGCTTATGGAAGTAGGCTTTCCATACAAGCCAGAACGGTGATAGTAAGGGTTTAAATGCACGTGACTCTCTACAAGTGGAGACAAATGCCACATGTAACCCACAGATATCAGGGCTGGGGCTGAACAGCCATGAGATCAAGGGGCAACTTTCTATGCATCTTGCCTCTTAATGTGTAGGGATCTGCTGTGTCGAATCTATATGATGGGTGGTATGATATCCATAACTAAAAGAACTGTCACTGAAGTGACAAAACAACATTATGTTTTCCCCAAATGGGTAAATGATCAGTTCATTACTTATATGATATGTATTAAAATATAGGTAGGGTTTATTTATTATTTAAATTTATATGACCACCCATCTCCCCCAATCGGGGGACTCCCTCAACCGGGAGAGTTGCAAAGTGGAGTGGAGTGGAGTGGAGTGGAGTGGAGTGGAGTGGAGTGGAGTGGAGTAAAGTAAAGTAAAGTAAAGTAAAGTAAAGTAAAGTAAAGTAAAGTAAAGTAAAGTAAAGTAAAGTAAAGTAAAGGTTTCCCCTGTACAGTCGTGTCCGACTCTAGGGGGCAGTGCTCATTTCCGTTTCTTAGCCGAAGAGCCAGCGTTGTCCGAAGACGCTTTTGCGGTGAGGTGGCTGGCATGACGCACACGGAACGCTGTTACCTTCCCACCGAAGTGGTCCCTATTAATCTATTTGCATTTTCATGCTTTCGAATTGCTAGGTTGGCAAGAGCTGGGGCGAGTGCGGGAGCTCACTCCGTCACGCAGGGCTAGGGTCTCGAACCACCGACCTTCCGATCGACAAGCCTGGCGTCTTAACCACTGAGCCATTGCGCCCCTAGAGTTGCTAACTGACCATTAAAAAAAGGAACTCAGTCAAAGGAAACCTGTTCTTGTGCCTTTAATAGAATCTTTATCTTTCAAAATCAGTGGGTGAAACTTTCCCTGTTTGGAGATATACATTATCTTTGCTAAGATCTCCTGGCTGAGCCACTACTGAACAAATGCAAGGTCCTATTCAGAAGCGAAGAATTCAAACATGACAGACTGGGTTGCTGATAAGGGAAATGACTGTGTCACTGTGTGTGATCTAATGCAACTCTCTATATTGTATCTATTATTTTGCTTTTAAGAACTTGGCTATTAAATGGGAAAGGGGAAGCTCATGGGCACAATGAGGCCAATAGTGTTTTTTTTTTCTTTTAAAGAAAAATAGGTATATTAGATATCTTTACTGATGTACTTTTTGAGACAGAGTTACTTTATCTAGGCTTTATTTCTTTGCTCTTGAATAACTGCCAAGCTTTGTTTTCAAAACCACTGAAGGTAGTTCACCATGTTCAATAAATTAAAAATTAACTTCAGAATATTATTTGCTCTTTTTTGATCTAGCAGTATTTTCAGACTACGAAACAAGTTGATCTCTGATTTCATTCTGAAATCAAGAACATGCCTAGACAATTTCCTCTGGCAAGCGAAATACAACTATTATTGTAAGTATATATCATAAAGTTTTTATGGATTTTCCTTCTATTAAAAATAAAATGATTGTCCATAATATACAGACAGGAGGATCTGACTTCCTGTACAATATCTTTCAAATCTAATTACCTATTTGTGTCCTCCCTTCTTATTTTTTTCATAAATAATGGGATGAGATGGAAATAGAAAAGAGAAAATGTCATTGTGACTTTATGCCTTTGTATCTTGTATGTATGTATGTATGTATGTATGTATGTATGTATGCATGCATGCATGCATGCATATATACTGTAAATGGAATATAATTTCACTGGAAGTTCTGTGTTTTGGGATAAGCTTTTCTGTTTCTTAACCACTTTGGAAATATTCACATTCCTGATATCTATACCAGCATTTCTCCTGAATGATGCAAATTCTTTTTAGAACTAAATAATACAGATCTGATTGTGTCCTCTCACCAGTGTGCCCCACTGATGACCCACTGATGCTTTTGGCCTTAAGAAATACACACTGAAAACAAATTGTTTCTTATAACACAACCATGCTCCCTCCAAAACCTATTGAGTACCCCTTTGGATATAGCTTCTTCCCACACCACAACTGCCCCATTCCTTTGCTGTTAACTAATTTCATGAGGTCTAGGCTTCTATGATTATTCCAGGAATGAGCTGTGTTGTACTTGTTTTCACACAAACACAAAGGACATAGTGAAGAATCAGTAGACTTCATTGTAGGAAAATACTGAATGCACGCATACATACATACATACATACATAAAAAGAGGGAGAGAGAGATGGCATCTGAGAAAAATCCTTGGTTTTGATCAAGAATTCTGAACTTTTAATAGTCTATTCAGATGCTATTACACCTTTGGAATTCTGGGCAGGGTAAAATCAGAAGCAAGTCTCGTGCACCCTACTTAATTCAGCTCCCGATAAATAGACAGACTCAATAAACAATGTATACCATTTGCTTATGTTGAATTAATAGCAAAGGGTAGTAGAAAGGCATGAGTTGACATACACTTCCATTTTCAATAGTTATTAATTGAGCTCCTCCATTTAGCTGTCTGCTTTTGAGCACAGATTTCCAGTCTCGCAAACTTCCTTCACCATTTATTTTAACTACAAATTTATTTTAAAAATCACCAGATTGGATTTAAGCACAAACACAGATTGTATTTACTGCATAAAATAAGTAAGGTGGCACGGAGGCGACATTCACTTATATTTCTCTAACCTAAAAAAAAAAAGCCAACATATACAGTATACAGCCTTGGGCTTTCAATACAATAAATGTATGTATCACCAACACTTTCTAGATTGTGACGTGGCTGCACAACGTTACATCACCTAGGAAGTTTAGGAAGCACCAGGGGAGAGTCCTTCAAAGAACATGGCATGGCTGCTAATTTGCCAAGCTTTTTAAAGGTTGAAAAAAGTTAAATGGGGTCGCTTGGACATGCTCCATATTTAGTAGGTATGTGAAGCCAACCTCTGTCCCATTCATCCAGAGAAGGATGAAGAGGAGCCACATTTCATCCCACCATAAAATCTGTCGGTGAAATACCTACATTTATTTATTTATTTATTTATTTTTATTTATTAGTCAAATTTATCACCGCCCATCTCTACCACGGTAGACTCTGGGCGGTTTACAATTTACTTTCAACAAGATATCGTAGATTTTTTAAAAAAAATCTCTAGTTCTCAGTCCATTTAGAATACACCTTTCCATCACTTTCATTATTAAACTGGGACTGGAAGCTATAGCAGCTTCCTGTAGCCTTCTTTGATTTAGTAACATATCTTTCTTGCAATTGTGGTTTTGTTGTTGCCTGAAGCAGAATGAATTCAAACAAATGTTTATAGCATATTAAACACAGCTGTCTCCTCACAGGTTTTAATTTGCTGGTTTTAGTAAAACTGTTTCCATAAGAAGCTCCAGGCAATTTATCAAAATCCAAGAATGCAAAAATGAAATGCTGCGTGGGACAAACTCTACGTTTGTAGCCACGTTCTCAGACAAATAGAATAGAATAGAATATACCCACCAGGGCTGTGCAGTTCTTCAAGGAGACCCTTTTCTTTGATAAACGCTCACATGATGCACCACCTTCAAGCTGCTTTGCAAAACAACCCAGCCCCCTCACTCCCACGAGTGGATATAATGAACCATGTATTGGTATATCAAAGCCGGTATATTGCCACAAGCATATAATGCCAATCAGAGCTTTATGGGTAAGTTTATGCCATGTAATTGTGCAAATGGATGTGTCTGCTGATCTACAGTTTTTGTAACTGAAGGTTATGGGTGGCAGACAACAGGGATAAACATGAAACAACATAAAACAATCACATAGTCCAAATACAACCCAACAGATGTGTGCCTCAAATAATCAGTGATGATTAAAAGCACAGTGGAATAAACTTGTTTTAGTCGCTTTCCAAAATGCCAGGAGGGAGGGTGCTGCACAGACCTCAAGCGGAAAGGAGTTCCACAAATATGTATGAAAGCTGATACGTGAAAGATCCACTCAAAGCAGGCAAAAAGGAGAAAGGAAAGGAAAGGAAAGGAAAGGAAAGGAAAGGAAAGGAAAGGAAAGGAAAGAAAAGAAAAGAAAAGAAAAGAAAAGAAAAAGGAAGAAAGAGTTGTTCAGGAAGATTTCAGCTTACCCAGCTTGTGGAGAGCAGGAACTTTTCATACAAAAACATGGGTCCCCTATAAACTGGAAGAGGCAATAGCACTCTGGTGGAATAGTACCAGGAAGTGTGAGAAAAGTGCTAAGATGGGACTAGTCAAACTCTGCTGGACTGATCAAGCCTTGTTGGAAGGCATAAAGATCTATCACATTCAACAAGGCAGCAGGCAGAGTGGGTGTCCTGCCTCATTGCTTCAAGAACTCAAAACTAACCCAGCTAGCTAGACTTTGAGCCAAATAGGTGTACATGGGTTTGTGAATGTGTGAATGAGCAGAGCTTTATGTTCAGAAACTGAACAATAAATGTTGTGAAACCTGTACTTGTTGCTATGCATCTGACCCTCTGGTTGAAAATAGCACTGGAGGTGTTTCAAGTATATAAACCAGAGCTTTCCAAACTGTGTGTCGCGACACAAAAGTGTGTCGCCACACACAGCGTGGTGTGTCGCCACACCACCCAGAAGCGGTGGCGCGCGCGTGCACGGCGGCCACTGCGCGGCTTCCGCGTTTTAGCGGAGGCTGCCGCTGCTGCCGCCACCGCCGTGCATGTGTGCGCCGCCGCACCCCCCCGTGCTGCCACCGTGTGCGCACCGCACGCCCCCTGCGCCGCCGCCATGCGCACATGCGCGTGCCGCCGCTGGTGTGTCGCCAGTGGCGGCACTTTGGAAAGCCCTGATATAAACACTAATTCCGTCAGGGGTGCTACAGTTGCACTGTAAATCCTTCACTGGAAAAGAGATTGGACCAACTGACCTCCAAGATCCCTTCTGTTTCTGATTCATTGTCTGCTTGATAAAGCATTCCTAGATAACAAATATATTGAAATAATGTGCAAATTGTCATATACCTGCTTCCCCTGCATTTCAGAAGAACAAAGACAAAACACTATGTGATATTGCACATAGTCTCTACAATATCTGTTAGGTGATAGTGACTATATGCTATTTACTATCTTAGATTGTTGCATACTTGCCATAAAGTTCTGGTCTTGCTGATTTAAAGAACATTCTGAAAAGAGGCAATTTCAATGACTTTCATATAGCTGTATGTCCTTTAGGACTAGTTTTTGTCAGGCCAATTTGATGTAGAGCAACAATCCATAGCCCATGGACAACATGAAGTTCTCAACATCCTGTTGGGGTATCCAGGCCATTTATGGAATGGAAAGAGACAAAAGGTTTGGCATTTTTGGAGGAGCTAGGTGATGGTTTAAGGATAAAATGAAAATCTTAAGACTTGCATCCATTTCAGCTCTTAAACTTTCAATCTGAACCCATAAAATTGAGCTGATTTTTCTACTGGGGGCGGGGGGGAGGTTTAGGGAGGAAAAGGTAGCCCTTACACATATTCAGTCATCTCCTGACAAAGGCCAAAAAGTTTGGCTTTGCCAGCTTCAGTGCAGTCATATTACGAGTCACATTTCCTGTAGCTTCTGAGGCCAAATATGATGTTTAAAAGTGGAGATCTGTAAGAAAATTTCCCATCCCTGGGTGGGGATCAGAGTAATGAACCAGGATCAGATACAATCAAGCAAACGTCTCCCCATGGCCAGCGAGTTCATTAGAGAGCCACCGACCAGCAGCCTGAACTGCCACAGACAGTTGAAACTGTGTGCCTCCAACAGCCCTTTCTGAGAAATAAGTATCATACAATAATGATGACTGACTTACCCGTAGCTTGGAATTCAGCATTCCCATCTCAAGATCATTTTCACAGTTTTTGGCCTTGGATTTGCAGAGTTTTATGAGGCACATTTTTATTCTCATTATGAGATAATAAAAGGACTTAGGGCTTGGCACTAGATTAAAAGGAGCAGGTAGAGTCCTTCCCTCATCAAAATAGGAAAGCCAGAGTTTAGCGCGGGCAAATTTCCACTCCACGTCTGCATCTTCCTGCGAAAGGAACAGAAGAACTGATTTAATTTAAAAGTCACTATTAGTTGTTTGAGAAGGTGTGAATCTCATTGTCACTGATATAGACTTCAACAGATGCATTTGGTTTTTCAAGCTATTGAAATGTTTTGCCCTAAAGGCATTCTCCATAAGATCATTGATTCTAATTTCCCTTTGAAATAAGCCACACAGAAAATCCTAATTTATTTATTTATTTATTTATTATTTCAATTTATTCCCCGCCCATCTCCCTTGCAAGGGACTCTGGGCGGGTTACAACAATTGAAAGTTAAAAACTATAAAAATATCATCTAAAAATACAATAATAATAAAATAATAATATACAATAATAAATTATCTAAATCCAAGATGGATTGGAGACCATGGTGTAGATCGTATTCCTACGGGGCCAGCCAACCCCAGGAGGCACTGCCACCTCTGTCATCCCAGGCTCGATGGCAGAGCCAGGTCTTGAGGGCCCTCCGGAAGGCCAGGAGCGAGGGGGCGAGTCTCACCTCCGGGGGCAAGATGTTCCATAAGGCGGGCGCTATCGCAGAGAAGGCACGTCTCCTGGACCCCGCCAGATGGAATTCTAATACTTTCCTATGTCATGACCTCATCCCATATAGAAGCTTTTATTCCTTTGCAGTTGGCCTGCTTAACTGGGGATTATGGGAAAATTAGGTCTGAATTCTCAAAATGCCCTTTATATTTGCAATTATAATTTAAGTGTAACTTTAACTGCAGTGGCTCTAACAGTGTGCAAACAAATTAATTTCTCAGTTAAAACATTATTGAAGGAGCCAAGGAAGATGAAATATACTGAATAAGGATATGCAAAAATGATTCCTATATTAATTTAAATGGCATTTTCTTCTATCTCCCTATTTTCAAGTGACTTTTCCACTACGTGTCCTTGAAATGTATCAGAATTGAAGCCAAGGCATCCTTAAGTTCCTAGGCTCTTGATATAAAAAGTCCATGAACCATTCAGAAGAGCTCCATTGTCTGATGGACTTGGAAAACAATCAGAATCAGAAATTAAGTCTCTGCAAGAGATTCCTGACTGGCTTTCTCTTTTTGAATTAAGTTCTGAATTAATTTCAGGATGTTAATCATAATTTGCATAATAAGTAACCAGGCCTTAAACAACTGCACCTTCAAATCCAAAGGTTAGCTGGCATTACTCTCAAGCTTTTCAGAACTGGAAGAAAGACTCAAGGAGTTCCTATTCCTTAGTTCAGAGCTTTCCAAACTGTGTGTTGGGACACATTAGTGTGTCGGCTGCAGTGTCTGGGTGTGTCGTGGCTGCTGCTGCCTCTGAGCCCTGCCAGGATTCAACGCAGGTCCTAGTGCCTGCCTTGTGCCTTGCTGCCTCCAAACCTGCTGTGATTTCACGCAGGTCCTAGTGCCTGCCTTGTGCCCTGCTGTAAGAGTGTGTCGCGAAATGATGCCCTGCTGTAAGAGTGTGTTGCGAAATGATGTATGTCTAAAAAGTGTGTCACCAACATGAAAAGTTTGGAAAGCTCTGCCTTAGTTAATGCTCTTTGTTTTTTATACAATATATTGATATATTAACCTTAGGTCAGCCTTACCTCAATTTCCTGATAAGAATTGTTGATCATGGCTATTAACATGTTGAGGAGGACAACCACCATGGTGACGTTATAAACCCCATACAGCACATATCCAATATTCTCAATAAATTTGTGATCATATTTCAGCACCACTGATATTACCTCAGACAAGCCAAATATGGACCAGAATAAAGTTTTAAAACTTTCTTCTACCCTAAAGACAAAATAAAATCTTAGTTAGCTACTTGGGCCTAAGCCAGGAATACACCACCACGCAGACACTGTTTTGAGTGACATTAAAAATGTTTCATCTTGAGAATTAAAAAAAAAAAAAGACACCTCTGCATTTGACATTGCCAGCACATTTTGTTAAGCCATTTTGTGGGTTTTGTGAACTCAGCTAAAGTGGTTTATAATCTATATCTTATGCTTTAATCTTATGTAGGAATCCAGTCACCATGCCTTATTTTAGCATTCAGAAACCATTGTTTAGTTTAACATGTGAACCCAGGAAGGCTGCCACCTTTCACTGAAAGGACTGATAAACTGAACTGCTGAATTGAAAAAAAGATATATGCCATTCTGAAATGCACTGTGAAATAATAACATACCTACAGTGAGCTCGTCTTTGCCCTATTTTATGAAGGACCACATCGTTCACCAATCTAAAGTGCTGGTTATCACCTTTTATGGCACAGCACTGGGATATATCAGGCAACTTCTTCCCAGAATTGAATCTAATATATCTTTTATCTAATAAAAGAATACTACTCCCCCATGAAAAGTACCCAGGGGGACAGACTAAGTGCCAGACCGTCTCTGTGGTAATCTTCACTTTTTGGAACACTATCTGTCCAGAAGTAGGTGCAGCCTCTTCCCTGTTAGCTTTCTGTAAACACTAAAAGCCGCTTCCCGTGAGCCTTAGCCTCAGTCGAATGAGAGACAGGGGTGGTTTTTAGTGTTATAAACAAACATACAGACAAACAAACAAATAAGGCTTACAAATAAATAAGGCTTCTGAAGATTCTGAGCAGCTTACAAATAACAACACAGAATTAAGATATACAGTAAGCAGTCAGTAACATAAACAAGGCCTTGGTATGTCACAATTCAGGCAACACAAATTTCAAATGTCTCTCTTCAAAATTTAGTATAGCGGGAAGGGTCTAAAATCTGGGGATAGGCTGCTCCCGACATGGAGGGGCATGACTCAGAAGGCCCAACCATGGGGTCTCTGTAGAAGGCATTCCCTCACATTTGGGGCTCTTAGCAAGCCCTCTCTACTAGATAGCACCAAACAGGCAGATTCATCTTGGGCAGTCTCAGAGATATCTAGGCTCTACACGTGGATAAAAGGTGGATTGTCCATTAGTAAGTGTACAAATCTTACTTTATGACTTATATTATACTCGAGAACATGTACTGAGCAGCCCAGTTTGAATACAAGACTTAAATCCTTTTTAAGAGAAACCTTCTTTATCAGCATGGGAGTTATAGAAAAATGAAAGAAAAAGTAATGCCGAGAAGCTATTTATTCTACTGATAATATAACAAGACCTAATTATTTAGTATAGGCAAGGTATTCTACAAATTTACATTATCTATGATAATTTTGGATTTTTTTTGAACCAGCACTTCCAGCATTTGACATTATCTAGCTTCTTATTTTTTTTTTTGGGGGGGGGGGTCTTCCCTGATTTCTTTTTTCCATTTTTTTCCTTTCAAAAGCGCCTGAAAAGCTATAGCCAAGTACCTAGTAGTGACTGCAAACGAAGTGGTCTCAGATTAGCCACTGGATGCCATCACTTTGCAGTGGCCAAAGGGAAATCATTTTGGCTAGCAGTGACAGAAACAGATGATGGGCCAGCAATGTGCAGATGCAGAACTGCTACTTGGCTAACCGTACCCTATGTGGGCATGGAACCAATAATGCCCACAGCTGGCATGGGCATGACTCAACTATAACCCCCAGAGCCAGTTTGGTTTAGTGGTTAAGGTGCTGGGCTAGAAACCAGGAGACGGAGAGTTCTAGTCCCGCCTTAGGCATGAAAGCCGGCTGGGTGACCTTGGGCCACTCACTCTCTCTCAGCCCAACTCACCTCACAGGGTTGTTTTCGTGGGGAAAATAGGAGGAGGAAGGAGTATTAGGTATGTTCACTGCCTTGAGTTATTTATAAAAATAATAAAGGGGGGATAGAAAATAAATAAATAAATAAATATAATAAAATAACCTCTCTCCCCCTTTGGTAATAAGCACATACCACATTCCCCTCACTAGATTTCAAGAGATGAAATTTAATTTGAACTATAGATTGCTTCAGATGCATAAATAAATAAATAAAATAAAATTAATAAAATAATAAAATAAAATAAAATAAAATAAAATAAAATAAAATAAAATAAAATAAAATAAAATAAAATAATAAAATAAAATAAAATAAAATAATAAAATAAAATAAAAAAAATAAATAAATAAAATAATAAAATAAAATAAAATAAAATAAAATAAAATAAAATAAAATAAAATAAAATTAAATAAATAAATAAAATAAAATAATAAAATAAAATAAAATAATAAAATAATAATAAAATAAAATAAAATAAAATAAAATAAAATAAAATAAAATAAAATAAAATAAAATAAAATAAAATAACCTCTCTCCCCCTTTGGTAATAAGCACATCCCACATTCCCCTCACTAGATTTCAAGAGATGAAATTTAATTTGAACTATAGATTGCTTCAGATGCATTGGACTCCAACATATTTTTCTTACTTGGCCCATACCTGTCATTCAATCAGTAGGTACACAGGTTTATTTCATTTTTCAGATACAAAGTATGCTTTTTTTCATATTGTCTCATGTAGGGAAATGTTAAATATCTCATAGCACTGATTGATAGTGAATTTTGAATATCCATTATTTACATGATGAAGCGCAGAGAGCTGCTTTTAGCTGTGGCACTGGATTTTCTTTACTTTTTCTTCATTACACCATAAAGACAGGTAAAATGTCTTCATAAAAGATCTTAAATAAAAGCTCACCTTTTTCTATTAAATATTGCATTTGACTTTGATCCCAACAGCATTATATTATCTTATTTTGTTTTAATTTGGAAGGGTTTCATTTTATTATTATTTTCTTTCTAGCAATTTTAACAGTTGTGTCAAATTGGCTACTTTTCCTGCAATGTCATTATTAATCTCTGTTCTGGAATTCTGTCATGTTCTTCTTGAAAATCTGATTGCTATGTATATAACATGTGAAAAACATGTTTCAAAGGCTGAGCTGTAAATTAGGAAGCCTGTGTCCAAAACTCAGAGTGAAACTCAGTAGGTCAGCTTCCCTCAACTTGGTATCCTCCAGAAGTATTGCAATATAATTGACACCCTATCTCAGTGCCTGGGGACTGTAGGGGCCTGGATGGGGAACAACAGGCTTCAACTGAACCCTGGTAAGACGGACTGGCTGTGGATTGATGGCCTCTCGACTTCCAGGAAGTTGTCATCTTTAACTCTGGATGGAGTGGCACTGCCCCGTTCAGATTCAGTGCGAAACTTGGGGGTCCTCCTGGACTCGCAACTCCTGCTTGAGGAGCAGGCGGCAGTCGTGGCCAGGAGGGCCTTTGCACAGTTTCAGGTTGTGCGCCAGTTGCGCCCCTTCCTGGATCAAGAGGCCCTCCGAACAGTCACTCATGCCCTTGTCATCTCCCATATAGATTATTGCAATGCGCTCTACATGGGGCTACCCTTGAAGACTATCCGGAAGCTTCAGCTGGTCCAGAATGCGGCCGCACGAGCAGTTATGGGTGCTATAAGATCAGCACATGTAACACCGCTGCTCCATGAGCTGCATTGGGTACCAGTTTGCTTCCGGGTCCAATTCAAGGTGTTGGTTATCACCTTTAAAGCCCTACATGGCATGGGGCCAGGGTACCTGAGGGACCATTTCTTCCCAACCACATCTACCCACCCCACCCGGTCATGCAGAGAGGACATGCTACGGATCCCATCGGCAAAAGAGTTCCATCTAGCGGGATCCAGGAGGCGTGCCTTCTCTGCAGTAGCACCTGCCCTTTGGAATATCTTGCCCCCAGAGGTAAGGTGGGCACCCTCGCTCCTGGCCTTCAGGAAGTCTTTAAAGACCTGGTTCTACCGCCTTGCCTGGAACGAAGGAAATAATAGTTCCTCCTGTGGGTGGTTAGCTTAGTAATATCCTCCTTTTAAGAACTCACCATCTTTTGGATTTTTCTATTTATTTTAAAGTGGATTTTAGATGTATAGGTTTTAACTTTTTATAATATTATTTTAAACCGCCCAGAGTCTACTGTTGTAGAGATGGGCGGTGATAAATCCAAATAATAATAAATAAACAAACAAATAAATAAATAAATAAATTCCAGTATTCCCATCTTGGATTACACATTATTTTACCCTAAGAGCAAATGTGTACAACCTGATATCCTGAGGCTGCATGAAGCCCAGAGAGAATTCCAAAAATTGCCCCTGAAATACAGTTTTTAATATGACAGACAGAATTATTAAACATATGACTTAAGAGTAATCATGAAAGCTATATTTATTTTATATTAAAGTAAATGGAAATGACATCAAATCAAAGTTAGGTTTTTTTAATCTGGTTTCAACCATTAGTTTTTAGAATTAGGTCTGAATATGGTTTTGCTCTTGGGTTATGGCTTTAGAAGGTCTAATAGTATTAGCAGCTCTATATTAATGTTGCCTGGCAACCAGGTTGAGCGAAAAGTATTCGAACCTCTTGCTGGTGGCAGTCAACCCTGTTTAGTTAGAGCTGCCAGATCTTGGCTGCTAAAATTCAGATGGCCTCTGAATGAGACCCGAGATACTGCCTTGATTTTGCTGCCTTGATTTTCCCAGCCCAAATCTGGTAGCCATATCCCACCTGGACTGGGAACCACATAAGAGTTCCTGGGGAATTGACTAGGCTACACTTGGCATATATAGTAGCCTTTTTAAATTACTGAAATCATTCAATCACACTTCTCTACTGCTTTGGAACAGAGAAGGGGCCCTTTCCATCACAATATGCTTCAACAGGATGTTTCACTCAAAGCTACATCAACACTCTTGTGCATCCCTAGTCCATGTATCAAGTATGGCTATCCTAATGTATAAGCAAGCATTTTTGTTTATGTGCAAAGGTTTTGTGCACTTAAATGCCTCCAGCAACTAGCTCTCTTCATTGCATAGAGCCTCTAACTATGCATTTAAGTAAACACCCTTCTCAATGTGCAGGCGTCAGAATGAAGTGAGGCCACACAGCCACATGCTAAAAACATGAAATTTGTGCAGCGTGAATACGATAAGATCCCCATTAATGCATACATGGAAATCAGAGATAAGGGACAATATTCTTCCTACCTATCTTTCTCATTCACATCTGTTTTTCTATGTGGACAACAATTTGGAGCAACGATCTGGAGCAATCCTCCTTGGCCAAGGAGTGCCACCTCCTTGGCCAAGCCCAAATTAATCCCTTCCCTGAGAAGTGGCCCTTGAGTGGTTGTTCCTTGATAGTTACTTCTACTGGTTCATCACCCAACCTCAGTCTTGCCCATATGATTTTGTTCCTTCTAGCTCTGTCCAGGCATGATATTTCTAGAGGGCATAAAAATGTAGGAGGGGTCTGCCCTCAATATTCCAAGGAGTGCTGAGTCTGCCATTCCAGCCTTGACTTTTCCACAGGATATAAGTCTCAGCTGAGACGGTATCAGCAATCTTTTTAGCAAGCAGCGTGTTCAAATAATTCTGTTTTGAATTTGCAAAGCAATTTTTGAAAATTTAACCAGGAGAAAAAAAGAAAGGGAGGGAGGGAGGGAGGGAGGGACAATAGGCAAAGGAGCTGCTTGTTGATGTATCTTTATATCAGTAAGCATTAGCCTTGTTACCAGCAGGGCAGACCTAAATCAATCCTGCTTAATTTCTGTCTTCTCAAAAAAAGTATTAAGATCTTGAGATGAATCTCTGTTAGAAAAAAAATAAGCATTTTAGGCCCGATTCACACATTAAAAAAAAAACAAAAAATGCCTTGGTGGAATATGGATGTTTCAGAATGCAGGATGGGCCTGATTGTATGACCAAACATGTTTTTGGTGTTAAAATAAACTTGTTTTAATTTAGCCCAACCTCCTCTATGACATGTTCCATTTTTACTTGCTTTAAACCAATATTCAAGCTTGTTCCCAACTCTCTTCTGAAAAGGTACACTGCCCAACTTATCAGATATTAAAAATAGTGTATATTTTGGCAAAAGTAATGATGTGTAACCAAAAAAATAAAAATTCTTCTCTCAGTTAAAGCGACTTCTCTTTTTAAGCAAGAAATTAATGCAATTGATCCTACTGACTGCAAGGAATTCAGTAAAATATTAACTGTGCTTTCCAAGAGCTGCTTTGTGAATTTAATAAAATTGAACTCACCCCAAAGACAAACAGCATTATAACTACCTAATTTTTCTGCAAAAAAGAGGTTCTCTTTTAAATTTGCAAACTTATTAACATATGAGCTTATTAAGATGTAATGTTCACAGCTCCTGTCTGCTAAAACCAGAGTTCTAAACAGTCTCAAATTAAACAGAGATAAAAGGCAATCAAGGAGAAAAAGAATGATTCTTAGGTATCATTACTGAGACTTTATGCCTTAAAGGACTGGGCTGATTAGTGCTATTGTATAGAATGAAAGACCTATATAACAAGCCTTTGACTTGAAAGGCATGATTGTAAAATAACCATTCAGGGCACCCTTTCCTAATCTGAGGCCCCCTTGATGTGTTTGGATTGCAACCAAGGTCTTGCTGGTTCGGAATTTTGAAAAACCTACCTTAAAACCTGCAAAGGATGCCATACTAGGAAAGGTTAGAGATTTGGTAGATCATAGCTGTGGGGCTTCAAGCTGTGGGACTGTGGAACCTGATTCTGAAAGTCTACCCTTCTCCAATATAGCTCAGCTCATGTTTTTTATCTCAATTCAACCAAAGGTACCTGCTGGTCTCTAAGGCCCTCTTTTCTCATCCAGTACCAAATGCCAAATGCCCCCAAGGCTCCAACGTATCCAGAAAGTGGAAGTTGTGCAAAGGACCAGCAACTCAATTACTACTTGCAAAGCCTCCCATTCAGGATCAAGACTTCAGTAGCAGTTACTGCTGTTAGCTGTAGCCCACCTGGTACTTCATTCCCAGATGCATTTGAATATGCAGAGGATTCCTGTTCCTTCGGTTGTCACCGTGGTTGAATAGTTAATAGTAGTAGAGTGTCCAGAGGGGTAGCTATCTCAGCTAACCCACCAATTTATTTATTATGGGCTGAAGTGACCTGTGGTCCATGAAAGCATATGCATTTAGCATGTAGTACTTATATTCGAGTCATTGTCCGTTTTACATCTTTAATGACCAGTCACTGTCTTTCATCTTCAGACTCTATTGTAAAACATAGTCCACCCCACAAGGAGACACCTGCAAGGGCATCTTTTTTGAGATGGGGAAACTGCTTCTACTCTTTGACTTGCTTCATAATTTAAACAGTAATGTTTAGGGAGCATTTTGATGAGTTCCAGCATTTCACAAACATTGGTTAATTATAATCCTTACATCAACCCTATGTGGTAAGTCATCTATGTGCCCTATTGCAGATGAAGAGATAGAGACTGAGAAAAGACAGCTTGCTTTGGGCACCTAACAAGTTTCTGGCAAAAGCAAAGTTCAGACTAGGAATTTCCCAACTCATCAGTCACTCAACCCTATGCTGTATTAGTCTTCTTTATTTACTCCTCAGACAGCTTGGCATGAACTAGTCAAGGAAAGATCAGTCTTGCCATTTCCAAAACATAGTCTGACAAGCTTGTGTGTATGTATGCATGAAGGTGAAGGTGGAGGTAAAAGTGGAAGTGGAAGTGGCAGCAAGGAAAGCTAGTCCATCCGATTGTGGCAGAGCAATATTTAGGTCTCATTGTGGATGTCAGTCATGATGAGGAACCAAAGTTTCACATTAGAAACAATGTTTCAAAATAAAAACAGAATAAAACTATAACAAAGATATTGACAGAGAGACTTAATGGTTATTAAGCTTGGTGTTGGTTTCTACCAAGCATGCTTTGATTTCTGCCTAGATAGATAGATAGATAGATAGATAGATAGATAGATAGATAGATAGATAGATAGATAGATAGATAGATAATTAATTTCTGAGCAGAGTGGGAAGTTTGGTAAATTCCCAACCCCTCCCATTTGAGCCCATTAAAGTTGAAGTCACTAAAAGGTACATTAATAATAGCCATCTCTGTAACAGAATCACTTAAAAGAGGTCACATCAGTTAACAATGAGTGATATCAAAGATGACAATTAACAATGTATTGAAATATTGTGCGGACAAATCTCAGAGTGCCAGCAAACAAAAAAAGGAAATATAATAGCTTCATATCAGAGTCCTGGAGGGAAGTTAAAATGAGCCATTCTGCCATGGCTCAGAGAATAGAAAAGAAGGTGAGAACAACCCAGAATTATACAGAGGAGGAACATAATGTAGTGCTTATTGATTTATCAACACAGTTAAGTGACACTTTAAAAAGTCTTCAAATTAATGGGTCTGATTTGTCTGTCAGCTCAAAGGGTTGGGAAAAAATACAAGAAACAGCAATGCAGAGTGATACAATAGAAGACCCCCAGGGAAATTTTCTCAGGTAATTTGGCTTGACAATCATCAAATGCAGGACACACCAACAGAAAGCTGTAGTAACAAAAAGGACACAGAGGCCCCAACAGAAATGCGAAAGAGGACAGAGGCAGGGGACAAGCCTGATGGGGGAGTTACAGTAAGACTCCAATGGAACCATATAAACAAGAAGGTACAGAAGAGATCCTTCCCTTAGACTGTAACAAGGAGCCTTACCAGTTGTCCATTACATGTGACAATGGTTCCTCTTGGATGGAGCAAGTCCCTATAAATCCACCAATCTCCAAAGAGGCAGAAGAAACCCCATCCCAAGCAAAATGGCTCAATCACTTCTCTGCCATGATTTCCTGGAATATAGCAGGATGCAATTTATGGCATAGGGACCCCAGCTTTAGAAACAATGTAACAAAATTTGGTGTTGTATTCCTGCAGGAGACCTGGTGCAGGAGGAGATAAATTGAGATGGATATTATTCAGGCTCCATACTATCTTCTGTGAATGTAGGTACGGGAGTAGTGGGGACGTAGGTGTACCTATTTCCACTAAGCTTTGTGCCACATGTGTTAAGCTGTACCACCACCACCCAGAAAGAGATGCACTTGCAGTATTAATTAAATTTAATTGGTGCAGTTTATTGATAGCTAATGTATATCTCCCCTCCCTCCTTAGTACTAAGCTTCAAATTAGCTGCCTATGTGGCACCTATAATTCCATCAATGATCCCCCTACCCCGAGGAAGTATGTTGCCACGGCATTCAGTAACTCAGGCCTAATGAACGTAGCTGTAAGAGAGGACTATCCAGGGGAATATACATATTGGGCAGATATGAATATGAGTACTTTAGATTATGTAGCTAGCTCCTGCAGCCTGTTCTGATTCGCCTATAGACTTAAGGTGCACTAGACAAATGTTTTGGTTGATTGCAAGAGGAGTTAAAAAGATATTTTTGACATCAATTTGGACAAAGGGACTGACCTAAAAACTGTTTGGGACACCAGTAAGGCAGTTATGAGAGGTGACTTTATTTACCATAACTGTAATATAAAAAAGAAGTGTCAACAAAAAATGCAAACTATCTTGGATCAAATTAAAGTAAAAGAAATTGAGTTATAGAAAAACCCAATGGATACTGGTATTTTAAGGTAAATGTAAAGGTTTCCCCTGCACAGTTGTGTCCGACTCTAGGGGGTGGTGCTCATCTCTGTTTCTTAGCTGAAGAGCCAGCGCTGTCCGAAGACGCTTCCACGGTCATGTGGCTGGCATGATGCGTGCGGAATGCTGTTACCATCCCACGGAAGTGGCACCTATTTATCTACTTGCATTTGCATGCTTTCGAATTGCTAGGTTGGCAAGAGCTGGGGCGAGTGCGGGAGCTCACTCCGTCATGCGGCGCTTGGCTGCTGACCTTCCGATCGACAAGCCTGGTGTCTTAACCACTGAGCCATCGCACTCAGTGGTTAATTTACACCAACTTAAATTATTACACCAACAATTATCTATGTTGACTGTGAGGGGAATTGAGACAAAATTGAAACAGAGACATTTTGAGTTTGCCAATAAACCTGGAAGATGGTTGGCCTATAAATTAAGGAAGGAAAGAGAAAAGAAAATGATATTAAAAATTCAAGAAGGAAATATTGAATTAATGGATAATGAAGGAATTAAGAAATTGTTTCACAACTTTTCTTCCAATTTGTATAAAAGGCAAGACGTTCCTCCGGAAAAGATAGATGAGTATTTGTTGAAACAAAAGTTACCAAAACTCTCACAATCACAGAAATTATTAATGGACAATCCTATAACTACTTTTGAAATAGTGGAAGCTATAAAAACAACCAAACTGGGGAAAGCACCAGGTCCAGATGGTTTGCCAGCGTTGTATCATAGGTGCTTTGAGGATCAGCTTCTTCAGCCCTTTCAAAGATTGATGAATTCTATTTTGCAGGGCTCTGCAATGCCTGACTCTTGGAAAGAAGCCAATATTGCACTTTTACCAAAAGAAGGCCAAGATATTACTCTAACTAAGAATTATAGACCAATTTCATTGGTGAACAATGATTATAAAATATTTGCTTCAATATTGGCTGAAAGAATGAAGAAAATTTTACAGGACTTTATGCACCAAGATCAATTTGGGTTTCTACCCAAAAGGCAATTAAGAGAGCAGTTTTGGACATTATAGAATATCTACAACACCACAATGAACAGCAAGCAGCTCTCATCTTTTTATATGCAAAGAAGGCCTTTGACAATTTGAAATGGACTTTTATGTTCAAAGTTTTGGAAAATATGGACTTTGGAGATAATTTTATTCAAGGAATTAAATCAATTTATGTGCCTCAAAAAGCGTGTATTATTGTAAATAGTGATTTAACTGAGCCTTGTCATATACAGAAAGGAACAAGGCAAGGGTGTCCTTTGTCACCTTTACTCTTTATCCTAGTTTTGGAAGTCCTGAATAGAGACATTAGACAAGACGATCAAATAAAGGGTTTGAAGATAAAGAAGGAGGTCTTCAAACTGAGGGTCTTTGCTGATGATTTAGTTTTAATATTACAAGACCCTCTGAATGTTGTTGAACATTTGATGAAGAAATTAAAGGAATCTGGGTCATCAGCTGGACTTAAAGTAAATAAACAAAAAACAAAGATGTTGATCAAGAATATGACTACACACAATCAAGAAATGTTGATAGGTAAGACTGGTTTTATAATTGAAAAAAAGGTCAGATACTTGGGGGTGACATTATTTATTTATTTGTTTATTTGTTTGTTTATTTATTTTCTATCCCATCTTTATTATTTTTTTTATAAATAACTCAAGGCGGCCAACATAGTTAATACGCCTTCCTCCTCCTCTTTTCCCCACAACAGCAACCCTGTGAGGTGAGTTGGGCTGAGAGAGTGTGACTGGCCCAAGGTCACCCAGCCGGCTTTCATGCCTAAGGCGGGACTAGAACTCTCAGTCTCCTGGTTTCCTATTGGCTCCTTCCCAGGGCTGAGAGAGAGTGACGGCCCAAGGTCACCCAGCCGGCTTTCATGACTAGAACTCAGTCTCCTGGTTTCTAGCCTGGTGCCTTAACCACTACACCAAACATACACGAATTGTATGTTGTTTCAGAATAACTATGTTAAATTGTGGAGTGATGTTAAGAAAGACTTGTTAAGGTGGGAAAAATTACAACTGTCAATGATGGGTTGTATATTTGTGATTAAGATGAACGTTTTGCCTAGAATGTTGTTTTTGTTCCAGACAATACCAATTTGAATTTAGAAGATGAATATGTTAAAGATTGTATGATTACATGGGCAAAGAATTTTGGGTATAATATTATGCTTGAACAATGGGAGAATATGTGGAACAAAGGTATGAAATTTACTCTGAATTATAATTTGAAAGAGAATTTTTATAAAATGATGTACTGTTGGTATTTAACTCCTGATAAGTTGTCCAAAATGTATAATGGGGTATCAAATGTCTGTTGGAAATGTTTACAGGGTGAAGGAACTTTCTATCATTTATGGTGAACTTGTGGAAAAGCTAAGAAATTCTGGAATCAAATATGTATTATTATTCAAAAGATTCTCAAAGTGGACTTACAATTGAAACCAGAGCTGTTTCTCTTGGGTTTGATGGACCAACAGCTTGAGAAGCAACATGGAACTCTGTTCTTATATATGATAACAGCAGCAAGACTCTCCTACGCTCAAAGATGGAAGGATGCACAAATTCCCTCAATGGAGGACTGGATGATTAAGTTAATGGAACTGGCGCAAATGGCTAAACTGACAGCATTTGATAAGAGAAAATACTGTAACTGGATTTGTTTCTATTGGGAAGCCGCTTTTGGACTATTTGCTTGTAATGTAAAAAAATGAAGTTCTGATTTTGGGTTTTGATGATTAAATGGTTTGATTTTAGAGAAATAATGTTACTAAATGTTTAATTAATAGCAAGAGATTAATTTTTATGTGCTTTTATATCTGTGTTGGGGAAGGTCGGAAGTCACCTGTCTTTTATGTTTTTCTGTCTATTCTTGCACTGTTTTGGTTTCTCTTTTTTAGACCTGTATTCTATCTGTTCTATATTCTGTATTTTGTGTTTTAATTATATCTTGAAAATTAATAAAGCTTTATAAAAAAAATAGAAGGGCCTGGATGAGGACATATAATGTTTAGCTAAAGTTAAATTTCCTACCACAAAACTTGGCCCCGCTAATATTGGCAGATTCCTTTCATGTGCCCTGGAAAGTTAGGATACAGCAGAAAATGATGCAATGTGGGCTTTCCCCCCAGATGTATTTTGGTATTTTTTAAGTATTTAAGTATTTTTAAAATAATTTTTAAAGTATTTTTAAGTATTTTAGTGCTTAAGCATTCTATTAATTAAGGCATTTTATAGGTATAGTACTTTATCAAATTTGATGACCAAATCAGTTTGTTCTTCTTATTGTCTCACTATTACCATATACCTTTATTTACTGTCATTTTGCAGAAACTCTATTTTTTATTTGATCTATAATTTTAGTTGTAAAACTGTATATTCTTCCGGTCAATAACTGCAATAAAGGCTATTCAAGCAAGATTGATCTTACTCATACTCAATTATTATTTTCAAATGTAATTACATTTGGCAAACATTTTCATTAAAACATTTTCTAAAAGCAGTGCCAGGAATAGTTTCCTTAATTACAACACATGAACTTTAGGAATAATGTTTCTGATATGTAAATGAGATATAAAATTAGATCTTGCCTACAAAGGAAATAAAGGACATGATCTATCCAAGAATTCGGAATACTTAAGCACATTGATCACTGATGATCAATTTTTGGACTGGAGACAAGGCAGTCCCCCTGCTCACTGGAACCATCTGCATGCTTTGAAAAACACGGTACCCTCCCAAGGTCTCTCAGCTGGATCATGTGTCTCCCAGATGAAAGGAGACTTTTATTTGTAGAACATAAAATCTGGATAAGCCTCTGCTGGCTGATCTCGGTGGTCATTTGGGGCTTGTAAGACAGACCTCTAGATGCAGAGAACGTATTAAAAGGAAATGACCTGTTCAGAAATATCATCTCTTAGCTGTGCTATTTTGTCCTAAATACATGAGGTCCTAAGTACATTAAATATTTAGTGGAAGGCAAAAGGAAGCGGGGCCGACCAAGGGCAAGATGGATGGATGATATTCTGGAGGTGACGGACTCAACCGTGGGGGAGCTGGGGGTGGCGACGGCCGACAGGAAGCTCTGGCGTGGGCTGGTCCATGAAGTCACAAAGAGTCGGAAGCGACTGAATGAATAAACAACAACATGTTTATTCATGTGTATTCTGTCTTAACTTAGCATATTCATACTACAGTAACAATTTCATACTAAATTAGATACATATAAACATATTAATTTCCATGGATTTCAGGCAGTTTAACCCTATATGGGAGATATTTAACATTATTTTTTGCCGAACAAGTAATTCCCAAGTCCTAATATATAATCCCTAGTTCTATTTTTATTTCAGATTAAATTTTTGTAGGCTGTATTAAAATCACAGTCATAGACATTTCTGATCCATAATGATGCTACTATTGTTTATTTGTTCCAAATTATTTGATGTAATGAAATGAGACACTCAATAAAAATCAGAGATAGATGGAAATATATTTTAAAACTTTTGAAGATAAATCTCTTTATGCCTGCTGGTGGAGATATGGAGAGGAAATCAGAGGACAAACAAGCCAGGGAATGAAAATGACGTTTTTACAAGTTCCAGTAAACTGAGCAAAACCTAATTCAATGCTATCTAGCTTTCTCTCTGGAGATTATATAATTTGTATACAGACCTTTATATTTCAGATGAGATGTATGTATCTCTCATCTGGAATATAAAGGTCTGTATACAAATTCCAAGAACAGGGTTGTTGATATGATGCTTCTTGACCATAAAAGAAAGCAAAGAAGTCCTCAGATACTGGCTACATTTGTTCTTTTATCCTTAATCACTTAATGACAAGAAATTCAGCTTGCCATACATACAAATTGGAATTCCCTGAACCATTTTCAGAATGATGAACTACAGCATAAGAAGGTTTTTTTTAAAAAAAATGACAGTTGTAACTGCAAATCTGCTCTCCTGTGCATCTTGTTTAGGGAACAGTCTTTAATTACAGAATTAGATACTATTTTCCACTTGCAACAGCTGTCAGAAAGAAGATGTGCACACCAGAGAATAAATTAAGGGCATATTGGTTTCTGACAATCTGATGCTACCTTTTGGATGCATAACAGTGTGGTAGAAACACTTGCTTTATATTTATGCATACACTGCAGTTGCATCAACATAGTATAAAACATGGGGTGGCCTATTAAAAATACAAATAGATCTGTGGGGCCAAGTCCAAATAGCCCCCCTTTCCTCCCTCCCTCCCTCCCTCCCTCCCTCCCCTTTTTAAGGAATTTCATGTGATTATGATTTACTGAATTAATTACAGCAAAGTCATATACTGTAGGCCTGTGCTGGAGCAGAGGTCATCACATTTTTCACAACCAGCTACAAGTTTGTGGCTTTTAAGATTTTGTAAAAGATTTAATCCCAAAATATTCTATAAGCAGTGATCAGCAATCTAAAGCATATCGTAATGCATGCTCTCACAATGCTGTTGCAAGAACACAGAGATTTTGTAAGGTTTGTGAACTGATGGCCATTTTCTATTTTTAACATTTTTAATGATGAGGTTGGGTCTAAGTTGCCTGTAAGGGCCATGTTGCTGATCCTAAAAGTTAAGAAAACACCAACCTGTTAGAAAACTGCCCTGTCATATAGAAGGACACTGCAAACTGGAGCAGAACAGTTGGAAAAATGGTTTGGATAAAGAGAGAAATAAACATAATATATCAGTGATGGCATCCAGCTTTTACTAAGCACCTTCACTGAAACATGGCTTTTGCTGTGTCCTTTATATATATTAAATCCTGAGGTAAATAATTCCCTCATTCTCAAAATGTTGTGGGTTTCCTTGAAGCCCTTTATAGCATATCTGGTTAACAGTACTGTATGACACTTGCTATCTGAAAATGATATGCATGTTGGATATATCATCTCCATCCACCAAATTGTTTCTTTAATGGTACAGGAGGTATCACCTGGTGCTCTACTTTCCATCTCTATGCTGCTGTTGTTATCTTTCTTTGGGACTGGCCAAGCTAATCACCAACAGTATTTTTATATGTCTTTTAATATATGGAGATAATTATATAATTGTTGCCTCTTCCTGTTTTTGTGTTCTCTTGGTCCCATTTCACCAGTTAAACTGTTTTTGATGTTTGCTTACGTTTAATAAATAAACATCAAGCTATACTTTTTGCTAGCTGAACTGAGTGGCATGTATTGGTCTGATCTGGATAGAGGGGTTGACTGGGAATGTGTTGAGTGCAAATTAAACTGCATATTACCCACAGTAATGTTCCAACAATGCAGGAATACATACAGTCTGTAATTCTATAGCATACACATAACAGCAGTCTGGGGAGTCAAAACCCATGCTGTAGATACTCACGTTGTAAACGCTGGGTTATATTTTGCACCCAGGTAGTATGAGTAAAGGTTGAACATCCCGATCATGAACGCGAGAAACACCATGATAAAGATGACCATGAACTTGAAGATGTCTTTCACAGTTCTTCCCAAAGAAATCTGGAGAGGACCAAAGCTTTCATTGGCTGGGAGAATGTAAGCAATCCGTGAGAAACTGAGTACCACCGCTATTGCATATAGTCCTTCTGATATGATCTGAGGATCTGAGGGAAGCCATTTGCTCCTGGCTAAAACAAAACACAATAAGCAATATATGTAATTAATAATTAAGATCCAAATCAAAAATGGGAGGAGGGAGTTGGTGAGGGGAAGACTGAAGAAGAGAGACTCAGTCTATGTTGTTATTCTTACTGATGGAGTTCTTAGGTGTTATTGAAGAGTTGCCATTTCATCCTCGCCTTCTCTTTCTGGCTATTTTGGGCCAACTATCCTTTTTCTTCTATTGTCTTCCCCTCCTACAATGTCAGAACTGCAAGATTCCCAAGGAATTATAGAGGGCTCCATCCAAAGTGGACTAAAGAGCAATGCAACTAGCAATTCTGATCTACCTGCTGTGAAATATCATGCCCAACTGTTTCCTTATTTATTTAGTGACTCTCACTAGTGACTGCATTAATCTAGCCTCATGTAAAAAAGTGCCTGACTTAAAGCTGCCCGAAACCTTCTATATCTTAATTTAAAAATAAAACAAAACATGTTAAAGCATCTCTATGAACCCAGAATTTTGGCTTATATGTCACTGATCCATCTAGGGAATAATATCCAAACTGGTTCTCCGGGATTTTGGATCATGGCCTTGCCTATATGATATTTTTCAAAATGACCGGATTAATGTATATTTTAAATTAAGTCATTGTTTATTTTACTTGTTTTACTCTGTTACTTTATTTCATGGATTGCAACCTATCCCAAGAACCCCTGAAGAGCATGTGAAACCATAAATATTATTTGAAGTAAATGAATAAATAATCTGGTTTGATCATCATTCTGATTTTTTGATTAAAGCATTATCTGTGATTGCCTTCTTAGTTTCAGAAACAACCACCAGCTTCCTTTGAGTTCCTAAATACATCAGGGTAGTTGTGCTGAGTCGCCTTAGCCTCGACATTAACCACATCACAGACCTCCTCCTGTGGGTACCTGTGTGAAGCTCAGCAAGGAAAACCTCTTTGCTCAGCCTACCACATAAGCAGGGCATTCAGAAAATGCTTGGTTCTTGCTCATATGGAACTTCAACATATTCAGATGTGCAGATAAAGGTTCTTCTTTGCAAAGTAAAGGTAAAAGGTAAAGGTTCCCCCACACACATTCGTGTCCGTCTCTAGGGGGCGGTGCTCATCTCCGTTTCTTAGCCAAAGAGCCAGCGCTGTCCGAAGACGCTTCCGCGGTCATGTGGCCAGCATGATGTGCATGGAACACTGTTACCATCCCACCGAAGTGGTAGCTATTCATCTACTTGCATTTGCATGCTTTCGAATTGCTAGGTTGGCAAGAGCTGAGGTGAGTGCAGGAGCTCGCTACATCACGCGGCGCTCGGGTCTCGAACCTCCGAACTTGTGACCTTCTGATCGACAAGCCTGGTGTCTTAACCGCTGAGCCACCACGCCCCCTCTTTGCAAAGTAGCCTTCTCTAAATGGAAGCCCATGGAGAAGGCGATATGATGTAGTGAAGATCTGTGGCCAGAATCATGGGCATGTTCCACTAGTATATTCGAAAGTCTTTTGGGACATCTTGTAAAGGACAATTTAATCAATGATCAGCATATGTTGCCAAATCACTGACTATATGCATGTTCTTCTCTCATGAAATCAGCACTCTTTATCAACAAATATACAGTGCAATTACATGCCAGTCCCCTGAGAAATGTGATATCTGTATAATATTCTTGCATGTCTACGTTCACAAGAAAATTCAATTTCCTTGGCTCTGAACTCTGCCCTTCAAATTTATGTATGTACCAGAATCAGAAGTCAGCATAATTGGCTGGGAGGCACAGTGTGCACTTGCATGAATATTGGTCAGAAAATCCAATAATTGGAGACTCAGGACAGAAAGAGGTCAGAATGTGGTTGGGAGGTATCCACGGCAGTTCTATCTGGTGCAAACAGATGGAAGAAAGCGATGGTGTTAAGGAGTTTGAATTGCTAAAAATCTCTTCTGCTTTCTAATCTGTATTTGTAGGGCAATCTTCCCACTGAGTTTTCTACTTTCTATTTTTTACATAAATGCTACAGAAAATGTTGTAACTGTTTTTATTTGCAACATTTCATAATTTTTGTAACTCATAGCATAAATTGCCTGACAACTTTTAATAAATGCAAATCACCTATTTCATTTTTTATCCGTACATTTCCTTGCTGCAAGATTTTCAAAGCAAATTCTCCTGATACAAGCTTTTTAAAATGCAGCTAGTGCTCTTTGCAAGCAGTTTGTAATATCTTGCCTTTTTCTTTTCTACATTTTAAAAAATACATATTTTGAATCATGGACTTTGATGCTAATTTTCATGCCACTATGAAAATTATATATTTATGCATACATACATACATACAATTATATACATACATAGATACATACATACAATTATACACATACATACATACATACAATTATATACATACACACATACAATTATATACATACATACACATATTCACTTCCAGCAGAATTAGTTTCATGCCATAGTGATGATGAGACCAGCCACTATAACAAAGCTTTTAGCAACCTGCCTGATCTAATTGTTTTCCAAATCAGTAGCCATATAAATGCCTAAAATGCTTAAGACCGAAGTTCTGAAAAAATAGCCTCTGCAATACTACCCACTATGATCAGCTGGGGTTCTGTTTGTAGTCTCACCAATGGGTTTGGCTCACCATAGGAGTAGGCCCTTCTTGGTGCCATCTGTCCTCCCCCTGTTTCATTATAAACTACTCAAGACTTGCCTATTTATCCAAGCATTTGTAAGATAAAAGCTATTCCAGGACCAGACTGCGATTCATATTATTTTTAAAAAATGAACATTGTCTCAATTAGTATAATGTTATTGTCTGATTCCAAGACTGGGAATGTTATTGTTGATTGATCTACTTATTATTTTTTTAATTAAATATAATTTTAACTGGAAGGGGGGTTTTGTACACAATCTCTGGCCTCCTTTAGGATTAAGAGTAGCATTAAAATGAGAGATAAATGCCACTTCCACCATACCTGGAGCTACAGGAGCACCAAAGCATCATGGCCACAGGTTTAAACATGGACTTTTTAAAGGCACAACAGCCATAAGGGAAGCACAGTGATAGAGCATCTGCTTTATAAGCAGAGTCTCATGGGTGATATCTAGGCTCTAAGCAAAGTCAGCTTGGTTAGTACTTGGATAGGAGATACCAGAGAATCTTAGAGCTGTAGTCTAGCTTGAAAAGTTGAAAACATCACAAAGAAGCTGATGGCAAGTCACTTCAATAAAGCTACATGGATCACTCCATCTTGTCCACAAGACTCCAAGCTTGACTGAACATTACCTTAACTTTTCCTTTTGGGGGGCAGGGGCATGAAGGTTCTCCAATTCCAGGTTCTCCACTATCTCCTACCTTAGAAAACAAAGTGGAACAAGGGTCTGACACAGTAGAAAGCATCTTGCTATATTCCTCTGAATACTACTTTGAGAGGGGAGCATTATTTGCCGGAAACTATCATAAATGAGTGCTTGCTACATAATATGAGCCAGTGAAAGCAAAATGGGCTTTATATTCAGGGAAAGATACCACTAACAGTAATTCCTTCCCATATTTTACCCCTTCAAAAAAAATTCTTTGGTTTGCATACCACAAGGGGAAAGGACGATTGAAGTAAGTCTTTGGAGGCAAGAAACTTGTGGTCCTCCAGGTCCTGCTGAACTATGTCATATAACACTGCCCAAGACATCTTAGGGATGTCATCCAAATATATCTGATGGCCACTATGCTGATAGAGCACGCTCACATCCATGAAAGCCAATTTGAACTATGTGCCAGCTTACAGAAAGAATTATGCTGATATACAGCAGTAGGAAATTAATAATCCAGGGGTAGTACAGGTGCCATATCGTTTTAGGAAACAGAAATCTAGTTGCTGAATATACAATATTAAAAAGGCAGTGTCCTAGAAAGATGATAAACAAAGGTGCAATACATAGAACAGGAAGTCACAGTCTGGATGGAACATGGCCAAACAAATTGGCCCCAAGTCGGCAAAGAAGTGAGACAAGGCTGTATGCTCTCCTTTTATTTATTCAACCTATATGCTGAATATATATTGAGGGAGACTGGATTGGAAGAAGATGAATGTAGGGAAAGAAAAGCATCAATAACCTGCACTGTGCTGATGACACTACTCCGATACTGAAGCGGTGGATATTGAAGTTTTGCCCTCTAGGATTGACTATCAACATTTGCCGTAGACTAGTACTTGGTAGGGTAGCAATGATGGAAAAGATATTCAAATGCTGTGATGGATCTACTGTATACCTATAAAGATCAGAATTATGTAAGCATTAGATTTTGAAGAAGCAAGACAAAAAGAATATTAATGCTTTTGAATGCTGGTGTTGAAGAAGACTCCTGAGAATACCATGGATAGCCAAG
The DNA here is from genome assembly GCA_023362775.1 of Charina bottae. NCBI lineage: Eukaryota > Metazoa > Chordata > Lepidosauria > Squamata > Charinaidae > Charina > Charina bottae. The sequence continues at coordinate 95,341,495 of JALMGJ010000002.1, read as the reverse complement.
AAAACAAATGATAGAACCATAGAATAAATCAATCCAGAGTTCTCCCTTGAGGCACAAATGAACAGTCTCAAGTTACCATATTTTGGACACATTATTCAAAGACCTAGCTTTCTTGAGAAGTCTAAAAGACTGGGAAAAGTAAAAGGAAAGAGAAGAGCAAGGTGGATGAACACAATTACCGTGATGGGTAAACCACTGAAAGATCTAAAGAGCTTTTAGATAGAATCTAAATTATATCTATGTGGTTGCTAAAAATCAGCACCAACTTGATGGCACATAAGCAATCAAATCAATACCCAAGTTTAAAGAGAAATGATCAAATATTAATTTTGTCCCTAGAGAAAATGTAAACATCTCCAAACAAGACATTATCACCTGAATTATAATTGTATATAGACTGTAATTATTCCTTAGGCAAAGCATAAACCACACACTCTTGGCCAATCAAGGCATTATTTGCCATTAATTATTAAAAAGCAGCATAATTTAATACAATTGCAGGTCTCGGTTAAACACACACACACACACACACAGCAGGTTTTATTTACAAAAGTACAACAGGTCAATTAAAGGACATTATTTAGATAATGGTTTCAGGAAAATAAACAGCTTCCTCTTATTAATTTAATCTGTGTGTTATTTTACAAAAAAAAACCCTGATGTTGGATGGCTGTTCTGGAGAAAAATGAGGGCTATTGAGATGGCTAGTATGCTGCTGGCTTTCAGCTTGCTCCCACTCATGAAATTCTATTCTATCCTTACATTTTAAAAAAATGTAAGTGTCCATTTAAAAAAAAAGTTTCTCTGTTCATTTCAATACCTTGTCCTATGTTCTTGGTTCCCATGCATAGCAGATATCTTGTGCCACCTCTTTCTTCCTTTACAGTCTTTCTCAACATTCATCTTTTGTGGGAACTCTTTAGTCTTAGTCTTCCTTTTCAAGAAAAAAAAAGAAAGAAAAAGGATGCCAAGCATGCATATCGGAGACTGCAAGTGAACATGCAGAATATTGACTGTCATGTGCATGAAACTGTTAGCACGTCACCTGTATGTCTGCACTTCCTTTCTCTCACTTTCCTTGATTGCCCTAACACATAGACAATTAGACTGCTACTGATTTTGACAGAAGAGCCAGAACGACCTTCATAAATAAGCAGCATTTGAAAACACACGTAGTATCGATGGTAGGGAAGACCATTCAGATTCACAGACTCTCCTGAACAAGCCTCAAAAACTCTCCTCAACAAGCCACTTTATGACATATCCAAGTTCAGCCAATGGAAGCAGAAAGGGATTTACACATTTCAGAGACAGGACCACAGTGAAGGTGCAGCAGATCAGTTTAGAAATGGAAAGGAAATGTTAAAAGTAGAAATGGAAAGAATGGACAAAATTAAAAAGCACTGAATACCTGTCATATTGGCAGAATGTTAACTAAATTTACAGTTTCATGATAAGGTCTTTAATATTTTAATCTTAGAACAAAGCATAAATTCAATGACTTAGATTTCTAGTACACGATAGCTGTAATTACAAAGTTGGGTCACAAGAGGGAGATGTGTACCAGACTAAAAGGTAAAGGTAAAGGTTCCCCCCCCCCCCCCCCCCCGCACATTTGTGCAGTCGTGTCCGACTCTAGGGGCCGGTGCTCATCTCCGTTTGTTAGCCGAAGAGCCAGCGTTGTCCAAAGACGCTTCCACAATCATGTGGCCGGCATGATGCAGAACGCTGTTACCTTCCCACCGAAGTGGTACCTATTCATCTACTTGCATTTGCATGCTTTCGAATTGCTAGGTTGGCAAGAGCTGGGGCTAGTGAGGGGAGCTCACTCCGTCACACGGGGCTAGGGTCTCGTACCTCCGACATCAACAAGCCTGGCATCTTACCCACTGAGCCACCTGTGTACCAGACTACAATATATAAAAATATAAAGTTTCAAGCAGCTTAAAAAAAAAAAAGGAGGCAGGGGGAGTACAGGGAATGTAATGAATTAGCACGTCCTGTTTGTTTGATATAACTGCTTTACTAATTGGATTCCTAAAGTTTATGCTGAAAAGTTTTCTTAAGAAAATGTCTGCCTCTCCCAGTGCCTGAGTGACATAAATCAATACTGCTCCAATTGCACTGGATTTTAATGATTATCCTTTCTCCCTGGCCTGTATTTTTGCAGCTCACTGTAATAACATCATCCTGCTCAAGCGTAATGCAAAATGGGAACAAATTTGTATTAGCAATCTTTTTCATTATCTTCTCTCTCTCTCCCTCTCCCTCTCCCTCTCCCTCCCCCCCTCTCTCTCTCTTAATGTTCCAGAACATTTTCAGACAAGCTGAGCATTTAAAGAATAAAGCAGACTGATGGTTTAGATTGTGTGTGTATGCGTGCGCGTGTGTCTATCAGCAACATCCTATTAATGTGGCTTTATTTCAACCCTTCTATGTATTTATAATCACTAGACCATCCATTCATATTAGAAAAGAGGAAATAAAACAGTAAAATATCCAGAGCTGCCAAGAACTTAGAGCATACTGAAACTGAGCAAACTTATATCAGACATTATTTAATGTAGCATTGCCTGGAAAGAGGATTTATGACTAGGAGATAGAAACTGATCTTCTACTTGGGTGTAATCCAATTCCACTGAACTGGAACTCCGCTCCTCCTGGCAAAGGATAGGACCCACAGGAAGGATTCCCCTTCCTTCCTGAAGGCACATAAATACTTCTCAAATCTGCTGCACTCTTTCTGCCTGCCAAGCAATGGAGTACAGGAGTTAAGATCTAGTGTAGGCCAGATACATTCATGCTTGATTTTCAGTCCACAATGAAGGGAACATGACTGCCTTCTCTCATTTTCCAGCACCCAATTTGCAAAGCCCAACCTCCCTCAATTTAGTTTTTCCTTCTATGTACCTTCCCAGTTCCTATTCTTTGCAGTGTAATTCTGCATGCAAATGCTATTTATTAAGTGGGATAAACTGCTGGGAGGACAAACAACGTTTATATGTCTCATTTCCAAAATGCTGCATTTCCACTGTTTGCTTGAGCCCGTATCATGGCTATGTTAATTGTTGTGGTTGGTTGGTTTTTCTTAGCTGCTATATGTGCTATTTATAGTTTTATTATATTGTTTTTATCTTGCTTTAAATATTGTTAGTCAGGTATTTAAGACGGGCAGCCATATAAATTAAAAGAATAAATAAAGTGAGTTAGTTTTGGCTTTAATGTGAGGAATTTATTTATTTATTTGTTTGTTTGTTTGTTTATTTATTTATTTATTTGACTTACAAAGCCATCCATATTATAAATCACAAGCCAGGGCAGCTCACTAAACAATAAAAAATTTAAAAACAAAACCAGACACAACTACCATAAAAACTCTCAGCACCCTGGGGCAACACTCTCCTATACATCAGCATTGCACCTGGCTGGGCTCCGCCCTCCTTCTGCCCCAACACTGATGGGAAGAGACTACTCTCCAAGGCCTTCTGGAAGGCCAGGATGGTAGGGGCCGGTGAGATCTCAGCGGGAAGGATGTTCCACAGGGCAGGGGCAGCTACAGAGAAGGTCCTGCTAGATGACCATATTTAAGGGAAGGAATCTGGAGCCCGCTCATCCCATCTGACCTAGCGGGACACCCAGATATCCTCAGGGAGTGGTGGTCCTGCAAATAACCTGGTCCTGTGCCATTTAGAGCTTTAAAGGTGATAAGCAACAACTTGAATTGCACTCGGATAAGAAGTGGAAGCCAGTGAAGCCTGCACAGCAGTGGTGTATTATGGGCAAACCATGGAGTGTCCAGAACTCTGTCTGCCACCCCATTCTGGACCAGTTGTAATTTTTAGAGGGTCCTCACAGAGCACGTTGCGGTAATCCATGTACTGCAAACGAGCTCCTAATACAGAGCTTTCCAAACTGTGTGTTGCGACACAAAAGTGTGTCGCCACACACAGCATGGTGTGTCGCCACACCACCCGGAAGCGCCGCCGCGCGCGTGCACGGCGGCCGCCATGCACGCGCGCACCGCCGCGGGCCCCCCGCGCCGCCGCACGCCCCTCCCGCGCCGCCACCGTGCGCGCGCGCGCCGCCGCACGCCCCTCCCGTGCCGCACGCCCCCCGCGCCATCGCCGTGCGCGCGCGTGTCGCCGCCGCCGCCGGGTGTGTCGCCAGCGGCGGCACTTTGGAAAGCCCTGTCCTAATATGAAGTTTGGACTTCGGTTGCGATTTTAACATTCAAAATCTTTTGTTCTTTCCCAAGGAGATGGATTGGAGATGGCACCTGGCAGCAGTCCAAGGCAAATGCAAAACTATCTTTTTTGGTACAAACGTAATCACATCCCTTCTCACTGAGAGTTTGCTGACCATGCTACAATCAAGGGAATGTTTTATTTCCTGCCATTAGCATTCTAGGAGCCACTGCTCCAAAACTGAAACATGTACTGTGACCTGTGAAATGTACATAATACCCAACTATGGATACCTCCTTGTCTCTTTTATTTTGAGAAAGCAAGTTAGATACCTTCATCTTTAAGTTACTTACAAATCTCAACACCACCCAAGTTTAAGAGACTTGTCCTCAACTCTTTGTTGAGGATGTTCTACTTTTATGCAACTGGATGGAGATTGATCTCTGCATTTGGACTCTTAATATTCCAGAGATTAATAAAACTTGTCCAAAAATGGAACTATATATTCTAATTTGCAAAAGATAATTTGAAATTTTTCTCTATTTGAACACCCAATTTAAAGCTAATGAATCAGAAGCAGGGAAAACTGGAGCCTTGAAGTTATCCAGGCTTTCCCACCATGGTGAATAGTAGTGTTTTTCCAGTTAAATCATAGTTATGACTTCTACATGTGCATCCATAGTTACACTATTTTTGGTGTGTTTGTGTGTGCCTTCAAGTTAATCCTGATTTTTGTCAACTGCCTGGATAGGTTCCTGCAGTTTTCTTAACAAAATTTTCAGAAGTGGTTTGCCATTGCCTTATTCCTAGGGCCGAGAGAGAGTGACTGGCCCAAGGTCATCCAGCTGGTAGGACTAGAACTCACATTCTCCTGGTTTCTAGCCTGGTGCCTTAAACCACTACACCAAACTGGCTCTACTTATACATTAGCATATGAAAACAATATGAACATAAATATATCATTTAATTGTTAGACTTTATGTTGTGACTTTCAGAAATAATAATAATAATAATAATAATAATAATAATAATAATAATAATAATAATAGACAGCAGAAGAGAGAAGAGAAAGAAAAAACTGGAGAAAAATCACAAAATATAAATACCTGCAAATAGAAGTAGAACAACTGTGGCAAAAGAAAGCAAGGATAGTACCAATAGTAATAGGCGCCTTGGGTGCAATTCCAAAACAGCTGGAGCACCACTTGAAAATCAGCATTGACAAAATCACCATCAGTCAATTGCAAAAGGCAGCTTTACTTGGAACAGCTTATATCCTGCGATGATACCTTTAATAAACAACAACATCTGCCTATCCCAGATAGTTGGAAAGGACTCAATAGGTGGACAAAAATGCCAAATCCAGTCTAAACATCTGGCTGACTATGCAAGCAATCATTAATAATAATAAGAACAACAACAACAATAATTCTGCAATGTTAATAACAATTTCAGTTTGAGAACTGAAAAAGAATTAAGAAAGGATGCTTTCTTACCATATGTAAAGTAGGCAACCTGAGGAGGAAGGGTGACATTACTGAGGTCTTTGTCTTGGACAAAGAGATCCACATATTGTTGTGCTTCTGAGGCTTTGAGAAAAGCCATGAATCTGGCAGTAAAGGAAGCTACAAAGATAGACAGCATCCCAAAATCCAGCAAGTTCCAAAGATGCAGAACGTATTCACGGGGGCCTTCTTCCCAGATTTCTTTGCATTCAGACCATACCATTCCTATAGAGGTACACAAACTCATATATCAGTAACAGACTACATAACTTTGTCCTTCAACTTTTCAACCATGTATCATATGTTTAAATATCAAATGTGGCATTAAATATACACACAGATCTTATTTTATTTCATTTGTATTCCCAACCATTTTTCTAAGAGCAGATATGTTTCTTTTTATTTTGACCTAACAAACTTATGGGAAAAATTAGGATCATAGACACTTTAAATCACCCACTTGACTTGGGATTTGAATACATCTCTGTTCTTCTAATCACTCTATTACACTACATTGTCTTTCTCCTTGTTTTACTTCCCAGATCAACCTAGTAATAAAAATAATATTCCTTGGGCCCTGACTTCAACATGGATCTTCTTAGAATGCAAAATGTAGTAGCAAGAGCAATCTATATTATATTATATCACAGAAGCTATTACCAAACTCTGAAAACCATGGATGTTCAGTGTAATGAATGCAATAATACATTCATTGTGGGGCTGCATTCAATGTTGACAGGTGCCCCAGGGACCAGAAATATGTATGGTGTAAGAGAAAAATGGGCATGGCCAGGGTGAAAATGGAGCAGATAATATTATTCTCCACATTATTATTACTATTTCCATTTTTAAAAAGATTTTTATCCCGTTTTTTTTTTCATATACAACTCAAGGTGGCAAACATACCAATACTCCTTCCTCCTCCTATTTTCCTCACAACAACAACCCTGTGAGGTGAGTTGGGCTGAGAGAGGGAGAGTGACTGGTCCAAAGCCACCAGCCAGTTTTTCATGCCGAAGGTGGGACTAGAACTCACAGTCCCCTGGTTTCTAGGCCAACACCTTAACCACTACACCAAATTGTCTCTCATTTGTATCATCAGTATTATGATCACTAACCTCATTATCCTGCTTATTATTATTTTATCACCAGTTCTATTTTACATAGTTATATTATCATACCTAATCATAGTTTCATGATTAAAGTAATAATACCATTGTTGTTGGTGGTGTATACATCTCCAGCTCTGTTATTGCCATGCCTTCCTGCCTGCACCCATGTCATTTATTTCCAAACTCCAGTCTATTATCTTTGATTACAGTAGAGACAAGAAGCCACCTGAAAGCTCTACTATTCTCTACTGTGTTTCACAGTTCAAAGAAAGCAGAATGTTGAAACCAGGTTGTGGGAACTGTAAAACTTTGGAGGGCTTTGTTTAAATTTTAAAAGTTTGCTTCAAACATGCAGCTACGCTTTCCTGCCAAAATAAAGGTCATTGCAGGCAGGCCTTAATTCTTTAGGAAGGGCCATCACATCCACTGGAAAAGAAGTCAGCATTATCTCCCATACTGTAGTATGGCCTGGGGGTTGGGGCTGAGAGTGGCTTACCCATATTTACTTGGTGTAGTCATGGCAGGGATGAAATGCCAGCCAGGGTCTTCCTGATTTTTAGTTCAGTCCCTTTCCACTAGGCTACCCCCAAATCAATCCTTGATCCTCCCTAGCACTGGAGTTACTTGGAACATACAGTACCATGGATTCTTTCAAGCTCAGTTTGTGAGCTGCAGTGGAGTAATTCAGAACATATATTAATTCAAGTCCAAATCTACTCCCATCTGATACTGAGCCACTAAAAAGCTCTGTTCTTCCAGAGCTCTGCAAACCCTGCCCAAAACAAAAAACAAGAGCGATCATTTTGAAAAAGCCACCACTTTCACCATTTGAAAGATTGTGGTAGAGCAACTTTCTGGAGAGTTGTCTGAGAAAGATCTTTAGTTTTATTTCACCTCATTGTTGCTCAGTTTTTTATTCTGAGCAATTGTGTGATATTGGGAGTAGTATTACTTAGCTGTCCTAAACTTCCACCTCAGTTCCTGGCAAGTAGCTTCATCACATTTGGGAGAAGGCATCAACATTCCACTTTCTTCTGCACACATATGGCTCAACATATCTGTCTCAGATTTGGTATTCATAAGAGTTATTATCATGGCAGAATCAATCACGTCCAGGCCCGAAATCAAAGGAATGGTCACTTAAAACACATTATCTTTCATAGAAGTTTAGCTTGTTTCAACTCTACCAAAAATTAGAGATAATTGTGTTTTTTCCATTGCAGGATATGGGAGAATAAAGTTCTGTTTTCTAAATCTTGCTCTGATTTGGTTGTATAATAGGATTGCATTATCTCTGGAATGACCTGGATCTGTTTGAGCCATTTCTAAAGCTTTGGATGAAGCCTCTGATTCAGACTGGGCACAGTTTCTTCTAGTTATTTACCAGCTACCCCCTGCAAACTTTACAGTGCTGAAATGTTTTATGACCAAATAATAGCTTACACAACAAAAATATATTTCTCTGTCAAGTTCATTTCATTCTGTTCAGTTCTATATATGGTAAAATTGCTTCAGATTTTCACTTTTAATTCATTTCAGTATAAATCAAAACAGAAAAATCACAATAAGAATATACATATTATATCCTCTGTACAGAGGAGGGAGACAATTTGTCTTAGAGACAAAAACAGAATATATTCTATATATTGTGGTTATAGCCAATAAAAGAGCTCTTTTCTCTAAATAATAATTTCCCTGAAGACATTTTAATTTGATTTTTAAAATAAATAATGCATACTGTTGTTCATATTTTTAAGGCTTGTCAATTATTCATTCTTTTAAAATCTGATATCTCACTTCTGTTTAACTTGTGACTGTATGAATGTATCCTTTTCTTTACTTTTTGGTTCATGTATGTAACAGTTGGAGCTAAGGTTAGTGTCAGTCCTTGAAAAATAATCCTCAGTTTGGAGCAGCAGAGGGCAGCCTGTGGGCTTCCAGATGTTGTTGAACTACGTCTCTTAGCTATGCTGGCTGGGGCTGCTGGGAATTGTAATTCCCCACATCTGGAAGGCCCTAGTTCCTCCTCCCTGTTGAAATGTATAAGAAAATTTCTTAGTTCTACTTCTTCTTCACGTGACCATTTCAGATCAGATCATTGGGCAGTTTCCACTTTCTCTCACAGCACAGTGACATTGCCAGTTTGAGCTTATTCCACGTTCAGGCTAGTGGCATTCAATATACACAGCAGTATCTGAAAGGAAACATCTGGTCTGAATGTTCTCATGATTGCCTCATCACAGATGGCTGCAGCAGTGGGAAACCCATGTAGAGGATTATTTTTCTTGTGGCTCTCTTAGTTTGGAATGATAACAATAGCAAAAATAGCGGCAACCAAAATGTGATTTCTGAGTCAGTTTTGGTACATTGACCTTTCAGCTCAGGTTTGCTATCTGATCTTACAATACAGATTCTCAAGGTTTACCGTAAAATTTGGTAGGAATCAATGGGAATCATGCACTGGATGAAGCACTATGGAAAAATGAGAAATATGATACCCATAGCAATATAGCTTTTTTTTTCTCCAATCAAGGTGGTGGGTATTTTTGCCTCCAAACAGTGCCTATGAGAGAGGAAGGGAGAAGAGCCCAGCAAATATTTCTAGAAAAGCTGGATCCAAAAATTATTATAGATCAGTAATGATATGCAGTTCTCCATTAGATCAGTAGATCAAAGTAAAAAAAAATGATTGCAATTCCACTTACCTAAAACCCATTTCATGATTAGCATTTCTGTCCATGAGAACTGTGTTGTTTTCACTCTAAATATTTGTTTGGGGTGATCCATGGCAGTTTCATTGGGAAGCAGCTTGACACCTTCAAATCTGTCTGAAGCATTCACTACTAACAGTCCAAGGAAAATGGTAAAAGAAACAGCATGTGCCACAAACTTCATAAACGGGCTCCGGAGGGTACGTCCCAGCTGAAACCAAAAATAACCATAAGTCCTTTTTTTTTGTCCTTTCCGACTTTTCAAAGTTTCTAGCTTTCATTTATTTGAAATTCAGTCTTCTTTCACTTGGCTCAGACATCCCACTTGTAAGCCATTTTATCTTAAATACTCAAGCCATATATCAGAGGGTTTTAATCTAATAGGATTAAGAATTTTAAAGCATTTCTAACATGGAAAAAATACAGATATGCTAAGTCAGAGCTTTCCAAACTGTGTGTCGCGACACAAAAGTGTGTCGCCATACACAGCGTGGTGTGTCGCCACACCACCCGGAAGCGGCAGGGCGCGAGTGCACGGCGGCTGCCATGCACGCGTGCACCGCCGCAAGCCCCCCGCGCCACCGCACGCCCCTCCCGCGCCGCCTCCGTGCGCGCGTGCGCCACCGCACGCCCCCCCGCGCCACCGCACGCCCCCCGCGCCGCCGCCGTGCGCGCGCGTGTCGCCGCCGCCGTGTGTGTCGCCAGCGGCGGCACTTTGGAAAGCCCTGTGCTAAGTAATAAGACAACTTCAAGGTTCCCAAGAACAAAAGCATTTCTATTATTTTCGTCCAGTTAAATTCCAAATGGGCAGCTGAAAAATGAAATAAATGCGTCTTTCATAGATCTCTTATGATGTACTTCGATAAAAAACTACAAATAACTCAGAAGCTCTCTGAGGGCCTGAAAATGACACCCCAACTCTCTCTATATTTTAACCAAGATATGCCAAATTAATATGGAAAAAGAAGAAAGGGATTTAGAATAAGAACTTGCAGGTTTTCAGTTCCAACATTTTTTCCCCCTGGAATTCTTTTTACATTCCAAAGAAATATTTGCAAGATCAGAAGCTGGGAATTGCACTCACTATTTAAAAATACCGAGGTAATTGAGAGAGCTCTTCCAACTTTATTTAGCTTTTTAAAAAGAGAGGGAAAGCATGCAGAACGTGGCTGCTGAATTGCTTAGCAACTCCTTTATCAGCAGTGGGCCTAGGACAGGGGTCGGCAAACTTTTAATGCCGGGAGCCATTTTGGCATGCTCGTGCACATTTTGAAATGCTCGAGAGCCAGGGGGCGGGGTTTGCGGGTGGGGGCCAATCGCGTGGAAGGGGGCGGGATTTGCGGTCGGGGGCCAATCGCGTGGAAGGGGGCAGGGTTTGTGGGCGGGGGCCAATCGCGTGGAAGGGGGCAGGGTTTATTTATTTATTTATTTATTTATTATTTCAATTTATTCCCCGCCCATCTCCCTTGCAAGGGACAGGAGCCAATCGCGCGGAAGGGAGTGCGGTTGGCGCTGGGCTGTGAAGCTGGACGAGCCGCCGGACCTGGAGCGCTTCCATGTGCAGCTGAGCGAGGCCCCGCGCCTGTCTTTTTGGAGCGCATTTCCACAGCCCAGCGCTCAGCTGTGCGTGGAGGCGCTCCAGGTCCGGCAGCTCATCCAGCTTCACAGCCCAGCGCAGCTGAGCGAGGCCCCGCACTGGTCTTTTTGGAGCGCTTCCGCGCGCAGCTGAGCGCTGGGCTGTGGAAATGTGCTCCAAAAAGACCAGCGTGGGGCCTCGCTCAGCTGCGCTGGGCTGTGAAGCTGGACGAGCCGCCGGACCTGGAGTGCTTCCGCGCGCAGCTGAGCGCTGGGCTGTGGAAATGCGCTCCAAAAAGACCGGCGCGGGGCCTCGCTCAGCTGCGCGCGGAGGCGCTCCAAAAAGACCGGCGCGGGGCCTCGCTCAGCTGGGGGGAGGGGGAGGGCCGAGAGAAGCCTGGGGCTAACCCCTTCCTTCCCACGATTGTGTCTGAGAGCCGGGTCCAGAAAGCAGGATCCAGAGTCTCTGGCAACAGAGCTATCCAGCGCTCTTCTTCCCGAGGCGTTGTGCGCACGCGTGTGTGCTCGTGCACACGGATGCACCCTCTCCTCCAGCTTTCGGCTGCTTCCAGATCGGGGCAACAATGCCAGTCTTCCGAGAGGGACGGGTGTGGTGCACCGAGAAGCTGCGGCGCAATTTCCAGCTTCTCCGGAGGACCATTTCCACAGCCCAGCGCTCAGCTGCATGCGGAAGCGCTCCAAAAAGACCGGCGCGGGGCCTCGCTCAGCTGCGCTGGGCTGTGAAGCTGGACGAGCCGCCGGACCTGGAGTGCCTCCGCGCGCAGCTGAGTGCTGGGCTGTGGAAATGCGCTCCAAAAAGACCGGCGCGGGGCCTCGCTCAGCTGCGCGCGGAGGTGCTCCAGGTCCGGCGGCTCGTCCAGCTTCACAGCCCAGCGCAGCTGAGCGAGGAGGAGGATTTCTCCCCCTTTGTGCCTCGGGCGCAAAGGCAAGAGTTGGCCCAGAGCGATGCAGGAGGAGGTCCAAGGCGAGACCCCCGACCCCCGTCCGTGGGCAGTTAGACACCAGGCAGCTAAAGGGATGGGGGAGGGAGAGAAACGTCGCAGCGTAGGACCCGCCCACTCCAAATCTTTCTCAAATCGAGGGCGACTCTGGCTCGCCCCATTACTGGGCTCTGTTGTCCTGCCCCGGTGTCGCTCGTCCGCCAGCCGGGGAATGCTCGGTTTTGACTTACCTTGGCGGGGCGAAGAAGAACCGATTGGCGACGGGAGATTTCAGGGCGGCCAGGCGCGGGACCTTTCTTTTTTGCCGCGATGCCACAAGTCGGATAAATACGAGGAGAGGGCGGAGGGGGAAGGGAGGGGATCAGAGCCCTCCGCCCTCGGAGGCTCCCCCAGGAGGGGAGCGGGCGAGGGTTGGAGACCCCAAACACTCAGCGGAGGAACGAGGGAAGCGCGTTTCTCCTCCGCGTTTCTCCTCCTCCTTCTCCTCCGCAGCTGAGCGAGGCCCCACGCCGGTCTTTTTTTCACGACTCTGGGTAGCAGGGCCAATCGGGCTTCACCTTGTTCAGCCCGCCTCTCTGCTCCCCTTTGGCACGCGCTGATTGGTGGAGGCGTCCTTCCTTCTGAGCCTCCACCAATCAGCATCTGTTTCTTCCCCAGGGTTCGCTCTGCTTCCGGAGACCGGCTTTCCGGATGTCGGGCGGCAGACAGAGAGAGAGAGCCAGAGCCGAGGGGCCAAAGAGCCAGATCTGGCTCGCGAGCCGCCATTTCCAACCCTTGGCCTAGGAGGTGTCTGTATTTTCTTCTGTGTAAGAAAGTAATGCATTGTTTCAGTGTGCATTTGGGTGTTTCTGTTCCTCCTTGATGTATCTGTGTATATTCACATTTATTCATTTAGAAGACTTATGTAGCCACCCATATTGTAACGCCAATCTTGGGTTGCTCACAAGGTAATAAAAACAGTAAAAACAAGCAAAGAAACAAACAATCACAGTAAACACTCATGGCGTCCTGGCCAACACTCTCTCTCACATCAACACGCCATCTTGCTGGGCTCCAGTCTTATCCCACCCCAACGCTTGTGAGGGAGGATGGGTATATGTGTGGATATGTATGCTGGGAAGCACAGGGCAGGCCGCATATGCTTTGCTCTGGGTGATGTGGCCCTGGAGGGAGGAGACCGGGGGACTTAGGATGAAGCAGTCAGAAACATTTGAAGCCACTGCTAGATGCTTCTTCAATAGGGGTATTTTGGTTTTTTCTCTGTGGCCCCCAGGCTGTTCCAGCTGCTTTTCAAACTCAGTTTTTGCTGGCTTGTCCCGCCACAATAGATTTGATCCACTTCTGTTTTCATCGACATGTTTTCAGAGGGTTTCCCTTCTGATGGAAATAATTTTTTGAAAAATCACCAGGAAGTTTTATCATGGTTATGTTTTAGACCAGGACTAGTAAGATCCAGACAGATTAATACACACCAAGCCATGGAAATCACCTGGTTACTGGGCCCCTCCCTATCTCTCAGTTCAATCCATTTTACAGAGAATAAAACTGGAGAAGAGAATACTTTTTATGTTACCTTGAGCTCCTGCAGGAAAGGCAGAGTATAAAGCTAACAAATTAATAACAAATTTCTGAAACCCGGGACACTTACAACAAAGGCTTCTTCCTCTCCCCAGAATTTCCTTGAATAACCATGTAACATGCAACATTGCTTTTTCACATAGTGTCATTCCAAGAAGTGCTGGATAAGGGGAAAACAAGTTTCTATATGAAGAGCCCAATAGTGTTGCAAGTGTACCAGAATTTCTAAAAGGTCAAAAAAACTGGAAAAACACCTTGGCTACTTATTACGTTTCTGAAAAGACAATATCCAGCCCTTTTGTTTTTTTAGGGCTCAGTGTCAGTTTGGACTTTGCTTGTGGTTAGATTTTTTCCCATGTGGATTTTGCTGAAGTGAAACCACCCCTTCAACCCCGAAATCCACTCCTGGAACTGATTTATTGTTAAATTATATCCCAGGAGGGAAGCAAAAAACTGAGGAGAAAATGAAGGGTTCTTCCTTCCCATGGCTTTTCCCTCTTCAAGGCATCTTCCCTTCAGCCCAACTTGAATAAGGTATACAGGGGTCCCCAACCTGTGGGCCATGGCCCACTAGTGGGCCGTAGCCTATTAGGAACTGGGCCACGGGGCTCCTGCCTGCAAATCCCACCCCTTCTGCGCGATTGGCTCCTGCTCGCAACCCCCACCCTTGGTGCTTGTGATTGGCTCCCGCCCGCAAACCCCGCCCCCGGTGCGCACGATTGGCTCCCGCCTGCAAACCCCACCCCTGGTCCGCATAAATCCCAGAAACCCCACCCCCCCGGTCCGTGGAAATCCCGGAAACCCTGCCCCCTGGTCCACAGAAAAATCATCTTTTGAAACCGGTCCCTGGTGCCAAAAAGGTTGGGGACCCCTGCATCAGACCTGTGATCACTGGGGGGGGAGGGGGGGAAGAGAAATCTTGGGAAAAAGACACTGCAGGAAAGTAACCCACAAAGAAGAGAATTATACACTTTTCTCACACAAGGCCCTTTTTTACTGTTAAAGCTGATTTATTCCTTGTGTAATACATAACAGAAATCTTCAGCTTTTTACTATATTTTGACTTTAAGTTTTTGCCTAATGTTTCACATCAAGAGAATTTTATATTATGAAGGAGCATTGGAAAATTTCCAATGGGCAAAAAAACCTGAATAATTCAAGAAGGAAATACTATTCCTTAAGAAAAAGGATTAAAAAAAACTTGTTAGATCTGGGGAGAGTTTTGAATAACCTGGGTGACATTAAAAGTATAGAGTGTTCTTACATTTAAAGAACATTTCTTATTTTTATCCCCAGATTTATAATGCTTCTGTACTCACTTTAATCATATATACACAGAATTTCTTTGAAGTCCTAGGTTTTTTTTTAAAGCTAAAATACAGAAATACATTTGTTAAATCTGAAATTCAATTTGCACAGTGCTTACTTAGCAAGTTCACAAAGTGTCAATATAATTTTAGGCTTATGTTTCTATTAGCACCTTCACATAACAGGAAAATATATGCTTGGATATTATCAGACTGTTTACTGAAAGGGATGTTAAGAAAAGTTTTGAAAACATGCACATTATACACAGACTATTTAAATTTGATAAGGGAACAACTGTCTACTTCCATTCAAAGAAACACACTACATGTTTTTCAAATATTCTTCATCATCCCTCAGTAGGTAAAGTCTCACACTTAGCCTCCACTTATCCTGCTAGATGTGTTGCTCTAGTAAAGCTCTGTAAAAGAAAAATAAAACTGCTATAGAAATTAAAACAAAAAGTGGGATGTCTTTCATAATGATGGCAATCTGGTGATAAGAAGATATACGGCCATAAAATTTCATAACATCCCGGTGATGGGCTTTTTTAAAAGAAAATCTGAAATGATCATTTCAATTTTCTTGTATTCAGAATCTGACTGAAACTTAATCGATATGTATAAGTTTTGTAGGAAATTTATTTATTTATTTATTTATTTATTTATTTATTTATTTATTATTTAAATTTGCATCACCGCCCATCTCCTCCACACCTGGGGACTCTGGGCGGTTCACAACAATAATTTTCCAATTATTCTTACTGAACTTACTGAACAGTAAGTAATTCAGATCTCAGTTTTCTTGTATGCGCCTTTGCTCTTTTGACTTCTTCTTGCTACAACAAACAATAAAGCATATTATCTCATCTAGATTTAATCAAAATTGCATGTCTCTCAAAGATTCCAATAGCACAACTTACTGCATGGTTTCTATTGTCTCCCATCCAAGTCAAAATGCAGAACTTTGGACTGTATGCCTGGGAAAGTGTCACAACTTTGTCCATAAAGAATTGCAGGGAACTTCTATAAAACTAATGGCAAAAGGCAGGCAGTGAAAACCACTTCCTTTCAAATGGGCAAAACTACCCCAGAGTGTAAATCTGTAACACTCAGACCTTTCATAACTTGTCCATCAAGATCATGAGTTGAGTGATTCCTATTTGTTCTACCCATCAGCATTCAGTGGGTTAAAGTATATTGGGGATAAGGCACCTTCCTAGACTTTTTGATCTCTTAACCCAGCTACAAATGAGAAGTCAGTTGGGTAAATTATTCTCCAATCCATAGATAAGGTACCTCAGTATATTCACTCAGTTATCTAACCATCCAACTGGGTGCTTGTGCTACCTGCCAACTCTTACCAAAAGCCAGATAAGCCAAAACAGGTACATTCACATCTAACCCAGTCCCAGGAAGGGGTGAGATTTAATTGCAACTGATTCTACCTTCCCACTGGCCATTTGTGGCTATAAGAGAGTGCAAAAAATGCCCCCGCCCCAAGTAAAGACTTTGAGGGGAAAAAAGATGTTGTTAAAAAAAAAGTAACATTTTTTTCTTCAAACAATGTAGGAATGGAATACAATGTATGTTTTAATATTGTTTCTTGATATTAATAAAAGTTGCCTAAGTGCTTACTTCAGAAGTGAAATATCTATGGATTGGGCAACTAAATTAAGAAACTCAACCTGCCCTCAGCAGTGAGATTACAAGCACATTCATTGTTATTGAAAAAGAATCTTGAGCGAATGTAGAAACAAATGCATTTTTTAAAATAAAATTTCCTTTCTCTCCTGATGTCAAAATTTCATATCCAATCAACATTGCATCAATATTTTATTTCCAAATGTTTGGAACGTTCCTTGGAATGATAGCTTTCAAATTTTCATTTCAAAATGTCATTGATAGCTATAAATAATGCAGATACTCAGAACTTCTGAATCACATCAAGAGTAAAAGAGACGCAGAGAGAGGGGATTAACTTGAAGATGTTGATGCTTCAGCTGAAACTTTTCCAACATCTTCTCCAAGCACATATGAAGACTGTTATTTCCTGGGTCCTGGTTTTTATACGGGGAGTGGGGATGGAGAAGCATACCATTTGATTAGCATTGTTGTCAGACAGGGAAGTTGATGACAGAAAAGCAACATATCTGAAGGACACCCGGTTGGGAAAATCTACTCTATAATTTTTTAATCCCACCATCATTGGCCCCTTCCGATGTAACTGCCCCCTTAAACGTAGTGCATGAAGCAACTTGGGAGGGTAATAATAGAGACGTAACTGGATCTCATCTGATAGTGTAGAAAGGATGGTAGTGAACTGAGTCTGGCAGAAAGTAAAGGAGAAGCTTCTTCCTGGTGGAAGGTGCCTCAGCATCAGGAAAAGCACAGGTAGCAGTGCTGGGCTTGGGGAAATAACAGTAGGTAATCCAAGGGCTTTTGGCAAAATTATTACCTTGAAAAAGCAGGATTACTAGTATCCAAAGCCAGAGCTAAGGCATGCAAAAAGAGCATTTGGAAATATCTCTGCCTCCTGGATTAAAACTAGGTTGAAATTAAAATTTTATATCATATATGCATGCAGTTTATTCATTAATAGACCAGTATTTTGCCCTTCCAGTTAGGATTTAGAAGTTAGGCTTTGGGGGAAAAGTCTTAATGAATGCTAAACAGAACAAGATGCATCGTTCTTGTGGTAGAATTTTCCCCTATCCAAAAGAAAGAGAGTGAGAGAGCAACTTCTTTACTTACTTTCAGTAATACCAGGTGCTTAGGAGCAACTTTCAAAATAGTTAAATGTCGCTCAATGTCAGTTCAAAAGCCTGATGGTTCCTGTGAGGATGGCTTTTTAATGTGTTCAAACTAGTTATTACAACTTCCGCTAACTGGCCACAGCTTTGAAGGAGTGCTACAATTTGATGAAGCTTTGGTCAAATCACTCCTTTGAAGCAGATTTATGCTTCAAAGTAAGGAAAGTAATTCAGCTGCTTTCAAAGGATTCTGCAGCCTTTCCAAGCACTTTGCAGATTCTTGGGTCAAATCTGCTTTTTTAAATCTGCATGACTGAGTGCTGTAGGCTGAAATCTCTAGCCCAGGGTTTCTCAATCAAGGTTCTGTGGAACCCTAGGGTTCCACGAGAGGTAACTAGAGGTTCCCTGGGAGATCACGATTTATTAAAAACATAATTTCAAATTTGGGCAACTTCACATTGAAGAGGTAAGTTTCATTCTTTATTTTTAGTTTAAGAACACTGTTAATGCATATATGCAGGCCTACACATGAAACGAATATAATAATTTTTGTAACTTCTGGCCTATATTTGAGCCTGAACGTGCAGGGGTTCCCCGAGGCCTGAAAAATATTTCAAGGGTTCCTCCAGGGTCAAAAAGTTGAGAAAGGCTGCTCTAGACAATCAGGGAGCTGATGCCAGACTAACATAAGCACAGACCTAAAGTTTACTATTTTTAACAAGGGGTAGCAAGGCTAAGCATATCCATTTTCCATGCCAGCTTCTTTCTATGTGGCATGCCTATGTGTCTGCATTTTTGCCAGCCTGCCTCTGCTAACTAACCAATATTATCAGCAAGCTACAATCCTGATATAACCTCAAGTCCTGATGATGAGGAGAAGATCCAAGAAAGGTGTCAGTTATTTCCATCCTTCTGGTACCCCCAAAGCCAAACCCATGTCATTCAATTACAGCAGGCCACTGGTCATCTATATACTACTAAAAATCTCCTGTTTGTCTGTTTGTAACCTTCAATTGGGTAAAACAGTGCATCATAGGGCAACAATTTTTGAATCCATGTACCTCAAAAGGGCTAACTTAAAGAATGCGTCCAAAATCCAGGACCCATTACTCCAGTGGGACTGAAATTTGGCAAAGTTGTGGCTGCTTCAGTGCTATCATGCTGCCATGCTGCCGTGCTCCCTGCCAGCTTCCCACAAATCAATGGAGAAGCCGGCAGGATGTGTGAACACTTCTGATGTGCTGACGGCACCATATACCCCAGTGATTGAAATTTGGCAAAGTAAGCTGGCAGGAAGTCTAAACTCTTCTGAGGTGATGATGGTACCTTACAGCATTGTGGTAAAAATAAATAAATAAATAAAAATATTGTCAGCCTAATTATGTCACATGGAAAGAATGGGAGGACGTCATGATCAATAGATGACACAAAATGTCGTCAGGAAGCAGCAAGGAGGAGAAGAGAACAAGAATCAGAAGAGGCCATGGTGGGACGACTCCAGAATCAAACAGATGGGACAAATAGCATGAGAGAAGGAGAGACAGTGGAGGAGAGGCATGCACATCTCCATAATGACAACAAGAGGTACAGAAGGAGAAGAGAGGAAGAAACAAAGGAGCAGAGAAATGCAGGTCTCCAGGATCAGAGACAAAGAACAAATAGCAAAATATATGAACAAATGAAGGATGAAAGTGCACAGCGTAATATTTCTGCTGATGTTGGTGTGATGGCCAAAGTCTGCCCTCTCTGTTGTGCCTTCCTATTCCCTGGAGAAACACCAATTTCTGCTGTATGAAGGGAAAGGTCAGGATAGGCAATTTGCAACCCCTACCTAATGAACTCCTCAATTTATACAGCAACGATGAACCTATTGCAAACGAGTTCAGGATGTATATACGGAAATGTGGCAATGCTTCATTTTTCTTCACGATAACATGCAATCCAAACTGGTCAGAAATCCAACAGCATATTTTTTTGAATCAGCAGCCAAATGATCAGCTGAATTTAATTGTAAGAGTATTCAACTTGAAGAGAATAGTCTGCCTATGGTCATTCTATTTCTCTGTTTAGGTAAGGAAATATTTCTGAAATGTTGACCTAGCGGGTCATGGGCTGTCTAATACTTCTTTATTTTGCCAAGCTTAACATCCCAGAAAAGCAAATAGAAAAGTAAGAGATTACCTCTTACTACAGTTTTTTTTTCCATTTTAAAACCAGGATAAGATATTTGTAGCATCAGTTCAGACAATCTAGACACTTTAGCTGACAGTGTGGAAACTGCTGTACCACCCAGACCACATCCCTGCTACTTCTGCCTTAAAAGAGATACAGCAAGAATATTTTTTAAAAATATTACAGTTAAACCATTGAAGATAGCCTGTTGAAATTGGGCAAGGTTAATGTCCCCTAAAGGAGGGGCGCAATGGCTCAGTGGTTAAGACACCAGGCTTGTCGATCAGAAGGTCGGTGGTTTGAGACCCGAGTGCCGCGTGACGGAGTGAGCTCCTGTACTCGCCCCAGCTCTTGCCAACCTAGCAATTTGAAAGCATGCAAATGCAAGCAGATAAATAGGTACCACTTTGGTGGGATGGTAACAGCGTTCTGCATGCGTCATGCCGGCCACATGACCGCGGAAGTGTCTTCGGACAACGCTGGCTCTTTGGCTAACAAACGGAGATGAGCATTGGCCCCTAGAGTTGGGCATGACTGTGCACCGGAAACCTAAATGTCCTCTAAAGACTTTACCATCCCTGTTATTTTCAACCCATTCTACCCCCAAATAGAGCAGTTACAGATATTTGGATCCTTCCCCATTATAGCTTATGGAAGAATCTTTTTTTTTTTATTGAATCTTGAAACATCTCAAATTGAACCCAGGTTGTCTCAAGTCTTGAAATGCAAACCTAAACTGCAACTTGTTCCCTTTGACTCTCAAATCTCCAAATTATTAGAATCAGGGCTGGTTTATCCAGGGCAGCAATTTTTTGTTTTTGGCTAGCAATTATTGCCCTATTATTCTGTACTCTCTACTGGCAGCCAAGAAGGTACTTGCCTATGGCCATGTAGTGCTTGTAGGGAGATTTTTATAGCCTAGATATGGGATACAAAAAAAAGAGAGAGCCAGTTTGGTGTAGTAGTTAAGGCACCAGGCTAGAAACCAGGAGACCGTGAGTTCTAGTCCCACCTTGGGCACAAAGCCAGCTGGGTAACCTTGGGCCAGTCTCTCTCTCTCAGCCCTAGGAAGGAGTCAATGGCAAACCACTTCTGAAATCTTGCCAAGAAAACTGCAGGGACTTGTCCAGGCAGTCACCAGGAGTCAACACTGACTCGAAGATACACACACACACACACATATATATACACACAAACATACACATACGCATACACATATTTTGTTGTACATGATAACGTTACGTTGTCTCCTCTCTTCCACACTACATTTAAAATAGGGCTGTGAACTGCATCAGCATGACCCAAAAATCTAGGACAGAATGGGGCAGGGATATTTTTTAACCAACACAAGGTGGAACATCCCTCCCCAGTTCAAAGGCCTCCACAAAGCTTTGTCTCATATTTGCAATGTGCAGACTGACCATGCTAGATCAGGAGGAATTCACTGTTCACCTAAAAGGAGATTTTTTTTTAAAAAAAAAACTACTTTATGGCAGATTTTTACTTTCTAAAATGCCTTGGTAGGCTAGGGAGAGAAGTAGAATATTAGAGTCAGTGATTTTACTTGAACACTGGTTGCTGCAATCAGCTCAAAAATTGTTCAACCTATTTGGCACAGTCAGCCCTGACTGTAGGATCCAGTTTCTTTACAAATTCTATTGTATTCTCTCTCAAAACAATCAGAAATTAAATGAGAAATTGGAAATTTAAATTAGCAATTAAATAAAGTAACAAATATGCAAACAAACAAACAAAAGGTGATTGCTTGCAAAAACAGATTTCAAAGGCATGAAGCTTAAAAGCATTTTGGCTTGCTTCCCCTACTTAAAATATTGGGAGTTTCCTACACATTTCATTTCATTTCAATTTATTCTAAGTTATAGCTGTTTATGTTTCCCCAATGCTCTCATAGTCTTGTAGATATGACTAGGCTATCACCCAAATCATGAGAAAAATGGATTTAGCACTTAACCTTCAAATCCTGTTTAAAACTTTGAATTGAATTGAATTAAAGATTTCCCAACTAACACCTCTAGATCCTGTAAAGACATTTGCTTATACATATCCCTAATAAATAATAAAACTAGCAATAACACCACCCCATTTACTTTATCTATTTTTGTCTTTCTACCTATCTTTTCACAACTATTTTGCTGTTGCTTAATTTGTTTCTTCCCATCTGTGCTCACCCACTGAAAAGCCCCTTGCACCTTCTAATAAGACAATGTTCATTTGGGATTGAACTGAAGATGTTGTTATTATTATTATTTATTAAATTTATATTACCGCCCATCTCCCCCATCGGGGACCCTGGGCGGTTCACAACAAAAGATGTTGCCTTCTAATAAAACAATGTTCATTTGGGATTGAACTGAAGATGTTGCCATTTGCATCAAGCCAGGGATATAGGTAAGTAATGATAAACAAACATGCACCTTAACCAATCTGTACCTTGCTGCAGGGAGCTATCCAGTATGCTATGGCGAGGAATGGAAGGCCTATGGAAACTCCGAAGACAGCCAAGAATTTCACAGCAATTGACTGCTGACGTAAGCCTGAGAGGTTCTCATACCACATGGTGAGCAATTGCTGCTGACAGTTGGGATGGGCAACAAACTGCAAGAGGAAAATAAAGATAAGGATTGCCTGAAAAGGAGAAGAATTGTGAAAGTAAGCAGTGTGCATCCTGCCCTCCCGCCTGACCACAGCCTCTGGAGCAGAGATAAGACAAGTGGTTGATAGCCAAAATGATGGGACGAAGAAACAGACTTCACAGAAAACATTAAGAGCCTCCAACATGGGTGCAAAGAAAACTTTGAAAACATAGGCATTGGGAATCCTTCTGTGACGAAGGAAGGAAGGAAGGAAGGAAGGAAGGAAGGAAGGAAGGAAGGAAGGAAGGAGAAATCATTCTAACCATTCAGTCTTCCTGTCAATGCAGACTTACTTCCTCAGCCCTACATGTCGATAACCTGAGCATTTTGAGTTGCCATCTTATGCTACAGTATGTTCCCATCTAAGATACTAGGCAGAACAGCATTTCCTGCAGATTCTATTCTGAAATGCAGCTTTGCTGTCTATTCTTGACTCAAACTTTCCTAATTATCTCTACCTAAGAAGTCCAGTGTGAAACTTAACATTCTGAAGCCAAATTACAATTGTCTTCTTGGATACAACCACAAATCTGAACATATGTGTAATTCTATGATCTGCCTATATACATATTAATTATAGCAACAACAACAACAAAGTCAAAATTAAACAGTAGAGAAAAACAGCTATACATAAAATTAGCAATATCAATAGTAATAGTAGTAATAAGAAAAAATAATGTATATTCAACACTAGAACAATAGTGTAACACTGTAAAAGCACTTAAATGTTTTTAAAATGCTTGAAAAAATAAAAAATGGTATTGATCTAGTGCCAAACAGGGTGGGGACCATGGGTACCGTGACATGGATGGTAGCCAGCCTCACTTGATAGAATATTTTTAAAAACAGATGGTTTAGGAGTTACAGCAATATGTTAGTTGGTGCATGAGCTGACTGAATTCATATTTTTGAGAGAGATAGAGAGATAGAGAGATAGATAGAGAGATAGATAGAGAGATAGAGATAGAGATAGAGATAGAGATAGAGATAGAGATAGAGATAGAGATAGAGACAGAGACAGAGACAGAGACAGAGATAGAGATAGAGATAGAGATAGAGATAGAGATAGAGATAGAGATAGAGATAGAGATGAGAAAGATATTGGAACCACCATTGTTCTCTGCAAGGGAATTCCTTGGATAAGGGGGCCCACTCACAGTCACTCATGCCTTAGCCACCTCTTGTCTGGTTACTGCCATGCAGGGGCATGGAGGCTACCCATGAAGACCCCTTGGAAGCTTTAGCTAGTCCAGAATGTGGTTGTGTGAGCAGTTTTGGGGATGCCATTGTATGCCCATGTAACAACCTCTGCTTCACAATCTGCACTGTGTACCATTAGGCTTCCAAGTACAATTCAAGGTGCTGCTTGTCACCTATAAAGCCTTTTATGGCATAAGGACCATAAATTTGAAGGATCATCTTTCTCCTGTGGTCTCTGGCCATCCTGTAAGTTCTGGTAGAGATGGCTTGCTTCAGGTCCCATCTATCAAGCAATGCCTTCTGATCTACATATTGCCTGCTGCCTGGGCATCCTCTCAGAGATCTGAACAGCCCTAGCCCTGCCTTTTTTTATATGAGCCTTAAAGTTCTGGCTTTTCCCCCAGTTGTTGGGTTAAGACAAGGAGTAGGCTCATTGTGCATAAGGTCTTAATTAATTAATTAATTAATTTCTATTGTTGTTTCTCTGTTTGTTCTCTCCCTATCTGGCCATCTTTTTTATGGTTTTGACTTTTAATTGACTTTTTATGCTTTGAATCTGTATGCCACCTGGAGTCATTCTGAGTGGGTGGCCTACACATGGGATAAATAAGTACATAAACAAATAAAGATTGACAAAGGATAGCTGGGAGCTGCTGGTTGATTGAATTATCCCTAGGAGATAGAGATGTCAATGTGTTGGATTGCCTGGATATGGTTAAGTGCAAATAGACCATAGGAGTACAGCAAAATCTGATGGCCCACAAAAAGATAATCAGGCCATGGGGGTAAAGCATATAGAAGAGATATTTAGCATTTTTAAAGAAAAAGACATACAATGGTCATAATGGAAGCCTTGAGAATAGGGGAAAACAGTGTATTAAATATTAAAATGGAAGGGCATAAATTGGAGGAAAATACTGTTAAAAAAGGTCAAGTATCTTGAATGATACGTTTTGTGGAAGAAGAAACAATATGCCTTCTAAAAAGGTCTCTGAAAATCCGTAGGGTATTTGTTAAAAGTTTTTGAAGTAATGAAACAAAGCCTCTTACCTATATTTTACTTTAGTTTGTTCATTATTTATCTGATGTTATGAGCAAGTAGTAAGACAGCCAAGTTTTGTTAATGGAAGAAATTATATTTAGGAGAAATACAAACAGTCACCAAGCACCAGATCCATAGAAACAGGGGTCTACCACACTAGGCAGGACCCAAGGTGCTGACTGTGCAGAGATGCCTCAGAGATAATCCAACAGAGTGGCAGTGCAGGCAGGAACAGCGTACATTGAACGACACAATCAAGTAGCTGGCATTGTGTACAGGAACATCTGCACAGTGTATGGGCTAGACCCTCCCAAGTCCAGATGGGAGATTCCACAGAAGGTTGTGGAGGGTAACAGGGCTAAGATCCTGTGGGACTTTCAGATTCAGATGGACAGGCAGGTACTGACTAATCAACCAGACATTGTGGTACTAGACAAGGACCAGAAGACAGAGGTGGTGATAGATGTAGCGGTGCCAAGTGATAGCAACATCAGGAAGAAGGAGTATGAGAAGTTGGAGAAGTACCAGGGCCTGAAGGAGGAACTGGAGAGGATGTGGAAAGTGAAGGCCAAAGTGTCCCAGTGGTGGTAGGAGCCCTCAGGGCTGTGACTCCTAAGCTGGGAGAGTGGCTCCAACAGATCCCAGGAACAACATCAGAGCTTTCTGTCCAGAAGAGTGCAGTGCTAGGAACAGCTAAGATCCTGTGCAGAATCCTCAAACTCCCAGGCCTCTGGTAGAGGACCCGAGATTGAGGAAGACACATACCACCCATGGGGATGGGAAGAGAATTTCATTTTTTTAAAGAGAGTAAAGTGAAGGATCTCTTCACTTTACATGGCCATTGGGGCTAAAATCCTAACTTAATATATAGACAAACAAATCACATAAACTCAAGACCTGTCAAGAAAGGAATACTGGGAATGTAGTGCCTTACCTAATTAAAATGTTAATCTAGCATTTAGCCATTGCAAAATAGATATTCTCTATACTGAAGATCATTAGGTAACCAATGATTCAAGCTACTATCATGAGTATTCAAAGTTAGTATTTCCTATCAGAGTTCGATATCATTCTGTGAATTAAACAGATAAGACAAAATTTCCATTTGTTTTCTTACTATATGCATTTCAAATATCTATAACTTCCCTATATATGCCTATTTTGTATGCATTACTGAGTTGAGGAATATTTCAAAACAAATGCTAATAGAGTCTATGAATTATGTACTTGTTCCATGATAAATTCTCTTTTGGTAGTGCGGACCATTTTGCCAGAAAACTTTCAATATCAAATGTCTTTATACATCTATGTTGCTACCTCATTTGAATACTATGTACAATTTGCTTCATAACCACCTAAAATAATATTGTAGAGCTTGAAACTTGCCTAAAAGGCTAATAACAACATGTGGGGGGGGGGGGTTAGAGGAGAAAAAAGGTAAGTACAAATTGCAACTTTATAGAAAACATGTTCAAATAAAAATCTTTCTTATAATGCTGTAACCCAAGATAACCAATGAAATTGAACAAAAAGAGTTCTGAGAAAACATAAAATATGTTCTTATGAACAGTGGAACTGATTATATTAAGATCTAGTGATGCCTATCCACGTGGATGGTTTCAAAAAGAAAAAGAGTTCATCAAGAATAATCTATGCTTTCTAGTCACAACGGTTATATATTGCGTGTGAGAAGTACATCGCGGCGATCTCTAGCACGGACAATTACATAATCTAAAAGATGCCAGTGCTTCGACTGTGGGTGCTTCCATGATGTTTTAAATTTATTTTTCTGGCGAAAGAGTGTGTCAGTACTACCAACCCTTCTGTACGCCTGTGAAACATGGACCCTCTACAAACGCCACCTCCAACTTCTTGAAAGGTTCCATCAATGCTGCCTCCAAAAAATTCTGCAAATTACTTGGGAAGATAGGCGGACTAATGTTAGCGTATTAGAAGAAGCGAAAACCACCAGCATTGAAACAATGATCATCCAACATCAACTTCGCTGGACCGGCCATGTTGTTCGAATGCCTGACCATCGTCTTCCAAAGCAGCTACTTTACTCCCAACTTAAGAATGGAAAACGGAATATTGATGGACAGCAAAAGAGATTCAAAGATACTCTCAAAGCTAATTTTAAAAAATGTAATATCAGCATTGAGAACTGGGAAGCCCTAACTCATGAGCGTTTCAATTGGAGGTCAGCCTTTATTAATGGCGCTATGGACTTTGAAGAAGCACGAGTACAGGGCGAAAGGGAGAAAAGAGCTAAAAGGAAGGCACGTCAGGCAAACCCTCATTGTGACCGTCTTCCACCTGGAAGCCTATGCCCTCATTGCGGGAGGTTGTGCGGATCCAGAATTGGCCTTTATATCCACTTACAGATCCACTGTTAAAATTTTACCTTTGGAAGACAATCTTACTCGGCTACGAGTGATCGCCAATGATATTGCGTGTAATATCAGTCTGCCAATAGTAATTTCTGGGAATGTGACTGAGAAGTGGTACTTAACTTACGTCCAGCATTTGAGCTTCCCATGACACTAGACATCTAGCAGGTCAATTTGAAAATGGAATGCTGGCAGAGAAGGGCCTTTGGTCTGATCTGCATGGCTGTACTTGTGTTCTCAGATTTTTAATTGCCTGGTGCCAAACCATGGCTTCCTATTGATAAAACTACAGCAGCTTCACAAAGGAGTTTTATTCTCTAAGATAAAAGCATCTTCTCTTTGCATGATTTCCCTTAGAGTGACTGCTTCCCAACACAGCATATAATGTTCTCCTGACTGTTAATAATCCTTCAACGTGATTAAAGATAAAGATAATGAAAAGCAGAGATAAAGGAAGTGTTATTATCGTAGTTTATTGTATTTGTGGGAAAGGAAAGGAGATTAAGGCTCTTCAAGAGGAAATGAAATAAAAAGAAAAGCTGAAAGAAAAGTGTGGAGAGGCAAAAGCCCCTAGGGTGGTATGACACATCACCATATAAATGATATACTATGAAGAAAAGGATTCTTAATATTTGGAAAAGAAGCAGTTCTGTCCTGTAAATTGATTGCAGTTGTGTTGGCTATAATAAATCCACTGGTAATAAATAAAACAATAATATTTATTTTTTTTTTTTAGTTCATGACAGTCAAGGGAGTTTTGGATATTGATCTCAAAGCCACAATTATATATTATCTTAGAAGTAGGCATTGTTGTAATTATAGAATGAAAGGGCATCCAGATGGTGGCTTTTCCCACAGCTGACTTTTCCCATAATGCTAGGCTTAAAATGTTGAGGAGATATGCTCCTGGCTGAGAAATGCTGTCATGCTCCTGGCTGAGAAATCATCCTCAGAAAACGAAGATCATCAAGACATGGCACTCCAGGAATCAGGCACAGAGAGCCTGGTCCAAGCAACAATGGAGAGGTAACCAGAGTCCACCAATCTTGACCTTAGTCATTGTGACTCAGACCTTAAATTGGAGACCCATTCTGCAAGAACATCACCATTATCCATGTATAGAGCCAGAGAGCCTGGGGTAGGAGTGGGGGCAGAGGAGTTTTTGGTTACACAGAGAAACACCTGGCATAACCAGCTCCATTCAAAGAACAACCTTGTGCTGGAAAGTCAGACTGACAATTGTACTGGGGGGAGGTTGAGAACTTCCTGTATTTATGGCCCCAAAGGAGTGCAGTTTTGGGCTGGGTCAACCTTCCAACCTTGCAAGCCTTGGACTTTGGTCTAAAATGTAACACTTCATATTAAGTTTTGCTGTGAAGTTTTCCCAGAAACCTGAGCCCTTGCTAGATTCTGATATCAAACATTGCCGTGCTCCAACAATTACCAGTAAGAATTTTATTCCATCTGAACTCAGACTTTATTTACAAATGTGTTTTTGCCTGACAGATTTATGACACTGAATTTAGAGTCCAGGGCAACACCTCAAGAAAGGATTAGCAAGTAGCTGAGAGCTTTCACCTTCAATCCCTAGTATCAGACTCTGCCACCCATCTTGATCATTCTCCCCCTCAATCTACTAAAGATGGACTATAAAGTTCAGCATGTTCCCCATGAGGTTTATGCATCAGGTATGCTAAGAAGGTATGCACAGTTGTGCTGATACATACAGCTTACTGGTAGAGACAGTGCCATGAGGAAGCTTCTTCCCTGTTTTGCCACACACACATCCATTACCCTATGTTTCAGGTATATCCTTGATGGGTGATTCTGGGTTGCAACAGACATTGTCGATCCTTGTGTTAGGTACAGAGGTGCTATATCAGGGTTATGACTTGAATAAACTCTGAACTATAGTGCTGTGCAGCTGATCATGACCCTGTGTTAATATACTATTCTTCATATTAAATATTTGTCTGAAAAGCATACCTTTGTGACTCTCTTGTACACATTAACTCTAAAACAAGGTTATATTAGAAGCCTGCTTGACAGTTCTATATTTACAATGCAATAGGGACACAGAATATGTTTCTAAACTATATAACTTATGCTTAAAAGACATTGGAGAGAAAGACATAGTTGGAATAGAATGGCCTGAATTCAAAATGAATTTGGGCCAACCATTTGCACATGGCAAGTACATGCCATGCAGATGATGATGAACTTTTGGACATTGAATTTTTTGAGGGTTCAAATAATGTTCTAAATTGCAAGTTCAGTTCAGTTCAGTTCAGTTCAGTTCAGTTCAGTTCAGTTCAGTTCAGTTCAGTTCAGTTCAGTTCAGTTCAGTTCAGTTCAACAGTGGAACCAATTCTTTAAGGGCTGGTCTCTCTTTTTTTCCACATGCATCTTCTATTCCATTATCATTAGTATTTATGAAGGGGCGTGGTGGCTCAGCGGGTAAGACGCTAGGCTTGTCGATCGTAAGATCGCAAGTTTGGAGGTTCGAATCCCTAGCCCCGCGTGACGGAGTGAGCTCCCGCACTAGCCCCAACTCTTGCCAACCTAGCAATTCGAAAGCATGCAAATGCAAGTAGATGAATAGGTACCACTTCGGTGGGTAGGTAACAGCGTTCCACGCGCGTCATGCGGCCACATGACCGTGGAAGCGTCTTTGGACAACGCTGGCTCTTCGGCTAACAAAAGGAGATGAGCACCGGCCCCTAGAGTCGGACACGACTGCACAAATGTGTGGGGGGAACCTTTACCTTTTTACGTATGTATACAGTATTTCCAGTATGTAACAAAGACAATATTCTTGAGTTATATTTGCACGATACATGCATTCCCCCCTTTTTTTAAAGCACATGTTACTACCTGGTCAGTGTTATGGTGCTTCACTATGAACTGCATTATTTTTGTATGTGTATATTTCTTTCACAGCTATCTGCTCCTGTCATTCTCTCATGAAAATGGGGATAAGATAACCCATTCCAATAAATTAGGCAATCTTCAGGGGATTAGAAAGAGAAGAGAGGTGGGAAGAGGGTGAAAACTTTCTGGTAGTTCTTACAAGCATTACCACTCCATGACCAATGCAGTGAAAAATTTGAATTTAATGGTTCAGTCAGCAATCCATTTGGAACCACTTGCCAAGCTTAATAATGAAATTAAGAAATGTGGGGAGGTGTTCCTGGACCAAATGTGTACTGAAATAAATAGGAAAGTTATTATTATTTTTCTCCCAAACCCAATTTACACCTTTACTATTAATTAAACTGAGACATGTGGCACAGGGAGGTGGTTTGCCTTTTGTGGTGAGTTAAGAACTATGCTGCCAGCTGTAGAAAGCTGGAGTCAGGCTCTTGAGAGCGCCAATTAGTCAGCATAGAAAAAGATGCACTTGACATCTACAGCGAAGGTGAAGGTGATGAATGGACACCGCCATTGCGGATCTACTGGCTTCAGACTAAAATAGAGAGAGAGAAAACCCATTTCATTCTAAACTAAATTGCAACTTACACGTAATACATTTCTCAAAATAAAATCAAGGACACAATCTAAATATAGTTGAGCATCTTTATGTCCTATTTATTGCTTTTAGGTTTGGGGAAGCAGGCTTAACTCAAGCAAGGTGACTGCAGTGATACCTACAGTACCTTTCTGTCAATTAGCTATTTTCCTCCTGGCTCCAAATCTATGCATCCCCTCCAACTCAAGATAAAGGAAGCATGAAGGAGCAGGCAGTAACAACTACTTTCCCACTTTTGTTTGTTTGCTTATCTCCCTGTGGGCCATAGGGGTGGAGCAGGTGAGCAATTAGCAGTGCCAAGAAGAGTGCTTGTGGCATCAAGTTCTGATGAGCATAATGATCCCCAGCAATCATGCTGCTCCCTGATTTTAATGAGGGAGTTTAAAAGAGGGTTGGCAAGCCATGCTTCGGGACACAATGATGCCCTGCAGCCCCTCAACTTGTATGACTGTTTTAAGGCCTGACACACTTTTTGTGGGGGAATTGGATTTCTCAAATTTTCCAGAAATGTCTGTTTCTTTGATTGCATCCTCCAGCATCTTTCTAGTCATTACATTTATATCCAATATAGCATCCCATCTGCAGTTTTATCCCCACCGCAGGCCTGTGAGGTAGATTAGGCTGAGAGATGGTGACTGGTCCAAAGTTCAATGTCCTTGAACCTAGGTCTTCTCAGTCCAACACTTTTGTCACTACCCCATACTGGTCATCAATGTTTGTTGCTCTTCTCCAAAATGGTTGTTTATTCCAATGTTTTATGACAATGGAAAATTAAAATAGCTAAACAATATGTTCAATTTCTGAAAGGAATTTTTTTAAAGTGTTGGATGTTCCTGTCATGACTAATGCATCTACATTCAGGTCCTTGACAGAAACTTCAAGAAGTATTATCTGTGAAAGTAAGTTCTCACATGGTCAAGATACTAGATCAGGCGTTATCAAAATAAATGAAATCTGTGTTCTTTGCATAAAAGAACATAAAAACATTGTTTATGATCCTTTACAGAGAGTGGGCAGGAGAAAGAGGTATAATGATTGTTATAATAAGAGCTTGCAGTTAATATACAGCAGTCTCTGGAATTCTTTCATAATGGCTTCTTAAACTTTTCCACCTTAAAATTTATTTATCAAAAGGTCATCAATTCTTCCTGCCTGTTTAGTTGTTTCCTTGTCTAACTTGACAGGGAAGGAACCTCACAGTATTTATGGGAAGAAAGGTCTCACACTTCTACCTTCAGTACCTGATACAAGAATTACAATGTGTACATCTGCTACTTCTATCCAGGAACAAAAGCAGTATGGCTTGTTGTGCAGTATGATCAGATGTTGGTGGATAAGATATATCCAAACCTCAAGAGCTTCTACAGTTATGACTGCATGAAAAGGCTATATGTATATGTATATGTATATGTATATGTATATGTATATGTATATGTATATGTATATGTACAGTATATGTATATGTATATGTATATGTATATGTATATGTATATGTATATGTATATGTATATGTATATGTATATAGATTGATGCTCCATAGTCAAAAAATTGGCCACCTAATGCCAAGAGAGGACTCACTGGAAAAGACCCTGATGCTGGGAAAGACTGAAGGCAAAAGGAGAAGGGGACGGCAGAGAATGAGATGGTTAGATAGCATCACCGATGTAATGAACATGAATTTGAGTAAACTCCGAGAGACAGTGGAGGACAGGAAGGCCTGGCGTGCTATGGTCCATGAGGTCACGAAGAGTCGGACATGACTAAATGACTGAACAACAACAAGTCAAAAAATATTTTTTCAATAAAGTTGTTAGTGTTTTTCCCCTTCGGTTACCATTTCCTAAACTAATTGGACAGATATTATGATACTTGAGATTTGATTTATATCCATTATATTATTGGGGGAAGAGGAAATTTTTTCCCCTTTTGTCAATTAAAGCACAAAGCCGCTTCTCTGTATCTTGAAATCTATGCAAAGCACAGCTCTAAGGGCAAATGATACTAATTAGATCTCTATGCTGGTCTATGTTTGTAATAAAGATTTGATTTGATTTGAATTAGATCTTAGACTTGTTCTTATTGGTATAATATTGCTATGTGAAAAATATTTACACTCTGTCCTAACCTCTGACTTGATTTATGATTACTATCCAGGTGTGCTTTAGGAAATCAAGGAGAACTCTGGGAAAAAGTGGGGGAAGAGAAGAGTCTGCAAGATTCTCTTTATGTTGCCATTGCCTGTGTCTAAGAGTCTAAGAGGTGAGCAATTCAAATAATTAAGAAGAATACGACTATGGTTATATACAGAATGCTTGCCAACCTAGCAATTCGAAAGCATGCAAATGCAAGTAGATAAATAGGTACCAGTTCGGTGGGTAGGTAACAGCGTTCCACGCGCGTCATGCCAGCCACATGACCGTGGAAGCGTCTTCAGACAATGCTGGCTCTTCGGCTAACAAACGGAGATAAGCACCGGCCCCTAGAGTCGGACACGACTGTGTGGGGGAACCTTTACCTTTATATACAGAATACTTGCTTAAGCAAAGCAGCAAAGGTATAGAAGTTTCAAATATATCCTGAAATCCAGGATACACACAAATGTTCAGCTGCTTGTGTAGTACTGTACAATATGATGCCTGTTTATTCAGTAAGTTCTACTGTGTTTCTTCAGGCTTATATCCTAATGAATATATTTAGGATTGTAGCCTTACTTCTTTGAAATATGCAGTTGTATGATGCAGTTGTATGGGTAATTCCAAAGCATCTAACATATCAAATGTATTTCGGTCAGTAGACATGCTAGTAAAAAGTTACAAAAGTCTTCAGTGTTGCAACACAATAATTTTCCTTACAAAATTCATTTTTACTAGGAAACAGGCTATTATGGCGCTGAACTTTCTGTTAGGGCTTTGCTTATAAATAATAAAATGAAAATATTATTTGGGATCATGGAAACAACTCCCCCACAAGTGATAAGGGTTAGTTTTCACAACTATTTCTCTTTGTACAGTACAAAGTCAAGACTGCACTGTTTCCATGTGCAGTTTCTACTGGACCTTCCTATATTTGGGCTGCATATGAAGCATTGATTATATTTGGCAATCATGTGTGCTGCATTCTGTATTGGGAGCTACTCCTTATTAATGGATACCTATTTGGGTATGTAATTAATTAAGTCAGGAAATAGATTATTAGGGTCAGCTACACATTTCAGCACATATAGTTGTTTTTGATAGGAGGAAAGCAAATATTCAGGTGCATTCAATACAACTTAAATAATATGTGCATTTGCACTATATCACTATATTTGTTCCATAAAATGTA
The DNA here is from genome assembly GCA_023362775.1 of Charina bottae. NCBI lineage: Eukaryota > Metazoa > Chordata > Lepidosauria > Squamata > Charinaidae > Charina > Charina bottae. The sequence continues at coordinate 95,307,500 of JALMGJ010000002.1, read as the reverse complement.
TTGTTCTGATTTTTTAGTGCCTGAGACTTTTCTGAATTGTTTAAGAAAATATACTCTGCCAAAATATTAGACTAAATGATAAACAAACAAACAAAATGACTTAATATCATTAGGAAGTGCTGATGATGTCCTCTCATCTATTTCTCTTTTGTTACCAGGCAAAGATTCAGTTTGAAGGCAGTCTGATCAAATCTCCAAAACAGCTTCTTGAAATACATGAATTATTCTGATCAAATCATCAGATCATATAAATTTTAATCAATGTGATGATTCAGAAGGGCTTCTGCACATTTTGCTCTTTTTATTTAAACTAATTCAGAAAATTCAATCAACCTGATTCACCCTTCAGATCAGATTGGAACCAAATATATTTACATATATTTTCTGTGTACATATTTTCTAAATCTAAGCATTTCCCAATAATGGAATATCAAAGTAAAAAATAAAAGAGGAAAAAGTTTGTTACCTTCTACAGCAGAAAAGCCTTTTTTGTTTTTATGTTCAATTCTTCGGAAATTTTGAGCTGAAATAAATTTGGACCTAGGAAAAAGTACTGATGTAAATTGAAACAACTGAATGCACTATATGCCACAATGCTGTTAAAATTTCTTGATCAAAATAAGAAACAAAACAAAAGCCACACTTTTCTAATCCTTTGATTTTCAACTATTACATCAAATAGTTTTATCTTTACCTAAAATAGACTCCTGGGTAAGGGACCTCAAATTGATGGGCAAATACACCTCTGTATCATTCATAGTTTAATATATAGGAACATTTAAAACAGCAGTTTCCCAGCCCAACTACTGCCTTAATGCATTCTAGAGCATCATGCTGAGTAGGCTTTGATCATGCATTGCTACTTCCTCTGCCCAGTGTGCACCTTATGAATGCAAGTGGTGTAGGAAAAGCCTTGAAAATGAAACCTAGGTGCTCCAAATTGCACTGAATCCCAAAGAGGGGAAAATGTAAGAACCTCTTATGATTCTCTTATTAATTCAATAATTAGTAGGTAACATTCCCATGTGCTTCAAAGGCCTTTCTTGGCAGGGCTTCCAGTTAAAAAAAGCCCTTGTTAAAACAAAAAGAAAAAAAAACGTAGCTAGATTCTTTCTCAGACTAAAGCAGACTGGAATGTCTTTGATTTGGCGAATCTTCTGTGACCAAAAATGGTTGGATAGTGGTTGTGTCAATTCCCCCATCCCCCATGCTGTTTGAGACAGTTCTCTAATTCTTTGGAATAAATTTGAAGGGGGCCAAGGGAGGTTGCAGAAAGAAGAGGAAACCTGAAAGGTTCTTTCCTGTATACCATTCATTGAAGCTTCTGCTGAATTAAAGAGGACACCATTATTCAACATCTACTTTTGCTATCAGGAACCTTCAGTGACATAGTTACATTCTGACCACAGAGATCATATGATACTGGATTTGGATGGAAAAAGCAAAGTTTGGAAAGCAAGCAACTATTCAGTCCCCCAGAAAGGTCATTGATAGATTGGACAATAACTATCTGATTTACCAGGCAGATTTAGGACCTTGGGTCTAGAAAAGCTGGCATAAAGTATGAAGATTATTGTCTTAGTAAATAATTTGAAGTGGGCCTACCAAATAAATCATACATTCTTGGAGGAAAGGTCATCTGCCGGGCAGTGGTTTTATAGGCACAGGTCCTCAGACTGAGTAATAAAACATTAACTCATTATGCATATGAGAAGCATAATGGGAAAAAGAAATTTAGTATGAGCCAGTCAAATTAGAATTCTAAATATCAGCATTTATAATAGACACTGTTATGCATTCTGATTGGGAAAGCCAGCCATACCATTGAAGAAATCTGGAAAAGGAATGGCTACCTGCTGATGTAGAATCTGTTTTTTATGCATATTAATATCATTAATACCAATAACTTTTCTCTTAGCAGAATCATTAATAGAAGGCACATGGAGCAGCTCCTTTTTTTAATTAGAAAACACAGTCAATGACCAGCAGGTAAACAACAGCAAGAGTTAAAAGAGAATAAAATACAATGAAAGATAATACAAATAAAGATAAATAAGAAGAAAAGCATAAAAGCATAAAAGAAAAGAAAGTTAAAACTAGAGAATAACAGAGAACTGGTAACAAGATATCAACAGCATCAAGGTAAAAACCAGTATTTTCCTTCTGATTGAGATAGCAGCTGACAAGAACTTAGGCGCACTATTTGTAACAAATGGGTTGTGATTCTTCAGAAGATGTACAGCTTCTACCTCAGAGTGGGGTTGACTTCTATTAATGATAAATGTTAAAAGGATAGAGCATATGGTGTTTTGGAAGAGACAAAAAAAGAAAATGTGGGCAAGAGGTTCAGACTTATTTGAATCACAAGGACAGACTGTCTACAAAAGTTATTTTCTGGTATCTACCCTCCAATATCACTGTGGGAAAGATGTCAAAATGGACCAGGCAAAAATCTCTGCAGACCACAGCAGAGCTGAGATTGAGATTAGCAGGAACAAGTGGCTTCTGGTCAAAAACCACCCCTGAGACTCACGAATAACCTCCAGATCCATCTGCCCTGCTACATCATAACTGGCGGGTGGGATTCTGTTCTGGCTTTCTCTAAACCGAAAGACAACAGAAATTGGGGGGAGTGGCTTCAGAAATGCAAGTTGGCCAAAATTTTTGTCTTCCATCATGAAGGGGAGTTGTGAGAAAGAATTAAAGGGGGCTACAAAGCAGATTTATTTTAAAATAATTTTATTTATTTATTTATTTATTTTTCAACTTCTATCACTGCACCATCTCCCCCAAAGGGGACTCTGGGCAGTTTATAATGATGACAAGGAAGAACCAAAAATGACATTTGATCTCTGATCCTCAGCATATAAAGCCTGGGGATCGGCGATATCATAGAAGTTAGAAATGGACTTGGTTGCAGAGAAAAATCCAACTTTCAATCACCTGCCACCCCAAGGTAAAGGTAAAGGTTCCCCCCGCACATTTGTGCAGTTGTGCCCGACTCTAGGGGCCAGTGCTCATCTCCGTTAGTTAGCCGAAGAGCCAGCGTTGTCCGAAGACGCTTCCACGGTCATGTGGCCGCATGACACGCATGGAATGCTGTTACCTACCCACCGAAGTGGTACCTATTAATCTACTTGCATTTGCATGCTTTCGGATTGCTAGCTTGCCACCCCAAGGCTTTCTGAAAAAGCCATGTCTTCATGGCCTTTCTTAACACCGATAGGGTTTATGTTGGGCAGGTCTGTGGGGAATACCATTCTGTGGCAGTGGGGCATACTTCCATGAATATCTTTATGGCCCCTGGTGGTAACCAGGTATTTTTGGACAGGTAGAAACTGCTGGAGCAGGTGGTCCCAAGCAGGTTCAGCGCTGGACATCTCCAGGTAAATATGTGAAAGTGAGTCAGGCAGGTTTAGTCTCCCACAATACTGAAGATCAACACTAATGGTGCACTCTATTGTGCAAATGGTTCTCACCGAACATGGAAATACATGATGCAGTTCCAATCCAGACACACATCATGTTAAAGGGCTGGCTTCAGTGAATGATTAATCTATATTGGATTGAGATTAAATCCATCAGAATAGGAAATGGAGTAGATTAAATTTATATTTTTATTATTTATTTATTTATTTATTCAATTTTGCCACCACCCATATGCCCCCGGAAGAGGGACTCTGAGTGGTTTAGAAAAAAGCTAAAAGACCCAAAATGCAATAAAGCCATTAAAATACATAAAATATAAATATATATACAAGATATAAATATAAAATAGAATCCAGATGGCGATAAAGTTGTAATACAATTTGTGTATATATAAGGACCCCTTTAAGGCACCAGCCATCCCCAAGAACGACTACTCCCCTTCCTGCCCCAAGAGAGATGGCAGAGCCAGGTCTTCAGTTTGTTCTGGAAGGTCAGGAAGATGGGGTTTGCCTCACCTCCAGGGGAAGAATGTTCCAAAGGGCGTGAGCCACTGCAGAGAAGGCTCGCCCCCTGGACCCCACCAGATGGAATTCTCTTGAAGACGGGGTCCGTAACATGCCCTCCCTGCATGGCTGGGTGGGACGGGTTGATGTCATGGGGATGAGACGGTCCCTCAGGTAACCTGGACCCATGCCATGTAGGGCTTTAAAGGTGATAACCAACACCTTGAATTGGACCCGGAAGCAAACTGGTACCCAATGCAGCTCGCGCAGCAAAGGTGTTATATGTGCCAATCTTGAGGCACCCAGAACTGCCCGTGCAGCTGCATTCTGGACCAGCTGTAGCTTCCGGATACTTTTCAAGGGTAGCCCCATGTAAAGTGCATTGCAATAATCTATATGGGAGATGACCAGGGCATGAGTGACTGTTTGGAGGGCCTCCCGATACAGGAAAGGGCGTAACTGGCGCACAACCTGAAGTTGAGCAAAGGCCCTCCTGGCCATGACTGCCACCTGCTCTTTGAGCAGGATTCGTGAGTCCAGGAGGACCCCCAGATTCCACACTGTGTCTGTCTGGGGCAGTGCAACTCCATCCAGAACTAAAGATGGTAAATTCAGATACAGAGGAGCCCTTAATCCACAGCCACTCTGTCTTATCAGGGTTCAGCTGAAGCCTGTTGTCCTCCATCCAGACCCCCTCAGCCCCCAGGCACCATGAGAGGGTGGTCACAGCATCACTTACTTCACCCGGGACGGAGATGTATAATTGGGTATCATCAGCATATTGATGATACCTCATCCCATGGTGACGGATGATCTCGCCCAGTGGTTTTGTCAGAGCTGGAGTCATCCATCTGACTTGAGTCTGGTGGTGGTGGGAGGCTGTAACCTGATAGCTAATGCAAATTACCAGTATGCTTTGCTTCACACAAATAGTAATGTTTTGCAGAGCTGCCTGGGAATCTGATGGTCAGAATGGGGCAAAGGTGCTGGGTCTCCAAAGCAATGAGATATGGGTGAGAGAGAGGAGGAGTGAAAGGAAGGACACGGAACCATTTCCCACCAGGCAGCCATTCACAGCTTAAACCTTGGACTAGTCTATTACCCTTGTTTTCTAGTAAAATCTTCATATATCCTTATGGCTTGTACTGTGGATTTTTGAAACAAGGTTGTTAGGGCTATGATCCTCACAGGTTTCATGTAGATGTTGAAAAGGAGTGGAGAGAGTACCAAACCCTGCAGCACCCCACAAAGGAGGGGCCGTGGGTTGGATCTCTTGCTCCCTATCACCACCAATTGGGACCGGCCCTGGAGGAAGGAGGTGAACCAGTGCAAAACCACGCTGCCCACCCCCAGCTCCCTAAGTCACCCCAAAAGGATACCATGGTTGATGGTATTGAAAGCCACTGAGAGGTCAAGAGGAGCAAGGATGGATGCACTGCCCCCATCCCACTCCCACCAGAGATCATCCATAAGTGCGACCAATGCCATTTCCGTCCCATATCCAGGCCTGAAACCTGACTGGAAGGGGTCTAGATAATCTGTTTCACCCAGAATCCTCTGGAGCTGTGATGCCACCACTTTCTCAACCACCTTCCACAAAAACGGGAGGTGGGAGACTGGACGAACCCCAGCTCTTGCCAACCTAGCAATTCGAAAGCATGCAAATGCAAGTAGATAAATAGGTACCACTTTGGTGGGATGGTAACAGCGTTCCGCATGCGTCATACCGGCCACATGACCGTGGAAGCGTCTTCGGACAGCACTGGCTCTTCGGCTAACAAACAGAGATGAGCACCGCCCCCTAGAGTCAGACATGACTGTGCAGGGGAAAACCTTTACCTTTACCTTTTTTTTTTTTACAGTAGGGTCCGGCGACGGTTTCTTGAGGAGGGGGTGCACCAGCACCTCCTTAAAGGCAGCTGGAAACACCCCCTCTTTCAAGGATGTATTAACCATTGTCTGGACCCAACCACATGTCACCTCCCGAGCTGCCTTCACCAGCCAGGAGGGGCATGGATCTAGATGACAAGTGGTGGCATTTACAGTCCAGAGGACCCTGTCCACTTCCTTGGGCCCAACAGGATCAAACTGTTCCCAGATAACTGGGTAAGTACGTTCCCTCAGCATCTCCACAGACATATGACATATTTTTGATAAACCTGAAAGCCTCTGGTGTCCATAAGAACATTTATCAAAGCAAACCATGAAAACAATTGGACAGTACAGGATATGAATCAATGTAGAATTGGCTAGAATATTAAACAGGTCTGTTTCCATGGAAATTCAGAATGACAGGTTTCTAACAGCTAGAAAAATGGTCAGGTAGCTTCTAGCTACAATCTGTGAGCTTAGTCACATTTTCAAAAGAAATGAAGTTTTTACCTGGCCAAACAGTGCTACATGTAATTTGTCATTTTAATACAGTGAATCTTCCTTTCACTGAATGGATTCCTGCATACTAATATAAAATGATAAAATTATGATCGCCAATTTACAAAACACAAATCTACAATTCCAGAAAAAGGGGAGAGGGGAACCTTGAAGTCAAACAATAATTCTGAGAGCCTTGAATTGCACAACAGTAAACTTCAAACAACTGGATCAAATACTTTTTAATTTTCAACAGTAAACTTACTAAAGCTGAGTCAAAAACTCTTACTGGCAAGCTAGTGAGTTATACTGCAGATCCTGCAATAGTAAACTACTATATACTTGAAATACCACTGGCTTTAATAACACTGCAGATTTGAGAGTTTGAAAAAAAATTATGCTCCAAAGAAATCTAGAGAAACAAATACATTGGATTTTAAAAAAAGAGAGAAAGAGAGAGATTTGCTGGGTACCTGGTTAGAAATTCACTTGAAAAGAAATAGTAGTATACTAGAGATCCACATATTTTTGCTATTGCATTTACACAAAATAGCATGTTTGAATCAGCCATTATTATTATTATTATTATTATTATTATTATTATTATTATTATTTGCCATTAAGTTGTTGTTGATCTTCTCAATTACAATCTGTCCTTAACCTGGTCTTTCAGGTCTTCATTACATAAGGATTATTATCCTGCAGTCAAACAGATCCATTCCAATGCAATGATGGTAGATTAGAGGACTCTACCATGTGAACAGTCAAGCTATTCAGCTGGCTTTTTCTGCTTCCAAGCTGATCAAATAACATCATTTATGAAAGATGGGTCACATCTTGGGGAAACCCTTAGATCAGAGCTTTTCAAACTGTGTGTCGCGACACACTACTGTGTCGCCTGGGGGCCCCAGGTGTGTCACACGACAACCTGGAAGCGCTGATGGCACACCACAGCGGTGGCGGCGCTTCCGGGTTTTTGCGTGCCGCGGCGGCGCTTCTGGGGTTTTGTGCGCCATGGCGGCGGCGCTTCTGGGGTTTTGCGCGCCGGCTGTTGGTGTGTTGCCAACAGCAAAAGTTTGGAAAGCCCTGCCTTAAATCATGTGAAGGCTAGTCAGAAATACAAGGTATTACAATTTAAAGAGAAACCTGTATGTGGGTCAAGAAGCAACAGTTAGAACCGGACATGGAACAACCGACTGGTTCAAAATTGGGAAAGGAGTACGACAAGGCTGTATATTATCACCCTGCTTATTTAACTTATATGCAGAGTACATCATGAGAAATGCCGGGCTGGATGAATCACAAGGCGGAGTTAAGATTGCCGGGAAAAATATCAACAACCTCAGATATGCAGACGATACCACCCTAATGGCAGAAAGTGAAGAGGAACTAAAGAGCCTCTTGATGAGGGTGAAAGAGGAGAGTGCAAAAGCTGGCTTGAAACTCAACATTAAAAAAACCCAGATCATGGCATCTGGTCCCATCACTTCCTGGCAAATAGAAGGGGAAGAAATGGAAGCAGTGACACATTTTATTTTCTTGGGCTCCAAGATCACTGCAGACGGTGACTGCAGCCATGAAATTAAAAGACGCTTGCTCCTTGGAAGGAAAGCTATGGCAAACCTAGACAGCATATTAAAAAGCAGAGACATCACCTTGCCGACAAAGGTCCGTATAGTTAAAGCTATGGTTTTTCCAGTAGCAATGTATGGCTGTGAGAGTTGGACCATAAGGAAGGCTGAGCGCCGAAGAATTGATGCTTTCGAGCTGTGGTGCTGGAGAAGACTCTTGAGAGTCCCTTGGACTGCAAGGAGGTCAAACCAGTCAATCCTAAAGGAAATCAACCCTGACTGCTCATTGGAAGGACAGATGCTGAAGCTGAAGCTCAAATACTTTGGCCACCTAATGAGAAGAGAGGACTCACTGGAAAAGACCCTGATGCTGGGAAAGACTGAGGGCAAAAGGAGAAGGGGACGGCAGAGGATGAGATGGTTAGATAGCATCACCGATGTAATGAACATGAATTTGAGTAAACTCCGAGAGACAGTGGAAGACAGGAAGGCCTGGCGTGCTATGGTCCATGAGGTCACGAAGAGTCGGACACGACTGAACGACTGAACAACAACAAACAATTTAAAGCCATGCCATATGGCTGTCAGAAGATGAATATTACTCCTTAATAGCACTTCAAGCAAAACACCTCTTTCTAAGTTTCATTCAGTATTAACAGCTCCTGAAAAGCAAAACAAGTACAGATGGCAATTTTTGTGAAGGATTGCTTTCACTAGCAACCAGTCTTTAATGACAATCCTGATAAACTCCTGCTGAGAGAAATAAACTGCACAGAGAATAAGGACCGAGTCACCATTTCCTCTATATTTAGATAAATCCATAGAGTTCTCAGTACTCAAGAAACCACTTAACCATTTTTAAGCAGGATATGAAAAAAATGCAGGTTGATTAATTCAGTAAAAGTAGCACCTACAGTTGCAAACAGCTCATCTGCAGCCATTGTTCCTTAGCCCATTAAAGCCTTCTAGAGATCATTCTTTTGATGCTATAATGGTTATTTCAGCATAGAGGGTTGGGGTTTTTTTTTTACGTAATTCCTAAATAGCATGATCAGGACTCATGAATGGATTATGGGAAACTAGTATCTTGGCGCATATCAGTGGGAGGTCTGGAAGATATGAGGGACACATGTATGTATAAAAGGAGCAGAGCATTGATGAGCAATGCTGACCACCATCTTTTTTTTTTTACCCCCTCACCCCCAGACACTGCTTCTCTCATTCCTGGTTTCCCCTGACTTCTTGATCTGCAAACAGATCTTCATCTTACAAACCCTGGAATGGATACTGTGGGTACATTTGACACTAAGCTTTTGGACTGCAACTGATCTGCTCTTCTGGGCTGTATTTAAGCCACGGTAATGAGTTACAGAGAACAGATTCTTCTTACAGCCCCTCCATTCTAGTATTATCAGCTACTGATTTACAGCCAAATACAACTTTTGGAAATGTGCTAATTGCCACTCAAACTAGAGTAGGACATGTGGGAACTCAGCAATTGCTATTTGTAAACCATGAACTTTGGTATAGTGCAATGTGTGAAGGCAACAAATGTTTCATGGGATGGTAGGTAATTTCCCTAAGTTCAATTTTTTAAAAATGATAGTATAAGGAAACGGATAGAATTGTGAGTCTGTATTTTGCTGTTGTATTCAACTTATATGCAGAATACATCATCAGAAATGCCGGGCTGGATGAATCACAAGCCGGAGTTAAGATTGCCGGGAGAAATATCAACAACCTCAGATATGCAGACGATACCACCCTAATGGCAGAAAGTGAAGAGGAATTAAAGAGCCTCTTGATGAGGGTGAAAGAGGAGAGTGCAAAAGCTGGCTTGAAACTCAACATTAAAAAAACTCAGATCATGGCATCTGGTCCCATCACTTCCTGGCAAATAGAAGGGGAAGAAATGGAAGCAGTGACAGATTTTATTTTCTTGGGCTCCAAGATCACCGCAGACGGTGACTGCAGCCATGAAATTAAAAGACGCTTGCTCCTTGGGAGGAAAGCTATGGCAAACCTAGACAGCATATTAAAAAGCAGAGACATCACCTTGCCTACAAAGGTCCGTATAATTAAAGCTATGGTTTTCCCAGTAGTAACGTATGGCTGTGAGAGTTGGACCATAAGGAAGGCTGAGCGCCAAAGAATTGATGCTTTCGAACTGTGGTGCTGGAGAAGGCTCTTAAGAGTCCCTTGGACTGCAAGGAGGTCAAATCAGTCAATCCTAAAGGAAATCAACCCTGACTGCTCATTGGAAGGACAGATACTGAAGCTGAAGCTCAAAAACCTAATGCGAAGAGAGGACTCACTGGAAAAGACCCTGATGCTGGGAAAGACTGAAGGCAAAAGGAGAAGGGGATGGCAGAGGATGAGATGGTAGATAGCATCACTGATGTAATGAACATGAACTTGAGTAAACTCCGAGAGACAGTGGAGGACAGGAAGGCCTGGCGTGCTATGGTCCATGAGGTCACGAAGAGTTGGACATGACTAAACGACTGAACAACAACAACAATTTTGCTTTTGATCCTATTTTTATTTCTGTTATAGGCCAAGGAATCTTTGAGATGTATGATCCCATCCTCTCCATATATTTTCCCTTCCATTATGTTTCTCACTGGTAATTTCTTTGTTTAAACCACCCACTTTGCAAATCCTATATATTTAGAGGAATTAAATGAATGAGAATGTGGACAGGAAGAAAATGGATAGGATAATTTCGTTTAGATATATAATTTTTATCTTAGTCTTCCTATTATAGAGAAGCAAACTTTGACCCAGCCCTCCATAAAACAAATGGATAGCAAACACAGATTGCCAAAACCTGGAAAGCAACATTCTGCTTCATTTTTCAGCTCTTTCAAAAGCTAACCATGTGGTCCAGAAGCCTATTTTCACCTAACATGAGTTCAGTAGAAATGTACACCTCTCCTGCATGGTGCCCTTATTCACTGGGTTTACAACCATCATAATGAGCAATACGTAAATCTCAAAATCTTGGCCTGTTGAACCACTGCTATTTCTGGCCTCCTCTGCATGTGAAAAAGTATTAGGAGATAGTTCCACCCTTATTGTAATGCTGAGGATGGCATGGATAATGTGGGTAGAAGATTATAGTTAGGCTTCTAGTTTGCGTGTTTTCTCTGGTGGCCAGCTAATGAGCTTTTAAGAAGGCTAGTTTTGGTGTCTAATGAGCAGCGGTGATCCCTGGTGGTTTTAAATGGCAAAGCTGACTCGGGCACAAAACTTTGGGATGGTCATCCTTCAGAGATATGCAAATAAGACTGTATCACCCATTCAACTCAGTGCATTGCATAATTGTGTTCTGGCTATAACAGGTGGCACACATAACTCACATTTTCCTGCCTGTATCCATTTTATTCCCTGCACTGGCTCTCTTAAAATTCCTTCATTGCTCTGAATGCAAGAGCTTAAGCTCAGCAAACAAAATAGTGGTGCAGTAACCCTGTTCCCAATTGTATGAAAACTCTGTATGCTAATTGAGTGATCATCAAAAGAAGACTGCTGTATAATTGCACTGCAAACAATTTTGGTAGCAGATTGGAATAGCACATGAGGACTGAATCTGCATTCAGTAGTGAAGGTGATCTGGGGGCTGCAACAGAAGATTTTAGGAGCTGCTGGAAGCGCTGAAACTGCAAGCTACCATATTTCCTTTAAAAGGAACCTGACCCAAGAGGATCAGAAATATTTCACTTCAGTTCCCTGGTCCTTTAATTGGAAATGCTAAAGAAAAGTTTGGCATATAAAGTAGAGGCTTGATTACCAAGCTACAATTCTTTTTGCAGAAATTACACTGGGGTGTTAGAGAAATAAATACAGTTAGGAATCAAAAATGCTATTCCCCTGCCTGTCCTATTTTAAAGCAATGCCATTGGATCTATCCGGGGTCTCTAAAGGATAATTAAAATGAAGGAGCTTGCAGTGCAAGAGTTGGGATGAATTGCTTTGATAACTGGAAGAGAAAGTCTGGCCACAGCTGTTAAGGCAGCACGAAGCAGGTGGAGAGAGTTAGAAGGAAAGGAGGGAACAGCTGTTAACTATAAAATTTGGAGCACTTCTCCAGTCCAGTTCTAGTTAGCCAATTTCCATCACAGTATATTGTACAAATAATTAATCAGAAGAAAAAAAAAACAGCTCAGAAAAAGAAGTGATCAATTTGCAGATCATATATCCAGAATAGGGAACTGTTTAAAATGCTCTAACAAGAACAGAGTAGCTTTTCCTACTTTTAAGCCATCAGTTTATTATTTTCCTCTGCCTAGCTATTTCAATTTGCAGCACCCCCTTCTTGGATTCAGTGAGCACTGTGGGAGCCTACAGGTCTACCAGCTGTTGGGGGCCCTTAGTAGGGTCAAGAATAAAGTGCAACCATCCCCTCAAATCCACAGTTCACTGAAGACAATTGGCAAGGTGAAAAATGCAAGATTCCATTCATATAAAATTTTCCAACAATGAAGAACAGGTTATCATTAACCGGCTAAGGATCAAACTTTAAGAAATATGCTCAGTACCATGCACTTTGTTTAGGGCTACTAGATCTTGGCTGCATAAATCCAAACAACCTTTTGTAGCAGCACAAAAATACAGTTTTCTGTTATCTTTGGCAGCCCAATTGTTTTGCCAGAAAAAGCAGTTCCATATGGCCAGGTCTGGGACCATGATGTAGGAGGAGATGGGTTTAGCTCTTGACTCTCCAAGCTGGTTTCTTGTTCATGTCACTTCCAAATACTATTTGCCTGGGCTAAATGCTATTCTCCCCTGCGCTGTGGCCCTAACTCTGACCACTCTGCAGCTGCTTTTGCTTTAAAAATGGCCATGGCCAAGGCCTGTTTTTTTATTGCTTATGGCTTCACGCATCATGCTATGCTACAATTTCTTTTAATCCTAACTTGATAAAAAAAAAAATCCCACAGGATTCCAGTTCAGATATCACCCTAAGCCCAAAGCATAGTTTACAAGCCACAATAGATTTCACACAATAGCTAACCCGAAGTCCCATTGCAGCTGACTGTGATATAGAAAACCACATCCAGTTTGACCCTAAACCTGTTTTCTGTTCAACATAACATTGCCATTCTCATCTTTCTTTCTTTTTTCTTTTCTATTGTCATCTTCCAGCATAGGAAATTATTTGCCAGACCTAAATAATTCTTAATTCTTCCTAATTAGGAAAGGGCCTGCATTTCCAAGGCTCTTCTCTTCTTCTGTTTATGGACTGGAAGCCAAGAAGTCTATTTTGTTACATAAAGAAACCACATTAAAGCTAATGATTAGGATCTATAGTAGCTGAGGACACCTAACCTGCACCAGGTCCACCAATCCATTCATAATTTCCAGCACTAAGGGGTTCTTTCCCCATTAGAGACCAGAGCGGCTTTCTCAGCCCAGGGTAAATCCCTGTATTTCTCTCCTATTTACCCATAAAATCATTCAGGCTCATTTCTGCATTTATTTATTTATTTTCCTTTAAAAAATTTTACTATGAAAATCCCCAGTTAAGTATATGTTTTAAAATCTTTTTTTTTCCTCTTAAAACCCATACTTCAAAAAACATTGAATGCCTTTTTATGCTGAGAAGGGCATCAGAATGTTCTGGAGATGAAAAGACAAATGCCGCTAGAGTTAAATCTGCACATTAATCCAGGAGATATGGATTTGGCCACGATTTATTAGCAATGAGAAAGACAGTGATTGCTAGCTTCCTTGGCCATGGCTGATGAAATGGGAGAGGGCTCTTGGGTTTTCCTTTGCAAAGATTCTAATGCAGAACAATGATGATGCTACACTTTTCTGTTTGACTCTCTGAAGCTATTTTCTGAGCCGGACTCTGTCTACTCTAATCAAGATCCATCGTTTTTGTGATGCACTGGGCCCCAGAGACTTGTTTATGAGATGAGATAGACAAAGATTGCATCCCTCGCTTATACAGAGGTATGTTTGTTGATGTGTCAAGGCAGAAAATAGAAAAAAAAGGCATAATATAAAAATATCAAAAACAGGCTCTCATCCAGATCCTAAGTATCATTATAGAAGAAAATAGAACATCAACTTTTTAATAAACAATGTTGATCTTAAAAAACACCTCTAGGCAATGTTAACCCATCCTGGTAACTTCCAATTGGGCTCGATTACAATTCCTATTATCCTCAACAATTATTAGTCAAACATATTTGGAGATTGCAGGCTGTGGGCAGCTGATTAGCATTACTTCCAATTTAAGTAGTTTTTTTAATATACGTTATCCTCATTTAGCCTCTTTAACATGCAGAAAGGAATCGTATTATTTACAGCAAAGAATAAGGTTATACTTATCTAGAATACTATAAACATTTCTTTTCCACACAGTAAACAACTCTTTTTTCCAGCTCAGCACTGTTTTCTTTTCATTCTAAATTGAACGGATTAATGTATCTTAATTAAAAGTCACAAGAATCACCAGGACGTAGATAAAATGCTTCATAAGTTGATCTATAAGTCCTTTCCTGCCTTATCCAACAGCTCAAATAAGCCCTATTATCAAGAAAAGTTGAAGGAGAGTTTGCAAAATACAGTACATCTATTCCAAAATGTCATGCTGATGTAGTCCTTCATTTTTGAACTTGAGTCACTGAACTACTTTCAAAGTAGGTTCCAAGCATCACCATCTTTCACTACAATCTACTGATGCTGATTGCCCCCACAATCTCCTCTCTTGCTGTTGCTACCATTCTTCATCCCTACTATCTGCTGTTACTTTAAATTCTGATTGCTTTGTCTACATGCAATCCTTTGAACATGCAATCTGTAAAGAAATCCATTTTTAGCTGACTTCCAACATGCAACAAAGAAACAGGCAAGAGAGCGCTTACCTTTTTGACTTCATATTTAATGGCCAGCTTGATTCTGCTCAGACTTGGACGGGGATGTTCAGGCCATGTCTGTACATTCACATCTCCATTCAGAATAGCCTCCACTTCTTCTGTGTCTCTACAGAGATCCAGTACGCCCACCACAAAGTCCTTGCATTGCATAGATAACTTCCTATAATCATTCTAATGAAACAGAGAGAAGCAATGTTTTAACAGTTACAGCATGGAACTTGCTTCTTTAAACTGACTACAAACTTGAAGGCTGTGATATACTTGTGCGTGACCATATGTTGCACTGAGTACAATGGGGCACTTCCCCCCACTGCAGTCCCTAAGCTTCTACTGAAGACTATAAGACAGTTGGAGGGGTTCCAGAACTCCAGGAAACTGCAGAGAAATGCAGCGGGCAATGGTAAACCTTTCCTGCATGAGCAGAGCATTGGATACAACCCTTCGATATTTGCCAGTTTTGAAATAGCATGGTATCTATGTTTCTCTATGCTACAGGTTTTCCAACATTTTTTCCTGGCAGGCACCTAAAAGCTCATTGACAAATCTTCATGCTGAAAAATATTTCATCTTTTGAATTGTTCCTGGTCACAGAGCTGTCAAAGGCATTGTTGTCCTGCCATGAAAAAGAATGAAAGCCTTAAAAGTTCATTAAAAACTAAAGAAAAACCAAACTGTAACAATAAGTCTTACTTTTTAATATTCCTTTACAGTAACATCTTAGATTGCAAATAATGGAATTATATGTTTGAATGTTTTTTATGGAGAAAAGTCTTCTGTGAATATTAGGGAAAATACCAAATAGTGCATCATCTTAGGGACCCAGCAAATCTACCCTTTTCAGTGAAGTTTATTCTCTACAGTAGTGAATGTGTTAAGGATTGCTATGTTGTAATCCAACAGTGTGGAAGTGCTATAGTCTACTAAGTATACTTGCCATTTTGTCTACAATTTATGTAAACAATGACTGAAGCTTAAAGTCACTACTCAAAGTGATTGTCAGATTGTCTTCATGAACCATTGTAGCATGACTTTATTTTTCCTTTTCCCCAACAGTTGTATTGGGATTATTGAAGAAAGAAAGACTAAAGTTGTATCCAGGAAACAAACAGTTTGATGCTTTTAAGTCACTACTTTATTGTAAGAGAAGGTGATGGATGCAAAGCCAAATAGCTCTCCCAGTTATGATGGCTACATTCAGTTATTCAGGCAAAGAACATTAATTCTTACTTGGGATCATCCTACAAAGAAGAATAGAGAATATAATGGAGATCAAAGAGTGGATACAGTGATTGCGTCACAGCACAACGTCTTGCAATAGGCAGCATTTTCTGTACTGTAATAGTCTATGGATTTCAAAGATGCAGATGCCTGGTTTGCTAAAATTTTTTTGACAACTAGCATTCAGATTAGTTTTGGACACATTTGAATAGGATGGTTTTTTATTGTTATTGTTGTTATTATATCAGTTTTGGTGCTATCTGACTCCAACCAACTCTTACTTTTTTTCTCATCGAGAAACATGGGGATATGAGGTGCTTGGGCAATGCAGTGAGCACTTTGAAGGGAAGAAAAGCCCTATCAAGAAAAAAGATGAATGCAAAAACCAAAAAGCATCTTTGTGGGATTTGCATGATCAGCGTAGCATGGCACTGTGCAATGAATTTTAAAACACTTCAGAAGAAGGACCTAGGAGCAAATTAAATGGGTTTATGTAACTAATGGCATGGGGTCTTGGTGTAGGGAACAATGAATTTAACCCTTTCTCATATCTGCTATTTGCATTGGTAAAAGCTCCCATTATATTAAACTTTTTTTTCCCTCCAGTGCACACAAGCAGGTGCAGGTAGCTAGATTTAGATCATGACTGCAGTGGAGACAAAGGGTAAATGCCAGCTTTTGGTCACCACCCCAGTACTAGACTATATCCCTGTACTTTCAATTTACTTTTAGAAAGCTATCCACTTCTTTGATCATTTGTGTGAATGCTCTCTCAGCTCCTTTGGCTATTGTTTTTTCCCCCTAGGAGATTGCTCAGAGATTGAACAATCCTCGGCCTGTTTGGGGCTAAATCCAACCCCTTCATGTCTGACCTACGTACAGAGAGCTAGGGCCATTGTGATCAGAAATGATGAATAGTAGATAGGATTGCTCTTCACTGTTTACCACCCTCAGTTATACATAGGATCATCACAAAAATGAGTTGCTGTAGATTCAGGAAAGATGAATATACTGTATTTATAATCTATTTAAGTTTTTTTGGGAATAAAACGATCCATGGCTATTAGTACTAATAGGATGTCCATTGCTATTAGTACTAAATGGGCTGTCAAGTGAACTGTTCTTAAGCTGTAGTCAGTTTGCATCGCTTTTTATTCATTCTGTCTGAATGGAATGTTGGAAAGAAATTATGTAAAGGATTTGAGACTCTGCCTATCCATCCACCTGTCTGTTACCAGGATAATTCTCTGAAAAGAGATCAGAACACGACCAAATTTAGACCATCAGGAGAAGCTGGCAAAAAAAAAGATCAAGTTCAAAAAGGGTGTAATCTGGCCAGGTGCTGCATAGAAAAAAATGCAGAAAAAAATATCTGTAGTTCATCCCTATGGGAGAGATTGTTGGGCAATCTCCTGGAATATTGTCACCTCCTTCATTCCAAGTCCCCCTCTTCCTTTATGGCCACATGACCCAGAACACTACTAAAGGGTTGGAAACAATTCCAGAACTCATTCCCTAATGCTTTCTTTACCTTGTTTAGGATACTCACTTCTGCTCCTTCTCTTTCCACATTGATTTTGGATTTCCTTCCCCTACTCCCTACCAAGAATGTTTCTGAACATTGTGGCAACCTTGAGGAAGAGCTGCAGCCAAGGCAACAGTCAGATAAGAGAAGGTAAGGTAAAGGTAAAGGTTCCCCCCGCACATTTGTGCAGTCATGTCTGACTCTAGGGGCCGGTGCTCATCTCCATTTGTTAGCCGAAGAGCCAGCATTGTCCGAAGACGCTTCCACGGTCATGTGGCTACATGACGCGCGTGGAACGCTGTTACCTACCCACCGAAGTGGTACCTATTCATCTACTGTACTTACATTTGCATGCTTTCGAATTGCTAGGATGGCAAGAGCTGGAGCTAGTGCGGGAGCTCACTCCGCACGCAGGGCTAGGGATTCAAACCTCCGAACTTGCAATCTTCTGATCGACAAGCCTGGCATCTTACCTGCTGAGCCACCATGCCTGATAAGCCACCACGTCAGATAAAAGAAATCTCAGTCCAAAGCAGGAATGGACTTTGAGAAAGTGTCTCAGACTGGACCCTCCCTAGTTCTCTTTAGGATAAAGGCAGGGAGGAGAGAGGCACATTCAGAGTTGCAAGATTCTGTTCCTGTTAACCCTATGATAAATGTAGTTTTAGTATTCATGACTTTGGTGTTCACATCTGGTCTACCTCAAAGGGCTGACAATGATAGACAAACATGGGAATTCGAACCCTTTTCCTATTTCCTATGGGCCCAGAAAACAGGAGTGGGCAGCCCACCAAGCCATATACAGTTCCCAAGCATTATGTTTACAGCACTTGAAATCTCCCAGGATTATGCTACCAACATTTCATTAACTGACTCACATCAAAGCAACAGTTCTACCTGCTTGAAAATGGGCTAAAAGTTTCACCTCATTTCATCAAGTGACTTCACATCACTGTCACATTACAACAAATTCATCATTTCATTCATATCACTGAATCAAAGTAGTAGTAGTAGTAGTAATAGTAATAATAATAATTCATCTCTGCCAACAGTTTTGGCCTTCACATGCACTGCTTTAATACCTGTGTAGAGGTCTAGAGAGGGCCAATTTGGTGTAGTGGATAAGGCACCAGGCTAGAAACCAGGAGACTGAGAGTTCTAGTCCCACCTTAGCCACAAAGCCAGCTGGGTGACCTTGGGCCAGTCCCTCCCTCTCAGCCCTAAGAAGGAGGCAATGGCAAACCACTTCTGAAATCTTGCCAAGAAAACTGCAGAGATTTGTCCAGGCAGTCACCAGGAGTCAACACTGACTCGAAGGTACTAAAAAGAGAGAGAGAGAGAGATCTAGAAGTAGAGATCATAAGACATTGAAATCATATTTGTACTGAAAACAGAATTAAAATTTAAATATATTCATGTGGTATCCCAGTTGAACTGTTTAAAATCGTGCAAGATGATGCTGTCAAGGTAATGCATGCCATATGCCAGCAAATTTGGAAAACACAAGAATGGCCATCAGATTGGAAAAAATCAACTTATATCCCCATACCAAAAAAGGGAAGCACTAAAGAATGTTCAAACTATCGAACAGTGGCACTTATTTCACATGCCAATAAGGTAATGCTCAAGATCTTGCAAGGTAGACTCCAGCAATTCATGGAGCGAGAATTGTCGGATGTACAAGCTGGGTTTAGAAAAGGCAGAGGAACTAGAGACCAAATTGCCAATATCCGCTGGATAATGGAGAAAACCAGGGAGTTTCAGAAAAACACCTATTTTTGTTTTATTGACTATTCTAAAGCCTTTGACTGTGTGGATCATAACAAATTGTGGCAAGTTCTTGGTGGTATGGGGATACCAAGTCATCTTGTCTGCCTCCTGAGGAATCTGTATAACGACCAAGTAGCAACAGTAAGAACAGAGCATGGAACAACGGACTGTTTTAAGATTGGGAAAGGAGTACGGCAGGGCTGTATACTCTCACCCTACCTATTCAACCTGTACGCAGAACACATCATGCGACATGCTGGGCTTGATGAATCCAAGGCTGGAGTTAAAATCGCTGGAAGAAACATTAGCAATCTTAGATATGCAGATGATACCACTTTGATGGCTGAAAGCGAGGAGGAGTTGAGGAGCCTTATGACGAAGGTGAAAGAAGAAAGTGCAAAAGCTGGGTTGCAGTTAAACCTCAAAAAAACCAAGATTATGGCAACCAGCTTGATTGATAACTGGCAAATAGAGGGAGAAAAAGTGGAGGCAGTGACAGACTTCGTATTTCTAGGTGCAAAGATTACTGCAGATGCTGACTGCAGCCAGGAAATCAGAAGACGTCTACTACTTGGGAGGAGAGCAATGGCAAATCTTGATAAAATAGTTAAGAGCAGAGACATCACACTGACAACAAAGGTCCGCATTGTTAAATCAATGGTATTCCCTGTAGTAACCTATGGCTGTGAGAGCTGGACCATAAGGAAGGCTGAGCGAAGGAAGATAGATGCTTTTGAACTGTGGTGTTGGAGGAGAGTTCTGAGAGTGCCTTGGACTGCAAGGAGATCAAACCACTCCATACTCCAGGAAATAAAGCCAGACTGCTCACTTGAGGGAATGATATTAAAGGCAAAACTGAAGTACTTTGGCCACATAATGAGACGACAGGATACCCTGGAGAAGAAGCTGATGCTAGGGAAAGTGGAAGGCAAAAGGAAGAGGGGCCGACCAAGGGCAAGATGGATGGGTGATATTCTGGAGGTGACGGACTCAACCATGGGGGAGCTGGGGATGGTGACGGCCGACAGGAAGCTCTGCCGTGGGCTGGTCCATAAAGTCACTAAGAATCGGAAGCGACTGAACGAATAAACAACAAATAAGAAAGAATATAATGAAGGAAACAAACTACGGGCCCAGATGTAAAAACCTACATTGAAGAAATGTGTTCACTTTCAGCATTTGAACTGGCCCTTTACAGAAGAAACAGAAAGGCTGATCAATATGACCCTGCATAATTGAGGTTCCATTGATTGTTTAAAAAGTAAATACTCCATGATGTAATTATATTTCATACACATGTGCTATGTTTTAGTTTAGTTTTAGTTTCTTTTTTCAATTTTTTTTCTTCTTTAGGCAAATAAATGAATAAAAATATTTTACAAAATAAGATATCAAAAGCAGTCGGATGCCTGAATGATCCTCGCATAGATCTGTGACTTGTGCCCAGCCAGATATACCAGTATGGACACATTCCTGGATATCAGCAGCTTTCCTGGGTCCGCTTGCCCAAGCAGGAGTTTGCCATTAGCATCTCCTGCTTCCACAGATGCCAGCTGGTAAGGATACAGAACATAAGCCTCCATAGGCTCTTCCCTATGGAGCTCCTTAAAAGCTGCCACCACACATGTAATATGAAGTTGATAGATGGTCCCAAACCAGTACATACTCTACAAATACTAGTTTTATTTATTTATTTATCATTCATATTTCTATCACCGCCCATCTCCCCCCCAAAGGGGGACTCTGGGCGGTTATAGTTACAATATAAGCTCTCCCAGACTCAAGAGATCTCTTCAGATTGAAATTTGATGAGTTAATTACATTCAGAGGGATATAATTAAGCAATCAACCACAACCCAAGACATCTGAAAACTATCTGTTGATGATGTGATGTGTCATTTTATTGTGCACCTTTATGGATTCTATGGATGCCTTTATGAAATGATCAACCCTTTTAAAACTCACTATTCCACTTCATTTTGATTTGTCCTTGTGCTGAATTGGACCCTAATGTCTGTTAAAATATATCAACATTCACAAGTGAATAAATTGCTTCCTAATGCTTGTTGCATTTAATTAGCATGTTATGTGTTAAATGAAGATGGTGACTGACATTTAAAATTGCCCCTGAAGAGAATCAGACTAGTGGAGGCTTTGATTGAAATCCTTATCCTGCAGGCATAAAACTGACTAGGAGACCATGGACCCCTTAGTGTCTTTTAGTCTTACTTACCTCACAGGGGAATATCTCACATTGACCTGACATCCTTGGGGAGGTATAATAAATAATGGGTAAATATTGATAAGTTCCTCTTAGCTATCTCCTATTAATGACGTACCGCTGATTTGAGATCCAATAATTATTAACATGAGTGCACAGGCAAGTGCTGTAGTATAAAAATTGCACATAATTATAACCACTTTAGGGGCGTGGTGGCTCAGCGGGTAAGACGCCAGGCTTGTTGATCGGAAGATAGCAAGTTCGGAGGTTTGAATCCCTAGCCCCGCGTGACGGAGTGAGCTCCCGCACTAGCTCCAGCTCTTGCCAACCTAGCAATTCAAAAGCATGCAAATGCAAGTAGATGAATAGGTACCACTTCGGTGGGTAAGTAACAGCGTTCCGCGCGCATCATGCCGGCCACATGACCACAGAAGCGTCTTCGGACAATGCTGGCTCTTCGGCTAACAAACGGAGATGAGCACCGGCCCCCAGAGTCGGACACGACTGCACAAATGTGCGGGGGGAACCTTTACCTTTACCTATAACCACTTCAGTTGGTATATAGATGGTTCATCTAAGTATTGCAAGAAGAAAGGTCATCATATTAATTGAGTCCCCTACCTCTGGGATTTCTGTATGTCCTGGGCCATGAGTAAAAACTCTCAGAACCTGATGGCAGTAGCTCTGAAGAGGAAGTAGAATCAGCCTGGATATCCCACACTAGAATTACCATATGAAAGCTGCAAAACTCTAGACAACCAGTAGAGGGCAGCAATATAATAAAGAAAACTTTGACTCTTTGCTGCCTTCTAATGGCTATTCTGCTCTTTGCAGCCCAAATATGATAGTCCTACTTGACACAGGGAGTCTGTGTTAAATATGGAACTCAGGTTCCTGTACTTGGTTAAGGCCCTTTACCCAAATACCTACTTGAAATCTCATACTGGAGTTAATGGCTCTTTAACACCGAGCGCACCTGCCTATAAAGGTGTCTGACAAGGGTGCATTTTGGCTTTGGTACCGTTCAATCTACCACAATGATGTTTCAAGATTTCTTTATTCACCAGATGTCCATATGCCGAAGATCTCTAATAGATTCATTAGTACTCTTTTATATGCAGACGACATGATTTTGATGGCTCAAGAAAATTGCTACCAAAACTAGGTACTTATTGTGCTTCCAACTCCTCGAATATTAACAAAGCGAAGTCTAAAGTGGTGGTGTTCGGTAAGAAACATGGTAAATTTAATTTATTATTATTAATTATCATCATTATTATTATTAGATACAATTGGCACCTGAATGGGAAACCCATCAAACAAGCTGACTCCTTTCCATATTTAGGAGTGGGGTTTTTTACCAATACAGGGTCATGAGTAAACCACTTGAAAAGAAAGTCAGCAAGGGCTGTGGCAAGTTCCAAAACACTACTTAAACTACTCAATTATAATTACCCAGGTCCTTTAATCCCCATACTAAAGGTTTACAAGGCAAAAATAGCTCCAGTGTTGACCTATGATGTGGAATTATGGGGCCTATCAAAGGCCCCTATACTCAAATAAAAACAGACCTGATTTTCAAGAAGTATCCTGGGAATTGACAAGAATATGCTAGCCCCTGCATATATACCCTATAAGTAACTATTCAACAATTAAATAATTCTTTTAACTATTGGCAGAGGATTCTTATGATGGACCTGGTGGGCTATCCAAAATGTTCCTAGAAGAACAAATAGATACCATAACAAATAGATACGATTCAGCCCAACATGTGTATAAACCAACTCATTAAAGTTGTCTCACAGTATGGGCTATCAACCCAATATCTACTCTTGATTGGACACCAGGCCAAGGTAATCTTTAAACAGAGTGCTTGGATATCAGTGTCCAAACAGATACACTGTTGCTTGCAAGCATCAGATCTTTAAAATAATTGGTTAGGAATAAAATGACATTTCAAACAGAAAAATACCTGACAATGTGTTTGATACATTATCAAAGAACAGTCCTTACTAGAACAACATCTGAATTGCTGGGCTCCATGGTAACATATGGGCAATTCCATTGTGTGCGAATTGAGAAGTGTATACGTGGAGCCACAGATATAGAAGACATTGCACATGTCTTATTTGAATGCCAATTACAAAGCCCACTAGCGGCCCAATATTTAGAACGTTCAGGTGATGAAACAACCTATTGGGACCTAAACAACAGATTATCCAACCTCTTTCAGGGCACTAATAAATATGTAGCCAGCAAAATTGCCAAGTTTATAGATTGGGGTCACATGTAAAGGTGATGAATTTATCTGAATATCCTTTTTCTGTACTTTGGTATATTGATAATTACTTTGTCCTTTGGTTAGTTGGCACTGTGTTGCATTTTGATATAGTCAGTCAACTAATCAATAAATTAACTAATTAGGAAACCCTGGGAGTTGCTGCTGCCTCTGATCCAATATCTGGGTAGATATCAGATTTGTCCAGTGACCACAACCTCTAAAATGTTTTTCCAACAAAGTTCCCTATTGCTCATATGGATCCAGATATTCCAGCTAAAAAGGCAGGTTCTGATTCAAGGCTAAGTGTTAAATAGAAGATTCTCTTGGCCTTACTATAAAATTGGGACTCCAGGTCAGTTAACCCAGATAACTTGTGTGATTGCAGGATTGAGCTCCTTAGTGTTACTCTTGAAATTCTGAATCTTTTGGACATAGCTGTAAAAACTATGAAGTGTGGAGACATGCTTTCCTCAGTCATACTACATCATCTCATCTGAGTAACTCTGACTATCATTACTGATGCCTTGATGGGACATGACACATTGTATGATCCTATACAGCAGGAAAATGTGTGTGAACATCACAGCTAGGTGGGAATAAGCAAGCAAGCAAACAAATCTTTCTCAATACTCTTGCATAAAGGGTCAATAGCTCAGGAACCTGACTTATATTGAGTCAAACCATTACCGTGTTTAGCCCAGCATTGTCAACAGCAATCGGCAGTAACTCTTCTAGATTTTTGGCAGGAGTTTTTCTAGCCTTGCCTAGAGATGACATGTATTGGACACTGGATCTTCTGCAAGTAGAAAGGTGCTTATTTTCACCTCTCACAACATGGGACTATCCTATGTGCTGATTGTGATAAAATAGGCTCAAATGACTCCATATTAAGGCTAGCAGCATAGTGCTTGTGTGTAACCAATGAAGGGAGAGTTGATGTGATTAGTTTTGTGGAACTAGACAAACTATTATTAGAAAAAGTTCTGGTAAATATAAGTTTCCACTTGAGGATAAAAATGTATGATACATGCTGGGTTTTGCATCACACCCAAGGAATGTACAAAGAGGCATGGGACTATGCAACCCAAGGCATACTCAATTATAAAGCTTACTGAAAAACCCAGGCTTCTTGCAACACCCTCTCATCTGGACCCTTCCATTTAGCTGCAGAACCTCCAATAAGCCATGCTAGGGATTGGCCAGCCCAGCAGTGTGAGTATGAACAAGTGAGTGTCATTTTTGCTGATTTGTTTGGTACCAAAAAAGCTTTACTGTTGTCAAATTTTTGTGTCTCTGCATTTTCTCATTGCAAAAGATGTTGGATGCAGGTGCCCTCTGTGCTGGCTAGGCAAAAGCCGTTAACCCTGAAATTGGAAAACGGAGAACGCAAAGATTTTCTAGTTGGAAGCTAAATTCCAGTGTAACAGTGACAACAAGGATAACTTTTGAAGGGGAAAGCTGAATTTAATAACATCATGGCTTCCTTGCAGCCTAACTGTCATAAGGATTCTGATTGCTCTCATGGGATCCCTTGCTGATACATAGCACTCCATCAGCACAATATCCTGAATTGATTGGTGCATTGGTATAAGGCTATGGTTTCTTTTAGCACAGGAACTGTTGTTCCCAATTCTATGCATTTATTTACCAGC
The DNA here is from genome assembly GCA_023362775.1 of Charina bottae. Classification (NCBI taxonomy): domain Eukaryota; kingdom Metazoa; phylum Chordata; class Lepidosauria; order Squamata; family Charinaidae; genus Charina; species Charina bottae. Next base: position 95,282,070 of record JALMGJ010000002.1, on the reverse strand, counting down.
ATGTAAGACTTAACATTGGGCCAGTCCTTAATTAGCAATTATGGAAAACAGAGCGTGAAAGCAATAATATAGTTGTTGTTGTTTATTCGTTCAGTCGTTTCCGACTCTTCGTGACTTCATGGACCAGTCCACGCCAGAGCTTTCTGTCGGCCGTCACCATCCCCAGCTCCCCAATGGTTGAGTCCGTCACCTCCAGAATACCATCCATCCATCTTGCCCTTGGTCGGCCCCTCTTCCTTTTGCCTTCCACTTTTCCTAGCATCAGCTTCTTCTCCAGGGTATCCTGTCTTCTCATTATGTGGCCAAAGTACTTCAGTTTTGCCTTTAATATCATTCCCTCAAGTGAGCAGTCTGGCTTGATTTCCTGGAGTATGGACTGGTTTGATCTTCTTGCAGTCCAAGGCACTCTCAGAATTTTCCTCCAACACCACAGTTCAAAAGCATCTATCTTCCTTTGCTCAGCCTTCCTTATGGTCCAGCTCTCGCAGCCATAGGTTACTACAGGGAATACCATTGCTTTAACTATGCGGACCTTTGTTGTCAGTGTGATGTCTCTGCTCTTAACTATTTTATCAAGATTTGCCATTGCTCTCCTCCCAAGAAGTAGACGTCTTCTGATTTCCTGGCTGCAGTCAGCGTCTGCAGTAATCTTTGCGCCTAGAAATACAAAGTCTGTCACTGCCTCCACTTTTTCTCCCTCTATTTGCCAGTCATCAATCAAGCTCGTTGCCATAATCTTGGTTTTTTTGAGGTTTAACTGCAGCCCAGCTTTTGCACTTTCTTCTTTCACCTTCGTCATAAGGCTCCTCAACTCCTCCTCGCTTTCAGCCATCAAAGTGGTATCATCTGCATATCTGAGATTGTTAATGTTTCTTCCAGCGATTTTAACTCCAGCCTTGGATTCCTCAAGCCCAGCATGTCGCATGATGTGTTCTGCGTACAGGTTGAATAGGTAGGGTGAGAGTAAACAACCCTGCCGTACTCCTTTCCCAATCTTAAACCAGTCCGTTGTTCCGTGCTCTGTTCTTACTGTTGCTACTTGGTCGTTATACAGATTCCTCAGGAGGCAGACAAGATGACGTGGTATCCCCATACCACCAAGAACTTGCCACAATTTGTTATGATCCACACAGTCAAAGGCTTTAGAATAGTCAATAAAACAGAAATAGATGTTTTTCTGAAATTCCCTGGCTTTCTCCATTATCCAGCGGATATTGGCAATTTGGTCTCTAGTTCCTCTGCCTTTTCTAAACCCAGCTTGTACATCTGGCAATTCTCGCTCCATGAATTGCTGGAGTCTACCTTGCAAGATCTTGAGCATTACCTTACTGGCATGTGAAATAAGTGCCACTGTTCGATAGTTTGAACATTCTTTAGTGCTTCCCTTTTTTGGTATGGGGATATAAGTTGATTTTTTCCAATCTGATGGCCATTCTTGTGTTTTCCAAATTTGCTGGCATATGGCATGCATCACCTTGACAGCATCATCTTGCAAGATTTTAAACAGTTCAGCTGGGATACCGTCGTCTCCTGCTGCCTTGTTATTAGCAATGCTTCTTAAGGCCCATTCAACCTCACTCTTCAGGATGTCTGGCTCTAACTCACTGACCACACCATCAAAGCTATCTCCAATATTATTATCCTTCCTATACAGATCTTCCGTATATTCTTGCCACCTTTTCTTGATCTCTTCTGCTTCTGTTAGGTCCTTACCATCTTTGTTTTTGATCATACCCATTTTTGCCTGGAATTTACCTCCGATGTTTCTAATTTTCTGGAAGAGGTCTCTTGTCCTTCCTATTCTATTGTCTTCTTCCACTTCCGCACATTGCTTGTTTAAAAATAATTCCTTATCTCTCTTCTTCTATATATTAAAATAATATAGTATTTTAAGACATTTCTCTATTTATAAACTCACAAGATGCCAAAATATCACATTGAGTCACATGCTTGTATCATCTGACTAGCAGCAATACGCAGCAGCCCAAAGCCCCCTTCTCCACTACATTTCTTAGAACATGGTGCTTGGCAAATATTGGCACATATACGTAGTTTATTACATCTGCGAATTTGCTGCAGAGAATCTTGATAAAGATCATGAAAAGACAAGATATGGCACCTTGGAGATAAAGAAAACTACCAAGGAATAAAGTGTTATTGTGTGACTCAAGATCAGCCTAAAGAACAGGCAGTAGGTATCATTCACTGCCTTTTCAGATGCTTTTTCAATTCTGAACTATTACAACTACGTGGCTGGCAATGCAAAAAGATCCCACATTATGAACCAGAGTTAACACATTCTGTATGCATAGGATCTAGAAGGGGTAAACAAATGAATAAGCAAAGGATCATCTCACTGTGGCAGGGCCATGCACATTTTCTTGTCCTTCAAGAGCTACGTGGAAAACTTCCTTCAAGACTTTTACTGGAATTGGGAAAGCTTCATCGTGGATGAAGGTATGAAAAACTACTTCATTGTTGTCTGAAAACACAGCATAAAGCCTACACACATCCCAGTTAAACCCAGTCTTCAGTAAGAGCCAAAGCCAAAAGAAATATAGCACATGGTAATACAATCACTGATAATTCCTTGGAATAGTCTGGGAATGTAAAAACATCAAGGAAGTAAAGTATCATACTGGGAGAATCCTGGGTAGCTCTGTGTGGGTAGTCATGTGGCCTACAGGAGGGAAAGAAGGCCTGTGGGTTCACTCAACCCAACACTTTGAGCCCATCTGTCTACTGCATTCTCATATTGAACTCAAAGGCCTGTAAAAGGGTGCTTAACTGTGGCTATTTGAGAATATAGCAACTACAGCATCTAGAGTCTATGTTAGATGACTGGATAACAGACTGAGCACCTTGATGGGGCGGGTTTCAAATGCTGCAGGGTAGCTGGAGGTATAGGTTTTGGATTAGCTAAAAAATAACTTGTTTTGATTATTATGTTCTGCAGATGGCTTCCATCTGAATATTAGAACATTATTTCCTTCTAAAACTTACAATGACCATTTTTCAAACTCATTCTTAATACAAGGTTTTCAAATTAGACTTTTCCTGCTCCTTTTGGACCCTGTGGAGATAAAAATGTGTAATTTTTGCTGTTTTGAAAGAGCTACTAGCACTTGCCAGTCATTGCAATTTAACTGGATACCTTGCAATTATCAGCTGATTAAGTTCTAAACGATTTCTTTAATACTGTTACATCTGTTTAAATCCATATACTGTACATTCTCAATTCAGAAGGAACTAAAGGAAGATTGCTTTTGAATATTTGTAAGAAGAGAGCAATCAAGCACTACAGCCAATTATTAAAAGAATAACAGCTTAAAAATTAGGTAAGTTGGTGGCTTGAAGAGCCATCTTCAGAAACAGTTTGAAAAAATGGCACCTTTCGGCCGTGAAAGCCTTCGACAATACATTGAATGCCTCTACGGGGAGGAAACGTTCCGACAGACACGGAGACTGGAAACACTCCGGAACAGAAAAGCACACCTTCTCTGCTCCTTAACCTTCCTAGTGCGATGCAGAGATACCAGGACCATTCCAGCTTTTCTCAGAACGAAAAGGACCTTCAAATCGTCACAAGCCAGCCGGATTTACGACCGCCTTGAACAAGCCCTCCTGCGCGAGAGAATTCACACAACCCGCCGAAACCTTGCCATCACAGAAAAAGATCTATTCGACATACATATGAGCCTTAGTCACAAAATGAGAAGCCAGGATTGGGACAAGATTGATACCATATCCTACAGAAAAATGGAAAAGGACATCTTTGACTACACAAACAGACAAAAGCAAAAATTCAACAAATGCCAAAACAGTCAACCAAAACCGGCACTGGATACTTCACGCATTGTCATCAATTTGACGGAACGCCTGCTCTCTCCTGAAGAAACCTCCATCCTAAGCAAAGGAGGAAACTTTGCAATTACACCCACCAGAATTCCAGTGGAAGATATCATTGCCAATGTGGAATCAGCCATTCACCAACGTCCAGAGGAAGAAGCAGAAGAAATAAGGGGTGAAGTGGCAAGAATCCTAAGGAAAGCAAAGCCCCCCACCAGCAACATTACTAAGAAGGAGAGAAACGCCATAGAGACCCTCAATTCGGACCCAGACATCATCATCCTTCCAGCGGACAAAGGCAATGCCACGGTAATTATGAACATAGATGAATACAAAGACAAAATCAGAGAATTACTAGACCCCACCACATGCAGAACAATAAGACGGGATCCGACCAGCAAAATCATGAAGCAAACCAACACACTGATAAAGAGCTCCTCCCTGCATCCCAACATACTACAACGTATTTGCAAGACAGAAGCTCTCTCACCTAGACTATACGGACTCCCCAAAATCCACAAAGACTCGATCCCACTCAGACCCATTGTAAGTGCCATTGGCTCCCCGACACATGAATTATCCAAACATTTGGCAACCCTTTTACAGACCCACATCGGACAGACTCCATCCCACATCAAAGACTCAGGACACTTCATCAACAAAATCAGCACCCTAAAACTCAACCACACGGACAAACTGGTCAGCTTTGACGTGGTCTCCCTGTTTACCAAGGTGCCAGTAAGGGACACCCTGGCACTCATCAAGCAAATCTTCCCAGAAGACATTACAGCTTTATTTCAACACTGCCTAACAACTAGTTACTTTCAATGGGAGAATGAGTTCTACGAACAGATGGATGGCGTTGCCATGGGAAGCCCCCTGAGCCCAGTCATAGCAAACTTTTACATGGAACACTTTGAAAAACAGGCTTTGGAATCGGCACCCATTACACCAACAGTCTGGTTCCGGTTCGTGGATGACACCTTCGCAATTTGGAGTCATACTGAAGAAGAACTGGAGAAATTTCTGGACCACCTAAACGGCATCCACCCCAATATACAATTCACCATGGAAAAAGAAACTGATGGCAAACTTCCATTTTTAGATACGCTGGTCATACGCAATCCAGACCTCAAACTAGGACACAAAGTATACAGAAAACCCACCCTTACGGACCGATATCTACACAAAAATTCCAATCACCACCCACGACAAAAGAGAGGCATGATCAAAACCTTGGTGGATCGTGCTAATCGAAACTGTGAAACCCAATTTCTCAACAATGAACTTAACCATCTGAATTGGGTCCTACAGGCAAATGGCTATTCCAAGAATGAAATAAAAAGAGCCATCAAACCAAGAAAACAACATCCAACTGAAGAAAAACATCCCCCCACAAACAAAGTATTCCTGCCCTACATCAAAGGAGTCACTGACCGCATGGGAAAACTGATGGAAAAACACAACTTTCAAACAGTCTTCAGACCCACCAGAAAAATACAACAAATGCTAAAATCAGCAAAAGACAAAAGGGACCCCCGCACTGTTGCAGGAGTATACCGCATACCATGCAGCTGTGGACAAGTATACATTGGAACCACAAAACAAGCATTCACACCAGGATAAAAGAACATGAAAGACACTGCAGACTACAGCAACCAGAAAAATCTTCAGTAGCTGAACATGCTCTCAAGCAAACGGGACACAAAATCCTATTTGAAAACACAGAAATACTGGACAACACCAAAAGCCACTACACCAGATTATACAGAGAAGCCATTGAAATTCACAAACACCAGCACAGTTACAATAAAAAAGAAGAAAGTTTAAAAATTAGCAAAACCTGGCTACCAGTCCTGAAAAACACAGCCTGCAAAAGGTCAACGAACTCAGTCCAACCACCAGGACATGGGAATACTTCTCACAATGAACATGCTAATCACGCTCATCAGCCACTCGTTAACATTTCAACACAACAAAAAACCCCACCTAATCTCCTATAATTTAGCTCTATAAATAGAACATTGCCACTCTACCTGGGCACAGAGATTTTGCTTCTATCTGTGCTCCTGCCCTCTGAAGATGCTGGCCACAGATGCTGGCGAAACGTTAGGAACCACAACTTCCAGAACACGGCCACACAGCCCGGAAGACCCACAACAGTGGTTATGTTTGAGGTCAATTTTTTACCCAAATTTTCATTCATTGAAAGTCTATTGGGTTTCAAAGTTTGTGAAACTGTAGTGTCAGACTTCTAATTCAAGTCCAATAAAGAGAGAGTGAGAAACAAGTGAGTAAAGCATTTGATGTAGATGCAAGAGAAACCAGGCCTTAATTCCAGTGCCAGTTTTCAAAGAAATGCACATTTCAAATATCTCGAGCACTTATAAATATTTACCAAACAACCCTAAGATAAAATATGCATAATATGCATTTTGCCAGATTGGATTTCCTTCTACTTATTTATTTTTTCTGTGGGTTCCCATATGTTTGGAAAGCAGTCAAATACTGAGTATGCCTGGTGGAAAATGCATAAGAGAAGAAGCAGATCAGCCAAGAAAGATGGATTAGAATAACACTGATCCTTTTTGTAATGTTAACAGGCACTGTGTTACATGTGGTACAATACTTCTTACATATGGATCTCTAATTATAGTTTCATTTTGCAAGACTGGTTCATTTATTTTATATTTAAACATTACGAGACTGCTTTTCTGAATTATCCAAAGCTGCTTTCAATTTTTTTAAATCATCCATTGAAACAGCAAATAATTCCCAGGGCATCAGGAAGCAATGCATTAAGGCAGCTTTTAAAACTGTCAGAGATAACTGTCTAAGACAACTGCCTAAGACTAGTTAAATGTTCAAAAGCTGTTGTGAAAAGTGAATAAAGATCAGCCGCATGATAGGTAGAGCATTAACAAGCTTAAGGTAAAGAACAATAGAAAATCTGCTTCTCTGTGTTTCCATTTGGATTTTTATGTTATTGCGTATTTGTTTTACTTCCACAATTTCTATTCTGCTTTTCAATTAGGTCAACTTCCAAAGAGCAACTATTAGTAAAAAATAGCCACTGAAACAAAAGAACCTTTTTCCTTTCCTTTTCCCTCTCTGGGATATGCCTCTCTTCCATCAAAAACTCAAGGCTGTTGTATATAGATTCCCAAGGTTAGCAATGGAATCTCAGTATCAGTTTGAGAGCTATTGTAAGTACAAAACTTCTCTTCCCCCTTGAAAGAATCAGGGAAGGCTATGAGAATGAGCACATTCTCATTGAGGATTGGAACTGGCAGTTGAAAATTAGTAGTTACATACTCTTTCCACCTCCAACAAGAGCAGTGAGTATACAAAAAATCCCTTTCTTGAGAGTTTACTCCAGATAACTGATGAAAAAAGGTTGGAGTCCATAAAAGCCTATGTTGAGGTTAGTCTCCAAGGTGCCACAAAGTTCTTGAGTTTGTGTTGAAGAAGGGGTTCTACAAATTAAAATGACTACTTCCTTTGGATGAGTTAGAAATTATGATTTTGTCTGAGGCAGATTTTCTGTCACCCATGCCTTTTTATTTATATATGGCAAATGGTCTTTAAATGCAAGGTTAGGTTTACTGTTTTTTTGGGCTGTGGGGAGATTCAACTTGGAGATTCAATTAGAAGCTGGTTTGATACATCTCCAAATCAAATGGACTTTCTGAATAAATTAGAAAGTTATACTGAATCATCAAATCAAGTAGGATATAGCTGAATCAATATGAAGATTTAGGGGGCTTTTGTGCATGCACAACACCGTATTTTCTGAATTGACTGAGAAGATTGAATCAACTTACTGTTCCAAATTGTTTTGAATCATCAGATTAGATTAAATCAATGTCCTGAACTGATGAGTAGAATTGGATTAGAGCTAACTGCATAACCTTAATATTTCTAATGAGAATAGTAAGAACATTTCTTGCACTCAGGATTCATTCTGAGTGTTTCCTCCCATTTTCTGAATGTTTTCAGTTGGCCAGAGACCTTCTTTTTCACTCATAAATGAGTAAGCAATAAGTAAATATTCCAGAATTCAGTAGCCTGACTCTTACAGATCTCTCCCAACAGTGCTTCATACTCCATCCTGTTTACTGGAGAAAATAAAAGGGGAAAAAAGTGTTCCCAGTTCTGCCATAAATCTGATAAACAAAGAGTGATGGCAATGACATTTCCTGAATAAAGCTTGGATCCCCTCCCAAATCACACAGTTGGGGTGGGGGACAGGAATTGGTCACATTATTAATTCTCTGATTTAGACATAGGTGCAAAAGCATCCCTCCATTGTTGCATGGACAGGCACATAATTCACAGAATCTGCTACCATCTGTGTTGAAACATTGGCCAGTTCAGAAAGTGCCTATAAAATTTATTTAATTAAAATATGCTATTCTTATTTGTTAAATTTATATACCACCTTTCCTATTTATAGTATCCAGGTGACGGGACCCCCAGGTTGGATGGCACTCATCATGCCACTGAAGAAGAGCTCAATAACCTGCGCTGTGCTGATGGCCCTACTTTGATAGCTGAAAATACAAATGCCATGCAAGTTCTAATAATGAAAGCAAAGGAACACAGTAATGGGACTTTGATTCAGTTTAAAGAAGGCCAAGCAAATGGTAATGGGTACAGCAACCAGCCTTAGCACTCACAGTGAAGATACCGTTTGCCATTTAGGATCAATTATCAAATGGTAAAGGCACCGGCAGTCAAGAAAAATGACCCAGACTAGCACTTGTTAGAGTGTGAAAGCCTTTGAAAAAGATATTCAGATGCTGTGATATGTCTGTACCTACAAAGGTCAGAATTGTGCTAGTCATTATTTTCCTCATGATGCTCTCGGAAGTGAGAGATGCACTTCGAAAAAGCAGGATAGAGTGAGTATTGATTCTTTTGAACTTTGCTGTTGGAGAAGACCCCTGAGAATACCATGGATAGCCAAGAAACTAACTAATGGATGATAGAACAAATCAATCCAGAGTTGTAACTTGAGGCACAAATGACCAGGCTCAAATTATCATATTTTGGACACATTATGAGATGTCTATAATGCTGGGTAAGGTGGAAGAAAAGAGAAGAAGAGGATGACCTGCAGAAGGTGGATTTATTACAGTAGCAATGGGTGCACATTGGGAGATTTGAAGGACCAGTTTGGTCTCCAGATAGTTCTGGAGAAAGTCTGTCTATGTGGTTGTTAAGAGTTGATACATCCCCCCCCACCAAAAACGTCAATCAGTTGAACTTGAGCGTCAGTAAGCATAAATATTAAGCCATGATGGATTGACTGGGAGAAAGAGGTTTAAGTCTACCTTCAGCCACATTAGGCTGGATGGCTATTTCCCAACCCAAGTTACTTCACAGAATTGTTGTTATGATGATAAAATTGGAAAAAAGTATTATGTGTACTACTTTAAAATTCTGGAGGAAAGGTGAGCTATAAATAGAACAAATAAATTGATATACATGAAAACAGTCAAGCTTAAACATGTTCGTGTGTGCATACTGTATGTGTCAAGCAATCACTGGGATAACAGTAACATCCCACTTAAAAGGTAACATCCCACTTTTGGATTTGTTTTTAAGAAGCAAAGGTGGGATAAAAATGTTATAAGTAAATGAAAAAAAATCCTTACTTTTACTCTTCAGAAAATGCTGAAATATATAAGCAGATAAGTTGTTCCAGGTTAAAGACCAATCACTGAAAAACAAATTCAACACTTTCTTCTTCCCTATTTCCATTCTTCATTTGCATTTTAATAATATTCCTCAATATTGCTGACAACACTCAAGAACATTTAAAATTCAAAATGCATCTCTTTCTCTTTCCAAAGATGAACAACACAGAAATATAAAAGTTTAGAAGGAGAATGTTTCTGTTTCTGCCTACTTGCTTCTAACTGGGCTATATGAATGCAGCTATAGCATCTATGGCAAAGGACTAATTCCAGGGCAGAACTGTGTAAACCAGAAGTAGGTAGTCTATGAGCCTTGGACCACAGGCAGCCCTTGCCTGAATTTCATATGGCTTTCACCCTAACTTCAAAAGTACTTTGCAAGAATGCAGATCTGACCACTGACAAAAGTCCCCTCTGTCTTCACTGGTGGTTAGATGTGTTAGGAGGAAAAGAGAACAGAGTAGCAGAAGGAGATGTCTGAATGAAAGAGAAAGAAATAGAATGCTAGAAAAAAAAAGAAAGAAAAATGTGGAGTAGAATGAAGTTCTACCCACTCTGGGCTCAGGTTTCATCCTTCCCTTGACAGGTTATTCCTGCCAGAATGCAGACATAAGCAGAAGATAAGCTAATATACCTGTCCATTGGTATTTATTGGGGAAATGACAGGATGCTTCTATGTATCCTTGACAGCTCCAAGATTCTATTAACAGAGAGTTAGCTCTCATTATATATACTGTATATTGTGATTTTAAACTGCCCAGAGAGCTTTTCTTGTTGTGCAGACTGCAGCTGAACAATGTATTAGATAAAAGAAAATGAAGGGTTTTTTTGTTTAATAGATGCTGTGAGTAAGCATATATAAAGCAAAAATAAACCCTAAAGCATATTCATTCTGTGAGATACCTCCATGTATTAAAACGTCCTCTGTTTTTAAAATATACTAAATGGCCTCCACCTCATATCAAAGTCTTATGAAGCAATTTTACAAGGAAAATTTACTTCTTGATTGTGGTATTTCACACCACTAATCTCAATTGGCTTTCAACTCCACATAACAACTAATCCACATTCCTTTGATTCTCAGGCTAATTAAAATGTTTTTCCTCTTTACTGATATCTCCAGGCATGTACTGTATGTATATTTACATTAAAGCACCTGTTCCTAGTAGATAAATGGCAGGGTCTCTGGATAGAGAAATATAGTACACTAGCTAAATGCAAATCTGATCATTCATTGAAAATTATTATCTCACACACTCGTGTATATACAGTATGAGAGCCAGTTTGGGGGGGCGTGTTAAAGGCAGCTAGGAGACTAAGTTCTGCTCCTCCCCTCAGGCACAGAAACTGGCTGGGTGACTTTGGGCCAGTCCCTCTCCCTTAGCCCTAGACTAAGCAGTTGAAAAACATCTACCTACAGACCAGCATAGTAAGTTATGGTCCATACTCTTCAGTTATGAGGCTTTCATCCTTCAGTGGATTGATTTAGGCTGATAATACATATTTTGTGTTAAGTATTGTCTGCTTGCACCTTTGTATCACTCATTCTGTATATTCTCATGACTTATATGCCAACCTAGCAGTTTGAAAGCATGTAAAAATGCAAGTACAGTAGATAAATAGGTACCACTCCGGTGGGAAGGTAACAGCGTTCCGTGTGCCTTTACGTTTAGTCATGCTGGCCACATGACCGCGGAAGTGTCTATGGACAACGCTGGCTCCCTCGGCCGAGAATCGGAGATGAGCGCCGCCCCCTAGAGCCAGATACGACCGGAAGGGGAAACCTTACCTTACCTTATATGATCATACACACGCACACACACACACACATATATATACACACACAAACATACATACACACTTAATACTAGATAAAAGTATAGAATTAAATATTAAAGCAAAGGGAAACATTCCCTCAAATTGAGTTTGGGTTGTTTTTTTTTATAACTATATGAACATTTTGATGAAGTCTTCTTGGCACCAAGGAGAAGTGGTTTCAATCGAAGAGAAGTGGTTTGCCATTCACTTTTTTCAGGATGTCTTTCTTACTTTTCAGTGTAGCCTATATCTCTCAAATTCCCTGAAGTCCTCTCATCCAAAAATACTAACAAAGTTGCTTAGCTTCTTCAAGATCAGCCAACTTCAGCTACTGCTTCCATATACGTACCTGTTGCTGGGTAAAATGCTAAGGATTCTTCCTAATTCAGGTTTAATATGATTTATGGCTGAACATGCTACAACTTTATTGTAGTCAGTTATTGCATGATTTGTCACTTCATATCACTGGATCAAACCCAGCAAGTGCTGATGGTCTGATTTATATATCCATTGTGTTCAGTCCTTACACACCAATTCATGAATGATTCCAAGCTGCAGATGTCAGCTGCTTCCTTTGGAAAATATTATGTCTCCGAACATGTACAGCATATACATTGCATGTAATATTTGAGTTGTGATATTCATTCATACATGTGAGCTTTTGTTTGGTGATGAACACCTTTTAGGTTTTATAAATGAGGAATGTTCAGTCTTAGAATATTATCCACCTACCACCAATGTCATCTGATGACTTCAGCATTCAGTCTGAATGTATGCAGGAAAGAATCTGCATTGATGGTGCATGCATAGGATTTTCCTTCTGCAGACATTTATGCTCAAACAAATACATGCTAAAGAAAATCTAACGCCATTTGAGTGACATTGGTGGTGGGGGGTGGGGAGGGTTTAGCTGGAGTGCTCAGAGCAAAATACAGTATATTGTGCAATGTGAAAATAGACTGTTAGTGAATGTACCACTGAGATAAATGAGCAATCCATAGTAGTAACAGAAGATGGCAGTCAAGTCACCCCAGACCTCAGAATACAACAAATAATTGATTTTCCCTCATACATTCTACACTGTGATAAGAACTTCAATTTCAGTCTGCCTGCCCATCAGAGGAAAAAGGACGTAGCCTAGTTCTTTTACTATATACTTCAACATATCACACTAGCAATTTCAAAAATCATACGGCGTATGCTATTCTTCACATTTGAATTGGACCCAAAGATCGAATAGTAACTTGGTCTAGCACGAATACCATGGATTTATTTGATAGGGCTTTGTGGTTCCTGTGAATGTACATTACTTCAAGTACCTATTTGCCTTTTCATATATCAATCTGCTTAATGCCAAATAAGTGAAAATTAATTTATACTTTTAGGTATGAAGGTAGGGGATTGTTACATATGATATGCCATCAAGAAGGGTGGAGATTTGTCTGAAAATTAAGGAAAAACAAGATGCCTATATGTAAGTAAAGGATATAAATTCAGATATTCCATTTAAGATTAGAAAAATTGAAATAAAGTGGACAATCGTAAAATTCCCCGGACAAGGTGATTCTTCTGGATTAAATAATACTGGGAATGAAATTGAGTTTTTAAAAGGAATTTGAACAGGCACATGTAAGCAAAGGCTGATTAATGTTGATTAATTTCTTTAAAAGGTATTGAAAGAGGTATAGCAATCTGAATTTTTAGGCATACAGAATTCCCACACACACATGTGCATGAATTTCTGTGCAGAGGAAGATGCCCTTAAGGCTCTGGTTCTAAATGTTGCATGAACACATTCGAATTAAAATAACTAAAAGGCATATTTAAGATCTTGGATAAACTCAAGTGCATCCTTGTTTTCCCATCACAAAAACTCTTTCTCAATAGAGCACAGTTATGGAGGAAAGGGAATCAAGAGCACCATTATTTAGACATTTGGATTTCTAGAATCTGACCATCTCTTCCAGAAAGTCAGTATTCTGGAATGAAGCATGGCTATAATTATATTTTTCTAACCTGGAACAAATCCAACTCTATTGCCTGCAGTTAGAGTAGATAAAAGTGACATCCCTGGTATTTGGCAGCATTTGTAATGTTTTTATAAATCATACGTGTGTGTTTTTTCAGCAATGAGTGTTCAAAACTGCCAATTTTTATCGAAGCACCTGGATTTTATAGTTTCTTTGAAAAAGGTCATTAGGTTATCTATATACATAGAACTGTACCAAAATATTTATGTTTGTCATTCAATTGTAGAACCTGTAATATTTCTACAAAGACTCATGAGTTAGTAAGGATAATACAATTTATAGGAATTGTTCATTAAGTCAACAGTATGGAAATTTCACCAATAGAAATCTGAGGAAAGAAAATAACTTTAATCAGTGTGGATCCTAGTACTCTAAGGCTCTTTACTATGTTTAAATAGCTTCAACAAAGTAAAGTGAATTGTTTCAAGTTGAGTGCAATGCCAGTCCAAGCCATTTTGTTCATTATCAACTCAACTAATATCTCTCTCCTTGACTGAGTCAACACATTAAAATATTCTGCTGAGCCATTCAGACATTGATTCATCTCTACCATTGAGTGAGGGGATCATCTGGAGGAGATCATTTTATTCCAGTGGATCAGAGGATATCTGAGGATATCTTCCACTGTACATTTGAAAGTAAAGTCCGGTAAGCTGAATAACACTTCGGCATACCTGTCTTGCTTTAGTACCCCACAGAGAGGCTGAGTTTCCCTCACATGCATCAAGTATTTCATGGCAGTCCATGACTGAAGCTCAATATAGAAATATCTGTCATGTAGTGTTAATAACTGAGTGAAGAACAGATAAATCAATGACTTCTTATTTTACAAAGAGTTTTTGATTGGCTGATATTACATAATTCATTTCAAAGAACTTACACACTACAGTATGTCAAGCCTAGGAATTAAGACAGACAAGTACTGATTGCCAAAAGGTAGAAGCCAATTTACATAACATTTACATAACATCTCAACATTCTATTGGATGTATACAGAGGGGCACTTAGAAGGAATTACTACTTTACTTTTTAATTTAAATCCAATCCTATTTAATTAGAAATGCAATAAATGTCTGTGGAGTCCTTGGTGCTCTTTGAGCCTTGTTGTTTTCTTGGAGACATTTCATTGCCAGACTAGGCAACATCTTCAGTGCGAAGAGGGAGTGGGACTTACTCTCTGTTTTTATACCATGGCTTGTCCTGCTTGTGTTGGTGGAGGTGTAATTCTCTCTTTAGGAGTTCCTTGATTGGGCTCTTGTTTGCTGCTTGGTTGATTGACTGAGTTAATAGTTCCTTGATTAGGGTATATTGTGCTGTTTGATGGTTCCTCTGGTGCTAATCCTGGTGTTAATCTTTGCATATCTGGGTGATGATTGCTGGCAAGGAGGTGTTCTGTCTTCTGTCTTTTCTATTGTCTCTTATGAATGGTATGTAAATGTTGTTTACCTCTATGTGTCTGTTGATGGCTGCTTTGTCTGAGTGCCAAGCTTCCAGGAATTCTCTAGCATTTTTGGACTTGGCTTGGTTTAAGATGCTCACAGTTTCCCAGTTGAAAGTATGGTTGAGTCTGTCCATCTGTTGTGAGATTAAGGAGTTTTCGTTGTGTCTTCTGACTGCTAGTTGGTGTTCGTGGATGCGTTCTGCTAGTCTTCTGCCAGTCTGTCCTACATAGTGGCTGTTACACTCCTTACACTGTATGTTGTAGATAACTCCTGTTTTTTCTTCTTGGGATACTGGGTCTTTTGGGTTACTTACAATGTTCTGAAGGGTTTTGGTTGGTTTGTGTGCAACGGTGATGCCATGTGGTTGTAACAGTCTATTAGTAGTTTCTGAGATGTTTCTTATGTATGGCAGTGTAATCCTTTTCATAGCTTCTGTTGGTTTTGCTGTGGTGGGTTGAGTGTTCAGGCACTTTTTGCTAAAGTTGCGTGGGTATCCATTTTGCTGGAAGATGCTATATAAGTGGTCTGTTTCCTTTTTCTGGTGTTCTGGGTTGCTGCAGTGCGTTTGTGCTCCCCTGTGCTCTTCAATAAGCAATAAATGTCCCCATAGCTGGGACACCTGTAGCCTGTACTCTTATTTAGCCTATTTTTGCCCTTTGAGGCTACCTAACAATGCAGAAGTGCACATCTTAGCAAAATAACTTCATCCATTTAGAAGTAAACTACCATCTCTCACATTTTTCTTTTTCCTTCTGATTGTGGTGATATTTGGCAAGAATTAAAGAGGGATCCATGTGCTGTTCACGTGTAAATGCTCAGGAAAGCTTGGAACTGAATAGTCTTCAGTAACGCCCTTGTGAACTTTTCCTTCCATCTATCCTGCATGGGCAAATTAGCATAGGGAAACTATCCCATTAAGGGGTATTGCTCTAATCTGAAAAGAAGATAATTTATTGAATGACTGCAACTCACTGAGAAGGATTAGGCACAGGGAAGGAGTTTGGAACATCATGATTAAACAGAGATTAAACTTCTGAACTCCATGTCTTTTTAACATTAGCACTGGAATAAAAAAGCTTTCACTCTTGATTGATGATACTTGAAGGTTAGCAACTTTCCAATAAGGAATGTTGTTTCCACCATTAACGCTACTCTTCTAAAACTTTTTTCATTAAACTCTGACCACAGTATAATGGCCTTTTCCATGGAATAAAGCTCAAAATTAACCCATTAATTTGCAGTAGTTGTGATATATCCCTTCATAATATGCTTCCTTTTTATTGCTTATTAAGAATGTTTACACGCCCAACAATGGGGAAAAAAACCTTTATTTTTAAATTCTAAACCTTAGCCACTTGTTGTTTATTTGGTTTCTTTAATTTTATAGCTTTTTTCATGATGAGAGTTTTGGCTAAGATTGGAAAATCTCCAAGCAAATGTATAATTGAGAATGACTGAGAATGCTATTCAGGGCTAAACTGTTTAATGCTTTGAATACATAGCCTGTTGCCACCCTATCATTTCTTTTTATTCCTGATTAATGTCCAAGGCTCCTTTGTGTCAACCTCGATCCCTGAGAACTTCATGGACATGTCCAATCCATTTTCCTGGAGACAGCACGGAAGTGGTTTGCCATTACTTTCTTCCAGAATTTTCCCCCCAGCTTCCCAGTCCAGCCTACATCCCTAGTATTCCCTGATAGTGTCCCATTAAAATACTAACCAGGACTGACCCTGCTTAATATCTGAGTCCAGACAAAGTCAGCCAGATGCTGTTCCAGCTATGCATTAGTCCAAAATGGAGGTGGACAACGTGTGGCTCAAGAATCTCATGTGGCCTTTGACCTAATTGTACACTGCCCGCAGCCAAATTTCACAAGCCCTGTTGTATGCACCAAACCTGGCTCACTCCCTTCCTATTTTTGTTATCTCTTTTTAACCCCTACATGAACTTTAGTGTAAAAAATAGTAAATGAACAGCATGGCACAGGCTGTATCCAGGTATGCACAATGTGGTAATGCCTGGTGCAGAGACACTGACGAGTTCAGATTTCACTGAAAAGCTGGTTCCTCACATATTTTAATTGACAACAAGTTTTGCACACAAGGTTAATGAATGCTCAGCATGATGGTTATAAAAGCTTATAAACCAGCCCTTGGTATGGACATGCCATGGCAGAACACAGCATGCATACCTGTTGTCCATCACAGGGAGCATTGTGTGTATACTCCTGTAAGTATTTACCTTTAATAAAGCTTGTTCTGATCATACTGGCTTTCAGCTTCTCTTTTTTGGGAATCCCTTATGGATATAGTGTATTTGCTTCATCCAAAGGTGCCCTCTGGGAAAAAACACCTGTGCAAGCCCTCACATCTGTGGTAGGGATACCCATTCCTACCCCAGGGGTACTATTTGGAACAGTGCAAAGAGATAACAAAAATATGAAGGGAATGAGAAGGGGAAAAGCGGGGGGGGGGGAGGTTGAGATTTTTTTTATTAAAAAAAGCATGTCAAAGAGTTATATGCTCCATTCACTTTTGTATCTGCCTCTATTCGCTCCTTTCTTTATTTCTACCCACATTGATTTCTCCCAAGAAATTATTTAAAAAAAAAATTCTTTGCCCACTCCTGCTCCCTGGCAAGCAATTGATACCTTGATCCAGCTTCATACTTTCTCTAAACCTCTTTGTTTTGCAAAGTTTGCCCTCTGCCAGCATATGCAGCTTTTATCTATTTTTTTAAAGAAGATACTCTTTAATTATTTTAATCTGTCATAAGGGAAATGGTGGTCCCCAAGGCATATTCAGACAAAGCCAGCTAGGGCTTTGTAGGTCAATAAAATATGGTCAGAAGAGAAAACTTGCAAGATAGGACAGATTTTGTGTTTAGGATTCAAATGTGCTATGTGCATTACACTCATGTTGATCTGTCCAGTGAACATTTCTAAACAGACTTTAATGTCCTATTAACCAGAGCTTATTGCCATAATTTCATTTCAGGCTGATGAACAAAGGAAGCCAGATCACCTCTACCTTGAGTTAGGGTGGTCATGGTCATCCAGATCATTTGGATTTTATTATATCTTTCCTGTCAAATGGTTTTATCACATATCTGAATCCATATGGAAGCTACTTTTAATGAAATATATTATTGCAAGTTACATTCAGGATACAACAAATGTAGGAATACCTGAGGCTTTATAAATCTCATCGGTAAGGCTAAGATAGACCTCATTAATGACAGAATCCCAAATTCCCTGCATAACATTCACCTCAATATGAAGCCTTGGCTGTATGGGAGTAACCATTTTTGGCAGCAATCATGTCACAAAAGTTAAGCATCTATAGTGTGCTTAGCTCCTCATTTCAATCTTATCTGAAATCATCTACAACCATACAATCACTGGCCAAAATAAAAAAAAAAGGTCAGTGCTGAAACAGACAGCATGTTCTGAATCAGATGAGATAGAGGAATAGCATCCAATGCTGTAACTTCATGGTGAAGAAAAAGGTTGGGTAGATCAAAAGAAGAGCTTCCTGTTTATGCCAGCAAGAATTTTCTGGGCAGAACTTGTTGTAAACTGCCCAGATTCCCTCCTCAGGGGGAGATGGGCAGTGATAAAAATTGATAAATAAATAAATAAATAAATAAACAAACAAACAAACAAACTTGGCACAGGGACTTCTTCCACTGGCAGAATAAAAACTGGATTGAATGAAAAACCACTCACCATCAGAAGATAGCCCTTGAGCATTGTCAGAGATAGATTTAAGTACAAGTAATTAATGAAATCTAGGAGATACGAGCAAATAAAATAAGTCAACTTAGGTGTCACTTAAGACATAGCCACCTCCACCTCCCCAGCTGTAGCCCCTGGTTAAGCCTTGATTAAATTGAATCCAAAAGTGTTCAGTCTGGCCTATGGTGACCAACGGTTTGTCCAACTCTGAGCTATGTTATTAAGTGCAGAACTCACGTTAGGGAAAACCATTGGATGTAAATACATTTGAACTAGCCCTATCTTTCCTGTACTTTATCCTAAACTACATGAACCTTCCGGCAAATGTCTTTCTTTTCTTGCCTGAATCAGCTTTTGAATGATAGTAGGATCAAAGTCAAACACATCTTCATCTCATCCATCCTTTATTGGTCTGTATTTACTAGATAAGGCAGCATCCCAAACTAGTGTAGGCTTTCATGGCCCCGAAGCCTAACACTAATTCCAAACTTCCAGTAAAGCTTTATATCCCAAACTATTACTTGATGATAAGAGCTTAACACTTAGCTGCTAGGATCCGGAATGAAATGAAATTTGTTCCCATTATGCAGCATTAAGGGGCAATCATATGAGAAAGTTTTATTCAAGCAGGAGTGTGAAAGAGGTGTTCAAACTTGATGGGAATTCTGTAGCAAATTGGAGAGCAGATGGAAACCCATCAGCTGCCCAGAAACACAAAAAGGTAAATGGAAAGCTGCCAGCAATCACTTGCTGGGCCCAGCTAAATCATTTGTGCCAATAGTCAACTCTCCAGCATTTTTTTTTTTAAAAAGAGCATACTATTTCTAACATAATACCCTCCATTAAAGCCGAACAATCTTCAGCTATAACATTTTATTTGAGAGTGAGTCTCTGGCATTGTATGCAAAAGGCACATTTTCTTTTCTTTTTAATCTGGGAAAATCTTTAAGGACTTTTTGATTTGTAAGATTTTGGATCAATTTGAAATATGTTCCAGAAACACTTTGAGTTTATTAGAACCATGCCAGTTGAATGAGGTTTTTAGAAGCCTTCCTTCCTTCCTTCCTTCCTTCCTTCCTTCCTTCCTTCCTTCCTTCCTTCCTTCCTTCCTTCCTTCCTTCCTTCCTTTCTCTTTGCTTTGTTTTAAAGAATGTCATAACTTTCTGACACTCATTATAACCTGCTTATTCTGTATGCTGCAGTAATATTGAAGGAATTCTTACTCATCTTATATTTTGCTCCTTGAATTCTTTCCTAATAAACCTAGTCTCTAAATGAGGAAAGAGAACACGGTGAAGTGGTTTATAATAAAAGAAATCTGGGAGCTGTTTTTGGTTTGGTTTGATTTACTTTTCTCTTCTTCTTCATTTCCCCCTCTTTTCCTTGTCCTCTCTAAGAGCTGGATTACACCTATGAAGAAGCCTGCTGGATCAGACCAAATACCTCTACACTCCTGCCTTCTATTCTCATGTGGCCAATCAAATATCATGAGAAATTCACAGGCAGGAAAGCAAAGGAGGTAAATAATTAATTATATTAATTTATTCCTAGGGAAAAACAACCCTAAAGATCAAACCTAGAACTCAATTCAAAATGAAACCTAATCTAATAACTGCCGCTATAGCTAGACAAAGAAGAGAGGATATTCTATATATCAAGACAAACCAAAGCAACAATAAATAAAAATTTCAGAATCTTGATCCACAATGCAGTGCCCAGGGCATTGAAGTGCCTGCCCCACTTTATTTTATTATGTTCAATTTCTTTTAATAGAAAATAAATCAAATGAAACAAATATGTTGCAAAACAAAGTATCAGGCTCAAGCATATTAATTATTTTCAAGGATGTCTTTGGAATTTTGAAATGGGAGTGATCAGCTGGACCACAATTAGATGGTTACTATGTGACCTTCTTGATATCAGGAGAGAAGCCTGTCTCTATTTTTAGTCACAGTTCCATTGTATTGCCTGCATTAAAGGCTGCAAGACATAATTGGAAGATGTTGGGATGGAAATATAATGATAGCCCTATTCACGTAATAAATTTGCATTCTGGTGTCATCCCAGTTTAAAAATAGCAGATAAATATTCATTCATTCATTCATTCATTCATTCAAGTTGTGGTCAACTAGACGTATTAATACTTTGGAATAGCTTATTGCCAATCAAGTTTTAAAACCATCTGAGATATTGCAGGAGGAATATGATTGCCAAAAATTGTGAATTCACAGTAAATTAAATGAAAACAACTCTTGATTTCTCAGTGTGGTCCAGACACATTAGCAGCTCCTAAAACTCCCAAATTACCATCAGTATTGGAATATGTTTTAGATTATTCTAAGTTTACAGTATTTTTTAATAAATAATGGAAGAGTATCACTAAGTTCTTTGAAGAAACTTTGGAATACAGAGTTGCAGCATTTCATATTAACAAATAGTTAAGAACTTAAATATGTCTATGAAGGTTCTCTGTCATCCAGGTGGAATTGTCTGTAGCTTGAATCATGTCAACTGGATTTCTATTTTCTCAGTGGAAACGTTTCACTCCTTATCCAAGGAGTTTCTTCAGTCTGAGCAAAGTTGGTAAGGGAATCCTAAATATGTTTCTAGGTAGCTGTGTGACCTTACACCTGGGGCTAGGTCATGGTTATATTGAGATGTTATTTTTAAGTCCTTTTATCATCTAAAGGAGGATCGTTAAGATCACCATGCTGCTGTTGAGCTTGTGAAATGGTCTTAATCTTCCTAGGCACAGAAGACAAAGCAGGGAGGAAGATGGGGGAGAGATTGTGCCTGAGGCCCCCACCTCTATTCAAGGAAGGATTTTCCAAGTTGGCATAAATGGATTCCTTGACCCCTCTCTCAAACCACCTATCTTCTCTGTCTAAAATGTGAACATTAATGTCCTCAACTGAGTGTCCTTTTTCCTTTAGATGAAGATAAACTGCTGACTCTGGTCCTGTGGTGTTACATTGTTAAGAACTTAAAGAATATTAAATATGATTTTTATAACTTTCAGATGAGACTAATTCAACCACAGACTCTTTTTTTAATGTTTACTGAGAATGTTTAAAAAGGATTGGTTAACAACCTTCTTATGTTGGAAGTGTAAAAAGGGTGAGGTGCCACTCATATAATATAGGTTGACACTTTTCTGGAACAGTATTTTATAAGTATAAGTAGATTTATGGGGAAATCTTTAAATGTTAAAGCTGTTAATCTGTTGCTGCTGTTGAATTATATACCAAAGCTCTGGAATCTAACTGTCTATGAGGAATTATGGTTTAATCGTACATGTGGGGTGGCTAAAAGAATAATATTGAGAAATTATTATTCCAGATAATAGGGATTGCCTTTTGGAAGTGTGCGACTTATCTGTTCTTTTCCACATATAAGAATGAAGCAATATGTTCTTCTTTAGATTAGATTTGATATTTTACAATAATATTATGTATCTGAAAATAATATAATATTATATGGTATTTTTTGTAAACCAGTGACTACTTATAAATGTAATATGTAAGGTAGGTTTTGTGTTTGGTTTTCCAAACAAAAAAAATCTTTTTTTTTTGTTTATAT
This sequence comes from Charina bottae, assembly GCA_023362775.1. Taxonomy (NCBI): domain Eukaryota; kingdom Metazoa; phylum Chordata; class Lepidosauria; order Squamata; family Charinaidae; genus Charina; species Charina bottae. The sequence continues at coordinate 95,259,911 of JALMGJ010000002.1, read as the reverse complement.
ATTTTGTTTAAATACTTTTTTCTTTTTCTGTTTTTTTTAAAATAATTTTTATTTTTATGGATTGTTTAATTTTGTTATTATTGTGTATCTTGGTACTTCACTTATATTTTGTGCTCTTTTAAAATAAAGAATACATTTAAAAATAATTTTAAAAAATAATGATATAGGTTGCCCCAATATTGCCCCATTTTGGCTTAATATCCATAAGATCAATACAGTTTAAAGATGCGGATGTACAGTATATCTGAATTATATACCCTAAACTTGAAATTTAATCCTATTTCAAGAATTATGGAGAGCAGGGATGATTTCCTGAATGTAAAGCAGTATATAAACCTAATAAATAACTAAATCAATGTTGGAAAAATAGTGCAACCCCTGATTTACCATCCTGGATCACTGATATGTATTCTCTTTCTGGTTAGGAGCAACATCTCTATTAATGTAATCAAAAGACTATTGTTTTTAACATTTAGGCTGATTGGTTTTTATATGTAAAACTGTATATTTATATTTTTTTCCCTTTTCCCTCTGTTTTTGTGGATATTTTTCATTCTCTCTCCTCTTGTACTTGCTGTTTCTTCTGGGGGAGGGGGGGCTATATTAAAGCAATAATAACAGTAAAGTGCTTTCTATAGCTGTTGCCATGAGTTTTTCTTATGTTTTCTAGAAAGGTTACGGAGTTCCTAACATCTCACCAGGGCTGATGACAGAACCACGCCCTGTGATCTAAATGTATTCCCAAACTCTTCTAAAACTGCTATTCTCTTTCTGCAAGCCCTCTCTGTAACTAAGGAGTACATTAGCTGTGTCCTCCATTCCAGATTAACAGGGTAAATCAAACACAAGGTTGCCAACCACATTTTGCTATTTAATCTTTTTTTTTTTAAATGCTGTTTATTTACCAGTATAATATTAGACGTCATGGGAAATGTTTCATATACTCATGGGTGCAGCAAACTGCACACCCACGTGTGCGTAAGCCCAGAAGGAAATGACACCTTTCCTCATATCAATGAAAGAGCAATGTCTTCAGAGAAATGAATAAAAGGCTGTGCCAAGAATTCACTCCAGTTCTGAATTATCATGAACCCATTTTTTTGCCACTCAGTTGGCACTGCCAAATCATTCATTTCCAAGCAATACTTTTCATTTGTTCTTGTGAAGTCCTGTCTTATGACTGAGCTCAGGAAGGAGCCCTGTCTAAAGCAGTGTTTCTCAACCTTAGCTTTAAGATGTCTGGACTTCAACTCCCAGTGAGAAACTGGTCTAAAGGTCTAAAGTATAGTATACTTTCCCAGTCTCAGGTGCTGGACCACACCTCCCACCATTTCAGGTAAATAATTATGCTATTATTGTAATAGGGATCTATAGATTATATTATTATTACTCTTTTAATTCACAGTTGCTATGTATAATTGTACTTGTACTTATTTGATTTAGTTCGTTTTTAGTTGTTATTCTATTAATTTTATCTTGCTGGTCATTGACCGAATAAATATTACTACTTACTTACACCTCCCATCATCACTAGTCAACCAAACCAATGGCTATGGGTCATCAAACTTGTAATCCAACATCTGGAGAGCCAGATGGTGGAAAAGGTTAGACACTAGGAAGCTACTATGCTAGTAGCTATACTAGGATGAGCATTCTGGTTTCTGAACTAGAAATTCAGCAGAAAACTTTTGCCAAGAGAAAACAGAAAAGTTGGTTTCTACAGACACACATCAGTAAAAGAACATGCAGTGCCAGGGTTTGAATGAACTCTCTAAGCAAGCTTTTATTTTATTTTATTTTATTTTATTTTATTTTATTTTATTTTATTTTATTTTATTTTATTTTATTTTATTATTTTATTTTATTATTTTATTTTATTATTTTATTTTATTTTATTTTATTTTATTTTATTATTTTATTATTTTATTTTATATTTTATTTTATATTTTATTTTATTTTATTTTATTTTATTTTATTTTATTTTATTTTATTTTATTATTTTATTTTATATTTTATTTTATATTTTATTTTATTTTATTTTATTTTATTTTATTTTATTTTATTTTATTTTATTTTATTATTATTTATTTTATTTTTCCACTTGGGTAGAGAGAGAATCTTCTAGCTGTGCTCCTGTCCTCTGAAGATGCCAGCCACAGCTACTGGCAAAACGTTAGGAACAAAAACTGCCAGAACATGGCCACGCAGCCCGGAAAACCCACAACAACCATAAGCTTTTATTTATTTACAATTTCAGCTTAATATCTCACCAGCCCAACTGATGATGGTGTGAATGGATTCTCTTATCATAGCCCAATGGTCAAGCACATGCTTGAATGTGTCCCCCAGATAATTCTCAGATATCTTTAGTTAAAAGGTCCTCAGGCAACAAGGTTGGGGAAAAAATGAGCCTGGAAAGCAACATCCAATCAGTATAGACAGCATGAGACTAGACTAATATTCACCCTGCATCCAAACCAGCTTAATAAAATCCTCTCTGGGCTAGATACTTGGCAACAATTTGTAAGATACTCAGTCTGGACAGCAGGCTACCACACTATCCCATTGGACAATTTCCCTGTTGTTGTTCCTTTACACTTTTTATTTTAGGAAAGCAATTGTTAATCACTTTCCTTCCTGTGACCAGTCTGTCTGGACATAGACATTTTGTGTGCATATGTATTTATATATGCAAAGTTAAAGCATTAAATACACAGACATGCAGGAACAACAGCCAACTTTAAAATAATTTTTTTAAATTTATTTTCTATCCCTTTATTATTTTTATAAATAACTCAAGGTGGGGAACACACCTAATACTCCTTCCTCCTCCTATTTTCCCCACAACTACCACCCTGTGAGGTGAGTTGGGCTTAGAGAGAGCGACTGGCCCAAGGTCACCCAGCCGGCTTTCATGCCTAAGGCGGGACTAGAACTCTCAGGCTCCTGGTTTCCTATTGGCTCCTTCCCAGGGCTGAGAGAGAGTGACGGCCCAAGGTCACCCAGCCGGCTTTCATGACTAGAACTCAGTCTCCTGGTTTCTAGCCCAGCACCTTAACCACTAGACCAAACAGGCTCTATTATCTCAATTAATACAAGAAATAGTTGCCCTATTTTTTATCTATTGTATTTAAATATATGATTGTTTATTTATATACCACTGAATCAGGAGTGACACATGTGTACTTTTTTTATAAAAGAGATGCAATAAGAGGGTTTTTTGTGATGAATAGATATGTTGTGAATTTATTAGTTGCTTGGGATGCCTTTAAGGCATATATACATGCCCAAAGTTTCCTTATGCTTCATCAAAACTAAGAAACAAGAATTTTGAGGGTAACAATTTAAGGATCTTTGAGCACATATGCAAGATGTCTTACACAAGAATTATATAAAGATCTGTGGTTTCTAGCCTGTTGTCTTAACCACTAGACCAAACTGGCTCTATAAAAATTCCTTTCTTACTGCTCTTTGGTCTTAAACATTTTTTACAGCCAGCTTTTTCCTGCAATGCTACAATAGCTCAGTGGTTTTAACACTTGTCTTGCAGGTAGAAGGTACCTTGCAGGTGGAAAGTTTGAAACCCCCAGAAACATTTTAATTTTTTTTTCCTTTCCCTGAGCTACCTACTTTAAAAAAGTCCATGGTTGCACCATTTCATCATCTCCCTACAATTAGAGACCATGTAGGAGGAGAGTTTATAAGTGTCTGGTAGCCAAAATCCTAAGTGTCTGGTAGCACTTTTTCAGTCTAACAACATTTACTAAAGTTATAAGCTTTTGTGAAGTACAGCTCCCACAGCATTTGATGAAGTGTGATGTAGTTCACAAAATGTGTGTCTTTTAATAAAATTTGTTAGTCTGAAAAAGGACTACCAGACACCTTAGGATTTTAGAGACCATGGTAACCACTGATTCAGTTGAGGGGCTGCTCCTTTCTTCAAAGTAGCCAATGAATTTCTGTAACAAAATAAAGCTCATCAGCTGAAACAGACAGCAGTGCAAGGTGACATGAGGGGGAACACTTTTAAACCTCATCATTATCTTCTTTCTCAGTTCACTCAATGGCACGAGAGTAAAAAGGTAATAACAGACTCTGTACATAATGCCCACCAGCAATTTGCAACTATTTAATATTTCACTCCTAGCTCTTAAAAAAAACCACTCAAATAGTGTTTTGAATGAGTTTTTTCTAGAAATATAGCATTCAAGGCCAAGACTTAATATCTGTCTGCACTGCTCAAATTTTGTTTTTGTTCTGGTCATGACCAGAACCTGAGAATTCAGAAAGAAAAATGAAAGAGAACCTCATGCAGATTCACTGGCTGCACACTGGGCACTAAGGTCTTTGCATGACTTAAAGATTAGAAGGTATTTCAAGGTCAGGTCTTCTATCTGCTCAAATGGGCTTTCAAAACAGGGAGCAGGCAAACTCTGCTGCCAACAACCCCCTAGACCAGGGCTTTCCAAAGTGCTGCCGTTGGCGACACAACAGTGGCGGCGGCAGCAGCGCAGCGGTGGCGCGCGTGCGCATGGCGGTGGCGCGGGGGGTGCACGTGCACGGCGGTGGCGCGGGGGGGTGTGCGGCAGCACGCGGGTGCACAGCGGTGGCGTCAGCCTCCGCTAAAACGCAGAAGCAGTGATCCTGTGCCGCTGCCGCCGTGCACGCGCGCACCGCCGCTTCCGGGTGGTGTGGCGACACACCACGCTGTGTGTGGCGACACACTTTTGTGTCGCGACACACAGTTTGGAAAGCTCTGCCCTAGACACTGACCTTTCAGTGTTCAAAAGTCTTTCTTCAAGTCTTCAACCCTTTTCTTCAACAGTCTTCAAGTGTCTGTTGTCATCCGGGAATCTCTGTTGGCCTTCAGGGGTGCTGCTCCACAAGTGGCCGGTTGTGAGACCCTGTTTTTGAAGTTGGGCTCCCGAGAACAGTTGGGATTGTTGCTGTTGTACCAGCCTCCCTGCTGCATAGCAACCTCCCTGCCTGAGCTACTGGAGGCCATCTTGGGGTTGGCGGTGGAGTTCCCCAGACTTATGGTTCTGGGGGACTTCAATCTGCCATCCCTGGGGTGTGCCTCGGAGGTGGCTCGGGAGTTCATGGCTATCATGGCAGCCATGGGCCTGTCCCAGATTATTTAGGACCCAACTCAGGACAGTGGCCTCACTCCAGACTTGGTTTTCTTGTCAGAGCAGTAGCAATGTGATCTGAAGGGAGAGTTACATCTGTCCCCTCTGTCATGGTCAGATCACGCCCTGGTGGCCTTGAGTTTCTCCTATGCTGCTCCACTCTGCAGGGAGGCAGGAACCATTTGATTGGTCTGCCCCCGGCGACTGATGGACCCAATAGGATTCCAAAGGGAGCTGGGGGCTATACCTGAGGATCTGCTGCACGGTCCAGTGGAGGCCCTGGCTCCCTGGAATAGGGAGGTGGCTGGGGGCCTTGGACAGGATTGTGCCCATGTGAACTCTCTTGCCCCATTGAACCCAATACTCACCATGGTTTACAGAGGAGCTGAGGGTTCTGATGGATGAGGCAGTGCATCCATCCTTGCTTTTCTTGACCTCTCAGCGGCTTTCGATACCATCGACCATGGTATCCTTTTGGGTTGTCTCGGGGAGTTGGGGGTGGGCAGCATGGTTCACCTCCTTCCTCCAGGGCCAGTCCCAATCGGTGTTAATAGGGAGCGAGAGATCCGGCCCATGGCCCGTCCTCTATGGGGTGCCGCAGGGCTCGGTACTCTCCCTGCTCCTTTTAAACATCTACATGAAACTACTGGGTAAGAGTCACCATGGGATGAGGTATCATCAATATGCAGATGATACCCAGCTATACATCTCTGTCCTGGGTGATGTAAGTGATGCTGTGACTGCCCTCTCTCGGTGCCTGGGGCTGTGAGGATCTGGATAGGGAACAACAGGCTCCAGCTGAACCCTGGTAAGATGGAGTGGCTGTGGGTTGGGGGCTCCTCTGTATCCAGGAACTTACCATCTTTAGTTCTGGATGGGGTTGCACTGCCCCAGACAGACCCAGTGCGGAATCTGGGGGTCCTCCTGGACTCACAACTCCTGCTCAAAGAGTAGGTGGCAGTTGTGGCCAGGAGGGCCTTTGATCAACTCCATGTTGTGCGCCAGTTATCCCCTTTCCTGGATCGAGAGGCCCTCCGGTCAATCACTCATGCCCTAGTCATCTCCTGCATAGACTACTGCAATGTGCTCTACATGGGACTACCCTTGAAGAGTATCCAGAAGTTACTGCTGGTTCAGAATGCAGCCACGTGGGCAGTCTTGGGTGCCTGAAGTACGGTGCACGTAACACCTTTGCTGCGCGAGCTGCATTGGGTCCCAGTTTGCTTCTGGGTCCAATTCAAGGTGTTGGTTATCACCTTTAAAGCCCTACATGGCATGGGTCCAGGTTACCTGAGGGACCGTCTCATCCCCATTATGTCGACCAGTCCCACCTGGTCATGCAGAGAGGGCATCTTACGGACCCCGTCCATAAGAGAATGTCAATTGGCTGGGTCCAGGAAGCGGGCCTTCTCTGCTGTGGCCCCCACCCTTTGGAGGTGAGGCAAGCCCCCACTCTCTTGGCTTTCCGGAAGAAGTTAAAGACCCGGCTCTACCTTCTTGCCTGGGGCGGGAAGGGGGGTAATCAATCCTGGGGGTGGCTAGCACCTTAAAGTGGTCCACATGTGTTTATATACCCATGAATCTGAATCAGAACTTTAACTGCCATCCTGGATGTTATTTTATATTTTATATTTATTCGTCATGTAATATATCTTGTTTTTATTGTATTTTAATCTTTTTAACTTTATTGTAAACCGCCCAGAGTCCCTCTTTTGAGGGAGATGGGCGGTGATGAAATTTGATAAATAAATAAATAAGTGCTAGCCTCAATAGATCTGCATCTGCATCTGCATCATCTACCTCATCTATTATTTATATATTTACTTATTTTAATCCGTTAGGTTGTGTCCAATTCTCAGAGACTGCCTGGACAAGTCCCTGCAGTTTTTTGGGCAAGATTTTTGGAAGTGTTTTGCCATTGCCTTCTTTCTAGGGCTGAAAGAGAGTGACTGGCCCATGGTCACCCAGCTGGCTTTGTGCCCAAGGCAGGACAACTCACCTTCTCCCGGTTTCTAGCCCAGTGCCTTAACCACTACACCAAACCGGATCTCATATCATCTATATCTATATCAATATCATCTATTTCTATTTCTATATCATATTATATTATATTGCTATATTAGGCTGTATTATATTAATAAAGTGAAAAGAAAACACTGTTCTGCCCCTACTTCTGTTTCCCTTCCATGCAGTCAGGTAGGGAGTTGGAAAGGGAGATACACATCAACAGAGCTTGTGGTCAAGCCAATGCAAATACACCTTGATCAATTGATTGATTGATTGATTGATTGATATTGATTAGATGCATGGTGGCTAAAGGCAGGCAAGACCAGAAATGTATGTACCCTTTTCCTCCTCATTTTGAACCTTTCAAACATTCAGGTGAATGCTATTTCTAACCAGGGTGCATAAAGAGCTTTTCACAGAAGCTTTCAAAACCATATCAAGTGCAATCTGTAATTTATCCTTATTATTTGGCAGCCATCTAGCAAACAGGTCAGTTAATCCAATATCAGAAGCACCCTTTGCATTATTTCAGTTAAGAGTTTGGAATGCTAGAAGAATTGAAGAATGGTACCACATCTCCCAAACTAACAAGGGAATTAGACCTGAGATATCATGGGGTGACTTTGAACTGTCCTGGTTTTTGGTTCAATCTATTAATTTTCTTGTTGTTATAAGGAATAAATCTGAAAAAGAGAGTATCTGGAGAGAAGGGGGAGCATAAAGCTGAATCCCACTGTATCAATAATCTATAATAATGTAGGGCTTGAAGCCAACAAGGATTTTCTAGCTATCAAGTCTCCTGCTTCTCAGGCTCTGCTATCAGAAGTGGCCCAAGAAGACCCATGACCTGAAGTATGTGGGGATCCTTCTTCTCATCCTTCCTACATGCCTCTCCCTGACAGCAACACAGTCACCACTAGCCATCTAGCCACACAGGGAACTGACTGCCCTTTTATAATTACTTTTAGGGAGTCCTCAGATGGTCATATTGTCAGGAAGCCACAGGCTAGTGAATGCTACCTGTGCTAGGGGATGCCACAGGCTCTTCAGAGCAATACACCTGAAGTAGCCAGCTGGTACAGAACATTGGTCCATAGAGCCCTACTTTATGCTCTGTGAGTTGGTTGTTATGGGCAGAGGGTGAGCATGGATGTAAGTGGGGACTTCACAGTCTTTTCCAGTTTGTCACTTGAAAGGGCTTCCTTTTGCCTAATAATAGAACCACTTTGGTCTCTTTGAGAATAATTATTTTCTGTCCAGATAATCTCTTTGTAAAGCCTTTTTAAATGAGATTTGTATCAATCTGGTTGCCAAGCTGATTGCTCCAAGAAAAAAAACTGTAATAAAAGTTTTGCCTTTTTGCTTGTTCTCTCTTAGCCAGTGAGAAACAACAGACCGATTTAGCCAGATGTCTTTAGCATACACTCCTATTTTACATCTTCTAAACTCCACTGATTTCAGGAGAGTTATTTGCAGGCAAGAGTGTATAGTTTACAGATTTTTCTGAAAATAACTTCCATTGGCTTATACATCATTGTACGATTAATCATATTGCTTGTCCTTAGTCCCTAAAAGTAGCACTGATTGAAAATATAAGAAAATAAGAGATGTCAGAACAGATTTGTGAGGTCTGCCAAAATGGACTCTACCACAGGACAGACATTAGCACTGAGTGGGTTTGCTGAGATCCATTTTTTTCAATTAAAAATCCATACAGATACACACAGATCTGTTTGTGGGAGATGCAGCTGAAAAAGAAATATATGTTTCTGATAGTTGTATGCAGAAAGGGTATTGTGACAAAAATAAAGCAGTCACCTTTATCCATGTATATACTGAATCACAAAATCAGGAACATCTGCATAAGAGTATAGAGCAGTTTCGCATCTTAAGAAAGGTTGAAAAAGAAATTAGATACAGATTTGTTTCCCCAGATCTTTTAAACCAATATGTACAGTAAAACAGATTTGCTTCATATCGATTCACTCACCCCTAGAAGTATATAATAGTACATGGGTCACTATGAACTAATTTAAAAGAAAAGTGGAAACTTAGTACTTTTCTAGGCATCAAGAAAATTTGAATTTTAACCAGAGCTGCAAGTGTATTAATGAGTGTGACCTGAAAGCTTATCATAGACTTTCCTGACTGGTGAAAACTAACCTTGTCCTTCTATGCCATGCTATAATTTAATTTGCTTAGATTACTCAATGGAATGCTATGGATGCTGCTTTCTATCTCAAGGACTCAGAGTGATCTTTACACATGGGGAGTGAATTCCATTTGAAGAATAGGAAAGGTCTTTTGCTGAGTATAAGAATAGATTTAACTAGGTAATAAACAGAATATCCTACTGATGAAATAAAAGCAATGCAAGGTTCAACCTTGGGCAACCTTTCCATGGTTTTTTTCTAGGATTTCATTTAGGTATGACTTTTGGAGAAGGCTACAAAGAAGGACACTGTCATCAAATTCTCTACTAAAAGCCGATCAATTGAAGAAATGAACTATGAGCACCTAACCATTTTTATACTAACTGCTCTTCTCTATTTCACTTCCTAATTTAAGAAATGGGACACCTGCTTCCTTGCAGGTGGTACCCGCAAACTGCATATTCTTTCAAATGAGTGCGAGTTTTTTAAACCTCCTGCATGGAGTTAAATAGTACTTTTTAATCCTTATAGATGTATTTCCAAGCTATTACAGAAAAGTAATTGACTTATTCATGCGAGAAACATCTTTGGTGACACTGCCTGATAAATATGAAGACAAGGAGGGTTGCACTTGAGAGATACATTTGTGAGTGGCCCATTTAGGTGAACCTTTGCTGTTTTTAATTAAACAGAACAGGACACATTGTGATCTGAGTGGGAGAACAAATTTCTGCATCTTTACAAGTCCTGGTATAATTCAGATTGTTTTTTAACAGCAGCTGCTCTGAAATAATCTACCAAATGATTTTGTGACATGCAGGTCAAAGTAATTAAATATTTCCAAGTGTTATATTGAGGGGGCTCAGCCCATTCAGAATCAGAACTTAATTAATTTCAGTTCAAGAACAGCCCATCGTCGATCACATGTTCTCCATGTCTTTGGGAATATGTTTACTTAAGTCTATAAAGCTGCAGTTGGAACCTCATGGCATCATTTCATTTTATCTTAAATCAGTTTGCCACTGAGTTTGAAAGAAAGTACAAGTGGGATTTTACTTACATAAAGATTCCTCCTTCTGATATCAAATAAGTTCATTATTTTACAGCATAAAAGAGCATTCAAATCAGATGCAAACTTTATCACATTGTAATGGAATCAGTTTTTTTCCCCTCATGCTAGACCTTAAATTAGAAATGGGCAAGATTTTGGATGCTGTGGCCCTTCTCCAGGATATTTTGAGGGATATTATAGTCATAAAAAGGTAAAGGTTCCCCCCGCACATTTGTGCACTCGTGTCCGACTCTAGGGGCCGGTGCTCATCTCTGTTTGTTAGCCGAAGAGCCAGCGTTGTCGGAAGACGCTTCCGCGGTCATGTGGCCTGCATGACGAACACAGAACGCTGTTACCTACCCACCGAAGTGGTAGCTATTAATCTACTTGCATTTGCATGCTTTCAAATTGCTAGGTTGGCAAGAGCTGGGGCGAGTTTGGGAGCTCATTCTGTCACGTGGGGCTAGGGATTCGAACCTCCAAACTTCGATCTTCTGATCGACAAGCCTGGCGTCTTACCCGCTGAGCCACCATGCCCCTCTATTATAGTCATAAAGCTGTGCAATTCTTACAGACTATTCACAACAGTGTTTATCATGGTCAAAAAATAGGACATCTGTGCACATCTTTAGTATATTTTTGTAACCATGCTAAATTATGTGAAACAGTCCATAAAAATGTTATTATCAACTTTCATCCACCAGGAAATGTGTTATGTCAGTATTTGCAAGCCATGAATTATGTCTGCATAGCAGAGCAAAGAATGTAACAAATTGAAATATTGAATTTAAAAATCAAATACTAGTACTCCAAGATGTTGCATACTGCAATTTGGCTTCTCACTTTTAGAGAAACACGTTACAGTCAGTTTTTTTCCCCTCATGCTAGACCTTAAATTAGAAATGGGCAAGATTTTGGACGTTGTGGCATCAATTAACTTGACTGTTCCAAACTACTGTGATTGTGAATAACTGGCCAGTTTGTTTTAGAAATTGCAGTGCAATTCACCAGGAACACTGCTTTTCTAAGTAGGGACACTGTTGTGGGACACTGTTTTGGGAAATGGATGCTAACTTTATTTGGGACACTGTTTTGGGAAATGGATGCTAACTTTATTTGGAAGCCTACAAAACCATTCTCATAAAATTAAAAGGTCACTTCCCCTTGAATAAAATATCTGTTGGAGACTCTCATTCCACCTGTTTATTTGTTTGTTTGTCACATTGATTTCTTGCTTTTTCTCCAGGAAGTGGAGCATCTCCAAATTCTACATAATTTATCAGTCTCTTAGCCCTTCTATTAAAAAAAACCCTACAGCAAATAGCTGACATCTTTTAATAATTAAGCTCATTGCAACTGTAGGTGCTTTGAAGAAAAGCGATGAGAAAGAATATACAAGAAATTTGCTCTGCATTTATATGGAAGGGAACTTATGAGATCCACCAATGCTTTGACTGGGTGGCAGCAATGAATCAGTCTGTATATTTATAGGACCACCTGTCTCTAACTGTCTGTACTGGCTATCAGTATAGTGCAATTCAAGATGCTGGTCATCATCTACGAAGTACCTGGCATAGAGTCTGGATATTTTCAGGACCATCTGTCTCCAATTGTCTCTGCCTGTCTGGGAAGATACAACAGGGTTGGTATGGTTTGGGTTTTAACAATGTCATATCGCGGGACCAAGAGGTATTTTTTCTCTTTCGCTGCACCTGCCCTCTTTAATAAATTTCCCCCAAAGTCCACCCAGCTCCAACCTTGCCTGCCTGACTTCAAGGAAACCATGAAGATCTGGCTGATTCCGAGGCACTGGACATTATGTGAGCCCTTGGTTGAATTTGAATTGTTTCTTAATTTATTTATTATTTATTTATTTATTTATTTTATATCCTGACTTTATTATTTTTTTATAAATAACTCAAGGTGGTGAACATACCTAATACTCCTTCCTCCTCCTATTTTCCCCACAACAACTACCCTGTGAGGTGAGTTGGGCTGAGAGAGAGTGACTGGCCCAAGGTCACCCAGCCGGCTTTCATGCCTCAGGCGGGACTAGAACTCACAGACTCCTGGTTTCTAGCCCAGCACCTCAACCACTAGACCAAACTGTTCTCCCCCTACCTCCCACGTGGTCATTTCTATTTCTGTTTTAACTTGTTTATATTGTTGCTTTTTTGACCCTCATAAGCCACCCAGAGTTGTTTATGAGTAGGCAGCCATAGAAATTGAAATAATAAATAAATAGTGTCCAGTCTTTCTCTAGTCAAAAATCTACATAAGACTGTGGCTTGAATCATGTCAACTGGATTTCTATTTTCTCAGTAGAAACGTTTCACTCCTTATCCAAGGAGCTCTGACTGAAGAAGCTCCTTGGATAAGGAGTGAAACGTTTCTACTGAGAAAATAGAAATCCAGTTGACATGATTCAAGCCACAGACTGTTCCACCTGGATGACTGAGAACCTTCATCGACATATCTACACAAGACTCTCCCCCCTCCCAAACACACACACTTGTTATGGGAGGTGCAATCATGTATGTTTCTAAATTAATGTACAGAAAGGAACAGTTACATTACACAGATAGCTCACATTAGCTGATTTTACACTAATAAGCCTGTATCTGGGAAATTTACATCTTAAACATCAATAGCAGGGAAAAGTTTGAAAAACTTTTTAAAAAATAAATAAATAAAAAGACAAACCTGAGTACTTCTAGAAGATTAAGTAAGACAGTAAGATAGACTGGCTATATATTGGTCCACCTATCCTTAGATGATGTCATTTTTATTTTCTCCCATTCTACTGCTTGTTGATATATCCTTTCTACCCCAATGAATGACCCCATCTCCTTGATACTTTTTTTTTAACTTTCCAGGATTATTACTTCAATTTTCTGATGGGAAGGTTACCAGCTTTCTAACTGAACATATTGGCATGCTTTCATTTAGGTTCAGATACTTTTTCCTCAGTTAAATATTGACTAAGATTAACATCTATCCTCAGAAGGATAAACATGGCTGGTAAATCAATATCACTGAATTTGAGGTGGACTGCTATTACATGATTTTTTCAGAATTGTATCCAGCCGCCAAGTTCACCCTGTAAAAATTGGCTGTCAACGTTCCTTATATCTTTTTTATATTAATTTCTTTCGGGGATTTTTTTAATTAAAAAAGAAGAAGATGACTAGAGCCAAGTAGAAAGAAATATAGATGGATTCCATAAAGGTTATTTTTTTAACAATAATGATGATGACCATAGATATTCTGATTTTATTTCACAGGTAATCATCTCTCATTTAATTTAAAAAGCCTTATGTCTCAGATGTCCAGATACACTAATTACTGAATACTTGGCTCTTGTAGGGGTCAGGGCAACTCCATCTTGTTCTCCTTAGGTATTGAAACCAGTGACACTTAACCAATCTGTCAGTGAGGCCAATATCTTCAGAGACTCAAAATCATTACCCATTGATTCTTTCATGTCTTTGATGTCCACAAAGCCTATTTTAACTTTCATTGAGAAAAAAAAATCAGTAGCTGCACTGGAAAGGGCAGGAAAAGATTCATCAAAGGATGTGAAGGCTACTATTAGATATAATCAATTCACTGGTAAACCATGTGGTATAGTAGTTAGAGCACAGGATTAGGTTGGGGGAACCAGGTGACCTTCCTGAATCAGGTAATCTAGAGCCAGTCAAGCAGGTGACCTTGAGCCAATCACTATCCTTTTATTTACTCTACCTTTCAGGGTTCCTGTGAGGACAAAATAGGGGAAGTACTATGTATACATCCTGAGCTCCTGGTGGAAAGGTAGGACCTAAATGCAACAAATAAATATAGGAAGAAATAAATATACTGTAAATGGTTTAAAAACAATATATTTTTACCATGGGTGGCTACCATGGAAAGAAATCTGAACTGATTTATAAAAATTAATAGAAGTATTGGCTTGTTTGTCCACTACTGAGTCGTGCTATATAGAGAGAGAGATAGAGAGATGTGGCACTATTTGAAAGCATGTTGGTTTCTATCTCTTCTATTCCTTTCCGATCTTTTAATTGTGACTCATATTCTCTACAGAATCAGAGTGTTTCCTTTGCTTTCTACAGCTTGATCTTCTTTTTCACTTGATTTCAATGAGCTTGGCACATCTACAGATGAAAAAATTCATTTACTATATGCACTGTGAAGGGACTATTAACAGACACTGAGTTCTTTCACAATTTATCAATAGGTTTGTCCTGTATCCCTCCTTTTACATCCCAGGAACTTGATTCCTATCTGCTTTCTTTTTCCATGCAATTATTTTGATGAAATAGTCAACATTGCCTCCTTAGAACTGCAAAGAGAGAGAAAATAATATAGTGTGCCAAGCTGAAATGCATTACTAACCTGTATTTTTTTTCAAAAATAGCAACCCACCTGGGGAGAGGAGTTAGAAGGATAAAAGGCAGTCTGGACAGACTTCACATTCTTGTTATTTTCTCACTGAAAAAATTCCTCTATCTGCTACTGTTCTCTTTAAAAACATTTCTATATAGTTTACTTCTATACATCCTGGATGTATTTCAGTATATACCATATGGTCCAACATGGGCAATAGTTACGTTGGCTTGCAGGATAGCCTCTAGATTAGAAAGCCTACTTTACCTAGAATAATGGGAACTTGCTTGGGGTAAAACTGGGGTTTGGATTTAGTTCTGACATATTGGCCATAATGTGCCCAAACTAAGGGCTACTATCCTTACGATTATCAGGTCCTGCTTCATGTGGCATGGGTACAAGTAAGCTTGGTTACCTAGTCTAAAAGGTAAAAAAAATATTACTAAAAGTGTTATGTGAAAGCCTTGATTGACCAAACTCATAATGTGTACCAGGGGTCAATGTGTATGGGGCCATCTAGTGATGACCACAGCATATGGAAGATTGTGACTTAGAAAATATGGGGAGAAATCAGTAAAGAGAATGAATTAACAAATGAAAGAAAAAAAGATGTGTGTCTGTGAAACAAAGAGAAAAAGGAAAGATGTGATAGACCTGAATGAAGGTGGTTGGATCTTGTGCCTTAAAGCTGATGATTATATACAAGAACTTGAAAATATAAGTCCAATTCTGAATGAAAGAGCTAAAATGTATGTCAAAAAGTATAAATTTGTGTCATCTAAGTTGTTATCGATGCATATAAAAGTAGGAATCCATGGGCTGATGTTAGCTGCATGTTACACCCTAGTGAATGATGACAATGGAAAACCAGAGATGAGTTTCGAGAAAAAAATGTGTAATATTTGACTGAATGCAATCCAGAGGAAAACCATTATTCTGCTATATGGCATGAATGGATGGGTGGGAACTATTTGGAAAAAGTGGCTTGGCTATTAAGAGACCCAAGAATTAATGAGAATGTTAAATGTTGGGCAATATCTGCTTAGATAAAAGTCTGCTTCAAATATTTGGTATAAGTATGACTATTCATATGTATATATGGAAAAGGAATTAATATCAATCTAAAGGCACAATTGATTGGTGGCTTATGATAAAAGGTTGGGAGAATTAGTGAAGAATACCATTTTTTTCTAGTGACATGAGTGGATCATGGGAAAAGATAGATATGAAGAAAAGGAACAAAGGGAAAGAAATAAGAAGAAAAGTAGAATATCTGCAGGAAAAGAAAGTATGGTTCTTTAATTAAAAGTATCAAAAGAAAACTTTCCCAAAATTCCCAACAGAATGAATAGGAACTAGACATAAGCAAAGAGGATGTAGAAGCTGCTTAGAACAGAGTGAAAATAATTATGTTGCAGAGTGCCAGAGAAATGTCTGGAGTTATGCTAATGGGGAGTGCAAAAAAGGATGCTCAACAGAATGATGGAGTGAATGAGGTTGTGGGAATGAAGTCAAAATAGTATGAGAATGAGTACTGCCAAAAATGAGAGTGAGAGAAATATATAATGTGAATAGAGAGAAAAATGTAATTGCAAAGAATGTAATCAAAGAGAGCAAGGAACAATTAAAATTAAAACAGGCAGAGAAAGTACAGAACTATTTTGATAGAATTAAAAAAATGTTTTCAGAATGGGTGAAGAGTGCTAACTAAAGAGCCATCAAAAGAAAAGTGATGAAATTATTTGGGATGAAATAATTCAGAGTCAGAGAATACTGGAAGGAGTTTTTTTTAGAGATTTATCTCAGTGATATGTTGAAGAGTAAAATGGAAACGGATGCTATCAATGTTGGTGCCCAAGAAAAAAATAATGAAAAAAAAGCATAAATGTGGCTTGTTGCTAGGAATGAATGTTCATTGAAAGTCAGACGCACTGTGTAAGAGCTTTCTTCTGCCCACTTTGTTATATGGAAATGAGAGTTGGATAGGTCAAGAGAAACATAAAAGTACATTAAATACAATGACAAGGGGTTGCTGTAAGAAGTATGTATTGTAAAACAAGAAGAGATAAGGTTAAGAATGAATAGGTGCTGAATAAACATGAATTAAATGCAAATGTGAGTAAGCGGTTTGGTCATATTAAGACAATGAATGAGGACTGAATGCAAAATAAATATATAAAGGGAGAATGAAGTCAAGAGAAATGAGAAAGACCAAGAAAGTCATGGTTGGATGGAATTAAGAGCCAGCGTTGTCCGAAGACGCTTCTATGGTCATGTGCCCGGCACGACGCGCGCGGAACACTGTTACCTACCCACCGAAGTGGTACCTATTAATCTACTTGCATTTGCATGCTTTCGAATTGCTAGGTTGGCAAGAGCTGGGGTTAGTGCGGGAGCTCACTCAGTCACGCAGGGCTAGGGATTTGAACCTCCGAACTTGCGATCTTCCAATCGACAAGCCTGGCGTCTTATGGTATCAACTAGAGTACAGAAGCACCTTCTGAAACTGACTCTCCAAAGATAATCTGTAAGCTTATCCATGAGAGGTCACTAGGGGTTCCCTGGGAGATCATGATTTATTAAAAAAATATTTCAAATTTGGGCAACTTCACATTAAAGAAGTAAATTTCATTCTTCATTTTTAGTTTAAGAACACTGTTAATGCATCTATACAGGCCTACACATGAAATGAATATAATAATTTTGTAACATCTGTCCTATATTTGAGCCAGAATGCGCAGGGGTTCCCCAAGGCCTGAAAAATATTTCAAGGGTTCCTCCAGGGTCAAAAGGTTGAGAAAGCCTGCACTAAACTGTCCCTTACTTCACTTTCTCTTTCAGCTATCAGCTATCAGAACTCTCTGATTACTTTGTGCCCGCAGCCATGACTTTCTCATGTCAGTGATTTCTGCATCAACTGCAATATAGGCAAAATATTTCAGTATTTGTGTCCTATCACTCAACTCAGACTTCACCCATTCCATTTTAAATAATATGGTTATGATTTACACCCCTTTGCATTTCTATTTTGGGGTACAACCTTAAAGTAATTAAACCTTATAAAGGCCTAAATTTAAGCCCGTCTGAACACACTTAAACCATATGAGTATTGATGAAACGCTATGCCATATGATGAGGTTCTAGTCTGAACAAATACAATCCAAAGCACCATCAGGTCGCAAAGCTTGTTGTCTTGGTAAGGAATCCTCCATTCAACCACCAAGCTAAAGACATGTAAATTGTACTTAGGCATTAAGTAACTGTGATATCTCTAGCTTCTAGGATATATGAAAAACATTTCACTAGCATCAGAATGGTACCTGACTCCAAATATCACAAAGAAAAATGTACACAGTGGACAGAGGCAATGAGCAAGATACAATTCTCACAACCCAAAGGCAAAATATGGTGATAAACCCGATAGATAGATAGATAGATAGATAGATAGATAGATAGATAGATAGATAGATAGATAGATAGATAGTTAGTTAGTATCGGGGACATAAAAAGCAGTAATATCAAAGAACACCCAAAACTAAGGAAACAGTCACATAAATAAGAGTGTCAAGGTTGGATAATAAATTGATAGTGACTAAACGTCAAACTAAGGCTTAAAAAAGTACAAAAACAATGAAGCCTTTCAGTCTCTCTTACTCTCTATACTTTTTAAAGAAAACACAGATAACCTCAGTGACTTTCACAGCAAGATTTTAAAAAAAGTCTGTAAAAATATGTATCTTTTTACAATTGGGAAATCTCAAAATATTATGTTCTGTCAGCCTGTCAAGTGGAAATTCTTTTCTTAGCATAAAGATGTAGACAATGCTGAAATCAGATTTCTTGTTACACTTACTGACTTATTTTATACAGACTTATTTCCTTTAGAGGAAGAATATATTGCATGTGTATTTCAGATGGCTGGCTCAAGACAAGGTCATAACTAGGGTATGCAGGCAAGAAAGTCTAATACTTTTTGTTCATACTGCAAGCCAATAGATGTTCACTTCCAAAACTGCTGTTGGTTCCAGGGAGTGGGGAATTCCATTGTCAACAGTAGCTTCCTCCTCTGAAGCTGAATAGAAACTTTTACATCAATTTCATAAGAGTTGCAGCATGTCAGAAAATAGGTATCTTTCCCTCCCATTCACCCAGTCCTGATTCTCTTTTCCCCATGGCTGCCCTTTGAAAAAAAGAAACCTAGCCATATTATTTGCATGCATATACTTAACATGTAGTCTAGTCTGGACCAAGTGTTATTTGTGAATCCACAAATGCCATCAGACAAATAAATGTATAGCTATAGAAATTCTCTATATTACCTTGAATTCCGTCTCAATGTTGGCTAGTCTTGCCAGTTCATTGCTTAGCTCTAAAGCAGTAAGAACAGGATCTTCGCTAGATAGAGACAAATAAGCCGCACTTGCTAATCCCTTGTAGGCATTCATTCTTGATCGAGAATGACTGAATGAGTCTTTCCTTTGCTTCTCAGTGCATTCATTGCATTTACAGAAGTAGTCGTGGGGTCTTTCTATCCGCGCCCCTTTCAGTAGCAATATATGAACAATTTCATATTCCTGGCAATGAGCAGCAAGTATAATAGGAGTAATGTCATGGGAAAAGCGTGTTCCATCTTCATCATAAGCATAAAAATCATCATCTCGTAATTCTTGCTCGAGTGGGCTTAGAGTGAGACGCTGCCCTTGTGCAAAGGCTGGATGGTTCAATATTGCTTCCACAATCCGTACATATCCTTTACTGATGGCTAACAAGAGGGCATCTCCAACCCTTGCTAGATTCTCTTTCTTTAGAAGAAGTTCGGTTACTTCCAGATGTTCATTGCCAACTGCCAATTGTAAGGCATTTTGTCCCATGTAATCAACACAATTGAAGTTCAATGTTTTGGATTCCTCTAGCATTTTCCGTACCACTGGGATGTTGCCATATTCTGCTGAGTCCAAGAAACGTTCTTCCTCAGATGTCAAGTTGGTGCCTTTCTCATTGAACATATAGGCTGGGCCTCGGGTGGCCTGCCTCCTCCCTTTCTCCCGAAGGGTGGTGTGTCGCCGATGCATGTTTGTGGAATGAGGTTTTCAAGCCTGGATGGAAATAATGGAACATAATAAGACATATATTTTTTATAGGAATTTCATCTGCCGAATATTAAACCCACAGATTTTCCATGGGTTAAATGTCAAAGAGTATTGGAAGGAATTAACTCTTCAATTGAAATGGATAGGCGCTTGACTAGATTAGCCCTCTTATACAGCAAAATTCAAATACTTATCACCAGAGCATGTTTTACAAGAATCTGCATGATTCCAGTATACTTATTATAATTATTTTCCGTGTTGTCGATTAATATAAATATAGTATAAAACCACTACTCTGCCCAGTTAGTCATGAAGCCCATCCACCTGTATTTTATATGAGATCCACATTTATAAGTTTTGTTCCAAACCAAGTAGTTTCAAAGTAAGTAATTATTCTTTGAATGTATAATGGTCTCTCATGTCCCAGTTAATACTTCAATAAGTGACCTTCTTTAAAGGAATAAAGTCCAAGGAGATGAGACACCCCCAAGCCCTTGCATGATCATTCTCAGGAGAACATGGGTTAGCACGTTTCCAAACTGCAAAAGGTAGGATGACAAAACCAAACATTAAAACTGAATGCAGTATGTAAAATCAAATGTGCCTATACTGGACTGTAAGCCTGATCCTAGGATGGAGAGGCCAATGGAGCAATGGTGTTAACAGTCATCCCAAAGGCTACAAGTGAATGGCGCTAACTGGTGCCATAATTTGAATGATGTCTGCCTAGGATTTGTTCCACTAAGATTTTGTTTTCATTTTCTAACATCTTCAATAAAGATTTTATACTTTGTTGTTTATGCTTAGTACCTTATAACTCTTAATTACACAGTCAGAGCTATTAACATGAGAGACTATGAAAGCAAAAATCAGGTTTGGATTTTGAGTGAAGACTTCAAAACCACACAAAATGTTGCAGCCACTGCAAGAAATTGTGTGGTCACTAATTCAATACTACTTGGAATAATCCCAGCAGAAATTAAATGCTGATGAAAGAAGGGCACAAGAATCAACCATTTATAATGGCATTATTTTTCCAGATCCTCAGCAAGTTTACAACTTATTGCTGGAAACCGGAAAATATAAAGTAATTTATAAGCCACGCTGTCTCTCTGAAGTCATTAATCTGAGTTATAGATTCCTAAATTTGAACATATATTCTCTGCAGAGATCTCATGCCTTCTTTTAAAAGCGAAGATGACAAAATGACACACACACACACACACATATACAGTATATACATAAAAATGTAAATGTAAATATAAATATAAATATTTGATGAAGAATTCAGAGGAACTCCTAAATTTCATGTCATCTTACCAGTGTACATTCTTCTGCTGCTGCTCCTGCTGCTCCTGCTAAATGGTCAGGTTATTCTCCAATGAAGTCGTGAGGCTATGATATTTATTGGCATTATCAGATGAAACTTTGCTTCTAATCAATGGAAATGCTTGTTCGGCAACTACACACACACATGCATGTGCACACACACACACACACACACACACACACTGGTGACATTTTCTTCTGTATGTTTACAATTCTCAGTCTGATGGAAGAAAAATTGCTTTCGATTTCTTGGCCAAAGGAAGAAAAAGTTACTGAACTGTGCTGGCCAAGGGGTAGATCTAAGTACAACATCTACAGTAAATCCATTTCTCCAGTGGTCTCTGGCATCTCATGCCTTATTTAAATCCTAAGGGAAGATCTGAATTAATTCCTCCAAAAGAACTTTTTAAGATTGGAAAGCATGGACAGCTTAGGGTTATAATTTTTATAACTGAAAAAAAAATCAACATTAACTAGAGCAACTGCCACTATTTTGCAAATGGGCAGTTGGCCCTTAAGTTTATTTATTTATTTATTTATTCGATTTAACACCGCCCAACTCCCTCACAGGGACTCTGGGCGGTTTACAATCCAACACAAACTCCAATACAAATATAAATAAAGTCAAATAAACATTAAAATAAGCAATTTAAAAATACAATAAATATAATAAAATCAAGGTGGTGGTATCTTCTTTAAAACACTGGAAAGGGCAATTCTAGGGCCATCCTAAAGTATTAGCCATCCCCAAGAGTGTATACTCTTTTTCCCGCCCCAGGCCTGTTGGCAGAGCCAAGTCTTGAGTTTTTTCCGGAAGTCCAGGAGCGAGGGGGACTGTCTTAACTCTGGGGGAAGAATATTCCACAGGGCAGGCGCTACTGCAGAGAAGGCATGCTTCCGTGTTCCCGTTAGATGGAATTCTTTGACCAATGGGGTCCGTAGCATGCCTTCCCTGCATGACCGGATGGGATGGGACAATGTAATGGGGATAAGACGGTCCCTTAGGTAACCTGGTTTCATGCCATGAAGGGCTTTAAAGGTCATAACCAACACCTTGAATTGGACCCGGAAGCAAACTGGAACCCAGTGCAGCTCGCGTAACAAACGTGTTACATGTGTCCGATAAGGGACTTCCAAGATCGTCCGTGCGGCCGCATTCTGGATCAGCTGAAGCCTCCGGATACTCTTCAAGGGTAGCCCCATGTAGAGCGCATTACAGTAGTCTATATGTGAGATAACCAGGGCATGAGTGACCATTCAAAGGGCCTCTCGTTCCAGGAAAGGTCATAACTGGCGCACAACATGAAGTTGTGCAAAGGCCCTCCTGGCCACGACTGCCACCTGTTTTTCGAGCAGGAGTCGTGAGTCCAAGAGGACCCCTAAGTTACGCACCGGGTCTGTCTGGGGCAGTGCCACCCCATCCAGAACTAAAGATGGCAATTTCCTAGATATTGAGGAGCCATTAATCCACAGCCACTCCATCTTACTAGGGTTCAGTCAAAGCCTGTTTTTCCCCATCCAGGCCCCTACAGCCCCCAGGCACTTGGACAGGGTAGAAACTGCATCACTTACTTCCCCTGGGATGGAGATGTATAATTGAGTATCATCAGAATACTGATGATATCTCACCCCATGGAGATGGATGATCTCACCCAGCAGTTTCGTGTAGATGTTAAAAAGGAGCGGAGAGCACTGCCTCCATCTCGCTCCCACCAAAGATCATCCATAAGCACGACCAATGCAGTTTCAGTCCCATGACCAGGCCTGAAACCTGACTGAAAGGGGTCCAGATAATCCGTTTCATCCAGAATCCTCTGGAGCTGCAACGCCACCTTCTCAACCACCTTCCCCAAAAAGGGAAGGTGGGAGACTGGATGAAAATTATCCAGTACACTAGGGTCCAGCAATGGTTTCTTGAGGAGAGGGCATACCACCGCTTCCTTAAAAGCTGCCAGAAACACCCCCTCCCCCAACGATGTACTAGCCATTGTCTGGACCCAGCTACAAGTCATCTCCTGAGCTGCTTTCACCAGCTAGGAGGGACATGGATCTAATTGACAGGTGGTGGCATTTACAGTCCGGAGAACTCTGTCCACTTCCTCAGGTCCGACAGGCTCGAACCGTTCCCAGTTAACAAGGTAAGTACGTTCCCTGGGTATCTCTTCAGACTCTGTCTCACACTTGGAGTCCAACCCAGAGCGAATCCGAGCGATTTTATCCAGTAAACGCCCAGAAAATTCTTCCTCACAGCCCTGGAGATGGATTTCTGACTCCCCTTTCCCTAAAAGGGATCAGGTAATCTTAAACAGGGCTGCTGGACGGCATTCCGCAGATGCAATAAGAGCGGAGAAATATTGATGTTTCGCCACTCTTACCGCCACAAGGTAGGCCTTAATAGCCGCTCTAGCTTGTGTTTGGTCGGGTTCAGTCTTTGTCTTCCTCCAGTGGCGTTAGGTGAATGGTGCCTTTTCTATGATTTCTGTATGTTTTTAATGTATCATTTGGACTTTGTTGTACCCTACCCAGAGTTTATGAAGACTACAGTGGGCTATAAATATTGTAAAATAAAACTAATAAAATCATAAATAAAGTAACCTAAAACAAATCCCTAGACAAACAAAAAATGTGAAATCTCCTGAGAATAAGGCAGAAATGCAGAAACCCTCTTTTACACATGAAGAAAACTTTTGAAAAATTGGAGGCCAGGTTCTATCACTTTATTGATTTTAACACAGACAGACACTTGCACACTTCTTCATGTATGTGAGCAATTAAAGCATAGCTTTCCAAACTGTGTCGTGACAGTTTAGTGTGTCGCAACACACAGTTTAGTGTGTTGCGAAGTGGTGGCGTGGGGGTGCGTGGCGGCGGTGGTGTGCATGGCGGCGGCGGCAGCGACGATGGCAGTGGCACGCCATCAGCGCTTCCGCATTTTAGCGAGGCTGCTGAAACTGCCAACACCGCCGTGTACGCCGCCGCCGCACACCCCCTGCACCACTGCGCACGTGCACGCTCCACGCACCCCCACGCCACTGCCACTGCCACCGTTGGTGTGTCACCAACGGCGGCAGTTTGGAAAGCACTGCATTAAAGTCTTGTAAAAGACTTTTTTTGTCTAATGTTATTTTTAAAACACAAATTTTGAGACATGCGTAACATTAATGAAAAGCACGGAAATGTTATAGAATGCTATAGAGCTGATAGATAGAACCATCATTGGCCAGTATCTAGCATAATAACTGAGATTATTTCTTTGAGAGGCTGCTTCACAAGCAATTGTTTTCTTTTGCCAATTCCACTTGTCCTTCACTTCTGAGAAACAAGCGTATTGTTTCTTTTGATACTCTGGGACTCAAAAAAGTAAAGAACAAAAGCATTGGCCAGTTGTCCAACAGTGGTATGCCTTACCAACAGTTTTACAATCCCTTATCAATAGTGATTTG
The DNA here is from genome assembly GCA_023362775.1 of Charina bottae. Classification (NCBI taxonomy): domain Eukaryota; kingdom Metazoa; phylum Chordata; class Lepidosauria; order Squamata; family Charinaidae; genus Charina; species Charina bottae. Next base: position 95,235,323 of record JALMGJ010000002.1, on the reverse strand, counting down.
GGACTGTACTTCTTTATACAATTAAGAACTTATTCCAGTCACATCCTTTAATTATATTTAATTCCATCCCCATATTTTATGACAATATTTTAAGACACTAACAAACAAAAGGTCTACTAAAACACACCTCAAAGATCCAAATATTTGTTCATGTTAAGCATATCTCATAATAAAATTATATTGCAACTCTGACCAAGTCAACAGATGTACAGGAAACATGTTACTGGTCTACCTACTTTTGGGTGGAATGGAATGGAGTAGTGGTGCTTTACGGCTGAGTGAAGAATGGATACAATAAAAGCTTTGATATAAATAATCACAGCAGAAGTATGCAAATTCCTGTGCAAGAATTTCATCATAGGCTTGGAAGAGTCTTCAAGGTAATTTAGTCCAGTCTTCTATTCAGTGAACACTGTAGAACATAGGATGCATCTAATAGCCAGTGTAGCATAGTAGGTAAGCTGTACCAGTTAATGTCTTCAATATTAATCTTAATGTCTTGGATATTGGTTCAAAATTCCTCTCAACTATGGAACTCACTGTGTGACTTTGAACTCACTATTCTCTCTCAGAGGGACATCCTCAACAATGGAAAGTTAAGACTTACTGCTTTTTATGTGCATGTAATGCATGCAACACATGTTTAAAAGGAGCAGAGTTTTGATCACCCAGTCATGACAGCCATTTTGAAGTCAGTGACTGTTGCTGTAGACACAACAGTCTTTTCACTTTCCAATCTATTTGACAGAGGAGTGGTTATGTGGATGAAATTAGTTAATGCTGCCTTGAGCTTTCAGATAAAATGTGGGATCTAAATGTAATTAATTAATTCAGCAACGCATCTGAATGAGAGAGAATTTCAGAAAAATTATCTTTTGCACCATGACAATGTAATATAATTCCATAATTACAACTGCTATGCAAAAGTCACTTTATATTATTCCATGTGACAATTACCATTCCATGCCAACCTTGAAAATTAAGTGGCTTTTCATTGTAACACAGTTTTCTTATGGCAATTTGTACTGGTATGGGAAAAAATTGTCCAGTTCCTATGGTACAACAGCTTAATATTGGCAGATAGCCACTACATGCAGAAGTAGCATGTAGCACGCAGTAGCTTTAATATATACCATTTTTACAAATCAGCTTCTCTACTGTGCTTCTTTACATTCCTAACATTTAAACACATTATCCAAAAAGAAATTACTTTCTCAGAATTTACAAATTTTGGGATGCCAAATACCAGTCTCTTCTGGCCATCCTTAGCCTTGGAAGATGGAAATTGTTAAAATGGCAAATATTAAGGAAAAATAATTCTTAGAAGTTGGTGTAAACAAAGTGCTTGTACTTCTGTGGTAAAAGAAGACAAAATAATTAAGTAAAGTATCACAGAAAATTAAACCAAATATTTAATATTTAATTATTAATTATTTTATTTTAATATTGAATTCAATATTTGAATCTTAAATTAGATTAAATAGAAAATTAAACAGAAAATTAAGTAAAATGGTCATAGAAATTGAATATTTAGACAGTAATTTTGACTGAATGGCCTTATCCTAATCTGACCAAGTGAGAAGGGTGTCCTCATTCCCCCTCCACACCAATTACTTTTCAATAGAAAATGTTTTTCTCAACTTAAAATATTTCCAACAATAATATTTAGCCATCCCTGCAGGGACTGAAAAGCTTATTACCAGTCAGTAACAGATCTGTATGTTGCAGTTCTTGTTCTCTGCTTTGAGAATTAATCCCATGTAGAGACAGTGAAAGTGATGCATTCTTTTTAAAGTCTAATTATGAGTCTTGATTGCACTTATCTTAACATTTTTTGTTTAATGATGCTTTGCATTTAAATTACTCTGTATCTGCATATTTTATGAAGACTGCTAGTGATCAATCTCATTAGGCAAGCATTTAAGAAAGGGTGCTTTTCTGGGAATGGTGTGTTGACATTTGGTGGCATTGGAGAACAATATTTTGATTAACAATTAGCTTGTCAATCCTGCTTTTGTGGTGTTTTGTTGCTAAAGGAACCAGATGATATAGATACCTTTGGCAGGATTCCTCATGAAAATCAAAATATGTGTTCTCATAATACATATGTAATGTATAAATCATCATTGTCCCATATGTGGGCATAAAACCAACAATCATGTTTTAACTTTGATGTGAACTGTCTTTAAATCAAAACCATTCCCTTGCCAAAGGACCTCAGTGTCTACCAAGATTATAAGATGCTGAGAACGTTTCCCATTTTGAACCCAGATCTCACTACAACAAATGGAAATAAAATGGAAATTCAAATTTTATATGAAATAATAATGTGAAAAAACATTTCCAGTTTAAAAAATTATGCACACCTCTAATATCCATTTAGTACAAATCTAGTCAAAACCATGCCTCTCCTTGGCCTGTGCCATCCTGTAATTATATGGAGATTTTTTAAAATTAAAGGCCTATTCACATTATCCAACTTCATTTCATTTCTCTGGTATACATATACATACATGCATCTCATATTTACAGAAATTACATACATGTATGCCGTGTGTGTGTGTGTGTCTGTGTGTCCCTGTGTGTGCATATATATGTGTATGGTGTGAGAGAGTGTATGTTAGGGCAGATGGGCCCCCTTGTTGGATGAGTTTTTGCACATTTTCTGTATGGAGTGGTTGGATGCCTTCTTGGTTATTTATACTGCATTGCATTTATAATTTTGTTTGTTTGATATTGTGAGCAACCCAGAGTTGTTTTGGAGGTCAGATGGCATGCATGCATGCATATACATATACATATACATATACACATACACATACACATACACATACACATACACATACACATACACATACACATACACACATACACACATACACACATATCCATCCATCCATCCATCCATCCATCCATCCATCCATCCATGGGGGTTGTTGTTGTTATTGTTATTATTTTTTAATAATATAATATAATATTATTTAATTTATCCCCGCCCATCTCCCGGAATAAGGGACTCTGGGCAGTTTACAGGATAAAATGGTTAAAAAACTATACATAAAAATTACAGACCATATAAAATAATTATAAATTATGAATCCAGATGTGTAAAATATTCGTTAAAGAAGGACAATAAAATCAAGGGATTAGCCATCTCCATGATGAACTATCCCTTCCTCCATCCCATGCCAGGCAGCAGATCCAGGTCTTCAGCTCTTTCCTAAAGGTCGGGAGGGAGGAGATCTGCCTTAACTCTGGGGGCAAGCTGTTCCATAGCGTGGGCGCTGTCACAGAGAAGGCCCGCCTCCTAGACCCCATCAGATGACATTCTCTAATTGATGGGGTACGTAGCAGGGCCTCTCTGGATGACCGGGTGGGGTGGGTCGATAACATGGGGATAAGACGGTCCCTCAGGTATTCTGGTCCCATGCCATGTAGGGCTTTAAAGGTGATAACCAACACCTTGAATTGTACCCGGAAGCAAACCGGCACCCAATGCAGCTCGCGGAGCAACGGTGTTACATGTGCAGATCTTGGAGCACCCAATACTGCCCGCGCGGCCGCATTCTGGACCAGCTGAAGCTTCCGGATAGTCTTCAAGGGTAGCCCCATGTAGAGCGCATTGCAATAATCTATATGGGAGATGACGAGAGCATGAGTGACTGTACGGAGGGCATCGCGTTCCAGGAATGGGCGTAACTGGCGCTCCAACCGAAGTTGCGCAAAAGCCCTCCTAGCCACGACTGCCACCTGCTCTTTGAGCAGGAGTCGTGAGTCTAGAAGAACCCCCAGATTACGCACCGGTTCTGAACGGGGCAGTGCTACCCCATCGAGAACCAAAGATGATAATTTCCCAGAAGATGCTGAGCCATCAATCCACAGCCACTCGGTCTTACCAGGTTCAACTGAAGCCTGTTGTTCCCCATCCAGGCCCTCACAGCCCCCAGGCACTGGGACAGGGTGGACACTGCATCACTTACTTCACCAGGGATGGAGATATACAATTGAGTATCATCCGCATACTGATGATACCTCATCCCATGGTGTCGGATGACCTCACCCAGCGGTTTCATGTAGATGTTGAACAGGTGAGGAGAGAGAACTGAACCCTGCGGCACCCCACATGGGAGCGAACATGGGCTGGATCTCTCCTCCCCTATCACCACCAACTGGGAGCGGCCCCGGAGGAAGGAGGTGAACCAGCGCAAAACTACGCCGCCCACCCCCAACTCCCTAAGCCGCCCCAAAAGGATACCATGGTCGATGGTATCGAAAGCCGCTGAGAGGTCCAAGAGAGCCAGGATGGATGCACTACCTCCATCCCGCTCCCGCCAGAGGTCGTCCATAAGCGCGACCAATGCAGTCTCCGTCCCATATCCTGGCCTGAAACCTGACTGAAAAGGATCAAGATAATCCGCTTCATCCAGGGTCCTTTGAAGTTGCAACGCCACCACTTTCTCAACCACTTTTCCCAAAAAGGGAAGGTGGGAGACTGGACGAAAGTTGTCCAGGATGGTAGGGTCCAGGGATGGCTTCTTGAGGAGGGGGTGCACCAGCGCCTCCTTAAAGGCAGTTGGAACCACCCCCTCCAACAAGGATGTATTAATCATAGCCCGGACCCATCCACCTGTCACCTCCCTGGCCGATTTCACCAGCCAGGAAGGGCAGGGATCTAAATAGCATGTGGTGGGATTAACAAGTCGAAGGATCCTGTCCACTTCCTCAGGTCCAACAGGATCAAATCGTTTCCAGATAATAGGGTAAGACCGCTCTCCCAGCATCTCCCCAGACTGCAATCCAGGCATGGAGTCCAACTTAGACTGAATCTCAGCGATTTTATCCTGCAGATGCTCAGAAAATTCCTCCGCACGGCCCTGCAGGTGGGTGGTCGAAACCACCCTACCCAAGAGAGATCGAGTAATCTTAAACAGGGCCGTCGGGCGGCATTCTGCGGATGCAATAAGAGCGGATAAATATTTATGTTTCGCCGCTCTTACCGCCACAAGGTAGGCCTTAATAGTGGCTCTAGATTGTGTTTTGTCGAATTCCATCTTCGTCTTTCTCCAGCGGTGCTCTAGACGTCTCTTCACCCTCTTCAAGACCCTCAACTCCTCCGTAAACCACGGGGAGTGACGGGTCGAATGGGGCTTGAGAGGTCGCATCGGCGCGATCCTGTCCAAGGCACCGGCCGCCTCCCTATTCCAGGTTGCGGCCAATGTCTCCGCTGGACCGTGCAGCAGATCCTCGGGTATTACCCCCAGCTCCCTCTGAAACCTCAATGGGTCCATAAGTCGCCAGGGGCGGACCAATCGAATAGGTCCAGCCTCCCTGAGGAGTGGGGCGGCATAAGAGAATCCTAGGGATACCAGGACGTGATCTGACCATGACAACGGGGATAGTTCTAACTTTCCCCTCAGGTCACTTTGCCATTGCCCTGACAAGAAAACCAAATCCAGAGTGAGTCCACTGTCTCGAGTTGGATCCCGAATAATCTGGGACAGGCCCATGGCTGCCATGGTAGCCATAAACTCCCGAGCCGCTTCCGAGGCACGCCCCAAGGACGGCAAGTTAAAATCCCCCAGGACCATAAGCCTGGGGAACTCCACTGCCAACCCCGAGACGGCCTCCAGCAGCTCAGGCAAGGAGGTTGCTACGCAGCAGGGAGGCTGGTACAATAGCAACACTCCCAACTGTTCACGGGTACCCAACTTGAAAAACAGGGTCTCACATCCGGATACTTGTGGAGCAAGGCCCCTGAAAACCACCAAGGATTCTCTGATAACAACTGCCACCCCCCCTCCCCTACCCCGGTCTCTCAGCTGGTGCCATTATTTGTAATACTATTAGTTAAAGTAATATTTATTAAATTATTTTCATATAATAAATGTTTGGGGGTCAATGAACAATCTGAAACTTCATGAAGGGGTCGATGAGCTGAAGAGTTTGGGGACCCCTATTATACTTGAATGAAATAATTCTGTTTATCTATTTCCTGTTTATCACTTTTAACATTGACTAGAGAGTAAAACAATAATTATATATCCCAAATGAGATCATATGTTCCCATTAACAAAAATAAAGGGGTGCAGGATTAGGAACAAAGAAGGGAAATTGCCAAGTTTGTACCCATAGTTGCATTTCTACTTTTTACCTCAGCGATGTCATTAAGAGGCAATATCAAAATATGTGTATCAGATTGGCTTGTGATAATTTCATCCCTATCCAGATTTAATATACCACACTTTAAAAATATAATTAAGTGAATACATTCCTTTTTTTAGATTTAATGGTGGCAAATAGTAATAAGCCAGGGTCATATTGTTCAAGTCTGCCTATGATTTATCCATGTGTATTTTTGAGAAACTGAAGCCTTGTTTAAAAATAAAGAATTATGTTAGGAGAGATCAAATTATGTTTCAGTCACAAACACTATTAGTCAGTATACCAACTAAAGGATTGTAGTTGGCCAAACATTTTTTTTAAAAAAAGAATTTTCTTTCCCAAAAATTTACAATTACTATAAACAGTGCAATAAAGTTCAATGAATACATATGGGGGTTAGAAGGGAAGACAAGAAAAGCAATTCATAAAACCACATATTAATAATTCCTTAATATTCCTCCCACACATTAATATATTAATCGGCATAAAACAGTTACCTTTTTTTTACTTGTCAATGCCTTGGCTGTCTCTTACACAGCATTAAGATATTGCAGTTATATTTATTTATTTATTTAATTTTTATCCCACCTTTTTATCATTTTTATAAATAAGTCAAGGCGGCGAACATGCCTAATACTCCTTCCTCCTCCTATTTTCCCCACAACAACTCTGTCAGGTGAGTTGGGCTGAGAGAGACTGGCTCAAGGTCACCCAGCCGGCTTTCACTACTGAATTTATCACTACTGAATAAATATCACTACTGAATTTAATATCTTTTCACTGAGTTCATCAAACTTACCAATAATATCCAGACTTGCAATAGCTCACCAAGATTTCAAAAAGAAAACTTTCCCAGCAATATTTGTAAGCATTAAGTATGTTTTGCATGAAAAATACATGTACAATTACTATGCATGTTGTTGTTGTTATTATCATTATTGCTGCTGTTGTTATATCTGTCTTACTCTCTAGTGTTTGGACACCAATCTCTTTACTATTATAGTAGCTCATAAGACCAACCAGGGTTGGTTCTGGGATTATAAAGTTGCATTGCTTCAGCTTCTCATTTACTAACAATATAGATTAGTCAATATCTGAATATTCATGCTTAATGTGTAGATAGATTCTTAATGTTGAATTATATTCCATTCTTATAGAATGTTTTATTGAACTTATTTCTAATTCAGAATACCTTTATCTTACCAAACTATACTATTTCAAGTGAACATTTCCTCTCTTCCTAATATAACCAAAGTATGCAAACTTGATTTATTCTGTTCAAGTAAAATAAAATTATCATTTTCAGCTGTTTCCTAAAGGATAAGAAAGAAATGAAAGATTCATTTCATATTAAAACTACTTTTGATGGGAGACAAAAGTACAAAATGTTGAATCCCTTATTATTATTATTATTATTAATAATAATAATAATAATAATATATTAATAATATATTTTTATAAATAAATAATTATTAATAATAATAATAATATATTAAATTTATATGCTACCCAACTGCCAATGACTCTGGGCAGCTTATAATAATTAAAACATTTAAAAACAAAGAACAATAGAAAAAACACACACAGCACAAGACTAAAGAATAGCAATGGAAAAGAGAACAAACCCAGAGGGGAACAGAAAGGAAGAAAGGGGCATTGGTCATCCTCTTCAAAGCCTGGGCAAAGAGCCAGGTCTTTAAGGCCCTTCGAAACACCAGCAGGGCAGGTGCCACTACATAGAAGTCATGCTTCCAGGGCCCCGATGGGTGGCATTGTTTAATCAATGGAACCTGGAGCATGCCAACTCTGCCAGATGGAGCCAGTCAGGCAGATACTATGGGAGATAGGTGGTCCCTTAAGTAACCAGGCCCTGTGCCATCATATTGCTTGATTTCAAACATTATTTTAAAAGTATTGACAGTTCAAAACATTTATCTTTCCAAAGTACAATTTTCACACTGTGCTAGCTGTGATAGTTGTTTAGGTTCCACATGAAGCCAAGATTTTCCAGGGAGTCAGACTATCTGACACAGAGCTACATATCAATGTAGTCCCTATATCTCGAAGCATATGCAGAAAGAAATGTTCCTGAATGTATGGGGTAAAAAAGATATAAAAAGAGTAGAGAAGAAAGAGAGCACTTATTCAGCAGTCTAGAAACTTAGGATGAGTGGACTTATAGCTGTTTGAAACCTTTGCCCTCTGCTTCTCTCTTTATCCTATTTTTTTTCCTTTTGCATCTCTAATATTGCATAATGTATGTCTTCTGAAAAGACATAATGTTCACAAATCATATAATGGGGATTCATGTGAACTTTAAATATACTGATGACTCTGTCAACTACTATTTAGTCATTATTTTATGTTCTCTTTCATCTGATTGATGTCAATATAATTTATAACTTAAGCCTTCAGGTATTTAAAGTGCTATCCTATATGAGCTTATTCAGATATAGGTCCCATTGAGCTCAGAGTAATTTACTCCAGGCAAATGAGTGTAGGATTTATATATTAAGTGGCTGGATAGCGTAGTGCTTAGAGCGCCGCCTTTGGAGCAGAAGACTGGGGTTCAAATCCTGGCTGGTACCTACCTTACCAGTAGGGGTCCTTGGGCAAAGACCCCCCAATGCTTCACCTGCCTACTCTCAAATATGAAATATTGCCTACTCTCAAATATGAGAGTAACACAAACTAAGAGAGTCATGCCAGCCCGGACGTCACCCGGATTAACAAGGTCTGCGTCAGATGTTGGGGAATCAGGACAATCTGATGATAAGTGGGCTACTGGAACAAACCATACATGGATGAGACAAGAGAACCTGGAATTGATGGAATGCTACTACAACAGTAGACCTAATGAGAGGGGATATATGAAATGCATGAGGGAACTATTAATGGACAGAAGACCTGCATCCACACTAACTGAGAAACAGCTAGTTACCCAACGCTTCAACATAGTGAAGAGGAAGCTGCTCTCACAACTTGAGATAGACTAACTACACATTATATCCCAGACTCAAGAAGACCCGGAAGAACATCTGGAGGTGTAGCCAACACCTGAAGCTGGAACATCACTGTCACCCCCTCCATTACAGAGCACAGCAGCTGATATGAGGGAAAAGATCATGGACAAACTAGCTACAGTCAACTCTCAAGACCAATTACCAAGGCTCAATGGAGAAGTACCATCAGATAGTATTCTAGAAGATGCCAACAGAGCTCCCACGACAATCCCTACTACCACTATAACTCAAACCAATGAACTAGTATACGCTACAGCCGCTGTAATCCTGGAGATGCTTGGCTACATGATCAAGAAGAACAGCAGTACATACTGCCCTCCCCTGGAAAATGAAGTTGGAGGCTAAGATCAAGGCAACTCAGAGAGAAGTTAGTCAGCTGGTGGAACTAGAGAAGGGTGTGGAGATTAAGGATAAGAATCAGCTACTGGAAAAAATACAAGGGCCTGACTCCATTGAAGCCCTAGAGACTGCTAAACAAAGGCTCACAGCACTGGCTACCAGGCTAAGGAGATCCACTAGAGAAGCAGAAGCCAAGAAGATAAATGCCCTGTTCTTCAAAGAACCATCAAAGTTGTACTCCCAACTGCAGTGCAACAACACAGTAACAGCAGAGCCACCAACAGCAGAGCAGTTGTTCAAGACTCAAGGTCTAGACAGACCAATCTGAGCACAGCCTGGATTGACTACAGGAAAGCCTATGACTCAATGCCACATACATGGATCTGTGAATGCCTGGCACTATACAAAGTCAACAGGACACTCAGGACCTTCCTCAAGAACTCAATGGGACTGTGGAAGACAACACTGGAAGTCAACTCAAGGCAGCTCGCACAAGTGGCCATCAAGTGTGGCATATACCATGGTGATGCACTGTCCCCACTGCTGTTCTGCATGGGCTTAAACCCCCTCAGCCAGATTATCACAAGAACTGGATACAGATACAAGTTCAAGAGTGGAACTACCATCAGCCATCTCCTCTACATGGATGACATCAAGCTGTATGCTAAGAGTGAACAAGATATCGAGTCACTGATCCACCTGACACGGATCTACAGTGAGGACATTGGGATGTCATTCGGACAAGAGAAGTGTGGCTGGATGGTAGTAAAGAGAGGGAAGGTAGTTAAGACTGATGGGGTGGAACTACCAGCAGGCCACATAGCAGACATACTCTATAGACCAGCTACAAGTACCTTGGTATCCCACAGACACATGGGAACCACGATGAGGAGGCAAGGAAGACAGCAACATCCAAGTACCACCAAAGAATAAGACCGGTCCTGAAGAGCCAGCTCAATGGGAAGAAAAAGATCCACGCCATCAACATGTATGCCCTGCCAGTCATCAGATACCCTGATGGTATAGTGAGCTGGCCAAAGGAGGACATGGAGGCTGCTGATGTTAAGACCTGGAAGCTCCTCATAATGTACTGAGGCTTCCACCCCAAGTCCAACACCTAGAGACTTTACACCAGCCGGAAAGAGGGCGGGCGGGGTCTGGTGAGTGTCAAAGCCACTGTCCTGTATGAGACCCAGAGCATCCAGGAGTACATCAGTAAGATGGCACCTAAAGATGAACTGTTGAGAGAATGCCTGAGGCAGCAGCAGACATGGAAGGAAGATCAAGCAGAGGAAGTGCCATGGCAAGACAAGACCATGCATGGGATGTACCATCGGCAGATAGCTGAGGTGGCTGACATTGGGAAATCCTACCAGTGGCTGGAAAGGGATGGACTAAAAGACAGCACTGAGGCACTGATCATAGCAGCACAAGAACAGGCATTAAGCACCAGATCCATAGAAGCAGGGGTGTACCGCACTAGAGAGGACCCAAGGTGCAGACTGTGCAGAGAGACCTCAGAGACAGTCCAACACATAGTGGCAGGGTGTAAGATGCAGGCAGGAACAACATACACTGAATGACACAACCAAGTAGCTGGCATTGTGTACAGGAACATCTGCACAATGTATGGGCTAGACCCTCCCAAGTCCAGATGGGAGATTCCACAGAAGGTTGTGGAGAATGACAGGGCTAAGATCTTGTGGGACTTCCAGATCCAGACAGACAGGCAGGTACTGGCCAATCAACCAGACATCGTGGTAGTAGACAAGGACCAGAAGACGGCGGTGGTGATAGATGTAACGGTGCCATGTGACAGCAACATCAGGAAGAAGGAGTATGAGAAGCTGGAGAAGTACCAGCACCTGAAGGAGGAACTAGAGAGGATGTGGAAAGTGAAGGCCAAAGTGGTCCCAGTGGTGGCAGGGGCACTTGGGGCTGTGACTCCCAAGCTGGGAGAGTGGCTCCAACTGATCCCAGGAACAACATCAGAGCTCTCTGTCCAGAAGAGTGCAGTGCTAGGAACAGCTAAGATCCTGCGCAGAACCCTCAAACTCCCAGGCCTCTGGTAGAGGACCTGAGGTTGAGGAAGACACATACCACCCATAGGGGTGAGAAGGGATTTTTTTATATATATAATTTATTTCCTTCCCATCTCACTCAGAGAGTGAATCTGGGCAGGTTACATAAAACAGGAATAAAACATTAATTAAAATACAATAAAACAGTAAAACACTACAGTAAAAACAGTCTTCTTAATAAATAATATATTACAAAAAGATGGCTGGTAAAAAGTTCTTCATTTAAATTCTGGGGAGTGATTTTAGGGTGCCAACCACCCCCAGGTTTACTATCTTACTGCCACTAAATACTTAATATACCAGTAAGAAAGTGATTACAGTCATGATATTACCAGAAATCAACTGCCCTTTCTTAAACTTTCATAATTTCCACTTTTTTTTACAGTGAAGGTTGCATTAATTTCCAAGAATATCCTTCCTAATCCTTCTGAACTAAATAGAAGTATCAGGTGGTCTATATTCCACATTAACATACCCATTCAACAGCCACTAAGTAAATGATGCTTGAATAATTACTTTAAAACCAACCTCTATACACATTGCCATAAATCTTTCAAAATGTTATATCTTTTCTTTAAAGTCAACTGGAACCTGGTCTCCATTTTTTGTTTTAGTAAAAAATTAAATTTTATTTCAAAATAAGGCTTTATAAAGGATTTTCAAGAGGAATTTATCTTAATTACATTTTCATTCTGAATTTCATTCACCCCACATTTCTCACTCTGTTGTGCAATGTAGAACCCAGAATAAAAAAATGTAATTACATAATGTAATTTTCCAAGCATAGCGTAAGAGTACATATCCTACTTGTTATACGACTATTTGGTGAAAATATAGAGGGTTGTGCAGTTAGTGGTGTTTTGGGGAGTGGGTGTAACATGAAACTTAGTGCAAAAACAAAATCTCTTTTCCTCTTCAAACTAAGCAAATTTTAAACTATAATATTAATACAATCCAAAGTAAAGCTAGAATTCTTCAGATTAAGGTCTACATAAATATTGCCCTTGAAAATCAATATCAACGTCTCTGCTTAATATCTGCTATGAATGAATGAGTGTGTGTATGTGTGTATACACACACACATACATACACACTCACATGCATATACTATGCACACAAACACACACACAAACAGAGATTTATATATATAAGCTATGGAAATCACTTTTCCAGTAGATGGCAGCATAATTTTGACATTGCAGCAGGCTCCCTAGATATTCCAAACATTTAAAATAAAGATCAGATAGTTCTGTAAATCATTTTCTGTTTTTTACCAGGTATGCTAATGTAATTAGCTAACAATGACCTTTTCTAGACTTGAGGAGAAAAATAAATATAATAAGATTGGTGGCAAAATATGGCTATGGATATAACTGTACTTCCTGTCTTTAACCAATGCACCTCATCTGATTTTATTTTAAAAGTAAAAACCCACATAGAAGAAACAGGAAAACTTCCAGACATCACTAAGAAGTGTCAAATTACTTTTGGCTTTATTTTATGTGACTAGATAATGCATAATTCTACATCATTCATCCACGTAAAGTTAGTATGGCTTTATTCATTTCAGACAAAGAGATCACCGGTTTCCTAATGAAATAAAATGTACTCTTTTAGAAGGCTTCTTTATAAAGGAAATGTGCTCTTTTCCCTTGGCATAATTATGAATCTGAACGAGATTTAAAACAAAAACAAAAATCCCAACTTGAAAGCAACATTTAAAGGCAACAAAAACACAAGACATCCCCAGCTCTTTATGAAACATTCCCAGCTATCCAAGAATCGCTTACTTTTATCATAAAAGATGTAGAATCCTTTCCTTTCCTTTCTAGATGCCTGGAATCCAAGGTTTAACTGCAGGATCGGCAAGCTCCATCCTTGTCGCTCAGGTTGGTGAATTGCTGTCCGTGGTGCTGAAAACGTGATTGGATCTGGACAGTTTTCAGTGGCAGAAAGGACAAGGTTGAGCGCTTCTATCCCTCATGCTGCAATAGTACACTGAGCTATGGATAAACAGCAACATTGTTCTCACCTTCACCGACTAAGGAAAAATTCTCAGGGAATCTAAGGGATTTAATCATGCATGACTCTTGCGTGATTTCCTTCCCGCCTTGCTCTTTCGCTTGCTGCTTTGGTAATGAGGTATCTCATCCTCCCTCCCATCCTAGGCTCCTGACTTATATTTCCTCTATGTGTGCTTGGGAATTAGGTGCTATACCCCTCTACTTCCCCCTGCTTTCAATTATAATATATTAGGAGGAGGAGGAGGAGGAGGAGGAGGAGGAGGAGGAGGAGGAGGAGGAGGAGGAGGAGGAGGAGGAGGAGAAGACTCCTCGTCTCCTTTATCTAATTCAGTAAGACCTCATTCAGTGATTTTTTTTTCCTGGCAGGGCTGAGTTTTAAGCATGATTTCAGGAAACATCTCTATTAAGAGTAGAAAACAAGCGATAACTTTATTGTGGTCACATCTCTCACATAAGTTGCATTGCACAAGTATCTCTCATTTCTGACCATTTATGGTAATTTCCCCCCCATTTCTCTTCTTTGGCCAATGGAACAATTCATGATGCGATAACAAAAGTAGCAGTGAGACACAAACATTTCACGTCATTCAGCTTGAAGCCTCTAAAGCGAAACAGTCTTAATAGGGGTGCCCAGGAAGAAGTGTCTCATACAGAGCCCCAGTCTGGAGTCACATTCCTGCTTACTGGTTATGATGTGCAACAGTCTATGTCAAATTGTCAAAAAGTGTGAAATACATTTAATCCTAGATGAATTTGTGTCCCTTTCTTTCTTAGTCAACCAACTGACTAGGGATTCCTAATTCCCAATCTCTCTTTTTTAGTTTACTTGTAAAATAAAGCAACAAGCCTATTGCTCATTAAAGATTGATTTAGTGAAGGAGTCTTCTCCAATGACTGTTTCAAGCTATGTTTTTTCAGACATAAAAGCTACCCAGAAATTAAGGGGTTCCTGATTTTGCATGCTGACGGCATAAGGTTGGCTTCGGAAAATGGCTATTTTTAAAAAATTACTTGTTCCTTCCAGTTTGCCAAAAATAATACTAATCAGTAAATGTTTAAATGTTATGATTTTTTGGTGCTTGTTTGAACTTACTACTTTTCTTTTTTAAAATTAGGGAACAACTTTATATCCAGAAGTTTGTTTTGATTTTTTTTAAAAAAAACACTCCTAAACAGAGCCATTTCTGCTTACTACATAGAACCAACCATGTGGTTTTTCTAGCAACAACAGTAAAGTGGTTTGCCATACTTTCTGGATGTTTTAGGCATTCAGGACGACATACACTGCTAATATTATCTGGCTGCTTCCCATCCAAATATTAACCAGGACTGGGACTATGTGGCTTCCAAATCCAGAGAAAGTTGGCCAGGCGCTTCTACTTGCTGAGGTATAGCAATAGTCAAGATAACTCAAATCCAGCCAAATATTCTTCCTAAAAATAAAGTCATTTCATGATAATGAAATTGATTCCAAAATGCCCTCAATATTGTATGCAAAAGCTATTGATCTATATAAGATAAATATTATTATATTTATATGGCAACTCCTAACAAAAGTTACATTATTATTTATAAATTATTTTTTAACTACATAGGTTAATAATAAGGCAACCAATGAAAATGCATGGCAATATGGTTTTATCCAATGATGTTCATTCTGAGGAAGGAATTCCATCCTCAAGATTTCCCACTCTTTACACTTTCCCAAGACATCTCTCTACATTTCCTCCAAAGAGACCTGGAGCGAAGAGGAGAAATTTAATCTTGTATCTCCCAGTGGTGTTTTTACTGTCTGGGAACTTTGTGGCAACATAAGATGTAAAATGAGTTTGAAATCTTACTGGAACTATGTGTCACAATATTAAAAGAAAAACCAATAATTCTAAGTGTTGGTTTATGGTTAATGACTTTTGACTTGGTCTTTCTACAATTCTCTAGAACATTTAGAGTAAATGTAACAGTACTTTTATTTATATTTTATATTTTATTTATATTTTATAACAGTAGGGGCGTGGTGGTTCAGCGGGTAAGACGCCAGGCTTGTCGATCGGAAGATCGCAAGTTCGGAGGTTCGAATCCCTAGCCCCACGTGATGGAGTGAGCTCCCGCACTCGCCCCAGCTCTTGCCAACCTAGCAATTCAAAAGCATGCAAATGCAAGTAGATTAATAGGTACCACTTAGGTGGGAAGGTAACAGCGTTCCACATGCATCATGCCAGCCACATGACCGTGGAAGCGTCTTCGGACAACGCTGGCTCTTCAGCTAACAAACGGAGATGAGCACCGGCCCCTAGAGTCGGACACGACTGCACAAATGTGCGGGGGGAACCTTTACCTTTTTAACAGCACTACATATGAAAAAAGTCTTCCATATCTGATGGTCGTAGCAACAGTTTTCTATATTCAATGTATTGTACAGAAAGAGAAAATGGCACTTTCCAAATACAAGGAGCCAGGTCTCTTTTCCACAGAATGTAATATTTAAAATTTGCAACAGAGTAAATGAGACACAAGAGAATTTGGAATTTACAGTATTGGAAAAGAACATTTATATTTATTTTAGAAAACTGGTAGTCATTGTTTCAGTTCTCAAAAGGCAATCTCCTAATTAAAACCTATACAAAACAAACAAAAACCAGAACTTCCTTAAATAATTCAAACAGTGGCATCAAAGGGGCATAAAAATTTAAACATTCAGCACCACAAACGAAAGTTTGTTGGATTATTTTGCTTAGCAACATTTATATGACATCCATGCAAAAGTTCTCAGATCAGCTTACAGTGAAAGCTAACTGTATGTAACAGACAAAATCATAAATCCTTAAAATCTAATTACAGCATAGAACCAGCTGCAAAAATATAGAATATAATAAATCAATACACACACACACTCACTCATACATACACACAGAGAGACACATACATACTGTATAGTAAAAAAGTTAAATCTTCTTAGAAAATAGAGGCATCTGATAGGACATGAGACAATCTCAAGTAAAACCTTTCTGTAACTAAGGAATCAACAGTGAAAGGTTTATCCAGAGAATAAGATTCAGATTCACTCTGAAAATGGTATACTATCCCTAAACTTGATGCTTTAAAGATGAAACCCACACGTTCAACTGTTTCCAGTAATGGACTGGAAGTTAATACAGAAAGACCCCAGTTATTTATTTATTTATTCAGTTTGGTATGCCACTGAATTCAAAAGTTATAGGTATAATATGATCATTCTGACCAGTTACCAATAATCAGACTGTTTCTATAATGTGAAAATGTAGCATTTGGTTATTATATGCCCTGAAATATAAATGTATTTAGCATTTCTTTCAATGTTCATTGATATATATATATATATATATATATATATATATATATATATATTGATATATATATATATATATATATATATATATATTGATATATATTGATATATATATATATATATATATTGATATATATATATATATATATTGATATATATATATATATATATTGATATATATATATATATATATATTGATATATATATATATATATATGATATAGATATAGATATGATATATATACTGTATATATATAGATATGATATATAGATATATATGATATATATATAGATATATGATAT
This sequence comes from Charina bottae, assembly GCA_023362775.1. Taxonomy (NCBI): domain Eukaryota; kingdom Metazoa; phylum Chordata; class Lepidosauria; order Squamata; family Charinaidae; genus Charina; species Charina bottae. The sequence goes on along the minus strand of JALMGJ010000002.1, from coordinate 95,218,066 downwards.
ATAGATATATATAGATATATGATATATGATATATATATATATATATATATATATATATGATAGATAGATAGATAGATAGATAGATAGATAGATAGATAGATAGATAGATAGATAGATAGATATCTCAACCAAAAAACCAATTTATCAAGGAATTGGTACTTGATGTGTACTATGCGCACATTGCGAGTCTGTTGGGTTACAAGTGGCAAGTCTCTATTCTGAAACAGACAAATGCATATGTTATATTAATGTTTAACTCTTCATCTGTTGGCAACACTAACCACAATCTAGATTATAGACTGCTCTAAACTCTATATCACCTAAGAGAGATCATATGAATGCAATGTTACTCACTCTGATGCAGCAATTGCATCTTTGTGTCACTTCACAGTGTAACCAAGTAATTGCAAATTTATGAGATCCATTTTTATAATTTTTATAATTAGGAACAAAGTTTGATGACCATTTACTGTGCATTTTCCCCTACCCACCCCTTGTATTGTTATTGTCAATTTTAAAATGAGCTCATATTTTGAACTCATAAAAATGGAAAATCTCTTGCAAATATTTGGCTTAGATCAGATTACAGTTTGTTTACTTTTATTTGCTCCATATCTATTTGTTAGTTTTTCATTTCTATGTAAATATTTATTCCCTCTTTTTCTTCATGAATCAGTAATATTTTCCTTGTTCTATCCAACTGCTACCTAAAAGAAAAGAACAGATATATTGCATATATCAGCACCTGGCTCCTCTTTCTTGTCCTTATATTAATATAACATTGAACATTTTTTCATTTCCTTTCTGTGTCCTTTCCTCAAATCTTTCTGGTCATCAGATTGTATGTAACATTTCCAACTTCTAACGTCTTCCAGATATGTTAATTCCCTCAGCAACTTTCTCTCCCTTTAAAACAATATATTGCATGTTAAGCACCAATTTGGACCATCTTACTTCACTGCAATAGTGTAATTCCAGCTTTGCCATAATAGTATAACAAATATTGAAACTATGGTTTGTGTTGCCATAATCATCTTTGCTGGGTTAGTAAAACCCATTGAAAACCTTTATTAAAAATACTAACTATGACACATGTTTTTCTTTGCTTCAATCACAGCACTACACTGCCTCACTTAACACAAGATTATTAACTTGGTTAAAATAGATTGGTTTAGCATCTCTTGCAGTGAGCTTTTGCCATTTTGGCACTTGTAAAACAAGGAACAATAAATGTGAGATGTTCTTCCTCAAGTAAAGTTCATCTCAAATGTTATGGTAATAATCCAGTAAGGCAGTCATATCAGAACAAGCAGGGTCTTTCTCACGTTTATGCATGAATAACACCTCCTTTGGGATTCTTCTGACTGGCTCAGCTAACCGTAAGGCCCTCACCCACATGTGAGCAGCCAGGAGATGTTTGCTAAACTAAACCTGAGTAATAGAGACTGGGAAATGGAAAATCATCCCAGCAGAAGACAGTGATAATGCTGCCAAGAAAACCTCAGGGCTACAGTCACCAAGGCTTGAACTTACGTAGCTTGAAGGCATCTTGACCTTTAATAAATAGAATTCCTGGTTACCCCCTTTACAGAAGTGCTGTTCTTCTCTGCACTGTTTTATCTTTCATGCATTGGGTTCTTCCTTTGTTCAGGTGGCCTAAAGCACATTCACTACAGTTAAAGGGAAGTGATTCTGTTCCAGTTGCTGCTCATTCAGGCCTCCCCAAAACACCCTCCACTTCTTTTCTGCTAAGTAGAAGATATAATTACTTAAAAAAAAGAGGTTCTCTGACATAGAATAAAGGTACCAGAACTGTGGAAAGCTATTCTTTCCATTTTCAATCTATACTTACTTTTAACTGTATTCATTACAGCAGATTTTGGGGGTTACAGTTAGCTTATATGTTTAATTAATGCTAATAATAAAAATTAAACATATATATATGTTATATGTTTAATTAATGCTAATAATCCCCTTCAGGGATCACTGCCTTGTTGTGGCGAAGGGGCTTGCGTAACTCAATGAAGTCAGGTCAAGACGGACAGGTCATGACAGAGAGTTCTGACAAAATGTCCACTGGATGAGGGAATGGCAAACCACTCCAGTATCCTTGCCAAGAAAACCCATGGACAGTATCTTAAAGGCTAAAAGATATGACACCGGAAGATGAGCCCCTCAGGTCGGAAGGTGTCCAATATGCTACTGGGGAAGAGTGGAGGGCAATTCCGAGTAGCTCCAGAAAGAGTGAAGCGGCTGGGCCAAAGCCGAAAGGACGCTCAGTTGTGGATGTGTCTGGAAGTGGAAGGAAAGTCCGATGCTGTAAAGAACGTTACTGCATAGGAACCTGGAATGTAAGATCTATGAATCAAGGTAAGCTGGATGTGGTCAAACATGAGATGACAAGATTGAACATTGACATCTTGGGAATCAGCGAACTAAAATGGACAGGAATGGGTGAATTTAATTCAGGAGACCATTATATATACTACTGTGGGCAAGAATCCCTTAGAAGAAATGGAGTAGCTCTCATAGTCAATAAAAGAGTGGGAAAGGCAGTACTGGGGTACAACCTCAAAAACGACAGAATGCTTTCAGTTCGAATCCAAGGGAAACCATTCAACATCACAGTGATCCAAGTCTATGCCCCAACCACTGATGCCAAAGAAGCTGAAGTTGACCGGTTCTATGAAGACCTACAACACCTTCTAGAACTGACACCAACAAAAGATGTCCTTTTCATCATAGGGGAGTGGAATGCTAAAGTAGGAAGTCAAAAAATAACCGGAATAACAGGCAAGTTCGGCCTTGGAGTACAAAATGAAGCAGGGCAAAGGCTAATAGAGTTTTGTCAAGAGAACACGCTGGTCACAGCAAACACTCTTTTCCAACAACACAAGAGACGACTCTACACATGGACATCACCAGATGGCCAATACCGAAATCAGATTGATTATGTAATTTGCAGCCAAAGATGGAGAAGCTCTATACAATCAGGAAAAACAAGACCTGGAGCTGACTGTGGCTCAGATCATGAGCTTCTTATCGCAAAATTTAGGCTTAAATTGAAGAACGTAGAGAAAACCACTAGACCACTCAGGTATGACCTAAATCATATCCCTTATCAATATACAGTGGAGGTGAGGAATAGATTTAAAGGATTAGATCTGGTAGACAGAGTGCCTGAAGAACTATGGATGGAGGTTCGTAATATTGTACAGGAGGCAGCAACTAAAACCATCCCAAAGAAAAAGAAATGCAAGAAAGCAAAGTGGCTGACTGATGAAGCTTTACAAATAGCTGAGGAAAGAAGGGAAGCAAAAGGCAAGGGAGAAAGGGAAAGATATAACCAACTGAATGCAGATTTCCAGAGAATAGCAAGGAGAGATAAGAAGGCCTTCTTAAATGAACAATGCAAAGAAATCGAGGAAAACAATAGAATGGGGAAGACTAGAGATCTCTTCAAGAAAACCGGAGATATCAAGGGAACGTTTTGTGCAAAGATGGGCATGATAAAGGACAAAAAAGGCACGGACCTAACAGAAGCAGAAGAGATTAAGAAGAGGTGGCAAGAATACATAGAAGAACTATACAAGAAAGATCTTAATATCCCTGATAAATACGATGGTGTGGTCACTGACCTTGAGCCGGACATCCTAGAGAGTGAAGTCAAGTGGGCCTTAGGAAGCATTACTAACAACAAAGCTAGCGGAGAAGACAGTATCCCAGCTGAGCTATTTAAAATCCTAAAAGATGAGGCTGTTAAAGTGCTGCACTCAATATGCCAACAAATTTGGAAAACTCAACAGTGGCCACAGGATTGGAAAAGGTCAGTTTATGTTCCAATTCCAAAGAAGGGCAATGCCAAAGAATGTTCAAACTACTGTACAATTGCGCTCATTTCACATGCTAGCAAGGTTATGCTCAAAATCCTACAAGCTAGGCTTCAGCAGTATGTGAACCGAGAACTACCAGAAGTGCAAGCTGGGTTTCAAAGAGGCAGAGGAACTAGAGATCAGATTGCCAACATTCACTGGATCATGGAAAAAGCAAGAGAGTTCCAGAAAAACATCTACTTCTGCTTCATTGACTACACTAAAGCCGTTGATTGTGTGGATCACAACAAACTGTGGCAAATTCTAAAAGAGATGGGAGTACCAGACCACCTTACCTGTCTCCTGAGAAACCTGTATGCGGGTCAAGAAGCAACAGTTAGAACCGGACATGGAACAACCGATTGGTTCAAAATTGGGAAAGGAGTACGACAAGGCTGTATATTATCACCCTGCTTATTTAACTTATATGCAGAGTACATCATGAGAAATGCCGGGCTGGATGAATCACAAGCCGGAGTTAAGATTGCCGGGAGAAATATCAACAACCTCAGATATGCAGATGATACCACCCTAATGGCAGAAAGCGAAGAGGAACTAAAGAGCCTCTTGATGAGGGTGAAAGAGGAGAGTGCAAAAGCTGGCTTGAAACTCAACATTAAAAAAACTCAGATCATGGCATCTGGTCCCATCACTTCCTGGCAAATAGAAGGGGAAGAAATGGAAGCAGTGACATATTTTATTTTCTTGGGCTCCAAGATCACCGCAGATGGTGACTGCAGCCATGAAATTAAAAGACACTTGCTCCTTGGTAGTAAAGCTATGGCAAACCTAGACAGCATATTAAAAAGCAGAGACATCACCTTGCCGACAAAGGTCCGTATAATTAATGCTATGGTTTTTCCAGTAGTAATGTATGGCTGTGAGAGTTGGACCATAAGGAAGGCTGAGCGCCGAAGAATTGATGCTTTCGAACTGTGGTGCTGGAGAAGACTCTTGAGAGTCCCTTGGACTGCAAGGAGGTCAAATCAGTCAATCCTAAAGGAAATCAACCCTGACTGCTCATTGGAAGGACAGATGCTGAAGCTGAAGCTCAAATACTTTGGCCACCTAATGCGAAGAGAGGACTCACTGGAAAAGACCCTGATGCTGGGAAAGACTGAAGGCAAAAGGAGAAGGGGACGGCAGAGGATGAGATGGTTAGATAGCATCACCGATGTAATGAACATGAATTTGAGTAAACTCCGAGAGACAGTGGAGGACAGGAAGGCCTGGCGTGCTATGGTCCATGAGGTCACGAAGAGTCGGACACGACTAAATGACTGAACAACAACAACAAAATAAAATACACAACTGAGAATTATAAAATTAAGAAGTGACATCACAATATATCATTCCCCAAGTTCTTCAGAAGAAGACATGTTTTCACCAGCTTCCAGAAAGCCATGAAGTCAAGCTGTTCCAGATGAGAGGGACTGCTACAGGGAGTACTCACTGTCAGGTTCCTTCACACCATATCTCCTGGTTGGTGAAGACCTTCAGGTGCTCCCTAGTTGCCTGGGTAGGACAGGCAGAAACTGTTGGGGAAAGGTGGCCTCTAAGCTAGTCAAGCATTGAGTATTTAGGGCTTTATAGGTAGCTACCAGCATCTTGAAGCTCTTCGATTGGTATCTTGAAGCACTTTATTATTTATTTATTAATTTTTATCCCGCCTTTATTATTATTTTTATAAATAACTCAAGGTGGCGAACATACCTAATACTCCTTCCTCCTTCTATTTCCCCCACAACAGCAACTCTGTGAGGTGAGTTGGGCTGAGAGAGAGTGACTGGCCCAAGGTCACCCAGCCGGCTTTCATGCCTAAGGCGGGACTAGAACTCTCAGTCTCCTGGTTTGCTATTGGCTCCTTCCCAGGGCTGAGAGAGAGTGACTGGCCCAAGGTCACCCAGCCGGCTTTCATGCCTAAGGCGGGACTAGAACTCTCAGTCTCCTGGTTTGCTATTGGCTCCTTCTTAAAATTAACTCACTGGAAAAGACCCTGATGCTGGGAAAGACTGAAGGCAAAAACTTGAGTCTCACTGACTGCAGATCAACTGTAAGCATGAGTAACATGGGATTCAATTCAGTATTGTTACCACAGTATGCTAAAGGTTGGAATGGATCTTTCTCTCAAGTTTGGGCTATTGAATCTGGCTTCAAAACTTCAGATGATTTTTTTTTCTTTGTTCAGTTGTTCAGTTGCTTGGGGTCTCTTTGTGACCCATGGACACCATTTGCCAGGACTGTCTGCCAGCAACTGCTTTCTGAGCTATTGTAAGCTCCTGCTTGAGTCAGCAATGACAGTATCCAGTAATTGTTTTCAGTTCTTCCAAGAATCCATCTTTTCCAAGCATCAGAACACCAATGACTCTTGCCTTCAGATTATATGTCCAAAATATTTCAACTTTAGTTTCATTATTAGTGTTTCCTGTGATAAGTATTTTTACTTCCTCAAGTATTGAAAGTTCTTCCTGAAATCCAGAGTATTGTCAGCAACTTTCTCTTGCACCCACATTTCAGAGGCATCAATTTTTCTTCACTTAGCCTTTCTGATGTTTTGGCTTCCACAGCCATATATTCCAACTGGAAAAAGCAGGGTTTTGACAGTATATACCTTTGTTCTCAGTGAGATGTCTCTGCACTTTAATATTTTGTCTAGATCTGTCATAGTCTCTTTAGCAACAAGGAGGTGTCTGTTATTTTATGGCTACAATCACCATCCCTGTGAATTTTTGAGTACAGGAAGATAAAATATGTTACTATTTCAGCTTCGTCTCCAATTATTTGTATTAAGCTGGCATTACTTGTTGACATAAGTTTAGGGTTATTTTTAATACTGAGCAGATGATCAAGTCTGCATTCTCTTCTTTCATCTTCAATAAGAGATTCCTTAAGTATCCCTTACCTCCAGCCACCAAAGTGATATCACCAGTATACCTGAGACTGCTGTTGTTTCTCTTAGCAAATTTAATTCCAATTTCAATTTTTTTCTACTACAGCATTTCTCATTCTGCATATAAGTTACACAAATAAGATGACAATATCATTCATTGGCGATCACTCGTAGCCGAGTAAGATTGTCTTCCAAAGGTAAAATTTTAACAGTGGATCCGTAAGTGGCTATAAAGGCCAATTCTGGATCCGCACAACCTCCCACAATGCGGGCATAGGTTTCCGGGTGGGAGACGGTCATGATGAGGGTTTGCCTGACGTGCCTTCCTTTTAGCTCTTTTCTCCTTTTCGCCCTGTACTCGTGCTTCTTCAAAGTCCATAGCGCCATTAATAAAGGATGACATCCAATTGAAACGCTCATGAGTTAGGGCTTCCCAGTTCTCAATGCTGATATTACATTTTTTTAAATTAGCTTTGAGAGTATCTTTGAATCTCTTTTGCTGTCCATCAATATTCCGTTTTCCATTCTTAAGTTGGGAGTAAAGTAGCTGCTTTGGAAGACGGTGGTCAGGCATTCGAACAACATGACCGGTCCAGCGAAGTTGATGTTGGATGATCATTGTTTCAATGCTGGTGGTTTTCGCTTCTTCTAATACGCTAACATTAGTCTGCCTATCTTCCCAAGTAATTTGCAGAATTTTTCGGAGGCAGCGTTGATGGAATCTTTCAAGAAGTTGGAGCTGGCGTTTGTAGAGGGTCCATGTTTCACAGGCGTACAGAAGGGTTGGTAGTACAATGGCTTTGTAAACAAGCATTTTGGTCTCCCTGCGAATGTCCCGATCCTCAAACACTCTACACTTCATTCGGAAGAAAGCTACACTCCCAGAGCTCAGGCGATGCTGAATTTCAGCGTCGATGTCGGCTTTTGTAGATAGATGGCTGCCAAGATAAGAAAAGTGGTCGACATTTTCTAGTGACACACCTTTAAGCTGGATTGATGGCGCTGCGGAGGGATTGGTTCAAACTTGCTGGTAAAGCACTTTGCTTTTTTTAATGTTAATCGAGAGGCCGAGCTTTTCATATGCTTCAGCAAAGATGTTTAGGATAGTTTGAAGATCTTCCTCGGAGTGTGCACAAACTACGTTATCATCAGCATATTGAAGTTCTATAACAGAAGTTGCAATTACCTTATTTTTTGCTTTCAGCCTACTAAGATTAAAAAGCTTTCCATCTGTTCGATATATAATTTCTACACCAGTAGGAAGTTTCTCTTCAACAAGGTGCATAATCATAGCGATGAAGATAGCGAATAAGGTTGGAGCAATAACACATCCCTGTTTAACGCCGGATTCCACTTTAAATGGATCGCTTTGAGAGCCATTGTTATTCAGGATTGTTGCCATCATGTCGTCATGGAGTAACCGCAAGATGTTCACAAATTTATCAGGGCATCCGATTTTCAGAAGGATGGTCCAGAGAGCAGTACGATTTACAGTATCAAAAGCTTTAGTCAGATCAATAAACGCCATGTACAGAGGGCGGTTTTGCTCCTTGCATTTTTCTGGAAGCTGTCGTGCAGTGAAGATCATATCCACTGTTCCCCTGGAAGGGCGGAAGCCATTTTGCGTTTCAGGGAGGATGTCTTCTGATACAGATAGGAGACGGTTTGTGATGAACTTTGCCAGGATTTTGCCTGCTGTGGCTAGAAGGGAGATGCCTCGATAGTTTCCACAGTCTGTTCTATCACCCTTTTTAAAGAGAGTGATAATTATGGCATCCCTAAAGTCTGCTGGAATCTCCTCCCTCATCCAGATTTTTTCGATAAGCTTATGAAGTTGTTGTGTAAGTTCAGGCCCGCCTTCTTTAAAGACTTCAGCAGGAATCCCATCAGGTCCACTAGCTTTGTTATTTTTCATTTGTTTAGTGGCTTTACTGACTTCCTCCAAACTAGGGGGTACTGCAAGCTCATTTCTTATTTGTTTTTGTGGGATTTGCAAGAAGACTTCATCAGCCACAGTAGAGTGACGATTAAGGAGATTGTAGTAATGCTCTTTCCAGCGCAGTGCAATAGACTCTTTGTCCTTTAGAGGTTTAGCACCATCTACTGAGCGTAAGAGATTTGTACCATTGTTTGTTGGTCCATAGATGGCCTTTATGGCATTAAAAAAGCCCCATGCATCATGAGCATCTGCAAAATGTTGGGTTTCTTGGGCTTTTTTTATCCACCATATGTTCTTAAGTTCTCTAGTTCTTCTTTGGACTTCTGCCTTTGCACTGGCGTAGATTTTTTTCTTAACGGAACAGTTAATATCTTTTTGCCATATCTGGAAGGCTTTCCTTTTCTTGTCAATAATATGTTCAATCTCACTATCGTTCTCATCAAACCAGTCCTGATGTCTCTTAGTTTGGTATCCGATAGTTTGTTCACTGGCTGAAATAATAGAAGTCTTCAATTTAGTCCAGTGCTCCTCAACATTTTCAGGAAGTTCCATAGGCAGATGTTCCTTGAGAGTTGATTGAAAGCAAGCTCGTTTAATAGGATCTTGAAGGGCCAGTGTATTCATTTTACGCCTTGGTTTTCTTCCTTGGAGCCTACGATGAGGGACAATGTTTATGGCCATCGTGGATCGAATTAATCGATGGTCTGTCCAGCAGTCATCGGCGCTCGTCATGGCTCTGGTGAGAAGTACATCACGGCGATCTCTAGCACGGACAATTACATAATCTAAAAGATGCCAGTGCTTCGACCGTGGGTGCTTCCATGATGTTTTAAATTTATTTTTCTGGCGAAAGAGTGTGTTAGTAATGACAAGGTTATGCTCTGCACATTTAGTCAGAAGTAAGATTCCATTCATGTTGCTGTTGTCAACTCCTTCTTTCCCAATGATCCCTGGCCACAAATCAAAATCACGCCCAACTCTTGCATTGAAATCGCCCAGGAGGATAATTTTATCCTCCTTTGGTATCTCTGATAAGATGGTGTCCAGCTGGGTATAAAATTTTTCCTTGATATCCTCATCTGCATCTAGTGTTGGTGCGTAAGCACTTAGGATAGTTGCCTGTTGGTTTTTGGCGAGTTTTATTCGCAGAGTTGAGAGTCGTTCGTTAATCCCAGTGGGAACTTCTGACAAGAGCTTCACAAGGTCGTTTTTGATAGCAAAGCCTACCCCATTTATTCGTCGTTCTTGTTCAGGCAGTCCTTTCCAAAAGAAGGTATAACCTCCTTTTTCTTCCTTCAACTGTCCTTCTCCTGCTCTTCGAGTTTCTTGGAGTGCTGCTATATCAATATTAAAACGTCTCAGCTCCCTTGCAATAATGGCAGTCCTACGTTCAGGTCGTTCACTATCCACATTGTCTTGCAGTGTCCGTATATTCCATGTTCCAAAATTCATGTGTTTTTTACGACCGCTAGATGGTGACCCCACTGGTCGCGGTAATCCAGTCAGGGAGAAAATGAGGCAGACTATGTTTAGGGCACCTTTTCTAGCCCCCTCCCCATATGGGGTGAGCAGAGTGGATCCTAAATAGGGCTGCTCAGTCGTGGATACAGCTGCCGAACTACTCAACTGCCTCGATCCTTGAGTCAGGGCGACTGAATCCATATCCACCGCCCATGTGCTGGTCCATGACTAGGAGCTTCCGGATTTCACAGTCCTGCCCCCGTTGCCATTCATCAATTGCCATGGGACTTTTGGTTGTTTTGGGTTTGGTGTGGTTGGAAGACGCCTGTGCGTGAATTTGTTTTACAGTATGTGTGGAGATCGGTGCACAACGATCAGCACACAACCTTCACAGAAAAAGGCTCTAATCCAATGGCATGGATACCATGACGATTGGTGACCTTTTGTCTGCTGAAGCCTTCATCCACCTTCGCAGCCGTTGTAACAATACACCTTGTTATCTTCCGCCTGTTCTGCCGTTGAGGACTTTCTTGGATCGTTCTTTGTCTGGTTCCTCCCCCTGGACCTTACCGCCATGGGTGACCCTACCAGGAGTACATGACTCCCGATGGCTTCGCTCACAGGGTTCATTGGGAACACACAAGCCCACTCACCACAACAAGGTGACGATCCAGCGAGTAAGAGATGACAATATATAACCTTGGTGTCCTTCTTACCCAGTTCTGAACTGTATAGTTGCTTCATATTCTCAAGGCCCAGGAAATACAGGCCTTCACGGACCATATAAACACCATAGATGCCAACATTAGGTTCACCACAGAAGACACCAAGGACAACAGACTGGCATTCCTAGACTGTGAAGTCCTCATTGGGACCGGTGGCAAGCTAGAAATAGGGATCTACAGGAAACCCACACACACAGATCAATATCTGATGTTTGACTCCCACCATCCACTACAGCACAAACTAGGAGTCATCAGGACATTGTCACACAGAGCAGAAACCATCCCCACCTCCATGGATTCCAAAAAGAATGAAAATCAGCACCTGAGAACAGCTCTGAAGGCCTGTGGATATCCAAATTGGGCCTTCACTAAATCTAAGTCTACCAGACCTAAAACAGCGACAGACAGGGCTGAGACTCAGAGTAAACGGAAGAACCTGGTCATTCCTTACATGGCTGGCATGTCTGAAAAGATAAAATGGATATTTGGCAAACACCACATACCTGTATATTTCAAACCCACCAACACACTGAGACAGAGGCTTGTACACCCCAAAGATCAAACTCCAAAACACAAGAAAAGCAATGTAGTGTATGCAATCCAGTGCAGTGAGGAGTGCTCTGAACTCTACATTGGAGAAACCAAACAACCTTTGTACAGGAGGATGGCCCAACACAGGAGAAGTAACACCACAGGACCAGAGTCAGCAGTTTATCTTCATCTAAAGGAAAAAGGACACTCATATGAGGATATTAATGTTCACATTTTAGACAGAGAAGATAGGTGGTTTGAGAGAGGGGTCAAGGAGTCTATTTATGCCAACTTGGAAAATCCTTCCTTGAATAGAGGTGGGGGCCTCAGGCACAATCTTTCCCCTATTTTCCTTCCTGCTTTGTCTTCTGTGCCTAGGAAGATTAAGACCATTTCACAAGCTCAACAGCAGCATGGTAATCTTAACGATCCTCCTTTGGATGACAAAGGGACTTAGAAATAAACATCTCAAATAACCATGACCTAGCCCCAGGTGCAAGGTCACACAGCCACCCTAGAAACATATTTAAGGATTCCCTTACTAACTTTGCTCAGACTGAAGAAGCTTCTTGGATAAGGAGCGAAACGTTTCCACTGAGAAAATAGAAATCCAGTTGACATGATTCAGGCTACAGACTGCTTCATATTCTGTTCCATTGCTTTCAGATGATTATACAAATTCTTCAATGGTAGGTGAGGTGGCCCAGTACACCCATGTTTTAAGGGCTGTTTTTTTTAAAAAAAATGTGGCAATCTGAACAGTAAAAATCATTGTATAATCACTAAAATAAAAACAAACATCTTTCTTGGAACTCCCTTGTATTCTCCATTATCAATCAGTTCTGAGCAATATGATCTTGGGTGCCTCTGCCTTTTCCAAATCCAGCTTGTACATTTGACAGTTCTCATTCCATGTACTTTTAAGATATGGATTGCAAAAGCATGAGCACTACTTTATTAGTATCTAAGATAAGTGCAGTTGATAATTTCTGCTCCCACTTACGTTGCTATCTCCAACTGGGTGCTAGCAGTGGGAGAGACAGATATCTGGGATATCTGCCTGGGACTAGAGGTGCATAGGACAGAGTTCTGCACTCCTTGTTTAGCTGGATTATTACCTTCTTCTGCAGTTAGCTTAGTTTGTAATGTTATCTTCTGCTTTAGCTCTTTTTTTTTTTTTTTTTTTTGCTTTTTTTAAATTTTATTTGTGCCTTCAAGTCAGCTTTTGACTCCTGGCAACTGCCTGGACTAGTCCTTGCAATTTTCTTGGCAAGGTTTTTCCAGAAGTGGTTTCCTATTGCCTTCTTCTTCCGAGGGCTGAGTGAGAGTGCCTGGCCCAAGGCCACCCAGCTGGCTTTGTGCCTAAGGCAAGACCAGAACTCACCGTCTCCCAGTTTCTAGCCTGATGCCTTAACCACTACACCAAACTGGCTCCCTTTTTTTGCTTATCAACTCAGTATTCTGTGATTGTCTTATGGGGTCCTGGTTTGTTGTAATACATTTGTGAGAGGGCATTGCCAGATTTTCAGGAGCCTGACTCTGCACTGTGACTGGGATATCTCCCATAGAGGGCAAACGCAGGTCCATCAGCTTCTAAATGTTTCCTGTGACTAGTTAAGAGTCTCTCTGTGCTAGCTTTCGCTCATAACTCTTCTAGCTTAGAAATATGCTTAGATATCCTTGCAAGCATTGCATGATTGAGATCTCCCCACAGATAATATTCAAGTCAGGACACAGTGAAGGCCGTTCCAAACACTTTATCTTTCTTTCTTGTAAGTACTTCATCACTGATTTGGAGGTATGTTTCATAGCATTTTCTTGCTCAAATAACAGCCTCTTTTCAGTTTCAGCATGTTCACTGACTGGGATGTTAGCTTCTGGAATATATTGCTATTTAGTTGAATGCATTTTTCCTCCCACATACCCAATACTTCTTGGGCCACTAGCTGTCATATAACCCCAAATCATAACAGAACCATTTCTCTGATTAACAGTTGGCAAGGTGTTTTTTTAAAGAATTTTATTAAGTTTAAGCAAAGATAAAAAATACAGAAAAACTAAAAAACTAAAAAAGTGTAGAAACACAAGAGAAAATTTTCAAACTTACAAAAAGAGGTGACTTCTGACTTTTAACAGCAAGGATATACAACAATTTTCCATAACTAATCCCTTACTCTAAACCAAAATCACATTATTTCTATATAAATCATTCCATTGGCACATTATAAAAATCACTAAATACAGTTGCTCCCTCCCCTTATATTAAAAGAAAAAAAGATATATATATATATATCTCCTAATCAACTTCCCCCAAAGATAACCTTTATTTAATTAATTCCTTCCTACTACTATTCTATACATTCCTGTCTACTGCAATAAAGATCAAACTAAAAAACATATAAATTGTCTGTCATTATACTTGATAACACCACAGTTTTAATAATCTTTATCATATTAAACCCAAAACCAAACATTTATTATTTTTTAATTATGCCTTAATAATCTCAATCCAAATAGTTAAAGATAAATGAAATCAGCCAAACCCTAAAAGCAATCCAGATAAATATTCGTAAACCCTTATCCCACTTCAAAATAAACCAGAGCATTTACATATCCCCACAATACGCACTGCTAGGGAAAGTGGAAGGCAAAAGGAACAGGGGCCAACCAAGGGCAAGATGGATGATATTCTGGAGGTGATGGACTTGACCATGGGGGAGCTGGGGATGGCGACAGCCGACAGGAAGCTCTGGCGTGGGCTGGTCCATGAAGTCATGAAGAGTCGGAAGCGACTGAATGAATAAACAACAAAAACAATACGCACAGAGCTTTTTTCTTTAAAAAATCGAACAGCCCAACTGCCCCCCTCAAAAACTACGACTTCTCTTCAAAAGACCTCCCATACATAATAACCTCTTCTTTTCCACGGCATTCCATCAGAAGATGAATTTCACTTATGGCTTGCAACTTGACCTCTCCCTTAAATTTCTTCAACTCGTCTCTGATCTTCATCCAGCATTTCAACAAAAGTCCCGATCTCACTCTTAGAAGAAAAATTTATGTCACTGTTAAATTCCTCAGTTCCCTCCACAACATCCCCAACCAGATGACACATTTTAGACCTCATATTTTCCACAATGTCCTGAATAACTTGCATAAAAACTTGACAGGAATCAGTAAGAATCTGTTTAAAATCTTGGAGAAAGTTTGCTTAAACTCCTCCATGTCTCAAGCAGTAGATTATGGCACCCGCTAGGAGCTTAACCAACAAAAGTCGAAGATATGAAAGAATTGCGGAATGTGTTTACACAAGTGAAAGTGAGATAAGCAGACAGTTCCCCAGGGAAAGTAGAAGCAGAAAACTGAAAGTTCAAAACAGCCAATTAAACGTGTAATGCTAATATCTTCAAATTTAGTACAAAAATAATGACAGGGAGACAATTATTTACTCTCAATCCTCCTTAATATTTGGATGGAAAACAAAGTCCAGAACTTAAAAATAATTATTTTTCAAAAATTAATCCCAAACATAATGATAGACACCAAGAGAACCCGCTTCTCCTTGCTGTAGAAAGCCTCTCTTAGGGTTGTTGTTGTTGTTCAGTCATTCAGTCGTGTCCAACTCTTCGTGACCTCATGGACCATAGCACGCCAGGCCTTCCTGTCATCTACTGTCTCCCGGAGTTTACTCAAATTCATGTTCGTTACATTGGTGATGCTATCTAACCATCTCATCCTCTGCCGTCCCCTTCTCCTTTTGCCTTCAGTCTTTCCCAGCATCAGGGTCTTTTCCAGTGAGTCCTCTCTTCACATTAGGTGGCCAAAGTATTTGAGCTTCAGCTTCAGCATCTGTCCTTCCAATGAGCAGTCAGGGTTGATTTCCTTTAGGATTGACTGATTTGACCTCCTTGCAGAACAAGGAACTCTTAAGAGTCTTCCCCAGCACCACAATTCAAAAGGATCAATTCTTCAGCGCTCAGCCTTCCTTATGGTCCAACTCTCACAGCCATACATTACTACTGGGAAAATCATAGTTTTAATTATACGGACCTTTGTCGGCAAGGTGATGTCTCTGCTTTTTAATATGCTGTCTAGGTTTGCCATAGCTTTCCTCCCATGGAGCAAGCGTCTTTTAATTTCATGGCTGCAGTCACTGTCTGCAGTGATCTTGGAGCCCAAGAAAATAAAATCTGTCACTGCTTCCATTTCTTCCCCTTCTATTTGCCAGGAAGTGATGGGACCAGATGCCATGATCTGGGTTTTTTTAATGTTGAGTTTCAAGCCAGCTTTTGCACTCTCCTCTTTCACCCTCATCAAGAGGCTCTTTAGTTCCTCTTCACTTTCTGCCATTAGGGTGGTATCATCTGCATATCTGAGGTTATTGATATTTCTCCCGGCAATCTTAACTCCGGCTTGTGATTCATCCAGCCCGGCATTTCTCATGATGTACTCTGCATATAAGTTAAATAAGCAGGGTGATAATATACAGCCTTGTCGTACTCCTTTCCCAATTTTGAACCAATCGGTTGTTCCATGTCCGGTTCTAACTGTATCTTCTTGACCCACATACAGGTTTCTCTTTGGGTACACATACTTAAAAGAAATATAATTTGGGTGATTTAGAAATGGGGTGTCCAGTCTTAGAGTCCCTTTAAGGCTACAGTGTGGCTTGGAAATGGTGACATGTCAGCCTCCCAGTTGCTCTTACCAGTCAAGCACGAACACTGTTTGTGATCTTCTGGCTGCAAGCAGCCATCCGGAGGACAGATGGGGTGATTCCAGGTGTTTTCCTTATCCAGAAAAACACTCCTGGGCTTCAGGAAAAACCTGCCTGAGCCCCAAAAAACTGCCACAATGTCAGTTCTGCCCGCTGAGCCCACAGGCACAGCTGTTCAGTCCGCCATGTCCCCACCGGAAGTATGGCAAGGTGTTTTTTTTATCAAATACTTCAACTTTTTCTTCCTCCAAATGTATCTTGTGTTGTTGAGGGCAAACTATTCAATTTTTGCTTCATCAGTCCAAAGCACTTTGTTAGTTCAGGATTACCAAAGTTTTCTTCTTCCTACTTTAGACACTGTCTGTCTCTGTCTCCTATCTATCATCTATTTATGGATATGGTCAAAGAAATGGTTTCCATATGACAACATTCCCATGGAGATCATGATTTTATAAGCAACTTCGGACCTTTGCACAGCTAACCTTTTCAGCAGATTGTTTGCAGATCTGTGAGTTCTGTTTTGCACGTCTGACAAGTTTTTAGGCAGTTCTAGCAGAGAATTATCTTGGACCTCCAGATCTTGCCTTGCCTTGCCTTCAACTGTTCCACATAACTCCAATTTCTTAATAATGTTTCTCACAGCTGAAAGACTGAAATTGCTACCTGAAAGTGATTAGAGATCTCTTTATAGCCTTCCCCTGCTTTGTTGGAGTGAATTATCTTTATTTTCAATTGCTTAGACAACTACTTAGAGAAGCCCAGGGTTGTTGAAAGTAGATCGAACAACAATAACAATCTGAGAGGTGGAATTATCAAAGTATTGGTCGGAACTGTGGAATTTTCTTCTCCTGGCTACTTGTAGACCCCATGAGTCAGTCACCTTTTGGGACCTTATTAACAACTTTAAAGTATTAAAAAAGTAGCCCTGAATCAACTGGAAAAGTGTACAAAATTCTCCACCTGCTACATTCCTTATTTTCTGATCTTCAATCTGTAAATAAGTACAACAAATAATGAAAGAATCTGTGAGAAACTATGGTAACAAGATATACAGAATGCAGCATGATGCCAGTAACAAGAGAAAGATATACAGAATGCATTATGATGCCAATGACATCATTGACTGCCTTGAATGATGATGCCATCTGCTCTCCAGAGATTGCACTATCAGTATCAGTCTGCTTTAGCTGGAACACAATTTGTCATGTGCATTGGTAAATCAGGAAGGAAGGAAGGAAGGAAGGAAGGAAGGAAGGAAGGAAGGAAGGAAGGAAGGAAGGAAGGAAGGAAGGGGAGGGGAGGGGAGGGGAGGGGAGGGGAAGGGAAGGGAAGGGAAAGGAAAGGAAAGGAAAGGAAAGGAAAGGAAAGGAAAGGAAAGGAAAGGAAAGGAAAGGAAAGGAAAGGAAAGGAAAGGAAAGGAAAGGAAAGGAAAGGAAAGGAAAGGAAAGGAAAGGAAAGGAAAGGAAGAAAGCTCCTACTGCAAATTTTGGGTTGGATCTAGATTCAATGATTTTAAAAAAAAAACAGCCTGATCCTATTTGAAATGAATTAGACTTTAATTAGACTTGAACTCCAAAGCTGAATGAGAATTCTGAAACTGAAAGGTTCCCACTGACTAGCATGTCAAATCCAGCTCGTTTTAGTGTTTTAGCAGAATGAAATTCAAAAAGGTTACAGGGATCTGGAGACAACCCCCGGTCAGAGACAAGTGATGCAGCTGCTGAAAAGACAAATGCTATATTGGGAGGGGGGTGTTAACAGAAATATGGGAAGTAATTGTAGATTGTCTCTGCCCTGGTCGCATCCCATTTGGAACCCTCTGTCCAGTTTGGAGCATCACAGCTCCAAATAACAGTGACAAATTGGAGCAAGTTCAGAGGAAAAGGTCTGGTTACAAGCCTTATGAGGAAAGGTTAAAGGATATGGGTAAGATTAGCCTACAGAAAAAATAACTAAGAGAATATATGATTGTTGTTGTTGTTCAGTCGTTTAGTCATGTCCGACTCTTCGTGACCTCATGGACCATAGCACGCCAGGCCTTCCTGTCCTCCACTGTCTCCCGGAGTTTACTCAAATTCATGTTCATTACATCGGTGATGCTATCCAACCATCTCATCCTCTGCCGTCCCCTTCTCCTTTTGCCTTCAGTCTTTCCCAGCATCAGGGTCTTTTCCAGTGAGTCCTCTCTTCGCATTAGGTGGCCAAAGTATTTGAGCTTCAGCTTCAGTATCTGTCCTTCCAATGAGCAGTCAGGGTTGATTTCCTTTAGGAATATATGATAGTAGTCTTCTAATATCTGTAGGGTTGTCACACAAAGATGGAATGGACTTACTCTCTATTGCCACAGAGGGCAGGGCCACAGCCAGTGAGATGTACTGAGCCACTAGTTCGTCTTGCCAGTTTTTCACTGTGATGGTTTAAATAGTAGCTTGATGTAGAAACATCAGCAAATAAATAATGTTAGGACATAACAGTCTGAACAGAAGAACAAACAGGTCAAAGAGATGGTGCAAAAATCAGGAGTCAAGGAAAAACTGCAAGAATGAAGAGAGATAGAACACAGAAAGGGAATGGAACTGTAATGGTATGTGAGAAAGGCCTAGAGAAACAAAGCAAAGAGATGCTACCTAGGGAACGGTCAGATAAGAGAGGGTGCAGCCCACAGCTGCATAATGGGTGGAGAAAGAGACTCAGAAGGGACTCTCTCTGACTTTTTATTATAAATTTTTATCAAAATTTTAAACAAGAAGATTAAAAACTAACACAAACTAATATAAAGTAAGAAAGTAAGAAATAAAAGGGGAAACAAAGGAAATCAAAGAGAGGGCAGAAAGTGCAAGAAAAGGAAAAAGATTAAAGAAAAATAGAAAAGAAAGAAAAGAAATATATAAGGAAATAAAAGGTAAAGGTAAAGGTTCCCCCACACAGTCATGTCCAACTCTAGGGGCTGGTGCTCATCTCTGTTTGTTAGCCGAAGAGCCAGTGTTGTCCGAAGACGCTTCCACGGTCAGGTGGCCGGCATGACGCACACAGAACGCTGTTACCATCCCACAGAAGTGGTACCTATTTATCTACTCGCATTTGCATGCTTTCGAATTGCTAGGTTGGCAAGAGCTGGGGCTAGTGTGGGAGCTCACTCCATCACACGGGGCTAGGGTCTCGAACCTCCGAACTTGTGACCTTCCGATCGACAAGCCTGGCATCTCATTCTTCACAGCAGTTATAAGTACAATATATTTAACCTCTCTCTCTAACAATACATCATATTACTCTTCTTTCTATAATCTGTCCTGTCTAATCATCAAAACCATAAACCATAAGTTCATTTTTTTCTTTTTTATGCAAAAAGTTCGGAAGGGGCTTCCAGTCACCAATAAGGTAGATAGTGTCTTTTCTCTAATCAAAGAAGTCAATTTATCTATTTCAGCAAAATCTGTCAACTTCACCAACCATTCCTCCATAGTGGGTAGTGTTGAATCTTTCCATCTCTGTGCATATAGTAATCTTGCTGCAGTAATCATATATTGAAACAGTTTTCCATGGTTTTTTTCTAATTGTTTATCCATTAATCCTAAAAGGAAAAGTTCTGGTTTCAACTGAATATTTATCTTTAATATCCTCTGTATCAAAATGTGTATTTGAATCCATTGTTTTTAGCTTTTTGACATGTATACCAAGCATGATAAAATGTCCCTTCATGTTGTTCACATTTCCAACATACATCTGAAGTGCCTTTATACATTCTAGATAGCTTCTCTGGTGTCATGTACCAACAATACATCATAATAAAGGTGGAATAAAAATTAAATAAATAAATAAATTTTATAAAATTCTCTTTGAGATCATAACACAATGTAAATTTCAACCCTTTTAACCAGGGGTCCCCAACCTTTTTGGCGCCAGGGACCAGTTTCAAAAGATGATTTTTCATCTTTTCATCCGGGGGACAGGGTTTCTGGGATTTCCACAGACTGGGGGGGGGGGGGGGGGCAGGGTTTCCAGGATTTCCCAGACTTGGGGTGGGATTTGCAGGCAGGAGCCAATCATTCTTTAACCTGTTCTTCCTCCAGTTCAAATTTCAACAAAAGTTTTTACAGATTCTCCCTGACTTCTCAGGCTGTAAAGGAGATGGCACGCGAGATTTGTACTTTCAGACTTGCCAGATTCTGTTAATGTAGCCTTACAATAAAGTAAAATTAGCTCATCTGGCCCTGTTTCCTCTCTGGTCTATCTGGGAAGGCTGACAAGAAAGATAATTCCTTAACATACCTATGCCATCTTGTGTGTAGCTAGTTGTATTAGATCAGGGCTTTCCAAACTTTTCATGTTGGTGACACTCCTTTTAGCCATGCATAATTTTGTGACACACTAATGAGGAGTCCCCTCCCCCCAGCCCACGTGATTGGCTGCCGGCTCCAAACCCCACCCCCGGCCCACGTGATTGGCTGCTGGCTCCAAACCCCACCCCCAGCCCACGTGATTGGTTCCCGGCTCCAAACCTCGCCCCCCAGCACATGTGATTGGCTCCCGGCTCCAAACCCCACCCCACGTGATTGGCTGCTCCAAATCCTGCCCCCCGGCCCCCCAGTCTTGTACTGTATATATTGTATGTAATTGTAGATCAGAGCTTTCCAAACTGTGTGTCGCGACACATTTCTGTGTCGCGGCAAGGGCCCAGGTGGATCCAAGGGGAAGGGGGAGCTGCCGCCAAGGGGAAGGGGGAGACGGAGATGCGGACGGCGCAGGGGCCATGCGAGGCGGAGAGCGGAGCTGCCTCCCCGTCCCTTTCTCGGCTGCCAGGCCGCTGGCACTTCTCGGAAAGGAAAAGCCATGTCTCCGGCCGCCGTGCTTCGCAGTCCCTGCACCCCCCACCCACCCCCAGCACGGCAGCTTAGTCGTGTCCCTGCACCCTCCCCCCAGTTGCAGCCCTACCAGGCTGCTAACTTACCTGGCTTCTGCGGCGAGAGCTGAAGAGCAGGGTTCAGAGCAGGGACCTGTTGGCGTGGCAAGGGATGGGCGGGGCTCCACGTGGTGCATGGCCTCCTCTTCCGGGTTCCCCTGCGACACACCTGGGCCCTTGCCGCAACACAGAAATGTGTCACAACACACAATTTGGAAAGCTCTGTATTAGATATTAAAAATAACAGAGGTTGTATAAATACTAAATTAGGTTAAGAATAAAATTATATTTCAACCAGAAAATTATCTATCAATGAGTATTCCACAAACTTTAAGAAGGGCCTATTCTAGAGCTATATTTGAGTTGCTAGATTCCATGGCCAAATATGGGCGTTTCCACCACTTGCCATATCATGAGAGAACCTGCATATGCAGTTCTCCAACCATTGAAAATATTTTTCATATTTTGTTCAATTGCCAATTATATGCATCCACTAGGCATAAATATCTATCATCCTTATTAGAAAGAACAGCACACTGGGATCCAAACCACAGACTGTCTTATTTCCTCCTGGGCTCTAATGTGCATATTGTACGTAGGACTGCTAAGTTTATAACTAAGGCAACGGTCATTAGAACTCAATACATTGAACAAATTGGGGTATCCTGTAAGGGAGATTCATATATCTGATTTCTGACTCTATGTATTATCACATATGTATTTCATTATGTATTTTATTTTATCTTTGTAGTGTATTTATTTTATTTTATTTTATTGATAAGGTCACAGGACTAATCAATTAATAAACTACTAGTACTACTACTAAATTAGGTGATAATT
Source organism: Charina bottae (assembly GCA_023362775.1). Classification (NCBI taxonomy): domain Eukaryota; kingdom Metazoa; phylum Chordata; class Lepidosauria; order Squamata; family Charinaidae; genus Charina; species Charina bottae. The sequence goes on along the minus strand of JALMGJ010000002.1, from coordinate 95,196,191 downwards.
AGTTAGTTCCAGGGAATTAGTGACACTGATGTCAGAGTAATATATTCCATATTTCATTAATGAAGACCTTAATTAAATTAATTTAGAGTACAATCTTGTATAGACACATCTGTGAGTATCCATTTGCACCTTTGTTTGAATAGACATACTGTACCTAACAGTAACCTGTTTGGATCCATATTTTTAACATTTATTATGTGCATTGAAGAATATAACCCTAATTTTAAATATTTTTAAGGACATTAAGGTAGAATCCTCTTTTTCTCCTACTTTATGAATTAGTGAATCACATGTTTTAAAATAGTACCACATTCATTGAGATTTAAGGAGGGATCAAAAGACATCCCTCTGCAAAAACCTTCTTTTTGAAAGGCAATTTCTAAATACCTGTTTCTCCTAAAATGGGGAGGAATGCAACTTCAGTTCATTTTTGAAAAAGTTTCTTCAATGTTACACAAAGCTTCTAAGGTTGGTAGTCCATTTCTGGCAACACGCATGTGAAAGCTGCAGGACAGGTTGAAAATTTTGCAGTGAAGGGAAATTATTTTTTATGATCATTTATTGTGATGGGCTTTTTCCCCTCTCTAAAGGTTTGTTGTGACCAGTGCTCCTGCTGTAACAGCAGAATTTACTGTAAAAGGCTTCAACAAGAATCAATTTATTATAAGTAGTTTCATATATGCATTCCCAGGGTGATACCAGTGTTATCAATTAAGTGAGATGGCACAAAAGGTGAACTTCTTTTATATAATTAATAACCCTGCAATGTTAAAAATCAGATACATCTACTTAAGATGCTGCAGAAGTGAAACAGCAAACAACGCCAGTGGTTATATTTTATAACCTGCTATGTCATCAAGTCAGCTACAATTACACCTGTTTTGCTCTGACACTAATTTGCTTTTGCAGGGAACAAGGTCAGGCTGGGATGGAGGCATCTTTCTTGTGTTAATGTAATGAGCTTTAAAGCTGCTGAGAATCATAGAGTTGGAAGTGGCCATCAAGTTCAACCCCCTGATCAATGCAGGATCCCAGATTAAAGAATCCTTAAGGTATGGTTGTCTAGCCTCCACTTGAAAATTAAGGGAAGCCTCTATCTCTCCATGTAACTCGTTCCACCGACAAACTTTGTTCTGGGTGCGGTTCAAGGTACTTGTCATTATGAAGCCATAATGACCAGTGAAGGTCATAAAGCCCTATATGGCAGAGTCTGGTTACTTGAAGGACCTCCTGCCTCCCATAGTATCTGCCTGGCTAATTCAATCTTGCAGAGTTGGCATGCTCCAGGTTCTTTCGATTAAACAATGTAATCTATTGGGACCCCAGAAGAGCATCTTCTCTGTAGCAGCGCCTGCTCTCTGGAATGAGGTTGCCCCCAAGATCCAGATGACCCCCATTCTGCTGTTGTTTAGAAGGGCCATGAAGACTCAGCTGTTCACCTAGGCCTTTGATGGAGAGTGAGACCACTTGCTTCGTTTCCATCCCATCTGTCATTCTTACCATCTTTTATTGTCCCCCCTTCTTTTAAAATTGGTTTTATTCTAATTTCCTTGGGTTGGTTGTTGTGAGCTGATATAATGGTATGTGGAAATGACCTTGGGAGACAGGGCAAAGAGACGCAGCCAAAGGAAAGGTCAGATAAAAGGCAACTTAGCCCACAGCAGGAATGTGGGCGGGGCAAGAGGCTCAGAAGAGACACTCCATAGTTTCTTGGGCTATAAAGGGATGGGGGGAGAAATATACTTTCAGACTTGCAAATGTACATTCAGACTAGCCAGTTTGGTCTAGTGGTTAAGGCAACAGGCTAGAAACCAGGAGACTGAGAGTTCTAGTCCCGCCTTAGGCATGAAAGCCGGCTGGGTGACCTTGGGCCAGTCACTCTCTCTCAGCCCAACTCACCTCACAGGGTTGTTGTTGTGGGGAAAATAGGGGGAGGAAGGAGTATTTGGTATGTTCGCTGCCTTGAGTTATTTATAAAAATAATAAAGGCGGGATAGAAAATAAATAAATAAATACTTGTTAATGAAACCTTACAATAAAGTAGAATTAGCTCATCTGGCTGTGTTTTCTGTCCGGTCTACCTCACAAGGCTGACAGCTCCCCAGTCATTGGGAATTTTTTGTTTGGGAGGTGTTTTTTTAAAAAAATTAAACAATCAGAATCTGCCTTCCTGTAACTTTTGTTCATTATTCAGTGTTCTGAACTCTGGAACTATACAGAGAAAGAGAAAGAGATTTCATTGGATTTTGAGGCCACACAACTCCCAGACCACTCTGGGTAGCTTACATTTCCAAGGTAGGAAGAATAAAAGAAAAAGAAAAAAGGAACATGTATGTCCAGCAAAAGACAAACCCAACACATCAGAAGACAACCATCAGAGGCTCAACTATCCCCCTATCCCCAAGACTGGGAGCAAAGCCAGGTTTTCACAGATTTTTGGAACTTCTGTACAGTGAGAATAGATAGTGAACACTTGAGCTGGGTGGAAAGAGAAGACAAAATCTAAGCCAGAGATAGACAAGCTAATGTCCTTTTTTTAAATATTTTATTGGGTTTTGAATATACATAGTTAAAAGTTGGAAACGGAAAAAGAAATAGAAATACAAATCAAAGAAAGAAGAAGAAAAGGTGTAGTAAAGCAAAGAAAAAAAAGAAAAAAGATGAAACATAGAAAGTAGTCAGCTTCCGATTAATCTCTGGTCACAATACTTTACAAAATTTGTCATACATGCTAGGTCTATACATGACATTAAAAAAAAACATTTCTTGTCTAATATATCAATTTATATATGATTTAGTCTTCAAATCCTCATATAAACTTTGCCCCTCCAGTATTTTCCAAATAGTCCATTATTAGTTTCTACTCTTAAAAAAGTAATAGTTTAAATTTTCTTTTAATAAACATATCAATCTCTCATTTTCTGTCAATCCATCAATTTTAATAATAAAAAGTCCTTATAAATCAACCATTTATCTCTATTCCTTACTTCTATTCTATTCTATAAAATGCATCTTACATACTAAGTCTGTAAATCACATTAAAAAAAAAATTCTTATCTAATATATCAATTTATATATAATTTAATCTTCAAATCCTCTTATAAGCTTTGCTCCTCCAACATTTTCCAAATAGTCCATTAATAGTTTCTAATCTTTAAAAGAGTAATAATTGAATTTTCTTTTAATAAACATGTCAATTTATCCTTTTCTGCCAATCCATCAATTTTAACAATAAAAAGTCCTTATAGGTCAGCCATTTATCTCTATTCTTTACTTCTATTCTATTCTAGGAAATGCTTCTTACGTTCTCCTGGTGCCTCCCTCATGTCTGTCTTATATTTCTCTAGAAATGTTTTAACTTTTAAAGTAGAAATTATCCTTAACTTTTGTTCTTTAAACACTCTCTGTTCTCTAAAATTTTTATCTATTTCCAAATCTAGATCTTGTTCTTTTATCTCCAAGGGTTTATCTAATATAGAAACAGTCCTTTCTCCTACATCTTCATTCAACTGTTCTGGAACTGCTCTCTGTCTCAAAATGCACTCCTTCTCTCTCATTTCTTTATTAAATGGTGTCATCACTTCCAGAAGTTTTCTCATCTCTGACTGAAGAGGCTCCACCGACGCTCCAGGTGTTAATGCCATGATTGTCATAATGTAGATAGTTTCCCTGTAAGAGAGAAAAGGCAAAAAGGAAAAAAAGGAAAAAAAAAAAAGAAGGAGAGGAGAGGGGGAAGACAAAGACAAAGAACAAACAGAAAAAAGGGACTACTATTTTTTCTTCTCTTTCTCTTTTCTCTCTTCTTCTCCCTTTTTAATAATAGGAGAATAAAAAAACTTTTAAAAATAAAAATAGTCCTTTAAATGTAGTTATCAGAATAGCAAAAAATCTAGTCCATTAAAATTGTATGTCCAAGCGTAAGAGCAAGTGAATAAAAGATAAAAAAAGAACAGAGAGGTTCTATTGTAGTCAAAATAATAACAAAAAATATAAACAATCCCAAGGTTTCTCATGGCAGCTTATATCCACACAGTCCAACCATGAATAAGTCGTCTAATTTATATACAGAAGGAGTCCAAGGCATTCATAAAAATTCTATAAAGTGACTTATATAATCCAAAAAATATTCAGACACTTATGGAGAAAAGCAAAAAGAGTTCTTTCATAATAAAAATCCCAAACAGGTAGAAGAAAGAATATCAAATCAGTAATTCATTTATCCATAAAAACTTTAAATCCAGGCAAATTAGTCCCCAAAGGAAAAAAAAATACTTATAATTGCAATAAGGATGAAAGCAAACCAAGAGTAGAAATATTTAGAATCAAAAGAGAAAGTCACTCATTCTCACTCCAGGCAGAGTCAACTATCTTTCCAAACCCACCGTTCAAACACTCCTCTGACAAGAAAGAAAAATAAAACACCAGCATCTATAAATCACAGTCCAGAGATAAATCCTAGTGCTTAATAAATCCAGTAATATTAAAAAAAAAAAGTGCAACTAAAAGGCTGGATGAGGAGCTACTTAACTTATTTAGTTTCACGGTTTCTGCAGAGCTTTCATGTTAGTTCCAGTCGTCTGTTACCACTCAAATCTCCCTTCCCCTGTAGTGGGAATACAGGGGTCAGGATAGAGCAGCAGGTTCAACAACCCTTGTGATAAATCTTCTGCTCACCCTCTCTTCGAGGGTGATTTTTCAGCGATTTTCTCGCCGCAGACAGAAAACCGCGGAGCTATCAGCTCTTCGCTCCACTCAGTCCAGCACCCGGAAGCGAAAGACCGCTAATGTCCTTCATATAATAAAGACTCCAGTTATTTTGGACTGCAGCTGTAACAATGTCAATGGTCATGCTGGATGGAGCTGGTGGAAAATGATATCCAAAGTATCCGAAGCCGTCTTAACCCTCGTCTAGGTGATATTGAACTTAGGAAGTTAAGAAAATGCAGTGCATTTCTGTACAGCAAAAGATACTGTTTGGGCTCGCACAACATACTTAAATATGTTTTACTGAATAAGATACAAGTGGCTGGATTCTGATGGAGCGCTAGCCATAACAATACGTGACAATTGTTATCTTGCACCTGCACTTCACGTCACCATGAGAAGCCTTTGCTTTGTAAAGGATGCAATTTGCCAAAACACTTTTGCTTTGTAGAGAAACCCAATTTTCCAATTTCATATGAGAAATCTGACAGATTCAACTACTGCACTAAGCATAATTTGGTTTGTTTGATTTTGGCTTGTTGCGTGCAAGCCAGGTAATCTTAGGTGCCCCAAGGCGGACACATGTAACACCTTTGCTACGTGAGCTGCAATGGGTTCCAGTTTGCTTCCAGGTCCAATTCAAGGTGTTGGTTATGACCTTTAAAGCCCTACATGGCATGGGTCCACGTTACCTGAGGGACCATCTCATCCCCATCACATCGACCCGTCCCACCCGGACATGCAGAGAAGGCATGCTACGGACCCCGTCTGTTAAAGAATCCCATCTGGCGGGGTCACGGAAGTGGGCCTTCTCTGCAGTAGCCCCTGCCCTTTGGAACATTCTTCCCCCAGAGGTAAGACAGGCCCCATCGCTCCTGGACTTCTGAAAAAAAATTGCTGTATTTATAATTGTATTGTAATTGTGTTTTTATTGTAAACCGCCCAGAGTCCCTCTTCTGGGGGAGATGGGCAGTGATAAATTTGATTGATTGATTGATTGATTGATTGATAAATAAATAAATAAATAAATAAAATGTATTTTGACCACTTATATAGCATCTTCCAGCAAAATGGATATCCACGCAACTTTATCAAAAAGTGCCTGACCACTCAACCCAACACAGCAAAACCAAGCTATGAAAAGGATTACAATGCCATACATCAGAAACATCTCAGAAACTACTAATAGACTGTTACAACCACACGGCATCACTGTAGCACACAAACCAACCAAAACCCTTCAGAACATCGTAAGTAAACCAAAAGACCCAGTAGCCCCAGAAGAAAAAACAGGAGTTATCTACAACATACAGTGTAAGGACTGTAACAGCCACTATGTAGGACAGACTGGCAGAAGACTAGCAGAGCGCATCCACGAACACCAACTAGCAGTCAGAAGACATGATGAAAACTCCTTAATCTCACAACACATGGACAGACTTAACCATACTTTCAACTGGGAAACTGTGAGCATCTTAAAGCAAGCCAAATCCAAAAATGCTAGAGAATTCCTGGAAGCTTGGCACTCAGACAAAGCAGCCATCAACAGACACATAGAGGTAAACAACATTTACATACCATTCTTAAGAGACAATAGAAAAGCCAGAAGACCAGAACACCTCTTCGCCAGCAATCAACAACAAGATATGCATAGATTAACATCAAGATTAGCAGCAGAGGAGCAATCAAACAACACAATAGACCCTAATCAAGGAACTATTAACTCAGTCAATCAACCAAGCAGCACAAAACAACCCAATCAAGGTACTTCTAAGGAGAGTACAACACCCCCACCAACAAAGGCAGGACAAGCCAGGGTATATAAACAGAGAGCAAGTTCCACTCCCTTTTCGCACTGAAGATGTTGCCTAGGCTGGCAATGAAACGTCTGCAAGAAAACAACAAGGCTCAGAGAGCACCAAGGACTCCACAATGTATTTTGTAAATCAAAATTCCAAGCCTCCAAGAACAAAAGATGGGAGGAAGCAGAACAGCACTGACCATCCACTGTAATGACTAAGACTTAATTATGCACACCCTTTCAAATAGATTCTTATATTGAGTGCTCCAGTGTTGTTTGAAGAGATCTCTTCTTTAAGGAAAGAAGAGAAACCCTTGATCCTAAAACAATGTGTTAAATCTAATCACTGGATTATCACTCAGGGAATGGGGGATGAACTTTCCTAACTCCCCTTCCTTCTTGCCCCTTTTTTCTTTAGAACAGTGTTTCTCAACCTTAGCAACTTTAAGATGTGTGGACTTCAACACCCAGAATTCCCCACCCAGCCATGCTGACTGGGGAATTCTGGGAGCTGAAGTCCATGCATCTTAAAGTTGCTAAGGTTGACAAACACTGTTTTAGAATAACATTAGAAGTGCTGCTGGAGGCTGCCAGGTATTCAGAAAGTTGTCAAAAACATGTTTTCTCTCCCATTAATGAAATAAATGACATATGACCCTAGTATTTAAACAGTTCTCAGTGGCTGGAAATTATGACTGCTGTAGTCCATCAGAGCTTGGGGCAGGTTCTGGTATTATAAAGTATTATAAAACCATTTGTATCTCATTTTGTGAGTCTTACATTTTGTCTGTTCAAACATTTCACTGTAACGTACTTTGAAACTGCTGTTTCTGAGCAGCAAAAGTTCATTCGCTGAGAAAAAAACCCTCCCACCCATTGTTGAAGGAAAAGCACTCCGCTAAACTTTCTGTGGACATGTATCCCAAGTGGTTATTTCTTAGTAAATTTTGCAGCACCCAAGGGCTATGAACTTCAAAAGCTAGAATGACTCTTGGAAGCTCTTAGATTTACACATTCATAAATGTGTAGAGCAGAGGAATAGGTTAGTATGAAATATAATACTAATATTTGCTGTTGGTGAAAAGCTTATGCCATGGTTACTTATTTTCGAGTCCCATATTCTTCTTCTCATATCCTTACTTTATTTTGCTCTTCTTTCTTTCCCTAGATACTGCATTCTCTGTAAATATATTTTAAAAATTGAAATATGATGGTGGTAATTTCCACCTCAGTCCTATAAACTTATGTTACAACTGCATCATGCCCAAAATTGTCTTGGTTAGTCACTTGCATTGAGATAAAGCATTATGAGTATAAATCTGAAAGTTAATAGCTCCAATAAGGTTTAGCATTTTCTACCAGCCTAGCAACTATGATGAAAGGAATAAAATGAATATATGCTCATTTCCTACATTGACAATCCATTTAAATAAGATTTTTAATGCTGAAAGTTAGATTAATATTCAAACAGATATTATGATTATAACGTGAACCTGGTTTCTTCTGGGGTGGGAGTTTGCCTAAGACATATAACATATATAACAGTTCCTCAAGTTGAACTGAACTCCTGGTGACTTCATGGATATTTGTTTTCTTCTGGGATGTTTTCTGCCATTCCAATCCAGCCAACAATCCAGATATTCCATGTGCTTAGTTTTTGAAGATCAGCCAAGGTGTCTTCTATCAAATGAAACATTGTATCAGCCATTAACCTTGCTCCCCTCCACTTCCTCTCCATGCTGCAGAGAGGCTGCCTATTTTCTAAAAAGAAAAGTAAAACAGTACATTTATGTTACAGTTTGCTATTTTTATGTTAAGATTTGTGGGGGGGAGGGGATTGCCTTTGAGTCAATGCTGACTCCTGGCAACTGCCTGGACTAGTCCCTGCAGTTTTCTTGGCAAGATTTTCAGAAGTGGTTTGCCCTTGCCTGCTTCTTTCTAGGGCTGAGAGAGAGTGACTGCCCAAGGCCACCAAGCTGGGTTGTGCCTAAGGTGGGACTGGAACTCAGGGTCTCCTGGTTTCTAGCCTGGGGCCTGAAACACTACATCAAACTGGCTGTCATATTAACAATACATTTCTAAAATATAATGCATATACTGTATATTTTAAAAATATTGCAAAATTGGTCCAAGAACTGCAGAAGAGATGTCTTGTTGATATTATGGGCAGTGGCCAAAGATTGTTATATGCTGCCAGCTCTTGTTTCAGATTTTTAAATTAAAGTTTAAATAGCTTCTTCCTGAAAACCTTCTAAAATAATGCCAAAAATATTCATTAACTATATATTACATGATACATTGGCAGATACTTGTGCATGGCTGCTTCTCAAACATCGAAGAAGTTATTTATGATCAGTACTACACATAAAGGGGCGTGATGGCTCAGCGGGTAAGACGCCAGGCTTGTTGATCGGAAGATTGCAAGTTTGGAGGTTCAAATCCCTAGCCCCGCATGACGGAGTGAGCTCCTGCACTTGCCCCAGCTCTTGCCAGCCTAGCAATTCGAAAGCATGCAAATGCAAGTAGATGAATAGGTACCACTTCGGTGGGTAGGTAACAGTGTTCCGCGTGCAGTCATGCCGGCCACATGACCGCGGAAGCATCTTCGGACAACGCTGGCTCTTCGGCTAACAAACGGAGATGAACACTGGCCCCTAGAGTTGGACACGATTGTGCAGGGGAAACCTTTACCTTTTACTACACTTAAAGTTAAGGTATGCCAATATTTACCAATTTCTATTTCCAGAGAAAAGGTGGTAATTAGAAGGTGAGATTAAATAAATGTTCACTCAAATCCTCTCTTTTTACTAAGCATATTCACCCTCTTTCAGTCCGGTCCATTGCTATTTCCTTCTCTTACATGGATTTATATTAGTTTTACTAACAAGTGCTTCTTAGTGATCAGGAATCACACAGTGTGAAAGAATAATTGTTTTTCCCCTTCCTAAAGTAAATCAAGTAATTGTCACTCAGATAGTGAATACAATTATAAGAGAAATATAGATAGCCAGTCAGGTTTGGTTGCAAAGAGATATCACAGAAGTTAAACAAGTTTGATTAGCAAGATAGACGGCAGCCAAATAACATGATAGTTTAATTGACAGTAAATGCAGTTACTAAGGACAATGCTTCATGAATGAACAGTTCCATTTATGTTACAATTATTTCTTTTTTTAAAAAAATGTTCTTTTTTGGCCACAATTTTCTTAATGTAAATCAAGAGCTGAAGAAAAAAAAAGAAAAGAAAAGAAAAGAAAAGAAAAGAAAAGAAAAGAAAAGAAAAGAAAAGAAAAGAAAAGCCTATATTGCTGTCAAAAGCAATCCATATTCTCCTATCCATAATAATAACATTGATAGGAAACAAATGGGAGACAGATGAAGGATGACAAGAATATGCAAAATGTACAGGCCATTAAGGCAAAAAACAAAACAAAACATTTTCCCCCTTTTAAGCTTTTGGAACACCATGACTGGTATTTTTAACCCAATTCTTCGTTAATTCTTTTATCTACTTTTGACAGATAACAAACAAAACTGAGCAGAAGTCAATATCTACAGCAGCCTTTCTCAACCTTTTGACCCTGGAGGAACCATTGAAATATTTTTCAGGCCTTGGGGAACCCCTGCACATTCAGGCTCAAATATAGGCCAGAAGTTACAAAAATTACTGTATTCATTTCATGTGTAGGCCTGTATATATGCATTAATAGTGTTCTTAAACTAAAAATAAAGAATGAAACTTGCCTCTTTAATGTGACGTTGCCCGAATTTGATTTTTTTAAAAAAATAAATTGTGATCTCCCAGGGAATCCCTAGTGACCTCTCGCGGAACCCTGGTTGAGAAACCCTGATCTACAGAGTCCAGGGAAAAATAGCATGTTGATGGAAAACAAGAATAACCTTTCCCTTCTATGTTGTCTTGCAAAGGTTTGGCATATAACACTTTTTTGGTAAGATTAGCATGGCAAAAGAAAGACTTATTCAACAATAACAAAAATGGACATTCCTTTCCAGAGCTTTCCAAACTTTTCATGTTGGTGACACAATTTTTAGACATGCATCATTTTGCGACACACTCTTACAGCAGGGCACAAGGCAGGCACTAGGACCTGCGTGGAATCCTGGCAGGGCAAGTTTGAAGGCAGCAGGGCACAAGGCAGGCACTAGGACCTGTGCGGAATCCTGGCAGGGCAGGTTTGGAGGCAGCAAGCCACAAGGCAGGCACTAGGACCTGTGCGGAATCCTGGCAGGGCAGGTTTGGAGGCAGCAAGCCACAAGGCAGGCACTAGGACCTGTGCGGAATCCTGGCAGGGCTTGGAGGCAGCAGCAGCCGCCACACACCCAGACACTGCAGCCGCCACACTAACGTGTCCCGACACACAGTTTGGAAAGCTCTGCTTTAGAATGAAGCTCTGCTTCATTCACTTATCAGTTAACACCATCCATTCACCACAATCTTCTTGGAAAAGTTTAATACATTGATGGGCATCGTTGAGTGTTAAAAATATAGTTGGAGCTTGGAAAGTTAGTTATTTACATTTATCTATCTATCATCTATCATCTATCTATCTATCTATCTATCTATCTATCTATCTATCTATCTATCTATCTATCTATCCTTTTGATTTATAAGATCACCCCAACTCAAAACTATCTCTGGGTGACTTTATATTAATTTTTGTTTTTCTATTAGAGTATGGTTCTTTTCTCCAGCAAAGGAGATCGTTACCTTGTTGTGGTGCTGGAGCTTGAGCACCTCAATGAAACCATGAGCTAAACCGTGAAGGGACACCCAAGACGGGAAGGTCATGGCAGAGAGGTCAGACTAAATACAATCCCTGGGGAAGGTAATGGCAACCCACCCCAGTATTCTTGCCGTGAAAACTAAATGGATTAGTACAACCAGAGATATGTCAGTATACCATCGGAAGATGGGACTCCCAGATCGGAAGATGGTCAAAATGCTACTGGGGAAGAACAGAGGATACGTTCAACTAGCCCCAGATGTGATGACGCAGCTAGCTCAAAGCCGAAAGGACGGCTAGCGGCCGACGGTGCTGGTGGTGAACGACGAATCCAATGTTCTAAAGATCAACACACCATAGGAACCTGGAATGTAAGATCTATGAGCCAGGGCAAATTGGATGTGGTTATTGGTGAGATGTCAAGATTAAATATAGACATTTTAGGTGTCAGTGAACTGAAATGGACTGGAATGGGCCACTTCACATCAGATGACCACCAGATCTACTACTGTGGACAAGAGGACCACAGAAGAAATGGAGTGGCCTTCATAATTAACAATAAAGTGGCTAAAGCAGTGCTTGGATACAATCCAAAAAACGATAGAATGATCCCAATTCGAATTCAGGGTAAGCCATTTAACATCACAGTGATCCAAATATACGCCCCAACCACAGATGCTGAAGAAGCAGAAGTAGATCAGTTCTATGAGGATCTGCAGCACCTACTGGATAATACACCAAAAAGAGATGTTATTTTCATTACAGGAGACTGGAATGCTAAGGTGGGTAGTCAAATGACACCTGGAATTACAGGCAAGCATGGTCTGGGAGAACAAAATGAAGCAGGACATAGGCTGATAGAATTTTGCCAAGACAGCTCACTGTGCATAACAAACACTCTCTTCCAACAACCTAAAAGACAACTTTATACATGGACTTCACCAGATGGCCAAAACCGAAATCAGATTGACTACATCCTTTGCAGCCAAAGGTGGCGGACATCTATACAGTCGGTAAAAACAAGACCTGGAGCTGACTGTAGTTCAGATCACGAACTTCTTATTGCAAAATTTAGAATCAGACTAAAGAAAATGCGGAAGACCCACAGATCAGTTAGATATATTGTTGTTGTTTATTCGTTCAGTCGCTTCCGACTCTTCGTGACTTCATGGACCAGCCCACGCCAGAGCTTCCTGTCGGCCGTCACCATCCCCAGCTTCCCTATGGTTGAGTCTGTCACCTCCAGAATATCATCCATCCATCTTGCCCTTGGTCGGCCCCTCTTCCTTTTGCCTTCCACTTTCCCTAGCATCAGCTTCTTCTCCAGGGTATCCTGTCTTCTCATTATGTGTCCAAAGTACTTCAGTTTTGCCTTTAATATCATTCCCTCAAGTGAGCAGTCTGGCTTTATTTCCTGGAGTATGGACTGGTTTGATTTTCTTGCAGTCCAAGGCACTCTCAGAATTTTGCAAGATCTTGCAAGGTAGACTCCAGCAATTCATGGAGCAAGAATTGCCGGATGTACAAGCTGGGTTTAGAAAAGGCAGAGGAACTAGAGACCAAATTGCCAATATCCGCTGGATAATGGAGAAAGCCAGGGAGTTTCAGAAAAACATCTATCTCTGTTTTATTGACTATTCTAAAAGTTTTGACTTTGTGGATCATAACAAATTGTGGCAAGTTCTTGGTGGTATGGGGATACCAAGTCATCTTGTCTGCCTCCTGAGGAATCTGCATAACGACCAAGTAGCAACGGTAAGAACAGAGCACGGAACAACGGACTGGTTTAAGATTGGGAAAGGAGTACGGCAGGGTTGTATACTCTCACCCTACCTATTCAACCTGTATGCAGAACACATCATGCAACATGCTGGGCTTGATGAATCCAAGGCTGGAGTTAAAATTGCTGGAAGAAACATTAACAATCTCAGATATGCAGATGATACCACTTTGATGGCTGAAAGCGAGGAGGAGTTGAGGAGCCTTATGACGAAGGTGAAAGAAGAAAGTGCAAAAGCTGGGTTGCAGTTAAACCTCAAAAAACCAAGATTATGGCATCCAGCTTGATTGATAACTGGCAAATAGAGGGAGAAAAAGTGGAGGCAGTGACAGACTTTGTATTTCTAGGCGCAAAGATTACTGCAGATGCTGACTGCAGCCAGGAAATCAGAAGACGTCTACTTCTTGGGAGGAGAGCAATGGCAAATCTTGATAAAATAGTTAAGAGCAGAGACATCACACTGACAACAAAGGTCCGCATAGTTAAAGCAATGGTATTCCCCATAGTAACCTATGGCTGCGAGAGCTGGACCATAAGGAAGGCTGAGCGAAGGAAGATAGATGCTTTTGAACTGTGGTGTTGGAGGAAAATTCTGAGAGTGCCTTGGACTGCAAGAAGATCAAACCAGTCCATACTCCAGGAAATAAAGCCAGACTGCTCACTTGAGGGAATGATATTAAAGGCAAAACTGAAGTACTTTGGCCACATAATGAGAAGACAGGATACCCTGGAGAAGAAGCTGATGCTAGGGAAAGTGGAAGGCAAAAGGAAGAGGGGCCGACCAAGGGCAAGATGGATGGATGATATTCTGGAGGTGACGGACTCAACCATTGGGGAGCTGGGGATGGCGACGGCCGACAGGAAGCTCTGGCGTGGGCTGGTCCATGAAGTCACGAAGAGTCGGAAGCGACTGAACGAATAAACAACAAAAAATGGTTCTTTTGCAGGTGGCAGCATCTGGCCAATCTTGATTGGGCTTGTGGGCTATACTGGGTTAGGCCTGATTAGTACTTGGATTGAACCACCAGGGGATTTTAGCCATACACTAGAAGTTAAAAACATACCAAAAGAATTGTTGATCTGTTTTAGCATGTGTGAATAAATATAATAAAATAAAATAAAACTAAAGTATCCTCGGTGAGAATAGTGAATAGAATATTGAATATTGTGAAAAAAGTGTGGGGTAAAACTGGGTTGTGGTTTTCCTACTGGCCCCAATGTGCTAAAAGTTACTGACATTGGCCTTATTATTAGTGGGGAATGCTGTATATAAAATTAATAAAGGCAGGATAGAAAATAAATAAATAAATAAAAATAAAATAAGGTTAGTAACTTAGTCTATACGTTATCTATCTTCCTAAAAAGCATTATGTGAAAACCTCAACTGAGCAATGCCATTATGGGTATAAGAACTCAATATCTATGGGCCCCTCTAGTGATGGCCATTGCATATAGAAGATTGTGATTTAGAACATAAGAAGAGTAAATGGTAAACATCATTTATGAATGAATGAAATGAAAGACAGAAAAATGGACGTTGTGTTTCTGTGAAGCCTAGAGAAATGGGAAGGGTGTAAGAGATCTGAGTGAAGGTGGTCTGATCTTGTGGAGTGGAATACATACAGGGAAGTGAAGGTGCAGATTTAATAATAAATGAAAGGGCTAAAATATATGTCAGAAAATATGAATTGCTGTCATCTAGGTTGTCATAGGAACATATCAAAATAGGAATTCATAGGTTGATGATACTTGCATGTTACGCTCTAGCAAATGATGATAATGGAAAAAACCAGAGATGAGTCTTGGTAAAAAATGTGCAACATTCTGAATGAATGCAATCCAGGGGAAAACAATTATTCTGCTGTGTGACATGAATGGATGGATAGGAACAAGATGAAAAAGTACAGAAAAAGTGACTGGGCCATTTGGAGACTCAGGAATTAGTGAGAATGATGAACGTTTGATCAGTATATGCTTAGAAAAAGGTTAGTTTTTCTCAAACATATGGTTTCAATATCTCAGAAGATATTGCCCAGTTATTACCAAGTCAGAAGGCTACAGGAATTGATGGAGTATCAACAGAAATATGGCAAGAAACAGAAGAGGAATCTGGAAAGATTTTAACCGAACTGGAGAACAACACACTGGCCCACAAATTGGAAGAGATAAGTGAACATACCAATACTAAAAGAAAGAGACTTAACAGAGTGTGCAAGCTATCACACAACACCCTTAATTTCACATGCTAGCAAAATAATGCTGCAATCATCCAACACTACATGGAAAGGGAAATGTGACACAGGCTAGCACTTGGCAGACTAGCAATGAAGACCTTGGAAAAGATATTCAGATGCCATGACATGTCTGTACCTACAAAGATAAGAATCATGTGGGCAATAGTTTTCCCTTTGATACTCTATGGAAGCACACGTTGGACTTTGAAGAAGCAGAGTCCAATAAAAAGAGTATTGATACTTTTGAACTTTGGTGTTGGAAAAGACACCTGAGAATACCCTGTATAGCTAAGAAAACAAACAAATGTTTGTTTCATAGAACAATATGAATAATCCAGATTCTCACTGAAAGCAGAAATAGTCAGGCTCAAATTATCATATTTTGAACACATTATGGAAAGACCTAGCTCTTTGGAGAAGTCTATAATGCTGGGGAAAGTGGAAGGAAAGAGGAAAAGAGGACAACCACAGCAAGGTGGATGTACTCAATTACAGCAGTGATGGGTGCACTGCTGGAAGACCTGAAGGACCAATTCTAGACAGATCATCCTGGACAACATCTATCTATGTGGTTGCTAAGCAACAACACTGACCTGATGGCACATCATCATCATCATCATAATCTATTCATGCATACACATGGCAGTGGAATGAATACAAATCTAAAAGCATAATTGATTTGACACTTAAGATTAAACACTGAGTATTCGTGATAGATACAAAAATAAGAGGTTCAGAATTTATGTATTTATTTATTCGGACAATTTATATAATCACCTATCTTGCTATTGCAACACTGTGGCTAACAAGAAATTAAAATCAAAAAGCAACAAAACAACTCAATTAAAAAAGAAACTGAATTTGACAGAGACCATTACTTTGTTGTATCAAAAGTGGATCTTTGAAAGCAGTGGATATGGAAGAAAAGGAAAGCTATGAGAGGGACTAGAGTGCAAGTAGAATGATTAGAGGAAGTGAAAATACATGTCCTGTATGAAAAAAGGACGAGAATGAATGGAAAGTAGACATAAACAAAGAGGATGTGGAAGCTGCTTGGAACAGAGTGCCAAGGAAGTGTGAGGAGTAATGACTAATGACTAATGGGAAGTGTGGTAGAATGATGAAGTGAATGAGGAAAAATACACATAAGAGAATGACTGCTGCAAGAAATTAAGACAAGAAAAATATATTGTGTAACATGCATATAGAAAAAAAATGTAATGCAAACAACGTGGTCAGAGGGGAAGAAGACATTAAAATTAAAGGTAGCAGAGTAAACACAGAGCAATTTTGGGATTTTTTTAAAGGTTTCTAGAGTGGGTGAAGAAGGGTAAGTAAAGAGCCTCCAGCAAAGCTAATTCAATTAAAACTAAAAGAGATTAAATGATATGGGTTGAAACTGAAGTGAATGAATGCTGGAAAGTATATTTAGAATTTTGTATAGGGACTACAGATATAGTGTGGAATTGAAATGAATGCTTTAAATGTAAGTGTCCCCAAAAAGTGATAAGAAAGAAATCATAAATACGAATGTTGAGAAATGGTAGGGGTGCAGATGTAGATGGTGCAACTGCAGAAATGTTAAAATGTAGATGCGGTTTGCTTCTACAGAGGCAGGGTGTCTGGGTGTCTATTTGATGTGTGTGTGAAGACTGCATCTGTGCATGACAATTAGAAGGTTGCCATTATTCTCCTATACAAAGGGAAAGATAGCAAGAATGAACGCAAAACCTACAGAGGGATTAGCATAATCCTGATTAAAAGGGTACAAGAAGTGACAACAAACAAAATGCAATGTGAATTTATGCTATACAAGGGATGCTCTAAAGTAGGTTATTAAAATATATATGAATGTAAAAAAGAAAGTGTATGGTATGATTTGACAATTTAGAAGAAGCTTATGATGAAGTGAATAGACTTGAATTATGGAATGTTTTGCACAAATATGAAGTTGAAAGTTAGCTGCCAGATGTGATAAGGGTGGTGTATGATGAAAGCAAAATACATGAGACTAATAGAATGATTCAACATTGAATAGGGAGCAAGAAATGGATGTATTATGTCCCATTGGTTGCTCAATATATTTATGAGTAAATGTATAAGGAATGCTTATGGTGACAGTTGGGAATATGAAAGTTTCTATATTTTTGTATGCAGGTGGTGCTTATTGTTGGCTGAGGACCTGAATGATTTGGAGCAAATGTTAGAAAGCTTTTATGATGCAACAAGGAATATGGATCTGATTATGAAAATATCAAAAACCAAGATAATTATTTTGAAAGGGAAAATGGAGTGAACAAGTTATACATGAATGGTTAAAAACTAGAGCAAATAATAATTTATGAACCTTATTAGAATATTGGAGAGCCAGTTTGGTGTAGTAGCTAAGGCACCAGGCTAGAAACCAGGAGACTGTGAGTTCTAGACCCACCTTAGGCACAAAGCCAACTGGGTGACCTTGGGCCAGCCACTCTCTCTCAGCCCTAGGAAGGAGGCAAACCACTTGCAAGGGCAAACCACTTCTGAAATCTTCCCAAGAAAACTGCAAAGACTTGTCCAGGCAGTCTCCAGGAGTCAACACTGAAGGCACACACTAAAACCAAAAAACAAAAACAAAAAAAATTAGAATATTGACTAAAGTTGGGAATATGGTTGAAGAATTTTAAGACATGCAAATGCTAAAAGAAAGCTAATGGGCCATATGTCATTGGTGACATGGAATGAATGGTTGTTGAACGAAGGAAAAAAATAGTTGTCCAATTTGTTATATGGAAGTGATAGGTGGGTATGTCAGGAGAAGTATAAAAGTTGAGTTGAATGCAGTGGGAATGTGGTTCTTGAGAAGTGTATGTAGTAAAACAAGAAAAGATAGGGTCAGGAATGAATGCATGCCAAGTCATTGTGGATTGAATATAAAATGAGTGACCAGTGCAAATAACTGCATTGCAATGGTTTATCATATATGTGAACAGCTGCCCCACTTCTGCAACAGCCAAAAGACAGGGAGGCAAACCTAGGGGCTTACTACAGGAAGTAGCAAACCCTACTGGAAGCAGATTGCTATGGATTTTATAGTTGAACTACCTGAGAGCAAGAAGAAGACAGTAATTTGGGTGGTTACTGATTTATTTTCAAAGCAAGCTCATTTCATTCCATGTGCCAGTTTACCTACAGCAGGTGAACTAGCCAAGTTGTTCATCCAGCATATCTACCGGTTACATGGGGTCCCATAGCGAGTAATTAGCGATCGAGGAGTCCAATTTACTTCAAAATTCTGGAAAGCGTTCCTACAATTGCTAGGGGTAGAGCAAGGATTAAGTTCCTCCCACCACCCCCAGACGGACAGGGCGACTGAACAATTGAACTCTGTGTTAGAACAATACATAAGATGTTACATCAGTTATCAACAGAATGATTGGGTGGACTTGTTGCCTTTCGCTGAGGTGGCATACAATAATGAAGTGCACCAAAGTACGGGATTTTCGCCTTTCCAAAATCCACAGGAATTTGTGGCTATTCCTGAATTACCACAAAAGAACTCTCAGAACCAAAAAGACCCGGTCTTAGGTGATGAATGGTTACAAAAAATAACCAGCAATTGGCCAGTCATGTTGAAAACTTTACAGGAAGCCAAAGAAGCTTTTAAAAAATTCACTGATTGTAAAAGAGCGCTGGAATGGCCAATGAAAGTGGGCGAGAAAGTTTACCTATCCACAAAGTTTCTTAAGTCCATCCAGCCCTCCAAGAAACTGGGACCTAAATATGTGGGTCTTTTTCCTATAGTCAAAGTTATAAATCCTGTAACTCTACAATGGGAATTACCCAAAAACATGAGGAAAATTAATCCTGTTTTCCATTGCAGCCTGTTAAAGCCAAGCCAAGAATCTTCAACCTGGCATCCAGAAGATCCTCCCCCAGTGCCCACAATGATCGAAGGGGAGCAACATTTTGAAGTACAAGATGTCCTAGATTCAAGATACTGTAGAGGCCAGTTGCAGTACCTGATTCACTGGAAGCATCTACCCAAGAGCTTCAGTGAATGGGTTGATAGCATGTGTGAGCTCCTGCCCTTGCAACTAAATTTCATGCTCACTTCCCTGATAAACCTAAATAACCTGCTGGTAAATATTTGACATTAACTGACATGTTTGACTTTCTCTTTTTATTACAGGTTTTATGAGTGCAGCTTTCACTTGATAGTTAACTTTACTTACTTTACTTAACTTAACGGTGTTAAGGCCTATCTTGTGGTGGTAAGAGCAGCGAAAGGTCAATATTTCTCCGCTCTTATTGCGTCCGCAGAATGCCGCCCAACGGCCCTGTTTAAAATCACTCGGTCCCTTTTGGGGAAGGCAGGTCCTGAGACCCACCTACAGGGCTGTGCAGAGGAGTTTGCTGTGCATCTGCAGGACAAAATAGCTCAGATCCATTCCAAGTTGGACTCCAGGCATGAGACAGAATCTGGGGAGATACTGGGGGAACGTAGTTACCCAGTTATATGGGAACGGTTTGATCCTGTTGGACCTGAGGAAGTGGACAGGATCCTTCAGACAGCAAATGCCACCACTTGTCATCTAGATCCATGCCCCTCCTGGCTGGTGAAAGCAGCTAGGGGGGTGACATGTGGCTGGGTCCAGGTGATGGTAAATACATCCTTGAGAGAGGGGGTGTTTCTGGCAGCTTTCAAGGAAGTGCTGGTGCACCCCCTCCTCAAGAAATGATCACTGGACCCAATGGTAATGGACAACTTTCGCCCAGTCTCCCACCTTCCCTTTATGGGGAAGGTGGTTGAGAAAGTGGTGGCGCTCCAGCTCCAGAGGATTCTGGATGAAACGGATTATCTAGACCCCTTTCAGTCAGGTTTCAGGCCCGGATATGGGACAGAAACAGCATTGGTTGCACTTATGGATGATCTCTGGCAGGAGCGGGATGGAGGCAGTGCATCCATCCTAGCTCTTCTTGACCTCTCAGCAGCTTTCGATACCATTGACCATGGTATCCTTTTGGGTCGGCTCAGGGAGTTGGGGGTGGGCAGCATGGTTTTGCGCTGGTTCACCTCCTTCCTCCAGGTCCAGTCCCAATCAGTGGTGATAGGGAGTGGGAGATCCGACCCTCGACCCCTTCTTTGTGGGGTGCCGCAGGGTTCGGTTCTTTCCCCACTCCTGTTTAACATCTACATGAAACCACTGGGCGAGATCATGTGCCACCATGGGATGGGATATCATCAATATGCTGATGATACTCAGTTATACATCTCTGTCCCGGGTGAGGTAAGTGATGCTGTGACTGCCCTTTCTCGGTGCCGGGGGGCTGTAGGGGCCTGGATGGGGTCCAATAGGCTTCAGCTGAGCCCTGGTAAGACGGAGTGGCTGTGGATTAATGGCTCTTCCCTATCTGGGACATTATCATCTTTGGTTCTGGATGGGGTTGCGCTGCCCCAGACAGATCCGGTGCAGAATCTGGGGGTTCTCCTGGACTCACGACTCCTGCTCAAAGAGCAGGTGGCAGTCGTGGCCAGAAGGGCCTTTGCACAACTTAGTGTTGTGCACCAGTTATGCCCATTCCTGGATCGGGAGGCCCTTCAAACAGTCACTCATGCCCTTGTTATTTCCCATATAGACTACTGCAATGTGCTCTACATGGGGCTATCCTTGAAGAGTATCCAGAAGCTTCAGCTGGTCCAGAATGCAGCTGCACGGGCCATCATTGATGCCCCTAGATCGGCACACATAACACCTTTGTTACATGAGCTGCATTGGGTACCAGTTTGCTTCCGGGTCCAATTCAAGGTGTTGGTTATCACCATTAAAGCCCTACATGGCATGGGGCCAGGTTATCTGAGGAACCGCCTCGTCCCCAATACATCTACCCATCCCACCCAATCATGCAGAGAGGGCATGCTATGGACCCCATCTACAAGAGAGTTCCATCTGGCGGGGTCCAGGAGGTGTGCCTTATCTGCAGTAGCTCCCGCCCTGTGGAACATCTTGCCCCCAGAGGTGAGATTAGCCCCTTCGCTCCTGACCTTCTGGAGGAACCTGAAAACTTGGTTCTGCCGGCTTGCTTGGGGCCAAGGAAGGAATAGTCACTCTTGGGGATGGCTAATTCCCTAGAGAGCCCCTCTCCTACATTGGATTGAGTTAGATCTTTTTACTATTCTTGCCTCTTGGATTTTATAATTTAGTATTTTTATATTGTATGTATATTTTATGTCTCTTGTTTTTATCATCTTGTTGTAAACCACCCAGAGTCCCTCCGGTGGAGGGAGATGGTCGGTGATAGAAGTTTGATAAATAAATAAATAAATAAATAAATAAATAAATAAATAAACTTGCTTAAAATCTGGGAACATTGTAATTATTTGGGGGGGTCGGTATGTCAGGGTTGCTACAGTGCAAGCCCTGCCATGCATGTTGAAGTGTATTTGAGAATGGATTATTAACAATGCATGTCAGTGCAAGGGATTTCAAGAGAAGGGAGGGGGAGAACACTGATAGTGAAATTCCAACAAGACCGTTGAAGGATGTTTACAGCTTGTCAACGCCATGTACCTGCATCGCTGGTACTGAAGAGAAATATGCTGTTGGGAGGGGGAGCGTGGGAAAAGTACTGGACAATACATCATCAAGGGAGGAGTGACACGTAGGTGGGGGGAAGAGTGAGGTTTGTCTGTTTGGCGGGAATTTGGTCATTCTGGTCTTTAGATGTTTTCTGAATTGTAATACTTTCATTAAAGCATTCTACTATGCCAGAGCTTTCCAAACTGTGTGTCAGGACACGTTAGTGTGTCAGCTGCAGTGTCTGGGTGTATGGCGGCTGCTGCTGCCTCCAAGCCCTGCCAGGATTCCACGCAGGTCCTAGTGCCTGCCTTGTGCCTGGCTGCCTCCAAACCTGCTGTGATTCCGCGCAGGTCCTAGTGCCTGCCTTGTGCCTTGCTGCCTCCAAACCTGCCCTGCCAGGATTCCGCGCAGGTCCTAGTGCCTGCCTTGTGCCCTGCTGTAAGAGTGTGTCGCAAAATGATGCCCTGCTGTAAGAGTGTGTCACGAAATGATGCATGTCGAAAAAGTGTGTCACCAACATGAAAAGTTTGGAAAGCTCTGTACTATTCTCTAAATGGAGTGTACTGAGGAATGCTGAATTGTAGGATTAGATCCAGAGACATCACAGAGAGAATGAATGAGGATCAAGAAATATATGAAGGAAAAAGGAATAAGTTGAAAGAAAGATGAAAACTAAGAAAGCTGTGGTTGGATGGTCCTGATGAATTCTTTAAAAAGAGAGAAGTGGGAAGTTTAAAAAGAAATGGCAATGTATAGAATGGTGGGTGGATGTGATAGAAGCAAGGATGCCGGTGGGGACTTGGAGGGAAGGACTCTGAATAAACTAACCCAAAGATTCTACTCCAAAGAGTAATCCAAAGATGAAGCAAATATTCATTCAAACATAAATATGTCAATACATGCAGAAGCAAAGTATACCAAATTGTAGCTAAAATATGCACCTCATTACCTTAGTCTTAGCAAATATTTTTCCCATGTGAATGTGAAGTTGGACTGATTACATCAAGGTGAATCTGGTAACACTGCAATGCTAGGATAGGCAATATGGGGCCTGCATTCCACATTGAACCGGGCACCTCCCTTGATGTCCACCAGTCTCTCTTTCTGACCTGGCTTTATGTTTTTAAAGGAACCTTCTAAAATCTAAATAGTATTTCATATAAAAAGGGAAGTTCACATGCTGTAGAGCAATGTCATCTCCTAGCAGTATTTTTATTTACAACAATAAATCTGGACCCCAATGGTGGATGGCTGCAGTTCAGTGCTTTAAGTAGAAATGTTCCTATCTGCTCAGGGAAAAAATACAAGAAAGGTAAAGTGGAATTAAAGGAGCACCCTGGGAGTCTTGAGCAAATTCATCAGCCTGCCTTCTGATATAATGATCCTTTATGACTGTGACTGAGTGAAGAAGCTCCCCCATGGAAGCCTTTTGTGAAAGTATCCACAATGTGCTTTCAGAAGTATAAATGTGTCCACCAGTCCCCAAACACTGGGGATCCCTGAAAGAACATCATTTTTACTCTATTCACTAGGAAAGTGTCTGCGAAGTTACATTTTTTTAAAAAAACACCCTACACTGAAGAATTATTACAACACAGCTGTATACATGTCTGTTCGGAAGGATGTTGTACTGAATGCAATGGTGATTACTGCCCAGTATTGCCACTGTATAAGCAAGGCCACCAAACTGAAGTCCACATGCTATTAATCATTGCATTTATCCTTTTCCAAGGAGCTTCTTCAGTCTGAGCAAAGTTGGTAAGGGAATCCTAAATATGTTTCTAGGTAGCTGTGTGACCTTACACCTGGGGTCATGGTTATATTGAGATGTATTTTAAGTCCTTTTATTATCTAAAGGAGGATCGTTAAGATCACCATGCTGCTGTTGAGCTTGTGAAATGGTCTTAATCTTCTTGGATAAGGAGAGAAACGTTTCCACTGAGAAAATAGAAATCCAGTTGACATGATTCAAGCTACAGACAATTCCACCTGGATGACTGAGAACCTTCATAGACATTTATCCTTTGTTTTTTCAACTTTTCATATCTCAAATCATTTTCTTTGGATGCACTGTGAAAGAGATGGAGTCCAGAGACAATATCAGATTATCATAAGCTACTTAAACATGACTACCATCCTTATACTCTAGTGCTGAAGATATTTGGAGGAGATGGGCCATTGTTGTACATAGGAAAGAGTTTTATTCAACTAAAGCAAGTTGTAACACTGATGCAATTTATCACCTGAAGAAAGAAACTGGGTCATGTTCAAGATCATTAGAATACCACTGAACCTTCAGGGCTGCAAAACGGTCCTTTTCAAATTGTGTCCCAGAGTTTGTGTGAATCCCTATGTCTCTTGACATTACTTTGCAGGGCAATGCCTATAGAGATCTCAGTTAAGTAACACATTGATCTTAATTGTATCACTTCAGTTGCAAGTACACAGTCAATTTCCTGCACATAGAAAACTAGCTTGGTCTGGAGAAAAAGAACATAAGAATAGCCCCATTGGCTCAGGCCAAGGTCTATAGTCCAGCATAGTGGCCAACTAGATACGTCTGGGATGTGCACAGCAGGAGATGGATACATGGACCTCTCCTACAGAGATTCCCCTGTAATTTGGAGACTTGCTGTTCCCAACCCTGACGTAATCTGAGTCTCAAGACTAAAAGCTCTTGATACCCCTGTCTTCCATGGATTTCTTCTATCCTTTTTAAAAACAATCTAAATATCTACCCTTCACCTCATCTTAATGTAATGAATTCCACAGTTTAAAGATGGGCTATGCCTCTACTTTCCCTAGAAATTAATTTCTTGGATGGAAGAGCATTCAATCATGTGAGTTTCTACATATTAGTCCAGAGTAATGCAACAAGTGAACAAGCACATGGAATTTGCAGGTTGTGATAATAATAGATAATATGCCATGGAGATGAGTGCAACCAGAAAACAACAAATGACACTGATCATTTTATGTTATGCAAGGGACAAGCTTTCTGACAAAGACTTCAAACTGCAAGCAGAATTGGGATAGCCTATGATTATTAACGGAAGGTTTGGAATTAATATTATTCCAAAATCAGTTTGGTACTGTAGTCCTCAGCTATCCTATGCATAATGTGCAGGTTATTTGTACACATATCTTTTAGTACAAGCCATTATTTAGGGTTTTTTTTAAAGACACCCACAAATACAATTCCATTTAACCTTATTTACAGCACAGTTTATAAACATATGTAACACAAATAGTGTTGATATTTAAGCTCCTTGTTTCAGAGTCCACTTGAATACAATTACATTGTATATTGCTATAAAAAAACCCAGACAAAATTATTCAGGGAAGACTGAGCACTTTTGTCTGATTATTCATTTATTTATTGTAGCATTTATACTTCAGTCAGAAAAAATCCCAAGGTGGCTTATTATTACATTAATAAAAAATAGTTTTCCCCCACCTTTAGATGTCCAACTTGGGCAAAAGAAATAAGGAGAGAAAAAAGAAAGGAAAAAACTCAGAGTCCCATCTTTAATGTTACACAATTCTTACAGCACCCATCTGTAATGTAGCTTCGCCGTAACTGGACATTAATGCTTTCTTCTCACAATTAGCTGAAATGGGAACTCAAAAGGAGGTTTTGAGTGAAAAACTGCTGATTTTCCAGCTGAGCTCATGCCCCTGCTATGGCTTGATGGGATGAGTGTTGGGAAACATTTGGAAGAATAGCAAAGCCTCTTTGCGGTTCAGAAGTAGAGTTGGTCGAAAATCATATCTCCCCTGGAAGACATAGACGTATTGCTTGATGAGTTTCAGAGACTCACTGGAAAGAGAAAGGTTCTGGGTGGCTCACGCTGCTATATTCCAGCACATCATGTGATCCAGAAATAGGAGGCAGCTGGCATTATTACAGCAATGAAAGCTTTATGGGTTGTTTGCCACAAGATGAAAGTAGCATAGGAGGAAATTAGGTGCCCAAAGGCCGTATCAGACTTTTATCACAAGTCCAGATGATATTGTGTTTACAAAGGGAAATATGATTATACCTTCTTAGATTTGCTTCATGTTGGGTATAATATACATTTACACAGGAGTAAATATCTTGTTTACTGACACCAGTTTGAACTATGCTAAATGGTGACCTCGCATGTCATAAACATAGGAGCTCAGATGTATATTTTTAATCACAGTTTCTTGTCATTGTTGCATTGTTTATCCAAGTAGCATTGCATGCAGTTCTTGCAGCATTCTGAGGCTTGGGTTGATACAGTGGTGCTCGTATTCCTGTACCACATTAGATGTATTTCATTGGGTACTCTGTATGAATGTCAAGGTCCCTTGTTAATTTGATTCCTGCCTTCAGTGCAGTGGAACTGCTCTTTCTATCAGAGGCCATAAGGAGGATGAGGAGATTCCCTGGTTCAGTGGCCAACATCTCCAGATTGGACAGAGAAAACTCCTAGAGCACCACTGCAATGGTGTCAATGATACTAGATGGATCAAGGGTGGTTAACTATCTTCCCATGCACAACTGCCAGGATACCACACACCTTTCTTTCAAATTAGGAAGAGGCACATGGAACAAAGGAGCCGGTTTGGTCTAGTCGTTAAGGCAATGGGCTAGAAACCCGGAGACTGTGAGTTCTAGTCCCACCTTAGGCATGAAAGCTGGCTGGGTGACCTTGGGCCAGTCACTTTCTCTCAGCCCTAGGAAGGAGGCAATGGCAAACCACTTCTGAAATCTTGCCAAGAAAACTGCAGGGACTAGTCCAGGCAGTCGCTGAGGATCGGACATGATTGAATGCCCCCCCCCAAAAAACCCCCCACCATGGAACAAAGATTATTTCTGCAGTTTGAAATTGGTGGTATTAAAGGACAGCAATGTTTACAGTTTAGCTTCTGTGATGGCATAAGCATTAGTTTAAAAGATGCAGCTAACACCCTCAACTGAGGTCTGTTTAATTGACTTACATAAAGTAGGTTGTTATATATTGCTTGGTGAATTGGAAGCACTAGTTCTATAATTTTAAAGCCCATCCTGCCTTTCTGCTATTGATTTTCTGAGCACCATTGGCCAGGTGTCTTAGAGGTTAAAAATTGGAAATAATTGCTGTGTTCCTCAGCACTGTCTTATAGACATAATGAAAAGCAGTTGGGAAGTCTGATTGATTTGAATGAAACATAATGGATCAAAATAGTTGAGTGAGACAGAGAGTCAATAAAGAGACTCAAATTGAAAAGAGAGCAAAATTGCATGTGAAATAGAAAATCCATGAATATGATCTTTGAGGGTTAAAATATATGCTATAGGAATACCCTCCATGAATTAAGAACACTGACTTTAAGGAAGAGGGAATTATTTTATTGGTTATAATCCTCCAACTCCTAACTTGCTTCTTACCCCCTAAAGCAAAAAGTACCAACAGTATTATAGAAATAGGTTTATAAGAGAAAATAATGCATTTCATTTGAGCTGGTCAATGTCCTGCCTCAGGTTTCATGCACACACAGGTTGAGTTCTGCATGTTTTACTCAGAAGCAGGACTAACAGGCTTCACATGCACACATAACCACAAAGTTCAAAAATCTAAGTAACTTGCACACAATTGGTCAGTCTGGGTTCCAAGAAGCAGAATTTACTCAGGCAACAGGTTTAGGAGGAAAATTCACCAAGTTCTGGCAAGCAGAATGGTTGTTCCCAAGGTAAAACTGCTGGGCAGCTATGGCTTTTAAATGGAGCCCGTTCCGAGTGCAGTCAATCGAGGGTTGGAACACCCGTACTGTGCGGATCTCCTCTGTTCTGCTCTTCCCTCTGTTCTGCATGCTCTAAGGCTGGGAGGAGGTCCTGGATCAGGACCTTCATCTTCTGCTGCCTCCAGCTGTCTTAAATATTCAGTGGCCATTCAGTGGCCATCTCAGATGACTGATCGCTAGACTCCTGTAGAGGCCAGCATTTGTCTGGGGCACCTTGAGCAGCTTCCTCCATCTCAGACTCTGAGTCTGAGCTGGCCATCACAATCAGGGAAAACAAAAGTTTGAACCACATAATATAATCAAAACTGTAACTTACATATAAATTGAGTGGCTTTGGCGAGAGGAAGTCTCCGGGACCTGTCCTAAATATTCATGGAGACATTATTTTATTTCAGTCTCAAGCTGGGTTGTTCTTAATAAATCCATCTTTGGAAGTGATTAGCAAACACCTTCCCAAGGAAAAAAATTGAGGGCTCTAAGATGAAAGACTGATGGACTAAAGGAAGACATTCTCAGGGAAGTCTCCCAGTGTAGGAATAACATTTTTCTGAAGGGTTTTCTTTTTTAAAATTAATTCCTCATCCATAAAATACAGAAACAATGTTATGTTGAACAGCCTGATTATAGAACACTGGGTACTGGGTGGCTAGAGGGGTGGCCTATTAGCTGGTGGAACCAAATATTTTTTTGTTTCTTGTTTTGTTTGGTGGATGAACAGTCAGTTGTGGAATTCTGCCTTTTATATCTGTATTAACC
Source organism: Charina bottae (assembly GCA_023362775.1). Classification (NCBI taxonomy): domain Eukaryota; kingdom Metazoa; phylum Chordata; class Lepidosauria; order Squamata; family Charinaidae; genus Charina; species Charina bottae. The sequence goes on along the minus strand of JALMGJ010000002.1, from coordinate 95,167,860 downwards.
AAAACAGGAAAGAACTGTACCTGGCCTATTCCTAAGAACCTTCATTGCTTAAATAAAGCATATAACTCCAGCATACTCCAAAATGCAGCAGCTTTGAAGTGCAGGATACATACAGTATTTCTGATGTGATCAGTCTCCCAGTAATAGTGGTAGCAAAACTCCCATTGATTTTAATATAGCTGAGTTAAATTCACTGTTCTATACCATTGTACTTCCAGCAGGGTTGTCATGAGAGAAGGAAAGAAATTAATTCTTCACCTTTCTCTATTGTTGAAATATGTCTGCCTGTGCTGACACAAATCACAGTTACTGTGACTCAACTCTCAAGAAAAAAAAATGGTGTGAGTTCAAAGTGTGGAGCGAGAAATCTGCATGACCGAAATAAAGTCGAGGGCCTAAAATAGAGGGGTAAATTTTCCCCAAGGCTAGGCCTTGTTATGACACTTACTTTGAAATCTCAAATTTACAATTAAGCGTGGAGTAAAACTGTACTGCACATAGAAAGCTCAAGTCATTTGTCTATTAAAAACTACCCATAGCAAAGATTTATTTCAACCAAAGGCAAGCCACTGAGTCTTCTTCAAAGCCATGGATGAAGATAAGTCTGTCCTTGAACTTAGAAAGGAAGTCTTCCCTGGCTCTGACTGATGAAGATGACATGTGCCTGATTCCAATCATGGAATGAACTGTGGTCATAGACTCCTATCCAGAGCCTTAGGAATTCCGTTTCCCACTGTAGGTCATAGTTAGTGGCAGTTTGCAGCTGAAGATCTTTCATGACTGACTTTCCCAAACAGATCCTGCTTGCTCATCATTATGAAATAGTATATTTACACACATGCAAACAAAACAAGGGTGGGACAATAAATAGGATATAGATTTTTTTTTTTTAATCAGCAGGTCATATAGTCATACATCATGTTTGTCAAACAACACAGCAAAGACACGGATTAGTTTTTAGGCCTTAAAAAAAGAAGCTTTTTCATGATCATATCTATGCTATGAATAAAGGGAAGGCTCTTCATATCTTCACATGTGGTCCCTGGTTCAGTTTCTCACCTGGCCTGTTGTTAGTTAAACGAGTCTCTATTTCACAGCCAAAAGGGAACTTCCTCTCTCTCTTGTACTTCCCTTTCTTCAAGATGTAGCTCTGGTAGAAGTGAGGCTTTCCTATCCTATGTAGTCTAATTTTTACTTTAAATGCAGTGAATGTCTGCTAGCATTCATTGGTAGCTGGGCTAAGCTCATACTCTGCATTCAAGGCCAAGATATTATCAACATTTTATTTTTACGAAAAATGGTCTGCTGCTAATTAATTACTCGGCATTATTGTAGCACTCTGCACATGGTCAGGAGTAGACCTTCTAACAAGGGTTTGCACTGGTTTCACAAAAAAAAAATCATCACATGGGGTTTTTTAGAGGTCTATTTGGTTTACTTAAGATGGGGGGACTTCATTGAAGTTGCTTGTTCCAGAGGATTCATATTTTTAAGTTTTTAGGATATCTGAGAAAGAGACATTTACTCATGTCTATACTGAATCTGTGAATTCTAACAACAATCCTGGCTTCTATTGTTGGTGGGATTAATGTTCCTGGATATTATGGTGTGTGTGTGTGTGTGTGTGTGTGTGTGTGTGTGTGTTTTAATCCCACCAGCTGTGCCTTCTTCTGCTTATGCACAAACAACTCTGGACTGTAGTTCTTAGCCAAATAGAGAAGGCTCAACCTCCCAAAATCTAACATTCAATCTCCCTGGAAAAGGGCCTGGGCCAATATCTCCCTTTTCAGAATATTGTTAACACTGCTCCTGATTAGCTTCAACAAATATCACAAGTCCCAGACAACAAGCACAAAGAACGATAAGAAATAATAATCTCCTCATGTACAATTTACAGCTTGAATCTAAGGTCATTTCCCCACTAGCAACTTTTATTGTCTTCTGGAGTAGTCAAATCATCACTGTGCCAACCAAAATAAGAGTAATGACAGGTTTTAGGCTGGGTGATGCTATGATGATGTTGTAAGTCACTAGTTGGGATTAGAACCCTTAGATTCAATTTTTTGCATCATAATAAAGGGATTGCAGCCTAGACTAAGGAGCCCATTGATCTCCAGATTCAGAAAAGTGTAGTGATCCATGCTCTATGAATCAATTACATTTTTATACCAGTCTTCAAAAATTGTTTTATATACATACTGTCAGCAGGTTAAATTAGAACAGTATTTCAGTGCTCAGGGTAAGTTTGGAAAGCTCTCATATTTGATCATTTTCCGTAGCTTTATGACTTGTACTTAGAAATACTTTCAGAGAATTCCATTTTAATGGTGAGGACTACTTTGTAAATCAGTATGAAGTTACACCTCATTTACTTGATACATAAAAGCAAAAATTGTGCAGAATTGATTTACCCCACAGAATAAACAGAAGATTAAATGTTGTTTCAATAGTCTTAGCTACATTGGCATTATAAACCGGCCATAAAAATCTTATTGGACTGACTAAATATATTTGAGGATGAAGTTTGGGAACTAGAGACAGACCCAGCATAAAGAGAGAAGTTTTATTACCAAAACGTTTCAGAAAAAAACCCGTTAACCCACCCCTTCTTCTGCTATCAAAAAAGGACAATACCATGCAGAATAGCAGCTTTGGGAATAACATTTCAGTTATTAATGGTGCAAGGCGCAATGGATGAGTCTTCCACCATTAAAAATGGATGCACAAGAAGGATATGGAGACTGAAAAAAACTGAACAAATTCCTTGCATCTGTCTTTACTGCAGGAGGTAGAGGATGGAGACCTGAGCCTGTACTGGCTTTTTTTAGGTAGGGAATCAGAAAACCAAAAGTAAATCTGGGTAGCAAAGAAAGTAATATAGGATACTTGAGAGACTACACTGTAACAAATCACCTGGTCCTGATGGCATCTACCCAAGAGTTCTTGAACAACTCAAATTGCTGAGCTCCTAGCAAAAATATGGAACTTGTCCTTCAAATCAGATTGAGTGCCAGAGGATTGAAGTAACTAATCTACGGCCATAAATATATAGCCAACACTCTATTCCCTTTCTGAGGAAGCAACATTATGTAAAGAACAAAAAAGTAGGAAAAAGAAAGCCACACAAATTTTGGCCCAATAAGAAAAAGAAACATAGCTAAAACTATACTATTCATTATACTCCTCCATATTTTTCTATCCTTGCAAACTATCCTAGCTTCATGCATTCCCTTTTGTTCTTTAAACTTCTTACTCTTCCATTTTAATGATTACTAGACAACCTGTGACCCTTTGGGTCATCCTTTCAGAGATATTTCCTTACCTAAACAGAGAAACAGAATGACCACAGGCAGGCAAAAAAGCAGTGGGTGCAGGAGCGACTTCGGACTTCCTGCTGGCTTCCCCATTGACTTTGCTTGTGGGAAGCTGGCAGGGAGCATCGGAAATCACTCCTCCTCCTCCTCAGCTGACCCTTGGAACTGCTTGCCACTTTGCTGGGGTGAGGGGGAACAAACGGAGACACGGACTGTGAGGAAAACAGCATCCCCGCTCCCCATCCTGGTGTGTCCCCAAGGGCCCGCTCCCTCCAGGAGGAAGAGGGCTCACCTGTGGACTGCTGGTACCCCCAGCCAGCCCTACCTCACCAACAGGCATCTGAGTCGCTCCCTCGTCCTTCCCTCGCTGCACACTGCTGTTAAGAGATTTCAAATTTTGGCCTCGGTTCCAAAGCAGCCAATTACCGCTTGCCCATTGGGCCTTGCTGCCAGCCAACTGGGCACAGGGGCCAGAGGGAGGCAGGAAAGAGGGCAGAGATATGCCCCTCCCATCTTCTCTTGTGCCACACAATCTATGGGTTTCTAGGAAGTGTAGTCAGAAAGCACGGTGGCACTGAAGCAGCTACAACTTTGCAAAATTTCAATCCTATGGGAGTAATGGGTCCTGGATTTCGGATACATTCTGTAAGTTAGTTCATTTGAGGTACCTTTGTTCAAAAATTGTTGGCCTATGATGCACCATTTCATTCAATTGAAGGTTACAAACAGACAGACACAAGAGTTTTAGTAGTATATACAGTATATCTCAAGTGTATTCAACCATGACAAGTTCAGTCTTCCACTTCATGTTGACCCAATCATTCATCTATACTGACCCAATCAGTATAATGAATAGTATAGTTTTAGCTATGTGTCTTTTTCTTATTGGGCCAAAATTTCTTTTATACAGTATATCTGTTTTGCAGTTTGATCCTAATTCATTTCCTCTATATGACCAAACCACCTCAATGTTCTTCTTTCACATTGATCATTAATTTTTTATTCAATCCACATTCATTTCTCACCCATACATTTTTATCCTATCTCTTCTTGGGTTAATACACATACTTCTTAAGTATGTTTCTGCCAATTTACCAACTCTTATTTCCATGTAGAAGGTAGGCAGAAGCACAGTTTTATACATAACTATTTTCCTTATTTCAGCATACATTAATTGCTTGGAACAGACTACATACTACCTACTACCTCATGTATTTACACATCTTGAAATTTCTCAGTCTTTAATAAGCATTCTACCAAGGTATACAATTCTATCTACATGCCCTGCTTGTTTACTATTTATATAGAATTTACAGTCCTTTACTGTATTTTCCTAAAGACAACCTCCTTACTCACACATATCACACATCCTTCTTACTCCCTGTTCAGTGTTGAACCATTCATTAAGCATTCCATGTATTCACATACATGCTTTGCTTTCATCTTATGCCTCTTTTACTGCATTCAACAACCAACTTTCAACTCCACATTTGCATAAAACCATAAGTCAAGCCTAGTCACTTTCTTTCAATCAATTTTATGTTTCTCAAAGACTTGTTGAAGAGCAAAAAAATGGTCTGCAGTCCCCCACATGTCCTAAAGCCACACTGTACTTCCCAAATTTTGCTAATTTCCACTTCTTGTATTCTTTCAAGCAGAAATCTGCCACACACCTTGCTAGACAGACTTAACAAATTAGTCCCCCTATTATTTTTACATTTACAGTTTCTAAGTATTTTTGTATAGGTACAGTAATGGCATTCTTCCAGTTGTCAACCATGGATGCAGTCTTCACACAGATGTTATGGCACAGCCACTCCATGAACAAATCACACCATATTTTAGCATTGCTCCAATTATATCATCTACAGCCTTAGTATTTTTCATGATTCTTATAGCATATATATTTCATCATTTTCCCCTTGAGTATTAGCATTTTTTAGCATTCTACTCTTTGATTCATCACTAGAATTCTCATAGGTAAAGGTACCCCCCGCACATTTGTGCAGTCGTGTCCGACTCTAGGGGCCGGTGCTCATCTCCGTTTGTTAGCCAAAGAGCCAGCGTTGTCCGAAGACGCTTCCACAGTCATGTGGCCGCATGACATGCGCGGAACGCTGTTACCTACCCACCGAAGTGGTACCTATTAATCTACTTGCATTTGCATGCTTTCAAATTGCTAGGTTGGCAAGAGCTGGAGCTAGTGCGGGAGCTCACTCCACACGCAGGGCTAGGGATTCGAACCTCTGAACTTGCGATCTTCCGATCAACAAGCCTGGCGTCTTACCCGCTGAGCCACCACCAAGAATTCTCATACAAATCTCTAAATTATTCCTTTCAGCATTCCATCACTTTAGTTCTATCCCAAATCACTGTACTTTTATTTTGAATTCCATTCACTCTGCTGGAGGCCTCTGGTTAAGCCCTTTTCACCCATTGTTAAAATATTTTATTTATTTTCGTATGTATGTGTGTAGGCATGTATTTCAACAACGTATATGGCCACCTGTTTCACACAGTGATCCTAAACAGCTCACAGCAATCTATAAAAATAACAACATAAAAACAAGACAAACCTTTCCCACCAAGCACCAGACCACACATATGATTAATCCCTGACTCAACCCTATTCTAGCCCAATGATAGGAGGAAGAGCCAGGTCTTCACAGCCTTTTGGAAGGCTAAAAGTGTGGGAGCCTCTTAATGCCCCTGAGATGGGAGGCTATTCCAAAGGCAGGGGCACCCACAGAGAAGCCATGCCTCCAAGGTCCCATCAGATGACAGCATTTAAGGGAAGGGATCCTCATGGAGAAGCGGTCCTGCATATAACCTGGCCCTGTGCCATGTAGGGCTTTAAAAGTAATAACCAGCACCTTGAATTGCACCCAGAAAACAACTATAATTCTGGACCAATTACAGCTTCTGGATGCTCTTATTTATTTATTTACAGGGCTTATATGGCCACCTATCTCATACAATGACACTAAGTGGCTCACAACAATCCATAAAACATAGTTAAAAGCATACCCTTCCCCCCCTCCCAGCACCAGTCCAAACAACCTCACAGCTCAACCCCCCCCCCATCCTAGCCCAATGCTTGGGGGAAGAGCCAGGTCTTCACAGACCTCTAGAAGGCTAAAAGGATAGGGGTCCCTCTGATCTCTGGGGTGGCCACCAAGAAGGCACACCACCGAGGTCCCATCAGATGGCAACATTTAAGGGAGGGGACTTGGAGCATACCCACTCCATCTAACCTAGTAGGACAGGCAGATATCCTCAGGGAGAGGTGTTCCTGCAAGTAACCTGGCCCTGTGCCATGTAGGGCTTTAAAGGTGATAGCCAGCACCTTGAATTGCACCCGGAAAGCAACTGGAAGCCAGTGCAGCTCATGCAGCAGTGGTGTTTATTTTATTTATTTATTTAACAAATTTATATGGCCACCCAACTCACACACAGTGACTCTGGGCAGCTTACAAAATTAAAAACCAGTAAAACAAGAAAAAAACAATAAACCTCCCCACCCAACTCCTGGCGGCAACAGACACCCTCGCGTCTGCTCGGGTGAACCACGGGACACCCAAAACTGTGTGCCACTGCATTTGAGACCAGTTGAAGCTTCTGGATGGTCTTCAAGGCAGCCCCATGTAGTGCGCATTGCAGTAATCCAAATGGGAGGTGACTAAGGCATGGGTGACTGTGAGCTAGGCCTCCCGGTCCAGGAATGGGCACAACTGGCGCACAAGATGGATTTGTGCAAAGGCCCCCCTGGCCACGGCTTTCACCTGCTCTTTCAGCAAGAGCCATGAGTCCAAGAGGTCCCCCAAATTGTGCACCAGATCTGTACAGGGGAGTGTTACCCTGTCCAGAGTCAGACATGTCAACTCTCCTGAACCTAGGGGGTCAAAAACCCACAACCACTCCAACTTGCTAGGGTTGAGTCACAGCCAGTTTTTCCCCATCCAGGCCCTTACAGCCTCCAGGCACTGAGACAGCACCTGAACAGCATCACTTGCACAGCATGGGGTAGAGATGTATAATTCAGTATCATCAGCATACTGATAATACCAAACCCAATGCTCGCAGATGACCTCTCCCAGAGGCTTCACATAGATGTTAAATAGGAGGGAAGAGAGATTTGAGCCCTGAGGCACCCCATATAATTGGGGCCTAGGGCTGGACCTCTTCTCCCTCAGAAGTATTGACTGGTACCGGCCACAGAGAAAGGAGAACCACTGCAAAACAGTGCCCCCCACTCCCAGTCCCTGGAGCTGATCCAGCAAGATGCCATGGTTGATGGTATCAAAAGCTGCTGTCAGATCCAGAAGGGCCAGGATAGACACACCACCCTCATCCCAAACCCTTCAGAGGTCATCCACAAGTGCAACCGATGCTGTCTCAGTAATATAGCCTAGCCTGAATCCTGACTGAAAAGATCCAGATAATATACTTCATCCAGGGCACTCTGAAGCCTGGAGCCCACCACCCTCTCAACAATCTTCCCTAATAAGGGAAGATTGGATACTGGACAGAAGTTATCCAAAACCATGGGGTCCAAGGCTGGCGTCTTGAGGAGGGTGTGAACCACTGCCTCTTTCAAGCCAGGCAGGACCACCCAGTCCTGCAAAGAGGTATTAACAACTGCTTGGACCCAACCACAAGCCAACCCCCTTTCATCACAATTGCTCTGCATTTTCTGTTTCTTTTAATCTTATCTGTTCCTTGCTCTCTTCAATAACACCCTCTGCAACCATGTTTTCCCTCTATGCACATTATACAGTCTTTCATCCTTATTTTTGCAGCAATCATTCTTTTATATGGATTACATTTCATCCATAGCCATGTTCACTTTATCCTTCACAAAGCCTTCTTTCTCATAGTAAAACAAATAAATTGCAGTCCCAATCTGACACAGAATAAAGTGAAGTTTGCATCAGGCACAGAAAAAACCTTAATCAAGCCAAAATACCATGCCATTACAGACCTAGTTTATGGCTTCCTGAATTACAGGGGGATCCTGCAAAGTGATAAGACCTTCAGCAGTAGCTGCAGAAAAGCAGACACTGCATCTGACAAAGAAAGTACTTATAGCTTCCCTTCCTCCATAAAACTCCAGCATGGAGGAGGAAGAGCAATGGTGCTGAGTTACCATTCTGTTCAAAGGGAATAGGTTCACCAAGTGCTCTCCAATCACAGAGTTTTGGAAGAGTTCTAAAAAGTACATTCTGGAAAAAAAAACTTACCTTTGGTGCTATTGATGGAGAGTTGATGTACTAGCTGGCATTGGCTGATCTAGAAAGCTAATCAGGGTCAGCCCTGGTTAGTCGTTGAATGAAGGACAATATGGGACATCCAAGTTTGCAGCCTAGATTGGGAAACTGAAAAAAAAAAATCGGGGATTAATCCATTCACAGCACCACACATTTCACAATTGCAACTCTGAGCAGTACATGTAGGGTTAAAACCAAATCAAACAGACACAGTAAGAAAAACAGGAAAAGTGATGGAGGCTGAAGACAACCGCAGTTCCAATAATAAAAGAGACAAATGCACAGTGATGGGTTCACCTAACCTCCAGACCCCATGCCTGAGAGAACATCCACGTCTTCAAGGACGTCGGAAATGCTAGCAGGGTAAGGACTCTATGAATCTCAGGGGGTATGCCAAGCCTCAGGGGTTATGCATGATGTCTCCCTGTAAGTCATCAGGAGTCCAGCTCGACTCAAAGGTGATTTAACATTCATGTAGCTACTATATTAGTAATCCATCCTGATTTCTTGTCTTCTTACTGTTTTTTTTAATCAGTATTTTCTACTATTTTCTTTTTCTTCCTTTTCAACCCTTCCTTCTTTTGCCTTTCCAGTCATTCATTCACACCTTGATCCTCCCTTTAGATGAAGGATTTATTATTGCTGTTGTTATTGGTCTTGTACTGTATCTTGATAAAACTTGTATAGGCAATGTCACTTCTTTTTCTGTTTCCCAAATATTATTTAATGCTGTCTCAGAAAAGAGAACCTTTCTCTTTTAAAAGTACCAGGTGCCTAACTCCAAAACCTTTATCAGTTTTATTTTATTGAATTCCTATTAAGGTACACCTCTACAATCATGTGCTGGGGATTTTTTGGATGTTGAACAATTAATGAAACAAAAGGCTAGCAAATGTTCCTTCATCCCTTAAATCAGAGCTTTCCAAACTGTGTGTCGCGACACAACAGTGTGTCGCCACACCCAGCGTGGTATGTCACCAGACCACCCGGAAGCGGCGGCACGCGCGTGCACAGTGGCAGCAGCAGCGGTGCGGGATAAGTGCTTCCGCGTTTTAGCGGAGGCTGCCGCCGCCGCCGTGCGCGCGCGCACCGCCGCCGCACTGCTGCCGCCGCCGCTGGTGTGTCGCCGGCGGCAGCACTTTGAAAAGCCCTGCCTTAAATGCACTGAACAAATTTCTTGAATCTCCCAGCCTTCCCCTACAAAAGGAAATGATCTTCAATTTCATCTAATTTTATCTAAAACAGAAAGAATTATAGCTACTCACTGTATCTATCTCTCTATTACTCTATTACGGTGCTTACACATTTCATTACATTTCTTCAAAAATAATGTTTAAAATGGTTTCCATTTCCCATTTCCCCCTGCTAGTTAGTGGAACACATAAAGCTTCAGGTTTCTGAATCTCTCTTTAGAACTGCATGCAAGTTGAACCAGACAGTTACCAATTAGATATAAATTCAATCTGTATGTTTTGTGAACCACTGAACCAGGATCCAAACCAAATCTTATAGTTGGTGCACAATTTATTTCATTCATTCAAGTGTTTATGGAATGCTGCCTGCATCTGATGCAGGCTCTTGTCAATGAAAACTTCCCAGAATAACTGTCAGTTTTTATAATGTCTCAAGGCTTAGCTATTTTGTGACCTATATTGTGGCCTCAGAATATTTTAACATCTTTTGTTAGGTCAGTATCTAGCTTTCAGATGAAATGCTGTGATCAACACTTTTCTCTGTTCACAACAAGCTGAGACAATGCAGTACCTGATGATGTAATTATCCTTTTGATAACTTGTTACAAATGTAGTG